>CM066986.1:82177749-83602124 GCA_033977485.1 Hydrangea macrophylla | reverse complement strand
AAAATGCATTTTAAGTCTTCACATTTTTCTGATAATGGAGATTAATAGTGGTGGACAAACTTCACCAAGTATTTCAATCATGTGAATTGACAGATAACAATGAAAATATTCATTACAACTAATAGAATCTCCCAAAATAAGAGAAATTGCACATTAGCATAATTTTAAGAAATTCCATCATGATAAACAAGATAAGTGTAGGGAATTACCACATAAAAGAATCCAGCTTCTCTACAAGCTTTATCCAACTGTCTAACCACTTCGACCACACCTTGGTCCTTGGCCATGTTCGGCTCATCCCACTTAGCCAAAAGAGGACTAATATCTGCTTCGTAACGATTAAAAAATATATATATTTAAAAACCGACAAAACAGCAGTAACTCAAGGACTTGGATTGTGCAAATATAACTACTCAAAAAACATATGGCCTGTTTGGCAACAGTTTTTGGAGTCCATAAGTGATTATGGTACTGCAAAAGTTAAATTGGAACTGCTTGGCAAACCAGATTCTATGATTCGATCGCAAAAATGATTCAATCGCGGAAATTTGCAATTGGCCAAAAGATGCTCAAGGTAACTTTTGGCCAAAAGCAGTTTTTTGCAGTTGAATTGCAAAAGAACTGTGCCAAATGGGCCAAGAGTGATTTTATTTTGAGCGTAAACCATGTGAGAATTGAGTTGAAACTATGAAATTTTGAACATGTCAATCCAAATAATTCTGAGATAAAGATTTCAATTGTAATTGTTAACTCCACACACACATACAAGGATATATAAAGACTGTGGATGTAGTTTTGACTTGGATAAGTTACTTTGTAACATGTTATTTATTTCCATAGCATGATAAAGGAATTTATGTCCTTGTTAAGCAGAATTTTTAGCATAAAGGAGAGAATGAAGTTCTTTGATGAGTTTAGAAAGCTCGACAGTTGAATTTTGTGGGTAAATTCTCTGTAAACCCTCACGAGACACAACTCGTCCATTAGGGTAAACCTAAGGGTTCAAAGGCTTGCTGCAAACGCTAAATGCAACCGCGATTCCTGCGACAGTGAGTTAGGATTTCCCTTTTGTTTTAGCTCAATAAAACTGTAACGTCAATTGTTGTTCGTCTGAGTTTGCGTTAATTCCGCTTCATTGCTAGAGACTAGCAAATCGCTAGTTGGGGGTCGTGATGAGAGCTGATATTTGCTTAATATTAGCTCGATAAAGAGTAAAAAATTGACTGGATTTAACCCCATTTCTGGTCCATGGTCCATTCAGCAAAACAAAATTCACATAATTGTGTTGTGATTCAAAAAGGACAAGACTTCAATAAAGTGGCTTAAATATTTTTCGTTAGGATCCTCTCACATGGATGCACAATTTTTAAATTAGTTTTTTTTAAACTGTTTTAAAAACTGTGAGAGGAACCTAATGAAATGTGCTGAAATAACTTTACTGAAGTCTTATCCATTCAAAAATGAAATCAACGCATTAAAGGAAATAGTGTTCAAGAGTACATAAATTATATCCAGATGATAAGTTTTCCTCATCCACCAAACAAAACAAATACTTTCACTAATATTTCTGAAAAATATATATATATATATATATATACATAACCATCATGTGAGAACATAAGATCTACAAAGTTTCATTCTCTTTAATTTCCCTAATTTTTCTCTGCAACAAAGCAAATCATATGGGAAAATCACTTTACCAATAAACAAGCAACTGTTGCAAAGTTATAAATAATTAAACAAAAAAAAAAAAAAAATCAAAATCAACAGAAACTGGATCAGTAATACACGGCACGGCACGTAAACTGAAACTAAGAAAAAAATTAACGAGAAAAGATGAAATTGAGGACAATTCGAGTAGTTTAGTGGGACTGAGGCACTGTCTTCACAAAATAGGCGTATCATTCTACGATGATTGTGGTTGTGGGATACAAATCGGAGCATACGAGAACTGAATTAGGGTTTGTGGGGGGTGGGGGGGAAATTGAGAAATTTCTTACCGATTAAAGGAATGGTTTTGAAGTCGGTGGCCATGGCGATGAAGCTTTTTTTTCTACTAGTTTTGCACTCAGCTGCTTAACTGTGCTAAGATTCGGGAAAACTCTTTGGTACCCAAATGTGGTTTTGTTGTATATACAACATACCACCAAGACACTTGTCAAGCATTGATTGGATGAAAGTGTACTTTATGACATGCATTAAATAGGGGGCAACCGGTTATCACAGGTTGTCATGTATTGCACAACGTGTTTGTTCCTTAACCACATATTATTGTTCCTTGATCATCAATGTTTGTTCCATACCTTCAAAGTCACGATTTATTGTTCCTTTAGAATCATGGAACAAATATTTTTGATGAAGGAACTTTTTATTTTAGGTTAGTTGTTCTTTATAACATATAACAATACGTGTATTTAAAAGTGTTGGAAAAATGACTAGCATTTAAGTTTTTAGTCTTAAAGGTTTGCATTAATCACTACCATCTAATTCAATTAAATAACCCAACTACCAACTTGGGTGTATGGGAACAATTATTGTCATTGTGATCACATAAGTTTGTTATGAGACTTTTGTATGTTTGTTCCATCTTTAATGAGGTTTACCTACCTAGTACTTAGTTTTAAGGTTGGTTGTTGCATTTAAGGTTGGTTGGTTGGTTAATTTTTCCTCTCCACTCCTATTATCTTATCTGAACTCACTCAACCATCCCTCTCAACACACACTCTCACTTTCACAACATCTTCTCCCCATTTCAACACTCTCACTTCAACATCCCTCACCCTCCACCAAGTTGAAGTTTAATTTGCAGAAGACAACCAAAGTTCAAGTTTATTTGGAGAAGACAACTTACTTAAGCTGAAGTTATAGTAAAAGGTATTTTGCTAATCTTATTTAGCATTGTAAATAGTATTTTCATGCCTTAGAAGAAAAAATTTCATCATAAACTTTCGTTTCGTATATTAGGAACAAAGTTTTTGTTTCGAAAAACAAAGTTTTATGATAAAGAAACAAACATTAGTGATCATGGAACAAAACTCACTGTCATAGAACGCATAGTTATGTTTCCCGGAACAAAATTTGATGATGAAGGATAATTCTTAACTATCGTAGAACAATAGTTTATGTTAAAGGAATATGACTTTCTTAGTCATGGAACAAAAGTTTATTATGCTGTGGAACAAATATTTATGATAAAGGAACTATACTTTAATGCTTAGGAACAAAACTTTGAAATCATACGCAAACTATTGTTATCATGGAACAAATATTTATGCCGAAGAAACTATACTTTCATGCTTAGGAATCAAACTTAGAATTCATGGAACAAAAGTTGTAATCATGAAACAATTTTTTTCTTATGACGGAACAAGACTTTTTTGCTTAAGAACAAAACTTTGAAATCACGAAACAAAATTTTGATATCAACTGACCACACTCAAATATCCTTAGGATGAGAAGAGGTAGAGGTGGAGGGAGAAGCGGAGGAAGTGGAAGAAGGGCTCCTTCAATTACCGATGTATGGCATGCATATTGCTCTTATACAGATCCTAATAGGCAGACTTGGTATGGTGAAAGACGTCCTTTTGTTAGCACTCCAATACCTTATAATTTACCTTTCACAAATGTTGGCCACATAATCATTGGTGACGCTCACGCTCGACTGCCAAACAATGCAGTTGTTATTGGAGATGATCTACAATGGACAAGATTGTTTAGCATAAGGTGTGAGTGCGAAATATATTGTCGTTGGCACGGGCTACCAGTACCAATTTCTCGTGGTCCTGATTTAATGCGAAATCCATATCGGGATGATGATCGGGTCATAAATTTGTTGAAGCAAGAGATTCAACAGATGAAACGACGATTGCAACGTGTTCACGCAATAGAAGATGCAAAAAAGTATTATGACCCCCCTATCTTTGCTATACAGGATATTGAAAATGATCCATACTACGCTGATATTTATCCCAATCTACCGGATTATCGTGAGGACGATGTTGATGGTGATTTTCAGCGTTTTCTTCCTGGGTGTCTAGTGAGAGATAACGGAGAGTCTGTTTGTTGTTATGAATACTATGGCGATCTAGATGCTATGTTTAACGATTAGTCATTGTACGACATGCATGTAATACGGAGTATGTTTAGTGCACATCTATTTAAGGATGTCTGATTGTGATCATATAAGTTCTCTTAGATTCTGAAACAAAAATTTATGATTAAGTTTGTTCCAAAAATTGTAGGTTATGTTTGATGCTGAAACAAATATTTTATGATTATGAAACAATTATATATGGTCATGAAACAAACTTTTAAAGTTGGACCTTACATCTGAAACTTTGTTTCTTCATCGTAATAATTTGTTTCCTTACCATAACAGTTTGTTCCACAAATTGTAGGTCATGTTAGATGCTGAAACAAATATTTTACGAAAACGAAACAATCACATATGGTTATGGAACAAAATTTAAAAGTAGGGACTTACTTCTGAAACTTTGTTTCTTCATCGTAATAATTTGTTTCCTAGCCATAAAAGTTTGTTCCAAAAATTGTAAGTTCTGTTAGATGCTGAAACAAATATTTTACGAAAACGAAACAATCATATATGGTTATGGAACAAAATGTTAGAGTATGGACTTACTTCTGAAACTTTGTTTCTTCATCGTAATAATTTGTTTCCTAGCCATAAAAGTTTGTTTCAAAAATTGTAAGTTCTGTTAGATGCTGAAACAAATATTTTACGAAAACGAAACAATCATATATGGTTATGGAACAAAATTTAAAAGTAGGGACTTACTTCTGAAACTTTGTTTCTTCATCGTAATAATTTGTTTCCTAGCCATAAAAGTTTGTTCCAAAAATTGTAAGTTCTGTTAGATGCTGAAACAAATATTTTACGAAAACGAAACAATCATATATGGTTATGGAACAAAATTTAAAAGTAGGGACTTACTTCTGAAACTTTGTTTCTTCATCGTAATAATTTGTTTCCTAGCCATAAAAGTTTGTTCCAAAAATTGTAAGTTCTGTTAGATGCTGAAACAAATATTTTACGAAAACGAAACAATCATATATGGTTATGGAACAAAATGTTAGAGTAGGGACTTACTTCTGAAACTTTGTTTCTTCATCGTAATAATTTGTTTCCTAGCCATAAAAGTTTGTTCCAAAAATTGTAAGTTCTGTTAAAATATTTTACGAAAACGAAACAATCATATATGGTTATGGAACAAAATGTTAGAGTAGGGACTTACTTCTGAAACTTTGTTTCTTCATCATAATAATTTGTTTCCTAGCCATAAAAGTTTGTTCCAAAAATTGTAAGTTCTGTTAGATGCTGAAACAAATATTTTACGAAAACGAAACAATCATATATGGTTATGGAACAAAATTTAAAAGTAGGGACTTACTTCTGAAACTTTGTTTCTTCATCGTAATAATTTGTTTCCTGACCATCAAAGTTTGTTCCACAAATTGTAGGTCCTGTTAGATGCTGAAACAAATATTTTATGATTACAAAACAATCATATAAGGTTATGGAACAAAATTTAAAAGTAGGGACTTACTTCTGAAACTTTGTTTCTTCATCATAATAATTTGTTTCTTGACCACAAAAGTGTGTTCCACAAATTTTAGGTCCTGTTAGATGTTGAAACAAATATTTTATGATTATAAAACAATCATATATGGTTATGGAACAAAATGTTAGAGTAGGGACTTACTTCTGAAACTTTGTTTCTTCATCGTAATAATTTGTTTCTTGGCCATAAAAGTTTGTTCCACAAATTGTAGGTTATGTTAGATGCTAAAACAAATATTTTATGATTATAAAACAATCATATATGGTTATGGAACAAAATCTTAAAGTAGGGACTTACTTCTGAAACTTTGTTTCTTCATCATAATAATTTGTTTCTTGACCACAAAAGTGTGTTCCACAAATTTTAGGTCCTGTTAGATGTTGAAACAAATATTTTATGATTATAAAACAATCATATATGGTTATGGAACAAAATTTAAAAGTAGGGACTTACTTCTGAAACTTTGTTTCTTCATCGTAATAATTTGTTTCTTGGACATAAAAGTTTGTTCCACAAATTGTAGGTTATGTTAGATGCTAAAACAAATATTTTATGATTATAAAACAATCATATATGGTTATGGAACAAAATCTTAAAGTAGGGACTTACTACTGAAACTTTGTTTCTTCATCGTAATAATTTGTTTCCTGGCCCTAAAAGTTTGTTCCACAAATTGTAGGTTATGTTAGATGCTAAAACAAATATTTATGGTTATAAAACAACTTTTAATGGTTATGAAATAAAATTCTTAGTTAAGAAGTTACTTCTGATAAATTGTTTCTTAATCATCATAAGTTGTTCCGGGACCATAAATGTTTGTCCATAAAATTGTAGGATCTCTTAGATTCTGAAACAAATAATTATGATTTGGAAACAAATGTTTATGGTTATGAAGCAAACTTTTAAATTAAGAAGGTACTCCTGAATATTTGTTTTTTCATCAGCATAAGTTGTTCCCGAACCTTAAACGTTTGTTCTATTCCATAAATTGTAGGTTCTCTTAGATTCTGAAACAAATATTTCACGATTACGAAACAATCATTTATGATTATGGAACAAAATTTTAACTACATGAAATTTCTTATTTCCAGGGGACAATGGCGGGTGGTTCATGTTCCAAAGGCAAGGGTGTGTATGTTGATTTAACGAATGATGAGGACATCGATATTAATGGTGGAAGCTATACAACTACAGATGAAGAAATAGGAAACTCATTTGGTGGGTTTCAGTGCTCTGTAGGTGGAGCTGAACACAACATTGGTGCAACGAGTAACACTAATAACACAGAAGACTCATTTGGTGGGTTTCAATGCTCTGTAGGTGGAGCTGAACACAACATTGGTGCAACGAGTAACACTAATAACACAGAAGACTCATTTGGTGGGTTTCATTACTCTGTAGGTGGAGCTGAACACAACATTGGTGCAACGAGTAACACTAATAACACAGAAGACTCATTTGGTGGGTTTCAATGGTCCTTAGGTGGAGTTGAAAGCGATTTTTGTGCAACAGACGGGACGAATAAAGCCATGTCAAATTTGACTGAAGCAGATGTGTTCGCGTTGAAATTCAATTCCGAGGCAGAAGCAGAAATTTGGTACAATTTATATGGAAAAGTCAAGGGTTTCAGTATCAGAAAAGATAACAGAACTGTTAACAATGAAGGTATTGTTCTCTCTAGAAGATGGTATTGTTCTAAAGCGGGTTTCAGACAACAACTTCATTTACAGAGGCAAGACAGACTGAGAGAGCCAAGGGCACTTACTAGAGTTGGATGTACTGCCACGCTCCGTATCCGATTGATGAAGAATGGGTCAGAATATGAGGTGGTAGATTTTGTTAAAAAGCATAATCATCCTCTAGCAGCACCGCCTTGCGTGCCCTTCCTGTGGTCACATCGCAAAGTAAATTCTCCCGATAAAGCGCAAGTGAGTTCGATGCGTGCCGTTGGAATCAAACCAAGCAAGATTATGGACTTAATGGTATGCCAGTCAGGCGGGTATGAAAATGTTGGTTTCACCCAAAAGGACCTATACAATCATGTTAACGTTGCTCGAAGGGAAGAAGTTAGTGATGGTGATGCCGATGCCGCTTTGTGTTTGTTACGTGCTTTCAAAGACAAGGATCCATCCTTCGTTTACAAGTACGATGTCGATGATGAAGGTTGCTTGTCCAAATTATTTTGGAGCGATGGAAGATCGCAATTGGATTATGCAAGATTTGGAGACGTTCTCGTCTTTGACACAACCTACAAAACAAATGCATATAGGAAACCGTTTGTGATTTTGGTAGGCGTGAATAATCATTGGCAGTCTACGATATTCGGTTGTGCATTGCTAGCTGATGAGAAGGTGGACACTTATCTTTGGGTTCTGGAGACATTCATTCAAGTAATGAAAGGTAAGAGGCCAATGTCTGTTGTAACAGATGGAGACAAGGCCATGCGTAGAGCAATTCAGCAGATTCTCCCTTTATCACACCATCGTTTATGTCAATGGCATATACAACGAAATGCTGTGACAAATATACGAATCCAAGGCTTTGCTTCAAGATTTAACCACTGCATGACAAATAGGTGTTCGCCAGAAGACTTTGAAACAGCATGGCTGGCGTTACTCGATGATTTTCAACTTCACAACAATAGATGGATGATGGACATGTATGAAGCACGTTCAATTTGGGCGGAGGCGTTTTTGAAAGAACATTTCTTCGCAGATATGACAACCACGCAGCGGTGCGAAGGTATTAATTCATTTGTTAAATATTTTGTGAAGAGTAAAATGCGTCTTTATGAGTTTGTGAGAATTTATGAGAAAGCGTTAGATCGGCTTCGTAACAATGAGGCAAAGGCGCACAACGACACAGATCAAACAAAGCCAGTTTTGACAACAACTTTGCATCACCTAGATGTTGGGAATATGCCCTCAAACCAGTTAGTTGGACAATGGAATATCATAATGCATTTATGCATGTTAGTTCATGAGATGAATATTAGACTGGAATCCTTAAACAACATTGTATGTGGTTCATTTGTGTATGTGATTACACATGTGAGATATGAATCACAAATCCTTGTTGTTTCAAATAAGTCACAGTGGATGATAAGTCTGGATAACTTATCAGGTATACACTGTAGCATGATTAACGTCTACGGGGTAGAATGATGAATCTCATTCATAAGAGTCTTTGACTCTTGGTTAATAACTTAATATGCTAGTGCACTCGGTGCATTGACGGACCTGAGTTAAACCTATTGACACCTAAACGCTGTCACCGTCAATAGGAACTCAAAACTTGTATAGGGATACATGTCCTTAATCCTGAGACAGTTATGGACGCAAGTTGTATGCTTGGTTGCTTTGACTTACCAATCAGTGAGGTCTTGCAAGATCAACACCTGGGTATCTTGGGTAAATCAAGTATGCAACGTTGGGAACATATATTGTCAAGATGGAATTCTACCCTCTTCAATAAAACGAAGAGTAAGTATTCCCTCAAGAATGTCACTAGGAGTGATTACTGAGAGCTGGCCAGCCTTGTCAACAAAGTGTTATTGTTGACATGTTTAGTAATCCAAGAGTAGTGAATGATACTTGAGGAATATAAGATGTACTATCTATTGGGTCGACAGTATCTTAAGACATACATCCCAATGATAGATACGAATACTGCCTGGTAGAGGGACATGCGTATCATATTATACAAGTCTAGCAATCACTTATGTATGTGTGATTATGTTCTTATGCACTGGAGTGCAATTATCATTTTATAGTGGCATTAATGATAATTGATTAATTATTGATTCCTTAGTCAAGAGTACTGACTAGATGGAATAATAATTAATCGGAGCCAGTAATTAAGAACCTAGGAGGTCCCACTCTTAGCTCCGCCAGAATGCTTGGAAAGGCAAATGAGAATGCTGTCAAGACTGGTTCGATCGATCGAAGTTGTTTCGATCGATTGAAGTCTAGACAGGTTCGATCGATCGAACTAGGTTCGATCGATCGAAAGTTCGATCGATCGAAGTCACTTCGATCGATTGAAAGTTAGGTCGGTTCTGGGAATCTATAAATAGGGCAGCTTCGTCCAGAAATAAAGGTTGATCGGTTTTAACGTATCAGTTGCTGCAGAACCTGTTTAGAGTTCCCAAACCTTCCCTATTCTCACTATTAGGGTTCCCACCAACCCTAGCCACTCTGGGAGCATTCGAGGAGACATAAGGGTGAAGATTTCCTAGAGGTTGCTGTTGCACACACAAGGAGAAGGACAAAAATCAGAATTGGGTTCAAGACCTAAGGTATAGAATCTTCTCCATCTTGTTATGCGCATCTATAGAGTTAATAAGTAGTAGATCCAAGGCTACCAATAAAAGTTTTGAACTTTGTTTTCCGTTGCGCGTTTAGATTTAATTTTAAACCTGTTTTTCCTACACTAGAGAGACATGCTGCTGATATCTACACTCGTGCAATGTTTTTCAAGGTTCGAGATGAAATTTTGGAACAAGCCAAATTTTTTGTTGTGGAGAGGATTCTAGGATTGGGTTACATCAATTTTTACTTATCAGAGTACGCACGTCCAACAGTGAGGTTTAACGTGTTGTACTATCCCGAGGAGAGCAAATTTGAATGTTCGTGTTTACTTTTTGATGGGATGGGGATACCCTGCCGCCACATGATTGCAGTAATGAAAGTTGAGCACGTGCTGGAAATCCCTAAAAGTTGCATCTTGCAACGATGGCTAAAAACGGACAATAGTTCTATCGAATCCTCGTGCCTTAGACTGCCAGACGCTGAAACACAGACGGCGCGCCTCGCTGTTCTTAAGTCTAGTTGCAATGAGATGTCGTATTTTGCGTCCCTCACTAATGAGGGCTGGACTGAGCTTCGTGGAAGAATTACACAGTGGACAGTCCTTATGAAGGACTTTTGGAACAATCGCAATAAGGGGAAAAGTTGCAAAAGGCCGCACGGTGTGCGTGATCCAAAGGTGGTCGAAACAAAGGGAACTAAGCCTGCCAAAAACAGTAAACAATCAACACGAAAATGTAGCAATTGCAGGTACAATCACATGCTTCATTCCACCAAAACATACATCACTGGTTGCCATTGTACATTCCAGCATACATAAATACATTATACACTGCAACTTGTAATTCCACCAAAAATACATCACTGTTTGAGGGGGTACCTTCCAACCAACATAAATACATTATACATTCAACATGTCATTCCACCAAAAAAATACATCATTGGTTGCCATTGTTTATCCCACCCCACTTTACATGATTACAAAAACAAAAAAGTTTTACCAATGATACCAAAACCCAGTACTTTACTTCAGCGCAAAAACCTTCATAAACCTGCATACAATCAAACATAGTAGATTGATCACATTTCAATTCGTAATCACCAGTTCATTTGGACACACAAGACCTAGATGCCCAAAGTTACAACCGCGTTCATCTACTATGGATCACGAGCAACCTCGTTCATCAACTCTGGATCACGATCAACCAACACAGAGAAATTCAACAAATGCATCGATCTCCACCCAAACATTCACACATTTGGATAGTTCTATTGGCATTCATCCGCCAGATGAATTCCAATTCGACTTAAATTGCACTGATGATCAATTCATGCAGCAAATTAATGAGACAGATTCAAATTTTCCTGAGGTAATTAATTCTCATTTTCATATATGTTTCTTAGGTTTGGTTTGTTGTCATCATATGTTATTGTCCTATTTACATATATTGCAGATTAGCAGGGAGACCACGTGGGACATTGATTACAACCATAATATCCATTGGGATAATTATTAGTCATCAATGGTGGTTTTTTGGATGCAACTCTCTCAAGATTGAAGTACGGAGACTTACAATATTTGCTTGGTGCCCTTTTTGATGGATCTCGAGTTGTCATCTGCGGGCATATAGAATGCTCATCACGAGGTGAACTTGTGAGGTCATGTCGGTCAAACTCAATCGAATCACCCAAACTCCCCTCCTTGCATGGCGCTTTCAATTGGGAAATCATCTCTGGACTGTCTTCATCGGGAACTAATGTAACTTTTCCATGTGGCGAAGAACCATTCTCGGACATGGTTATCATCACCTTAAATGGGGTTCTAAAAAAGTCATCATCTCTCTGTAGAGGCATGCCATCCACAGCTGGAGTATCGGAAAGTACAAGCACCGAGTGTTCCCCCGCATTCTCATTTTTTTTCGATTGATCGGGAGTCTTTTCAGTCGACCTCTGTGGTGGGGACATGTGACTATCCAAAATCTGACATTCATCGTTTCGACCATTATCATGACCCTTTGGTGTTGCTGTGGATGATATATCCAAACAATCTTCTGTCCCTCGATTATGGACATCCACCGCACGTAATGGACTCCTACGACTACCCAATCCCGAGTCCGAGTGTAACGGGCTCTTTGGACTGCACACATCCAAATCAATATCAAGTCTCTCTTTGGCCTGACTAGAAAACACCGGACTTGTCCCTTGTTTTTGTGATGGTTCTCTAACCAACTGCTCTGACACTGCTACCCTAACCAATTCTGGTACAATTACCCTTATCTCTTGTTTGAATGCATTAAACTCGGATAGAAGCGTGTTTGACAATGTGAATAGCTGAACTTTAACCCCTTCCAACTCCTTCTCAATCCATTTAAACCTATGTTCTTGTCCTGAGGTTGAAGAAGTCACTATTGTTGTTGGTTGAATTATGTCTTCCACGTCCTTCAAATTACGTGCCGGTGCCATTAAATCAACCAATTCCACCTACCATTCCAAATAAACATCAGTTGCGTAATTGCTAACAATATTTGTTCGTCATAAATGATATACATTTTTCTTGGACAGCAAAATGCTATACCTTTTTCTTGGACAGCAACCCTTTACCATATATGAATTTGCACCGATCCTTAATTTGATCATTCCCCCAAAAACGAAGTCTGGGGGATGATTGGGTGTCCGAAGTGGCCCTCGGTGCCCCAACTGGAATAACACGCTCGAAGTAAAAAATCTACAATGAAAAAAAATGTAAGGTGTTAATGCATATGACTAAGCACAATAATTAAACGAGGCAAAGCTAAGAGGCTTACCATCAAGAAGAACACACAACCACCAACATAGCACCCTCTTGAGCCCTTCTCCTTATAATTCCTGACACTCATCTCAAGATTGTTCAACAACAACCTTGCCCAATTAATTTTTCCCAATGACGAGGGATCCTTGAGAATATGCATCAAACTTGACCTGATGCCGTGCTTTGTGCCAGGGCAGCACAAGCATCCCAATGCCAACAAAGCAAATCTCACCCTAAAGACCTCACCGGCATCTACTAAAGACCTTAGTTCTTCCTTCAGTTGGCTCACCTTCAATTGTCCATCAACAAACCCGTACTGCTGGCAAAGTTTAGAGATGTCCTCATTGGAGTTTTCCGCATTCACTTCTCTACCGACCGACCTAAGGCCCAATATATTATGAACATCTACTGCCCTGATGGTCACCTTTGTGCCGTGTACATTGAGGCTACAATCTACTGGATCAAATTTCCTCACGAGCCACCCACAGAGCTCGCGGTCTAAGTGACTGCAATTTAAGTCCAATAGACCCTCAAAACCGATTTCTTTTACCGCTTTCTTTTGGTCCTCTGTGAGATTCTTTACAATCTCTATAATGGTCGGCAAGGATACGCGCGTGTTAATCGTGTATTCTTCCGTCTATTTTATGGCACAAAATTAATTCACTTGTTAGTAACAGAAAATTGCCTCGTGTTTATGTAGACTATAGAGATTTTGTGATACCTTCATTTTCTTCCTCGACTTTTGGGGTACATCTCCAGGAATTTGCCTCTTTAACTGCTTGTTTGCCTCCTTTGCCACTTTGGCCTTATCCACGTAGGGTCTCTTATCATCATCACTCATTGCATCCCAAGCTTTACCAATATCTCGCTTAATCTATACAAACATACATACATAACCAATGTGTGAAACAATACTCATTAGCAAAATGTTCGTGTAAGAGATCCTACAAAAGGAATTATTAACTCACTGCATTTGTTATGTTGCACTTCTTCACCTTCAACTCCGCAACTCGTTCATGGCTACATATAGAAGAAATCGTAAACATGTACCAATGCTTTCATGAATGTATTGCTCTTCTCATACATATAAAATATCAACTACGACTTACTTATACAAAAAGAAGGCGGATTCACATGCTCGTTTGGGTATATCAACTTCGGCACCCTGTATTTTGCTCCTCTCCCTACATTCACATGATAGTTCAGTTAAAATACGATATTTACATACTAGTTCTTTGTATTGTAAGAGTCTTTAACCAATATTTTCCTACGTACAAATATTTAATTGTTCCATACATACCCCTCATCCTCTTTAGATACTTTCTTCAGTGGGCTTCTTTTCTTCTCCGGAGTATTCACAGAGGTGGGCTTCTTTACTAGTTTACCCTTTTTCCAATATGTAGCTTTCGGTTTCTTCCTACATACATATAGGTCATGTTCAAGATCACAATGGAATAAGGTTTTGTATTACAAATCATAAATAAATTGATTTCTCCACAACATTATATGCAAAACATACCCCATTTGTAGGAAGGCGAAGTGCTGCAAAAAAAAAAACCACTTAGTAACTCCAAAATTAAAATGTAGCCGAACTTGATTTCAAACTCAAAAGCAGATGAAAAGCAGATAACTATGTGTATAAGGAAACCACCACTCATCAATATATGTATCCGATGTTTCCCACCTTTTCTACTGCCTAATAGTATAAAAAAATTATATGATCCATCCAAGGTATGTGTACGCAAAGTTTAAGTGAACATGTAGAAATGCAAAACGGTGGACCTTATCACTTTTTTCTTTTATTTTTTTTATACACCTCCATATTCAGTTTCAAATTCATAGCATAAACATAATTTAAGCACAAACTCTATAAAATCATGCCCACTTAATTGTAATCCGGGCCTATAACTGCTAAAAGAAACCAAATAATAACATTTCATTCTCATACCTTTGTCAATCTCTCTCGTATTATTGATAATTAACCTGACTTCCTAAGTTAACATTTGTCGCATTATAGACTTAAGTAAGCCTTCAATTTTTCCTATTTACCATCCTTTTATAGGTATAAAAAGAAATTTCAGGACAAAATGTAAAGAAATGAAATGTTTGCGCATGTATTAGGCTTGAGAGGGAGGATAAAAATAACATTCAGATTTTTGTAAAGGATAAGTTAGACATTTTATAAAAGTTAAACAAACAAGTCAATTTTTTTGCTTGGCCATCAAATAGTTGAGTAAATAAGGAAAAGTGACTGTTACTTAGCCCCAAACCCAAAAAGGGAGATCTGAGTAGTTTTTAGTTACACTAAGGATGTGTATGATAAAACTGAAAATCAAGTGCTAAAAATTAATCAGTTGTTCCAGACACAGTCCAAGTTATAGGTACACTAATCGTTGATTCCTATAGGGAACCTCGAATTGCCTATATCTTATTGTTACTTTGGTTTCACTGTTGCCAAACCTACCTACCTCATCTACATTTGTAAGCTGTCATACATTCAAGGTGGATGTTAATTCATCTTTGTTTCACTAATTTGTTGCCAATTAATCATTGTTGTCCAGTTTATATAGACATTTGACCACTACCTTTGTGAATTTTGTACATGCCTCTCATCCTACCCTTTTTGCTCTTGTGCTATTTTTATGTATTTCTCAACCAACTTAGATATAATTTTTGGCAAATTGGGGTCAAGTGTTTGTGTTCAAATTTCAAAATCATCTAGGACACCAGTACATAACACACACTATATAATACTTGACACAAATTAACTCAGAGTCAGTTTTTTCCCCAAAAATAACCCCTTTCATTTTCTTGTTTTCTGGTCTAAGAGCAACTAAACACAAGGTAAATATCCCAAAACACTGAAGTATTTAGGCTTTGCTTTCATAAAACTGAAAATTAAGTACTGGGTTTTAAGTGATGATAATTAAGCTAAGGCAATAGTTGACCATTACATCTAAGTTATCAAACACAAGTCAGCAATCCTAAGGTTGTCCAGTACATCTGTTGCGAGGTAAAAGATCTCAATAACGATCAAAACTAAATCCAAGGGACAACTCCAAATCATCTCAATTCGATCACCAACCCCCAAACAATTCCCTATAGTTCTGAACTTTATAAGACAAAAATAGCCAAATCGACATTCTTAATTATAGTATCCTCTAATGATAAAATAAAATAAAATAAATTAGTATCCTCTAAATTCATTCCATGGAATAACTGCTATGCATTTTTTTTTTATAAATTTTAACTAATAATCATTACGTAGAACGAGTCGGGTAGAAAAAAAAAAGGTAAAACTTTCAAAAGATTGTTATTAATTACATCGAAAGACCTAAGAGACAATCGTTGACAATCGCTGGTATTAAAGCCCTCATTTCATGTCATTGATGCACATGTGAAAAATAATATATATATATATATAAATTCCTCGACATTCAACTATGCCCAAATTGCCATTCAACTATGCCAAACCAGTAACAACTTTTTTTTTTTCTACTTTCTCGGTGTAGGTCTTCCATTTCTCAGAAAATCAAAACCACAATCACACTAAAAACCTAAATTTCTCCAGAAATTAACTTCCTGAATTTCTTAATTAAGAGATGGTTAGATTGTACCTTTTGCAAACGATCAGAGCTATGGAAAGAACTGCTCGGGACAGAGTCAAAGGCGAAGACTAGAGAGAGAAATCGATTTCGAGACAATGACTGAGAGGTGGTCGCCGTGTCGCCGTGGGGTCGCCGAAGAGGGCAGCGGAGAGAGGGAAGAGATACAGGTGGATTTGTGGCTCGGTGGGGTCACTGAGGGGTCACTGTGGGTATGGAGAGAGGTAAACCGTGAAAGGGGAGACAGGAAAGAGAGAGAGATGTGGATAGGTGGGTTTGTTCATACCATGGAGGGAAGAGGAGAGAGGAGAGAGGTGAGATGGAAGATCAGTGAAATAACCGGCTGAATAGGTGACCCTTATCAATGTGGTTTTGGTACAAAATCAGCCATGGTTTTTTATTTTAAATTCTTCTTGCACGTGGATGGCTGGGATCATCCTCACTTATGATCCAATGGTTGAAAATTATTTTGTTGTATATACAATGAAACCACTTTGGGGTACCGAAGTCAGCGCCTAAGATTCGAAGATGTGATTTTAGTTTGTTTAATAAATTCTCTGCAATCATTTCGTGATTAATTTTTACTTACTTCGTCCTTTTTAGAGTTCAATATTTCATTTTGGGATGTTCTTAGTGTCCACTTTCTTAAATTGGTATACAATTTTTACGTACTTTCCAATACTACCATTCCTTGAAATCTTTACCAAGACAAAACTAAAAAAGTTATTGTAATGATTAGGGGCAATTGTGAAAAGTAAGTATAGATTCTTTTTATCCCCTTAATAAGTTGAGTTCCCAAAAGATGGATTCAAAAAAAGGGACGAAGGAAGTATTTTATTATTATTATTTTTTTTGGCTATGAACACAGATTCTCAACATAGGTATACAGTTATTTGTGATGAGTAATATTTGGGACACAACTTTCATACAACTTTTATACAACCTCCCCAAAAGATGTGTCTATCTCTCTCCTGTGATGTCACTGGACCCCACAGTGACACAGGAAAGAGATAGACACATCTTTTGGGGAGGTTGTATGAAAGTTGTATGAAGGTTGTGTCCCAAGTATTACCCGTTTGTGATAGGTGTGGAAGCAGTAGGTTTCCGTCGGTTTTTTATTAAAAAAAGGAAAAAATGATTAATAGTGGCGGTTCCTCGGTGTTCGAAACGTTCGGGCGATTTTGACTTGGACATATATTTAAAAAATTGACCAATCGATTTTATGGTCAGTCGTCTTTGATCAGTTTTTAGTTTTTGATTTTTTACTTACACTCTTAATTTGTGGTTAAAAAAGGTTGATAAGTTGTACAGAGTACACAAAGACCGTTTAGAGTCCCTTCTGCTTTTACAATTCAATTGTAAAGATGATCAAAAGTTGCTTAAAATAACTTTTGGACAATTACAATTTTCACAATTAACCACTATGATTGAATCACAGAAGCTTATTTGCCAAATAATTTCATTAGTTTTTGGAGTTTTTTAATCACTTATGAACTCCAAAAATTGTTGTCAAACGAAACACCTATTCCTAAGTGATATTGTGATAATTTTTACCATTATGACAAAGTAGTCCAAATTTGATGTTGTATAAGGGC
Organism: Hydrangea macrophylla; assembly: GCA_033977485.1. Taxonomy (NCBI): domain Eukaryota; kingdom Viridiplantae; phylum Streptophyta; class Magnoliopsida; order Cornales; family Hydrangeaceae; genus Hydrangea; species Hydrangea macrophylla. The sequence goes on along the minus strand of CM066986.1, from coordinate 83,584,250 downwards.
AACTATCAATGTATTATGTAATACTCTCGGTATTCTGTAATATATATATATATATATATATGTATATATACAGTCAGGCTATGGAGAGGGTGTCCTCTCTTTAATAAAGAGAGGGCCTCTGTTTTGACCATTGGATCGTATTTTCATTAAAGACAGTTTTGTAACTTCACAATTTTTAAACACAATCTGACGGCCAAAACAAAGACCCTCTCTTTATTAAAGAGAAGACACCCTCTCTATAGAATTTTCGTGTGTATATATATATATATATATTTGTGGTTTTAGTTTTGAAGTGAATTACGTAAAATTTGGTATTTTTTGTTTTTACGTTTCATTTTCCCTATTTCACGGATCCTGATATTATGGTTAACTTCTGTTTGCACCCATATATTTCATAATTGGGTTGGTCTACCTCCTGTACTCCTAAATTCATGAAGATCAACCATGAAGAAAGCGCCTTCCCCCCTCCCCCCCCCCCTTGTGCAATCCTAAACCACTTACTCAAAACCACTAACTCATCCTATTAATGTGCCCCCGCCCCCCCCCCGCCCCCCCGGCGTCACTAAACCAACCCTCATTAATCCAACGAGAAATTATTTTGCAATCCTAAACTACTAACTCATCCTACTAATGTGGTGGTTCGGATTAAGAGCATCTCCAATGCAAAAAGCTATTTTTTCCATCTCAGAGTTTTAATTTGACACTGCTACAGTACCAAAAAGTTATATTTTGACAATACTGCTCCAATGGTAGATTTCATCCAAGTTTTATATTATAAACATTTGGGAGGGTATAAAAGTAAAAGTACAAAATATATCCGTTGGTATTGCAAATAATCGTTGGTTCTTGCAAAAAGGAAAAAAATAATAATAATAATTAGCCGTTGGCTTTTGAAAGTGGCAGCTGGCGTGGGGCCTACTCGTTGGTTCCTGCAAAAGAAAAAAAAATAGCCGTTGGCTTTTGTTTGAGTGGCAGCTGGCATGGGCCCACTCATTTAACAAAAGTCATATGAGCTCTCAAATTTGACAATATAAATGACTTTGTCATTTTTTGGTAGAGCATTTAGCATGATGTTGGAGTGGGTTAAATATGATGACTTATCATTTTATGACTTTGGTAGTGGATTTGGTAGCCCAGTTGGAGCTGCTCTAAGCCAAATGGCCAAAAAGAAAAAAAAGAGTTGATCCAGCTCTATAACTATGGTATTCATGTTGTATTCTATGTGTACAAAATTCATTTGGTTCATTTGACATCATTTGTATGGTCTAGACCACCACATCAACTGACTGGTGGTCCAGAATCAGACCAACAGTCCTACTGCTCACATTTATTTTTTTCAAAGCCGGTTCAATTTCTTGTATTCAGAGCCCGTTTGTCTTTGCTTATTTTAAGCAGTTTTGGCATCAAAACAGCTTTTTGATCCGTTTGTTTTAGCAAAATATATAAGCAGATTTGATTCAAAAAAGCAGTTGGATCATAAACAGAGGGGGTGGGTGGGTGTGCTTCTCAAGATTATCACTAGGTTTGATCAATTCTACAACATATTAACCAAACACCCAAACCATAATAAACAACTCTACAAATCACGATCAAAATCGTATAAGCTTAGGCACGGACAAACAAGCTCTCAATCCCTTGCTCAATCGTAATTTATTTTTGATGCACAGTTCACTTGCTCAATTCACATTAATGTTGTGAAACCTTTTACTTTCATCATTTCTGCTCATTCTTTGCTTTCATCACTCCCCAACTAAAGTACTCACTCGCTTCATAGTGATTATATTCAGTATAAACTTCTTATTTTTAAGGTTTTCGGTAGATTTTTGGCTGTTTTTTTTCATTTGAGTGGTACATTATCATGCATACTAAAAAGATAAAAGCGCTTAAACTTTTTATTTTAGCACTTAATTAGATCATCAAACACACTCTAAGTCTACTTCTGACAAATGCCTAGTACTTTTCTTTACCAACTACTTGGTCAGTGTTCACCTTTATTTTCTCAGTTTCTTGTATTCAAATCCTTGCCTAATCATAATTTATTTTCATGCACAGTTCACATTGATGTCATGAACTTTTTACTTTCATCATTTCGGTTCATTGCCTTCTTTGCTTTCAAAGCAGCTTCAGAATATAGGACCTTAAGTTAAGGAAAAGGTTATTTCTATCCCTACAGTCCCTCACTAGAGGTGATCAAACGGTTGGTCGAAATAACAAATATTGCTCCTAGAATAGGCATCACCGATGCGTTTTGCTTAGGTGAAAAAAAAAAAAAAAAACAACTGTTTCAAAGACAGCCAAAAGCCAAACACCCATGTTTTGACCATAATATTGCAAGCAGATAGAGCACCCAAAAAGAACAATAATACAGCAAATTGGGCTTGTTAGAGATACTACACTTTACACCTATGATGAATGCTCAATGTGTGTGTGTGTGTGTGTATATGTAGATATATCTCACTGCTTCAGGGCCCCTGGGCACAAATTTTCATAAACCATTTGATGGATATGCTCTCTAAAGTCTCCCACACGAAATCCTAAGTTGAGTGATCTCCAAAATAAGGGATCCGTCTCCAGTCTACCCGTACCAGCATCACGGAACCACCCCTGGGTAGTGGCATTTTACGATGGTCTTTGAAGAGAATGTAAACAATTTGCTGTAAAGGAAATCATTCACTATCAAGAGAATATTACAGAACAAGTAAGCAAAAGATCAATTACGTAGATCAACACCTTCCATCAAGACTGAATATCGATTGGGTACACAAAATTTATCTTGTAGCGAAGTAGTTCATAAAAATTACATGGTCCCAAGAAAAAGGTCAGCATGATATATACACAAAATTTTGACTGAGGAGAAGTTCCCCGCTTTCTTCGCCACTAAGAAGTCCACGAAAAAAAGAAAGAAAGAAAGTAGCATTACAAATCTCTCTCCACCATATGCATTGGAACTTGAATCATCCAACAGAAATCTTGTTTCACATCTCAGTCAAAAGCTGAAACATGTGAAATCAAATGCCATTACTTGAATGCTACGGCAAAGTACATGCGAATAAATGATTATATTTCAGAGAATTGGGAATTCCTGGATGTGGCTCACTTTCCCATGAAACAAAACACGAATCAACTGGAAATAGTGCCAAAATCAGTATCATTTCTTATACCCGAACTGTTTTTTGGTTGATACCAACATGAAGCGAAAATCTAGTAAATCTAAGCATAGTGCTTGGAGTATTGATCTTGAAATAGCCGGAGTTAGTTTGAGGAACGATGAAAGCAAGAGACAAACACCTGAGTCAAACCTACAGCTCAGACAAGCTAATATATGAGTGGAGAGGGTTGGAAGTATCAGCCGATACCGAGTCGTATCCATATGGAGAGGGACTGCACCGATATATATTCACGATACAATTATTTTCCCAAACAATGTCGTATTGCATGTATGATCTATCAACCAGTACAGGCCGAAATGTTGGCGTATCACCTGTGGTATCGGCCGATACGAGCCAATACAGGCAGAGATATTTTAATATTATATCTTTTTAAAAAAGGCATGAGATAATTGTCAATGTATCAAATATCACATTACTTTTTATGTACATTATATGATGGAATTTGAAATAAGGGATACTTAACAATTTCTTTTAATCTTGAGATTTAGTTTGTTGTTTTTAGAATTTTTTTGGTTTATCATATACATTATAATGTATGGATTGTTTGATTGTGTTGAACATTGTCACCCAATTGTGTGAACTATTCTCAGACATTGGATCCACAGCGTATGCATTGGATATTTATGTGATGCTATTGTAGGTTGTGTATTGTGAATTGTCATTATCTGTTTGACCTATTTGTTATTATTATTTTAGAATTTTCCACTTTTTTTTTTCAGATTCTTTTAAATCTTAAGGCTTAGTTTGGCCCCCACAAGGCTTTTTTGTAATACCCGTAAATTTCTACTAATAATAAAGTGAGACCACGTATTTTGCTCGTACTAAATTCCAGTATTTCAATTCCTTAATTCCAGATCCTGTTCATATATACGCGTACGCATTATTTTATTTTTAACTTAGACTGTAAATCTTGACTTGGACTGATATGTCACGCGGACCCGTAAAATCTGCAATTATCTGGACTGATTTGCACATTAGTGTAATTACCTAATCCATGTAAACCTATTGCCCAAACACCTCCCATCATCTAAACCACCTCACCCACAGATTGTACAAACTAAATTATCACCCGCGTGGAGATGGCGTGTTTGGGTAGGATTGTGCACATCTCGGACCATTGAGAGTAGAGAAAGGGACAGGCAGTCTCGGCAAAAACACCCACGCCGGCTCCTTTCTCTAAGCCGGTCATTTCAGTCAGACCCTCAACAGAGCCGGAACTGATGGTCACATGTGGGTGTGTTTCCATGTGAGTGGTGTTTGTATAAGAGAGTACCGAGGGTTGAGGGAGGACACCACACATACACCCACTCACTGTTTTCCCTCTTCACCTCACTAGCACACACACACTCCTCTGACTACCCTCACTCACACACCTACTGGAGATAAAGAAGGCGCAGAGAGAGAGAGGGAGCTCGCCGGAGAAACAGGGGAGAGAGAGAGACTCGAGGTCACTGGTATAAGACCCTACACCCCCTTATATTATTCTTGAATGTTTTAGGCACCTCACACATAGTCACAGACCCATACACGCACACCCAAACAGAGCCTTAGGCTCTGGTAATGGCAGAATCGCCATTAGAGCCCACACCGGAGCTCTATTTTTGAAACATGACCACAACCCATTTTTTTTTGTACCAAACAGGTCCCTGTGATCCCAAATAGACCCCATAGAAGCAGCTTTTGAATTGAGATACGTTTAGCAACCCATGCAAGCGATTATTCTCCATAAACCGAAAAAGAATAATCCACTAGTGGGTCTAGAAAACGAATAGACCATGGAACCAGCTCCTAGTATGATGAAGAGGGTCCCAAACCGGTCATTTTCCCGTTGGTTTGAACCATTTACATGAAGAAACGAGCAAGTTATGAGCATTTGAAGATTTCCGGCGAAATCGAGCCCGCCGGCGGCGACGTAGGCTCGCCGGAGAAGACAAGACCCGAATAGGACCGGGTTATATCGTTTACCCGTGGGTCGGGTTGGGTTTCGGGTAGGGTCGGTTTAATATGTGAGTACATGTGGGTAGTGGGTTCGGGTTAAGTTAATTAAAGTGGTCGCGGGTCGGACTATTTAAGTTGGATCGACCTGAGTGTGTATTCGGGCGACCCGTGGGCACGGGTTTGGATCTGGGTTGACCAACGGGTTTCCACTGATAATTATAATTAACTATTTTATAATATTAATTATTCCGTTAATCCTGATTAAGGATTATTAATCTGTTTTTATATTATTAATAATTCTGTTAATCTAGATTAGTAGATTTAAAAATCTGTTTTAGAATTTTTAATGTCTTGATTATTTTAATAACCTTGATTAAGGTTTTATTAACCTATTTTAATGGTTAATTATTCTGTAATCCTAATTAAGGTTCTATTAAACTGTTTTATATTGTTAATTATTCGGTTAATTATAATCAGTGTGTTAATAATCTGTTTTAATAAGGATTAGTATTTATTAATTTAGATTAGTATATATAAATCGAGATTAGTGTATAAATATATTATTTATAATATATTTAGTATTAATAAATATGTATAAATGATTTTAAAATTTGTTTTAAAATCCAATAAAGGTTTCAATGATACTATATATTACATTTTTATAAATTGTAATGTTATTTTTATAATATACTTATAATCTGAAAATATAAATTATTATTATTATATGATATATTTATTATTTATTGATTTAAATAAATAATAAGTAAATATTTTAAATTTAAAGTAATTAGGTACTAAATACCTAATGACCATTTTCAAGCATAGGAAAATTATATTAAATTTTCCTAAGGTCTAGTACCCCTATGTTATAAATTATTATTTATAAAACCCTAGCTTTAATATTTTTCATAGTTATTAATTATTAAAGAAAACCCCGTTTGGTTATATTTAATTTCTTTAAATACCAAACGAGCCCCGAAAATTATGGGAAAAATACTACTAGCCTAATTTAAGGTCTAGTATTTAATAAAAATATTTATAAGAGTCCAATATCCCCCTAAATCATATTTTATAATTATGGGACTCCGCCATCTATTATTAGACGTTTTAAACTTCAGAAATTCGTAATAAATAAACCGTAGCTCAGAAAAATACGCGGTCAGTTCCCAGAGTCTTAGATTTACGTCTAGAACATTCTCTTAAAGTTTGGTGACCTTTTGACACGGTCAAAAATACAGCTTTTCTTTAGAGCCCAAACTGATATAGAAAACCCCGCCTTTTATGCGACGGACTCCGATTTGAGTCTAGTCAATGGCGTTAGACTCAGAATGATGTCTAGATCACCATGTTGAGGTTTACAAACCCACCCGGCACAATTACCATTATGCCCCTGATTTTAGTAAGCTTATTAATCAGCGTTCTATGTATTTATATACTTTGTAGGAACCGCTACGCTTGTTTTTACGCAACCGCTTCGAGGTGAGTCGTTCTAACTCACTTGGTATATTATAGAATTATTCTTTGATCATATATGTATGCACAGTACGTCCTGTGTGGACGATACTGACAAGTATTAGTATGTGTACGTGAGATTGTTTCTTATATAATGAAGGCATGTTAGTTAACTATACTCCATGATTAGTTAATAATCGCTGATATTCTTGTTTATCATGATTTCTGTTTCTATAGTCACATGAACATTCATATGAACATGATCAAGTATTGATGTCAACATTGACGTCTGTATGGTTAGTCACGGGGACTACCCCAGTCATATTGTCATACATGTTGAGTGGATCGTAGTGGTCCGAGTGGTACAGTCAAGTAAATGGGAACAACAATGAAACTGCTATAGGGCCCTGCTAGGCGACGATAGCCAGAGTTTCCATTGAAATCATTGAAGTTATGCATAAATTGATGATTGATACGCTATAGGGCCCTGCTAGGCGACGATAGCAATGTATCCATCAGAATACAATAGTTACCTTTCAAATGCTATAGGGCCCTGTTAGACGACGATAGCGCTGTAACTATTCTATTCACCCGGCAAGGTCACGAGGACCTAAGAGTTCAATGATTTCACTCTTTCTAAAAAAAAAAAAAACCAAAACTGCTATAGGGCCCTGCTAGGCGACGATAGCAACGAAATCATTCTACTCTAAGCCAACGGCGTTACACTGGTAATGTAACAAGTCACCAGAGTCAGTTGTGGTGTCCATGGTCGAGTTGAAGTCGAATATATCGATAATGCATTGTGTCATCATTCTACATGTCATATACTCATTTATGTTGTTTCAAGATATATTGTACTTGTATATCCTTACCTGTATTAGGAGTGATCGGTTAAGACGTTCTCACTTAGCTTCAAAAGCTAACGGCTCCTTCTCTGCCCTGGACATTTTACGTCTAGGTTATAATGAGGAAAACTATCAAGGTAACAACGAAGATGCATATAACTATGCTCAGGCTGGGAACTATGAGGAAGGTGATCCTGAGGCAGACTATCAAGGAGAGCTCGATAACGAGGGTTACGGGTTTGCCAGTTAGAAAGAGGACCCTGGCCTACTTCCGCATTAAGACTACCCTTATGTTTTAATTATCTTTTGGTTGATGTAATATTTAAGTGGCGTAAATCGCCCAAACTTATCTTTTGTGGTTTTCATTTGGAACTCCTGTAATAGCCTAAGTAGCAAAACACTCTAAGTTCCCCCATGAATACCAGTAGATGCTTTTGCAAATTTTGTACTCTGATCTATATATATTTTGTTAGTATGTTGCATGGACAGGTCAGTTTTATGTAACTCGTCATTCCCTATGGGTCCAGAAAGGAAATTTTAAATTTTCCCTATTTTTGGCTACACCGGGGCGTGACATTTTTAAAAGTAGCTAATAAAATTCATTATTAAATTGTTTGATAATTTTGTACAAATGACACATTACTCTTCAAAAAAACATCATGAAACCAAAAAGCAACCTTGAGCTTTTAAAAGCTCCATTCTAGAGCTATTAAAAGCTCCCCCAAAAAAGCCCTAAGTTCAATTTTTGCAAATCTCATAAACTAGTTACCAAATGTATTAACATGTAATTGTGTTTTAAAAAAGGAGAAGCACCAAAATGGGGGCCAAACTAAGCCTAAATCTAGCGTATCACTATGTATCGCCTGAAACGAAACTGCAACGCTACGTCTCGGAGGCTTCCACAATGGTGTCCGCGACCGCGACATTGAACCATGAGTGGAGGCTATGTTCAATTTTGATGATCATGCAAATTTGTTGGACATCAGAACCCATTCTATAACTAGGAGCTTATTTAGTTTCAGAAAAGAAATAAATAATCAACGGAAAAGTATGCTACTCTAAAATTTAATTGACAATGATAATATCGAACAGCAACTTTGAATATGTATAAACAATTTTTAAGCCCTAACTCATGAAGTGTCTAGGAAAAGAAACTGATTTTAATAAAATGTGTACCATGGAAACCCTATAAAAAACCAAAGAAATAATCTTTTTATTTTCTCTGTTTCGTATAACAGTTGTCAAAGTTCACGAATAAGTTAAATCAGAGGAAAAACATTACCTGCAGTTTTTCTTGTTATCCCCATCAGTTGGACAATACCCAGCAGTCTAGTCATATACACAGGAAAAAGAAGGCTAATGATTGAAACTATCACATCACATCACATCCGTCAGATCTAGAGTACTAGGTCTCGATCTCATGATTGTCTCATCACTGTGTTTGATCCACTCTGAGAGTTTCCATGGTTTCTGCCACTTCCATTTGAACTGCAACAGCCACTGATGATGACTCCTCTTCCACCTCCACAGTTTCCCAGCTTGTCCTACAGCTGCCAGTTTCTTCACTGATAAATGCCCTATCGGTACCATCTGCACAAGTCGGCCCCAGCCTCTAAACATCATCACCTTAACTTGGAGATCACAATTCGATATTTCAACAGCCTTACGGCGGCAAAATAATTGCGAATGAAATTACAGGAGAGAGAGAGAGAGAGAGAGAGAGAGAGAGAGAGAGAGAGAGTATTCCTATCCAGGAACAGAGCGGGAAAAGACATTCCAATCCAGCAACTCGAGAGAGGATAGAAAAGAGGAATGATATTCAAATCGAGGACCTAGAGAGAAGGATAGAGAGAGCTCAAAGGAATGATATTAAGAAATTTCTTAGATAAACTAATAGAAAGTTTAGAAAGACCAAAATCATCTCTTGATTAATTAATGGTGTCTGAGTTTTCCATTAACTTTTAAACTTAGATTGTAAGTTTCATTAGTGGAGGGACTATATATTCTTCATTTTTAGAATGAAATCAATAGAATATGACTATATTTTAAAAAAAAAAAAAAAGAAGAAGGGGGGGGGCGGGGGGGGGGGGGGGGGGGGGTGTGTTGTTGGGGTTCTTCAGCCAAAGGTCCTTAGACCCAAACACACCATACTTAAAACCCACACGTGTTTTGTTTAACCCATTAGGCCCTTTGCACCTGCTTTGGTCAAAAATACCATTTTATGCCTAAAAAACTTCAAATTGTCACAACTTTTTTATCTACAAGTCCCTTTTTTTTTTTCAACATTGATGTTTTGAAATCAGAAAAACGAGATCTATTAACTATGAAATCTCCAAATTGTCTATTTTTGCACAATTTCCAAGTCCAATGCGTAGATCTCGAAAAAATTACATGAAATAAAAAAAAAAATTAAAAAGGCTAAAAATGAGAAAGTTATGGCCTTCTTTAAACAGATAATTATCTTTTTGTAAACAGATAACTATGTGTTTACGCTGAAAATTTTGATTTTTTGTCCTTCATAATTTCATATCACAAAGATTTTGAGATCTCGATTTCACGATTCCAAAAACATAAATTTTATGAAAAACGAGTTTAAAAATTGGAAGTTGTATTTTAAAGTTTAAAGAAAACCTCTCAAAGGGAAAACGTAAAAATGACTGAAAAAAAAGAAAGAAAGTGACGAAGGACTCTAATTAGTACCAAAAAAGTAGCGAAGGCCTTGGCCAAAAAACCAAGAACTTTGGATTTTTGCTTGTACTACCTCATTTTGAGGAATTTCTCACCAAAAATATCACTAAAAAAAAAACCTAGGGCCTGGCCCAACCGGGCCTTACAATTGATCACAAGCTCGGTCTTAAAATTATACTAGGCTTTAAAACATAGCCCGGCACGGCCTATACTCTTAGCCAAGCCTTATGTTTGTGCAGGCCGAGCAGGCCAATGTCCACCCTCTACTCAAAGGCCTTTGAAATTTTTTTATCAGATTTGTTCATCTTCCAAACTTCTTAATTTACAGATAATAAAACCTATTTATAGTCTAAGAAAACATTAAAGAGATAACTATCACCTTAAAAACTAATCTTAGCCAATTAAAAACAACTTAATGCATTCAAATTCTAAAACCAAATCAACGAAAACCTTAAAATTTAAACAGATCCCAATAAAACCAGTCTTTATAACACATTGATAGGTACAAAATAATCGTGGGGACCCTGCATCAAACATCAACAAGGAGTTTACCTTTTGAGGTTGGTCTAGAAATGCTGTTGAATCTCTCACTGATCCATTAGCAATCCCAGGTGTATATTTGAGTTGCTTTTGTGCTGGCATTGACACTGGAGATAAAGGGCCGCTTGTATCATCCACAAAGTGTTTCAAAGAACTTGGTGATTTCCCCTGTCATAGCCACTCTGAACCGTAACGCGTTGTTTGCATTGCGGACTTGGTGAAGGAAAACAAAAAAGAAAGGAAAACAAGATGGAAATGGTAACGTTGTGGTTTTTGGTTTTCAGTTTTTGTTTTCATTTTTTGTATTGAATTAGAGGTAGGCATCAATACAAAAAATGAAAACAAAAACTGAAAACTGAAAACCACAACGTTACCATGCGAGCCCAAATTTCCTAGTATTTTATCTGGTTTCCTACTCCATGCTTGAACAACAATAGAAATCAATAACTTCTGTAATATAATAGGAAGCCAACAAAATTCAAAGTTACCAATATATTTTTCACCCTAATTTCTTTCCCTTCCTATTTTCTTTTTTTAACCAAACAAAGAAAAGCATTTTCTGCAGTGTTTTCTTTTCGTTTACCTCACTAAATCCATGAACCAAATGGAGCCCAAGAGGTAATCATAAATGAAATTATCATCTGAATTCCCCCTATTTTCTCGCAGTAGGTTCGTAAACCTCAAGAAATGGTCTCGAAATCCCATATAGTTTCCCTGGGTGGAAATCCTAGTTACGACAGGACCAAGGGAATGACACTAGAGAAGTTTGCCCAAAACATCATCTCCAACTAAAACTCTACAAGAAAATTTTAGAAGTTACTATGTTACCAACATGCAAATGCTTAGTTTGTGTAAAAGGTGAAGAAGTGAAGAAATGATATATTGAATTCAATCTAAAAAAATGATTACAAGAGCCTAATATATATAGGCTTAGCTACTAGCTATACTTTTACAATCTAACCGATGTAGGACACTATAACATTACACTTTTTACACTATTATTCTCCAACACTCCCCCTCAAGCTGGAGCATACATATCATATGCACCAAGATTGTCGCATATATATTTAACCCATGGTTCGAAGTATCGGCCGATACCGAGTCGTATCGGCCGAGTTAACTCGGTATCGCGAGGGTCCGTTACGAGATATTGGCCGAATCAGATTGAGTCAAAAAAAAATTTCGACTCGCGATACATCTCGGCCGTATCGGCCGAAACAACCGAGTTTTGTCCATCTCGGCACCGTTTCGTGAGAAAAATACAAAAAGAATACGAAAATCTAACCAGATTCACATGCATCTGTCGGATATTGAACCTCTTCTCTCACATCTACTCAAAATCTCTCATATCTCTCTCTTGAAGCCCAGATCTGAGATCTGGTACATGAAGCTACGTCTTCAATCTCTGTCTTCGAGCTGGGTCTTTGATCTTCGTCTTCGACTTGGGTCTTCTCTCTCCCTCCCTCCATCCATCGCAGTCGGCTTGATCTGTGTCTTCGACTTCAGATTTGATAACGAGTTTTTCTTTCTTTGTCTTCGACTTCAGATTTGTCTTCGTCTTCGTCTTCGAGCTGGGTTTTTCTTTCTTTTTTTCTTTTTTGGTCGTGAGTCTCGCGACTTTGGGCTGTGAATTGTGAGTGAGAAAGTGGGTTTTATCTTGTTGGGAATTAATTGTGTGTAAGAGTGAGTGTGTTGTGATGTGCAACTTTTTTTAGTATTTCATTTAGTTATATGTGCATTATTTTTCTTTATTTATATAAAAAAAAATTTCTTTATTTGTTCAACATGTGTATATGTATTAATTTTTGTTTATTTATACAAAAAAATATGTATTTATTTGTTCAAATATGTACTCCCTCCGTTCCATTTTATGTGTCCCTATTTGGGAATCCAATTATTTAAGGGGACAAAAAGAATTTACACTTACTTTCCACAATTGTCCATAATCATTGTACTTTTTCTTTTTTGTTTTGTTTTGTTTTGGTGTTGATTGCAAGGAATGGTAGTTTGGAAAACTAAGTAAAATTTGCATACTAATTTAGAAAAATGGATAACCATTTTGGGACATCCCATAAAAGAAAGGGGCACATAAAATGGGACGGAGGGAGTATGTGTATTATTGTAATGTATTATTATATTTTATTATTGAACAATTTCTATCCAATTATATGTGTAGACCTATCAAACAGTAGATCGACATCGTGTGAATTGGATTATTTGTGATTTTATTATTGGTAGATTGGTAATTGTGACAATCTATTATGCTAATTTTGCTATTCTTATTATTTTAAAATTTTTGGTTATTTTTTCATATTTTTTTTAAGGGTGATTTAGTGATAAATCCCTAGATACTACAATTAAATAGCTTTAGGTTCTTGAGTTAAAACATGTTTATAATTAAGTCCCTGAAATTTTTTAGGGACTAAAATACCCCTCATCAAGTTTGGTATTATTAAAAATGGTACCTCCTCTATTAATGTTTTCAACCAAAAATTCTCCCCAAAAATTAAGAGAATCAAAAATTTAGGGGATAAAAAATTGAAAGTCGTTATTACTCATAACGACAACTATTTTCAATCATAATCATGTCCAACAACATGATTTGTGGAACACAATTTGAATTGAAAAGGCACAACATGTGAAAAAATGGGAATGGAAGATAGAGTCCCAACATGATTTGTGAATTTCACAACATGTTCTTGAAAACGAAAATGAGAGAGAGAGAGAGTCACAACATGATTTGTGAATTTCCCAACATGTATTTCTAGAAAAATGGGAATGGAAGAGAGAGTCCCACATAATTTGTGAATTTCACATGTTCTGAAAAACGAAAATGAGAGAGAGAGAGAGAGAGAGAGAGTCACAACATGATTTGTGAATTTCACAACATGATTTGTGAATTTCACAACATGATTTGGAAAAATGGGAATGGAAGAGTCGCAACATGATTTGTGAATTTCACAACATGATTTGAAAAAATGGAATTGGAAGAAAAAGTCCCAGCATAATTTGTGAATTTCACAACTTGTTCTGGAAAAGAAAAATGAAAGAGACAGAGTCACAACATAATTTGCGAATTTCACACATGTTCTGGAGAACGAAAATCGAAGAGAGAGTCACAACATGATTTGTGAATTTTCACATGTTCTGAAAATGAAAATGGAAGAGAGAGTCAATATGTTTTGAAGAGAGAGAGAGAGAGAGAGAGAGAGAGAGAGAGAGAGAGAAAGAGAGAATACCATTGCATCCTAGCACCCACAACCACTGTTAACCACCATCATCACCAACTTCAAAAAAAAAAAAAATTAAATAAATAAAATAACCTTGAAACTACTTGGATTACAAGATCGGACTATCACAGAAATGTGACCATTTGAGAAATTCACATTTTGAAGTGTACTAATTGCTTCTTTTGCAATCTTTATTTGATATGGAAAACTCCAACCAATCTTGCCCTTTCTCTAGAAATGATTCCTCTAGTTGAATGCAACTCTTTCCGAGGATCATCCAAAACTGCCTTAAGAAAATCCATGTAGAATTAGAGAGAGGTAGAGGTATGAGACGTGTGTGTAATGTTGATATACATGAATTTGGTGTATCTCTTTGTTTTTTTTTTTTTTCTCTTGCAAGGAAGATGAACAATATTCAATCCTATGGTAGTGATATTAGCCAACCTATATTGAATAACATGTATGTAAATAAGGTATGTCTCACATCCTGTGAAATATAAGAAGAAAGAAGACCAAAAACACTCATTAAAAAACAAAAATGATCCGCATGAACACACAATCAAAGAGTCAAAACATATAATTTGATAGAGTTTTATGATGTAATTAATATGAATGATCAATCAGCATATGTTAAGGGATGTAAATGGTAGAAATAATTCTAACATTCAAAACACAAACAAACATGGCAATAGTGGGGGAATAAATACAATTATTACTCCCAAATTTCAATTAATGACTAAATATATATTACATCTATATATATATATCCCAGAATATATAGAAGGGTAAAATGGGGACAATCAAATCATTAACCATGATTAGGTGTGTTAACTAGGATCCTAGGGATCTACTATGAAATAAAAATATTGGGTGTCCTCCATCCACGAAAGTACATGAATGGGGGATTTAAGGGCAATTGTCTATTTTTTTAACCTTAAATCTAGTGTATCGTTGCGTATCGCCCGATACCAGGCCGATACCGCGACCCCAAGTCATCACAACGGACTCCGATACCGCGACCGATACCGCGACCTCGAACCATGATTTAACCCGAGTCCCAACTAATGCTTTTGTGAACAAATCGGCTAACTGATCTACGGATTTCACGTGAACGGTATTGATTACTTTCTCTAGAAGCTTTTCCCGAACAAAATGACAACCCACCTCGATGTGTTTTGTCCTCTCGTAAAATACTAGATTGGAAGCTATATGAACGACAACTTGATTGTCACAAAATAAATTCATAGGACAAGACTGAGTAAACCCAAGCTCTTCTAGAAGATGCTTCATCTATACTAATTCACACGTAGTATGTGTCATAGCCCTGTATTCAGACGCAGCACTCGACCTAGCAACTACTGTCTGTTTCTTGCTCTTCTAGGACACAAGATTACCACCAACAAACACACAATATCCTGTAGTGGATCTCCTATCACCAGGAGATCCAGTCCAATCAGCATCACTATAGCTCTCAATCCATATATGACTAAGATCCTGGTACAATAAACCACGGCCTGGAGCTCCTTTGAGATACCTCAAAATACGCATCACTGCCTCCTAATGTGTTGTACGATGAGAACTCATGAACTGGCTGATGACACTCACTGAAAAGACAATGTCAGGTCTGGTAACAGTAAGATAGTTAAGCTTACCAATCAGACGTCTATACTGCTCAGGATCCTCCAATAACTCCCCTTGCTCTGACAATAACTTGATGTTAGGATCCATAGGAGACTCCACAGGTTTGGATCCTAACATCCCTAATTCTGATAGGAGATCAAGAACATACTTCCTTTGAGATAAGCAAATCCCTTCACTTGACCTGGCAACCTCAATACCCAAAAAATATCTAAGCTGCCCGAGGTCCTTGGTTTGAAATTTGTTCTGCAGAAATAACTTCAACTCCAAAATACCCTTGGAGTCATCTCCGGTTAAAGCAATGTCATCAACATACACAAGCACGAAGATTTTACCTGCTTTAGTATGTCGATAGAAGACTGAATGATCAACACATCTCTGGAGTCCAAATTCAGCAACTATATCACTGAACCTACCAAACCAGGCACGAGGAGACTGTTTCAGGCCAAACAAAGATCTTCTTAATCTACATACCACATTCGACTCCCCCTAAGCAACAAACCCAGGTGGTTGCTCCATATATACCTCTTCCAACAAAGTGCCATTAAGGAAGGCATTCTTGACATTCAGCTGATGTAAGGGCAGTGAAATATGGCTGTAAGAGAAATGAGGAGACGAACAGAGGTGATCTTAGCCACAGGAGAAAACGTTTCGGAATAGTCAAGGTCATAAACCTGTGTATAGCCCTTGGCAACAAGGCGGGTTTTCAGGAGATCTATCGTGCCATCAGGGTGCACTTTAACAGTATAAACCCAACGGCATCCCACTACTGTCTTGCCCGGAGGAAGAGGAACTAAGTCCCATGTACCAGTATTTCGTAAGGCAGACATCTCATCCTCATTGCTTGTCTTCATCCGGAGTGGATAAGAGCTTCTGCAACAATGTTAGGAACCGACACAGAAGACAAAGAGGTAACAAACGAAGAAAAAACAGGAGACAGATGATTATAAGAGACAAAGTTGGAAATAGGATGAGAAGTACAAGAGTGCTTACCCTTACGGAGAGCAATGGGAAGGTCAAATTCTGATGGAGGCGGATCTGAAGACGCGGAGGCGGTTGGCGGAGTAGCAGAATTTGGAACAGTCCGATGACGACGAGTGTATGTCTGCAAGTTTAGGCGATCCAGGCGGGAGGAAACCTCTGGGGTGGGAAGGACAAGGTTGTGGGAGGTAGTGCAAGAGGTAAGGGAAGCATAAAATCAGGATCGCTCATAGAGTGGGACTCTGAATAAACCTCTGGGATGGGAAGGACAAGGGTTGTGGGAGGTAGTGCAAGAGGTAAGGGAAGCATAAAATCAGGATCGCTCATAGAGTGGGACTCTGAATAGTATGGAGTGGACTCAAAAAAGGTAAAATCAGCTGATACAAAGAACAGCACAGGGTAGGGCTACAACAACGATAGCCTTTCTGAACACGAGAGTACCCTAAGAAAACGCACTTAATAGCATATGGGTCTAACTTGTCAATGCCCGGGGTAAGCTGATGGACAAAACAAACACATCCGAAAACACGTGGACTAACCAAAAAAAGAGACTCAGTAGGAAATAATGTAGCATGAGCAGTGCACCCCTCTAGAACAGATGAGGGCATACAATTAATTAAATGACAAGCAGTAAGAACTGCATCCCCCCAGTAACATTTTGAAACCCTCATTTCAAACAAGGTACGAGTGACTTCTAACAAGTGACGATTTTTCCTTTCTGCAACACCATTTTGTTGAGGTGTGTGCACACACGATAATTGGTGGAGCATCCCACATTTGCTCATGTAGGTGGTGAATGGATTAGAGGGGGAGTGTCGCCGGAGGTTCGCAGGTCTCAGGCGAGGGTCGCCGGAGGTCGGAGTGGCTCAGGCAAGGGCTGCCGCTAGGGTTTGGTGTATGTGGGCTGCGGTTGTCTTAGAGTTTGGTGTATGTGGGTTGTGGATGACTTAGGGTTTGGTGGATGTGGTTGCGGCTTGTTCAGGATGTGAAGAGGAGGCTACGACACAGACTTAGGGTTGATGGATGACAAGAACAACTCTCGAACCTTCCAAGAAAGTTCGGAGACAAGATATTGTCAATCCTTAACGTTGGATTGGCATAGAGATGAGCAATCCCACGATCGTTGCTCTGATACCATGTAAAAGGTGAAGAAGTGATATATTGAATTCAATCTAAAAAATTGATTACAAGAGCCTAATATATATAGGCTTAGCTACTAGCTATTTTACAATCTAACCGATGTGGGACACTATGACATTACACTTTTTACAATATTATCCTCTAACAGTTTGTATGTATCTGAATCACAGACTTGAGCTTCCAAAGCTAGAATGTGATCTTTGAACGAGTGAAACACAGTTAGCATACGGCTAGGGACGATAGCAAATCATATATTGTGGATTAATAACCTCACCGAAGATGATGTAGCCAAGGCAACTGCAACGGATTGCTCTCTCAATGTTTGCTCCTTCAAAATTTCTTTTCTCTGTGCTTCACTTTGTCGCAATAAAGTTACTTGCTCATTCAGTTGTTCTTTCATCTCCTTGATTTCCAATTCCTTTTCCCACAACCGACACCTATTGACATGAAAAAAAAAATTACTATAACAAACTGCAAAAGAAATCATAGACCATAGCATGCATTAAAAAGTCAAAATCAATTTGATGCAGTAAACTGATTATCACCTCCAAGTCTAAGAATTAGAATATGATCTAGAACTGGACACGATTCTCTTTCTTTACTGAAAAGGTAAGTTAAATGATATGGTAGTAGGATACGGATACGACAAAACATGGAAGGGAAAATCTTTCAAATGTAGGATATGGACACGTAGAATAATAAATAATATCTTTTTAATTTATTATACAATATACCATGACGTGTCCACAATCCTAATTCCTAAAATTTTTAAATAAAATCAGTACTTATCTCCCATTTAATTATATTAAGACTCAAATTTTAAAAGCATTCCGAACGAGCCACCTAGTCATGTCCATTCCAGTGTTCGGCTAGGTGTCCGATACTCCGATGTAAGTAAAATTTAAGACACGCTTTGAATTGTGCCCGACACGTGTCCAATGTGTGCCAGTGTCCGACGTATCTGACATGGACACGTCATCCAAACTAAAGTGTTCATGCTACATATTCTAAGGATTCACACATGATTTAAACTGGACAAGATTCTCTCTTTTCTTCTTTTCATAAAAGATAAAAGAAAAAGGTTCCCCGGTATGGTCAAATAGTGCCAAAATGATGTTAATGTTACTGGATGTTAGAAGCGCGCATTGCACTGGTCAGCACTGGGAAGCCAAAAATGCCTAAGAAAAATAAAGAGAACGAAGAGAAATATCATGTTTACAATACAGATGGTTCACAAAGATGGGAATATACCACATCAGCATGGGTAAAAAAGGGAAGTGCCATACTGTCCTTATCTTCTGAAAGAGCATTTCTCTTTTCATCTATCTCTCCAATTACCAGACGGCTTCAGAAAGAAATTATCAAGGTTAAGAGAAGAAACCTCCAGAAAACACGCCCAAATATTAGTATTTAAAAAGCAAGGTTGATTGAGTGGCAGCTTTTAAGAACATAAATTCCTTTTCTTTTCTTTTTTTTAATTTAGTGAACCATCATCTAGGAAGCAAGGGCACTCCTAGAAGGGTCACATATGTATCCGACACGGCCAGACTGTCCTTGACACGCCCGACACACCAAAAGTGATGTCTTACTTCTCTATTAAGTTCTTCTTTTTCGGACAAGTGTAAACACATGACTGACACACCTAGATACTTTGCCACCAAATTTGGTTAGGGCCTCTTACTGACAAGGATAATTAGAATTCTTTGAACACATAATTTAGGTATTTGGAAAGAGAAATAAATAGAGTCTACGGAAGCATAAAGATCTGAACAAACTAATTAGGCGTCTTTCAAATAAACATCTGTACAAACTGTGAATACTAAGAGTTACGAATCAAAATACAGCTTTCAAATCAGAAAGCACCGTTTGAAATTATAGAACAAAGATAATTAGGCATCTTAGTTTTACTATAGATCAAATGATTTTCTTATCACACATGGTAATGAATTTTTAAATGTAGGTCTATCATTTTGTCCTGTCCTTGCCATGTCCCTGAGCTAGTTTTTTTAATTTTTTTCTTGTCGTCGTATAGTGTTCTTGTTCTCCTGTATCTGTGCTTTCTTAAAGAGTTTGTATCAAATTTGAAAATTTTCCAACATCACACATGGAGTATATACATCTCTATTTGGGTAGGTGTGATCTTATACCAATGTCCATGTCATAGCGTGTCAAAATGGGTACTTCGGGGGCAATAGGAGAGTGTGTGTAACATAGGCCATCCCTAGTCTGAGTCACAGATTAACTCTTAATCCTTAATGAATTAATCCTATTAACTGAAGCATTCTAAGAAATCAACCAACAAAAATACACGTTGAGTGGGAGTTGAAATGAAATTACTAAAAAGGGAGTAGTAAACAAAATATGACAAAGAAATAGAGGACACAAAAGAAAGATTCGCGAGACAAAATATGCAAGTCTAAAACAAGAACATATAGAAATATTATCTTTTCAAAAGAATATTTGTAATTTATACAAAAATGACTAGTCAATCACATTGTGCTCTTATCAATTTTATTGCTACACTAACCAAAATATATGCGCACTAACCAAAATACAAATAAGATTGGTTCCTATCCAAGAGTACCAATCAAACAGCAGCATAAAGCCCAGTTGTCAAAATAGCAAAAGTTGCACCCATGCAGATTATTGCCTTTTCAATATCCATCACATAATGTAGTGGAGCATTTCTAGATCAATCAAAAAAAAAAACTCCCAATACTCAAAAACACGCTCATCTGGTCGTTCCATGTTCAACTGAAACATGACATTTTGCCATGACATTTTGCAATGACTTGCTACTCGCATGATATTTTCACCTCCTGCTGTTCCATTATAGTTTATAAAGGAGAACACAGCAATTTCATATTCTATTGCAGAAATAAAAAAGAGAGTTTTAACTGTCCACCCTCATAGTTGCTTGTCACTTTGGTCCCCAAAGTGTAAAAGTTGACAAATCAGTCCATGAAGTTTCTAATGTGTCAAATTGCACCTCAGTCAAAATCCGTCAAAGTTATGTCAACAGATCTATCACAATCCATTAGAACTTGTCAGAATTCTGTCACAATTCTGACGGGGAAAGTGAAAATTGACACAAAATAGAAACTTCAAAGGTCTAATACGTCAAAGGGCCAAAGTGACATTCAGTGTAAACTAGAAGGGTGCAAAGCGTATTTAACCCAAATAGAAATGATAATTTTATTGTTCACATTTTCAGAATGGCCCACCTTGCATCTATAGCAGCATTAAACATACACTGCAGCAACTTTTTTGCATCTCCTACTGAGCATAGCTGGTTCCAACGTCCGCGACCAGTAAAGCTATGCTGCCGCTCTTCTGCCTGTGAAAGTTGTGATGCCATTGCAATCAGGGCATTTGAAGAAGTGCTCAGCATGTTCTCAACTGATGCTATTCTGGAAGTTCTTGCCTTTGGTGACATGGCGAAAACTCTAACCAAGAGAAACACAATCACTGAAATGAACACCATATGCAACTACTATGCACAAAATGAAAGCTTAACAGATACTGAGGCTTCGCTTGGTTTGCAGATTTAGCAAAGGAATTTTAAAAGGATATATGTCCCTTGTGTTTTCTAAGTTTGACTCCATCTTTAAACGACATTAGAGATCACAATTTTATAAAATATAATAGGAACTCAAGAAAAGAGAAACAAAGTGACTCACAAAATTCAAGTTTTCAATTTATATTTCACTCTATGTTCTTTTCCTCATTATTCTCACCAACCAAACAAAGACAAGTGTTTTCCTCCATGTTTTCTTTTCCTCACCCTCATTAAATCCATGAACCAACCAAAAAATTTAGCGAGGGAAAATGAAAAGACAAGGAAAATTATTCCCTTAGTGTTTTCCTCCATGCTTCAATAACTATAAAAATAAAAATTTTACAGAACATAATAGGAACTCAAAAAAAGAGGAAAGGACGTGACTCATGATTATTCAAATTTTTTTTTTATTTTTTACCCTATTTTCTTTTCCTGCATATTTTCCTCTAGAAACAAATAAGGTGATTTCATTCTTTAATACCTAGAATGTCCGTTCTTCCCATGGGAGGGATCCACAGCATTCAAAGAAAATTGATCCACTTGTTTCAATAAGGCCAACTCTTCCACTAGTGTACCTTGTCTTCATAGAAACATAAATTCATAAACCGGTAACAGAATTGATTAAGCATACGGAAACAGTTAGAAGTAAAAGTAAGAAGACAGCAAAATACAAATAACATACAACTGACTTTGCTTCTCATATTCGAAACGAACTGCATGCATATTCACCATTACTTCAAGCTCATGATCCAGCCAACGTTGCAAAGTTTTCTCATTGCTCTAGAGATTCAATTCAGGTCAATCAGTTTAAAAATCGTCATCGGCACACAATATTCCTTTTATAAGAATATTATTATTATTAGCAAACACAAATTATTGGTAGGATTTAACCATGAGGGTGTTAAATCGAAACCTGCAACTTGAGTGTTCCAAGATGTCAATCCATAACCAACAAGCCATATCAATTGTAATATTGTTCGTGGTAGCAGATTTTTATTATTAAGAAAAGAAAGGCTAATACAGAAAGTTTTACCTGCCTGGTTGGCATATATCCATTGAAGTAAACTGAATGAGACAAAATATATCACTAGGAAGCAAAAATATACCAAGAAATGGAAGAAAAAAAATGGGTTAATTACATTTTACCCCCCTGTGGTTCAAAAGTGGACACTGAACCCCCTTGTGGTTTTAGACTAAAGTGAAACTACTAAGATTTCTCTCAAAATAGCCCCATATGGGGATTTAGGGTTAAAATTCTCCCCACATAGAAAGTTTAAGTGCAAAATTAACTGTACACAGGCAGTTAACCCCAAGTTAGCCACACCCCCCACCCCCCCTAGAGATTAAGTGTTAAAAATTAGCCCGGCATAGGTGGTCTAAATGACAACATTATCTCCTCATAGAGGATTAGCCCCAAAATTAACCTCACAAGGGCTAAGTGTTAATATGTTTGGCCAATTTCAGAGTTTTCATCAGTTTTGAGGGAAATCTTAACAGTTTCACTTTAGTCCGAAACCACAGGGGGGTTAAGTGTCCAGTTTTGAACCACAGGGGGTAAAGTGAAAATGGGCCGCAGGGGGGTAAAATGTATTTAACCCAAATATATATATACACAAAAATAGTTACCCAGGTTGTTGCGTGCCGATGACTTACGGACTTGTAACAACTCTTTTAGCCTTTTGGTAGCTATGGCAGCCTCTTCTGTCTTCCTTTGAAGAACCTGCAAGAAAGAAACTTCTCCCAAATATCAGCTGCACATATTTTCATTTTTGTAAACTCGCAAACCGAATAGAGTAAACACAAAAGAAGAGCTTCAGATAATATTCAATGAGAGTTATTTGAGTTTCAATACCAAAATAATTTAGAAGAAAAGAACTAATTGCTTTGCTAAACCTTGTGTCCAGCAGATAGGGGAACATGTTTTGATATTTAACTCATCCTGTGACTCCTGTCTAAAATAAAGTATACTTACATATTTTAACTGAGTGCCTTATCAAAGTGTTACATGGGTTTTGCATCCGAAACCAGATCTCAGAGTCCCAAAAGACATAAGAGTTGAAATCATCAACAAACCATTGGTTTATACCACTTCAGTAGATTACCCTATTCGTACAGTTGTTATGTAAAGAAAATCAGATAATATGAAAGAATTTGGATGATGGTCAGATACAAGAAACCATAACCTTCTCCCTCCATTATGCAAGTACCAAGGTAGAATGAACATGTGTGTATGCAAATGCATTTTTTGCTGCGATCTTAGATTTTTTTTTCCCTATGTGGCCTGGTTACGGATACGGACATGGCGGCATGGAAAATCTTAGAAATGTCGGACATGAACATGGTGAACAAGAATTATATTTTCATTAGTTATTATTGAATATACCTTCTTGTGTCCACTCTCAAGTTTTCTAAACTTCCCAATAAACCCATTAATTATCACCCATTTTACTATATTAAGACTTTCACCTCAAAATTTTTATAAACATTTCAAATGAGTTATAGTGTCATGTTTACTCCAGTGTCCGGCCCTGTCGGTCGCATGACTGACATGTCTTGGCGAGTGCCCGAAACATGTCGTTTCCAGCATGAGGCCGACACGGACACAGCACCAAAATGATGTGTCCGTGCTACGTAGGTGTGTGGTGTGGGGTTTGTCGTCGGAGGTCCAAAGAAATGTCCGTGGCTATAGTAAAAAATGCTTTGCCGTGACCACGAACACTACTGGCCAGATGAAGACACAAATGATACTTTGTCTCTTGTTCTGACTATCTAGAAACTGTATTGGCCAAGCCAGCTAGCAACTGTAGACGAAAATTATGTCAACAAAGTGTTAAAAGTACATCTTATTGCATATTAGTTTCTTAAGCCAAGTGTTGAAATCAAATGCCATTTAAAAGTGCTGGTGGTCCTTAGGGAAAGAGAAATCCATCAAACCTATGGATTCTTATAAAGTCTCTCTCTCTCTCTCTCTCTCTCTCTCTCTCTCTCTCTCTCTCTCTCTCTCTCCCAGATGAAGACACAAATGATAATTCGTCTCTTGTTATGACTATCTAGAAACTTTATTGGCCAAGCCAGCTAGCAATTGTAGACGAAAATTATGTCAACAAAGTGTTAAGTACATCTTATTGCATATTAGTTTCTTAAGCCAAATGTTGAAATTAAATGCCATTCAAAAGTGCTGGTGGTCCTTAGGGAAAGAGAATTTCCATCGAAGCTATGGATTCTCTCTCTCTCTCTCTCTCTCTCTCTGTGTGTGTGTGTGTGTGTGTGTGTGTGTGTGTGTGTGTGTGTTCCTTGTTCAGTCTTGTTAAGTTACCAACTACACCAAAAGCTTAAGCTATTACAGAATGGGCCCAACAATTTATATCAAGCTTCAACAAGTCTAATGGAAACTTCTTTCTTTAATGAAAAATAAGAATAGAAGGAAGCTAACTGTAGGTTGCAGAAGCAAGCTTCTGCAAAATACTTCCAAAAAGATGAAAGAAGAGAAATCATTACCATTTTCTGGCGCTGATTCAAAGCTTGCAGCTTATGTCGTTCAAACTCACTTCTCCTACCCTCTTTCCTTAGCTGCTTGAGAATAAAATAATCAATAACAAAGTTACAGTTACATAAGCACACGACACGAGCAATAAGCCAATAACTACTCGCATTATTCAGGGTTTTTAGTTTTTGCAAGAAAATTTTTTTTTGAGTAAGGTGGAATTACTTTATGATCACTATCACAAAAGGTGGTAACAAATGGAGATAAAAAATATATACATATTTAAATATATAGAAATATTCAAAGCGGAGGATTACCTCACTAAAATTTTGAATAAATTCAGGAAAGAAAAAAATGCTTGGAAGTTGGAACTATTAATAAATAAAAAACGGTGTGGAAAATAATAGAAAGTGATCGAGTATAAGTAGAATATATTCACATGGCCACAGTAACACATTGAATTTCAATTACACATAAAGCACTGACGTACCCGCAAACAAAAATGGAATGTGCCATTTCAATTTTGAAATTTTAATGTTGTAGGCTTTAGAATATGTAGAGATTGCGGTAGTTTTTTGGTTGTTATAGTGAGTTGTATAAGTTTTCTAGAAATGAGCATTAATTTCCTACAGTGAGTTTCATCACGTTCCAGTTTCTTAGAACTTAGAACATTTGGCTCGTTTCGTCAAAAATGTCTGTTTGGACCATGAGCTGGTCATCATGTTCTAATTACTCATTTTGTGTATCGCAAGGCACAACATAACTTTCCATGGAAGTTCCTTTTGACAATAAAACTGAGATTTACTCCTTAGAGAAAACTAAGAGGCCACCACCGCTTCTAATTGACAAGCAAGTCCCCCAGAGTGCTCCTTAGATCATCTCAACTCTTTTTTAAACAAGCACAAAGGCAAACCACTTTACAAGGTGTCTTTTTATTTAGTCAGTGCTTTGTTTTTAGCCAATGCTCTGTAATCTCACAATCTTAGTGACAGAAGGGAACACTCCACAAACTCTCATAAATGACACTTAACTAAAAATGTGGCTCCCAGGCTACATTACACTTTTTAGAATTCTAAATCTTTACTTCCATAATTGTCCATGCCACTGGCCATACAAAGAGAAGAAGCTACACCTTTTTTTTTTGGGAAGGGAAAAATAATGGTTGTTGAGGCACCAATTGCTCCAAAAGAATAAGCAATTAGAGATTGGGCTCGATAAAGTATATAAAGCTTCAACACTTTCCCTCACGTGTGACATACGACACAGGGCTGCACGTGGAGAGGCAACACTGTAAGCAAACTACATCCATCACAATGGAGACCAATAACAAACTGCAATATGCACACCAAACAGGGACGAAGACTTGACCCTAAGACCTCTCACAAACCGGGCTCTAATCACATAAGTGGCTAGTAGCACGAAAAGCTCAAGCTATTAGAGAATGGGCCCAAGTCCAACAATGTATATCAAGATTCAACAATGGATAGAGAAGAAGAAGCCACATTCTCAACAACAAAACACTTCAAAACCAATCTTAGGAAAATACGAATCAGAAAAGAAGTAAATCATCCTGATTAATTATAGCCCAGAAAAAATCTCAACACACAATTTTAGTAACTCAAACCATTAGGGATGGTCATGGGCATTACACAGGGTAGATAATAGCCCCAGTCCAACCTCAATTTCACAAAGCACAAACCACCCAACTACATGGGTTGGGCTACATGAACACTATTCATACCCATCAAAGACACCACTCCAAGAATGTGGAGACCTAGCTTACACCTTTCTTCAATAATCTTTGTTGAAATTTCCATGCCAGGAAAACAAATAATGGGAATTAAAGTGAACACAAACCAAGGTAAGGGTAAATGCTAAAATCAATTTTTATATTCACTTCCGGCCTTGAAGGTGCATCCAGAAAGCACTAAATAAAGTATCTTCTTACCTTGCTCAACAACAATGTCTTCCAAAAGCACCAATTTCTTAAGGGTAGTCAGGAACCAAGTGGTAAAAATCTACACAAAGGAAATGATGGAGTCTAACCAACTTACCCTCAGTGTAGCATGGATATGGACGCATGACACGGATATGACACCATACAGACATAGCAACCTAGGACATAAGAATAAAAATAAAAATTTTAAAATTTATTATAAGATATATATTGACGTGTCCACTCCATTTTTCTAAATTCCTAATAAACACTTTACTTATCTCGCATTTTATTATAAAATTTTACCTCACACTTCTAAAAACATTTTCAAATGAGACGGTCGTGTCCACTCCCATGTTAGCGTGTGTCTGACGTAAGAAAGCATTAAGACACTTCTTTTCACATGTCTGTTCGGACATGTATCCGACATGGACATGGCACCCTAAGTCCGTTCTACAATGCTTACTCTTCGTGCTTGATTCCATGAGTATTCTGATTTTCTAAATGACCATGAATTTCCCAGGCATTAAAAACAAACTAATTTTCTCTAACATAGGTTTATGTCTTGGTTTCAAGTTATCACTCCTTCAGTCTTCTTGTATGACTATCAAAATTTCCAATCTGTAGATGTATGACCTACAGGTTTGACACCTCAAGAACTAAGATACTTTGAGAGCAAACATAAAACAATGAACCTTTTTATGCATGTGAAGCTGGCCAAAACATCTGTGGATCAAAGGCTTGAAGGATTGTGGTTTGGAGTTGTGAGCCCTTCCACCACGAATGATATTAAATCCCAAAGGAGAGTAATATGGAAGTGACACACTTAGCTTTTCCCCACTCTTTGGCCTACTGCCTGATAAGTATTATCTAGGCACCATTAGACTTCGAAATTCACCAGTGGAAAATAAACCATACCATGCACATGCCAAAGCATACCAATTGATTTGCTAATGGACCAATTTGTCGCTCTAGCTAGCATAGGACAACACGAAGAACTAGAAAGCATAGAATCAAAGGCAAACCAGATCTTCAAAAATATGCTTAATACTGGACGTAGGAGCTTGCACAATCGAGTTTGAGTCGTAATTTAGGATTTATTAAAGTTAATTTGCTGCTGGGAATTTTTTATATATTTTCTTTTATTTCTTTAAGTCGGGTAGTTTAGTAATTTTCAGAATTTCTGGACAGCTGCTGTAGTTTTGACCTATGAGTATCTTTTGTGCCAAGTTTATGTTTTTGGGTCTTATTTATAGGTTATGGAAATGTTTGAATAAGTCTTAGTGACCAAGTTTCCTATTTCCAAATAGGAAACTAAACTAATTAGGAATCCTAAAGTCTATATAAAGTTATGTAGTCTTTTCAATTGGGCAGAGAATAATAATTCAGAAATATGAGAGCCTTTGAAGCTTCTTTTAGAATTGTGTGATGCAATTCAAACCCTAGGTGTGATGCCTTTGGAATCTATGTGTGATGCATAGCTTTATTATCTTCTTCTTCTTCTAATCTTCTTTCTTTTCTTTGATTTGCTGCACTTTATCAGCTTTCAAAATCATCACTTTCAGACCTGCATTAGCCCCTTTAATTCCCCAAAATTCTTATCTTCCAACCCTAACCTTATAATCTATCAAATACACAAATCAGCCCCCGAGTTACTGTTCACGGCTACTGTTCACAGTGACTAGAACTACCCTTTTTTTTTCTCTTTTTTTTTTTTCCCCTTTTTCCTCTTTGTTTAATCATAACCCCCTCACTTGTCCTACATCAATAGGCTCACAAAAAAAAGCCATTAGTCATATCATGTATTAAGTCACCATTGGTCCAAAAGCTTAAGTTGTTAGAGATTGGGCACAAGTACACAACTATGTCTATCAAGCTTTAATACCCTCCCTCGCATGGGACCCCCATCACGCAAGTGGAGAGAACAAATTAAACAAACCAAACTCCGACATATTGGAGACAAATAACAAAGTGCAAATATACACACCAGAACAGGGACAGAGACATGAACCCAAGACCTACAGAAATAAGGCTATGATACCATGTTAAGTCATCTTCAAAAGTTGAAGCAGTTAGAGACTGGTCCCAATAATGTATATCAAGCTCCAACATCATGCAACGTACCTGCAGCAATTCCTTCTCACGAGAGGCCTTCCATTGTCTAAACTGTTCTGCCTCTTGTTTCATCCTTTGCTGCAAGTGAACCTGCGAAGTAATGGAAAACTTAACCAGAGAGATCCTACGATGATAAAATAAGTTATAGCTTTATGAGGGTGTAGACCAACCTTCTGAGCCTTGATACATTGTATCTCATCTTGCAGCCGTTTTGCCATTTCATCAGTTCTCTTTTTTTGCTTTAAAAGCTTAACCTGACTTTCTTGAGTCTTTTTAAGATCTAAAATCTGAAGTTCAAAAGAAATAGGACAATATTTGAAGACGGGGACAAAGGTCTTAAATAGCATAATACAACTTGGAGAAACCCAATAGTCACCTGCACCTCAAGTGCTTTTAATCTGTGTCTATGAGCATGTTGCATTTTCTGGGATTCTCCATCAGAAGCAGCAGCAAGATTTTGTATTTCCACTAACAAATGATCTCTTTCTTCCTGTAATCTTAAAAACCAAAAGAAAAATTCATCCAGGGCAAGAAAAACATAGATGGAAAATTCAGAGAATGCATAGAAAAATGAAGGTGGAAATTCAAAAATCATCTGTATAACCTGCATGTTTCTTTTCTCTTCCTCAAGTTCCACTATTCTCTTCTTAAAGTGCTGCTTGAGTGCTTCAGTATCGGACCCTTGAAATAGTTTCATCTCAGACTGCAGAGAAGTCAATGTCCTACTTATAATGATAATAACAATGAAACGAAAGGTACAGAAATATGATGCAAATATCCCTTCAAAGCTCTCATGAAGGCAAAATTCCTCAATAAACCTTCAGTAACATCATAATAACTTGACAAAAGCAGCAAAAAAATGTCAAGTTGTAGCAGTACTGTCATTTTGTTAGATAAAGCAATTATCCACTGTCTACGATCCCTTTCTCTATGGAGAAGTTCCTCTTCTTTGTCAGTGGACCTTTTTCCTGGGAATTCTTCGGTTGTCGTACACCAAAGATATTGTGCTTTGCTTTGACTTTTTTTAAAAAAAAATTACGCAGCCAAAATCCCCACCCCCACCCCTACAAACCTCAGTCCTAAAAAGAAGTAGAAAAGACAATAAAATTATGGTTAGTTACACATTTCACTGTTCAAGTTTGTTATGACATCCATCATAATTCACATTCAAATTTGATAAATCAATATATGGACTTAACGGGTTTTGCAATGCCGTAACAATAAAAAAAGTTATATGCAACATACCTAATAACTAATGAAGAAGTAACTAATTTTGGTTTAGCCTCCATTTTTAAGTTTGAGTAGATTACATGTTTTCCAATCCATTCGACTATGGAAGTTGACAGTGGAATGGTCGTGCACCATTACTAAAGCCTGGGGATCATTTGTTCAAACTGAAAGTATAAGGCCCAATTTGAGAGCACCGAACTTGATAATCTACCCCAACTTTATTTACCTACTAAGAACGGAATATATGAGGGAGTTCAAAAGGCTACGCCTATAAGGTAAATATAAAATACAGCAACCAAAAAACAGCTTCTGTCTTACTAAAAAAATCATGAAAGAAGCATGATCGCATTTTTTTGTGCATGTATGGAGAGGGGATATTTAAAAGTGAAAACTATAACAATATCCACTAAATCAAATTACTTGGACAGCCTTTCTGAAGGGTCAAATCTATTTATACATTTTTCTACTCTCTCTCTCTTTTTTGGAGGGAAAGAGGTGGGAAGAGAGAAATTGTGTCAAACTCCCAGACAGTTTATTTTCATTTGGGATATATCTCTTAACAGGAATGTGAAAGAAAAATATATCGAACACAAACTTTTCCACCACAATTATTGGCATTACAAAGAACATGTGGTATTTTGGGAAAATATTCCAATACTAATAGTTCCAAACTTATTGACCAAAAATAACTGATTAAATACTTGTGCTGCAATTAATATACCAATTATGGTGCATACAACGGCTATACTAGTGGTATAGAGATGCCCTTTCCATCAAGCATATAACAACTTGTAGTAAATGTGTTGAAGAAAGTTGCATAAAAAAGGCCTAGGGTGAAACCTCTTTCTTCTCTAAACGTTCGTTTAATTCATTCAACTCTTTGTCCATCGTGGTTCGCATAAGTTCATGCTCCCGCTCTTTTTCAACTTCTTCATCAATTCCCCGGTAATGTTCATCTGCAATTGTGACAGCTGTACCTAAATACAAACGACAGCAATAGCAACCTACATTAGAAGAGCCGTACGGGGTTAGCTTTTAAAATAACTACTTGGAATAAGAGATTTTTTTAAAAGCTACAAATTGGAGCTTTTTAAAAAAGCTGTTTTTTTAATATTTTTTAGCTTTAAAAAGGAATCAGATTTTTTAAAATCTGTGAAAAAGCTAATCCAAATGGTCACAACTTTTTAGATGTTGAAGCTTGATATACATTGTTGGCCCCATTCTCTAACAGCTTAAGCTTTTGGAGTAGTTGGTAACTTAACATGGTATCAGAGCCTTGTTTGTGGGAGGTCCTAGGTTCGGCTCTCTATCCCTGCTTTGTTGTGCATACTTGCACTTTGTTATTCGTCTCCACTATATATGATGGAGTTTGGTTGGTTTGCTCTCCACGTGCAAGTCGGGGTTGCACGTAAGGGAGAGTGTTGAAGCTTGATATATGTGAATGTGTGTAATCACAATATATTGAATGGATATAAAAGAAGAATACAAGAGCCTATATATAGGCTTCCAACTCCTAGACTAATTAACTAGCTAAGCAATGTGGGACAACACATATATAGTAATACACACTATTAACACTCCCCCTCAAGCTGGAGCATACATGTCATATGCACCAAGCTTGTTACAAATATATTTCACTCGAATCCCTCCTAATGCTTTAGTAAACAAGTCGGGTAACTGATCTACAGACTTCAAATGCACTGTATGAATAACATTTTCCAAAAGCTTCTCTCGAACAAAGTGACAATCGACTTCAATGTGCTTTGTCCTTTCATGAAATACGGGATTAGAGGCGATATGAACTGCAGCTTGATTATCACAAAATAACCTCATTGGAGTAGTTTGAGGAAACCCAAGTTCCTCTAATAAATGCTTCATCCACACTGGCTCACAAGTAGTGTGGGCCTGTGGGCCATGGCTCTGTACTCTGATTCTGCGCTAGACCGAGCTACCACAGTTTGTTTCTTGCTTTTCCATGAAACAAGGTTGCCTCCAACGATAACACAATAGCCAGTAGTGGACCTCTTATCACCAGCCCAATCAACATCGGTGTAACCTTCAACTCGTATGTGACCATGATCTTTGTATAACAAACCACGTCCTGGAGCACCTTTGAGATATCTCAAAATGTGTATCACTGCATCCCAATGGCTTGTTCGAGGACAATCCATAAACTGGCTAATTACACTCACAGCGAATGCAATATCAGGTCTAGTGATTGTTAGGTAATTAAGCTTCCCTACAAGACGTCTATACTGTCCTATGTCATCAATGAGCTCTCCCTGATCCGGTAACAACTTAGTATTAGGATCCATAGGAGAATCCAAGGGCTTGGACCCTAACATGCCTGTTTCAGATAGGAGATCAAGAACATACTTTCTTTGAGAGAGACAAATCCCTTCACTAGATCTAGCCACTTCAATGCCAAAAAGTATCTAAGTTGTCCCAAGTCTTTAGTTTGGAACTGCTTTTGCAAGAAGTACTTCAACTTTTGAATTCCCTTGGAATCATCTCCAGTTAAAACAATATCATCAACATAAACAACAAGTAGGATTTTACCTGTTGAAGATTGCTTATAAAAGACAGAGTGATCAACACCACACCGCTGGAGACCAAATTCAGCAACAACTTCACTAAATCTTCCAAACCAAGTACGAGGGGACTGTTTCAGACCATATAGGGACTTTGTTCAAAGAGAGAATAGAGAGAAAGAGAAGGCTTAACCTAATTAGGTTAGCCCACACTTATATATATATATCAATCATATATTCAAGAAAATTACAAAAATACCCTTAATACTAATACTTATATTCTAACACTCCCCCTCAAGCTGGAGCATAGATATCTATCATGCC
The DNA here is from genome assembly GCA_033977485.1 of Hydrangea macrophylla. Classification (NCBI taxonomy): domain Eukaryota; kingdom Viridiplantae; phylum Streptophyta; class Magnoliopsida; order Cornales; family Hydrangeaceae; genus Hydrangea; species Hydrangea macrophylla. The sequence continues at coordinate 83,551,449 of CM066986.1, read as the reverse complement.
CAGCTTGTTACAAAGATTATAGAACGATCCTCTATTTAGGGCCTTGGTAAGAATATCTCCTAGTTGCTCACTAGACCTAACAAAAGAAGTAACAATTTCCTTTCTAATAACCATATCTCTGATAAAATGACAATCAACTTCAATATGTTTGGTCCTTTCATGAAACACTGGATTACTTGCAATGTACATAGCTGCTTGATTATCACAATACATCTTCATAGGTTTACTACTTGGAAATCCCATCTCTTGCAGAATAGTCTTCACCCATAACAACTCACACGCAGTATGAGCCATAGCTCTATACTCAGCCTCTGCACTTGATCTTGCAACTACATTTTGCTTTTTGCTCTTCCAACTGACGAGATTTCCACCAACGAACACACAAAACCCTGATACTGAACGCCTATCAAGACTGTCTCCTGCCCAACTGGCATCTGAGAAACCAACTATCTCCAAATTATCTGAAGGCTTCAACACTAAGCCTTTACCAGGGGCACCTTTTAAATACCTCAATATACGACACACTGCCTCCCAATGTGATAACTTGGGACTCTGCATAAACTGACTAACAACTCCAACAGAGAAGGTGATATCAGGTCGAGTTACGGTTAAATAAATCAACTTACCCACAAGTCTTCTATACCTTCCAACATCATTGAAGTCTTCTCCATCATCTTTACTAAACTTAATATTTGAGTCCATTGGAGTGTCGACAGGTTTTGAACCCATCAATCCTGTTTCATCTAGAAGGTCAAGGACATACTTTCTTTGAGATAAGAAAATTCCTTCCTTAGACCTTGCTACCTCAATACCCAAAAAATAACGTAGTAGCCCCAAATCCTTCATATGAAAATGCTTACTTAAATGAGATTTCAATAACTGTATACCTTCACTGTCACTGCCGGTAATCACTATATCATCCACATAAACTGCTAGAACTATCGTACCTTTCTCACAGTGTCTCACAAAAACTGAATGATCAGAACTAGTTCTTCTCAACCCATATGAACTAGCTACTTAGCTAAACTTGTCAAACCAGGCCCTTGGAGACTGTTTAAGGCCATAAATAGCTTTCTTCAACCTACATACTTTATGTGACTCCCCCTGAGCAACATACCCAGGAGGTTGCTCCATATACACTTCCTCTTGTAGGTCACCATGAAGAAAGGCATTCTTTATGTCAAGTTGATGTAGAGGCCATCCCTTAGTAACAGCAACAGACAATAAAATGCGAACAGAATTGAGACGAGCTACAGGGGAAAAGGTTTCAAAGTAATCCACACCAAAAGTCTGAGTGTACCCTTTAGCCACCAAACGAGCTTTCAACCGTTCGACAGTACCATCCGGATGATACTTAACCACATAAACCCAACGACAACCTACAACATGTTTCCCAGAAGGAAGATCAGTTAACTCCCACGTACCATTTTTGGACAACGCCAACATCTCATCATCCATAGCACTCTTCCAACCCGGAGAAACCAATGCCTGAGTATGAGACTGAGGAACAGAGACTGAAGATAAAGCACTAACAAAAGAGCGCAATGAAGACGATAAATGAGAATATGAAACAACCTGATCAATAGGATGGTGAGTGCAAGAACGAGTACCTTTTCGAAGAGCAATGGGTAGATCATGAGATTGAGGAACCTCAGCCGAAGTGGATGAAGATGGAGGTGGAGCTGGCGGGTCATGAATACTGGATGGCTTGTCACGACGACGATACACCTGCAAGGGAGGAGAACTAGGAGGAATGGGTAAGGGAATAGTGGACGATGGAGCAAGAACATCAACATCTAAGGGTGCACCGGAGGATGAAAAAAATGATGTACCTTCAAAGAAGGTGACATCTGCACTAATCACATAACGATGACTCTGAGGATTCCAGCATTTATAACCTTTTTGAGTGCGTGAATATCCCACAAATATACATTTGGTGGCCCGAGGATCCAATTTATCATGACCAGGAGTAAGAACATGAACAAATGCAACACAACCAAACACACGTGGTGGTAAGGCAAACAATGATCTATCTGGATAGAGAACAGAATGAGGAATGCCACCACTAAGAACAGATGAAGGCATTCGATTAATAAGATAACAGGCAGTGAGTACAGCATCCCCCCAAAATTGTTTAGGAACATGCATGTGCAACATAATTGTTCGGGCAACCTCAAGAAGGTGTCTATTTTTTCATTCAGCTACCCCATTCTGTTGTGGAGTATAACCACAAGAGGATTGATGAATTATCCCCTGAGAATCACAATAGGACTGAAGAGGTCCTTTAACATATTCCAAAGCATTATCAGATTGTAAAATACGAATAGTGCAACCAAACTGAGTCATAATCTCTTTACAAAATAATTGAAAAATTGAAGAAATATCTGAACGTTCTTTCATTAAAAATAACCATGTCATCCTGGAACAATCATCCACAAAAGACACAAAATAAGAAAAACCTAATAGACTCTTATGTCTAGACGGACCCCAAACGTCGGAATGAACCAACTCAAAAGGAGTGGCCCGACGATTATATTTACGTAAAGGAAAAGACACCCTATGATGCTTACCTAACTGGCAAGCCTCACACTCTAAACTAGACATAGACTTAAAGGACGGAAAAACCAACTGCAAGGACTGTAGTGAAGGATGACCCAGACGGTAGTGCCATTGATGTGGTGAAACAGTTGTATGTAAAGCCGTCGATTTATTCGCTATTGAATGTTGTTCCAGGTAATAAAGACCATCTCGCTCACGACCTCCACCAATCATCTTCTTCGAGCTGAGGTCCTGAAAAACACAATGAGAGGGATAAAATGTTACAGAACAATTTAAAGATTTAGTAAGTTGACTGACCGATAGGAGACTAAAGGGAAATTGAGGAATATAATTTACAGATGACAATGAAAGAGATGAGGTGGGAGAAACAGGACCATGACCAATAATAGGACAAGATCGTCCATCAGCTAAAACAACAGAAGGCTGTGTGGGTGGACTAAGCAATTGTGTAAATACATTGGACTTACCAGTCATATGTGCCGAAGCCCCTGAGTCGATGACCCATGGTGAAGGAGCAGATGAAGAAAAACACGCAATATTACCTGACTGTGCAAAACCAGCAGTACTAGACAAGGATTGCTGCTGTTGCTGTTGGATTAAGGCATTGTATTCCTCGCGGGAGAGAGTGATAGACTCATTTGAAGATGCTACGGCAGGTGGAGGAGTACTAACTTCCTGTTGAGACCCAGAAGCAGTGTCAGAAGAGTACATGGCTGGATTAGGTGAGGTCTCCCACGGCTTACCATAGATATCATAACACCTATCCACAGTATGATTGTCACCCCCGCAGTGTGTGCAATAAAGAGAACCACGGCCTCGACCAAAACCACGACCACGTCCCGGAGGACCTCCTCGTCCTCGATTACCATTAAACATAGGAGGGGAATTGCCAAAGCCACGACCACTGCGACCGCGATTATTACCAGAAAAATTGCCACGACCACGACAGGCCCCTCTATATCCCGTAGATGTAAGAAGTGCAGAATTTTCTTTCCCAACAGGCTCAGAAGAGATGGAGGAGGACTCTGTAGTAACACGGAGCACACGAGAATACACATTGCTCAAGGATGGAATACTACCATCACCGGCCAAAATCTGTGACTTAACAGACTGAAGATTCGAATGTAAACCAGATAAGAACTTGGAGACATAAAATTCCTCTCGTTGCTTCTTGATAACGTCAACATCATTAGTGATAGGATGATACTGATTCAACTCATCCATGAGTCACTTAAATGTACTGTAGTATTCACTAACCGGCTTATCACCCTGTTGAAGCAGAAACAAATTTTGATATACCTCATAAACGCGAGAAACATTCTTTTCCATAGAAAACGTCTCATGAACAGACTCCCAAATCTCTTTGGCTGAGGACAAGAACATGACACTTGAACACACAGTAGGTTCCATACTATTCCACAACCAGGACATAACCACATAATTCTCAGACACCCAATCTTCATAATCCTTACTATCCTTAGTCGGAGCAACAGACTCAATATATTTCAACTTCTTCCTAGCCCCTAAGGCGACTTTCATAGCTTGAGCCCACAACAAGTAATTGGACCCATTCAACTTAGTAGTGATAATTTGCATACTCACAACATCGGACGAAGAAATAAAACCTTTCTTGTCAGCCATATCAACCAAAAACAGTAGGAGTCTTATACCCAATAACAAAGGAAAAATACTAACAACGAACAAGAAGCAACATCAACGCCAATAAACTCAAACGGAACTAACCAATAAGGTCCATAAAGGGACCGAGACAACACGATCGAAGAAACCACCAATCAAAATTGCCTAATCGAGTTCTGATGTATGCGAATGTAATCCCTTGGACGGTTGGAGTTCAAAAAAAAGTGCAGAAATCAGATCATGAACAATGCCCGATGAATAGTTACTGCATGAACAGTGTTCGATGAACAGTGTTTTCGGTGAACAGTGCTCGGTGAATAGTAACTGCGTGAACAGTGTTCGATGAACAGTGTTTTCGATGAACAGTGTTTTCGGTGAACAGTAACTGCGTGAATAGTAACTGCGTGAACAGTGCTCGCGTGAACAGTAACTGCGTGAATAGTGATGCGGCTGTGATGGTGGTGGTGGTGGTGGTGGTGTGCGGCACCGAGAAGCCTATTCGGGTGGCTCTGATACCATGTTCAAAGAGAGAATAGAGAGAAAGAGAAGGCTTAACCTAATTAGGTTAGCCCACACTTATATATATATATCAATCATATATTCAAGAAAATTACAAAAATACCCTTAATACTAATACTTATATTCTAACAGACTTCTTTAACCGACAAACCATACTAGACTCCCCCTGAGCAACAAACCCAGGTGGTTGCTTCATATATACTTCTTCCAAAAGAGTGCCATTTAGAAAGGCATTTTTGACATCCAACTGATGTAACGATCAGTGATAAGTAGCAGCAAGGGAGATAAAGAGGCGAACGGAAGCAATCTTGGCAACTAGAGAGAATGTCTCGGAATAATCAAGACCATAAACCTGAGTATAGCCCTTGGCAACAAGATGTGCTTTCAACAGATCAAGGGTGCCATCAGGATGCATTTTAACAGCAAACACCCAACAACACCCAACTACAAATTTCCCAGATGGAAGAGAAACTAATTCCTAAGTACCAGTTTCTCTCAAGGCAAGCATCTCATCCTCCATAGCTTGTTTCCAACCTGAATGGGACAGAGCCTCTGTAGTAAACTTAGGAAGAGAGAAAGTAGACAAAGAGGTAACAAATAAAGAGAAAGCAGGAGACAAATGATCATAAGAGACAAAATTTGAAATAGGATGAAAAGTACAAGTACGCTTACCCTTCCGGAGAACAATCGGAAGATCGGAGTCTGACGAAGGTAGATCTGAAGACACAGAGGCCATAGGCGTAGTAGCGGAATCCAGAATAGTCTCAACATTCTGATGACGGCGGATATATGTTTGGAGGTCAGGACGGTCCATTCCAGCTTTAGGAGGTAGGGAGAGGGGAAGAGGAAGGGGAACCATAAAGTCAGGATCAGTAATAGAGTGAGACTCAGAGTAATATGGAGTGGATTCAAAAAAGGTAACATCAGCAGAAACAAAGAAGCGACGCAAGGAAGGACTAAAACAACGAAAACCTTTCTTTGTTCTGGAGTACCCCAAGAAAACACACTTGATAGCACGAGGATCCATCTTATCAGTACCTGGAGTAAGTTGATGCACAAAACACACACCCGAACTATGTAGCACGGATACGAACACATGACACAGACACGAGTACCTGGAGTAAGTTGATGCACAAAACACACACCCGAACTATATAGCACGGATACGGACACGTGACACAGACATGATACGACACGGAGACGCAATGGCAAATCCCAAAAATATAGGATACAGTGACGGCTAGGATACTTCGAATAAAAAAATATTTTTTTGAATATAATTTAATTTTAAGTAAAATAAAAATAAAAAATTAGAAGGGAGGATTAAACATCAACATTATATTACATACCTATCCAAAAAAACAAAAATCAATTTGTAACCTACTTAAAAAGACCCTAAACTCAAAACCCTTTTTAACTCAAGTAATAACTAATAAAGAAAGTGTATAGACGAAACAAGATTTAAAAAGAAAGAATGTAAGAGGCTAAGGCTTATATGATATTATGATACACGTACTTATATATATATATCAATTTATTTTCTCAATATTTTGTTTGTACCCAACACCCCCCCCCCCCCCCCCCCCCCCCCCAAGAAACACTTATTTTAAAAAGATCACCATTCCTCAAACCCAAAATAATAATAAAAAAAAAATAGGACCACTAGGCTAAAAGTGTCCCAGGAGTATCTCCCAAGAAACACTTATTTTAAAAAGATCATCATTCCTCAAAAAAAAAAAAACACACAAGGCCAAAAGTGTCCCGGGAGTGTCCCAGGAGCGTCCTAACGTGTCTTTCCATGTCCCAGAAGTGTCTGACAATATGATTTAAATTAATCCAGGCACTTCCATAGCCGTGTCCCATCCATGTCCGTGTCCGCGGAGTGTCGGAAACGCAAACAGCACCCAAAATTAAGTGTCCGTGCTACATAGCACCCGAACACAAGTGGAGCACCAGGGAAAGGTGGGGTAGTAGGAAACAAGGTGGCATGGGTTGTGCCCCATCAAGGATGGAAGACGGCATACGATTATCAAATGGCAAGCAGTAAAAACTGCATCTCCCCAGAAATTCTTGGGGACCCTCATCTCAAATAACAATGTACGGGTGACTTCTAATAAATGGCGGTTTTTCCTTTCTGCAACCCCCCATTTTGCTGAGGGGTATGAACACACAAGGATTGATGAAGCATGCCATGTTGTGCCATATATGTTGTGAAAGGATGGGAAAAATATTCTTGTGCATTGTCACTATGGAGAATTTGAATAGGAACATTATACTGAGTCTTAATTTCATTACAGAATGTAGAAAATATAGAAAATAACTCGGTACGATTTTTCATTAAATAAAGCCACGTAGTTCGGGAAAAATCATCAACAAAACTAACAAAATACCGATACCCCTTAACAGAAGTAATACGGGTAGACCCCAAAATGTACTAATTGAAATGGACTAGACACACGTTTATTAACTCGGGGAGCAAAATTGGACATGGTGATGCTTCCCCAATTGACAAGACTCACACTCTAAAGTAGATGACTTAAACCAGGTACTAGCAGCTTCAAATTGGCCAAGGAAGGATGACCAAGACGGCAGTGGATCTAGTGAGGAGACACAGTGGCAAGACACACTGTTGGAGTTGAAGTAGGCAATTCATCAAAATAGTAAAGACCTTCGGATTCATGCCCTACGCCAATCGTCCTCCGAGTTGTCAAATCTTGAATAAGAACAGAATCAGGGAAAAAAGAAACACAAGCATTAAGAGCATTAGTCAACTTCGCAACAGATATCAAATTATCGGGTGAACGAGATATAAAAAGAATAGATGATAAGGACAAAGATGAGGATAATTGGACGGTCCCTATGCCTTCAATGGGCATAGAAGAGCCATCCGCCAAAGTAACGGGAGGTAAAGAAGAGGACGGTTCAAGAGACGAAAAAAGGGTGGATATAGTCAATTACCCAAGAAGGAGTAAGGGAAGTAAGACAAGCAGTGGAGTACCTTTCTGAGCAAGAGAGGTACTAGGAGCAGAAGAATGATGAGAGGCCTAGATCTGAAGAAATTGAGAGTGCTCTTCACCGGAGATGTAAATCGGATCACCCACAGCAGGAGCATGAGAAGATGGTGAAGTATCACTAGAGACAACAGCATGTGCAAATCGAGGGCGACCAATGAGATCCCAGCATGTCTCCTTATAATGACTGTCCTTATCACAATTGGTGCAATGAGGACGGCCACCATGGCCACGGCCCCCATATCCACCATGATAACCACCACAAGGATTACCATCACCCCAACCAACAGTGGGTGGTGGAGCATCAGTAACTAAGGAGAAATGATCAGTAACAGAAGAATTAGAACCCTGATCACGAGACGTACTCCAGAGAACACACTAGTAGGTCTCAGCAAGAGAAGGCAACGAGGCACACCCTAGAATCTGGGACCGAACTGGCTCAAAATCTGGTTTTAAGCCAGCAAGAAATTTCATTACGGCCATTTGCTCCCGATGTTCCTGCTGTTTCTTTGCATCAGTAGTAATAGGAATAACACTGTTCAATTCTTCAACTAACCGTTTGAAGGAGGCAAAATACTCAGTAATTGAGAGATCACATTGCTGTAACTAAAAATACTGAAAGGAGAGATCATACATCCGAGTGAGATCGCTGGAGAATAAGAAATGAGCATAATCCCAAATATCCTTACAAGTGCCCAAGTGACCACACATATCCGCAACGTGTGGTTCCATAAAGTTCCAAAGGAGGGCAACGATTTGGGTATCCATTTGTTTCCACATCTTGATGGCCTTGTCGTCAGTGGTGGGAGAAGACTCGATAAGGTGAGCATCAAAACCCAAGCCAGTGAGGGCAATATTGACAGCCCGGGACCATTGGAGAGAGTTGGATCCATTCAACTTCCTAGTGGTGAGTTGAGGAAGAGCTTTGGATTCCACGAAGAGTATAGATCTCAAAGAAACAAGATTAAAACCAAACAAAACGAGATCTAAAGCGCAGCAAAGCCAAAACCTTACCACAGAAGCAAATCAGAGCCAAACAAAACCCAAAAAAAAAAAAAGAGGACCAGGAGGCTGCTGGATGTTCGCCAGAGGTTCTGGACAAGGATCAAAATTTCGTTTCGGTCTATTGTTTCGGTCTACCCAGAAACGGAAACGTTTCGGAAATATTTCGGAAACATGTGGAAACAGCGAAACAAATTGGAAACATTGAGAAACATGGGGAAACATAACTTCAAACTTAACTATGTGCGTGTATAAACATAATGATTGATTAATTGAACATTTGAGAGGTCTATATAAGTACAGATGCATTAACAATGTGTAGTTCAAATTGAAAATACATGAGGATTAAGTCGCCAATCTACTGTCAAACACTTCATAGAATCTCAAAACATTTCATAGAGTGCAAAAGATACATATAAGTATATAGTAAGCTAATAAGCCATCTCTAAAATAAAGTGATTGTTCATATGACAAGTACACAACCACATGATTATCTCGATGGAAACAAGTATGTTTCGTTGGAAGCAAATGAAACGATGCGGAATCATGAGTTTGTTTCGATGGAAACAATTATGTTTCGATGAAAACAAAAGAAACAAAGTCGTTTCGATGGAATCCATGGAATTTCGAGATTCCATGGCTGTTTCGTTTCCATGACCTAGGAAACGGAAACGTTTCGGCCGTTTCGATGGAAACAGAAGGAAATTTTGATCCTTGGTTCTGGAGAGTCGCCGGAGCTGCTGGATGGTCGCCGGAGGGTCGACTGGGTCAGGCGAGGGTTGCCAGAGGGTCGCTGAGCTCAGGCGAGATTCGCAGAGTGTGGGTTGATGGTTTGGGGTTGCAGCTGCTTGGTGTGGGTGGTGATGTGCTATGGCTAATTTAGGGTTTTGCTGATTAGGGTTTGGACAAGGTGGTATGGCTACGGCTGATTGAAAAAGGGGACAAACACTCTCGAACTTCTCACGGAAATCCGGCAACGACAATGGACTCTCAAATCCTAACTAAGGATCGGCAACAAGATGAGCAAACCCAAGAACGATTGCTCTGGTACCATGTGAATGTGTGTAATCACAATATATTGAATGGATATGAAAGAAGAATACAAGAGCCTATATATAGGCTTCCAACTCCTAGACTAATTAACTAGCTAAGCGATGTGGGACAACACATATACAGTAATACATACTATTAACAATATACATTGTTGGGCCCATTCTCTACAGCTTAAGCTTTTGGAGTAGTTGGTAACTTAACATAAACAATCACTTATAAGTGATCGCTAGCCCGAAAAAGCTATCCCAAATGGGCTCCGACTCTAAGTCACATTAGAGACTAAATAACCCTCATTTTTTCAAATGACCACATTCAATTTGATATATTTCTTAATGAAATGATGTCAATAAGCCAGAAGAAAGAGATAGGGGTAGAATTTCTAATGTTTTATTCCTCAATATACAGCAGTATTTATATACAACCTAGATTACAAGAATGGAAAGTAAGGAAAAGGAAAGAAAAATATAAAAGGAAAAGAAATAAAGATAAGATCAAAAATAAAATCAAATTAACTCCTAAGATCCTGTAAAAGGATTTGACTGAAATCTTATCTATATAATATCTTATTTCCAACACTCCCCCTCAAGCTGGAGCGAAGATATCCACAAGACCAAGCTTGCTAAGAGAAGCTCCTAAAAGAGACGGGCCAACCGGCTTGGTAAACATATCTGCAGTCTGATCAGATGAGGGAACAAACTGTGGAGTAATAACACCTGCTCGAACCTTCTCCCATATGAAGTGAACATCCACCTCAATATGTTTTGTTCGCTCGTGGAGAACAGAGTCGGAAGCAAGCATTATAGCTAATTTGTTGTCGCAAAACAGAGTAGAAGAGTCACGTATAGGACACCCAATTTCTGTCAACAAGGAGCGAAGCCAGATAAGCTCACATGTGCCTTGAGCCATAGCTCGATACTCGGCTTCAACTGAAGATCTAGAAACAACGGCCTGTTTTTTACTTTTCCATTAAAGGAGATGGCTGCCATAGAAAGTACAAAAACCTGAGGTAGAGCGTCTATCAGTTTTAGAACCTGCATAATCAGCGTCGGTATAACACGAAATCCTACTCTGAGGACCAGCTGTATAGAATAACCCAAGACCAGGGCAAGTCTTGAGATATCTAAGAATATGGTGAACAGCATCCAGATGTGAGGAGGGTGGAGCATGCATGAATTGACTCACAACACTCACAGCAAATGAGATGTCTGGTCGTGTGTGAGTCAAGTAAATAAGACGACCAACAAGTCGCTGGTAGACAGTAGCATCAGGTAGAATTTCTCCCGACTCAACTGATAACTTCTGGTTTGGATCCATAGGGGTAGAAGCTGGCCGACACCCCATCATACCAGTATCTTGAAGTAGATCGAGAGCATACTTCCTTTGAGATAAAGAAATTCCATGGCGGGAGCGAGCCACCTCAATACCTAGGAAATAACGGAGAGGGCCTAGATCTTTGACATCTAAAACCTTTCCAAGAACCGTCTTAACTTTGGCAATACCTGGGACATCATTTCCAGTGATAATGATGTCATCAACATAAACAGAGAGAATCACACAACGACCATCCGGGCGACGGTGGAAAAAACACGTGTGGTCCAAATGACATCGAGTAAAGCCCATAGACAAAATAACGTCACTGAAACGATTAAACCACGCCCGTGGGGACTGCTTAAGGCCATAAAGAGACTTGCGAAGACGGCAGACTTTCCCAGAATACTCCCCCTCAGCCCGAAAACCTGGTGGAGGATCCATATAAATAGTTTCAAGAAGATCACCGTTCAAGAAGGCATTCTTGACGTCCATCTGATGTAGAGGCCAAGAATGTGAGGTAGCTAAGGAGATGAGAAGTCGAACAGTTGTCAATTTAGCCACAGGAGCAAAGGTTGCACTATAGTCCTTTCCTGGAATCTGAGTGAACCCTTTAGCCACAAGGCGGGCCTTATACCTTTCAATCGACCCATCCGCTTGGTACTTCACACTGAATACCCATTTACATCCAACCGTCTTTTCCCCGCTCGGGAGAGGAACAAGCTCCCATGTTTGGTTGCGCTGAAGAGCATCCATTTCCAAAGTCATAGCTGTTACCCAATGAGGGTCCTGAAGAGCCTCAGATACAGATCGAGGAATCGGGGTGGAGTCCACCCGGCTAAGAAAGGACCGATAAGTATCAGAAAGACCTGAATAAGAAACATACTGGGCAATTGGGTGGTGAGTACTAGTAGAGAAACCATAACGATTAGGAGGACGACGAGTACGAGAAGGGTATCGAGAAGTAATAGACTCAGGGGGACTAGAAGCATTACCAGAAACCGGAGAGGATAATGGCTGAGAGACCGGAGCAGTTGGACGACGGGAGTACACCTGTTGAGGATCTGTAGTAATGACTGGAGGTAGCATGGTGTCAGTCGAAGGGGGCGAGGAGTTCACCTGAGGAGATTCAAAGGAGGAAACAGGACGCGGAAGCACACAAGTCTCCTCTGTGACTTCGTCAACTGCAGTTCCTGTTGAAGAATTAGGACCTGCAAAGAAAGGAGTATCTTCCAAAAAAGTGACATCCATAAAGTGATATAAGTGACGGGAAACAGGATTATAACAACAATATCCTTTAGACATAGAAGAGTACCCTAAGAAGATACACCTAACTGCTTTATCATCCAATTTAGTTCGAGTAGGGCTCCGATTCTGAACAAAACAAGTGCATCCAAAGACTCGAGGTAAAATCGGAAAAAGAGTACAATCGGGCTAAAGAATTTGTAAAGGGGCTTTACCATGTAAGACTCGACTAGGAGTTCGATTCAAGAGGTAGGTTGCAGTAAGAACAGTCATATGCCAAAAATATTTGGGAACGTGCATCCCACACAAAAGGCACCGAACAACAGCCATGATGGAGCGGTTCTTTCGTTCCACAACACCATTCTGTTCAGGGGTGTATGGGCATGTGAGTTGTTGAAGGATACCCTTTTGGTTAAGAGTCGATCGAAATTCATTAGTAATATATTCCCTGTCATTGTCAGATCGAAGATTACGCACAATTGTATTAAATTGGGTTTTAATCATTTGCAGAAAATTGGTGAACAAAGTGAATACTTCGGATTTTTCTTTAGAAGATAGACCCAAGTGCAACGAGTGTAATCATCTATAAATGTGACATAGTAGCGGTGGTCAGAGATAGCAGTAATTGGGGAAGGACCCCACACATCACTATGAATAAAAGATCAAATGCACATGGGGCACGATGCATGCGAGGAATGTAACTAGATCGTGTATGTTTAGACAATCCACACACAACACAACTAAAGTTCAACTTCCGACAAGTTTTATTTAGTAGAGGAAATAGTTGACAAAGATATTGAAAGTTCGCATGGCCCAAACGGGCGTGCCACAAATGTAAAGACTCTAAAGAAAAATTGACAGACTCAGAAGTAGGCAAAACAGACGCCTGAAAACCAGAAAACTGCCCATGCTCCCCCGGAGGATCCCCAAAGCAGTACAGTCCATCCCGCTCATATCCCCTGTCAAATATCCTCTTCGAAGTCTGGTCCTGCAAGAGACACCGATCATGAAAGAAAACAACAGAACAATTTAGGTCCTTTGCAAGCCGACTAACAGAGAGAAGGTTATAAGAAAAGTTGGGAACATGAAGAACTGAGGATAAAGTAATATGGGGAGATAAAGTAACTTCACCCTTGTTCTTGATGTGGACAATGGAGCCATCCGCAATTTGAACATATTGAGAGACAGGAATAACCGGGGATGAAAAATAAGACAACTTACCAGTCATGTGATCATTGGCTCCAGAATCAAGGACCCAAGTAGGCTGGCCAGACTTAACATGAAGAGCAATGGAGGTAGTACCTGAGACTAAAGTAGCAGTCGAGGTAGGTCCAGGATGAGTACTCTGCTGAATAAGTGATCCCAACTGAGACTGGAGTTTACTCATTTGAGCTTGGAGTTGAAGCATTTCTAGATTAGACTGGTTGGGTAGAGAATCTGCAACTGCTGCAGTCCGAGAGGGAACTTTGCCCTTGTTCCTAGCATATTTTTCCCGAAGCTCTGGATGAAGTTTGAAGCAGCGATCCCTGACATGACCATCTCTGTTACAATACGTACAATAGGGTTTATTCCCCTGAGAGTGAACAACAGAAGCTGTGGATGCTGCAAAAGCCATCTGATCAGGTATAGGAGTCTCAGGGACAGCAGAAGATGGAGGCTGTAATAAGTGGCGGCGACGCTCGTCACCATCAAGAGTGGCAAATGCCTCGTAGAGAGAAGGCATAGGGGATGAGTTTACAATCTGAGTTCGAAGAGACTCGAACTTAGGTTTCAAACCCATCAAAAACTGATATGTATGTTGACGATCGATGCGCTGAATGGTTGTGTCCGAAGAATCATTGAGAGGCTCATATTGAGCCAATTCCTCCCAACGAGCCTGAAGATAACCGAAATAGTCGGCAACAAAGAGTCCCAAACTCTCCTGGGTAATATGATGAATCTCCCGATATAGCTCGAAAATCCGTGAATCATTGCGCTCATGCGCATACATTTTGGTCAAGGCTGACCACAAACCACGTACCGTATCATGGTACATGAAGATATGATAGATACATTCCTCCGTGGAGTTAAAGATCCACCCCAAGATTGTGCAATTGTCGATATCCCATTGCACACGCTTAGGGTCAGTGGCCGGTGGTTTGGGTTCAACATCGAGGATCCAACCAGATTTGCCCTTTCCACCTAAGAAAAGGCGAAACGAACGAGACCAAGCAGCAAAGTTCCTTCCGTTCAACAAAACACTAGTAACACGATGAGCAGGTGCATGTTGGGACAAAGAGAGATCTGGGCGTGAAGCTTCGATATTCTTGACAGGATCCGTCATTGTAATAGTAGAAATAACCCAAATAAACTGTAAGAGAAGAACTCCAGAGAAGAGGAAAAAATGGACTTGACCGGACAATATCGGTGCAAGAGCAAAGAGAGTGGCCACCGGAGAATAATCGGTAGCCAAAGGAGGTGACTAAGAGCACAAAAAAGGCTCTAAAACATCACAGTGATGAAAAGAAGGCCCTTACGGGCAAAAAACCAGCAGTAACACTGCTGGAACAGGCTGCCGGAGGCAGCCGGAGAGTCGCCGGAAGTCGACGACGGCTGGGGTGGGCTGCCGGAGGGTCGCCGGGACTGGGCGAAGAGGCTGGGGGTGGCTGGTGGTCTGGGTGAAGGCTGGACTGAGCTGCGGAGGGGCTGGTGGTAGCGGCTAAGGCTGCGGCTTGTAGTGGTGGTGGAGAGAGTTTGCTCTGATACCAAGAAGAAAGAGATGGGGTAGAATTTCTAATGTTTTATTCCTCAATATACAGCAGTATTTATATACAACCTAGATTACAAGAATGGAAACTAAGGAAAAGGAAAGAAAAATATAAAAGGAAAAGAAATAAAGATAAGATCAAAAATAAAATCAAATTAACTCCTAAGATCCTGTAAAAGGATTTGACTGAAATCTTATCTATATAATATCTTATTTCCAACAAAGCCCATTCATATTCGTGGGCTCGTAAACAAGCCAAGTGACTTACCTGCTATGGTTTCGCCCACTGGATAATTAGACGAGTCCATACTCTGAGAGCCTCTCTTAAGTCCATCTCTTTTCACGAAGTAGATGTGGTCTTCCTGAATGGTATGTGTTAAATAAATAGCATCAAGGTAGTTTATTTCCATAACCAAATGAGTGTGTGTGTGTGAGTGTGTTGAGAGAGAGAGAGAGAGAGAGAGAGAGAGAGAGAGAGAATGTTGCAATCTACATATACAGGGGGGAGGGGATCTAAAAATAAATAGTGTTGAGTTAAATCAACACACTTGAGAATCTCTTTGGCACTGCTCTACAAAAGCAGATCTGCTGCGGTACTCATGGAGTTCCTGACATAGTTCCTTATTGGCAGCTTCAAGCCAAGCTATCCTCTCCTTCAGAACCTATAAAACCCAGAAATTAGAAAAATATGCAAGCCACAGTCAAACTTAACTTACCTCATGTGAGCATATTGGCATGCCAAGAAGAGAGAGAGTATCAGGATACTGTCTGTCAGTGACTAACACAATGACAGGCATATTTAGAGCCCGTTTGGAACAGCTTATTTGGGACCAACAATCACCTTTTTGTGATTATTGAGTTTGGCAATATTTCACAGGTTTTTCAAAAATCGAATCCACTTTAATGCAGAAAAAACAGCTTATCTGTTAAAGAAAAAACTCTTATACCCACAGCAATACCTAACGGGCTCTAAAAAATTGAGGAAATAATAAAAAGGAAAAGACAAACTTTAAATGCCATATCTTTTTGGTAGTTTTCTCATCCCTAATTTGTCTGTAAAAGCACAAAGCAGAGATAGATGAGCTGGTGTCTCGGTGCACATGTGTATCAGCCTAGGCATTTAAGCATTTTCAGTCCATGTATCATGTATATTGATGCATGCGAAAAAACAACTAAGTTCAGCTGAGGGAGTTTTGTATAAGTAATAAATATACTTGTACTTCGTTAGAAATTCCTCTACCACGAGCACTAAGTTCTGCCTGCAAGTACTCTAGCTGATGCCGCATTTTTTGCATCTCATTTGATATCAATTCTCTGTTAACCTTCACAACCAGGGGAAAAAAGATATTTTGTCATAGACAAGACACAAAATTTGAAAAACAATTGAGCCTTTCTACCTACTATACCAAATTGAAGAAAAACATAGACGATAATAACTCATAATAGAGCATACCGTAGGCTTATTCTGAATGTTCCGAGCACGATTAGCATATTTAAGAGTGTTTAGAGTTTCCTCAGCATTTATATCAGCAGGGCTGATGCAAGCTGGAAGGACAACATACAGAAATAACAAACGAAACACAAACGAGATTCCAACATTAATCAAGAGAACAAATGCTAATCAAAATCTCACGAAAACTCTAAATGCACCAACTTTTCTCTCTACACCCACATGCACAACGGGTGATGGTACATGGGTGCAGAGAGAAAAACTGTCGCTGCATATAGAATTTCCCATATGTTAAAGCAACCAGCAAACTACCAGAAATAACAATAAAAAAAAATAGAAAGAAAATAAAATAAAATTAAAAACAAAGCAAAGTTGATGGAGAGCAACGAAAAGAGGAAACACCAGACCACTAACATTAGACAATATAGGATGTATACTAGAATCACGTAATGCAATCTATGTTTAGATTTAAATGACATCTACTTCCTTCAAGAATGATTAAGAACTCACTAGAAAGGAGAAAGAAACAGGATTACATGTAAATCCCATTCAAATAACGATTAATCAGATAACACACTCAATGGAAAGACCAAACATGCTCAAGCAGTCTTTCTTATCTGTCGAATATGATGTTGATTGTTTTCATGTTATTACTTGGGAAGGCACCTACTATTCTCAAAGTTCCATCAATTCATGTACCAAAATAAATACAGAATTTTGGAGGCACCCAAGAATATTTAGTGAATAAAAAGTCTTGCAATGAGAAAATTAGCCACCACAAGAAGGTTTTCTTCGGTGGAAAACTGCCTAACTGAAACAGCCAATGCCATGACTCTATAACAGATGACTTTTATGACATATTTGGAATAAATAAGTCATTCTCGAATTTTTAAATGAAATCTCCAGTAGAGCTGTCACGTAATTGAGCTCAAGTGGTTGGAATTTAGGCTTTACGGAGGGATCAAGCTGCTACGTTATACAAAGGCCCCAAAAAAAATCTATCTTTTTATAATTTGTAATCTACTGAAACATTTTACCAATGAAATCATCCGGATAATGTCCTTCAAACTCACACTGTTGGCCAAAGTGCTCAAAACGAGACATTCTTGTGTCAATAGTGTTTCAAAATAGAAACCATCCCCTTCAGCTGACCTGTTGTCATGACTGTTAAAGTTGAATGTCAACGCGTAAATTAGTCAAAGTGGGCTCAAGTATTGTTAAGGAGGAGACTGGCTGACTCGGCCATGTTGCTCACCACGAAATATTGGACAATTTACAGGCATGCCATGGTTTTGACATCCATATTGAGCACCTATGAAGCACGAGTGCTTTGAAATTGGTGGCATATGCACATTAGTGCGGCGCAAGAGTAGGAGTGCGGCCTGAGTGCTTCTGGACACCTTTCGAGTTCTTCGGGATGTTTGAGTGCGGCTACAGGCCTCTCACGGGTTATTCGTACTATCTTGAAAACTTATGGGGTTTTAAACAGAAATAAGGAAAGACAAAAGTTTGTAAATATGTTTTGGTAGAATATTTTGTAAATATATCATATGATAATTGCTATTTAAAATCAATTTTTCAAGTAGCATTATTTATTTCTTTTATTTGTGTATATTATTAAATTTGATAAAATAGTGGTAGAATAGTTTGTATGTATATAGTACGATATAAATGCTATATAAAACAAATTTTAATATTTTATATAAGTACCCCCGCCGCACTCGCACTAATGATTATGAGAAAATTGCCGAACTCCCCGCACTCGCGTCCCCGCATCGGCACCGGTGCTTCCTAGTTGAGCACCCACTCTAAATTGATGATCATGTTATTTTGTATTAGAAGAATAAGAATTACAGTAACGATTAGTACACTGTATAAGGAGATCAAGATAACTTTGTGATTTGACCTTACATAGATTGGCGCCACCTGCCCACCATACCCTTACTTTCTCAAAACTCTTGTAGTGGGTGCAGAAAAAAGCAACTCTAAATATTAACTCGTTTGAGATCATGTGTTCTTTTTCTTTTTGATAGACCTACAAGATACAAATTTAGGATGGATATCTACACCAAGAAGAAGTAAAAGAACTGCAAAGTCTTGGAACAACAAATGTTACCAACATCCTAATCAAGAGTCTGTCAACAATGCGGAAATGAAAGCTTCAAAGGATCACAATCCACAAAGTAAAGGACGAAAGAGTAATTCGGTATAACTTATTACCAGGTTTTTTGTTGGATTGTCCCACATTGGTAACTATTGTGCTTCTTATAAGCCCGGGTAATCCTCCCCACATAAGGCGTCTTTTGAGGGTGAGTAAGGCACACTGGTCTTTCTCTTTGGTATCAAAGTTGACTTGGGCTCCCTCCCCTTGTTGGGCTTTCCCTGTTGATGTGGTTAGGGGGTGATTGTCCCACATTGCTCAGCCATAGCCCCGTATGTGCTTCTTATAAGCCTGGGTAATCCTCCACTCATAAGGCGTCTTTTGAGGGTGAATAAGGCCCATTGGTCTTTTGATTTTTTTTTAATATATGAATATATATTGTAGCGCCCTGAAACGTGTGTCACAAAATGGGGTTTCTACAGATATGTATTTATGTTTAGCAAGATGGGTACCGGTAGAGACTTTCTAAATAATCTAATATTACTTTTAACCCAGTAGATTTTCTGTCAACATTTAATGGGTTAACTTCCACCCCAAGGGCTTCTTCTTGGTGCAATGAAAATCAATTTCTAAGACTTACCCTTCGATAACTCTACAACTACAATGGGGCTACCAGCCCGGTGAGACAATGAAAACTCATCGCGAAAATGCCAAGTGGGGGGCTCCAGGTTTACGACCCCACCACAGGCCATAAATAAGCTGGGTTGGTCGGGTGGGATCAGTTCGTGGGCTATCAAAAAAAAAAACTCTACCACTCTGATTTCAAGACAATTTCTTCCTTTTCTTTGAGGAAGGTAGCGATAAGGAAAACAAAAAAAAAAAAAAAAAAAACACAACTTTGCAGCAAGTTGTAGCTGCAACCATAAGCATACTTTCTGACACTTCTAATTATAGGAGTAACAATTAAAGTATAAATTTCTTTCAAGAGAATACTTTAATGAAATGACAAGGGCCAAGGGATATAAATTTCCGTTCATAGGTTTGTTCAACAACGCATCTCATCATCTATATGACGGTATGAGCAAATTTATTTCTAGCCCTAAGCATTCTACATATAAAGTATCTTTTGGAAAAAGATTACAAGGTTGAGATTCTACCTATCATAACAGTTTTACTGTTTCCTCCTAGTGAATCCTGCAAAAATGCATCAGTTTAGAAAATCACAATAAAGTGGAAACAAAATTAACAAAACCAACAATTAATTTCAGTTGAACAATCCCCAATAGGCCAATACATTATTTCATCTTTTCCTTCAACAATGAATCCCATACTAAGTGGTAAAACCTATGAACCAAGGTTCAATGGAACATGTTAAACTCCAATATCAAAGTATGGCTTAGATAAATCTCTATCAAAGCTCAGCCATTACTTGACCTTGACGATAACAACTATTGCTACCACCCATGTATGGACAATACGATTTGGGTGCTGCAATACGACAAACCATGAAAAAAAATTAACATCGGGCACGTCGCCGACACGTGAGTAGACACGGCGCAGTGGTTCTTTAGAAATGTTTTTAACATTTTGAAGTTAAAGTCTTGATATAATAAAATGGGAGATAATTAATTGGTTTATTTAAAACTCCATGAAATGGGCGTGGACAATTACAATTAATAAAAAAAAAAATTCTTTTTATTATAGCCATCTCCTAACAGTGGCCGTATCCTACAATTTAAAGATTTGCTGGATGGTATCCTATCGTATCTTCTATGTGTCCCGGTGTCGATAACCATGCTACATAGGCTACAACATCCATACGAACTCACGTACGCAAGCCCGGACAGACTAAAATTTTCTTTCACCTTTAATTCACAAAATCAGCCAAGTTATCCGTTGTAGGCATTACATGAGCCAACTAAGATGGTAAAAAAAATTTAGTTCTCTAGTGGTGGTTGTTTAAGGAAACAACTGAACGTTGCTTCAGTGTTGTTCATACTGTGCTACTCACAGTTTGAACAGTAAAACAGCTCTTGCAAAAACAGTTTTAGAAAACTGTCCTGGTTTTACTGTTCAAACTGTGAGTAGCACAGTATGAACAGCATTGAAGCAACTTTACTGAAATTCCGTTGTTTAATAAGTTGAAGTGATGAATTTAACTTGTGACACACTCCTCCATTTATTAGCTGAAGCTGCTGAACAATGTAGTGCAAGCACACTATATGACTAGGAAGCACCGACACTTCAAATGGAGAGCTGTATTTGTGTCCGACACACCTCCGACACCGACACGCGGGTGACACGCCTCCGACACGTGTCGGACACACCAAAAACTTGTCTGGAATTTTTTTAATTTATTTTTGAAACAAACACGGCTCCGACACGGTTTGGTTTTTTAATTTTTTAAGAGAAGTCTTGAATTTTTTGGCAAAAGCCCTAATATGTAAATTAGGTTTCAAAGAGAGGTTTATTTTGAAAAGTTAAAACATTTTATGACAAATAGGAGTACTAGAAAGTTGAAGGACTTATAATAAGTCATTGTAATATTGTTACGATATTTTCATGTTGTGTTAATGTAATTTACTTAACATCGTAGTTCTTACTTATTTTAAGAGTTTTGTTACTTTTATGTTACATGGTTTCATATATATAATTACTACTTTCCGTGTCGCCGCCGTATCGTGTCGCGTTTTTCCTAGGATTTGCCGTGTCATCGTTTCGTGTCGTGTCTGTGTCGCCGTATTATGTCGGTGCTTCTTAGCTGTATGATATGATCAACAAAGAAAGTGGAAGTTTGATCTTAATTTTGTATGAACTGGTATCAGGTCGTCACTCTCGCAAACCAGATTACTAGAGTAAATGAAAAAAGTTGCCATTCCATAATCATTGCTTTCAACAACTGCTCCGGCGTAAAATGGTTTATGCTGGAAAACATTTTTCATGCAAACTATTTTACGTGAAAAAATCATTTTTCTTTTTTGGTAGAAATCATACGACTTTTTATTACGACTCCGTTTCTATTGTTTTTTTTAAAGCATCACTTCTATTTTATTTTATTTTTCTATTGGGTTTTTGATGTCCTATTACTCATATTAGTTTCTACCTAACGAGTCTAATATTTTAGGCACTTTTTTCAATTGTTTTGATTGGATAAGTTTTAATTCCACTATTTTAGGATTCAATGTATTTTCAATAGGGCTACAACTTGGGCAAGCTAACCCAAGCCCGGCTCATGTCCAACCTGTAATTTACTTGGGTTTGGGCACCTTTTTTTTTATGTATCTTGAACAGGTATGGGTTAGAAAGTTTAAGCGCGAATTGAATTGGGTTGGACTTGGGTAGAGAGGTTAATAATCCAAGTAACCTGAGCTCAAAATTACATGTGTACATGCATTTATATGCTTATATGTTATAGTTGTATTACATTTTTCTATATATTCTTTTTAGTCGTAGTATCATACCATCTTTTTAGTGGCAAATAATTCCATTAGATTCTAATGGAAAAAATATGTTGATAGGGGAAGGTTTTTTTCTCAAAGTTGAACCAAAAATACTAAGTTTGAAACTCTCTAGAATTGAGGTTAGGCAGACAACACTAAAACTCGAGTTGAGCCTAGACAGACCTAAAATGTTGCCCAACCCGCTCAAGTTGAAGCCCTAATTTTCAAGAGTTTAATGCACCAACTCTATTAGTTAACCTAATTAAAATTTCACAACTTTATGTGAAAAAAGGATTTTCTTAAAGAAAAGTCCGATGTGTGCTTGTTGTTTATTTGTTTTTTGGATTTTCTCACATTGATTTATGAAAATTTTAGAAACATTAGTAGATGGTCATTCTCACTTAGACTACATCTAATTTCCAAATCCTGATTTACAACTGGAAGATGGGAATCAAATAATGTTATGTTTCCCAACTTTGAATACTAATTAGTTCTCAAATGGCTTAACAGTCCTACCACATGGTGAGGCAGTGATTGCTAATACTATATGTCACTACATATAGTTTAAATGATAAATCATTTGAGAACCAAATTTTTAAATTCAAATTTGAGAAGCATTGCATTACTCATCGGATTATAGTGCGCGGTTAGGAACAATTGCAAGGTGACTTACTAGCAATTTGTATTGACTAATTGAAGACCAAAAAATAGTAAGTGTTGTAGTTCTAGGAGTTATTTGTTTATACTGAGTGTATCAGACCTCTTAGGCTTAGTTTGGCCCCCCTTTTGGTGCTTCTCCTTTTTTAAAGCACAATTTCATGTTAATTCATTTGGTAACTAGTTTATGCGCTTTGTAAAAATTGAACTTAGGGCTTTTTTGGGGGAGCTTTTAAAAGCTCTAGAATGGAGCTTTTAAAAGCTTAAGGTGGCTTTTTGGTTTCATGATATATTTTTGAAGAGTAGTGTGTCACTAGTACAAAATTATCAAACAACTTAGTAGTAAATTTCATAAGCTCCTTTTAAAAAGCCACATGGGGGCCAAACTAAGCCTTAAAGTGTCTTATACTTTTTCAACACGATCCTTTATGAATAAGGACTAAAAAATTAATATAAAATGAAATATGAACACAAATGGCTAATCTTAAAAGAATCAGATCAAAATTAATATATTCCATGTATTTCATAAGTTTTGAACTAGAGAAACTCATCTTGATTTCGAAACTTCAGAATTTCAAATT
This sequence comes from Hydrangea macrophylla, assembly GCA_033977485.1. NCBI lineage: Eukaryota > Viridiplantae > Streptophyta > Magnoliopsida > Cornales > Hydrangeaceae > Hydrangea > Hydrangea macrophylla. The sequence continues at coordinate 83,528,139 of CM066986.1, read as the reverse complement.
TTAGTTCTAATTCCAAAATTTTGGAATTTTTGAAAAGTTTTGGAAATCGGAATTCTTTTTGTTTTTGTTTTTGTTTTTTTTTTTTTATGTTTTTTTTTTTTTTGGAATTATTCTTCTTCTTCTTCTTCTTCTTCTTCTAAATAAAAATAATTCTTGAATTATAGTTTGAGAACAAGGTAAAACCTTCCATACCATAAGTTTTGAAATAAAATATATAGGCACATAGTTATTTATTGCTAGAATTTTAGGATCAAAAGTTGCTCGAAATATTTTAGAAATTAGAAATTTTAAATTTCCAGCACCATTTTGATTCAAATCCGGTATACATACATATATATATATATATATATTAATTTTTAGATATTGGAATTTTGCTATTCGAACTAATTTTACAATTCTATAATTGTAGTTTTTGTAATTAGTTTCGGAATATGACCACTTAATTAGCCATAACGGAATGAGAGATTTTTTTCTAAAAAAAATTATAATTAAAGCAAATAATTAGGAAGTGTTTGAGTACTCCACGTCTCCACCTCAACACTTAAAAGATATTTTATAATCTAAACAATTTAATATTAGATGTCTGACATGATTCTTCTAGATTTTTTTTTTTTTTTTCAAAAAGATAATAAGAAATTGTTTGTACGAATCAAGTGTTGATTGGTTTACTTCAACACTTGAAAGATATTTTATAATCTAAAAATCTTAATGTTAGACGTTTGACATGACTCTTATAGATTTTAACATTTTTCAAAAAGTTGTTACACAATTATTTGTACAAGTCAAGTGTTTAGCCATTGTTTTTTTAATTTGTTAATATCTATCATTTTGTGCACCAACCACGTGCAAAGCACGTGCTGTATGACTAGTACATACATTAGTGTTGATTAGTTGAGCATTTCTCTTTTCAGTATTCTTCAGGAATATATCTTATGGAAAATTTTTCCATAAATCATTTTAGCATTTTAAGCTCCTTTCATTTTCCTACAGATCTTCGGAATAGGTTTTATGGACAATACAATGGATAAAACTGAAAACAATTTTATGGAAAATGTTTACGTCGAAAGAAACAGAGCATAAACCTACACAATTTTTAATAGGTAAATTCAGTTTAAGCACTTGAAAATATTAACCAACCTGCAATATTCGAGTTAGTTTACTGTCTCGATAAGGAACATGCAAACCCTCTTTCTGCTTTTTCTCATCTCCTAGTGCACTGATGACATTACCAAGGGCAAGGAGACCCTTATTAATGTGAATCCCTGCACAGTTGGAAGGGGACAAAAAAAGGGGGGGAAATGATCTTTCATTGCTGCTGGAACAACGCAACACACAATAATCAACGGTTAAACCAACCTTCTTTTAACCGGAGACCATCAGAACCTGTTCTTTTGGCTCTTTCAGATCCAGCTAGATCAACAAGATGGAGTTTTGCACAGAGATACTCCTCACCTATATCCTCATCTGCACTGCTTTCGCCAGAAACAGGATTGAATTGACGCATCTGTTCTAATGTGATCGTAAAGATTGCATGCGACCGACTATTTAACATGCAAAAGGAAACCAACCATGTGTTATTAGAAAAAGAGTTCACACTTAAGTCAAACGACAAACTATCCTACCTATATATGAAATCTGTATACAATCATATAACAATGGTTTAGCAAAATTATGAATCAGGAATCGAATCCAATTGTCATTCGTAAGATTCCTTTTTTCAGTAAATGAACATTAATATACATGTATTACTGTGTATATATATATATATATAAAAACATGTGAAATGCTTAAAATGAACAAAATAACAGTTTAACAGAGAAGTAACAATTCAACACAAGCTTCATTCAATATCAAGGATCAAAATGTCGCAAGTTTTCCACTTAAAACTTCAAAATTCAAAATTATGAAGTGTGAATCAATCATATTGAATCGTCAATCGCATAGGTTAAATGAAACTCGAATCGACTTATACAAATCAACGGATTTAACCAACCATGCATACAACACCCTAACAGGGATAAGGCAGAATATTACTCCTTGGTAACAACTACATAACGTGGGTAGATGATGGAGTACTATGTATTGAATTAAATCCAATGACAAACAGTTGCCCCCCAAGAATGTGATGGACATCCATTTTCTAAGTTCCTTTATCTCCAATAGCAAATGAGGCCTGCTTTTGAAGGCTCCAAGGTGCACTCGCCTTCTTTTAGTAGTTATATTCTACTGCAGGAAAGTAGAAATTTAACATAAGGAGAGATGACTGGTGAGGTTTCAGGAAATTGAAATACTTACGGAGAAGACTTCACGTGAAATATTGACCCTTTTGTGTCTCATTCTACAATTGAATTATCGGCAATTGAAAGAACGTAGTTTTTGGAGCCTTGGAGGTAATATTGAACGGAAGGATTAAGAGCAGGGTTTCAGAAAAGTGGAATAAGTACAGAGAACAGTTCACGTGCAACATAGTATATTTCTGTGTTCCCTTTTTGAGCTAAACTATCAGCAGCCGAAGAGCGCAGATTTGGTTCTCCTGATCCAGTTTATTGATCTCTAGATGCTAACATGAGAAGTTTCTTTTTATAAGTGGAGAGAAGGGACCAGCTCTCAAATGGCAAAGTCAACTAGTTTGGTAGCAAGTGAAATGTTTTCATCAACCAAACAAGTCATTGTTAGTCAGTACTACCAATGGGTTCGTTCTGTCTCTATTGAGAACCAGAAAAAGGGACTCATGAGAAAATGGGGTGTGCTAGAATCTGCATATTCAACTGTTACCAGGACACAGCTTGGATGCCTCTGATGGGGCAGGGAATGTACCAATTAGGATGTAGATGGGTGAAAACAGCATACCACATACACCCTACCATAAAGAAACAACTAAAAGTGAACATAAGATATTTTTCAGAAAGAAAAATTTATCAAAGCATGTTGGATTGTCCTACATCGCCTAGGTATTGCCCCCGTTTGTGGTTCTTATCAGCCTGGGTAATCCTCCCATCGTAAGGCATCTTTTGAGGGTGAGTCAGGCCCATTGGTCTTTCTATTTGGTATCAGAGTTGGGTTGTTGGGTAGGCCCTCCACCCTCCTGCCATGTAATCGAGGCATAGCCCCTGTCTGTGCTTCTTATAAGCCAGGGTAATCCTTCCCCTCATAAGGCGTCTTTTGGGGGTGAGTCAGGCCCATTGGTCTTTCTATTCCATTGGTCTTTCTACTAAGCATAAGAACGATGAAATTTTGATGAAGATAAATACAAGAACATACAAAAATAAATGTATAAATTATATTTCCAATTGTTGCCAACCTAATCATGGCAATATATTCAAGAATGAGAATAAGCATAAGATAGTATTCAATATAGCAAACTATCACGTTAACTAAGATTTATTATTGCCATGACTAGTAATGGGTGCAAAAAAAACATATGTTGTTCATTTCCCCACAACAATTGAAATAGAAAAACATGAACAATCAAAATCCTATATAAACCGAACTCTTAATTTCATAAGTCCGTGATTCGAAAATAACCTATGTTACATGGACTCTTCTAAGTAGGAGAAGTACCCGTGTCGACACGACTCTTTGTGGACATGGGTATGACACTTGGGTAGGATCCTTCTAGTGTACTTTAGTGTAATTTTCAGCCAAGAAAGGCAAAGTACCCGTGTCGGATATGACAACCCATACCCGTGTCCTCCGGACACTTTGAAGAGTCCATGTAACATAGAAAATAACAATAAAAGAAAGAAAAAGGGAAGGAAAAATATTAAACGAAGAAATTGAACAAATCTTGTTTAATCAATTGAAAGGGCTTTAATTTTTTATGTTTTGTGTCTCCTCCATCTTCTCTCTCCTTTCCTTTTTGTTTTTTCCTCTTCCATTATATTTTTTTTAAGATAAAATTCAAAATTGCAAAATATGTTAATTTTTGAGATCCATGCAATTCAATAGATGGTTACCTACACTGTTATAAAATTACACCACATAAGCTTAAGAAAACCAAGTATTGTAATTGTATATATGTCATGGTTCCTTGGACTTTCAGAATTCATATTAACTAAGGGTGTGTTTGATAACCCAATTAAGTGCTGAAAATGAAAATTTTCAGCACTTCTTATTTTTCAGTGCGTTTGATAATGTACCACTTTATAGAAAAAGCAGCAAAAAATTCACTGAAAACTTTAAGTGAAATTTTTCTACTCAAAATAATCACTGAATGCATTCTATTTCAATACTTGAAACACTGCTTTCAGTATTGCAAATTCAATCGCTTAAAATTTTCAATTTTATCAAACGGACCCTAACTGTTTGGAGTTCAAATAATCCACGCAAAGTAAAAGCAATTGTCATCCATTCTCCTTCCAATTAGAAGACTTGTCAAAATACACTTGTAACAGTTTCACAGTTGACTGTTACATCCATTTAGATTTTCCGGCACAGCATGTAGCCAGAGAAACACTACACCGAGAGTACTGGTCTTTAATGTTAACCCATAATTTACGCTCATTGAATTGTTTATTGAAGAAGGCATTTTCATCTTGATTTAATTGATCACCTAAGTCCATGGCATATGTGGCCAAGCAACCCACCAAAAGAATTTATCTTGATGCAATCCAACGAAGCCAATAAATTCCACATATAAAGTGCACTATTCAACCTGCTTCATTTCAAGCCCGTTTGGATCAGCTTATTTGGGACCAACAATAACTTATTCGGGATTATTCAGATTTGAGTCCATTTGGTGTGATTTTTTGAAAGCTTTCCAAAAATTGAATCCATTTAAAAGCTCCTTTTTTGAAAATCCAATAAAGAAAATATATCTTGTTCCCACAACAATGTTAAACGGACGCTTACATTCCAAGATTTGAAGAGCCTATTGCCAAATGGAGAAACAGACCTTGACTGATTGTTCATATTTGTGCTCCCTGTTGCCCTGCTCAATGATCCTCGCTCAAGGCAAGAAGCCATATCTTTCAGGGTGCAAATGCCAACTTCATTCAACCCTGCTAGCATTATAACCCCATTCGATGCCTCACGAATTTGAATTGGCGACCTTCCAGGTACAGCAATTTTCCCAGCAAGTCCATTACTGCTTTCTGATTTGTTAAAAGAAGAAGTATCCAGCAAGTCCCTAACTTCTTCTTTCAGAATCTTCATTTCCAAACACTCTAATTAATACCACACAATAGCTATAACAATCGAGCAAACATAAAGATATTTCAATTCTCCAAATAGAGAACAATAGTACTCTGTTTGGTTTGCGGATTCAGTGAAGGAAAAGGAAAACCGGTTTCCCAACTGTTTCTTCACTAACTTAAATAATATTAGGAACTGACGAATTTTGAGAAAATAATTGAAAATCAAGAAAATGAAAAGGACTTGAAATGTGAACTAAAAAAAAAATTCCTTGTTTTTCCCTTCTTAGTTTCTGTTGCTTCCTATTTTCCATATTGGTTTCTAACTTTCCTTGGTAACCAAACAAGAGAAAGTGCTCTTCTACTTTTCTTTCTTTTCTTTTTTCCTTTCCTAGTGCTCTTCTACTTTTCTTTTCTTTTCTTTTCTTTTCTTTTTTCCTTCCCTGAATCCATGAACCAAATGAAGCCTAGAAGAACACCAGTTGCTACACTGTCATGCATAATCCAATATAAACCATGGTTTTGAAAACCGGACCGGTCGGTTCGACCGGTTGAACCGTCGACCGGTCAGTTTTCCGGTCCGGGTTGACTCGGTAACCGTTATTGGCACCAAAACCGCCCAGAACCGGTGAGAACCGTTCGGAAACCGTTCAGAACCGTTCAAAACCGTTCGGAACCGTTCAAAAACCGTTTTTGACCAAAACCGCTCAAAACTGTTTTTTGCCTACAAAAGTTTTTTTTTTATTTATTTTTAAATTTTTTTTTATTTCCCCTACATTTTTTTTAATCTCTCAATAATATATACTTATGATAGGATAGTGTGAAAATAAAATTTGAGTTTTTGTGTATTTTTGTATTTTTTTTGTTTATATTTACTTAATAAAACTTATGTATAAATATAAATAATTAAATATTACATAATTATGACATCACGGATTGATTACGGTTCACCCGACGGTTGAACCTCTAACCCGTGACCCGGTCAATTTTCCGGTTCGACGAACGGTCCGGTTTTCAAAACACTGATATAAACAAGGAAAAGAAACCAAATACTTAGTGAACCTCGATGAAGGAAACATGCAACTGAAACTCGGTTTGATGCTTCAAACATTCGATCTTGTTGAATAGTGCATTCATAACTTGTGGTATCAGTCCTGTCTGGCAACCATCTCTGAAACCAGTCCCCATGGTGTATGTTTTCCCGGATCCTGTCTGTAGCATGCATGAATATGAACCTTTGGTCAAAAAGAAGACAGGAATGATATGTATTTTTATTGAGTAAAATGCACTTTACACACGCAAACTATATACTGTATTGCACTTGGTCCCTAAGCCCTAAGTTCTGTCTATTTTACTGACGAATTGTGACTGAAGGTGTGAATTGCAACAAGTTCAACAATATATGCACCAAACTGGGAGTTCCATCAATATTGCAGACAGATTGTGACGGAAGATGTGAAATGCAACAAGTTTAACAACTTAATGACCAAATTGTTTAAATTTAAAGCTTAAGGACCAAAGTGCGAAACTGTACATGTATGAGGGTGCAAAATGCATTTTTACGCAAATAGCTATTTTCTTAGGTTTTAATGGTGGAAGGGTATGAAGTAATAATTATACCCTTAAAATGGTCTCGTGCTGCTGACATAATGGAATCTTGTCAATGCTGCAGACGGATTGTGACAAAAGGTGCGAATTGTAATTTTTTTTCCAGTTTAAGGACCAAATTGCCAATGCTTTTAGTTTACAGACTGAAGAGCAAAATTTTGATAGCTTGAGGGTGCAAAATACATTTTACCCCTTTCTTTTCAACTTTAACAGTACTTTGAAGGGCAGACTCTACCTGACCATATGCCAGAACAGTGGCATTGTATCCTTTGAACAAACCTTCAACCAGAGGAGCAACGCATTCTTCAAACATGGAAGTTGATGAAGAACCACTTTCTCCATAAACAAAATCAAATGTAAAGGAATGGGGACCAATTTGTATCTGTGGCATTGACAGACCAACATATAATCGTCAGAAGCTAAACCAAAATGAAGCAGAAGCAAAATTTCAAATACTATTCTTTAATCTAACAAAACTGTTAAATTTTTATGACCAACTTCTCTTGTTTTCGTAAATATTTTTTTTTTTCATGTAAGAACCCAATATAGCTAGCAATTGCACACCATTATGGACACAAAGCCACAGACCTATCAGAAACTATTTCCACTTCTAGATTTACCCACAACTGTACTCAATCTTTCATGTAGAACATTAAGCCGAAATCGTTGATTTGCATCTCAATTCCCAACCAGGATGAGCATGCAAATCTTCAGGAATATACCATACTATAGGGAATGGAACAAATTACGTGAGGCAATTGGCTATCTGTCAAGTAGTGAAACCGTACATTAAAATTTCGCCAAATAAGCTTATCCGAATACGAGGAAAGTGGGCATGGTGTGCATTTAGAATATAATTACAATGATGGTGGTAACGGCTCATGGCGTAGTTAGTGCAAAGATGAAATGACGTGGAACACCTTAGGTCTAGCAATCTGCAAGGATAAAGTAAACTTTGTTGAGCTGCTTCGGTAATTTAACTACTTGTCTTAGGCTATTCAACCTCTCGCTTTTTCTCCGCAAAAACCATCAAATTTTGATTGTTTATAGTGGATCCTACTGCCTACAGGCTACAGTCAGCGGAACAGGCACGAGGATATTAATCCAACCTCTCTGCCGCGCAAATTCTTTAATTTTCCACCCAAATAATAGAAAGACCAATGGCCTGACTCACCCTCAAAAGACGCCTTACGAGTGGAGGATTACCCAGGCTTATAAAAAGCATAGACGGGGGTTATGCCCGGGCGATGTGGGACAATCCAAGAAAAATAAATAGTTATAGATTAATTACCACAAATTCTCATATGTACATGAATTAGTGGTTTTGTCAGGTACTATGAAGGCAAAATCGCCAACTCAATAAAGACAGATGTGATTGAAGTCGAAGGAAATACAAGGGCAAGTAGAGGCCTATAAAGTTTGGAATCAATTTATATGAAGAAAAATAAGAAATAATCCCAACAAATAAAAGTGCCGTGCACATAGAGCATAATTGAATTCAGTAATGCTATGCTTCCCAAATCCTAATCCCAAATTCAAATCCCAAATGATGTGGCAGTTGGCCAATGGATTTTGAATGGATGTTGTTGAAGTGGTCCTATAAAGTGGTCCCACTGCCACATCATTTGGAATTAGGATTTGGGAAGCATAGCATTACTCAATTGAATTAATGAATTCTCTCCAGGTGTGAAATGTTCATTCGGAAATTTGAGAGCTAATTTTATCAGATTATGTGAAAATGCACTTACCACTTTCTAATCTTAGCAATCTTGTGCGTGTGTGTGTGCGCGTGCGCGCACGCAAACACCAAGATGATATTACTCATTTCTTAAAGAGAAATTGTGTGAATACGATCAAAAAACAATAATCTCTGAGCCTTTGCCTAGCAGAAAATGGAGACAATTGCAAAAACAATAAATTTGTGGGTACCGAAAAATGTGTCTAACACACACACACACAGAGAACGCTCTATACAGTTTGTTAAAGCCTTGAATTAACAAAAGATTAAGCAGAGAAAATCGGAAATTCCGGTGGACTGTAATCAAATGGACAACAAACTTTGGGTAAAATTACAGGTCGGACTCAACAAGAGAACAAATCTTCAAGAAAAAAAAAAAAAAAAAAAAACCCAAGTTGTCAATTTCATAAACATGATTAATAAATGTAATTGTACCTGAGGCTGCCCAGGTACAACGGTTACACATTGTTTACAGCCTTGAAGGCGCTCGTCGCCGATGAGTGGACGAATGTTCACTGCAACCTTAACACAGCAATCTTCGGAAGACGCTTCCATGTTTATCAGATAAGGAGCGAGAAAATAGAAATATACGTGTATACATATATATGTAATGAGTATAAATAGTAACACAGAAGGAGGTCTAATTTTCTCGGAAAATTACTCTCATGGTGCGAGAAAGTGAGGATTGCGGCAGCAGCAAAAGGTGCATATAAGACAGGTGGAGAGAGAGAGAGAGAGAGAGAGAGAGAGAGAGAGAGAAAGAGAGAGAGAGAGAGAGAGAGGAGACGTGGTTGGAATTGAGGGGAATGAGGCAAGGTATTAGGATGCTCTGAAAATGAAGAAAGTGAGAGAGAGAGAGAGAGAGAGAGAGAGAGAGAGAGAGGGAACGGCCACTATCTCCCTATTCACTGCTGCTCTCTCCACAGTCCCAATGCCATTGGTATGTATGGTGTTTTTTTGTTTTTGGACAATAACCGTATGGTGTTGAAGTTATTCAGTGACTCCGTCACCTCGCGTGATATGGATGACCCAAATCATATGGGTATTGGCCCCAAAAAAAAAAAAAAAAATTCTCATATTTCTCACCCAAACACTGGGGATCCACCACTGTTATGGACAAAAGATTAATGGTAGGCATACTTTGAAATCCACACTGAATTTGACATCTTATGCTTTAAATACATGTACTTTGTGTTGTGTGAACTTTTCACACTTTTCTGTGCACCACTTACACAGCACATGGTATATGCATTTAAAACTAAGTGTCAAATTCAGTGTGGATTTCAAAGTGTGCCTAGCATTAGTCATGGACAAAATGGGAAAAGAGATAATGATAGCAAGTTGTGGCCTTGTGGGTCATATTTGCTCATCCAATTAGGTGCTTTGATGAATAATAAATGATTAAAAGTTGGGGTGAACAAATTTATTCTCCAAAAAATAGGGGCACATACATGACCAGCGCGACATGATATGTTACGAAATGTCAGTCATTATGCCCCTTTAATATGGGCCACGTGCTTTTTAATATGAGGCACACGACAAATAGTAGGGCACAGTGGCGGATTTAAGATTTTATGTTGGGGCAGTCAAGTTAAATAAATTTGAGCCCGTTATTAAACAAGTTTCATGCAGGGGTTCAGGGAGCAAGTTAAAATTTTTGGTTTATTTATACACGTTTTGGGTGCGAGACAGAGACTCGAAATAGTAGTTTTGTCGATTATGGCCATATTTGTCTGATGAGCTAGGTAATGGGGTATTACTCTTTCCCTTTACTATTACTGGGGACTGTTGATGCCACACCCCAGAAAATAAATAGTCCTCTATATGAAAACTATTAAGTTGATACAGACAATTACGCTTGCACTATTTGGCCTACCAAACAACGAACTATTGAATTAAAAAGGACTATTAGTCCAGTTTCTTGTGTCTTTAGATTAGTCCTACAAAACAAATTGTGGCCTTAGGGCTTTTAATTTTTTAAATTGACTTTTTATAGATAGTTTATGTTTTAAATCATAAGAATTTGGGAGTGTGAATTTCTAAATGAATTTTTTTAAGTGTTAAAATTACATATACATTCTGCGAAATTTCAAAAAAAAAATGGAATTGCCCTCTTTGGTCTCCACATGAGTCCGCCCCTGGTAGGGCATTAGATGGTGCATAATATCAGCAATTACTTATTATGTGTCTGCTACAAGTTATGATACAAGGTCTCATATAGTTAGAGCGTCACATCAGCATATGAAGTAGTGTGAATTATGTTGGTCTGATGCTCTCACTGAATAATTTCTCGTGTTTGAAGGCATAGGCCCAATTTTTTATACCCAAATTGCCCTCTGTGTGTTGTTGTGTCCAGCTCCACTTTCTCGAATTTTTCACTCGGAAACATGACAGTACAATCAGGACTCAAGAGCAGTGATAACTTGAGGAGTAGTTATTCAGTGGTCCAAAACCATTGTCACGTGGTGAGTTTGGCCAGTGCGAGACTGTCACGTAGTCCGGTTGTCTCTTATAAGAAAGACAACTCGGTCAAATGACAGTCCCTTAATAACTAAGACCACCACGTGGCCTATGATCCAGGATCATAGAATAATTTCTTTTAACTTGAGACCAATTTCAGAAACCAAAGGATGATGTCATCACACAAGGTCTGTTTGAACATTTGACCTAATTTGGAACATATGGACTTGACTTTTAAAAGAACTAGTTCTTGGAGTTTTTGTTTTTCACTCAAAACATGACAATGCGACCAAGATCAGTGCTAACTTGCGAGTCTACGACCAGTTTCACGAAACTAAAGGATATGTCATCACACAAGGTCTATTTGAACATTTGACCTAATTTGGAACATATGGACTTGGTTTTTTTTTTTTTAAATTAGTTCTTGGAGTTTTTTTAAATCACATAGAGATTCCTACATAATCAAAAATAGCTACACAAATATCAAACTATTTAGAAAGATTATTCTAATTATAAAATTAATTCCCATATTACCGAAAAAGTAGTTTAATCATTTGACCACTTATATGAGTATTTTCAGTGCCGGTCGTGAGTTTTGGGAGGTCCTATGCAAACTCTAAAATATGGGCCCTAAGATTATATAGTGGTTTAGGGTCAATGCCCTTAAAGCGATTTTTTTTGTCTATCACATTTGCAATTGAATTTGGGGGCCCTTTGTAAGTGGGGGCCCTAAGCGGTTGCTTGCTTTGTTTGCCCCCAGGACCGGCCCTGAGTATTTTCAATTAAGTTAGTAAATTTTAATAAATTTTCTGTAATGGTGACAGCATGTGACATCTATTGAGAATTATGTGAGTCGTGTGAAATTCATGAGATGAATATAAAATCACATTTCTTGGCCCTAGTAGTCCAATGGTAAACCTCCTCTTCCCTAAGTGGGAGGGGATGGGTTCGATTCTCCCCCAAGGGAGAGTGGGAGGGGTTTTTCCCCTCCATCTTTGTAGAACGCCTCGCATGCTCTTATCGGGCTTATCTCTTGGGTTCCTACTACTTAGATTGTGTGTGTGCGTGCAAGCCCGGTTCTGAGTATTTGGAGGCCCGGGACGAATTACCTAAAAGGAGGCCCCTATACATTTACATATAATTTTTTTTTTAACACGTTGAAGTTTATTTTTGACATCTATTTAAGACATAATTAGATTTTTTTTATTACTAATAAGTGCTGCATCCAAGACTTTATTCTTTCTAGTTTTCAAATATCAAGCTCCAACTTGGAAAATTGATTATCTGAATCAAATAAAAATATTAAATTAACAATAGAACAAAAAAAAATTAGGGCATATATATATATAATTGGATTGATCAAAAGTCATACCTTAACAAAACTCTAAGGACACATGTTAACAAAACCCTACGGACACATGTTAACAAAACCCCTACATAAAAAAGATGTTGAAGATTTGGAATCTTAAAAATACCAAATACAATCTTTATATTCTTTATACTACTACGTATTATAATATATTAATATTATATACATATATATATATATCATATCATATATGATGCTGATACCTCATGTGAGAGGAACTTGTCAACTTGAGGAAGGGACGACGAGAAGCATCAGCTGATCAGCGGCTCAAGGGCCTCAAATTCCCAAAGCAGCCAGATTGCCAAACCTTCGTTTGTTTAAATGCTATTTTTTATACATATTATGTGGACCGGCTGAATGGGCTTATGCAGCTATGCTGCTTATCTAGTAGACTACTAAGACTAGTAGTAGAAAATATATGTATATGTAAGTAAATATTTGGGCCGGGGCCCTTAAAATTTAACTTTTTCTTGTGGTCCAGAGCACTTGCCCCACTGGCCCCCCCATTGGGTCGGCCCTGTGTGCGTGGTGTGTATGGCGTGTGTCATCCAAATAAGTAATAAAAAAATAAAAAAAAATAAAAAATAATCATATTTCTTGAGTACCTTGTGTAAATCAAGAAGCAAGAAGCTAGACCTTGAATAATTATTATTTTTTTTTTTTTGAGAAAAAGACCTTGAATAATTTTATAGCTAATGTAAGAATCAAGAAAAGAATTAGTTATAAATACTTTTGCCTTTGAGAAGTCTTAGAACATCTCCAAAGGATGTACCAACTCCTTGTAGGTAAAAAAACGGGTTAATTACACTTTCACCCCTATAGTATAACCCGTTTTTAACTCAGCCCCCTCAAGTATCAAACTTGACAAATACTCCCCTATATTATTGGACCCATTAAACATCAGCCCATTTTCTCTGTCAACTACACTGTCAGAGGCACGTGATGTTCAAAGAGGAATGGAAGTTACAGAAAAGCCCTCTTGATGACCCGTTGAATTATATGGGACCAAAATACCCTTTTGTTATGTCTCTCTCTCACTCTTAACTTATGGTTCCTGGTTTTCTCATTTTACCCAATTTGTTTGCAAAAACCAAACACCCTCCTCTCTCTATCTCTAAATTCTGGATTTACTTTCAACAAAATTGATCAAAACCAAACCTTACAATTTCTTATTGAGGTATGCACACACTCAAAAACACCCTCCCCCCTCCCACACACACACACACACACGAACACGTAACGCACACACATACACATGTAAATACACACACACACACACACACATATATATATATATATAAGTGTTTGTTTATGACTGAATGCATAATGAACAAAGAACAGATGATATATATATACATATATAGTTTCTTTTTTATGTTAGGACAAATAGGGCCTGTAAGTATACTCCATCATCCATTTGTCTTTTTTCTGAATGAACCATTAACTTTCTTCTAACCATCTCCACCATGGTAATGATTGGCTTGTCCCTTGAATCCTTAATAAAGTGATTGAATGACTTAGATATGTTATTGCTTAACATATCACTTTTACATCTATTACTAGCAGATATTTGACCAATAGACAGGGTGGAATTGCATCAAGCCACTGGTGGGCTGTTGGGTTCAATTGCTTAACCTTTTTCATTATCTGACACTCCATACCCATACAAATCTTCACTTTCAACACTACTATCATCAAAATCATCAGCAAAGTATTCACAGTCAATGGAGGGACTACTTAGCAATGAAAGAATCACAATCTCTGGCATTTGAGTATTCAACGCAATACAATGGCAGAGTAAGCAAAAAATAGAGGGACATGGAGAATAAGTATGAGAATTATGGGCGGGTAAATGGAGAGGCAATCAAGAAAAATGGAGGAAAAAATAGATATACACACACGCACACATACATATATATATATATATAGAGAGAGAGAGAGAGAGAGAGAGAGAGAGGTGAGAGACGGAGACAGATGGAAGGGGCAAAACCCCTAAAGAAGGGTATTTTCGGAATAAACCATTATTGACCCAAAATATCTTTAGTCAACTGCTTAACTAGGGGTAAAATGGTAAGGTCAAAATTTCAGTCAGAAAAAGTAATGGTGAGTCAACTCGCTGGGGTAACTCGTTGGGTTTGATACTTAAGGGGGTAAGTTAAAAACGGGCCATATTTCAGGGGGTGAAAGTGTAATTAACCCTAAAAAAAAATGCTGCGCCACCTAGGATGGAAGGACTCCAAAGGGTCACAGCAAAGCTGATGTGGCATTTTACTGCAAGGGACAAATGCGGAATTGATACTGCATTTGAGGGTTACAACAAATGATTTATTTTTGTTATTTTATTGTTCTTCTTTAACCAACACAGAGTTGCGTCCTCTAAGAAAGAAAACATGTCAAATATAAATAATAAAATATAAAAAAAAAATGATAAAAGAAAATTAATAAAATATCCAAAAGATGTTGCATGCGTTGGAGACCGGCCCTAGCAAATTAAGTTTATACATAAACTTTTAAAATTGAACAGCAAAGTACACATTTGCTGTGTGAATTTTGTGTACTTTGCTGTTCAATTTTGACCCATCATTTGAAGATAGTCTTAGGATTACATAAGTCTATGTCTAATTTAAAGCACCTAAAGAAATAAAATACTTAGGGTACATTTTTTTTAGATACGTTTCTTATTTAGTTTGAGGTATTGAGTGTTTCGCTTGACAAATGGTTTTTTGCACAACCAACACAAAAAAAAAAAAATCAATATAATTTCCTCTTAGGCATTCCAAAATAGTGGATAAATATATTGTCTATTAAAAAAATTAGAAAGTGAAAAGTCCCTTATTTTGGATTAATTGAGTTTAAAGGACAACTAATTGTTTATTTTGGTCAAAAGTCCATGACTAGTGAAATTTTATCGGATCCAAGTCCTATGTTTTAAAAGTTATGTAGACTGTAGTGAAATTGAACTAACTTTTGAAAAAATTGAACAAATTCTGTGAAATTTCACATAACTAGTTCAAATAAAAAAAAAATTCACATAACTAGTTCAATTTTTTTCAAAAGTTAAATTCAATTTTTTCAATAGCTAACTCAATTTTTTCAAAACTTAGTTCAATTTCACATAACTTTTATAACGTGAACTTTTCACTAAAATAAAACTTAAAAAAAAACGGGTTGGACCTAATACCAAAAAAGTCTATTTTAGAGGACTTTTGACTTAAATCCCCTTAAAAAAATTAACACCCTTGAGTAACTAAATTTAGGTCACAACTATCACAAAAAAGACTTAATGTTGGTTACATATTAAAATACATAGGAAAATTACCCATAAAACTTAAAGCTAAAAAAAAAAGAATTACTTGGTATTAGGTCCAACCTCTTCAAAATAATTCTTTTACGTTATATATTTCATACTTTATTCATTTTTACTCCTTAATTGTCTCCTCAACTTTTCATGATAATTCTTTTACCTTACATATTTCATACTTTATTAATTTTTGCCTCTTAATTACCCCTCAACGTTTCAAAAAACGGGTCAGGGCCTTGAACCCCTATATAAGTTTCTGCACCATCTGTATGAGTTTCTGCACCCCTGAACAAAACTTCTGGGTCCACCCTGACTGTAATGCAAGGTAAACCCGTCACCTATATACAGTCACTTTTAATACTTAAACCTTAATAATGTATATGGTGGAAGAAACTTTATTTTCTTTTTTAGAGTAAGTAATGGATTGATTTCGATTTTGTGTTTTAGGCAGAAGAAAATGTCCTAATAACAGGGATACAATGGAAATTATAAAAATTTATTAAAACTCAAACCTATTGCCTGCATAACATGGACGAAAGCACCTTTGGACCTACTATATTTCAATCAAAACGTGCTATTGAGACTCTATAGATAAGCTAATATATGTGTCTCGTATTCAAAAGCGCGTTTAGACCAAAATGCATGCCTTACTATTACACTCCATATATGCAGACACAATGTAGGATAGCATGTTCTTGTAAGGGTTAAACGGATAAACTTTAAAAATGGAATAATGCTTGGGTGACCGAAAATGTGCATAGAATTTGTGCACCGAAAAATAGTGGCCATTTTTTTCGATGGCCCCCACGCAAAAGTGTATAGGACCCACTGAAATGAATGACTCTAATTTTTCAGTGCACAAATTTTGTGCACATTTTCAGTGCCTGTAGCATTGTTGTTAAAAATGACATAACTATGGAATTATACACATGGCAAATTTTTTTTGCAATTCATAGACAAAACCATTTTCTCTAATAATTAAATAAAGACCTAACTTGTTCATAATCATGTGCTTTGTTGATATGTGGTATATAACTAATATAAGCAAGTCAAACAAGCCGTTCCTCTCAAGATGATTTATTTATGGGTTTGCGTGCAAGTACTCTTCTTTCTATACAAGAAATACGGAGTATATAGTAAGGAAAAAAGGAGATTGCCATATAAAATTCTCAAACTCAAATTTCCTTTTCATTACCTAACTCTCTCATCATTGGGTATCCCAAGGCAGGCCCCATGAGCTTAAACCAACCAAATATAAGCCCCCACTTGCGTATCTAAAACCAAAAACCAAAAATAAATAAATAAAGCAAAACAAAACAAAAGAACAAATAGCATAGACTGGATGATCATTAGAAGGCAATTACGTTTAGTTAATCTGGTTTTTATGTGTTTATTGGACTGTGCCTTTCTAAGATCTCCCCAAAAGAACATGATTTGGAGTTCGATATATATATATATATATAATGTTGATAAACTGTGCCGAAAAAGCTTTAAGAGTAGAAGTCCAAATCAATAACGGGCCAAGGCGCGGACCAGGTCGCTCTCTTTAAGATTGATTTCGTGCCTCTTCGGTCTTCTCACCAGTGCAAAGGATGGTGGTTAACCCCAGGATACAACAGCCCAATATACTATTGTTTGGTTGGAAAATTCCTCTAAGAATATAAGTGGAATTATATAAGTGCGAGCGTGCCAGACAAGCAAATTGCCAATGTGTGTGATGTAATAAATATCCAAACTGCGCCTCACAAGGGAAATTGTGGTTACGTTCGATACCTTAATAAGGACTTCAAACGTGTAAAGATATAACTAATTAAAGAACTTCGAACTTAGTAATGTAGATCTACTCCTACTAAAAAACAGTAAATGAAAATAGTAGACTAACAAACTATTTTATTAAGTAAACTAAACTACAATCTAACTGATTCGTGTCCAATATTGCATTATTAACTTCATGATTTTACCCTTATTGGACACAAATTATCATTTATATTGGGAGATTTAATGGATAAATTGTACTTTTGTTGTTCTTGTTGTTACTCTCTTTGAGCGAATAAAGATCTCTTTTTGTAGGTTATGTAAGCTTGGGTGAAGTGAAACCCAATCCTGGTAGCATTCATGAAGTAAAAAAGGGGAAACAATCAAAGCTTATCAGGGGCGGATCGATCCGGCCTAGCATAGGGATCGATCTGTGTGTTTAATAGAAGGTTACCATCAGATTTAGAAGAAGCGGATCGATCCGTGATTATGAAGGGATCGATCCGCGACTTTGCTGTGACATTCTGCAAGAAACTTCTCAAAATGGATCGATCCGCCATAACAAGGGGGTCGATCCGCGTCTTCTCGAGGAACTTTCAACAGCTAAAATGAACATCGAATCGATCCAGCTTTATGAAGGGACCGATCCGAGAAGCCTGAAGTTGTTGTCTTTTTATTACAAGTTTGCCATCATATGTATATAGTATAAATAGTTAGAGATAGATTTTTGTTAGGGTTAGCTTGTATTTTACTTAGTTTTTCTTAGGTTGTAAGCTCTCTCTCTCTCTCTCTCTCTCTAAATCCTCTCATCTCTCTCCCTCATTACTCCTCATCTACCACATTTCCTTTCATTTAGTGTTAGAGAGAAGGGAGTGTGAATGTATTGAATACTTGAAAGCTTTTGGTTGAAGAATATCATGGAATTTTTATGGCATTTATTGTGGATTTCTCTAGTTGGTATGCTTTCTCTTCCACTCTCTTTAATATTGTTGTCATTATGATTATGAGTAGCTAAATCATGTAGGTTGGAGATCATAAACCCACCATTGGACCCATGTGTGTTTTATTGTAGGACTCTCATATTTTGTAGCATTTATAGAGTTCATGGGTGTATGATTTGATGTTTTGAGACCCCACTTCCAATGTCAAGTATTGGAAGTTGTTAAATCTCTAAACTCTAACCATATACCCATGTGTTGCATTGGAACATCTATCTAGCATGTTGGTTGACTACCACATGTTTAATAGTTTGTCACAATGGAATTTTTTACTCTAGAATGTGCTACAAGTATGAACGCCACGTGTTGTTTGGTCCAAGGTGGGGGAATGCTCCCCAACTTCAATTTCTCCATTTACAAAACCCCCAATTGTCAATTAAACTTAGCTTTGTTCGAAGTTTACTTTCTCTTTTTTTAAATAGTCATTGTAGTATAATCTTATACAAATTGAACAAATCTCAAAGTCGAAATGACTCAATTTTATTTCTTAGTTTGTTAATTGTTCATCGCATTATAATTGGTTATTAAGTGCCCAACAAGCATTGTTGCATTCCAATCCCTGTGGACTTGACACCCTACTTCCAACATACTACGTTTTTAATAGGGTTAAATAAGAACTTGATTTTGACAACATCAAAATGGCGCCGTTGCCGGGGATTGAAATTGGCAACAACCGTCGGTCGCTTAGTTTCTAATTATCGTGCTTTTGCTTTTAATCTTGTTTGTTTTCTTGTTGATTGCC
Source organism: Hydrangea macrophylla (assembly GCA_033977485.1). Classification (NCBI taxonomy): domain Eukaryota; kingdom Viridiplantae; phylum Streptophyta; class Magnoliopsida; order Cornales; family Hydrangeaceae; genus Hydrangea; species Hydrangea macrophylla. The sequence goes on along the minus strand of CM066986.1, from coordinate 83,509,036 downwards.
TTTGAAGGAGTAGCCTTGAAGTGAGAATCGACAATCTACTACAATGTCCAACCCGAGCAATCAAGGTATGACTAATCCCTTCTCTAATCCAAATAATGCTAGTTCGAGTTCGAGTGGTAGTGGTAGTGGTTCATTTTGGCGGCCTCCGCCGTCCCAAGCAAGCCCTTTCCCGCATGACCTCTCACCCTCGAATTCTCCGCATTCCTCCACGTTTGGTCACTAAGACCTTGATTGCGTCACACCCACAGATCATGCGACTTTCGCCACCTCTAGTGTAAATCTCGATGGATTCCGTCGGGAACAATGGGGTCAACATAACCCCGCACCTCCTCCCATGCATCCAGTTTACCCGTCGCATCCACCACCTCCGTTCCAACAACATTATCCACCTCCTCTCATGGACCAATATTTTGGGAGAACGATCGAGGATTATCTTCAACCCGAGACCGTATCATCCCCATCTTGCATAACATTCACGTACAATGCAGGGTGTTCCGTTTCAAGCCCGGGATGATCAATCTCTTGCCCAACTTCCATGGGTGAGAGAATGAGGATCCCTATAAGCATATTAGGGAGTACGAGGACATATGTGAGACGTTTGAACAACAAAGATGCACACCTGAGCTCGGAAGGCTCAAATTGTTCACGTTCTTACTCAAGGATAAGGCTAAGGATTGGTTAGTGACCCTACCTCCAAATTCCATAGGCTCATGGCCAGAACTCCAAAAGCAATTCTTTAAGGAGTTCTTCCCCATGCACAAAACACAAGCATTGGTCAAACAAATTGAAAATTTTTCCCAAGGAGAACACGAGACCTTTACTGAGTGTTGGTTGAGATTCAAAGATCTCCTTAGGAAATGCCCGAACCACTGTTTTGACAAATTCTGTCAAATTTCCATTTGTTACGTGGGGTTACAATCCAACACCAAACAATTAATTAAAACTATGTGTGCTGGGAGTTTCTTGACTCTTGAGGCCGCGCAAGCCGAAGCTCATCTTGAATATGTTTATGAGACTTCTCGCAGGTGGGGTACATCTAACCCCCATGACCGAACTTTGTCAGCCACTGTAGCTCCATTGAATCATAATCTCTATCAAGTGTCAAGTGAGGCCGATCCTATTTTCGAACTCACTAGAAAAGTGGAAGCCTTGGAATCACAAAAGAGCACCATCCCTATCACTCATCCTCCGATTATTGCCCCGAACAATCCATCTCATTGTTACCTTTGTTATGACCCGGAGCACTTAACCAACGAGTGCCCCGCTCTTCCTATCCTCCAAAAACAAGCCTTGGAGCAAGCTTGTGCTCTTGGAATGAACATTAGGCCTAGATATAATCCTTCCCAAAATGATGCCTACAATCCTCCCAGGAGGTGGAATGCACCGGGACTTAACTACCATAGTAACAAAGGGGTGATTGTAGCTCCCCATGTTCCCCAACAACCGTACTGCCCGCATCAACCACCCTCACCACCTTATGCTACTCAAAATTTTGGTCCACCCGCACCTCAACCTCAAGGTCCTCATTTCATCCAAAATCAAGGGGCACAACATCCACCACCTCCTTATGTGCCCCCTCACAAGAAACACTTTGAGGATCCTAACCATGGCTTGGCCCAAAGAATGAGCCAACTTGAGCAGTCCATACAAGCGATGCAATCATCGCATGCACAATCAATGCAAGCTTTACAAGCTCAGTTGGCCCAATTGCTTCAAAATCAACAAGTCATGGACAAGGGAAAACTTCCCGCACAACCATTCCAAAATCCCAAGGGACAAACGAATGGTGGGGCCTCAAATCCCAATGGCCCCGTTGAGAACTTAAAAGTAATTACCACTCTTCGAAGTGGTAAGTTCGTGGACAACAAGGTCCTCCCCAAGAACCACCAATTAGCAACAATCCGATTGGAGAGGATGCCAAACTTGATGGTGGGGACACTTTGATCCCAAATGTGGTCGACTTGGATGGGGACTTCTCTAAAGCCCCCGACTTCATGGACCAAGAATTTTTGAACCCCGCCCCACCATTTCCTCAAAGGTTAAAAAAGAAGGTCGAGAACGCCAAGAATAATGAATTTTTAGAACTGTTTAATAAAGTTGAAATTAATATTCCCCTTTTAGAGGCAATTAAACAAGTTTCGGCCTATGCCAAATTCCTTAAAGATCTTTGCACTGTTAAAAGAAAGCTTAATGTCAAAAAGAGTGCCTACATGGCCGCACATACGAGCTCCGTTATCCATAACGAGGTTCTACCCAAATAGAAGGACCCCGGTTGTCCTACTATAGCATGTGTGATTGGACAACACCACATAGATAGAGCACTCCTTGATTTGGGTGCTAGTGTAAATCTTTTCCCGTATCCGGTGTATGTCCAACTAGGCTTAGAAGAGTTTAAGGAGACCCGTGTCAACTTACAAATGGCCGATAGGTCCGTTAAGATGCCACGGGGCATTATAGAAGATGTTATAGTCCAAGTGGATAATTTCTACTATTCGGTGGACTTTATCATGCTTGACATGCAACCCGTTGTCAATGAGCAATCACAAATTTCAACCATCTTAGGGCGGTCGTTCCTTGCTACTGTTAATGCCTTAATTAATTGTAGAAAGGTCTCATACGCCTAACTTTTGGAAATATGACTGTGGATGTGAACATCTTCTCGCTCTTTAAGAAACCGGATCTTGACGAGGAAAATGGTGATGATATTTGTGAAATCTCTCTTGTTGACTCTTTGGTGCAGGATTTTTTTATATATCTGGTACTACAAGTGCTAATGCTTCTTGCATCATTCCTTCTCTTAATCATGCATGTATTCTTGATGATAATATAGTTATTCTTGAACATGTTGAAAAATGCTTAGCTATTGATAACAACATTGTTGAGTGTGATCATAAGTTTGGGAGGGAAACAGAGATGAGTGAGAGGGAAGTTGTGGTAAAGGAAGATGTGGATGTTGAAAGAATCCTAGGAGAGGCCATATGGGCCTCTAATTTTGAAATACTACCTCCGAGGGATACTTGCCCTCTTCCATCCAATATAGTCATACCAAAACTTGAGCTCAAAACCTTGCCAAGTGAGCTCAAGTATGCCTTTTTAGGAGAGAACGAGAGTTTTTCGGTAGTAGTATCTTCCCATCTTGACCCTTGTCAAGAAGGGAAATTGATGAAGGTCCTGAAGCAGCACAAAAGTGCTATTGGGTAGTGTGTAGCAAACTTGAGGGGCATGTCTCCGAAGATTTGCACCCACAAGATTTATCTAGAGGATGAAGCCAAGCCTTCACGTCAAATGCAAAGGAGGCTCAATCCTAATATGAAAGAGGTGGTGATGACCGAGGTCATCAAGTTGTTGGATGTGGGGATAATCTATCCCATTTCTGATAGTGAGTGGGTGAGCCCTACCCAAGTGGTCCCTAAGAAGTTGAGGATCACCATCATTGAGAATGAGAGTGGAGAGTTAGTGCCCACCAGAGCCACCAAGGGGTGGCGTGTTTGTTTTGATTATAGGAAGTTGAATTTGGTCACTAAAAAAGACCATTTCCCTTTGCCCTTCCTTGATCAAGTCCTAGAAAGAGTAGCGGGCCATAAGCACTATTCCTAGATGGTTAATCGGGGTACAATCAAATAGAAATAACCCCCGAGGACCAGGAGAAAACCACCTTCTCTTGCCCCTTTGGCACGTTTGCCTATTGGAGGATGCCGTTCGGACTTTGTAATGCGCCGGCGACCTTTCAAAGGTGCATGCTTAATATCTTCAGTGATATGGTGGAGAAGTTTTTGGAAGTCTTCATGGATGACTTCACGGTCTTTGGAGATTCGTTCGATGAGTGTCCTGGGAATCTTGAAAAGGTTCTCAAGAGATGTATAGAAAAGAATCTCGTTCTTAACTAGGAGAAGTGCCACTTCATGGTGACACAAGGGATTGTGCTAGGCTACATTGTGTCTAGCGAGAGAATGCAAGTTGACAAAGCCAAAATAGATGTCATTTCCAACATTTCCCCTCTAAGGAACCTCAAAGACATTAGGTCATTTTTGGGCCACGTAGGCTTCTATCGTAGATTTATAAAGGACTTTAGCGCGATCTCTAAACCGTTGTGTCTCCTCTTAGCTAAAGACGTCCCATTTGAGTGGTCCTAAGATTGCCAAGAGGCATTTGAGAAGCTCAAGACATTACTCACTTCCGCACCAATTATGCAACCTCCCGATTGGAGTCTTCCATTCGAATTGATGTGCGATGCGAGTGATTACGCCATTGGAGCCATTTTGGGGTAAAGGAAAGACAAAAAGCCCCATGTCATTTACTATGCGATCCACACATTAGATAGCGCGCAATCCAACTACTCCACGACGGAGAAAGAGTTGCTCGCCATAGTATTTGCTCTCGAGAAATTCCGATCTTATGTAGTGGGATCGCCGATTACTTATTTTACCGATCATGCCGCTCTTAAGTATCTTTTCTCTAAGAAGGATGCTAAAGCGCGGCTTATTCGTTGGATCCTACTACTACAAGAGTTTGACCTTTCCATTAAGGACAAAAAAAGGGTGGAAAACATTATCGCCGATCATTTGTCACGTTTGACGTTTGATCACAATCATATAGACCCTATTCCTATCCAAGAGTGCTTTCTGGATGAGCAATTGCTCAAGGTCTCTACTCTCCTGTGGTATGCAGACGTGGTGAATTTCCTTGTCACGGGAGAGTTGCCTCAAGATTGGTCTACTAAAGACCGAGAGAGGCTAATATTGATGGCACGATCGTTCTTTTACGATGATCCTTATGTTTTCAAATATTGTGCTGATCAAATTGTTAGGCGATGTGTGCCTAATGACGAGATACCGAGTATACTGTCTTTTTGCCATGACTAAGCATGTGGGGGTCATTTCTGTTCATAAAAGATCGCGTTCAAAGTCCTTCATAGTGGTTTTTATTGGCCCACGATCTTCAAAGATGCGCATGACTATTGCAAGGCATGCCCTCGATGCCAATTACTCGGTAGAGTCACCAAGAGGAACTCCATGCCTCTGAACCCCATACTTACCATAGAAGTTTTTGACTATTGGGGAATAGATTTTATGGGTTTTGAGTACATCTTGGTGGCGGTGGACTACGTCTCCAAGTGGGTGGAAGCCATAGCAACTCGAACCAATGACCACAAGGTGGCTTCAAAATTTTTTAAAGAACATATCTTATCGCGGTTCGGAACTCCCAAAGTTTTGATTAGCGATCAAGGAGTGCACTTTTGCAACTCGCCATTCGCCCGGTTAATGGAGCAATATGGCATCACCCATAAGGTTTCCACCACTTATCGCCCGCAAACAAATGGCCAAGCTAAATTGGCTAACAATAAAATTAAGGGGATTCTTGAGAAGACGGTCAATCCGTAAAAAAAGGATTGATCTTCTAGGCTAATCGATGCGCTTTGGGCGTATAGGACGGCCTATAAGACAAATTTAGGTATGTCCCCCTACCGGCTAGTTTACGGGAAAGTATGTCACTTACCCATCGAGCTTGAGCACTGTGCTTATTGGGCCATTAAGAAGCTCAACTTCGATGTAGATAAGAATAGTGAGAGGAGAAAGCTTCAACTCGATGAGTTGGACGAAATTCGAGGAGAACTCTGTGAGAGTTCTAAAGCGTACAAAGCACGTGTCAAAGCTTTTCACGATAAACGGATTGTCCGGAAACAATTCATTGTTGGTAACAAAGTGCTATTATATGATTCACAGCTCCACATTTTCCCGGGTAAGTTGCATTCCCGTTGGATTGGCCCTTACATGGTACATAAAGTTTATCCCCACGGAGCCGTAGAAATCAAAGATCCTAAGGATGGGACCATTTCTAAGGTTAAAGGGCAACGACTCAAACCTTTTCTTGAAGGTTTTGACTTCGAGTTGGTATCAATTCCTTTGGAAGACCCCAATGTTGGGGTAGAGTAAGCTCCCATGAGCTATACTCCTCTTTTTTGTATGCCCCATGTTACATTCTTGGCATAATTTTTGTCCTAGTTCTTGTCCATTGCATTCATAGTGATTCTTTTCTACTTAATAAGATCTTTCAAAGTTTAAAAATTGAAGAAGCAAATGGGCGAATTGATCCGGGTTCTTGGGGGATCGATCTGCGGGTTTCTGGGGAAGTTATTGGGCAACTTGAGAAAAGGCGGATCGATCCGCCATTTAAAGGGGATCGATCTGTGGATTTAGGGGAGCACATTGCTTTAAAGTCGCTGAAATTAATGGATCGATCCGAGCATTACAAGCGGATCGATCCGCTAATTTGGGAAGAGATTCTGTGTCAAAATCTTTTAAATGGATCGATTCGGCGTCACAAGCGGATCGATCCGCATTTTTGAAAAGGTGCAATAAATCCGTTTTACAAGGCCGGATCAATCCGTCCTCTTTTTGGATCAATCTGCGGGGGGGGGGGGGGGGGGGGGGGGGGGCAGAAACTGTTTATATGTTTGAACCCTCTCATTTTCTTTAAAAAAATTTAAAGTTTCTCTCAAGTTCTCTCAAGTGCCATTGCCCAATACTTCTCCAAATCCCCACCTGTGTTCATTCATCTTCAAGATCTTCAAGATATCAATCCAAGGTAATGAATCTAACAACTCCCATCGATTGATTTTCATGTTTAAGTTGTGATTGTACCCTAGGTTGGGTTATTTCTCCCATTGCTCACTATTTTGAAAAATCAACCTTAGGGCTTGTTTTATCTTCCATTTCTTTATATTTTGGGTTGATTTCTCATGCATTTTTAATGTTCTTCATGCTCAAGCCGCATTTTAGCTTGTTTGGGATAGATCCATGCATCCATACTCGTTAAACTTTGAGAGTATGCAATCTTCCCACTAGGTGTTGATAGAAGGCCACAATGACATTCCCTAGCGCATTAGCCAAATCCACACTTGCTTTTTCATCATTTTCACGTGCAATGATCATATTTCCTCATTTCATATGCATGTCTCAATTCTTGTGTGTGGTGGTTATCATTATTTTTACGGTTGTTGACACGTTGTTCTTATACCATGCACTACCGTGCACGTGCACGTCGAACGTGCACTTGCGTTTGTGACCGTTTCATGTGCATTTTGTCCGTGCCCTGTACCTAACGTCCTTTTAGGCATTTCATTCATTCCACCTAACTTTCACGTCCACGGGACGTCTGTGCACGTACCATTGGTGTTACATGGCCCATTGCTTGAGCATTGTACACTTTTTTAGCATTTTTTCTATTGTTTTATTCTGTGTTCTCGCTCCTTGTGTTTTTCAGGAACAATGGTGAATCCACTTAAGTATAACCGGATTGAGTGCACCCCTGCTCGTGGCTATGACAATTTCTGGTCTAAAACCGAAAAGAAGTGCTTTGAAAGTTTCTTTAAGGTTAAGAAGTCCATCCTCCCTGAGCGACCTATTGCTATTTTTGATTTCCCTACCGACGTGGTTCAGATCTTTAGGAACCGACAATGGCTCCCTCAGTTGGAGCATTCGAGCGGGTACAACGAGACATAGGTTCGGATTTTCTTTGCGAGCCTAGTCACCACCGGTCCCCGCACCTTCGAGTCCTATGTTCGGGGTGTCCGCATCCCGGTCTCCCCGGCCACCTTAGCCGTATTCATGGGGGTTCCTCACGTGGAGGACCCCAAGCCTTACCTGGACGACTTAGAACAGAGGCCTGACCTAGATATCATCGCCACCCGGTTCACGGGTCGACAAACCGAGTAGATCGGGGACCAGATTGCCCCATCTACCTTCACTAAGCTTTACCGCTACTGCAATATCATTTTCACCGCTGTGGTATGGCCTACTCACCACAAGACTATCAGGGGGGACCACGATACCCTCCTGTATGCTATCACTGACCCTGCTACCTGTGTTGACTTTGCGAGCCTCATTATCTCTCACATGGTCGCGGCGTCAAACGACATTACCGCCACTGCTAGCCTCCCTTTCATAACCCTTGTTACCCGGCTCTGCACCTCACATGGGTGCGCGACCTTGGCGTCCGATGTTCTCAAAGTCGCGCCGTCCAAAGTCAATGGGACGACGCTAGCTCGTAGCGACGCGCAGGTTAGGTCCACGTCCAAGAGAGCCAGGGTGGAGAAGGGACCGTCGGGAGTCCAAGCAGAGGAAGAGGAGGAGGAGCCCATACATGGTATGGTTGAGTTGCACAGGCGCTTCGAGACTTTGAGTGCCGAGCAGTGGCAGCAGGGTGGGGAGATCTGGGGCGCACGCACTGATTTACACAGCTTGAGGGGGGAGTTTGATCATTTCAGTATGAGCTATCAGCGTGATTTTAGCATGCTGATGCGCTTCCAGACCAACTCGTTCCAGATGCAGTACCTGGGCGCTGATGTCCTAGACTACTTCTGCGACCCTTATGGCGGTGCAGGCGGCCTAGGCTCTTATGGTGGAGCTGGTGGTTCTGGTGCGTATGGTGGAGATGGTGGTGATGGTGGTTCTGGTGCGTATAGTGGCGCTGGTGGTTCGGGCCCCTATGGTGGCGGCGACGGAGATGATGAGGATTAGTTGGGGGAGTGCTTGATGTTCAGTTAGGGATTTTATTTTGCTTATGCTAGGGTGTCGTTATGTTCATTCAGTGGATTTGGAGTTGTACGTATGTGTTTGGATGATAGTGTTGTTTCTGTTCTTGGATTTTATTGACTTAGTATGGATGTTAATGGACGTGCTTTTATTTGACTATTGGCACGTGCTTATTGCTTTGCTATTATGCCATGTCAAATTCCTTTTTCTCTCTTCCTTCTCTTTCTTGTTGATTCTAACATTGCAGGCACAGTTTTTACCGCATGCTCACCGTGGTTGCTTCCGGTAATATTATTCTTCCCTGTACTTTATAGTTTCATTGAGGACAATGTTTGGTCCTAATTGGGGGGGGGGGGGGGGGGGTGAGAGCTAGCTAGCTCTTCTCATCACAATCAAAAAAAAAATTTGCCTCATCCCGTGTTTCCAATGACTTTAGTATAGTTGCCCCATTCTAATGCCGAGCGATGACGCTCGCCTTGAAGTTTCTTCCGATTTTTAGTATGTGACACTTGTTAATCCCATTAGTTCTATTGGTATCTTGATTATAGTGAATTTCATAAAGTTTAAATCTTGGATTATCGAGCACATTGCAGGACTACTTGTGTTAGGATGGTGTTTAATGTAACTGTTATCCGGAAATCGTTGAAACATATGTGGAGACGTCACCTTTGTGAGCTTTAGATCCCTTTTCTCCATTGTTGAGTGTTACATACTTCAATTCTCTATTTTTAAAAAACATACAAAAAGCGTAGATAATCTCATCTTCTTGTTTTGACTGTTCATTTGAGAAATCATTTTGTTGAATACAAACTCGTGCTTGCTTGTCATTGTAGTGCAGAACAAAGAATCACATTACCCGAAAAATTAATCTTAGATCCTTATTTTCACCATTTCTAACCTCAACCACATTGACCCATCCTTCAATTAACCAAAACTTTTCATATCCGCATTCGAATTACATTCTTGGAATAGCTTTGCATGAGATCGTATTTGTAAATTTGTAAAAAAAGATTGAATCATGTTGATTGGGAGAGTACAAAGAAAAGAAAAAGGAATTCAAAGAAAAGAATTTCTCAACAAAAAAAAAAAGAGTTCAACTGTACTTCTCTTCTTGAGCTTTAAAAGAAACATTTATGGATGATTCATCTCTTGTGGTTTCTTGTATCCATGCATTCCAATAAATACTGAGTTTGGACCCATACATCTCACCCCAATTCCCCTTGTCCTTCACCTCATGGTACTTTCCCACTTTTACAACCCCCCCTCAAGGTCCTAGTTGATTTTCATGTTGTGTGATTCGGAGTTTGAAACAATCATGACAAGTAGTTAGAGTTATTCCACACCCTCTAGTGAATGGTATCTTTTCACGAGATTAATTTTACTCATTTTTTACGCTTACGTTTTTCATCATTCCATTACTCTTTTTGCCCACATGCCCAGAGTATATTACTCATTTCGAGTGATTCAATTTTTGAGTGTAATACCTGTGAGAATTGAGTTGAAGTGCGTTTGAACGATATTCGGATTATGAAAGCATTGCCATTGTCTTAATAGTTGTAGTTATGTACTTCACACTACACACGCATCCAAGATTGAAGCTTAATGAAAATTTTCTAATAACATTGATAGTTTGAGAACTTTTTGGATTTGCGTGTCATGTGCTAAAATATTTTGAAAATTCTTGGGACTATGTTGAGTATTAGTGTTAGATAGTGGGCAACTATCATGAGGAAACAAAATGTTTGTGGGTATCATTCCAAGAACCCTCCGGAGACAACACTCCGCCTCTACGGGTAACCTAGAGGTTTAACGGCTTGTTGCATATGCTCAATGCAATCGTGTTCCCCACGAAAATGGTTTATCTTTCATTTTAAATAAATTGTTGTGCAAGGTTATTCTTAAATCTCTTGGTATTTAGCTTTATTGCTAAGAGACTAGCAACATGCTAGTTGGGGGGTATGATTCGTATCCAATATTGCATTCGTAACTTCATGATTTTACCCTTATTGGACACAAATTATCACTTATATTGAGAGATTTAATGGATAAATTGTACTTTTGTTGTTCTTCTTGTTACTCTCTTTGAGCGAATAAAGATCTCTTTTTGTAGGTTATGTAAGCTTGGGTGAAGTGAAACCCAATCCTGGTAGCATTCATGAAGTAAAAAAGGGGAAACAATCAATGCTTATCAAGGGCGGATCGATCGGGCCTGGCATAGGGATCGATCCGCGTGTTTAATAGAAGCTTACCATCAGATTTAGAAGAAGCGGATCGATCCGCGATTATGAAGGGATCGATCCGCGATTTTGCTGTGACATTCTGCGAGAAACTTCTCAAAATGGATCGATCTGCCATAACAAGGGGATCGATCTGCGTCTTCTCGAGGAACTTTCAACAGCTAAAATGAACAGCGGATCGATCCGGCTTTATGAAGGGATCGATCCGAGAAGCCTGAAGTTGTTGCCTTTTTATTACAAGTTTGCCATCATATGTATATAGTATAAATAGTTAGAGATAGATTTTTGTTAGGGTTAGCTTGTATTTTACTTAGTTTTTCTTAGGTTGTAAGCTCTCTCTCTGTAACGGCCCACCTCCCCATCTAGCAACAATATTGTCCGCTTTGAGCCTAAACACAAAGAACTTCCCAGGGGGTCACCCATCCCTAGTACTGCTCTGGCAGCAGCACGCTTAACTATGAAGGTCTTTCATGTTTAGCTCCCTCACGGTTTTAAAAGGCCTTGTTAAGGTATCGGAGCTTACGCAGCCTACCCCTCTCCAATATTGTCCTCTTTGGGTGCCTACCAGGTTTCGAACACTGGCGCATGCCCTCAAGGTTTTGTTCCTTCACCACTCGGGCAAGGAGGCCTTGTTGCATATAGAGGAGCGATTAATCCTTATAAACTAGTCTAGGAACTTCACCCCAGGCGATGTGGGACAAGCCCCCACACCCGACCTCACCTCATCCATCTTGGCCATCCTGCCTCAGGAGTATTGGCTCTTGGTCGTCACACTCTCTCTCTCTAAATCCTCTCATCTCTCTCTCTCATTACTCCTCATCTACCACATTTCCTTCCATTTAGTGTTAGAGAGAAGAGAGTATGAATGTATTGAATACTTGAAAGCTTTTGGTTGAAGAATATCTTGGAATTTTTATGGCATTTATTGTGAATTTCTCTAGTTGGTATGCTTTCTCTTCCACTCTCTTTAATATTGTTATCATTATGATTATGAGCAGCTAAATCATGTAGGTTGGGGATCATAAACCCACCATTGGTCCCATGTGTGTTTTATTGTAGGACTCTCACATTTTGTAGCATTTATAGAGTTTATGGGTGTATAGTTTGATGTTTTGAGACCCCACTTCCAATGTCAAGCATTGGAAGTTGTTAAATCTCTAAACTTTAACCATATACCCATGTGTTGCATTGGAACATCTATCTAGCATTTTGGTTGACTACCACATGTTTAATAGTTTGTCACAATGGAATTTTTTACTCTAGAATGTGCTACAAATATGAAAGCCACGTGTTGTTTGGTCCAAGGTGAGGGAATGCTCCCCAACCTCAATTTCTCCATTTACAAAACCCCCAATTGTCAATTAAATTTAGTGTTAGCCTTAAGGTTTATTAAGGCATGTTTAATTATGTTTTGATGATGTCAAATATGCTATGATAATTACATGATTCATATTAATTCATTCTTTGTTATTATCATAGTCATTTTCATGCTCATATATAGGCTCATGTATTAATATTGTATCAATATTTTAACATCTTTGTGTGCATGAGATTTAATAGATGTAGATCAAGATTACAAGGAGCTCAACAAGGATCAAGCTTGAAGACTTGAAGATATTTCATCATTGGTTGAAGTCTAGGACCATTAATGTAAGGCATCTTGATCTCACACTCATAGGGGCTCAAACAAATGCTAAAAGTTAAAGTTTTGGAAACAAATTTTAATAAGGTCATCTTTAAAGCAATTCCCCAACCAATTGGAGAATAATTAGAACTTGAGTTTTATATGGTTGGAAAGGTATTTGAATCTAGTTTCCAAAACATCAAACGGATCGAAAATCCGAGTTTTGTAGAGGGAGTTATGGCCTTTTTAGTAGAGATGTGTCAGGCTGTCAAACTGGGAAGGGCAGTCGACTGAGGGCCCGATGCAGTCGACCGAACTGAGCAGAATGCAAACAGAACCCTCTGTAAACACATTTCAGTCGACTTCTTCAAGGACCAATCGACTGCTTCATGTTCCAGTCGACTGAAGCGACCTGTAAAGGCATAACGGCTAGTTTTTAAAGGGGCTTTTAATTACCAAACTTGCCACCAACGGCTATAATCTTTCTTGGCCTATAAATACATGTTTTTCCACACCATTTTATGTTGATCAATCCATTGGAAAACATCTATTTCAATCACACAACTTGTTGATTCTTAATCATTCACAATTGAGCCCTAGTTGTGTGAGCTTATCAATTTGCTCTAGCTTTCAATTGTAATATTTGAGAGAGTGAATTGTAGTGAGCTTTCAATTGTATTATCCACTCTATAAAGAGAGTTCAATTTGTATCAAATCAATTGTAAAGGTTGAGGGTTAGTAACCCTTGTGTGCAAAGAAGAGGTGTTCTTCTTTGGGAGAGATCATAGGCTCTTGTAACGGTTTGGTGCACACCCGTAAGTGCTCCGGGAAACGGTTTGGTCTACACCCGTAAGTAGATCGGATTAAGGAATCCTCAAGAGGTGTTCTTGAGGGTGGACGTAGGCCGCGGGGTGCGATTGCCGAACCACTTGAAAAATCGGTTTGCAAGTTTCTCTTCCCTTCTCTCTTTACTTAATTGCTTGTGATTGTGCTTAATTTCCAATTCAATTTTTAAAAGGTTAATTTCCGCTAAAACCTTATTCACCCCCCCCCCCCCTCCTCTAAGGTTTCCACATTTGGGCCAACAATTGGTATCAGAGCCTCGGCTCTTCTATTTTCAAAAGATTTTGAAAAATTTTGAGTTAAGATCCATGGAAACTACATATGTTGGGGTAAATTCTAAACCCACCTCAATTATTCAATCTCATGATTATGATGAACTTCAAAGTGCATTTGAAGAATTACACGAGGAGTTGGAAAATTTGGGAATCAAATATATAACTCTTAAAAAGAATTTTTCCAAACTTTAAAATGAGTTTAATATTTTGAATTCCCAAAATGAATTTTTGAAGATTGAAAATGAAAAACTTGCATTAAGAGCACAATCTTCAAATTAGATTGAAAAAGAAAATTTGGAGTTGAAAAAGCAATTGGATGATTTATAATCTCAAAATGAAAATTTGAGAAAAGAAAAGCTTGTTTTAACCAATCAACCTTCAAGTGAATTTATTGAAAAGGAAAAGGTTGAATTGAGAAAGGAGGTGGATGATTTGACAAAAACTTTGGCCAAGTTTACCCAAGGTGAACAAAATTTGAATATGCTTTTGGGAAAACAAAAATGTGTTTTTGATAAGGCCGGTTTGGGATTTAATCCCACATTCAAGGAAAAGAAGTACAAAAACTTCTTTATAAAGTCCACATCCTCTACTTCAAATTCTCAAAATTCTCAAAAGAATTTCTTTGTTAAAGCATCAATCTCAAATGAGACCCTTCCCCATGTAACTTGTCATTATTGTTTGAAAAGGGGGCATGTTAATTTTAAATGTTCATTTCGAAATAAAATTAACATGGTTTGGGTTGTGAAGGGATCCTCTCCTACCTCCTTGGAAAATGTTGCATCCAAGAGGCGCTTGGACAATGGTCAAATCTCTTACCTTAAGCCTAGTAGGAGTAGGATAGATTTATTTGTTTAGATATGCATACTTGATTTTTTCTTAATCTTGTTTCATCCCCTTGTGATTTGGATATGTCTTTACATAAATCATCATGCTCTTGATATTGCTTATTTGAAAATGATGATATGTTTTTGTTTGATTAGACAAAGTTTTAAGAATGGTTAGACCAAATGATGTTTTGTGAATCATTCAAATTTTTGCTACTGAACTGTCATTTTTATGGACTGCTGAACAAAGCAGTCGACTGGTACCCCGCTCCCGTCGACTGAATCAATTTCTCCTTCTGCAATTTTTTGATTCTGCCTTTGTCAGTCGACTGTGACGTCGACTGCTTTTGCTCCCTGTTACCTTCTGCCCTATTCCGTCGACTGTGGCGTCGACTGATCCAACTGAATATTTGTTTTCATTGATTTTGGGTTCTCCAACTTTATTATTGGTATCTTTTGGGAGATTATGCTCTCTATTCATATCTTTTGGTATCTTTTATCATTGCACATGCTTAGGGGGAGCACTTTCATGTATTCATTTGCTCACATGTGGTTATATTTGTTTATTTGTGGTATCATTTTGGACTTTTGTTTTGTATGCCTATTGTGAGGGGGAGCTTTGTGTTTTATCCCCAAATCTTTTTGATAATGTCAAAGGGGGAGAAATATGAGAAGTGTTGGGGAGAAGTATTTGGGTAGTTATCATTCATGTTCTTTAACATATGATATCCATTATGAATGATAATATGAAAATGACCAAATGTGCTTATATTGGCTTATCCTTCATTGGTTGTTTGCCATCATCAAAAAGGGGGAGATTGTTAGCCTTAAGGTTTATTAAGGCATGTTTAATTATGTTTTGATGATGTCAAATATGCTATGATAATTACATGATTCATATTAATTCATTCTTTGTTATTATCATATAGTCATTTTCATGCTCATATATAGGCTCATGTATTAATATTGTATCAATATTTTAACATCTTTGTGTGCATGAGATTTAATAGATGTAGATCAAGATTACAAGGAGCTCAACAAGGATCAAGCTTGAAGACTTGAAGATATATCATCATTGGTTGAAGTCTAGGACCATTATTGTAAGGCATCTTGATCTCACACTCATAGGGGCTCAAACAAATGCTAAAAGTTAAAGTTTTGGAAACAAATTTTAATAAGGTCATCTTTAAAGCAATGCCCCAACCAATTGGAGAATAATTAGATATTGAGTTTTATATGGTTGGAAAGGTATTTGAATCTAGTTTCCAAAACATCAAACGGATTGAAAATCCGAGTTTTGTAGAGGGAGTTATGGCCTTTTTAGTAGAGATGTGTCAGGCTGTCAAACTGGGAAGGGCAGTCGACTGAGGGCCCGATGCAGTCGACCGAACTGAGCAGAATGCAAACAGAACCCTCTGTAAACACATTTCAGTCGACTGCTTCAAGGACCAATCGACTGCTTCATGTTCCAGTCGACTGAAGCGACCTGTAAAGGCATAACGGCTAGTTTTTAAAGGGGCTTTTAATTACCAAACTTGCCATCAACGGCTATAATCTTTCTTGGCCTATAAATACATGTTTTCCCACACCATTTTATGTTGATCAATCCATTGGAAAACATCTATTTCAATCACACAACTTGTTGATTCTTAATCATTCACAATTGAGCCCTAGTTGTGTGAGCTTATCAATTTGCTCTAGCTTTCAATTGTAATATTTGAGAGAGTGAATTGTAGTGAGCTTTCAATTGTATTATCCACTCTATAAAGAGAGTTCAATTTGTATCAAATCAATTGTAAAGGTTGAGGGTTAGTAACCCTTATGTGCAAAGAAGAGGTGTTCTTCTTTGGGAGAGATCATAGGCTCTTGTAACGGTTTGGTGCACACCCGTAAGTGCTCCGGGAAACGGTTTGGTCTACACCTGTAAGTAGATCGGATTAAGGAATCCTCAAGAGGTGTTCTTGAGGGGTGGACGTAGGTCGCGGGGTGCGATTGCCGAACCACTTGAAAAATCGGTTTGCAAGTTTCTCTTCCCTTCTCTCTTTACTTAATTGCTTGTGATTGTGCTTAATTTCCAATTCAATTTTTAAAAGGTTAATTTCCGCTAAAACCTTATTCACCCCCCCCCCCCCCCCCCTCTAATGTTTCCACATTTGGGCCAGCATTTAGCTTTGTTCAAAGTTTACTTTCTCTTTTTCTAAATAGTCATTGTAGTATAATCTTATACAAATTGAACCAATCTCAAAGTCGAAAAGACTCAATTTTATTTCTTAGTTTGTTAATTGTTCCTCGCATTATAATTGGTTATTAAGCGCCCAATAAGCATTGTTGCATTCCAATCTCTGTGGACTCGTTACCCATTCCAACATACTACGTTTCTAATAGGGTTAAATAAGAACTTGATTTTGACAACATCACTAACCTTGAAGATAACTTCGAAGGTGTTCTAATTCAAACTCTAAAAGTATTGATAAAAGTATAATATTTGTAAAAGTATAGAAGTGTATTGGTTGATGTTGATCGAGATCTCCTTTCTTGATCATAGACACCCTTTATTTATAATCATCGAGGCTTCACAGTAATCTCTGTTTGAATGTTCCCTCCTCTCTTTAAACTGGTAACTGCTAATTCACGTGGCATCGTCTTGGGTTGATAATTGTTCTTCAGTTATTCTTCCATGATGGACACGTGTCCCATACTAGTTGTCTTTTCAAATAGAGTGGAATGGCAAAAACTGCTATAGTAACTGCCCTTACATCATTTCCCACGCAGTTAACTGACTTGCCATGTCAAATCCTTCGTGGCACTTTCTCATTGGCTGTTTAAATTCATCACAAACATTACCTACCCCCCCCCCCCCCCCGCGCGCCATTTTCCTTTTGATTCGAAAAATATAATGGCGATCGTGTCAAGATCATGCTGGGCAGTTGAGATTTTCATGCAACCTTCTGAACGCGGTTAAATTCAGGGCTCAAACCTGCATCTATCTTAACATTAGCTGCTTTTATCGCATCATCATTGCTTAGTCTTTGCATCTACAATTTCACTTGTCGCTTCGAATCAATTTTCTCCAACATGTCTTCTTCTCAATCTTCGTTGGGTACTGGTGATCACTTTCCATTGGATCTTCCTAAAGAAGTAATTTTGGCAACAAAACGCCCTGAAAATCCTTATCAAACTAATTGGGATCATCCTGAGAGTCCTCCTAAACCATTCAAATACTCGAAGTGGGAAAAATGGAATGACATGTTAAACCGACCAAGTGTATCTTTATCAGGGCAAACTTCATCTTCGAGCCCTTTGAAATCAATTTACAATTCTTAAACATTTCCTCCCGCTTGGGAACAACCCATTTTTCATGGTGAAGGTGTAGGATATTATAGAGGCATGAACCTTGAACTCCAACCACAGCACCTTCAGTTATTCATCCAAACTTCGAATACCCTGAAACTGAAGGAATCATTCGAAGTAGAATAATAAAACCATATTATCCTTTCTCGAATTGCCTCTCTCGAGAACAAAACTTATTGAATGCTTGTCTAATCTCTTCTACTAGTCCTCCTGGTGAAAAATTCTACAGAGGTAATGTCTCAACCCCCAAGGCAGGCCTCCTATTCACACATATGTAAGAGCATCTCATGAAAAAGTTTCCACTGAGCATTACTCTTCAGCTTTTCTTTCCAAATGTAAACTATTCGAAAAAGACTACAAGGAAAAAGTGCTTCTTTTTTATCACTCATTATTGGGTTTTCCTGACACAAAAGTGCAAGTGGTTGACCCATTCGAGGATATGAGTGATCCTTTCTTAAAATTAGACCAATTGTGCAGGAGTGGTCCTATATTCGCACATATCCCTCCTATTTTGTCACCTTCCTCATGCTTAATTATCCAAGCACAAAGGCTTCTAGTAGCTTTCTCATATCTCCCATTCTCCATATTACAAGAATCAAAAGCTCGAATCAATTTTGAATGGAGTTGTCATATCTTATGGCATGAATGGGACATTTCAATACTTGTTCGAGCCCAACTTGATTTCACCCTTCGAACCTTACCTACTCACGTAAGGTGGTATTCCCATCATCAAGAACATGTTACATACTTAAATTACTTGATGGATATGTATGACAGTTTCAAGGAAGGTCCACTTGCGCTTCTTGATGAAGTGACAGATTTTAAAGACAAACATATCTATGGGCCGGTGTGGGAGCACTGATGAAGAGAGTAATATTTCCTATTATTCGAAGCCTGACCTCGAAGGCCGAATTGCTTATCTCAAAGATGAAGCCAAAGCTGCTGGTATATCTCTTCGAGGTAAAACTCCATTAGCCAAAGAGCTTTGAGGTCTACGCAAAGCCTTAGCCAAGATCAACTCTCGGTTAAATCAGTATGAAGAACAACTCAAGGCTTCTTATTTTACCCTTCAAAGTGAAGATAGATTGGAATTGCAAGCCAGGAACTTAAGTCTCGAGATAGAAATAGAAGCAGAGTACTTTGCTTATTATTGGGATATGTTTCACAATCTCGTGACTTATGGGTTTCCACATTATTATCAATTATGTCTGTAATTTATATTTGTACTGGCATTAAGTTCAATGAATTATAAGAATTCATGTATGTTTCAACCAAACTGAAATGATTCATTCTAAACCAGAGCGCATTCTTATTTAGAATAACGGCTATTTAAGTAACCAACTCTAACGACTACTTTCTTAATAAATGCATTTCTTTCCAAACGACACCAAAGGCTATAAATAGAAAAGAGATAAAGAGGAAAAAACCCTTCTAACTTCTGCAAACTCTTCTTCTCCATTCTATCTCTCTTGTATCCTATCCTTGTTGCAATCACTTTTATCCTTCTTCTCAACAATGACCACATCAACAGACAACACCCAACTCTAGAAGGTTTGCGATGATTTCGAGAAAATCATTCAGAATGAACAGGCCAATTATTCGAATAGAAAGGAAACCTCATGGATCAATGAGATTCTAGTCCCTGTAACCTTTCCTAATCAAGAGTCTTCGATTGCTGTAGGTCCTTGCTTAAGTACCCCCCAACCTCAAACTTCACGTATATTACCCTAGGTTAGGACAACAACACTTAGCCTACCAATAGGAAATTCCTATTCCTAGGAATGAATTAAAGTTTCGACATTGGCCTAAACCTTGGAAAGATTGGCCAGAATGGGTAGAGAGGATCTTAGACAAAAAGAGACAAACCCTGATCACCACAGGGATTTACATGCTATCAACCTCTCAAAATACCCCATCGAAGCCAGTCCTAACCTTCTTGCTGGAGCTTTATGCTTCTGGAACCCTATTTTCAATCATTTCCAGCTTTGATTTGGCCCAATAGGTCCAACTGTCCTAGATATTTGTCACCTATTAGGGTTTCTGTCTCATGGGGAAGATGCCCACCCATATATGGTGGAATCCCAATTTGATCTGATCCTAAGTCCTTAGGATACACCAATTTTATGACTTCTCATAAAAAGTCACCAGGAGAGGTATCAGACACAGAGTAATTACTGTTTTCTTCTCTATTGGCTTTCGAAGCACTTATTCTATACCTCATCTCAGAGAGTTGTTCTCGAATTTTCTAACATTGCCAAGGCTCTAGCTGCTGGTCGAAGATTAGCTTTGGCCCTTTTTGTATTAGGGTCTTTGTATAGATCTTTTTCTAACTTATGTTATGATTCTTTTCTTCCAACCCAAGGTGGTCCCTTTTGGATTCTGCAATTATGGCTTTATGCCTACTTTCCAGAAATCCACGATTTGGGATCTAGAGAAAATTTTGTCCCTCATAGACTTTTCTTTGCTCTGTTACCATATGTTGAATTATCTTTCAGAGACTCACTCTCTTTCTTCTTCGACCTCTCTTCAGTAAGGTCGAATGACCTATTCCAACCTTTTTCTATCATTTACAATCTCGAGGACAATACTCCTCTTTTCCCTCTGTGGCTGTGTCACATTCTAGATAGAACAGCAAATGCAATCGAATTGAAGGCTGCATGGGGAAGCTTTTTGATCAGCAGAGATTTATTTTTTGGGAACAATCTCAGTGTTAAATCTTATGGTGAGCTCTACCTCCCAAACCAATTTTCGAGACAGTTTGGTCTCACTCAATCAATTCCTTTCCCAATTAGAAGTTAAGACAATACATTTATGGCTTCTAAAACCACTTCGAGAGTACCAGAATCAGTGGTAACTGCTTCATTAGCAGTTTATTAGAACAAAGTTAGCAATTTGGAGTTTACTTCTCTGCCAGTATATACAACATATACCCCTGCCTTCCCAAGCTGGTGGGAAAATATGATGTCAATGTCAATGTCAATGGACAAATGCCATCTCTTGAGGCATCTCGATTTGAAGACAAAAGGTAAACAGTTTACCAGGTAAATAGTTTACCAATTCAATTTCTTTTCTTCTTAAAATAATGAAACAAAATTCTAATTAATGTTGTTTAAACTCTGTAACATAAGGAAAACAATTGGTGAAGGTTCTTCCTCTCAACCAAAACCCAAGTCTTTGAAGGCTGCACCTCTTCTTCTGACTTATTCTAAGGTCTTAGCTCCTGCTCTTCCACCTTCCAGACCTAAGAGAAGATTAATTCTTCCAACAGAGAGCCCTTCCCAAGCAGTTAAAAGCAAAGAATCTGGTGAGGAAGAAGATTTGATCCCTACTATACAGCTCGTACGAAGGAAAAAAGCCAAGATAACTACAGAAGTAGCTACTGGCTCGATGATCATTGGGGAAGCTCCCATTCCAGCAGTTCCCATTTCGAAGGTGGAACCTGAACCTGAATCTACTCCACTGATCCCATAAACATAACCTCATAGTCCTAAGGTCTCTGAGATTCAGGAATCCCTTTCACAAGACATTCAGCCTTTATTACTTGAATATCAACTAGTGGTTAGGTACTCAAGCTTTCCTAGTATTCTTTATGTTTTTGTCTTTCTTCATAAGTAGGCTCTAAATAACTGTTTATCTCTTTGTTTTGACCAGACTGAACCTATTGCTGGAGTTAAAACTGGTCCTTTGAAGGCCAGTACAAGTTTTGATCCTGAAGCTGCCACGGAGCAAGATCCATTTATATCCCATGTTGCTTCAGTTCCCTCAAGCTCTGGGGAGTTTCAAATGTCTCTCCCTCCAAATCTTACTCCTGAAGAAATAAAAGATTTCAAGGATAGTTTGAAATATGTTTTGAAGATAGAAGACATTCCTTTGGCTAATTTTCAAGAAATCTTTCAGCAAATGATGGGTCAAAGTAAGCCAAAGGTGCCTTCGATGGATCCCATAGTAGCAGTTGCTACAATAAGGCTTTTCAGCAAAATTCTATTTGAAGTTTTTGAAGCTAAAGAAGTGCAAAAAGCTTCGGAAATTTTGAGCCAATTCATGTTGGACAGTTCTAAAATCTCTGTCCCAGACAAAGAAGCAATTTCAGAACTTATATCAACCTTTGATTTCAACTATTTTCTACTTGAAAAAGTCGTCGAAGAAAGGAAAAAGTAGGAGATTGACATGGAGTATATGACAGAACAGACTCATGCAATGAACCAGCTGTTAGAAGAATTTAATGAGAGCAACATTGCTATTGAAAACTTTATGTAAAAAGAGATAATCTTTTAAAGGAACTCGAGCTTGTGGAGACTGAGCTGAATGCTTTGAAGACTAATCAAGAAGATGTTCGAGCAAAGCTTCAGGTTTTGAAGACAAAGTTTGAGTCTAAACCTTTAAAGAACTAAGAATCAATTTCTAGGCAAAAATTCATTCTTAGTTAGTCAAAACTGTACACCAGGTCCTGGGATAATTTTAGACTAAAGGCTCAGTTCATAGGTAAATTGGTATAAAGGATTATACCATAGGATTTTGTAATCTTACCAAAGATTGGTTTGTAATTATTTTGAATATGAATAAATGGTCTTATTTTTTAACGTCACATCTCATTCTAGATTTCTTGCTTCCCAAACAGTTGGATAATATTGCTTGAGAAATCTACCATTGATTTTCCTTATATGTACATAACCACTTAAATTTTTTAAAAGGTAAAATCCACCTTCAAAAACTTTGTGGACTTGGAATGGACCTTCCCACTTAGAGGACCATTTCCCATATTTTGGATCTTTAGATCTAATAGGCAATATTGTTTTTCAAATCAAATATCCTTCATCGAAGGTTCTAGGATGAACTTTTTTATTATATCCTTTTGCTGTTATTTTCTTTTGTATCAGGATATTATTAAGAGCCTTGACTCTTTCTTCATCAATGTCTTCTAATTCAATAGCCATTGATGTTTGATGATCATACAAGGATAATTGATTCTGCTTCATAATTCGAAGAGAATTAACTTTTATCTCAATTGGTAAAACTGCCTCATGACCAAAAGTTAAAGCATATGGATATACCCCTGTACTTGTTCGCTTCGAAGTTCTATATGCCCATAATACTTCTAGCAAAATCTTATGCCACATCCTTGGATTATTTTTTATGACTTTAGCCATATTTTCCTTTATGATCTTATTAGTTGCTTCAGCCTGGCCATTAGATTGGGCATAATATGGAGTTGATTTAGACATTATAATCCCCAATTTACTTGCAAAAGCAACCACATCCCCTTCGAATATAGAAGCATTGTCAGATACAATGGTTTGAGGGATACCAAATCTATAGACGATATTCTCTAAAAATTTG
Source organism: Hydrangea macrophylla (assembly GCA_033977485.1). Lineage (NCBI taxonomy): Eukaryota > Viridiplantae > Streptophyta > Magnoliopsida > Cornales > Hydrangeaceae > Hydrangea > Hydrangea macrophylla. Next base: position 83,486,011 of record CM066986.1, on the reverse strand, counting down.
ATAATTGTTTCTTGAGTCACAGTTTGCAGGGGTTCTGCTTCTACCCATTTGGTGAAATAATCTGTGGCTAAAATAATGAATCCATGGCCTTTCGAAGAAGGAAGACTAATTTTCCCTATCACATCAACTGCCCAGCCTCTAAAAGGCCAAGGTTTCACCACATATTAAAGATCAGTAGTTGGTTGATGTTTCAAAGGACCATGTTTTTGACATTTTTGACATCCTTTGGCAAATTCAATACAATCTTTTAAGATTGTTGGCCAGTAAATACTATGCCTCCGAAGTAACCATCTCATTTTAATTCCAGACTGATGAGCACCACATAATCCTTCATGAATTTGAGCTATGGCCTCAATTCCTTCCAGATTACTTAAACATTCGAGTAGTAATCCATCACTTCCTCTCTTACAATCTTCCATTATACATGATATAATTGACAGATTTCAATCTTATACTTCGACTAGGCTTTTCATCTAATCCTGAGAGGTAATCTATGATTGGTTTTCTCCAATCATCATGAACCTCAACATCTGAGATGTTAACAAAAGGTAATCTATCTGCCAATACAGGCAACGATTTCCTGTAGGTAACTTGTTCCATACCAACATCTTCGATACTTGCTCTAAATCCATATGCTTTTTGAGCCACATCATTGGCTTCTTCATTAAAACTCCTAGGAATATGTAAGATATACATGATCAAATTTGGATAATAAACTCATTGTAGTGTCATAATATATCTTTAAAGAACTACTCGTACATTTATACTCCTCATTCATATAGTTTATAACTAGTTGAGAATCTCCAAAAATATCTACAAATGTAGCTTTAAGATCTACGAGAGTTTCGAGACCCATTATCAGAGCTTCATGCTCAACTTAGTACATTGAGTTGAATCAAGTTTAAAACCATACTTGGTTTTAATCTTCTCAGGTGATTCAATAATGAACCCAATACCTGCAGTAAATTCAGTTTTTGATCCATCGAACCATAATTCCATGGACTAATAGTTATATGTCCAATTTCATGATTTCCTTCTGTTTCGAGGCAATTTGGGTGGTCAGCCAAAAAATTTACTAAGGCATGCCCTTTCACTGCCTTTTGTGGTACATACAATAAACAGAATTCTAATAAAGTCAAAATCCATTTACCAATTCAATTCCTTAAAGTAGGTCGAGTCAACATATACTTAATTAAATCAAACTTAGCAATAACATAGACTTCAGTGAGAAGACGATAATATCTTAGTTTCATTACTGCAAAATACAAAGATAGACATAGTTTTTCCATAACGGCCCGTTTGGTTCATGGATTCTTAGGGTGGATTTTGATTCCACCCGAAGATTACTAGTAATCTTAAAATATATCTTTGTTTGGTTCATGGAATATTTAAAGAATTGTGGGTCCCACTGGATTTAGAATCCACCCAAATGTGGAAAATATGGTGGATTCTAAATCCTAGCTTAGAGGTGGTATTCCTAAGGATTACTGGGGTTTTGATTTACTATTTTCATAATACCTAAACTAGGCTTTATTAGACTATTAAACAAACAAATAATGCGATCAGAAGAAATTTATGAATATAATTATTATTATTTTCTAAAATAGAGAGATTGGTAGATGAGACTGTTTATGATGATTTCTTATGCTTGAAACATTATATTTGTTGTTAGTTTAATGACTGAATTCAAATTTGGGTTGCTATTTGTTAATGATTGAAAAGTCTATATGATATTACAATAATTACATATTTGGCATATTGTAATTTGTACGTTAGACCTATACATATTTTAAGAATAAAAATATAATATAGCTTTTGTTATTATTCAAATATATTTTAACTACATGTAATAGTTTAGACTCATGTTCATGTCTTAATTACTCTATTTATCTCATTTTTTATGTGTCATTGATTTTTAAATTTATACCATTATTTTTTTTCAATCACCCTCCAATTTTAGAGGGTTGACAATTTAATTTTAACTCATACATTCTTTTAGCCTTCAAGGGTAGCTTAGGTATTTAACAATATTTCCATTTCATTTTCCTTGACCCAACCAAACACTGGATTCTAAATCCAGCTAGAATTCTATTGGTGAACCAACCATTCTGTAGGGATTCAGATTCTTGGTAAAGTGATTACTGGTATTATGATTCCTAGTAATCAGAATCCACCTAAAATAATCCGTGAAACAAACGGGCCGTAAAGGAATATTTGCATTCGACAGGATTTAAGAACATACTAAGATAAATAAACAGCTTGATCTTTTTTATCATCATTATCCTAGGCTAATAAAACCCCAATTGATGCTTCTGCTGCTGAGATATACAACTTCATAGGTTTATCCTTTCTTGGTGGCAGTAACACTGGTGGCTTCACCAAATAATCCTTCAAGGCTTGAAAGGCAGCTTGGTGTTTATCTTCCCATTTTAATTCTTCATGATCCTTCAATTTCAACAAAGGAGAAAATATGAGAGTTCTTCGAGCAGTATTGGAAATGAACTTTCGAATAAAATTAACCAAACCTAATAATCTTTGCAATTTCTTTTTGGTCGAAGGGGGTTTACTTTGAATAATTGCTTGAGCTTTATTCTTATCCACCTGAATTCCTTTTTCATGTACCAAATACCCCAGAAAATTTCCAATACTAACTCCAAAAGCACATTTCAATGGATTTAATTTAAGTTTAAAAAACCTCATTCTTTCGAATGCTAATCTCATGTGTATTAGGTGATCATTCAATGATTTTGATTTAACAATTATGTCATCTATATAACATTCTAAAAACGTTCCAATCATATCATGAAAAATAGCATTCATAGCCCTCTGATAAGTAGCTCTTGCATTTTTCAGACCAAAAGGCATTTGTACCCACTCGAAGGTACCTATACTCCCTGGACACCTAAATGCAGTTTTATGAATGACTTCCTCAGCAATACATATTTGATTATATCCTGAGTGACCATCCATCATAGACATTGTAGTATTTCCAGCAGATCTATCAATTAACAAATCCACTATTGGCATAGGATATTCACCCTTAGGTGTGGCTAAATTAAGGTTTCTGTAATCAATGCAGACTCTTAATTTCCCATTTTTTCTTCATAACTGGAACAACATTTAAAAGCCATTCAACATACCTGGCAGTTCTAATGAAACCTACCTTGAACAACCTTTCAATTTCTTCTTTAATCTTCATGGTGACTTCTGGTGTCATCTTTCGAGGTTGCTGTTTCACTGGTTTATATCCAGCCTTGATAGGCAATTTATGCTCTACTAAGCTTCTTTTGAGTCCTGATAATTCATCATAATCCTAAGCAAAATAATCTCAAAATTCTTTTAATAATTCGACCAGTTTATTTTGGTCACACTTTCCAAGTTTAGAACTTAAATAAGTAATTCTTTTTTGTTGGTCTGGTCCTAAATTAATCTAATAAAGGATCTTGTGACTCTTCTTGTACAGAATTTTTTGGCATTACAGATAATTCTTCCTTGCTAACATCTTTCAAATCTTAAGGATCTTTTTCAAAGACATAATCTGACCAATTTATGGTCGAATCTTTTTCAATTCTTGATTCTAAATTTTCAATCATTAGTTTTTGTAAGACCAGTCGAATGGTCTCTTCTACATCTTCCATTTCTATAGGTGTGTGAATCATTGGACCACCTTGTCATCATCCAGTGGTTCCAAAGAACCAAATGGCATATCAGCCAAAATATCCCAATTTTCCTCTGGGGATTCTTCTTCTGACTCTTTAAAGTCAATTGGCTTAACATTTTCTTGATACAATTGAGCTTCGACGCAATTGGAACTAGTGTGGAAAGGCTGAGTATCAGCCTTCACTGTTTCAATCTCGTGATCTTCCTTCATAAGCAACAATTTCTGATGCATTGAAGAAGGAACACATCGATTAGCATGAATCCAATCTCTTCCTAATAGAGCATGATAACTAGGATTAGCATCCACCACAAAGAAAGCAATTTTGGATTTACTCGAACCTACTATGGTTTCAATAAGTATCACTCCCTTGGTATTTTTCTTATCACCAGTAAAGTCTGATATCATAATATAAGTCTGTATTAATTTTTTGAATCTTGTTTGTTAATTTTCCTTAAGGTACTTTGAGGAATAATATTGACACGACTAAATAGTTGTGCGCTCTTGTGCAACACCCAAGTGTAGGTGATCGTGCAAGTAATATAGTACTGGAAGTCCAGGTCGATCCCACAGGGAAGGAATAGGAAGAATATCTACTAAGTTATAACCTAAAGAAAAGGAAATAAAAATGAAGGATTGGAGGTGTACTAACAAATCCTAATTAATCAAATTAAACTAAATAATAAACAAAAGCTTATAAAAACATAACTAATTAAACAGATAAACTAAAGGTGTTAGAAATACGTGAATCCACATTGATCCTAACCATCTACCATGCATATTCATTAACGCTCTATGGAGTACATCCCTTTTCAGTATTCCGTATTTTTCTAAAGATAAAGAATCAATAGCCCTTTCATGACCGGGACTACATCATCACATTTGAGTAAAATACATGGAAGACGGTTTAAAACAATGGTTATTACTTGCACTCTAAATGGTGTTAGCATTCAAAGTGGTTTTCAAAAGTCATTGAAGAAAAGGCCTTAAGGCTTTAAGTTCTAAAAACTGTTGTGACAAACTGAGCTTATAGGGACAATTTGATGACAGATTTCTAAAACAGAAAGTCATGGAATACTTAAAAGAATCATCTCAAAAATCAACAAGTTCGATCGATCGAAGCGCTCTCGATCGATCGGACAGTCTCATCCTTCAATCGATCGAAAGGTCTTCGATCGCTTGACTATCTCTAGTTCGATCGATCGAAATACCTTCGATCGATCGAGCCCAGGATTTCTAAAGATTGCATGGCAGAGGTTGGGAATCAATGTTTCATCACATATTCCCAACTTCTAAACTACGAAAACATGATTAAACTAGTGCAGAAATAGTAAAACAAAGCAATCATCAACATCTAAACTAATAAACAATCAAAGAACATAGATTGGAAAGAAAAAACCTGTAAATAATCTGAATATAATCTGAATAAACTTGAAACAAACTTGAATCTTCAATCTACAATGGAAAAGGAGGAAGAAAGTGATGAATCTAACCTAATCTACTCCTAATCTAACCCTAAAACTACCCTAAACTGCTGTTTTTCGCGTTCTGGAGCGTCCTCTCTTCGTCTGGCGTCAAAACGACGTATATATAGGGTTCCCACAGAGTTTACGCAACTTTTGGGTGAATAAAGAGTTCGATCGATCGAGCTCAGTTCGATCGATCGAAGGTTCGATCGATTGAACTCTCTTCAATCGCTTGAACTCTCTGATTTTGACAGCTCTGCGCACCGATGGGAGAATGGCCATAACTTTTCACTCGGACCTCGGATTGACCTCCCGTTTGCGGCCACGCGACCGTAACTCAAAGATCTACATTTCATGTCTCTGGGAAAATCTTCCAAATCTGAAGTCATCATTGTCAAAATTGGCATTTTCCCAGCTGCTTCTGTTATTCTCTTCACCAGAATCACTTTCTATGCAATGTTTGCTTTCCATGACCTGTAAAATAGTGTAAAAACACATGTTTGAGTCTCAACATCATAGAAAACACTTAATCATTGATATGCTTCTAAATCTAGGGACTTGAGGATAAAAGTATGCATAAAAGACCGTGAAATACGCTATAAATATGCATTTTTCACCTCTAATCACACCCCCAACTAGCTCGTTGCTAGTCCCTAGCAATGAAGCGAACTACAGCAATGTTTATTTAAACTCTAAAAATTGAAAACAAAAGAAAATAAAAATCCTAACTCACTTTCGCAGGAATCGCGATTGCATTTAGCGTATGCAACAAGCCTTTAAACCCCTAGGTTCCCCCTAGTGGACGAGTGTTGTCTCGTGAGGGTTTGCAGTGAATCTACCCACAAAATTCATGTTTAAGGTAATGGTTCTCATTTAAATGTTTTCAAGAAATTTTCCTCTCATTTAGCAATATAGTTAAGCTCAACAATCTCATGAAACTCTCTAATAAGCCATAGCAATGCAACACACATATTACAGTTAATCTACGATCAAAGTCATTAGAATATTCCATACTTATTAATCTTCAAGTGTGTGTGTGAATGGACAACCAAAATACAACACTTTAATTTCAAAGCTTGCATAACCTAAGATACTATCAAGACGTTCATTTTGACTCAACTCTCACCGGGATTACACTCTCAAGACAAAATCACTCTGAATTAGGTGTAATAATTGTCACTCATGATATGGAAGCTATAAAGAGTAAATGTAAATGGAATCTAATGCTTCTCATATCTAAATAGAAAAACGGAAATTTATAGTGCATAGAGTCTCATGAATGGATACTTTTCACTAGAAGAGCGAGATACCGTGGATAATTCTCTCATTACCTTAACTTCAAATCCAATTTACTTAAAATCATCAGGACTTTGAAAAAGAGGTGTTAGATTAAGAAGAAAAAAGGCTCGTGATATTCAATTGGGTCAAAGGATGTGATTGGAATGTCTACTATAACTTTTCAAACTTCCCACATCTCCAATCTCTCTCTTCTTCTTTTCTTTTATTTATTTTTTTCACACTCTTCTTTTCATTCCTTTTTTTTTTCTTTTGTAACAACCATTGGCATTTTTTTTTCTTTTTCTTCTCATGCTTCTTTTTTTCTTTCATTTTTTCTTTGCCAACTTTCCCTTATTCACACTAACATACTTCTTGTTAACGCAACACATCCCAATCACACCAAAATAAAGAACTGATGCTTGAACTCCTAATTTGGAGTTAGGTATAGACTTTAGGATTATGAAGACAAGGCGATTATGATAAGCTCAAGAGGTGAAGTAAAGGAATAGCATAGAGGTAGGCCAAGGCTGTATTATCCATGTATGGTCAAAAGATGGCCTAAATCATCTTCTAAGTTAATAGGATAATTCATTTCAGTAAATTCAAGAGCTCTAAAGTTTGGTAAATCCTGAACGTTCTCTTCTAGTGATCAGTCAAAATGAAGAAGAAAAATGAGACTTTCAACGAATTAATACGCTTTTCAAAAAGTAAGAGTAATTTTATAAAACCCTCAAAAACAAAGAATGGTACAAAAGCTCACTTGGGTTATTAGTCTCCACTACAGTCTTTCAAGACACTTAAACTATGCTTACTAATCCATTTTAGCTATGTACAAGGTTGTCACAACGTGCTCAAAGTTGTTTGAAGATTAAAAAGCATAAAACATACTATAACTAAGATAGTAAACAAACTATCATAGTGTATCACATACTAATAACATACAGAAAATAACACTAATGCATCATAACTAACTACATTAACTATGAGAGAAATACAAGAACCATTTTATTATATTTAAAAATAAAATAAAAAATTTTAAAATTTTTAACAATTTTAATTTACTGAGTTACATGTTGCTAAGCAGGTATATGACACTAAAGTACAACAAAAAGATATGAGGCATGCAATGACTCACTCCCCCCAACTAAAACTAGACATTGTCCTCAATGTTCTAAACTAAGCACATGGACATGTAAAGTAAAGCGAGAGAAGGAAGGATGTTACCTCGAGGCATTAATATCCAATTTTTTTCAAGTTACCTGCAAAATCATTAGTAGCAACAAGAAAAAAATAGAGAACATAATATAACAACTCAGTTAATAAATTCGATTAATCACGATTTTTGTCATAGATTAACAACCGAAATTTTTGAGGATCTTTCCAATTAAATAATTTAACAGTGAGAAGAATGTTGGGATCCTCATAAAAATGCAACTCCCCCCAACTAATGTCAGGCTCAAGGTCAGAGGAGATGATGCAGAACCTAATGCTGCCAAATTTTTTTGGGACAGTTATAAAAGGAATACCACACTTTTTAGGAATTATATGCAAGAAACGATCTTTGGTGTTGGTATTTCCTATAACAGCCTCTATTTTAAAAATAAAAACAGGGGGAGGCCATGGTTCAATAAAAGGGACAGGGTCGAAGTGATGTTCTAATGAAGCTTCACCACCCTCCGCTTGTCCTAGAACAGAATCTATGGAGATATGATCATATGAATGAGATTTCTGTTCTATGCACATGGTTTTGGACTGGACTTGGATAAAGCTATCTATTTGGGCCTCAATGTCATAATCACTCAAGAAGGTCAAGCAGTCTAGAAGATTGCTAGCTTCTTGTTGAATTTTAAGATCATCTAAAGTGGGCCCAATATTTTCCAAGTCTTCTCTCAAAGAATTTTGAAAGTTAAAATTTTGTGAAGAACATGTGCTAGTATCCTTACCATCCTCTTCCACAACACATTCTGTTTGTTCACGAATGGGGTACACATAACATTCAAGCTCAGGACGAGAGCTTTGATTGAGAGCAAGGATAGGTGATGGGCAACTTGGTGACACCACCTCTTCGGTCGAAAGAGGTGAGGGTTCATGAATATCACAAGAATCTAAACAGGATTTAGATTTTTCAATTATATCCTCTCTAGGGTCACTTTCAAAGGTAGTGGTAGAGTCAACAGGGGACTCTTCCTTTCCTAATTGCGTGCAATCACCTAAACTCTCATCATCTTTTAAGACCTCATTCTCATCCTCGCAACTCTCCTCACTATATGTGTCATCTATTGAAGTACTCTGGACAAAGAGATTGTGCAACTTTATCAAGGCAGTGAAGGAGTTAATGTCTGGGGTTGTATGTTGAGGAGAAGATGGTTCTACAACTTCATGCTCAATGGTTTGGTTTTGGAGTTCTTGTTGGGTTATCACTTTCTCAAATGAGTTGTTAACCTCACTCGGTATGAACCCATCATTGTCCTCTAATTCCATTCCATTGTTAGTATCTTGAAATTCAGGTTGTAGCGTTGAAGGACTGGTATAGTCTTCTAAAGGTTGGCTATCAAATGCTTGTTGATATCTAGCTCCTAATTTATCAATTGCACTCTCTAGCCTTTTCATTTCACTAAGCAGCAATTCTAACATACCATTATCCTCAACTTGGTTATTCTCCTCATTATAACTATATGAAGTTTCACCCCATTGTTGTTGGTAATAGTCCCCTTCCCATTGTGTCTGTGTGCAAGACTCCCCAGAAGGAAAGTCTTGGTGCATTTGGTAATCGTGGGAACTACTACTATATCCTACACTATCATTTTGGTTATATCCCCATTGCGATTGATAGAACTCTCCAGGTGGAGATTCTTGGTACGTTTGATAACATGGGGGACTAACACGATGGTTTTCCCATTGTGGTGATTGGTAGCACTCAGGTTGAAAATGTGCATCATATGTGGGGGCTTGCCAACTCGGGGTATAGTTCTCATTACCTAATGTGTACCCATTCGTGGTATTTGTGTTGTATGGAGGGTAATATGGATAAGACATGTTTACCCAAAATATTTAAACAAAAGAAATTTTTTTTTTTTTTTTTTTTCTTGTGAGAGAAAAAGTCCAATGATTTTTTTTTTTTTTTTTTTTTTTTTTTTTTTTTTTTGTAGTAAAAGAAGAAAAATGGAAATAACTTAGTAAAATCCTAACCTAGTTGCCTTCCCCGGCAACGGCGCCAAAAACTTGACACGACTAAATAGTTGTGCGCTCTTGTGCAACACCCAAGTGTAGGTGATCGTGCAAGTAATATAGTACTGGAAGTCCAGGTCGATCCCACAGGGAAGGAATAGGAAGAATATCTACTAAGTTATAACCTAAAGAAAAGGAAATAAAAATGAAGGATTGGAGGTGTACTAACAAATCCTAATTAATCAAATTAAACTAAATAATAAACAAAAGCTTATAAAAACATAACTAATTAAACAGATAAACTAAAGGTGTTAGAAATACGTGAATCCACATTGATCCTAACCATCTACCATGCATATTCATTAACGCTCTATGGAGTACATCCCTTTTCAGTATTCCGTATTTTTCTAAAGATAAAGAATCAATAGCCCTTTCATGACCGGGACTACATCATCACATTTGAGTAAAATACATGGAAGACGGTTTAAAACAATGGTTATTACTTGCACTCTAAATGGTGTTAGCATTCAAAGTGGTTTTCAAAAGTCATTGAAGAAAAGGCCTTAAGGCTTTAAGTTCTAAAAACTGTTGTGACAAACTGAGCTTATAGGGACAATTTGATGACAGATTTCTAAAACAGAAAGTCATGGAATACTTAAAAGAATCATCTCAAAAATCAACAAGTTCGATCGATCGAAGCGCTCTCGATCGATCGGACAGTCTCATCCTTCAATCGATCGAAAGGTCTTCGATCGCTTGACTATCTCCAGTTCGATCGATCGAAATACCTTCGATCGATCGAGCCCAGGATTTCTAAAGATTGCATGGCAGAGGTTGGGAATCAATGTTTCATCACATATTCCCAACTTCTAAACTACGAAAACATGATTAAACTAGTGCAGAAATAGTAAAACAAAGCAATCATCAACATCTAAACTAATAAACAATCAAAGAACATAGATTGGAAAGAAAAAACCTGTAAATAATCTGAATATAATCTGAATAAACTTGAAACAAACTTGAATCTTCAATCTACAATGGAAAAGGAGGAAGAAAGTGATGAATCTAACCTAATCTACTCCTAATCTAACCCTAAAACTACCCTAAACTGCTGTTTTTCGCGTTCTGGAGCGTCCTCTCTTCGTCTGGCGTCAAAACGACGTATATATAGGGTTCCCACAGAGTTTACGCAACTTTTGGGTGAATAAAGAGTTCGATCGATCGAGCTCAGTTCGATCGATCGAAGGTTCGATCGATTGAACTCTCTTCAATCGCTTGAACTCTCTGATTTTGACAGCTCTGCGCACCGATGGGAGAATGGCCATAACTTTTCACTCGGACCTCGGATTGACCTCCCGTTTGCGGCCACGCGACCGTAACTCAAAGATCTACATTTCATGTCTCTGGGAAAATCTTCCAAATCTGAAGTCATCATTGTCAAAATTGGCATTTTCCCAGCTGCTTCTGTTATTCTCTTCACCAGAATCACTTTCTATGCAATGTTTGCTTTCCATGACCTGTAAAATAGTGTAAAAACACATGTTTGAGTCTCAACATCATAGAAAACACTTAATCATTGATATGCTTCTAAATCTAGGGACTTGAGGATAAAAGTATGCATAAAAGACCGTGAAATACGCTATAAATATGCATTTTTCACCTCTAATGAAGCACCATTATCAACCAATATTTTGTTTAAAAGAACTCCATTTAAACAAGCTCTAATGTATAATGGTTTAAGGTGCTTAGTCATTTCTGATGATGGCTCTTCGAATGAATAAATGAGATTACAATCACTGAAAATAAATTTAGGAAGATTTACCTCAGACACATCTTCAGTAGATACTTCCATTTCCATCTCTTCATCCATTTGTTGATAATATTTTGCTTTGAAGACCTTTGGTAATGTAAAAGTGTCAGTGTTAACTTCCATCTGTTATGGAAATGTGCCAAACTGGATGTGTATATTCTTATTCTTAGCAATTTCATCATTGTGTTTAATCTCAGTATTTCCCAAAACTTGGGATTCCACCACTGTCATTTCTTCATCTTCTTCGTCAATAATCATGGCTTTTTCCAACTCTATAACCTTGGCCTTAATGATACCCTCTTCAGACATAGTATCATTGCCTGCCTTAATATTACGATCAAATCTAGGATTAGGCTTCGAAGTACTACCAGAATCTTTCTCAGTCCTATTCTCCAACTCTTGGCCTTAAGCTTTTATGTTGGAAAATTCCTTCCACATGGTATACTTCCTCTGAAGTCTTCTTTGTTGAGTCCTAATTATCAAGGGAACCATCTTTTGGTTCTTTTCTTTAGGATGCTGAAGCACTCGCCATGTTTTCATCTCAACCTGTGGAGGTTTGATCATCCTATTTTTGTTCTGAGATCCTTGTTGATCTATCAAATCTTTGATCCTATCATCTTGCATGACAAACCAATTTGGTACTCCAGGCACCAATGCAGGCATATCCGATTGTGATATTTCACCAACTTTTGGTGATGAATTCGAGGTTGCCATACCCATCTCAGCTTGCACGACATTAGCTGGTACTAATTTTGATGGTATAAAGTGGGCTTGTCTCTCTCTTTGCACCATATGATACTTCTGTGGTACATGAGATGTAACTGGCCTCACATACTGCATGTTTCTTGGTGGTCGAACAGAATTACGAACATAAAAATTCTTCGAATAATTGGCTCTGAAATGAGCCATTGGTCTTAGAGAATACATCGCTGTCACTGGTCCAGCATACATCGAAGCTTGGTAAATTAGACCTTTAAATTGTCCTCTTCCAAAATTCATGATTGGCTAAAGTGGAGGTTCATACAAAGTATTCATCCTTTTTTGTTCGAATGAAGGTTGTTCATTATTTCTGACTGTTTTAGCCCCAACCCTTTCATCATAGATCTCAGCATATCATTTCCCACAACCAATGCATAGGTTTTTTACATACTCTTAGTTGAAAGTGGGAGATTCAAAACTCTTTTTTGCCATCTCTTCGAGCCTTTTCTTTTGGTCCTCTTCCTTTGCGTTTTCCCTTTCTTTGACAAGAGTTTCGAGGGAAATGTTATGAATATTGATGGACAATTCTCGCACTGCTGGGAATGGATCTTCGTCGACCCCCATTTGTTTTTCAGGGAACTTCAACTTCCCTTTCTTGATCAAGTCTTGAATCCTGTCTCGAAAAATAGTACAATTATTAGTTGATTGAGTCCAGGAATTATGCCACTTGCAGTCTTTTTTACCTTTTAACTCATCATTAGAATGTAATTTTGTCTCATCAGACAACTTGATTATTTTTCCTTCTAGCAAATGATCAAAAATTTCATCAAGTTTATAAACATCGAATGAATATTTTTTGAATGATCCTTTAGATTTATAAACCTCAGTAGAAACATTTTTCTTCACAAGACTTTTACATGTGAAATGTTCCTTTTCTATGATTTCTGCAGCATCTATTTCATAATTAGGATCTTTATAATATGTTTTTAGTGAAGAAGCATTCCTTTCATTTTCTTCTTCCAACAGGGCTTCATATCTATAGACTCGAGCAGTTAATTTGACAAGATCTCTAAATTCTAATGCATCAAACTTCTTTCGAAGTCCAAATTCGAGGCCATTTTGAGCCAGTTTAACAAATTCAGGCTCTGGCAGAATGATTTTACACTTTGTTCTAGCCCTCTTGAACATATTTATGAACTGGGTTGCCTTTTCATCAGGTTTTTGACAGAGTCTGGCTAAATCAGCCATAGATACTTCCACTTTTGTTTGGAAAAACTGAGTATGGAAAGATTCTTCCATTTGTGTCCAATTATGGATCTAATTAGGAGCCAAATCGATAAACCATGTGAATGTTGCATCTGTTAATGAATTAGAAAATAGACAAAGTCTAAGATATTCATTATTCCTGCATCAGCACACTGACTAATGAATTTTGCTATATGTTCAACTGTAGATTGACTCCCATCTCCAGCAAATATAGTAAAGGTGGGGAACTTGAATCCCCTAGGGAATTCAATCCTATCAATCCAGTTAGGATAAGGCTTCCTATATACTGGAGTTTGTACCCCCTCGATCCATGGGCCCACAAACTTCATGTATTAAATTAATTATGTCATTTCTATAAACCATATTAGGTGGTTGTTGATGACCTAGTTGACCCATAGGAGGGTTCATTGCTGGTATTAGAGATGGTTGAGGAACATTATCCACCCTTCTAGGATTTTCATTTCTTCGACCCACACCTATTCCAGTAGGGTCTGGTTCGAATATGAGATTGTTATTTACTCTCCTATTTTGGCCTATTATATTCTCCCTAAGCCTAGGTTCTTCGACATTCATTGGTCTATAGATCTGATCTTGACCATGTCCTATATGATACGCATGCATCCCTTCGAACATTGAAGTAGTAGGATTAGGGACATGTATATAGAAATTTTCTTGTGAATTAGGCCTAAACGGAGGCCCATTTGCACGAATCGAAGGATTTGGCTAAAATAAGCCATGAGTATAATCTCTTCCATTCTATTGAATCGCAGAAGGATTTCCACTTGGCACCATTACTGGTGTAAAGTGTGGTATGTTGTTGTTAAGCGAAGTGATCAGAGTATTAACATTCTGAATCATATTTCCCAAATGATCAAATATTGGTGTCAACTGATTCACCAAATCATGTTGAACTTTTGAACCAATATTTCCATTGTTTGGAATTGGATTCGCATTTTCAATTCCTATTTCTGGGTTTTCATTATTCACATGATTCCCAGTATTGATGCTTTGTGGATCTTGGTGTGGAGAACCACCAATTTCAGCATTATTAACACCAGTATTGGCGTTATCCACAAACCTATTACTTCGAAGGTTTCTGTTTGTCATCTTTTGACACTAGTGTCCCACCGGGCGTGCCAAAAATGTTTGGTTGGAAAATTCCTCTAAGGATATAAGTGGAATTATATAAGTGCGAGCGTGCCAGGCAAGCAAATTGCCAATGTGTGTGATGTAATAAATATCCAAATTGCGCCTCACCAGGGAGATTGTGGTTACGTTCGATGCCTTAACAAGGACTTCAAACGTGTAAAGATATGACTAATTAAAGAACTTCGAACTTAGTAATGTAGATCTACCCCTACTAAAAAATAGTAAATGAAAATTGTAGACTAACAAACTATTTTATTAAGTAAAATAAATTACAATCTAACCTTGAAGATAACTTCGAAGGTGTTCTAATTCGAACTCTAAAAGTATTAATAAAAGTACAATATTTGTGAAAGTATAGAAGTGTATTGGTTGATGTTGATCGAGATTTCCTTTCTTGATCATAGACACCCTCTATTTATAATCATCAAGGCTTCACAGTAATCTCTATTTGAATGTTCCCTCCTCTTTTCAAACTGGTAACTGCTAATTCACGTGGCATTGTCTTGGGTTGACACATGTTCTTCAGTTATTCTTCCACGATGGACACGTGTCCCATAGTAGTTGTCTTTTTAAACAGAGTAGAATGGCAAAAACTGCTATAGTAACTGCCCTTACGTCATTTCCCACGCAATTAACTAACTTTTCATGTCAAATCCTTCGTGGCACTTTCTCATTGGCTGTTTAAATTCATCACAAACAACTATGAATTTCTAATAAATTATTTGCACAAAACTGAACAGAAAAATAAATAAACTACATTGTATACTCAATAATCGATCTGTAATGCCCGAATACACAATGAAATAATAACTCAAGAATGATTTTCTCTCCCTTTCAAACTCTCTGTATGTGTACATATATCTTGGTCCCACCGTGGACAAATTTTTTTTTAATATATTTTATTCAAGATTGATCCATATAGTTTTATAGGCAATGATGACCCTATATGAAAAAAAAAAAAACATCTCAGTCAATGTAAATACCCAAATCGTGGGATAGATGGAGAAATCTTAGGGCGTAATCATTGCTTATAGCAAGTGTACATTACAAAGTATCCAAAAGGAGGGTAAATATTCTGCTAGAATTCCTCCAAAAGAGAGTAAGTATACTGCTAAAGAATAAAACTAAAAATAATACTAATTTATCTCACAATAATATATATATATATATATTTGTTAAAAAATTCTAACAATCCTCCACTAATTTTTTAACAAAAATATTTAATTGACTAACTGGGCATACAAAATAACAACTAATAGTGTTATGCTTAAATAAAGGTGAACACCGTCTTGAACCTTTGCATAGTAAAAAAAATATTCAAAGCATAAGAATTTGAGTGACTGAGTCTTGAACTCAAATTCTTGTGTATACAACGAGTATTTTTCAGGGCCGGTCCTGAGATTTTGAGGGCCCTACTCGAACTTCTAAATGGGGGCCCACTGTATATTAACATAAATATTACAAATATTACTTATTGATTACTTAAATAATAAATTTGGGTTACTATTTTTTAGAGTGGGCCCTGCCTAAAGGGGGGCCCTACGCGACCGCATGTGCCGCTTACCCTCAGGGCCGGCCCTGGTATTTTTCACACATAACACTTATCATGGTGTAGTTCTCAAAAAGCCAGCACATAACGACCTTGTGCTTTATCCCGGTGTCATGAATGCTCTAGAGAATTGGCCCAATCAATTCTCATAGGAAGCGGCCACCACTTTCACATTCACTAGGTAAGTCTATCAAGAGTGCTCCTATAGCTGGGCACGCCGTCCATAAGGACCATAGAACTCATTAAGAGTACAAACTCAACCTCTAAATCGCTATAGGATATCATGCTAATCACAAGTATGGGACAAATAAAATGCATGATCTACCCCCAATTACTATGTGATTTACTCTTACCCTTTGAACCCAGTTCTTGGGATCTCCAGTCTCCTGCTTGGGTTATCATCACATATAATTTATTTATTAATGGGTTTAAGTCCCATACCTTCAGAGGTACTCCATACCTTTTCTCTTGTCAAAGCTTTGGTTAACGGATCTGCTAGTTTATCTCCTGACCTCACAAAATCAATAGTACCAGAACCCTAAAAAATAAACTCTCTTACAGTACCGTGCTTACGACGTATTAGCCGCGACTTTCCATTATAATATTGGTTCTGCATTCTTCCTATGGCAGCAGTGGTGTCACAGTGTATCAAAGTAGCTAGAACTGGTCTAACCCGATAGGTATATCTGATAAGAAGCTACGCAACCAACTAGCCTCCTCGCTAACTGAAGACAATCCAGTCAGTTCAGACTCAATGGTGGACTGGGATATTATAGTCTGTTTCTTAGATTTCCAAGAAACCGCTCCACCACCAATACTAAACTATAGCCACTCGTGGCTTTGGAGTCTTCCGATAGGGTATTTCAATCGGCATCACTGTAACCTTCAAGTACAGCGGGATACTTATTATAGTGAATACCCAAATTAATAGTTCTTTTCAAATACCTCATTATTCTATCAATTGCATTCCAATGTTCTATGCTAGGTTTGCTAGTATACTTACATAGAACTCCTACTACGTAGGCAATATCAGGTCTAGTACAATCTGCAGCATATCTTAAATTCCCAATAATACTAGCATATGCCTTTTGATTAATAATGCCATCCTCATTAGGAAATAATTTAATACCCGGATCAAAAGGAGTACATACAGGTTTACAATCAAAATAATCATATTTTTTAAAAACTTTTTCAATATAATGAGATTGATCAATAGAAATGCCAATAGAAGTTCTTGTAATTTTAATCCCCAAAATTACATTAGCTTCACCGAAATGTTTCATATCAAAATTAAGTGTCTCTTTTATAATCTCTAAAGTATAACTAAAAATTAATAAATCGTCCACATATAAATATATCATAACACATGTTCCATCATTGTATTTATAATACATACATTTGTCACTTTCATTGATTTTGAAACCATTTGAAAAAATAGTTTGATCAATTTTTTCATGCCACTGTTTGGGTGCTTGTTTTAAACCATGTAATGATTTAACTAGTTTACAAACTTTATTTTTATTATTCGGATCAATAAAACCCTCAGGTTGATCCAAATAAATTTCCTCATCTAATTCTCCATTTAAAAAGCTATTTTAACATCTATTTGATGAATATATAAATCATGAATAGCAGCAACAACTAACAAAACTCTAATAGAAGTAATACGAGTAACTAGAGAATAGGTATAAAAAAAAGTTGATATTTTCATTTTGTTTAAATCCCCTAGCTACTAATCTAGCTTTAAATTTTTCAATAGAACCATCGGGTTTAAGTTTCTTTTTAAGGACCCATTTACTACCTTTTGTTTTACATCCAGGTGGTAAGTCCACAAGTTTCCACGTACGGTTGGACAAGATAGAGTCCATCTCATCTTGAATGACTTCTCTCCAGAAATTAGCTTCTGAAGAGGTAAGAGCATCCTCTAAACAAGAAGGATCTCCTTCAATATTAAATGTATAAAAATCAGGTCCAAAGTCTTTTGAGAGCTTAGCTCCCTTACTTCTACGAGGTTCATCTTCTGTGTTATTATCTCTATCACGCACCCTAGAATCAATGGGTCTAGAAGGGACGGAAATAGAATGTTGGGAACCCCCACTATCCCTTGATTTAAAAGGAAATCTATCTTCATAAAAATCAGCATCTATAGACTCAAAAATAACATTATTTTTAATGTCTAAAAATCTACAAGCCTTACTGTTATAAGCATATCCTAAAAATGCACATTCTATAGCTCTACTAGCAAGCTTATGCCTCTTAGGATCAGGAAGTCTAAAATATGTCATACAACCCCAAACTTGAAAATTATTTAAATTTGGCTTTCTATTTTTCCAAAGTTCAAAAGGAGTAGTTTTTGTTCTAGAGTGGGGAAATCTATTTAAAACATAACACACAGTCAATAAAGCCTCCCCCCAAAGGTTAGAGAGAGCTCCTGAACTCACAAGTAAAGCAACTACAAGTTTTGTAAAAGTCCTATTTTTACGTTCGGTACACCATTCATTTCAGGCAAATAAGGAGCTATAGTTTCATGAATAATATCGTAGAATTCTAAAAATTTACTAAATTCTCTTTCTCCATATTCCGTGCCTCTGTCGGTTCTAAGCCTTTTAATTTTTCTTTCAAATTAATTTTGGACTTCATTTAAAAAAATCTTAAAAGCGTCAAAAATATCATTTTTATTTTTCAAAAGATAAACATATATGTATTTTGAAGAATCATCAATAAATGTAATGAAATATCTTTTTCCACCACGTGCCAAAATTCCTTCAAATTCACATAAATCACTATGAATTAATTCTAATAACTCAGAATTTCTAATAACGATTTTATGTGGTATTTTTACAATTTTTTCTTGGCTACATGAGATACAATGCTCAAATTGTTCATTACTTAAACTAGGAATTAATCCAAGTCTACTCATATTATCCACATATTTTTTTTTATTAATATGACAAAGCCTAGCATGCCAAACATTCACAGAAGTAGACAATATATAAGCAGAAGTAGAACATTTATTAATTTCATAAACATTCAACTTAAACATGCCCTCACATGCATATCCCTTCCCAACAATCATTCTAGATTTAGTAATTACATATTGATGACCCCCAATAGTTTGGCTAAAACCATCCTTATTAATCAAAAAACCAGAAACTAAATTTTTTCTAATCTCCGGAGTATGCAGTACATCCTTCAAAATAAATTTCTTTCCGAAGGTGAAATTTAGCTCGACATTGCCAGTACCAAAGACCTTGGTGGTGTGTATCCCCATGTAAAACTTTTTTATTCTCCATAGGAGAGTAGCTTTTGAACCAACCACGACTGTTACACACGTGCCTAGAGGCTCCAGTATCAATCCACCATCCTTCGGAAACTGTCATGGAATTTACTTCCGTAATCATAGCCACAAGTGGCTCTTCGGTTACGTTAGCCTGAGGAGCAGACTGGCACTTCCGGCAATTCCGTGCAAAGTGCCCGGGATGTCCACAAACAAAACAACCGCTAGAATGACTTTGTCTTGAAGGAGGTCCTTGGTTCGTATTCTTTTTGAAGTGGTTCTGGTTTTGGTTTGGAACAAATTTTTGTTTTTGTCCAAAATTAATTTTTTTCCCATTTTTATTTTTAAAATTTTTATGGGCTGGCTTCAAAACTTTATTTTTATTTTGTTGGGGGCTAACAGTATTAATTTTGCCTGGCACATAATTTTCCTCTTTTTGGTCTTGCAGTATAGATTTCTCCTCAATTCGGAGTCTCACAATTAGACTCTCCATAGAAAACTCTTTAAACTTGTGCCTTAAGGAGTTCTTGAAATCCTTCCAAGAGGGGGGGGGGGGGGGGGGGGGGGCAATTCATCAATCAAAACTGCAACTTAGAATTGTTCATCTATTTTCATTCCCTCTGAAAGAATTTCATGAACTACTTTATGAAGTTCATGGCACTGTGAGACTGCCGATTTTTCGTCTACCATTTGGTATTTTAAATAATGACTTACAACGTATTTTTTCGCTTTGGTGTCATATTTCTTTTGAAGAGCAGTCCAAACTTCTGCAGTTGTAGGCAAGTCCACATAAAAGTCATAAAGCTCATCTGAAAGTCCGTTGAGAATGTAGTTTTTGCAGTTGAAATCAGTGGCTTCCCATTTTAGTGCTTGATGAGATCTTGCGGGTTCTAGCAAATCTGAGTGCCTCGGGTTTGGTTCATCAAGAACAAAAGCAACCTTCAGCAAACATTGGAAGAACATCATTTTGGTCTTCCAACACTTGAAGAATTGGCCTTCGAACCGGAAAGGGTGGTTATGACTGTTGTTGCTGACAGAAGCAGTATTCTGATGGGCTTCCATGAGGCTTTTCAACCTTAAAAATGTTGATAATTTGTGCCGAAAAAGCTTTAAGAGTGGAAGTCCTAATCAGTAACGGGCCGAGGCGCCGACCATGTCGCTCTCTTTAAGGTTGATTTCGCGTCTGGCCTCCTTGGTCTTCTTACTGGTGCAAAGGATGGTGGTCAATCCTCAGGATACAACAGCCCAATATACTATGAATTTCTGATAAATTATTTGCACAAAATTGAACTGAAAAATAAAGAAACTACACTATATACTCAATAATCGATCTGGCGAATATACAATGAAATAATATCTTGGTCCCGTCGTGGACATTTTTTTTATATACATTTTATTCAAGATTGATCCATATAGTTTTATAGGCAATGATGACTCTATATGAAAAATAAACATCTTAGTCAATGTAAATACCCAAATCGTGGGATAGATGGAGAAATCTTAGGGCGTAATCATTACTTATAGCAAGTGTACGTTACAAAGTATCCGAAAGGAGGGTAAATATACTGCTAGAATTCCTCCAAAAAGAGAGTAATTATACTGCTCAAGAATAAAAAAAAATCATAAAAATTTATAGATAATTGTTGGAAAATCCTTACCAGTAACCCTCCTAAGTTTTAAACTCCAATTGTTTTGACCATTTTCTAAAAAGGACAAAAGGAATCTAAGTTAGTGCTCACACGGTATAAGTGCACGCATCACAGAAAATCTCACATATTCCCCAGCCCTCACGCGCGCCTTTTGGTTTCAGCCACTCACACCGTGTGAGTGGCTGTACCATATAATGTCCATTTCGAAAATACATTTTTAAACTTTAAACCTCCATGACTTTTGATCTACAACTCTGTTTCTTACAAATTTTATACCGTTGGAACCGTGTCGACGAGAGCTACAAAACTAGTACCATTGTTGATACCTTTTGAGCAAAAGAAAAAAATTCTAATTTTTACATATTATGCTCCAAACGAACCTAATAAAATTTTTACATAATATTTATGTATGAGTTATTGAATTTTCACGTTATAGTCACGTATGCCAAGTTGATATGATGTGAGGAAAAAAAAACCGAATGTTCACTTTGTTCTTAAGGAGAGTTTTGGTGAATTTTTACAAGAATTTTGCATTTGTTTGGATTGAAAAACTATGTTTTATAATTGATTTGTGAAATTTGATTTTTTTTTATAAAGGAAATATGCATTGTTTAATATGAAAGAGAAAAAAAAAGAAGTAAAATTTCACTTGGCATATAAAAATATTAAGTGAAATTTCACTGAACTTGTATATGAATATTAAGTGAAATTTTACTTAAATTGACACTTGAGGACTTTTTAACAAAGTATCAAATTATACCTTAAACTCTAGAAGTTACTTCTATCGACCTTTGGGATAGTTAGTGAATTTTCACTTAACCTACTAAGTGAAATCTCACTAAACGAGTATACGAATGTTAAGTTTAACTTCAAGTTTTTCAGGAAGAAAGCATGTACGGGTTCATTGAATTTTCACTTAATATTTATGTATGCCAAATTTATATGTTTTGAGAAAAAAAAATTAAAAAAAGACGAATAGCAATAAAGCCATTGCTACCTCATTAAGGCTTAGTTTGGCCCCATTTTGGTGCTTCTCCTTTTTTAAAGCACAATTTCATGTTAATTCATTTTGTAACTAGTTTATGCTCTTGCAAAAATGGAACTTAAGGCTTTTTTGGGGAGAGTTTTTAAAAGATTTAGAATTGAGTGAAATTTCACTTAATATTTTATGTATATCAAGTGAAATTTCACTTAATATTTATGTATATCAAGTGAAATTTCACTTATTATTTATGTATGTAAAAACATGAAAATCTTTTTTCTCAAAACATATCAACAATAAATTTAAAAAAAGACGATTTTTAACAAGAATTCTTGCATTTGTTTTGGTTGAAAAATTGTGTTTTATAATTGATTATGAAATTTGCTTATATTAACAAAATATGCATTGTTTAAAAAACAAAAAAAAAAAAAAAAACAAATCGCTATGCCTATATGAATATTTAGTGAAATTTCACTTAACTCGTACATGAACATTAAGGCTTAGTTTGACCCCCATTTTGGTGCTTCTCTTTTTTTTAAACACAATTTCATGTTAATTCATTTGATAACTAGGTTATGAGCTTTGCAAAAATTGAACTTAGGGCTTTTTTAGGAGAGCTTTTAAAAGCTCTAGAATTAAGTGAAATTTCACTTAATATTTTATGTATAATCAAGTGAAATTTCACTTATTATTCATGTATGTAAAAATATGAATTTTTTTTCTCAAAACATATCAACAATGGTACTAGTTTTGTAGCTCTCGTCGACACGATTCCAACGGTATAAAATTTGCGAAAAATGGAGTTGTAGGTCAAAAGTTATAGATGTTTAAAGTTTAAAAAACATTTTTCGAAATTAGAAATGATACGGTACGCTGCTCGCACGGTGCGAGCAGCCTCAGAAAGTGACGCGCGTGTGGGAGGCTTGGGGCGCGCGTGGAGGCGCGTGAGAAAACTTTGGTGTTCATTGGAGATTCTATGATGCGCGCACTTATACCGTGCGAGCACCAGCTATCAACCTTTTGTCCTTTTTGTTAAGTCACTATCTAATTTGTACTTTAATTTAATAAATGGTGTACTGAGGTCCTTTCTTGTAAATGCCCCAAAAATTTATCTCACAATAATATATATATATATATATATATGTATATTTGTTAAAAAATTCTAACACATATATATATAGTCCTAGATTTGAAGTCTGTCCTAGCTAGTTCTTGGTACTTTAATAATTTTTTTAAAAAAATGTTCCTGTTTATTCCCCTAAAAAAAAGATTTTTTTTTTTATTAGATGGTGGTTGTAAATTTATAACCTGGAAACGCTTCCATGCATGTTTTCATCAACACATTCTTCTTTAATTTATGATTTCTGTTTTGCTTGAATTTATTCAGAGGTATGTTATTGGAACTATATGATAAAATCAAGGTTAAATTACACTTTAATCCATTAAATTATACACATGTTTTTACTTGGGTCTATAATTTATTTTTATTTTTTTTTGTAATTGAGTCCATGAACTTCAAAAATTCATTCAATCAAACTCAATTTCTGACACTGTTAGCTTAAATTATTAGAAATTGTCACGTACGTTGCGCATAATGCTTACGTATCACATGTTAGGTTAAGACAAACACGGGAGACAGTGAATGACTAAAAAATTATGTGATTTTGGGTGTAATTGAATGCAATTTTTGATCTAGTCGAATATGTTTTCGAATTTGATTGAACACGATTTCGGATATGATTGAATGCAATTTTTTGCACTGTTTACAATCTCTCGTATTTGTCTTAACCTAACATGTGACAGGTAAGCACTACGTGCAACGTACGTATCAATTTTTAATAGTTTAAACTAACAGTGTCAGAATTTGGGTCTGATTGAATGAATTTTTTTAGTTCAAAGACCCAATTGCAAAAAAAGAAAGTTTATAAACTCAATTAAAAACATGTTATAATTTAATAGACTAAAGTGTAATTTACCTAAAATCAATAAAACTCAATTGAATAAGTGAAAAGGATTGTGCAAATTTAGGTACATCATGCACTGTGCAAGGGCACGCTTCATGATGAAACATGATCAATATCATTTCAAAAACATGCATTATTACCTTTTTCTTTCAATTTCTTTTGCCACATTGATTAGCTAGTATGTTTTCTTTATACATGCTAAGGGCAATATTGTTTATTTCTAATAAATATTTTTTCGTTAAATACATGAATCAAACAATAAAGAAATTAACATGAAATTACTCCTTTTTCACACTTGCAGCCCTCTATTGAAAAAGGATTTTATTCCATGCGATAAAAATATGTGGAAAAAATGAATGTCATTTGGCTGCGACGAAGATCAGGAGGCCTTAATATAATTAAGAAGAAAATTCAGGACATTCATGATTCACAAGTGATTATATAGAACCACAGTTTACTACAACATTTGTTTGAGAAATTATTGAATGTGACCATCACACCGAGTGGGACTCATTGCGATCTCTTCAAATACTATTATAGGACCCACAGCCACATGGATCCACAGAATACTGAAATCAAAGTGTGACGGTCATACAAGATATATACAATTTATCCTTATGTTTCGTTGTGTAATTAAGTTACGTGAACGATGTTGTCTATGTGACCAATCAAGACAAAATGTTTGTGAGTAACTTAAATGAAGTATTTTTGCCGAATCAGGTTTTTTTTTTTTTTTTTGTTGCTAAACAAGTGATGAAGAATACAAATTTTCTTTCTTTTTGTTTGTTTGTTTGTTTCGTTTGTGATTTTTCAAACTCACTCGGGTCATAATTTTCACATGCTTCACTCACCTTTCCGTCAGTATGATTTTATGTCCCTCTCTCATATTCCCCATCATTTTGTACAAACTACAATTGAACCTTTATCGAAATAATGTTAAAACCACATCATTCAATCCATCTAATCAAAGTGTATAAAACCATTATAAGTTAATCCACCATTACTCTGAACTCATGATTTGCACTCTAGTTAATAAGGTTAGATATTACACCTACAAGTTCAACTACGTACACTAATCATTAAAATTCAAAGTGGGTAGGAGATATAGTCATATAGATGATGCCCCTAGTGCAATAATGGCTCATGTGGTCCTCTTCTCAAATAAAAATAAATAAAAAATAAAACAGCTCAATTGAAGTTCAACAACTTTTTGTTTTTAAACTTATGCATTGAATAGGGGATAGAAGTGATGTGCATTTTATAAGGGATTGTAGGTACATTTTTCAAGAACAAATGCATGTGCACCACTGCAAGTGATCATGGACCATGGTGGCGATTTTTGAATCAATAAGCATGATATGTACGAGTTAATCACATTGAGAATAATGTCAATGTAAATTGAGTAATACTTAGGGCACAACCAAAGTCACAATCTTTTTTGCACAACCTTTCTTTTGTGTCTATCTCTTTCTTGATGGGTCCCACAGTGCCAGTGTCACGACCCATCCCACAACGCGTGGAAACAGGACATGTGGCACGCCACCAAGGCTCATCCAAATATCAATATAAATATACGCAGCGGAAAGATTCTTAAAAACAACCTTGGTATTTAAAACTTAGGAAACATTCCCCTCTGAGTTTGTGAAATACATTAAAATCAGAGTTATAAAAAGTTTTGGCCAATTGAAAACACATCTGAAAATAGTCAGTTTTTGAAAACAGAGGCTCAGTCGACTGCCCCGTCGACTGCACTAGGGTCCAGTCGACTGATTCGTCGACTGTGTTATACAGAACCAAAATTTAACGTTATCAAAAGGGGTCCAGTCGACTGCTATGGGGAAACCAGTCGACTGCTTTTTCATTAAGGAAAGCAGTGGCCAAAATCAACAGTGTTCAGTCGACTGTCCAAGGGGTCAGTCAACTGCTTCTCTTATAATTTACTTTCAGTGTCTCAATCCCACGAGGTCCAGTCGACTGACCCTGGGTCCAGTCGACTGCTCCCCTGCTGGGCAGCCCTGTGTTGAAAATTTAACAACCCATGCTACTCAATATCAACAACAACCACAACCATAACTGATTTTTAACATTTAAAACATAACTATAGGCGTTCAATTACAAGATTACAATACTGTAAAACTAATATATGGTTCTTATTACAACATATTACCAATCCTTACACAAGTTTAGGATTTAAAACCAAAACATATACAAGGTGATTTCCCCGGCGTTCATCGGCCTCACTCATCGCACTTCTTCTTGTCTTTCTTCTTACATGCAATGGAGTACATCTCCACTGCTCAGCTATATGCTGAGCGTACAATTCTAAATGTATGCTTATATGACAATTCATGGTTTAAGTATCGAAAACACATAGAAATAATCTCTAGGGTGAGTGGTACGCATTCATCCGGTCGATGCCGTAGGAGGCCCACCTCTCCCACGCATCTCGTACACTGGTTGGGCCTTCCTCCATACCAGGTACCGTGTACTGGTTGGGCCCACCTCCAATCCAGACACAACCACAATTTCCAATTCCAACAAGATCACAATCCTCAAGGTTCGAGGAGCTTACTCCGGATGAATTTGCACCAAACTCCCCTTTGACCCAAGTAGACACATAACATGCTCACATAAACAGTTATACGTGCTTTTATCATAATTTCACGTGCATAATTAACGGGCCTAACTAACACATGAATTTTGCCCGGATCCAAGAATATCAAAAGTGATGTCCAAAACATGAAAATCCATATATTTCATAGATCTAGAATTCATACCTCGTGCGAATCTCTTCAAACTTTGAAGGATCGTCTAGGGGACTAAATAATAGTCAGATTCCGAATTATACGCAATTCCTACGAGTTTTACCTGATTTTTTCCAAAAGTCTAGAATTAATATTTTTACAAAACTTGGCTAAACATGACCTAAGTAGTATCAAAACGTAGATCTTACCTCCACGAGTTCAAATCTGAAATCTGGAGAAAATCTGACAGACGAACGGTCGTCGATCGGCGTCGCAAAGCCCGTAGAACTCAATCTCCCTTCTCTCTCTCCCCTCTTTAGATATTTTTAGAAATTGTGGATGAGAATGAATCTCATCCTCATCTATATATATGCAAACTTCTCGGAATTTGTGTTTACCTCCCCACGAGTTTCTCAAACTTCTCATTAACCCATGAAACGTCGCACACGTCCATTTTATAACTTTACGAGTGAAAACTATAATTTTCAAAAGTTTTCGACTAAGTCTCGTTTGGGTCCAAAATAGCGTCCGAAAACTATATTTTGTGGAATCTCTACCCATCCTACCTTTTTAATTAACGTATCGTTCACGTTCTCACCACAATTCTCAAAATGATATAACAATACCAAAGATTACCAGAATTTACCAAACACAGGTAAAAATTACTACTCACAAAATACCAGATAAAGTCAAATAACATTTAAGTCATATAAATGTCATTTAATCATGCCAATGCAACAGGTATTACCAAGTCCTCGTGTCTCCACTAGACACCTCACCGTCGACTCATGTCAACTCAACTCAAATCAAATTATTAATAACATTAATAATTCCAAAACTCAATTTATGCATGTTTTAAAACCATGAAATTCTAGAACGGGTGTGACAGCCAGTGACCCCACAGTGCCCACTAGGAGAGAGATAGACACAAAATGGAAGTTGTGCAAAAAAAGTTGTGACTTTAGTTGTGCCCCAAGTATTACCCATGTAAACTAACTGTCATGTGGAGTGTGGAGAAGTATAAATTAATTACAATGAAAATTATCATGACAGAGAGATATATGGACTAATTTTTAATTAGAAAATAAAATAAAAAGACAAAGATTTACATTTAATTTCAAAATATTCATTGACACCTTGTGTGTAAATAATTTAGGTGGCTAATTTCGATGTACTTAGCATTTTCACACACGCATACATATAAATGATGGATATTTTTCTACTCGTTGGTCGAGTTTTGAAGTTTTAGTGCGTGTTTAATTACGACTTTTATCCAAGAATGGAGTTTTTCTTGCTTTTTGTTGATATGAAAGAATAATTAAGGCAATCATCTTTGATGGAATTCCTAAGTATGGAGATGGTTCCATAGAAAACAATATTGGAGCCACGGATTGGCTTTGAAAATAGGGGGGAGTACTTGTATCTGGTTTT
Organism: Hydrangea macrophylla; assembly: GCA_033977485.1. Classification (NCBI taxonomy): domain Eukaryota; kingdom Viridiplantae; phylum Streptophyta; class Magnoliopsida; order Cornales; family Hydrangeaceae; genus Hydrangea; species Hydrangea macrophylla. The sequence continues at coordinate 83,457,921 of CM066986.1, read as the reverse complement.
TCTTATCAATGTACACTGCAACAAAAATGAGTTTTAGCGACAAAATATAAATTTCGTCACCAAAAGTATAGCATTAGCGACAAAATTAAATTTTGTTGTCTTAAAGGCTAAAGGCACATACATTTGGCCTAAACTATCAATTTTGGCGACAAAATTATATTTCGTCGCTAAAAATAAAGCTTTCGCCGCCTAAAGTGAAGCATTTACCGACAAAATAAATTTTCGTCGCTTAAAGTGATGTCTATGGTGACGAAATATAATTTCGTCGCCTTAAGTGATGTCTATGGAGACAAAACTATAATTTCGTCGCCAAAAGTGATATCTACAGCGACAAAATGTATTTTTGTCGCCATTTGTCGCCTAAAGTGAATTAATAAATTAAATATTTTCCATTAGATTTGGCAACAAAAATACATTTTGTCGCCTAAAGTGGAATTTATGGAGATGAAACTATAATTACATCGCAAAAAGTGATATATGCAATGACAAAAGGCAATTTCGCCGCCTAAAGTGAATTAATAAATTAAATATTTTTCTTTAGATTTGGCGGCAAAAATATATGGGTAATACTTGGGACACAAACAAACACACAACCTTTGGGACACAACCTAAATAATGTGTCTATCTCTCTCCTGTGTCACTGTGGGGTCCAGTGACATCACAGGAGAGAGATAGACACATTATTTAGGTTGTGTCCCAAAAGTTGTGTGTTTGTTTGTGTCCCAATATTTACTCAAAATATATTTTGTCACCTAAAGTAGTATTTATGGCGACGAAACTATAATTTTGTTGCCAAAAGTGATATCTACGGCGACAAAACGTAATTTAGTCGGCTACAGTAAATTAATAAATTAAAGGGGGCTGCTAACTTACAACATGATGGTTGTAAGTTAGCAGCATACAACAGCCCTTTTAGCGACAAAAACCAGGTTTTTAGCGACAAAATTTTTGTCACTAAAGGTTCCAACTTTTAGCGACAAAAAATTTCGTCACTAAAACATTGTTTTTCATCGCTAAAAGTCTCTTATGCTGTAAGTTAGCAAATCCCTAAATTAAATGCTTTCCCTTAGATTTGGCGACAAAAATATATTTGTCACCTAAAATGGTATCTATGGCGAGGAAACTATAATTCGTCGCCAAAAGTGATATCTACGGCGACAAAAAGTAATTTCGTCAGTTAAAGTGATTTAGTAAATTAAATATTTTTCTTTAGATTTGGCGACAAAAATATATTTTGTCGCCTAAAATGATATCTATGGTGACGAAACTATTATTTTGTGGCCTAAAGTGGTATCTATGGCAACGAAACTATAATTTCGTCGCCAAAAGTGATATCGACGGTGACAAAACGTAATTTCGTCGCCTAAAGTGAATTAATAAATTAAATATTTTTCCTTAGATTTGGCGACAAAATAGTTGCCTTAAGTGGTATCTATGGCGACGAAACTATAATTCGTCGTCAAAAGTGATATCTATGGCGACAAAGTGTAATTTCGTCGCCTAAAGTGAATTAATAAATTAAATGTGTTCCCTTCGATTTGGCGGCAAAATTACATTTTGTCGCCTAAAGTGGTAATGTAAGAATCACGGGTATTAGGTGATTAAATTGATAGTATATGAAATGATTGTACGTTCCACATATTATGAAAGTGATAGGTTGTACCACATAGTATAACTGATAAAGCATTTGAGAACTAATTTAGGATTAAAAATTTGAAAATCATGTCGTTAGTCGATTTTTAAATGATTTGTCAGTTGTACCACGTATTGTGATAGTGATTGGTGGTACCACACAGTATAGCTGTCAAAACATTTGGAAATAAAGTTATGGTCGATTCACTCATTTTATGTGTTTGTATAAGATTTTAACAGATAACTGATAAAGCATTTGTATAAGATTATTTCAAAAAGGGCTATTGAGGCCTAGTATCAATTGAATTAGTCACTCACTATAGTACTAATTGAATTAGTTAATTAAAGTTCTTAATTGATTTCTTAATCAATTTTATTAGATGTCAATATGTTTCAATTTAGAGATATATCAATTTATAGATAAATTAATGATAATCATTAAAAGAGATGAGAATTTTATTATTTAAAAGAGATTATTAATTTATCAAATATTAATTTAAAGAGGTTATACTGCATTGTGATAGTGATAGGCACCAGTGGTAATTGTACGTACCACATATTATTATGGGTGGCCGCATGATATATCTGACAAAGCATTTGAGAACTAATATGGAAGTCATTTGGGTACATAATAATTGAACGTACTATATATATATATTGATATGGGGGAGGTGGATGAGGTTCAAATCCCGAATCTATGCATTGGAGTGAACTTATATATACCTAACTCTTTGCCACTTGAGCTATGCATGCCAATCTATGCGACGTACTATATATTAATTTCAAATGTTTTTGTGAGATACAAATTAAATAACAACTCTCAATTTAAAATGTTTTACTTCTGAGTGGACTCTGTGGAGATATATAAAGATGCTTACATCATATAGTTAAGTCTCAAAATTAGAATTATGTGTTAAAATTAGCCCCCCCCCCCCCCCCCCCCCCCCCCCCCCCCCATGAGGGGACTTTAAGTGTCAAAATTAACACCATATATACCGTTAATCCAAAAATTAGCTTCACAAATGGGTTAAATGTTAAAAATTAGCCTCACATAAATGGGTTAAAATGGTAAGATTATCCCAAGTAGGGGGTTAACCCCAAAATTAACCTAAAAAATAGGGTTAAATGTTAACTTTTTTGACCAATTTTAAAATTTTATCAGTTTTAAGGAAAATATTAATAATTTCACATGGAGTCAACTTGTCAAGTATTTGTACATTTAGTAAGGAATGTTTGTTCCTTGATAAAAAAAATTTTGTACCCAAAACTATTTGTGATTTTGAGAGGTTCAACTATACAAGCATCTCTTACTAAATGCACAAACATTTCTTATCAAACTTTGGTCGTACCATACAACCAAATCACTTGGTTGTATGGAAGCCTTATACCATCTCTAACCCTGAGGCAACCATTGCAGCAAAAGCAAAGTTGCTGCAAAATGTGATAAAACATTGCTCCAACAGGCACAACAACTCTTGCAGCAAAATAATATTTTAAATTGTAAAATATTTTAAATAATACTATAGTTTTTTAATTAGAAAATATCATATATTGCCAATAAACAATACTATAAAATCACAAAGTACAATAACATGGGTCGAATACAAATAATAAATAAAAGAATAAAAGTATATTAAAATAACAAAGGTTTGATATAAGGGTTGGAGTAACTCATAACCAACACAACAACTTTGCCTAAGACCCATCAAACCACTAATTTGTCTTATCAATTGATGGTTTGCCTTTAGAGATGGTCTTACCCACAACAAAAAAAAAAACATTGCCTTGCCTCCCAAAAGTTTGGGAAACTGCCTATAAGCTATCATCGCCCAAACAGTTATAAGTAGCTTTAATATTGTTTTCTTTGGAATTTAAAACCTCACACTAGGAGACAAGTGCTCCCACACTTGAACTTGACCCTATTTTAAGTTTTTCCAAAAAAAAACAATTTGTTATATAGATGTCGTGTTATTGTAGTGGGAGTTCATAGCCCATCTGATATCCTTCACGGAATGTACACAAGTGCACACAGCATAAGTGCACACAGCCCGCGTGCAAAGCACACAACACAACACGCGCACAACAGCCCATGTGCACACACGCACGGCAGCGCACAGCACGGGTGCAATGCATACAGCCCGGCACGCACACAGCAGCCCACATGCAGACACGCCCGACAGCGCACAGCACACGTGCAATGCACACACGCACAATAGCTCATAGCACGCGCACATGCAGTTGATTTTAAACTGAAAGTCTTATTTTGTATCTATCTATATGTACCCAAATTGTTTCAAAATAAAAAGGAAAATGAGATGTTAAACTGACCAAAAATAGAGGTTAGTCACAAATTGAAATTTTATACTTTTTGTAATTTATGTTTAATATTTTTTGCATGTAAGCTCATATTTAAATTCCTTTATGAAACTCTCTTAGACGGTTCCACTTGAAACTCTCTTAGGCTATCTGTTTTCTAACTATGATTTTTTATATGAGCCAACTGTTAGGGATATATACTAAAAGTCATGCTTTATGTAGTTGATTTATTATTTATTCAATAAAATCAATTATTCCATTTTTATGAGAATCTGTGTGGGCAATGTTTGTATTATATTATTTATTTAATATTATGCATGTGTGTCTCTCATTCTACATAGTAGGTGGTTTGGTGTGTAGAGTTCGGCTTATACACGGAAGATCAGATCATCGGATACTGTAGAATGTAAGATTTTGGTTTACAGTCTTAGATACGATTGGACACACCATCGGTAGGACTGCAGCATAGTGCTGTGGTAGGTTTGTCTTGACATTAAGAAACGATATAGTTTCAACTTACTATGCTGGTACACTTTGTTTATTAAACGGGACCGACTTGGGGTAATTATCTTTATGCTGACTTATAAGATAATTAGTACCTCATGGCTATTATGAGTGCTTATGCTCTAAATCCTAAGTTAATTTGTAGACATGTGCATTTGATATTTACACTTTGATCCCTAAAAGGGTGAGATCCTTAAATGGGTCAATATCTCATTGAATTGGGTGACAATATTGATTGTGAGGTGGATATAAATTAATGATGGAATCCATGTCTCAATTTTGGGATTGATGATATCCCCTTGAGAAAGCTTATAAGTTTTGATTATGTCAAACCCTGCAGGTGGATTTTGTATCCGACATATCAGATAAGTTAAGCAGAGGATCTGAATTTTAAGAGATTAATTAAATATGATTGTCAGTAATTACATTTAATTAATGAATATCTATAATCTTAACGTGGGGAGATAATAAACATTTAATAACATGGAGCTCGAAATATATTTTTGAGATAAGGGTAGCAGTGCAATTATAATTCTTTAGTGGTATGAATTATAATTTATGAACATAGGAATCTAATTCAGTTCGAATTGGGGTTTCCTAATTCCATAATGTAGCGTATTCCTTATTGACTTCTTATGGTCCCTAGCGTAGCCTATATATATGCTGCTTGGGCTCTCCTCTCAGTTTGCGTTTTTCCATCAAGAGTATTATAACTCAGAATAGAAAAGAGAGCGTAAAAGAGGGAGAGCAGAAAACAGAAAGGATTTCAATAGAGCCCATACTCAGTTCGATATTCTGGCAGTAGATGAATACGGTAGAAGATCGTGAGCTGTTATCCAGCCCGTGTTCTCGATTTGTCTACTACAACAATCCGTTTTGTAGTTCAAGGTAACCCTAGTTCTGCCCTTGTAGGGTTATTGTAGCTTTCACGTAAATTTGTGCAGTACCAACTTATACGTGTTGTCAACGGATTTTGGGAACGCAGTTTTCCTAACACCAACTTGGACTAGAATTGCACTTTCTAAGTTCTTTTTCACAAGACTTGAAAATTGTCTAGAATTCCAAAACAGTTGAGTTCACTTTGAGCCTCTATCTCATGCCCCTAAGCCCACTGCATTGATTCTTTCTTATTTTTCCTTGAAACTTCAATGTTTTAGCTTTTCGAATATGTATGGTGTGGCCCTAGGGGAATTTTCTTTATTTCTTTACAATTTTTACAAAAATAGTTGACGGGATCTATCCAGATTCTGTGTAGTGCTTACTCTTTGATCTATAACTCAGAGTCTAGGATATATATAGGGATTGACTTGATTCTTTTTATTATGAAAAATAGACTTATGAGTGAATGTCCCTGTAAATGGTGAGCCATGTTAATGGAGTTTTGGACCACTTGTCCAAGTTTTGAAGTTTATATAGCAATGTAGCTCTTCCTCAAATGTGGATTTTTTTTTATTAGAGAGAGATGGTTTCTCCTATAGGAACTCATGATATTTATTTGTTTCATAGATTAATTACAAGTTCAACGATTGAGCATCATGTTATTGTTAGGGGTGACCTCATCTTGTCACAGGTTATAATACCCGTAATTATGTTATTGCATTTTATTACATTGTCATGCATAATAATATGATGTGTTGTGCATTTTGGCACATGTGTAAGTGAGTTTTAACTCACGAGTTGATTTAGATGTCTGTGTTAGAGAACTCTTTGAGACGGTGTTGAATGAGTGTTTTGATATTGTGAAGTCTCTCCGAGTATGAGACGTTCATTGTGGAATACCTTAAATGTTTATCCGAAAATAACTGTTTACCTGTGTATTTCACTACCTGTATTATTATCTGGTTTAGATTATATTTCTGTTGTCAATTTTAGCATCCTGGTGAGGACTAATAAACACACTTCAGAATTGGTAGGCTAATTAGAAATTTTGTAAAATCATGTAAAAATTTGTGTTTTAGCATCCAAACTGAACTTAGACGAAAACTTCTATAATTTTTAGTGTTCACTCGTGAGGCAATGAATTAGGCATGTTAGAAGTTTCGGAGAATAATTAGGAGTTTTGGGAACTTACGGGGAGGTAAACGTAATTCCCAAGAGTTGAGCCTATATATAGAACTCATGAGGTATTTTCATTAGTTCAAACCCTAAATTAGAAATTTAAGAGAGGAGATTTGGGGATTTGGTTGCGTAAAGCGTTCTGGCACAAATCGACGACCTTCTGTCCGTTTGTTTTTCTCCAGATTTCATATTCGAACTCCTTAAGGTAAGGGCTTCATTTTGATATCCGTTAGGCCTTGTTTGGCTAAGTTTCCGAAAACTCTTTTTCTAAAATTTTCCTACAAAGCTAATAATTGGAATTCTGATCGATAGGAATTGTACTAGAAGGATTATTGCACATTCTTTCTACTCGGGTTTTCCTTGGATCATATTTGAGAAGCATAAATCGGAGGTGAGTGATTCAACTATGTGTTTGAAATGATTTCTTGACATGTATTCACGTTTTGTACAAAAAGCATGAGTTAATTTATATATATATTGTATAGTTCATATTGGGCGATTATATTGATAAGTTGGCCCAATTATATGGTGAAATGTTTGGATTATGTTGAAAGCACGGTGAAATATATTTGAGCATGTTTATTTGCTAATTGGGTCAATGGAGCATGTAGTACCAAGCCATTGTTGTGGAGCCGTTATAGGCATAAGGTCGCACGTTTGAAGAAAAGAAACGTGAGTCTTACCTTTTCGTGTGGACTTATTGGCGAGGAGTTACGGAATAGGAGTATGGAACATACGCGTGAGACTCCGGAGACTAGTATGAAATGTAGAGATGTGAATGCGAGCATGTTTGTTATTCATGTGCGTTGTTGTTTTATTCACCAAGCGTTAGCTTAAACAAATTGAATATGTGTGGTTATTCAATGGACCATTGCAGGTATGAAAAATATTTTTAAAAGCACAGCGGAAAGATTAAGTTTCAAAAACTTATTGGTATGCCCGGATCTACTACTAGTTAACTCTATAGATGTGTGTACTAGAGGGAGATAAGAATTATACCTTAGGTCTTGAACCCAATTATGATATTCTTCTTTCTTGATGATACAGCAGCCTCCACTAGGTTGTCTTCACCTTTATGACTCCTGCGGAGGCTTTCCGGAGAGACTAGAGATGATGGGATCTCTAATAAGGAGGATGGAAAAGTTTTGGAACTCTAAAAACAGTTTCTGCAACTTCTGGCGTATTAAAACGACGAACACCTTTTTCTGGACGCAGCTGCCCTATTTATAGATTCCCAGAACCGACCTAACGTTCAAGCGATCGAAGCGACTTCGATTGATCGAATCTTCGATCGATCGAACCACCTTCGAGCGATCGAACCTGTCTAGACTTCAATCGATCGAGATAACTTTGATCAATCGAACCTGTCTTGACATCATCCTCATGTGCCTTTTCGAGCGTCCTAGCGGAGCTAAGAGTGGGACTTCCTAGGTTCTTTATTATTGGCTCAAACTAGTTATTAATTCCCTCGAGCAAACTCTTTGATCAACAAACTTACCAGCTGGTCAGTTATTGTTTACTCCACTATAAAACGATAATTGAACTCCAACGCAAAAGAATAAATCCGAAGCAATAACAAGACTTGTATGGTGTACTAATGTCCCTTTACCGTCAACATTCATAATCATATTCAGGCAGTTGGATAGCTGTTACTGTCAACCTGAATCATGATTACTTCTTGTATTCCTTGAGTCCCATTCACCACTCATGATTACCAAACATATTGACAACTACTTATCAACAAGACTACAGTCCTCAGTAATCAACTTGGTCATGACACTCTCAAGGGAATGCTTACTCTTTAATAGAGGGTAGATTCTATCTTGACAATATATGCTCATAACCCTATGAACATGACATACCCAAGATACCCAGGTGTTGATCTTCTATAGACCTCACTGATTGGTAAGTCAAAGCAGCCATATCCAGAGTCTGTGTTCATAATCATCTCAAGATTGAGAACACGTACCTTAAGGATTAACAATCATCTCACTTGTATGTATCTCATACACACATGAATTACTTACTATGATACTTAAGGATTAACAATCATCTCATAAAAGGAACATACATAATGAAATGTAAATCTGACATCCATATATTAAAAAGGGCAATGTCTCATACATAAAGTAATGGTTTGAGGGCACAAACCCAACACTTACCTTTTTGCGTGGACTTATTGGCGAGGAGTTACGGATTAGGAGTATGGAACGTACACGTGAGACTTAGGAGACTAGTATGATATGTAGAGATGTGAATGCGAGCATGTTTGTTCCCAGTGTACTATACTAGCCGGGCGTTACAGGGTACGGAGAGCAGATACTCCCGCTTCGAAAAACTTGCATTCTCTCTCATCACCTCTGCCCGAAGACTCTGTCCGTACTTTCTGGTCCATGTCATTATGGTCCTCACTGACCAACCTCTCCGCAGGATCCTAAGCCGGCCCGACACGTCCGGGAGGCTCGTCAAGTGGGCCTTGGAGTTGGAAGAATTTGAAGTGGTCTACTGACCCCGGACGACCATCAAGGGACAAGCCGTAGCAGACTTTCTGGTTGAGTTCACGTATCCAGAAGACCCGGATGAAGAATTTGAGCCGCCGGCCCTACCGCCATGGTTACAGGCTAACATCCCTACCTGGGTACTGCACGTGGACGGTTCATCAAATCAGCAAGGCTGTGGGGTAGGAATCATCCTAACTACCCCCGACGGCATCCAGCTTGAGTATGCGCTAAGGTTTGGGTTCCGTGTCTCCAACAATGAGGCCGAATATGAAGCCCTATTGGTCGGATTGCAATTGGCCACTTCTATGAGCACACAACAGGTCCAGGGATACAGCGATTCCCAGCTCGTGGTCAATCAGGTCAACCAAGAGTATGAAGCGTGGGAAGACAACATGGTAGCCTACTTGGCCCTTGTCCGAGCGATTTCCAAGAAGCTCTGGGGATTTTCCATCACGCAGATACCCCGAGAGGAAAACACCAGGGCCGATTGGTTGGTCCGCCTTGCCTCATCTTCTAAGTCAGACTTGCCCGGGATAAGGATAGAATATCTACCCGAGCCAAGTGTGATGAACTCAGAAGGCATGGAAGTAGATCCAGTCACCCTGGGACCCAGATGGATGGACCCGATTGTGATATTTTTTACGACAGGTGTGCTACCAGACGAGAAAGAAGAGGCCCGCCGGGTCAAGTACCGGGCGGCCTGATACCATCTTGTTGACAGCATCCTCTACAAGAGGGGATTCTCTATCCCATACCTCTGCTGTGTCCACCCTGCACAGGTCCAAGCAATATTGTTTGAAATCCACGAATGAGTGTGCGGGAATCACATAGGAGGCCGGGCACTCTCCAGGAAGGCCCTATTGCAAGGTTACTATTGGCCAACCATGGCCCGTGATTCTCAAGAGTACGTCAAAATATGTGACAAATGTCAGAGATACTCTCCCATGATCAACTGACCGGGAGAGCTTCAGACACCAATCCAAAGTCCCTGACCCTTTGCCCAGTGGGGGTATCGACATTGTCGGACCCCTACTGACGGGAAAAGGACAGGTCAAGTTCGCCATCATCACTGTTGATTACTTCACCAAATGGGCAGTGGCCGAGCCCTTGGCAACAATAACCGAACGGAAAATGGAAAGCTTTGTGGAAAGGAATATCCTCAGTAGGTTCGGCATTCCCCGGGTCTTGGTCAGCGATAACGGCAGACAATTCGACACCCCTATCTTCAGATAGTTTTGCTCGGGCTACGGGATACTCAATCACTATTCCTCCCCCGAGCACCCTCAAGCCAATGGTCAAGCCGAGGTGACAAACCGGACAATCTTGCAGTCAATCAAAACAAGGCTTGAGAGCGCCAAAGGGCTGTGGGCTGAGGAACTGCCAACCCTCCTGTGGGCCTACCACACCACACCCCGAGAGGCAACAGGCGAGACGTCGTTCTCTTTAACCTACGAATTTGAAGTGGTGGTCCCCACAGAGCTCGGGTTGGCTACGTATCGGGTGGCAAATTTCAGTGCGTCGGACAACGAAGATGCTCTCAGATTAGAACTGGATCTGGTGGAGGAAAAAAGAGACCGAGCCTATCTAAAAGTGGCAGCCTATAAGCAACAGGTCTCGCAATATTACAACAGCAAGGTGAAGCATCACAGTTTTTAAGTGGGAGACCTCATCCTTAAGGCAGTCAACCAGTCCACCCGAATCCCGAGCCATGGGAAATTGGGGCCAAACCGGGAAGGACCGTATAAAGTAACCTGGGTCAACCGACTGGGACCTTACTGGCTACAGAGCCTGGACGGGCACGATCTCTCTTATCCCTGGAATGTTCAACACCTCCGCAAGTACTCTCAGTAATACTACGGGCAACTTAGCATTGGTAGAAAAGTTTTTCTATATTTTTGTAGCTCTAATTGAGCAACTGCTATAAATTTTTGTTTTTAAATAAAATTGAATAGTTTACTTTGCAAATTTACTCATGTCAGTATCCCGTGTAATGCAGAAAAGTCCTCGGGCCTAACCCCGAGGAAGAAAAGACCTTGGCTAAGAATCAAGGCAGAAAAGACCTCAGGCTCCGAACCTTGGTACAAAAGACCTCAGGCTCCGAACCCAGGCACAAAAGACCTCGGGCTCCGAACCCAAGCACAAAAGACCTCGGGGTCACCCCCGTAGCACCGGCTTCGCCTAGGTCCAACCGACGATGGGGGAAAACCCCTAGGTGGCTTATGATGGCAAGCCTCAAAGGACCCTGTAACCACCTATGTTCCAGGTCAGTTTCCTACGGTCACTCCTCACCACGCCCCCGCCTTCGCAGGATGCTCGGGGGACAAGGGGATACCAAACCCAAACAAGAAATTACATAAAGCTTTGCTTAGGTCTAGCCGATGATAGGGGCAAACCCCTAGGTGGCCGACGATGGCAAGCTTCAAAGGACCCTGCAACCACCCATGTTCCAGGTCGGTTTCCTATGGCCACTCACTCCTGCACTCCCGCCTTAGCAAAATGCTTGGGGGCAGGGGAATATTGGGCCAAAATAGGAAATCACATCTGTCACTAAAAGAACTTGGAAGACATTCCTAAGTACTTACAGTGATCAGAGATAGATACCCCGGACGGTAAAACAGGATACTCCTATCATACACCGGGACATCCCGGATAGTAAAACAGGGTATTCCTATAATACACCGGGACATCCCGGACGCTAAACAGGACAAGTTCCTATGGCACACTGGGCAATTACCTTTAAAATAGGTCAAAGAAGACTAGGTGTTCTACTGGTTACGATCCTAAACCATTTGCTAAGGCAGAGGCTTAGGTTGTCTAAATACCGGGCGGATACTAGCAATCACAAACAGGCAAAGTGCAGACAAAAGTAAGCAGTTAATGGAAAGAAAAGTGGCCTCGAGGGCCTTTTCATTAATAAAAAATTGTACACAGCCTGGGGGGGCAGTTGTAGTAGCCTCCTAAAAAAAACAACAAGAATTCAAGAGAAGAGAGGCTAGGAGTCATCTACATCAATGAAGTCTACACTCTCCTCAGCCTCTCCCCTAGCCTGCCTCTCCGGAGCGACATCTCCCTCCTAGCCAGCCGGGGCAGCAACACCCTCCGTCGCCGCAGCGGTCCCCTGGGCATTGGCAGCAGCATCTTCGGCGGCCTCGGGAACCATGTCCCAGTAGTCAGAATCCACCCCCTGGAAAGGAGTAGTGTCCAACTCCGGGTGGTCCCGGGCTAACCTCCTCTTCAACTCTTCGTACCCAAGGAAGAAACCGTCGTCAAAAGTCTCCCCCGCAGGACCAGCGGCCGCCGCCGCCTCCAAGAGTGCCCTCTTCCGAGCCTCCGCCGCCGCACGGCCAGCCCGCTCGGTCTCCAGCTCCACCAGAGCCACTGCCAACTCCTCTTGGGCAGCCCCGAGGTTCAAAGCTAGACCCTTGACCCTATTTTTCTCTATGGTCAAGGCCCTCTCTTTGGTCTCCAGGGCAACCTCTTTCTCGGCCAGGGCAATTTCGGCGGCGGTGGCCCTCCCGGCAAGGGATGGAATGAAAGACTCAGCTCCGGCAGCCATGCAACCGACCTGCAACAAATCAAAAGGGAACTGGTCGGTCACTATTGCCAGCAAAAAAAGAAAATGCACAGAAATCAGAAGAAGCAACAAAATTACTTACCAGATGGGGTATGCTGTAAAGCCACCCATAGAAAACCTGGGGAGACATGCCGACACACCTCTCTACTTGACTGGGGAGCAGGTATGGCCTGACCCTGTCCCGGGTCTCCCTAGATTCCTCCAGGGGAGTCCGTGCGGGAATCTCAGCTGGGGGGGCAAATGTTTCCCCCACTACTACCACCCGGGGAGCTGATGTCTCTCCAGGAGCCTCGGCGGGCGCTGGGCATCGCCTGAGCCGCCTGAGCAGGCGCTCACTGTCAGAGGCCTTATCGGTCGGCCTCTTCCCCGCCGCCGCTGCCATTCGCTCGGCAGTGGCAGCCTGTAGAGCCCTCAGCCGTTCGGGGTCTCTCCTGGGGGCCATCTCTGCAGAAAGAAAATAACCACAGGGTCAGTAACCGGGATAACAAGGCAGCAAGTGACAGCCAAAATTAAAATAGAGGATGAAACATTTACCCAGAATGATGGTGAGGAAGATTGCCGCTTCGGCAGGACAGTCGGGTCGGCGGTTACCCCTTTGGTCTCCCGACCGGGTCAGCACATCCCAGACGTTCATAGGCTGCTCCACCAGACCTCTGATCCTCTCCTCGTAATCCTCCGGAATGCTCGAAAGATTGATAGACCCTGCTGCAAAACAAACCACAATGATCAATTTGAAGTTATTACATAAAGTCTGGAAGGAGGCTAGAGAAGACACAGGATGGGCTTACCCCTTAACTCTCCCGCCCAAGAGGTCCTTAGTTGACTCCTAGGGACTCGCTCACAAAGCCCAGAGGTGGACACTTTGAAGAACTTGTTCTTCCACCCCTTATTGTTGCTCGGTCAGTTGATAATGATATTCTTTCCCTGCCGAGCCCCTAGGGAAAAGAACCCAGCCTCCCCGTGCACTGGGAACGGCCAGTGGATCCAGAAGAACTCTTGAAGGGTGAGCTCGTACCCAAAGATTTGGGGCCACAGGGAGATGGATCCCATCAGATACCTCCACCCGTTCGGGGCTAACTGCCCGGGAGCTATCCCCAGGTAGATCAAAATGTCTCGGGCGACCGGATGGAGGGGGACACGAAGGCCAACCATGAAGGCGTCCTCGTATAAAGTGACAAAACCCCAATGGTAAATGTGAGCCCCGCCGGGGTGAACGAACAAGGAATTGTTAACAGGGATAGCATACTGTAGACACCCCGATTTTGACCAAACGTCAAATCTAGGGATTGGTTACCTCTCAAAGACCAATGATGATGATAACCGTGACGTTCGAAGATTTTCTAAGAAATTCAAAATCTTCAAAATGATTCTTCAAGTTAAATTTCAAAATTAAAAATAATAAAAAAAGAGAGAGGATTTGGGCATTCGGGAGAAGCTCGAATAATAAAGAACATGTGAGAAACACAGTCTGGGAACCTGTTGTTTTTTTTTAGAAATAGGAGGACAAAATAAATAAAAATCTTGAAAAAAGGAGAAAAATACAAAAGAGAGTAGTATATTTAAGTATATACCATGCACATGGGTGATACCATGCACATGGGGGATCTTAGTACAAAAGATATATATAAATTTAAAATTATAGTTTACATCAACATGTTTCCTGAAAATTTAAAGAAAGACAAAATTCAGTTGATCCCGGCACGCGGCAGATGTGGCGGCACTCACTGAGTGCCGCGCCGGCACTCACTGAGTGCCGCGCCGGCACTCTCTGTTTGCCGCCCGGCATTCAGTGAGTGCCGCCCGGCACTTAGAGAATGCCGCCGGGAGCTGTCGAGTGCCGCTGGCTGTAACAGACTGCTTTTCTCACATGTTCTAGAAGAAATCTTTGCACATGGGTCTCCACCCGAATTTACCCATTTATCCTTGAGATGATGACCTATATAAAGAAACATTCATCTTCATTTTGAGGGGACTTGAACTTTTGAATCAATATACATACATATACAAGAGATATACTTGAGTTTTAGAGAGAGAAAAAGATAAGAATCATATAGAGAATTGAGAAGAAGAGAAGAATTTCTTGAAGAACTTGAAGAACTTTGAGAAGAATTTGAAGATCTTGGAATAGCTTCACAAGAAATTAAAGAATTCTTTGAGGTCATAGAGGTAACTATTGGGAATTTAACACGCGGAACCAAATTCCCCCAAATAAACACACATACATGAGCAATAATTAAACATGCACACCAAAGAAAAGACACACAGATTTCTACGTGGTTCGGCCAAACACCTGCCTACGTCCACACCTGAGAGATCCATTATTTCACTATTGAGTAAAATATTGTACAAGCTTACATGGATTAAATCCCATAACCCAAATACAAAACCCTTGTACTCTCCCCACTCAATACCCCAAAGAATCTGACACAATTAATCACTGTAACATAGAGAAATCACAGAGATAAAGAAATACCCATCCCTACCTCACATCCCTATAATGCCGTGAACACCCCTCACAGAAAACCCCAATGATTAATCTCTCTCACCCTAAACCATGCACCCCCATGATGGGAGACCCCCAACTTGGTACACCAAGGGATTCCTAAATTCCTATACAACATCCCTATATATGGAGCTTACAACCCATTACTTATTGGACAAGTAATACAACTCTATCATAAAGGAAACCAAATCACAATAGGAATCTAGCCAAATCATAATCCCTAAATTAATGGGATTGTCCCACATGTGATATAATCCCAACAATCACCCCCTCTATCACTTCTGGGGAAATTGCCCAATCAATTTATCACACATGATCAGCACCCCCTCAACTGGAGCACCCACAAAGCTGACGACTTTGTAATCGTTTGCCATTGACCGTCTTCTGTACCAGCGTGCACACCCCGAATCAATATTGTCTCAACACCTCTGATTCGTCAAACCGTGGCCAATACATGTGCAATTGCCCCAAGTTAATTATAAGCATTTACTCCACTAGAGAAGAGTCTCGACCTCTCTTTCTCCCAAAGCAGGATTTTCCCTCACCATCGTCTGAACCGTGAACAGACCATCCACGCACTCACTTATATAAGAACTTTTCATCGAGGACTTGGGAGTATAACTCTACCAACCAGACGACACAAACCATCCACATTTCACTCAACCGCTGTGTGTGATTTTAGCAACAATATTAGATTCCTCCGCAACTTTGGGATTAATATCACACCACCCAAATAGCGAACATGCTCCAAAAATATTTGATCAACGTTCCTACGTACAGTATCCTAACAATTACCTCTGTCGGATAATTGCGCCTGTGTCTGCCCCCGTCTTCTTGGAACCCATCAAATTATTTTCTCCAGAAGCACATAGTACTTACCGTACCCGGAATCTAACAACCCAAGAGAAATGCCCGTATGAGTGGAATGTGAGAACCTCTCCACCATACGCAACATACTACAATCACAATAGCATCAAATTTATTTTTCGGCCCTAGATCCCAACCTGCTGCAATATATAAGATCTATCACCAAGAAAAATAAATTCCAATCCATACAGAATTTCACAAATCTGCACCTACCAACGAATCCGCAGCGCTTGAAAACCTTGACAACATGTCCCATAACTAGTCCCGTTAAATTCTTGAAATACCAACAAATCAAAAACCTTGATTTATGACCCCTTGCCACACGGGATAATTAGCCATCCAATGCTTTGAATCTAAATCCTTAAGAATTCTGCAACTCATAATCTTCATTATGTACACTAGTCCACCGCCGGCCACATCATGTCACTGTCACCATGCTGCATCATCGGATTTTCCTCCCTTGCTTTTCTTTGCACCGTGCCCCTACTCCACTGTCACCATGTGCTCTGCCCTCCATGAATTTCACTACCATGGCTTTGATACCACTTGTTGGGAATTTAACACGCGGAACCAAATTCCCCCAAATAAATACACATACATGAGCAATAATTAAACATGCACACCAAAGAAAAGACACACAGATTTCTACGTGGTTCGGCCAAACACCTGCCTACGTCCACACCTGAGAGATCCATTATTTCACTATTGAGTAAAATATTGTACAAGCTTACATGGATTAAATCCTACAACCCAAATACAAAACCCTTGTACTCTTCCCACTCAATACCCTAAAGAATCTGACACAATTAATCACTGTAACATAGAGAAATCACAGAGATAAAGAAATACCCATCCCTACCTCACATCCCTATAACGCTGTGAACACTCCTCACAGAAAACCCCAATGACTAATCTCTCTCACCCTAAACCATGCACCCCCATGAGGGGAGACCCCCCAACTTGGTACACCAAGGGCTTCCTAAATTCCTATACAACATCCCTATATATAGAGCTTACAACCCATTACTTATTGGACAAGTAATATAACTCTATCATAAAAGAAACCAAATCACAATAGGAATCTAGCCAAATCACAATCCCTAAATTAATGGGATTGTCCCACATGTAATATAATCCCAAAGTAACCTCTTAATCCTTGGTAGAGTTAGGATAATTCAATCACAAGTTCTTAGATCTAGGAACATTTCACATTTTCAAAACCTCTCTTCTTATCCCATTTCTTCACACACCACCAAGAACTTGTGATTGAATCTCATAACATTTCATTAATTTGAACCTAATTAATGCCTTGGGTTTGAGATAAGTTTAATTTTGAAGAATTTTTTGTTCCTAATTTTCTAAATAAACTTCGATTTCTTATTCCTAATTTTCTCATAAGATTCATGAGATTTTACATATCTTAATGAGTCTCTTTGAGTTTGATTCCTTAGTTTCCTATGATCTTATGATCCATATGGAGATTAAAATGAATCATGGTCATAATCTACACATAGCTGGTGAGATACTAGTATCAACTCATGACTAGGATCTCTTTACTATGAATCTTATGGAATTCATACTATATTCCATGGAGATTAGAGTAGATTTGTTTTTTTTAGTCTCCAATGACCATCAAATGGTAGGAGAAGTAGTTTAGTTTAAAGTCCATCTCTATGGCTTAGACTAATCTCTTACTTGGGTTTTGAGAAGTTCTCTATACTTCATTCAAAACCTACATGTATGTGTGTCTTTAGCCTCCAATGACCACCAAGTGGTAGGAGTAATGTTTTGAACTCAAGTTTTGGTCCATGAGTTTGAGTTCATTGTTTTGGATTTTGTGAAGTTCATTTCATACTTCACCAAAAATCCATAAGTCTAAAGATGTCCTTAGTCTTCAATGACCATTAAATGGTAGAAGAGGTGATTTGGTTTAAGCCCAACATTATGATTTAATAGTTGAGGTCAACCAACAAAGTTGAACTAGCAAAACGAAAACAGTGAGTTCACGAACTGTTTTCGATCAAGGATTTTTAGTTCGAAATCTAACCGTTGAAATGAAGTGAAACCAACGGGAGAGTGTCAATAACACGATGATTTACCACTGTAATTTTTGTTTTGGTGAGATTTCATGTTTTAAGTGGTTTGATCATGAGTTTTGTGAGACAACCACAATCTGTCCAGAATTTCATAATAGTTTCAGAACAGTAAGTCCGTTTTGAAATTAATAAATCAGAACCTTAATAGAGTTTCCCAAGTCTTTAATAATTTTTTCTAAGTACCTTAATGTGTTAGAAAGATACCCTAAAAAGATCTAAGTGTTTCTCATTTGTTTGCTATTTTTAAAAAATCATACGAGATCTCTGGACAGAGAGTTGAAAGTCCCTGAGTGATGTCTAGTGTTCGTTTAATGCCCGGAGATCTAACCGTTCAAACCTTGATTTTCGTTTTGGGATAGAAACTAGACTCACAGAGGCATATCATATCTAAAATCATTAAGATCCAACCGTTGGAACAATGGTTTTTCTAGCTTTGAAAGTCTGGTCTGCTCTCTGTAATTCATAAAAAACTGCTTCTGTTTTTGTCTAATCTTGTTTATTTCAACTCAAATGGTATCCTAATGTCTTGGAACCCAAATCATGTTTTTAATAATGATAATTTAGCTTAAATACAGAGGCTAAGTGATCCAAAATTAGTGAATAAATTCATATCTCATTCTTGTTCATATTTATGCATTCATTCATACATGTTAATATTCACAAGTAGGACTTATCTCTTGTCTAAGTTGTATCTAATTGAACATGACTTAGGATTAATTACTCTTTGATATTATATCTTGTCTAAGGCATGTGTACTAACCTTTATTTTATAGTGCATTTGAGGTACAACTTCTCATTCCTTCTCTAGTTTAATTCATTTCTTTGATTTTTAATTGATTTTCAACTCCATGTGTGACACTTTAGACTAGGCCTTGCCTTATGTGTCTATATGTGATAGAGACCTTTTTTTAGGATTTCTATTCTCGCATGCATTGCATGTTTAATATTCGCGGCTAGATCCCGGGTATGTTCTCTAGTTCTCTATTGCATATCATGTTGTTTGCTATTTGAATTACATGGCTTATGAATGATATTTCGTCATTAGCAATTTTGCACCCTTTTGACATGCTTGTGATATGTATACTTATATTTATGTATTAGTTGAGGGCATGCTTAGATTAATAACTTGATTAAAAAGGATGTTGAGTAGAGGCCTATCGTTAGATAGGATAAAAGGGGGTGTTTTAGTCCGCCGGGCTCCTTCCCTTTTCATTCCATAATCCCCGGACCCAGTTTATCTTTGGTTTCGCAAAAGATCAGTTTGCTTAAAATGGTTTCTTAATTTTTCCTTTAAAAAAATTAAGTGACGACTCTTTCGTTTTGAATTAGAAATTTTTGGAAAAGAATTTAAAACAAAAGCTGTGGGTAGTTAAACCTGCGATATCCACACATACCTATCCCTGATCCGATCAAGGTCCCCGGCACGCAGGGCCGTGGGGATAAACTCACAGACGAATGCTACCTCAGGATCAGACTCCCTAGGCGCCTTATCGCTAGAACCCCGTGACACGGAGGCAACGGGGGCCTCCTAGTCAGACTCTTTACTGGATACTCGGGCAGGGATCTGGCCCACACTTTGGTGGTCTGAAGGGGAAGCTGAAGGTGGGTGAAGGCTGGTGTTGGGCATTCCCAACCGGGACATCTTGCTCTCTGACCATGAAGCGGAGTTGAAGTCGAAATGTTCCATTTCTGGTATTCCCGTGGAAGAGTAAGGAAGAAGGACATGACCTGAGTATGGATTAGAGACAACGAGTCTGACGTACAAGGGGGGCAAGGTCACTAACCTAAAGGGAAAAGAATAGAGGGTCCTTAACACCAAGTGGCACTCTTTCAAGACTACCCCGGGAACAATTGCTCGCTCCAATTGCCCTAAGGTCCCTCCTGCCTGAAAGAAAGAACAGAACCTGAGAAAGAAAAACTCCCACTCTTGTTCTAACTTAAGCGGGTTTGCTCTTTCCAGTCTCGCTCAGAAAAGAGGAAAGAAGGGGACAGAGAGGGAAGAAAATGATGAACTGAAGCTGAGGGAAAAAGACTTACAAAGTTTAGCGCAGAAAGGGGCTCGGGAACCTTGCTCGGGATTGTTCTTGCTCTCAAGTCGCTCAATAATCTATATCTTTGCAGTAAAGGGTTGAAGAAATGGACAAGTATCCATTATATAAGAACCATGGATGGTCCAGATCGAAACAGATTCAACGGCTCATATGTTTTCCCACCCGAAGTGGCTGACAGTTGTCACCTCGGGCACGCGAAGAGTCGCCTTAAAAGGCGCGTGCATTAAATGCATGATGAAACGACTCAGTTACCATGTAAACGGTTCAGTTACTCCCAGGCTGGCACAGTTGGATCTTGACCAGGCCAATGACCAGCTGACACGTGGCATAGGAGGGACCTTGGACCGCAGGGTCACCGCTCGGTCCGTACCCCAGCTGATCACTCCGACCGGTCCCACCCTGAGCAGAGTCCCGACCTATTACCGAACGGTTCCTCGGAAGCAGTCATAATTTTCAAACTTCATATAATGGGACATCACATCAACTTCGAAAATGGGGGGCAGCTAATACGTCTGAAAATATTATGCTAAAGCCAAACTGCCACGTCAGCGGCGAAGGACCCGGACTATCCGGAATGGGCGCTTGGGGCCTATGCTCTCGAGGTCGTCAATCGTTACTGCTCGGGATGCTCACATAGCCCGGGCATGAGGCGCAGTCCAGACCAAACCTTTCAAGCAGTTTCCTTATCTGGCCAGAATCCTATTAAGGAGGAGCCCTTAGATTCCTAATCCGCTTAGGAAACTCTCCCCAAATCATGCAAATCAATTGTAATTAGATTAGGCTTCCTAATCTGACTGACTTACGATGTAAGGGTGGACTCTTGTACCTATAAAAGAGCCCACCTACCCTATCTACAGGGATCCGAAGAACTCTCTAGCTAACAAGCATAGAACACAGTTTTCACCATTATAAGCATATACCCGTCCGGTATTACTGGTAGTGCCGCCCCTCTTTGTTGGCTCACCAGGCCCGCCGAGGATCTGCTAGTGTAATACCCTGTATTTTTGTAATATATTATGTGAATAAGACCCTGTATGTTTCTTTTAATACTTGTATGAGCTTGGCCTTAACCTTGGTATAATTTGGATACCAATCGATTGAACCTCTATACCAATCGATTGCTTATATCAATCGATTGACAGTATACCAATCAATTGCTTTTACCAATCGATTGACCTCTATACCAATCGATTGGAGGCAGCTGGGCAGATTCTTTTGCTCTGGCCAGGGTTTGTCCACGTGAACACTCTCTCCCTATATATATGAGCCCTTTTCCTGCGTTTTTCTTTTTAGAAAAATCAGAGAGAGTGAGAGGGAGTGTTTGTGTGTGTTTATATATATATAAACACTCATATATATATACACACATATATACATATATTCATACACTCCCACACACACAGATGGATTGAAGAGGAAGAAGAAGAAGACCAGAAACAAGAAGAAAAGAAGGAGAAAGAGAAGAGAGAAGACAGAGAACTAGAGAAAGAGGGAGGAAGACCACCATTGAAGCTCCAAGCTTCATTTTACACAACCAAACACGCCCTTAACGCCTAAGGTGAGTTTTAAACTCACTTGGTAGCCTTACATTGATGTTAGGACTTGTTTTAATAAAGAAGATATGTAGAAACCATGTATTCCCGTTTATATGTTGCTGATCAGTCTTCACTGTGAAGAAGACGAAGTATCAATCGATTGGTACTCTTACCAATCGATTGACATCTTTCAGGTCCCAATCGATTGACACTTTATGCAATCGATTGACATGGATTGTGATCCAATCGATTGAACCTTTTATCAATCGATTGACACTACTTTTATACCAATCGATTGAACCTTTTTCCAATCGATTGATGCCACTTTATACCAATCGATTGACCTCTATACCAATGGATTGGAAGTTTCAGAATACTGCTTTTCTTATAATAACTGTTTAGTTGTTTATTTACTGTTCAATATTTCCCAGTATGCTTTATTATTGTAATACAGACATGATAATGAGTTAATGCGGCGTAGGATCATAGTAACAACAAGATTAACGGATAATGTTCATGATGTTAGATAACGGAATAATCGTGAATCCTTTGGAGTTAACGTTTATTTCATTCAGAGTAGTCGGGCCACATTGGGATTGTCATGTATCAGTGATAGAGTTGAACTTAAGTAGGTTTGCTAAGATTCGGGAACCTTGCGCGGGCGGGCTTTGGTCGATCATATGTTCTTAAAAGCGGTAGACAGACGAAGGTGTCTATGACTTGCGGTGAACCGGACCATTTGCCCTAAGATAGCCAGATGATCTAATCATATGTTCTTAAAAGTGGTAGACAGACGAAGGTGTCTATGATATGCGGTGAACCGTGATCACTGGTAGACGTCGCTAAGTCGTGGCATAGAATGATGTACTGTTGTTTAAAGCGATATATCCCTGACATGCGGTGGACTGTGCTTATGTTCTTAAAAGCGGGGGATGGACTAACATGGTATCCATGACATGCGGTGAACTGTGCATATGTTCTTAAAAGCGGTGGATGAGCAATGGTGTATTTATAGAGTTGAACTATTGTCGAGTCTGTGTCCCCCTCAAGATGTGTTATCGGTCTTAAAATGAGTAAGACGTTAGTAATCGGATAATCTGTTTGATTTAAAGGAGTTACCCTCACTGAACTCTAACTTGGTTACTGCTATTAACTTGTAATAACATCAATAGTTGATACCCTGTTAGTATCTAACTCACTCGGATTTCATTAAGCTGACGGCGTTTATGCCGCTGGACATTTCTATGTTCCAGCGCACCTTGGTTATGACTATACAGGTGAAGGGGAGAAGACTACCATGCTAGTGATGACGTCCCCGTGGAGAATTTCCCCGACGGAGGCCAGACCGAAGAAGACTACTACACCGAGGACTACCTTTATGCCAACTGAAGACTAGACTAGAATTGTAGCTAATTGCCTTTACCGTTTTAGAACCTTTTGTAGTCAGGCATATGTTGCCTTGGCATTTGTACTTCCGCTGTCTTATATTTGATTCGAGACTCTGATGTGTAATAATTAGTAACTTCTGTTGACTTTATGTTTCATTGTGATCAGAACCTAGATTTCATTCTTGTTACACTATTACTTCTTGTTGCTTGTACTGCGTGGTGTGAACAATCATGTGACTTCACCCGTCGCTGCCTTTGGACCCAAAAAGGAAATTTATTTTTCTCTATTTTTGCCGTTCCGGGGCGTGACAGCTAGTGAACGCACACAGACGCAACCGTGGACGTAGGTCACCTTGTTAACGGGGCCGAACCAAATATAACTTGTTCTTGTCTTTTTTTCTCTCTCTAAATCCTTCTTACCAATTTTCAGCATCATCAAGCTTTAATGGTCGTTTTGATCATTCCTTTGGATTTTTTGGTGCTGCAGAATTTTGAGTTCTTTGGTCTATTCTTGTTACTGTGTTCTTTGTATTATGCTGGATTTGGTGTGGGCATTGTAACTTTTGCCAAGTTGGGTGTGTGGTTTGGTCTACTGTTTTCTTTGGCCTTGTGCCAATGCTTTAATAAAAATTTCTTGCTTAGCAAAATATATATATATATATATATATATGTATAAAAGAGTATTTTGGAACAATATTGTGCTTTCTAAATGCTTTTAATACCACATAAATGTTGTTCCCAAGCCCACAGAGTAAATCAAATAGTGAACACACACAAGAGGGAGAAAAGGAAATTGGCCACTTCTTGCCCTCTTTAAGTCTCTAAGACCACATGTTTGGAGGTTACAAAGGTAGCTCTGCGAATTATACCTTCACAGAAAATCAACACATACAAGATTTCTATGTGGTTTACCCCACGGGCTAATCCACCACCACGAAGAACGACTTTATTAATCTGAATAATACAAACCTCCCTCACAGTAGATGCCTCACCACACACACTTTCCAACTTTTTTTATGAGTTTTCTCCCTCTTTCTCTTGAATTCTCTCTCTAACTCAAGTTCTTTACACTTCCTATCCCATCATATAATCCTATATATAGATTACTTGCCTAATCCTATTAGGAGAATGTTTACCTATATGGAAACTCTGCTTCACCAAGAAGCTTATTGCACAAGGTGTAATAACCTGCATTTCCATTTAATTTAAAAAGTCATGCCCATATTTAATTTATGTGTATTTGCATTGGCATATTTAAATTCTATAAGCATTGTCTGCTTTTATTTTATTTTCAGTCACTTGTTTGGAATATTTATTTCTTATCTAATTCATATTCAAAATTCTTTTGGGGTCAAATTGGAATTTTACAAAAGTTAGTAATACCTGTGTGGATTTCAAAATCTGTATTCCAAAACGGTGAAAGTAACTCCTACTGACTCAATCAGTATTTTTATGAAACCAGAAAATCAATTCTTACGTTAAAATAAAATTCCTGTATTTTTGTGGTGACCACCGCGCCCCGAAAATACCAGTTTATGTCTAAAACTGTCCATGATGTGTTTAACTTCCACAGATTTTGGAAGTGACCGATTTAGACATTTACTTTATTTCCAATTATGGCAAGTAATCATTTGGTAAGGCATTGTTTGGGAATGCTTAGCTTATATGTGCAAATGTTGTGCCATAAGCTATATTGCCAAACACCTCAAGATTGACCCCTATTGATCTATACTTGCCTCTTCAAAATCTGATGGTGTATATGTGTATATACGTATGATCTTATGCTGCTAATTGTGAAGAGTTAGAGAATTAGTTAAACTAATTCAAATTGTTGAGTAATCCACAAGAGGCTTGGTCCCCAAGTTCTTCCATTTGGCCTTCTTTATATACACTCACATACACTCCCTCTAAAGACACACATTCTGCTCTTCACAAACACATAACACAGAGAGTTATAACAGATATTTATAGAGAGAACTCTTAATCCCCATAGCCAAAGCTTGGGTTTGAATTTCTTCATTTGATTTTCTTTCTCAACAATTCTCTGCTCCATTAATCACAGTGAGTATTCTAAACTCACTAAGGATGTAATTTCATGTCTATTTACTGTGTGTTTGTTTAATTTGGTAATACACCATTGTTGATCCTACGTATGAAATTCATAGCTTGAAATCAAGATTTTCAAACCTTAATCTAAATTCGTTTTTAGAGATGAATATGGAAGATTATAGTATGTATTGACTATGTTTGATGTATTGAAGCTTAATTCATTCATATGGAAAAGTATATTAGAAAATAAATTTTGACATGTTTTGGTTTCTCATAAAATTGGAGAGCTATGGTGAGAATCATGTTAAATTAACCATGGATTCTTAATCCTTGTTGAAAAACAAAGAGATCCATATATAATAGGACATATATGCTAACAGGACTGAAATGGGTCATTTTAGACCCTGTTTTGCTGAAACAGGGAAGTCTGGGGGAAGAAGACGAAGCCTCAGCTTCATCTCGCGCCACGATCGCGCGCGCGAGAATCGCGCGAGCGGCCCGCGCGAGCGACCCTTCGCGCGAGCGGCCCGCGCGCGCGAGGTAGCCCTCCCCAGGCAGACGTAAGAGTTTATATATATATAATGGAAAATTGGCTGGTCGCGCGAGCGAGGGTCGCGCGAGGACCCCTTCGCGCGAGCGATCCGCGCGCGCGACCTTGCCTTCCTCAGGCAGTCAGAGAAGGTTATTAATAAAGGAAAAATGGGTTTATCGCGCGAGCGGCCCGCGCGAGCGACCCTTCGCGCGAGCGGCCCGCGCGCGCGAGTTAGTGCAGTTTCTGTTTTTGTCTGTTTTTCTGTTAAAGGACTGTTTGGATGAAATTTATATACTGTTAAGGCTCTGTTTGGGAATTTAGTTGATCAGAACTCTAATTGGTTATGTTTAAGTGATTTAAACATTGTAGTATAACTCATTAATCCCCGTACGCGCGTTGTTTCTTAATTCTGCATTTTTTGTTTAAGTGCATACCATTCATGTGAGTCAGTGGTACATGCATTGGGGTGTCAGTCTGTGTGGAAAATAGTAATGGTAGTGTGGAAAGGGTATGAGATTGTGTTTGTGTTTGTGGTTGTGGTTATGGTTGAGTATGAGTTTGTGGTCGTGGTTGTGGTTGTGGTTGTGGTTGTGGTTGTGGTAGAGTTTGTGGAAGAGGGTATCTTTGAAATGCGACGGTGGCAAATAAGGACACTCCCTGACGCCCATGGAAGCGTTAAAGTGTGTGAAGCCGAACTCGGACATTCCCTGGCACCCATGGTAGTGCTAAAGTGTGGCCTACGGACACTCCCTGATAACTCAAGTCTGGATACTGTGTGAGGGGTCGCCCCGGTATTTGCATGGCGGTTAGGGTATTCAAAGTGTGAGGCATTGGACACTCCCTGGTACCCCGGACCAAAGTGTGAGGCAAACTGGACACTCCCTGGCGCCCCGTTGCTAAAGTGTGGCTATCGGAGTGTTTTAAAGATACCAGGAGTAGGATAGTGGGTTGTTGTGGATGTCGAGAGAAAAGAGTCGGCGAGATGAGTGTGGTGCATTGTCTCATTTCACGAGTATCTGTATTTATGAATGAACAACTTTTATTATATTCCTTGATGTTTTATAAAGTGAATTCTCTCTGTAATTTAATAATGGAAAAAGGTAAATGGGTATGTTTTACATTTAAAGTCATGTTTTTAATACTCACCAGCTTCTTGAAGCTGACGACGTTGATGCGTTCTGGACATTCGTGTTCAGGCTTTTCAGGTTACAATCAGGAGGAATCATACGACTATGCTAATTGAGAATGGCTGCATCTGGAATAAAGAAACTGTTTATTTTATGCATTAAGTTTATTTGTTGGAGATTTAAACTGTTTTGTTTTAAGGATGACTGTAACAGACTCTAAGTTATTATTTTATTTTCAAGGCGGTTTGTGCCTTAGTGACCCCGGTTTATAAGATGTAATAAGATAGAAAATTTTTGTAAGCCTTGATTGCTTTACTCTGATTATTATGTTTTATTGTTTGACGTTTGGGACGGAATCGATCCTTCAAACTGTCGCGACCTACGGGTCCATAAAGGAAATTAAACGCTTTCCTTATTTATGCTACGTCGGGGCGTGACACAAGGAATCCCATATAATTAGGAGACTTATCATCTATGGAAACTTACCCAAAAGTGCTCTCCTAATCCATTTAGGAAAGCTGCCCCCGCATAGATTTCCCATTCCCGCTCGGACGGTTCTGTCACGCCCCGACGTAGCATAAATAAGGAAAGCGTTTAATTTCCTTTATGAACCTGTAGGTCGCGACAGTTTGAAGGATCGATTCCGTCCCAAACGTCGAACAACAAAACATAATAATCAGAGCAGAGCAATCAAGGCTTATAAAATTTTTCTAACTTATTACATAATACAGCACGGGGTCATCTAAAGGCACAGACCGCCTTAAAACAAAATAATAACTTAGTGTCTATTACAGTCATCCTTATAAAATAAACAGTTTAAAACTTAAAACATATAATCAATAAGCAGTTTTCTCATTCCAAAGGCAGCCATTCTCAGTTAGCGTAGTCATAAGGTCCTTCCTGATCATAACCTGAAAAGCCTGAACACGAATGTCCAGGACGCATCAACGTCGTCAGCTTCAAGAAGCTGATGAGTAATAAAAACATGACTTTGAATGTAAAACATACCCATTTACCTTTTTTTCCAAGTCTCATTAAATCCATAAGTTAAAGTAAAGAGTTCGTATTGGAAATCAACCACAATATTATTTAAAAGATGCCATTCGCATATATGTGACCGTGTATGAGAACAATGCACCATCTCATCTTATCGACTCTTTCCTCTCGACAGACACAACAACCCACTATCTCACTCTGGTATCTTTGAAACACTAAGATAGCCACACTTTAGCAATGGAGCGCCAGGGAGTGTCCAGTTTGCCTCACACTTTGGTCCGGGGTACCAGGGAGTGTCCATTGCCTCACACTTTGAATACCTAAACCGCCATGCAAATACCGAAGCAACCTCACGCAGTATCCAGACTCGGGTATCAGGGAGTGTCCGTAGGCCACACTTTAGCACTACCATGGGTACTAGGGAATGTCCAAGTTCGGCTTCACACACTTTAACGCTTCCATGGGCGTCAGGGAGTGTCCATATTTGCCACCGTCGCATTTCAAAGATACCCTCGCCGCAAACTCAACCACAACCACCACCGCAATCTCAACCACAACCACAACCGCAATCTCAATCTCAATCTCAATCTCAATCTCGATCTCATACTCTTTCCACATTGACCATTACTCTTTTCCACAATGACTAACACCCACATGCATGTACCACTGACCCCACATGAATGACATGAACTTAAACATAAAGTAAATCGCTGAATTAAAGGCACAACGTACATACGGGGATTGATAAGTCGTAATATAACGTTCTACTCGTTCAAACAAAATCAATTAGGATTCTGTTTTAAAAATTTTCCCAAATAGGGCCTTAACAGTCCTTGAAAGTTGAACCAAACAATCCCTTAACACAAAACAAACAAAAACCACAAACTGACGGATCATGCGCACGGGCCGCTCGCGCGATATGCCCATTTTTCCTTTTCTTTTATAAAACTTTTGTCACTGCCAGAGTACAGGGAAATCGCGCGCGTGGATCGCTCGCGCGATAGATCGCTCGCGCGGTCCGCTCGCGCGATTTGGCCATTTTTTTTTCTTTGTTAAATCTTTTCTGTCTGCCTGGGTACGCCAACCTCGCGCGCGCGAGTTTCAGCAGAAACTTCATCTTCTTCCCCAGTTTTCCCCTGTTTCAGATTTTCAGACCCATTTTGCAAACTGGACAAAACCTAGCCTTATTATATATGGATCTCTTCGTTTTTCAATGAAGATTAAGAGTCTATAATCAATTTAACATGATTTAAACTATAGCTCTCCAATTTCATGAAAAATCAAAACATGTCAAAACTAATTTTCAATTAGGCTCTACTACTGTAAACATGACATCTATGAATCATAATCTTTTATTATTATCTAAGAAAACAGATTTTGGTTGAGATTGAAAAATCTTGATTTTCAAGGCTATGGAGTTCATACGTAAGAGCTTCAAGGGTGATATACAATTATACACATACAAGCAGTAAATGAACATGAATTACATTAGGAGTGAGTTTAAATTACTCACTGAGATTGAATATAGAGAGATTGTTGAGAAAGATGAGCTCAATAAGAAATTAATTCAAGCTTGGCTATGGTGATTTGGAAGCTTTCTCTTCTACAGAAATTATGTAATACTCTTCTCTTTCTCTCTGAAACTCTCTAAATTTTCTCTCTATATCAATGTGCAAAGAGTGTGTAAGTGTGTATGAGTGTATGGGTTATATAGAACTCCATAACTTGGGCTCCAAGTTGTGAGTTGTGATCTTTACTCTACACTAAGTTGATTTTACTAACTAATCAAAGGAAAACACAGCAGGATTAGGAGTTATACGTACTGATATATCAACTAAATCAATTCACCAAGAGCCAAGTAGACTAATAGGGGGCAAATTGGAGTGTTTGGGAGTGAAAGCTTATGGCATTAAATTAACATACACACCAAATGTATTCCCAAACAAGACTCTATCAAATAATTACTTTCCATAATTAGAAATAAAGCAATTGTCCAATCAGTCACTTCCAAAATCTGTGGAAGTTCAACACAGCGTGGACAGTTTTGGACATAAACTGGTATTTTCGTGGCGTGGTGTTCGTCACAAAAATACAGAAAATTTATTTACACATAAGAATTGAAATTAGAATAAGAGCAGAAAATGAAATTTGATTTTAAATATGACAATGCAAAGTACAGATTAATTAAATAAAAAAATGCAGGTTATTACAGGTTCACTGTGCGGGCGACATTCCAGCCTTTGAGAAATTTTGCCCAATTTCAACAATACAGTGATATATATCACAATCAATCACTGTCATTGCATATGGTACAACTATTCATGCATTTGGAACCACATTATTGGATTCAAATTTGAAAAGCATAACATTACTCTTTTATTTGATCAGATACTTAACTAAAAATAATCGACCAGATTATACATATCAATTGAATGGTCAATTCTGCATTCAAAATAGAAGAATGAAATCAAGCAAGGGATGTTCCAAATTGAAAAACTAGTTACCCGAACAACAGTAGTCATTACATTTGAAAATTGTCTGAATACCTCAGCCAAAGTATATAACAAGGTGACACTGACTACCACTGGTATATACTTGATCCTTAATTCTTTTCATCTCTCTCTCCAAGTCTCCAACTCATGCTAACTGGAGCACTGTAGGGATTTTAAGAACCAAAGTATTTTTGCACGTGCAACTTTGGACCTCTGCTTGAAAATTCTGGAAGAAAGCAGTTCAACCATTGATCTCCCAGGGATCATTCAGACATTCGACATTTGTTCCCTCGTCAAGATTTGATGAGCAAATGTGCAATTTTTGTCCCCATCAATCAACTTACACAAGATCTCCATGTTACTCAACCAACCTAACAATCAAATCCCCTTATCCCTTCACAAAAAATTGCGAGATGCGAACAAGCAAAAGTAAACAAGAAAAAATAATCAAATACACAGAAACACATATTTCTACTTGGTTTACCCAAAATCGGGCTACATCCCAACCTTGCATAGTATTATTATGCTCTAGGGTTATAAGAGGGTCTGTGAACTATGATCTCTCTCTCTCTCTCTCTCTCTCTCTCTCTCTCTCTCACACACACACACACACACACACACACACACACAAAATACAATGAAAAATGGAATATATAAGCCCAATCAAAATAGGAAACAAAAACCAAAACCGCGTGTCTCTCTCAAGTGAGTGACATTACAGTCCGTTTTCATCTTTTTGATGAACTTCTCATCACCGTGTCCTCGCAGGCGGGTTGCCTGAGCGAGCATCCTGTTCTTCGTTTAATTTCCTGTTCCTTTGATTGGAAACATATGGAATTAGGATCTACAATCCCAACATTTTCGAAATCCATGAAAAACAATTTATTGCATTTTTTGAAAATGTTAGCGAGACCCTTAAAAGAGTACGGTTTTGCTCACCCCGAAATCGCTCACTCATTGCTCACCAAACTCTCCCATTGGCTAATGCAGTGGGATCCATGACTTTTTACCATTGATTAATCCTTATTTAATCTTGGTCCCACTGCATTAACCAATGTGAGCAATGGGTAAGCAATTTTGGGGTAAGCAAAAATACATTCCCCTTAAAATGCCAAGTGATATCTTCTCCAACAATTTTGATCCATTAATTGATGTTAGCGATAGTACCTTTTTGAGTTTGAAAAAGAAGGTAGTTAGCTATTGTTGGCCTGAAATGGAAACCTGAGAGAGAGAGAGAGGGAGAGAGAGAAAGAGAGAGAGAGAGAGAGGGGGGGGGGTGAATAAGGTTTTAGCGAAAAATTAACCTTTTAAAAATTTAACACAAAAGTAAACACAATCACAAACAATAAAGTAAAGAGAGAAGGGAATAGACACTTGCAAATCGAGTTTTCAAGTGGTTCGGCAACCTGCACATCGCGGCCTACGTCCACCCCTCAAGAATACCTCTTGAGGATTCCTTTAATCCGACCTACTTCACGGGTGTAGAACAAACCATTACAAGAGCCTCCAATCTCTTCCAAAGAAGAACTCCTCTTGTTTGCACACAAGGGTCACTGATCTGGTCAAAATCAAGATATAAAAAGTATACTCTACTTTTAAAAGATTCATAGTGTGGAAGTAGAGGTCGAACCCACAGAGATTGAAATACTAAATCACTTTAATTTTAAAACCTAACCCTAGTTAATTAAGAAAACGGAATTTTGATTTTGATTTTTATTAAACTAAGAACAATGAAAATAAATCTATACTATGAAAGTAATTTTAAAGTTGTTGCGGACGATATTTAAAGTGAACCTATGATTGCAAATCCATCACTAGTTTCGTAATAAGGGTATCTATGCATTCAATTAGCTTATTACATTGGATGATAATGGAGAATTGTAACTACAAGCCCAATTCCTCCTTCAAGAAGATAACTACGATTCAAGCATCAACATAATTCATCTTCAGTTAGCACGGAGTGTCTCACATTAAACTAGGGTTGCGGCACACTCTGTCTTTCCTAGGCATGAACTATTTGATTATTTGATATCACAATTCTCTTAAGCATCATTACATGTAAATAATTCATACAAGCACAGCAAATATAGATCATTGAGCCATTCACATTCAAACTAGATCTAAGACAAGAATAAACTTTGAAAGTAACGATTTAATCAATAGAAGTTCGATTTTATTGTAAAAAATCCTCTGAACATGTAGTCATCATCCATACATAATAAATCTAAAATAAAAACATAAAATACACCTTATTACTTGGCTAGGGTTTCATTGAAACCCTAGATCGGTCTACGCGGACATAAAATTGAAGATTGGCAAGATGTTGATGGAGGAGGCCATGGAAATCCTTGGTCTTCTTCTTCTCCTTGCTTCTCTTTCTTAAATGGATGAAGTTTTAGTTGTATATGGATGTATCTCATGTTGTGTAATGATGTGTAACCTTAAATTTGATTTAAAATATGATTAAAGGATTTAGGAAGCTTTCCTAAGCCAAATCGCAATAAAACTGCTATGTTTTCTTTCTGTTCGTCATATTCATAAACCACCTTCATTGGGCGCTCTAATTTGACAAAATATGCATTTTTGGTTTCTTCACAGGTCGTTCGTGCGGCCTACTCGCACGAGGTAGTTTTCACTACACTGCGCACCAATCGTAGAATTGCAATAACGTTTTGTTCGAACCTCATATTGACTCGTCATTTGCGGCCACACGTCTGTAACTCAAAGATCTACATTTTATATCTCTGGAGAAATTTCTCAAATCCAAGTCTTCATGGTCAAAAATGCGATTTACCGAGACTGCTACTGTATTCAGCTTTCACAGGAATCACCTTTTGAGCCCAGAATGACTTCTAAAGTCACTAATCATTGGATTTTTGTGCATTATCAAGTTAAAACTCCAAAACTTATAAAATATAGAATACTTATTAAAAAACAACTAATAACTACATGAAATGTACTAACAAAGCGTATCTTTAGGACTATAAAAGGCAACTATTCGTCGCCGATCAGTTACTAACCCTTACTCTTTAGAAATGATTTGGATACAAATTGAACTCTCTCTATCTAGAGTGGATGGATACAATTATAGTTCACACAACAACTTCTTAGTGAGTGGATAATACAAATGAAAGCTCAATATAATTTGCTCTCTCAAGAATTACAATTGAAATCAAGAACAAATTGATTTTTCACTCAAACTAGGGCTCAAATATGAATGATGATCAAACAAGATGTTTGAATGATTTTCCTTGATCGCCCAACGGGGGTGATTGGTGGGTATAAAAGTAATTTCGGAATGTTTAGAAAACTAGTTGTTATGCTTTTCTGGGCAATCTAGTCGACTGTAAAAGATATCGAGTCGACTGGAAAAATTATAGCAGTAGCTACCTTTCAAATACACAAAACATCCAACTTTTTTACAATCCAGTCAACTGGAAAAATTACAGTTCAGTCGACTGTTTTGACTGTGTTTTGGGAGACTGACACATCTTTACTGAAATGGCCATAACTTCTTCTACAAAACTTGGATTTATGACCCGTTTGAAGATTGGGAAACTATATTCAAATACCTTTCTAACCATATAAAACTTAACTCCTAGTTCCTTACCAATTAGATCAAGTTTGCCTTTAAAGATGACCCATATGCAAAGGGTACTCGATTTTGACTTGGCCACTTGACAACTTTTGTGAAATGAATTTAATTGACTGGTCTAAGTATGTTTAGATCCTTGAAAGTATTTTAAAGAATGAGAACAAGGATCCTAAAGTCCAACTAATGTTGCTTGAGCCCCTATGAGCGATTGATCAAAATACTTTACAAGTAAATTGTCACACCCCAACCCACCCCCGCTGGCTAGGACACGTGTAACAAGCCAGCAACCCAAACAATTATTTTTAACGTTCCAAAAATAACATTTTTAAAGTGAAATACCAGGGATAAAATAGCTTTTTATCAAATAAAATAATAAAAAGAAATAAAATAAAGGTTTAAAACCATCGAATGGTACTTGGACAGAGTTTCTCTATTACAGCACCATTTCCCCCTGTTAAACAAGAAATTAAAATACCAAACTATCACCAAAACATTTGAAAAATACTTTAAAAACTTCAATCCACAATTTATATTACAAAGATTTAATAAAAACTAAAACATAAACTTATTTCCAAAATTCAAGCACTAGGAATGTAACTACTCATTTAAACTTATTTACATATGAACATATTAAACATTAACCATTTATCTCAAGCTATCCCAGAATCCCCATAGTTCAACGCTTCTCACTGTGATGCTCGTCCGTACCTGCGTGGTCATTAGCCACAAAAATTGATTAAACTTTCGCTTAGTGAGTACGTGATACTAATCATGCAATTGGAATATTTAATGTATCATAAACACCAATTAAGCATTCATAATAATAAATGGTCGCCGGCGTGTCAAATAATCAATCACCATCGTATTGGACTCTTGATTCTGGGCCATTCTCACTTTGTCGTCGCTTTAAAAGCGATATCACTCACTCTCATATGACCGCGGTCAATTCATTGTGGTCGTCACCACCGTCCCCGGCTTTTTCTCTGAGGACTTCATCATCATCCCCCTTTTCTCTGAGGAATGAGCGTCCCTTATATACGGGCTAAATAATGGTGATTATCAATTGACACCCTTTGACCCAAATAAGCACATAAGCAACTCAACATGTTAACATGGCAATTTCAACATTTTTGAACATGTTAAATAATAATTAATTACATGCTTTTCTACTTAATCGCAATTAAGCAATTTAAACATTCACTAATAAATAAATAACATTAAATATCCAATTTTGGGATTAGGATACTCACCTCACGAATAAGTCCCAAATAAGTCTAGAAATCCCAAACTCTTTCGCAAAACTAGCTCTAGATACTCCCAATGATATTCCTACATATATATATATCACATATATGTATCACCCCTTAAAATGGGTCGCGGAAAAATATTACCAAAATTGAAAAAGAAAGACATAGAAATAACCCTCTCACCTTCACGAGTCCGAATATGGCTTCGGTTCGCGAAATAGAGGTCGAACGACGACGGAACGGCAACGAGACGGCGACCACACCAACTTTCCTCTCTTTTCTCTCTCGTCCTCCCAACTCTCTGTCTTGTCTCTTTTTTTTTTTTTTTTTTTTAACTAATGAGTCTACCGACTCAACCTAAGATATATATATATATATTAACTTAGTGAAATTTCAGATTACACCCCCCAAAGTTTCTAAGCTCCTATTATGAAACCCCCTGGACAATAGATTAACTACCAAATTTCTAAATGGGTATGTGTCTATGTCACGTATGGGTTCCAAAAGTGGTCCCAAATATTTTATAAAGCTGCTAATTAGCCTACTAGTTATGAATCATATTCCAATTCGTCCTCACACGGTTACCCAAACTGGCACCATAAAAGATCATAAGTAGCAATAAAATATTAAAACAATTATTCATTTAATCACATAAATGCAACTAAATGTAATTCATCTAATCTGGACCTCCCGTGGGTCCCATTTCACATCTATCCAACTGTATCCTTCTCGAAGCTCTTATCACATCGGGGTAACTGGAACTTACCCAAATATCACATGCAATTAATTATACTAATTAATGCATGAAAAAATAAATATTATTTCCATTTTCTGGGTACGGGTATTGCATAAATCCTAGTTTTCAACCAAGGATGAAAAATCTTCAAGTCTTCAAGCTTGATCCTTGTTGAGCTCCATCACTCTTGGACTTTACCATATGCTATCTCATGAACTCAAACAAAGTTAGAACATAATTCAAGAGATTTAAAAATTACTTGATAATAGTTTAGAATAGAACAATTAAGAGCATACTATTATCAATAGATTTTGTCATCATTAAAACAAATATAAATAATGTCTTAAAGAAATTCAAGGCTAATAGTTATTTATCGCAATAATGGCATTTGAATAAAGTGTAGATTAACAACGTTGGAGCATGGTCTTTTTCCTTACACTTATAACCCATTTGGTTCATGGATTCTTAGGGTGGATTTTGAATCCATCCTAAGATTACTAGTAATCTTAAAGTTTATATTTGTTTGGTTTATGGATTATTTATTGGATTGTGGGTCCCACTGGATTTTAAAATCCACTTAAATGTAAAAAATATGGTAGATTCTAAATCCTAATTTGGAGGTGCTATTCTCAAAGAATACTGGGATTTTATTTTATAAATTTATAATACCTAAACTAACTCTTATATTTGTAGAAGGTTTATGCTTATGAATTAATATTTTATTATTATTCAAATATATTTATGTGCATATAATAGTTTTGACTCATGTTCATATTTTAATGACCATATTTATCTTTTCTTGATAATGTCTAACCAAATTTTGATTTTAGTCATTATCTTCTTAATCAACATGTAACTTTACAGGTGAAAATTTTAAGAGTAATGTTACACCCACACTAAATTTCATACTCAAACAATACCCACACCAAATTTCACACTCAATAATCCTGGCTTTTGATTCCAGCGGGCTCCATGTGGCTCTCACATGGGTCCTATACAGGATGCACATGAATTAAGGGTGGGGATGTGTTGAGTGTGAAATTTGGTGTGGGTGTATTATTTTTTAAATTTTAATTTTACTTGATCATTTGTTTTAACTTCAAAGGGTATATATGTATTTAACAATATTCTTATTTCATTTTTTCTTGTCCCAACCACACACTGGATTCTAAATTAAGCTAGGATTCTACAAGTGAACCAAATACTTTGCATGGATTCAGATTCCTGATAAAGTAATTACAAGTACAGTAATTCTTGGTAATCAAAATCTACCTAAAATAATCTGTGAACCAAACGAGCCCTTATGGGTTTGTTAATGCATTTTCAGTGTATCCCTACAATTCCATTAGTCATCTATTATATATATCTAAAAGGCAAGACCAAAGGAGCTTTCTCATTGCGCCACGTGGCGCCTTCTTTGTTTTTCTTTTTTCTTACATGGCATCTCTTAAATTTTTTCCTTTTTTTTCCCCCTCATTTTTCTTTTTTCCACATAGAATTCATTTAATGTTTGTCCTTACTCTTCATCTTCCTTTACCCCATTCATTGAATACATATATGACTACCCAATAAATGTAATTATATTTTCAATTTACATTAATTTTTCCCATATATTTATGAACCAACTAAATCTCTTGAAAAAAGAAAAACAAAAAATTAGGTGTATCTGTCTATCTATCTATACTAATATCTAAAAGGAGCTAAATCCTCTCCTCTAACCTGCCACTTGGCATTTTATATTTTTTCCTTTTTTCTACATCATTTTCTAAATCACTTTTTCTTTTTTCTTTTTCCTTTTTTTTGTTTTGATTTTAGTTTGTGGAGTATTCCATAATAAAGACCATCTATCTTCTCCAATACTCAGTACAATATATAAATATATATATATATATATATATAATATAAATGCATGCATGGTGGCCTTTAATTTTACTATGAATTGGAAATTTCAAAGGTCATGAATTATATATATATATATATATACACATATATGTTACAAAGCCTTTCACCTTTTGTGAGCTATGCCATCCCCAGCTCTCTCTCCTCTCTCCATTAAGTGTCCTTTAATTTTCCAAGATTGTTCTCTGAATTCGTCCAACCATTCCTCTCTGAAACATGCAGAAAGTCTAGGGGCAAATATATCTCTTAAATCTTCATCGTTTATGCTTCTACTTGTGGCAGATTGTGGATTTAATTTTAACCTATCAGAACCAACGAAAGGGTAAAATCAGTGGTATTACTAAAACATATATGGCCAGAAATTTGTCTCTCGCCTCCAAATTTGTATTATGAAAGCTGATTTCTTTTTACACATGTCTCTAGAGGATTTGTGAATTTAACATTGAATTTTTACTAAGTTATCTTCTTTTTGTTTTTCCCTATGATTTTGCAGCGAAGATCAGTTAGCTATTTCAAAGAGGACACACTTTTGTGTTACTATGGTATGATTGTATCAATTGCAAGTCTGTATGTTTCACCTACAAAAGAAAATTATGTTGCAACATGATTTAGTATTGTTCAGACTGTATCTGTAGCAGTATTGGCCTAACTTCATTGGTTCATCCCAAATTTTATATTTTTGATACAGATTCATATATGCAAGAGCTACACGGATTGAAATCAATTGAGATTTAAATTATTAACCTCGCAGACTTAAGATATTTGATTCAAAAGTGAACTAATGCTATTATTAAAAATTCCACTATCCTTATGACAAAAACAATTTCCACACATTTACTTCTTCTTCTACTTTTTTTTTTCCTTGGGTTTTGTTTTAATGTAAAATTTTGCGCTTAAAAATCATTTTCATGTAAATCCATAAAATTAGTGCTCCCGTGCATTGCACGGGTTATCGACTAGTTATTGTTAACAGGAGAGGCAGAACCCGTTTTAGGGGAGCAAATTTGTCACGGACACTTGCTCACGACTTGCTCGTGGAAGTGACAAGTGTCTATTTAAAAAATAAAAATAAAAAAAATAAAACTCGAGAGAAAGAGTTGAGGGGAGATATTAGGGTGTGGTGCTCACACACCCACACACACGTGTATAAACACTCTAAAAAATACGGAGTACATAATTTGAAATGAAAGTGTATCTCGATAATACAAATGCCACGGTGGGTCCCACTATAGACTAAGATTAAATTATAGTGATCTTTGATTTTTTTTTTTTTTTTTTTTGAGGGAATTGATCACTGATTTCAAGTTGGTCTATAGTGTAATCTACCGTGAGATGTTTACATTTAGAGTGCAGTTTGCTCACCCAAAATTGTTCACTCATTGCTTACCCAACTCTCCTATTAGTTAATTCGGTGAACAATTTTGGAGTGAGCAAAATGTATTCTTACACTTAATATACTGTCACTTGTACTATTGAGATGCACTTTGATTTCAAATTGTAAATTTTTTAGAGTGTTTATACACGTGTGTATGTGTGTGGGTGTGTGAGCACCACACCCAAACATCTCCCCTTAACTCTCTCCAATTTTTTTTTTTTTTTCAAATATCCCTGTGCAAATTTGTTCCCTACACGTTGCCAAGAGGCGGCAGTTTCTCCCCCTCAATTTTTTAAAATCAGTCTTTCACCTTATAAATTTCACATATTGTTTATTTTTACCCCTTGTTGCCTCCTCTCAACTTTTATAATCATTATTTTATTTCATATATTTTATACATTAGTCATTTTTACTCCTTAATTGCGCCCCAACTTTTTAAAATAATTCTTTTACATTATGTATTTCATACGTTATTTATTTTTGCCCCTTAATTGCCCCCTCAACTTTTCAAAATAATTGTTTCACCTACATATTTCATGCTTTATTCATTTTTCCTTAATTGCCCCTTAACTTTTCAAAAAAATACTTTTTAAAAAGAAAAGGAAAAAAAAAACGAATCAGTGGCCTATCTAAGCAAATTCAAAACAGTTGGCTGATTCAGCCTCCATGAATCAACTAGATCAGATCAGCAAGGAAGCTCCACTAATATCTAACCTCGAGTTCTCAGAAAAAAAAAATATATATATATATATATATCTAACCTCGAGTAATATCCATTTTCTCTGATTAATTAAAGTTGGAGCAACTGCTGCTGTGTGTGTTAAAGCAAAAAAACAATGTATACTTAACTAGTTTTATTTTTTAACCCCATTCTCGTACATACTTAACAAT
This sequence comes from Hydrangea macrophylla, assembly GCA_033977485.1. NCBI lineage: Eukaryota > Viridiplantae > Streptophyta > Magnoliopsida > Cornales > Hydrangeaceae > Hydrangea > Hydrangea macrophylla. The sequence continues at coordinate 83,417,957 of CM066986.1, read as the reverse complement.
GTATATTCAGGTTAATTTAGCCCCATTCTCATGTATACTTAACTAGTTTTATTTTTTTTATAAAATGAAAACAATGAGTAATTCAATTGGCAAACGAAGCAGTACTCCGTACTTGTTTATTTTTAAAGTCAGTTAGAGACTCTGAGGCTGTTTGGCGGGGCGTTGAAACTGCGATCAAACAGCTTAAAGACCAAAACGCCAAATGCAGCCTGTTTGGGTGGGTGGTGTTGAATCGCAAAAGTGGGATTGCTGCGATTTAGGCAGGATTTCAGCGCGACTTGTGCAAGCTGGGACAACCCAGCTTTGGAAAAAAGCGGCAAACCTCATGGTCAACACGTGCCATACTAACGAGCCTGCCCCTAGTCTTTTGCAATAATTACAACCGTATCCAGACTAGAAGACAAAATATAGTCCTTAAATGAGACAACCACCACCGCTTGTGAATCTGTAATAAACCGAGGGAATTTATTTTACTTTTTTTGGGTAATCGTGGTTGTCCGGGTCAGTTTGCGCGCACCTCGACTAATCACACGAGGTCAGGGCGTTCGGGTGAATCACCTGTGGCCACCTCCTTGAGATCGAACTTGAGACCTCTGGGTATAACACCCAGATAGGCCTGTAAACGGGTCGGATCCGGACCGGATCTAGTGCATCCAGATCCGCTAAACTATATATGGATTCGGATTCGGATTCGGATCTGACGGTTCTATTATAAGTCAGTCCATATCCGGATCCGCCAAAATATACCGAATCCGGATCCGGATTTGATATGAAATAATATATAATGTATATATCTATACTATTTTTGTATATATATATATAATATGTATATATATAAATATATTTGTATATACATTACTAATATATTAAATATAATACAGTATGTATATGCATTATATATACATAATTATATTATATATATAAAATATGTAGATATATATAAAAATATATTTATATATAAGTATTATTCGGATCCGGGTCTTAGGCGGACCGGATATTACAAAACCATATCCGGTCCATTTTTTAAGCATAAAATACGGATTCGGATCCGAATCTGGATATGGATCTTAAAAAATGCTCAGATCCGTCTAACAGAGCCGGATCTGGACCGGATCCGGGTCTAGACCCGGTCCATTGACAGGCCTACACCCAGAGGCCTTGCCATCCGGCCACAAGGGAAGTGGTTGATAAAGTAAGGGAATTGCTATGTACACCTGTGTATTTGTTATATACACCGAAATTTCTTTATTTTAATCATTTTTCTTCTAAAAATTGTCACTTTTGTAAAGTTGAGCTGTGTACATAGCAATTCCCTAAACTAATGGTTGTTATTGTGGAGACTTTTTTAAGCCTAAAATGTGTGAACTACAGGACAATATATTTAATAATTTTAAAATATAATTTTTTTGATAACTTTTTAACAAATTAATATATTTACTTATTTGATTAAGTAACTAAATAATTACTTAATAACAATTACTAATGCGTATCAATGAAACTAAACTTTATTTTGCACACAATAATAATATGATAGTCTTGTAATATAAGGACACAATTGTCTTTTGGACATTAAAATCACTTTTATATTTATATAACCAAACACTTACATAATCTATTATACCACCATAACCACTTTTACAATACTTTACCCAAACACCACAACAACCATAATTTATTATGACCATAGTCTATTATTACATAAGCAATCCCTAAGCTATCGCAATCGCAAAGCTATCGCTGTGCCAAACACCCTCTCTGTATCATCAAAAAGGGATAGCACTTCAGTGTTGTTAAAACAGTACTGTTTGTGCTGTTCTTCTCACAAAATGAATAATAAAATTGATTTTGCATAAGCAGGTTTTCATTTTGTGAAAAATAAAAAACTGTCTAATTTTACTATTTATTTTATGAGTAAACAGCACAAACAACACTATTTTAACAGCACTGAAGTGCTGTCCATCAAAAAGAAGCTGGACAAATATCCAAGTATTTAATTAACGAGTAATGATTCATGCACATAAAATGTGCACATAAAGTGTGCACATAAAGATCTAGGTCATTTATTTTGGTGGGTCCTATGTGTGCAGGGATGAACCCCACCAAAATGAATGGCTCAGATCTTTATGTGCACACTTTATATACACATTTTATGTGCACATAGCATTACCCTTAATTAACACCAGCTTTTTTCTGAACAGCATAACCAATTCTGAGCACCTTTTTCAGGCAATGACTGTGAGCTTGCATAGTTGAACTTTGATAGTTGGCCCTCGTGAATAGTCTTATGAATTTATTTTTGCAAAGAGATGGGGCTATCGATTTTGCTTTCAGCTTGAGCTTGGGAAAGAGACTAGGAACTTGATTCAGAAAGAGCTTAAAGCTATCTTTAATGAGTTTATCTTATCTTCTCATGTCCGCTCAATCAAAAACCTGAGTGTAATCTGAAAGGTTCCCTATTGAAAGAAGGAAAATGAGCGAATCTCCATCTCCGTCTCCGTCTTGTACTCTGGTGGACTCCTCAACGGGATCCTCCCATCAACCTCCTGAACAAGTGAATGCCATTTCAAGTGAAGAACTGGACCACTTACAGAGAAGCACGAAAAAGACCAAAAACAATCATAGCACTGAAACTCAACAAGATGCCCCAATGTTTGATACACATGCAGATCCCAAAACCTCAGATCCAGGAGCAGATCCAAACAAAGGATCTCTACCCAAGACCTATTCGGAAGTGCTAAATGGTAAACCCTCAACCGATGTCCCCTTTGATTGCTCTGATGCCAATATCTTCGATCAAGAGGATGTTATGGAAGAATCTTCGAACCAACACGACGATTCAGACCCCCTCTATCCTAGCATCCCTTTTCCCAAGTCCTTTCTGGAAAAAATAAGAGCTCCTTGGAAAGAAAGTCTCCTAATCAGCTTGCTTGGCAGACCCATTGGATATAAGTCACTGCTAGATAAATTGAAAAAAATGTGGAATCTCCAAGGTGATTTTGAAATGGTTGATCTTGAATCTGGATTTTTCCTTATCAAATTCGATATGAAGGCGGATTACTGGAGTGTCTACTCTGGAGGTCCATGGATTATACAGAATCACTATCTCACAGTCCGCAAGTGGACTCACGACTTCAAAACCTCAGAGGCCGAAGAAGTGCATACGGCGGTTTGGGTCAGGCTTCCCCAACTGCCAATTGAATATTTCGATGAAAAAGCGTTATTCCAAATTGGGAAAGCTCTCGGCAAGCCATTGAAAACGGATTATAACACGGCATCTACAACCAGAGGTAAATTTGCCAGAATTTGTGTTGAAATTGATTTAAAAAAACCCTTATGCCCAGGTTTCAAAATTGGTACTAAGATATATAAAGCTGAGTATGAATATATTCACTCTATCTGTTTCAAGTGTGGATGTGTGGGTCATAGAACCGATTTCTGTCCTACTAGAAACATCTCAGATCAAAATTCTAGCCAGGCCAACACCATCGGAGCTTCACCGGAAAACCAACGGCTACAAAATCCTGAGACCGTTGGAAGAGAAGCTACTGGCCTTGGGCCAAACACAGATGCTACTCCTAGCCAGAAAATGGATATGGGCCCTGGATGCTAGTCCAAAACAGAAAAACCAAGAAGCCCAACTTCCTTAGAAGGCCTGTTCATGAACCTAACCCCCAACCAAGAAGCTTGAGAACCCAAATTCCAGTGGTCCAGCCTGTTGGGCCCAGAGGGAAAAAGCGTGACCAGCCTAATAATTCAAGTGGATCTAGTGATAAGGGAAAACAAATAGCCCAGACCCTTTCCTCTCTTCCCTCAGATGGTATCAATCCCCACCGCTCATCAAGCACAAACACTGTTCAGCCCCATGATCCTATGGTTGTAGAAAACCATATGCTTAGTTACATCTCTGATGCCCCAACCTCCTCGTCTATATCATCCCTCATCCTCACAAACACTAAACTTGCTAACCACAACCCTAACCCTGCACCCACCCACCTTATTTCTAATAAGTTCGCTGCTCTAGCTCAAGAACCCCCTGATCCACTACACCATACAGATCTTCCTTCAACTGAGACTTTAACCCCTTTGAACCCTCCAAATCTCCCCCCATCCAACCTTCAACATGGAGAGGACCCCAATGCCCCAAATAGAAACGATACGACTGCAAAGATCCTCAAAGATCCAAGAAGTAAGCCTAATGGATGTTCATTGGGTAACAGAGACTATCAGATTGATCGTCCAGTTGAGCCAAGACGGAGCCGAAGTCCTAGCCTACAACGTGAGGGTGGGACCGACGGCATCGGAGTTCGAAAACCAAATCAGACTCAACATGGTAAGAGGTCTTGATCTCTTTGCCCCCTGTCCTGCAATCCCAAATCATTTTTCTATGAAGATTCTAGTGTGGAACTGTCGTGGTGCTGGTAACCTGGATTTTAGAAGTAACATGACGGATCTTTTTAATTCACACATGCCTTCTATTGTTGTGCTGACTGAGACTAGAATCCCCATTGCTTCCCTTGATCATTTCTTTAATAATCTTGGGCTTAGCGACTATGTTAATGTTGATCCAGTGGGTAGATCTGGTGGGATTTGGGTTCTTTGGAACCCCGAATTTGTAAATGTCACCACCATCCAGAAAGAAGCTCAAGTAATTCATGTGCTCATTTCGCTTAAAGACTATGACGACTGGATTTTCTCAGCAGTTTATGGTAGTCCCAACCCCCGAAATAGAGACCTCCTTTGGCAAAATCTCGAAGACATTTCCCACCCTCAAAACAACCCTTGGCTTGTTGCTGGGGATTTCAATGATTTTGCCGAAGCAAGCGAACGCAGAGGCTATACTGATTGTGATTCCAGAGCGAGAACCATCAGATTTTCGAACAATCTCAACAAATGTGGCCTCATGGACCTTGGATCTTCAGGACCTGCTATGACATGGACCAATGGTAGACGAGGTATGGCAAATACTATGGAAAGGTTAGACAGAGCTGTTGCTAATGCAAGCTGGTGCTCGAAATTCCCAGAAGCGGCTATCAAGGTGCTCCCTAGAGTTTACTCTGATCACAACCCTCTTCTTATTTTTCCTTCTGGTTTTTCAGCTCCTCCCCCTAGGATGGGTAGACCTTTTCGCATTGAAAATATGTGGCTCACCCATCCTGATTTCCCTAATATTGTTGAGCAAACTTGGGAAGATGCCAACCAGGTTCTCCTGGTTGCTAATGAGGAGTTTAGTGTTAACGCAAGAACCTGGAACCAAAAAGTGTTTGGCAATATTTTTCACAATAAAAAAAGAATTTTGGCAAGACTTAATGGTGTCCAAAAGGCTCTAAGTTCACACTACTCACACAACCTTTTTTTCCTTGAGAAGTCCCTGCAAAATAATTACAAAAAGATTTTGATTCAAGAAGAAGAACTGTGGCACCAGAAATCTAGAATTAAATGGTTGGCCGTGGGTGATTCGAACACTAAATTTTTCCATCTTTCTACTATCATCAGGCGTAAGAAAAATAAAATTTTTTCTCTTAAGAGTCCTAATGGGCAATGGATTAACGATCCTGATCAATTAAAGGCTCACATAAAAGAGTTTTTTACTAAACTTTATGATGTTGATCCCGGGTCTGAACTTCTGGACAATCTCTCCCCCTCCCATAGAAGATTCAATGAGAGGGAAAGAAGCATCTTATGCTCTCCCATTTCTAATGAGGAGATTAAGAAGGCTTTGTTTGCCATGGGGCCGTCCAAAGCCCCTGGGCCTGATGGTATTAACGCCGGGTTTTACCAAAAATTCTGGGATCTTGTTTCTCCCTCTATCATCAACTTTACCAAAGCTTGTTTTCAGGATTGTAAGTTCCCCTCCTCTCTTAACAAGACTCTTGTTGCTCTTATTCCTAAAACCAACACCCCGGAAACCATTGTCAATTTCAGGCCCATTAGTCTTTGTAATGTTTCGTACAAAATCCTTACTAAGATTTTGACTAATAGACTGAGACCCTTCCTTAACAATCTTGTCAGCCCCAACCAAAGCAGTTTTATTCCTGGACGGAACACTAAGGATAATATCATTATAACCCAAGAGATTTTGCACACCTTGAGGGGCAGTAAGAGTAAGAAAGGGGGCATGATCCTCAAGATTGATTTTGAGAAAGCTTATGATCGCCTTAAATGGGACTTTTTGGAAAAAACCCTGGAAGCTTTCAACTTTCCTTTACCCTGGATCAATTTCATTATGCATTGTATGACCACTACTGAACTTGCCATTCTGTTCAATGGTATTCCTCTTGAAGGCTTTAAACCGAAAAGAGGGCTACGACAAGGGGATCCCATATCCCCTTACCTTTTTGTCTTCTGTATGGAAATCCTCTCTACTATGATTGATAAGAAAGTCATATCTAAGGCTTGGAGAGGCCTCAAAGCTTCCAAAAAAGGTCCTCTCATTTCCCACCTTTTCTTTGCTGATGACATCATCCTTTTTGCGGAAGCTACAGAGGAAAACTTTGATACCATTATGGAAACTTTAAATCTTTTTTACTCTATGTCTGGACAGAAAGTGAGTATTTCCAAATCTAGAATTTTCTTCTCTAAAAATACTAGAGGAAACATTGTTAATGCTATCACTAGGAAGAGTGGCATTTGTAAGACTGATGATCTGGGGAAGTATTTGGGTATTCCTCTCCTACATGGTAGAGTTTCCAAGGATCTTTTTAATAATACCATTCTTAAGATCCAAAAGAAACTCTCTAGTTGGAAAACCCAAATGCTTTCCTTAGCGGGAAGGGCTACCCTTATCAAATCCACTACTGAAGCGATCCCCAATCACCTCATGCATACTATGCTTCTACCTATGTCGGTTTGCCAATCCTTGGATCGTTTGAACAGAAACTTTCTCTGGGGGGACCAAGAGAATGAAAAGAAAATTCACCTGGTTAATTGGGAAAAAGTTTGTCTTCCCAAGAACCAAGGAGGGTTGGGGCTTAGACGAAGCCATGAAAATAATCTCGCTATGATAGGAAACCTTAGTTGGAATCTTTTGAACAATAAAGATAATCTTTGGACTAAAGTCTTGATTGATAAATATCTCCAAGGCAACCACCTCTCTGAGTGGAAGGTCAAAAGGAGAAACTCCAATACTTGGAAAGGCATTATAGCTTCCAAATTTTTTATCAACAAAGGAACCAAGTGGATTGTGGGTAATGGGAGTTGTATAAATGTTTGGAAAAATTGGTGGTGTGGAGACTCCCCTCTTCAAGAGCACCTTGTTAATGATGAACCTCCTGATTTACTTGTCCAAGATTTAATTTCTGAAAATGGATCTTGGAATATTGATCGCATTCAACCTTGGATCACAGAGAGAAATAAAATTGACATTTGCAATACTGTCCTATCCAATCACAATTCCATTGCGGACTTCCCTGCTTGGACCCTCACCGGAAATGGTAAGTATAGCCCTCAAAGTGCTTACAGTTACATCACTGGCAATAGCTCTTTCCCGAGACTCCCTATTTGGAAACATCTCTGGAAATGGAAAGTCCCTAACAAACTTAAACTTTTTGTTTGGAAGTGTATACAGGATAGACTCCCGTCAAGAAATTTGCTTCTTATTAGAAATATTACTACTGACGCTTCTTGTAGCAGGTGTAAGCACTGGAAGGAAGACACCATCCATATTCTTCGCGACTGCCCAAAAGCCCGTGCTGTTTGGAAAATATTACTCCCTAAAGCTATCACTAGCTGTGCTTTGACTCTAAATTTGGACACATGGATCCATAACGAGATTAAAGATGATTCCAGAAGCCACAAATCTTGCATGTTTAATGACTATGTCTTTCTTGCTGGAATTTGGTTCTTGTGGAAGGATAGGAATAATCTCATTTTCAACAAGAGTTCTGCCCCTGACCACATTTTGGTCAGGATGGCCAGAAATTTGGCCTCAGAAATACAGATTGCTTTCAAAAGAGCTCATGTCAACCCCAATAGTAATCAACTAGAACTTATAGGTTGGTCTTCCCCTATTGCAGGTTATTACAAGCTTAACACCGACGGAAGTAGCAAGGGTAATCCGGGGAGAGGAGGATTTGGAGGTCTTATCCGAGACGATCAAGGAAGGTGGAGAGGTGGCTACTACGGGTTCATCGAGCACTGCACAAGCCTCCATGCGGAGATCGAAAGTATCAGAAAGGGTCTTACCCTAATCCTTAGAGAAGGAATCAGAAACGTAATGGTAGAAACCGACTCTCTTGACGCCTGCCATTTACTCCGGAAGGACGAAGACAACCACCCACTTAAGACTATTATTGAGGATTGTAAATTTCTTCTATCTAGATGTAATGGTTCTATCTCCCATGTTAAAAGGGAAGGTAATCGTTGTGCGGATACTTTAGCTAATCTTGGGGTGAACCAAGGAAGTCTTTTTGTTTCTTTAGACTCTCCCCCTCGGGAGCTATGTACGGCGCTTTTTGCTGACCTTTCTGGCATTTGCTTCCAGCGTGGAAGCTAGTTCTTTTGTTCCTTTCCCTAATACCAAAAAAAAGAATAGTCTTATGAATTTGACAACAGTAGGCCCGCTGACCTAGTGGACAGAACCAATCTCTCTGGGTCAGTGCTAACTTGTTTCTAACAATTGAAATGCTTTTTGCTCACCCCTATTTATTTAGGTTTTTATTAGGTGATATGTGTTAATTTTATTTATATTTTATCTCTATATCATTAATATAATTACTAGAATGAAACATATGTCACACTTGATGAGCAAGTATAAACAAAAATGCTCTCTTTTTCATTTTTTTCTACTACTACTACTCTTTAGTTCATGAGCTAAGTGAAAAGGTAAAATTACTTGTTTTTAGCTATTTTTGTTAGAGTAAGGGGGTGTTTGATAACCCAATTAAGTACTGAAAATAAAAATTTTCAGCACTTATTTTATTTCAGTGCGTTTGATAATATACCACTTAATTGAAAAAACAACCAAAAAATCATTAAAAACTTTAAATGAAATTTTTTTACTGAAAATAATTACTGAGTGCATTCTATTCCAGTACTTGAAACATTGTTTTCAGTATTGCTAGCTCAATCGTTTAAAATTTTCAGTACTTAAAATTCAATACTTAATTTTCAATTTTATCAAACGGACCCTAAGACTATAATTTTTAAATTTGGGATATTCCAAATACTTTGACAGTTGTAATACTCTACTATATTGCGACTACTACCATAGCATGCATACAACTAGACCTGGCAAATGGTTGGATTGTGTTGAGTTGGATTTGGATATGGATGGGTTGTTAGTAGATTTGGGTCAAAAATGGTTCTCAATCCGTATGTAACCTACTTATTGCAGGTTGAGAATGGATTGGTTGAGTTCATCCACTTAACCCAAATTCAACTCAGTATCTGGATAGAAATCCTCAAATCAATCATAAGTGATTAACCAAAGAAATAAACAAATTTTATATATCTTCTGTTTAGTTGTAGGAAATAACATTAAAAACCTAAAAAAAAAAAAATAATAATGCTAGAGACACAATCAATTGTACAATCTTGTTTAAAAAGGTTGAAATTTGTGCTGAAAAGTATGCACACCACCTTTTGTGTGTGCAGACATGTGCAGGTTTTTAGCACAAAGTCTAACATTTTTAAGTAGGATTGTGTATTTGGTTGTACAATTGATTGTGTTTTTAGCATTACTCCCAAAAAAATGAACAAAAAAGCTGAAAGCACATACACCTACATTGATTACATATATGTATAATATATATATATATATTAGTTGTGCATTAAGCTCTCCAATTTTCCTTTGATTCCATCCGACTACAGAAGTTGGTTGAGGGAAGAGAGAGAGGGGTCTCGATTTGGTTTCTGGGAATAGAGAGTGAGGAGGTGCAGCTGGAAAGTGAAGAGAAATAATTAGGGGTGTACGTCGTCGGTTGCGGTCTGTTTTTGTGTATTTTAAAATTGATCAATAGGTTCAATTTTGGTCAATTTTGAAGTTTTGGTCGATTTTTTGGTTAATTTTAACTTACACATGCATTTTATAAACCGACCAATCGATTTTTTGATCGGTCAATTTTCAAAGTTTCAGTTGTTTTATTCGCCCCTAGAAATAATAATCTCAGAAGAGAGAGAATAGGGTAGAAAATGCATTTGAGGTCTGAAGTGTGCAGTGGGTTAAAAATGGGTCCACGTGCACATGCCAAAGCCCACTCATCAAATTAGACTTGTACGCCCAACCCACTAACGACCCAAATGTTTCTTCAACCCATATTTAGATATTTCAGGTTGGTTTTGGATGGATTCGCAGGTTTTGGGTTGAAATTGCGAGGCCTGTGTAGTGTGTACTATATCAAAAGCATTTGAGAATTAAATTTATGATTCAAATTTAAAAATTATAACACTAATCTTGTTATTATTTGGTTAGCATTCGAAGGTGACCGATTTCTTCCAATTGGATGTCTTTTTCATTTTTCTACATTTATACTCTCTTTGGTTCATGAGTTAAGTGAAAAAATATATGGCCGACCCTTGGCCCAAGCGGCTGCTTTAGGCCTCAAGTTATTTTTTTTGTCCAATTTCTATATTACTTTATTCTAATTTTTTTCTAATTTTTATGAAACTTATTATTTTAGGCATATTTTCTTCTAATTTCTTCGTAATTTCTATGAAATTATCATTTTAAGCCTATTTTCTTGTAATTTCTTCCTAATTTCTATAATTTTAGGCATATTTTCTTCTAATTTCTTCCTAATTTATATAAAACTTATCATTCTAGGTCTAATTTCTTCATAATTTCTATGAAACTTAATATAGAGCCTAATTTTTTAAGCCCATTTAAAAGTTCGCTTGAGGGCTCGAACAATTTTTGTCATCTTAAGACAACCTTGAAAAAATATAAATACTTTTTAAAGCTGTTTTTGCTATTAATTTGATTACTATTCAAAGAGGACTCCTTGCAATTTATACCAATGTCCTTGATTTTTGAATTTGAGTGTCACTTTTCTTTCCATTTAGTCATTGACGATTAGTTTTTAGTTCACTCTTTCTTAAATAATTGTTTTACTCTAACCCAAAAAAGATAAATCAATCTCCAAAACTAAAATTCTCTTTAATTTGCTTGTATATGTCTTGAAGGAAAATCTTGAGACTGATTTTTTTTTTTTTTTTTTTTCACAACATTCTGAATTAATGTTTTTTTTTGCTGATCAAAGAACTTTAAAAAATTCTGAATTAATGTTTAGCTAGCTTCATCGGCTATTTATAATTTATATCAGGGATAAGTGTATAAGTATATAACCACTTCTCTTGTGGTCGGATGACAAGGTCTCTGGGTGTTATACCTAAAGGTCTTAAGTTCGAATGTCAAGGGGGTGGCCACAGGTAATCCACCCGGACGCCCTGACCTCGTGGGATTAGTCGAAGTGCGCGCAAGCTGACCTGAACACCCACGGTTACCAAAAAAAAAAAAAACAAAAGTGTATAAGTATATAGTTCAACATGCAGTGTCAGTATAATTTTATCCCTCACAAAGGACCGAAGGAAGGTAGTGAAACTTTTAAATAAACAGAATTACTTTTATGAGTAATATTCCGGGGAGTAATGCTAGAGACACAATATATTACATAATATAAAGTACAATATGGTTTTAAATGTCTGTACTATGTGCTGTGTAAGTGGTATATAGAAAAGTGTGAAAATTTCAAACAACACAGGGTATAAGATATTTAAAGCCCTATTGTGCTTTTTGTTGTGCAATGTGTTGTGTCTCTAGCATTACTCATATTTGGGACACTAACAAATTCCACTAACACTCACACTCACACTCACACTCTATCTCTCTCCAGAGATAGAGTGTGAGTGTGAGTGTTAGTGGAATTTGGGAGAGAGATAGAGTGTGGGTGTGAGTGTTAGTGGAATTTGTTAGTGCCTCTAGCATTGTTGTTACCTTTATATATGAGTTATCATTTATCAGTGAATTTTAAAAGGTAAATATCACTTGCAGGTTTGACCTTAATACACATATCTCCCCTCACGTTTCAAGAATGTCACTTACCTATCATATTTATGAATTTTAGTGTTAGATTCTCTTAAATTTTTTAACGATTTGTTAAAGAGAGGGGGAAAACTGGTACTAAAATTTAAAAATAAGAAAAGTAAGTGAGATTTATGAAATATAAGATAAAATATGTGTATTAAAATCAAACCTCATGTAAGTATGCAATTTTTACCTATTTTAAAATGATATAACAAGAATCCATTTCTCCCAAGTGGTGAAGTGGCGCACCTTTTACACATTATTACTTAGAGAAATGTTAGATCTATATAGTAAATTATACATTTTTTTCATACACAGTTTTAAATATTTGTACCTTATGTTATTTGAATTATTTTCACTTTTATGTGCCCCACTCAAACAGCACAAAATACAAATATTTAAAATTATATGTGAAAAAAGTGTGGAATTTACTGTGTAGGTCTAGCATTTTTGTATTGCTTAAGAGTTAAGAAAAAAAAAACATGAGATATTAGGAATTACAAAAAGAACATAAAAAAACAAAAATAATTGGCGTAAACAAGTAGGCCAAAAGAGGCCAACTTTCGTCACGTGAGAGAACATAGTGGCGTGGTTTTCACGCCAGTATAGCAATTTGTATTTCGTTGACTTTTATACGAAAAAAATTATTATATTAAGGTAAAACTCTATGGTACATCCTCGCACATCTTAGTGATTTTAGTGCTAAATATTATACTGTACTTATTTTTTGCAATGTTGTATCATTTCTAAAATAGTTTGTTTCAAAAGTAAATATAATTTTTTTTTATCTACTTTTAGCAAAAGATTTGGTAATTTCTTTTGATACCTTTTCAACTGGTTTGAAGTTTGATTAGTCTAAGTGTAAAAGTGTATTCACTTGGCATGTAGGTGAATCAATAATATTTTAGAATAAGGCTAAATATGTCCAAGAAAATGTACTAAGTATTGCCCATTTTTTTTTTTTTTATATTTTTTTAAGTTAGGTCATTTTTAAGCTCTGTTTGATTTCTAGATTTGTGATGGGAAAAAAAATTTGAAAGGAAAACAAAAAACTACTCCATAAATCACTTGTGTTTTTTCTTATAATTTTCTTCATACATAAAATATACTTAAAAATTTTAGTTTATGTCTCATTTTATCATTTTGTTTCCTTTTATCCTCGTTGTTTTTCTTGTTAATAAAAAAAATATGAATATTTTTCTTTCTTTTCCCTAAAATTAGGGGTGTAAGAAAAAACCGTAAATTGAAAATCGACCGAATCAAAAATTGATCGGTTAGCTTTTAAAATGTATGCACAACTCAGCACAAGTTAAAACCGACTGAAAAACCGACTGATCTCCTATAAAACCGACAGAACCACCCAAAACCGACATTAACCAAAATGATGTTAGAATGTTATAAATTGGTATATATGACACACATCCTAAACTATTTGAATGTATCATAGAATGTTAAAAGAGTCCAAAAATAATTAAACCCCTTAATAATTAAACGACGGCTCAGAAGCCCATTGGTTACTCTATCCACAGTCTCCGATCCAATCTGGACCGTACAATCGTAGCCTGCAAAAAAAGTTTAAAATCCACCCGACAGTCCCAAGGAAGAAAACTCGTTAAAGGGGGCAGCTGAAGAAGAAGAAAGTCTGTTCACTTCTTATTTCCAGATTCTAGAGAGAGAATTTAGAGAGAGAAACAGAGATATGTCGGGAGGTATTGCGCGTGGTCGTCTCGCCGAGGAGCGTAAAGCCTGGCGGAAGAATCACCCCCATGTTAGCCTCCTTCCCCCTAGCTCTATACATATATCGATATATATTATATATATATGTATAGTCGTACATGTAAACGATAGTTCATTCATGATGGTCTAATCTGTTGTGTTTGATTCCTTTGATTTTTTGCAATTTCGTAATCTGATTTGTTTGTTTATTCATTTCAATGGTATTGATTTTAGGGTTTCGTTGCTAAACCTGATACTCTACCTGACGGTTCAGTGAATTTGATGGTGTGGCAGTGCACTATCCCTGGTAAGGCTGGGGTAAGTTATCATCATCTTCTACCTAGCATGTTACTTTACAAACCCTATGTTTTTTTTTGTGCATTTTTTTTAGTGGTTTGTGAAAGCATTGGTATTTGTTTGGTAATTCTATTTATAATTCTTAATTACTTTTATTTTTTACATGGAATACTCTTGGATTGAGATTATTTCTTTGGGTGGAGCTGGGTTAATTAGGGTTTAGTCAATTTTTAGAGTACTTTTTACACATTTTGTCCAATAATGAAAAAAAATTTAGTGAAAGGCCCCTCACATATAAAACTGGTCAAAAATCACCAAGCTATTTTAGTGGAATTTCACTCCTCGTCTGGATTTTTAGTTTTGAAAGTTTATTGAAATTTCACAACACGTCAGAATTTCTATTTCGAGTGGTTCTACTCTAACAAAAGACTTGGGGGCTTTTTACGAAAAGTGTTTTCATTGTGTCCTTGAACCAATAACTTTCCCAAACAGAGGATTTAACACTAAATTTCTATTTTTTTTTTGTTTGGTTACTAGAAGCACTACCTTCTAACTTGTGCAATGCACCGGAGGATACGGGAGAATACCTTAGTCAGCATTAAGTTTTCAGAATATATTTTTTTAAACTGGTTAATTTACCCTTATCAAACCAAGAAATATTTTTTTCTTGAGGAAGGGACAGAAAGCCATGTCAAGTTGTCATCCCTAGTCAAAATGATATCTTTATGGCTAGGATATTTGTAATATTGTACAACAAATTTGGGTAAAGTAGTCATTTTGAAATTATTAGTTTGATTTGTTTTTTGTTTTGAGAACTTCTAAAAAGTTGTTACTATTTGATAGAGTAAGAGACATTTGAAAATTGTTTCTTTTGGCTTTGACATGGGTAAAGTAGTAATATTAAAGAGTTTTAACCAAAATATTTATCAGTCAACTGGATCGACTGACGAAAGGAGAAAGTGTTACTCAAACCAAACATCGGTGGTTAGTGTGATTTTCATAACTATTAGGGAAATTCTTGCAAAAATCGTTCTTAAGAAATTAGGCTTGAACTTAATGCTTCCCCGAGATTCAGCACTATTCCATCACCTACAGAGTAATGTTTGATGGATTGTAAGATCAGTTGATATCCTAGCTTATTCATTGGTTGCGAGGAAGTTTTGATTTTTCTCATTTGTTTATTTATATTGTTCAACAAGAGCTTTTGTTGACTTAGTGTGCAGTCAAGTTATCTTGAATAGATGACTTTGTAGTGTGGAGGTACTTGGTAGTTGGTAGAGAAGAGAGATGAATGGTTTATTAGTATGGTGTTTGAGTTCTGAGTTAGATCAAATTGTTTAATCTCGTGGTCTGTACACTCCATTTTGTATTACATCAATATTCTGCTTGAATAAGTTATCATCATCATTTTTTCCCATGTTCTGCATGTAGTGAGTCTAGTGTTAGTTGCTTACAACAAAGCTTGCATTTCTGATCGTCTAAAGTATTGGAGCACCATGTTTGTGTAGTTCGGATAAACCACTCTGGTTTGATTAAAAGATCTATCATTGCCTTAGTTGTGTTTCCTCTTTCCTTTGATACTTGACTTCTTATGGGCGTACGTCAGTGTTTCACGTTGATACATCCCATTTTGTTGAATACATGCGAAACTGAGAGGATCAGCCATGCACTTACTGCCATCCGCAGTTGAGCATAGACAAGAGCTTGTTAATGACCTTCAGTCCGTTGTAAGATCAGATGATCAATGGGTTGCTAGAGAGATGGGATCAATACTTAGTTGAGAGAGAGAGAGAGAGAGAGAGAGAGAGAGAGAGAGAGAGAGAGAGAGAGAGGCTTTGTGATGGGTTAGTGGTGGTGATATAGCAACACATCTTTCTCGCATGGTGATGTGGCGTGGTAAACTTGTTCGAATTCTCTTTCGATTTTTCCCTCTCTCGTACTGTGTTTTCTGCTAGGCAATGTGGTGCAATTCAATTGGCATCTCTGTTTTTGGTTTTTTTTTTTTTTCTCCTTTTCGGTAAGCTGATGTGGTAGAGGTTGTTCCATTACTGTTGTCGTGTTTGTTTTTCTCATTTTCCCCTGCAGAGTGAGGAAAATGTAGATAGAGTATAAGAGTAATAGAGTGAATATATTTTTCTGGTAAGACTTTCAGCCCTCAACTGGCAACACAGAGTCCCTGACTATTTCTTCAAGTTGTTGGGGCCTGGTAGAATATTGCCAAACCTTGAGGGGGATGATTTTCTCCAATAAAATCTGAAGTATTATTTGAATTGTACAGTGTTATTTTACTCATACGTTTTGGACTGCCCAGTTGAGTTATCATTCAAGATAACAAAATGTTCAAACCTCAGCGTACGCGATGCATTGAAGATGTTTGCAGAACTATTTTAAGAATGGTTGTTGTCAGGAAATATTTTTCCTCAAAAACATGTTCAGAAAGCTAGGATGAAACTTCCTAGGAACATTATGGAACTTTTCGTTCTACTTAATAATGATAACTTGATTCGTAAGATTAAAATTTTTTTTGAACTCGTGTTGGATAAACAAACTATATCAGTTCATATATTCAAAGATAGAGATAGGAGGAGAGAAAAGAAAGCATGAAGATAAATAAATAGGAGAAGCTCAGTGCATCTTGTAGAATTTCATTCTTAACAAGAGTATAAGAAATATGAAATGGTGGAAGGGGGGGGGGGGGGGGGGGGGGGGATGGTTGTGTGGAGTGGAATGTAGCCTCTGTCATCCTTTTTCCCAAACCAATGGGGTAGTATAGCATTAGCATAGGGTCCGTTTGATAAAACTGAAAATTAAGTGCTGAATTTTAAGTACTGAAAATGTTAAGTGATTGAATTTGCAATATTGAAAACAGTGTTTCAAGTACTGAAATATATTGCATTCAATGATTATTTTCAGTAGAAAATTTTCGCGTAAAGTTTTCAGTGATTTTTTCGCTGCTTTTTCAATTAAGTGATACATTATCAAATGCACTGAAAAGAAATAATTGCTGAAACTTTTCATTTTCAACACTTAATTGGGTTATCAAACACACCCTTAATCTTGGACAAATTCATTTATGGTGGCTTTGGATCACAATGAACAAGTAGGAATAGGAAATGTATTTTGAGGTTCAAGAAGAATCACATATCTTTATCTAGAATTTTGAATTATCACCGCAAGAACATATATGGCATTTCACCACACAAGCAAAAGAAATGCTCTTTTTGCAGGGTGGTTTCTTTTCCCTGCACCTGCAGTGGACTTTGGATGGGTGCACAACCTAGACGCAAATTCAAAATTGGGTATTGGAAAGGATTAGGAGGATGGATGAAGCAATACTAGTCAAAAGGGGAGTGACTTGCTATAAAGAGCACCGTAGTTTGTTGATGTATTATAAATATATTATCTCTCTTTCCCTTTCCAGTTTCTGTGAGAAGGGATTAGAGAAGCTGCAATGTGATTTTCTATGGGGAGGAAATCAAATACCACCTGGTGAGTTGCAACAACATTAGAAGAGTAGGGATCTTGGAATTAGAAAAATGTCTCTTTAACAAGTATAACTAGGAAAGTGGCCATGTAGGGAAGATACAAAACTGGACAAATAAACTTATGGAGAAAGGTAATGTGTATAACATATGATGGTGCGGTGGCAATGGAGACTTGGTGCACCAAGGAGCCAAGAACTCTACGGACAGGGAGTTGGAAAGACATCTAGAAACAAATCCAGACCCGACTTAGAACAGGGCCATCATATTAAGTTTTGGTCAGATCATAGAAGAGGTTAGGATTCTTTAGCTGCTACATATCTGGAGCTATTCAGTTTGGCAGCAAATTGATAGGCCCTAGTTTGGATTATCTCAGGCAGAGTGTTAATGGTATACGATAGGTGAATGGGATACTCGCTTCACAAGGTCATTCCTGCAATTCCAACATTGGGCAATATAGATGATGACTATCTTCATGGATTTTCTGTATAAACAATCCGTGAAGAGAGGGAAGAGTGATAACTTGACATAGAATTTGGCCAAGATTGATTGCTTGTGTCAAATCTTATTTGTGAAGTCCCAATGGGTTAGCACAATACGGTATTTCTCTGGAAGACAATGTGGAAGACAAAGCACCTACTGAAGAAGCATTTGTAGCTAGACTGCAAATTTTTTTTTTTTTTTTTTTTGGGGGGGGGTGGGAGGGGAGAGAGAGAGAGAGAGAGCGAAAGAGAGAGAGAGAGAGAGAGAGAGAGAGAGAGAGAGAGAGAGAGAGAGAGAGAGAGAGATAATACTCATAGTTGATAACCTTTGGAGGAAAAGACACGTCATAGTAGGCCAATGAAAGTCTGTAAATCGGTTATTACCTTGTTTGGTGGCAAGAGATTTTTGGAAGATGCTACTTGCTTACTTTTTTTTTTTTTGTAGAGTTGCTTGATGATCTAAGGCTCCTATGTCTTTTTTTAAGTTTAAATCCTGTATACATGGGCTGTCCCCCTTTTTGGTATTTTCTCGATGATCCTTATTTTTTCAAAAAAAGATGTAGGGTCTTCTGGAAACTCTCCTTGAGGTGCATAGCATCTTACTGTACAACTACGTACAATTGTTTGCAGTTTTATTTGTTTATTTGAAGTAGAGTAATTACGGTTTGCATACAGAGAGTGAAGGTTACTCTGTGGCTAATTAGTTGAGATGTTACCTTGTAGTGACGACCATGTCAGTGATGTCACTAAATTGGGCAAGTTGTGTCATGGTGTTAGATCTTGAAAGTTACTTTTGCTGTCACCTGGAAGGTTTCTTTATGACAAGTATTTTGAACCTCATTTGGTAGCTATATTTGGTATGTGGCTTTCCATTACAAAGAAATTATTTGAAGACAGCATTGCATACTTTATGACTTGTTTGGGATGCCATACGCTCCCTTTGTGCTGAGATCCTACAAGAAGATCAAGAATACTTATTTTCTTTCTCTAGTATCAACTAAATGTTCTCCATTGTTTTTTATGCAATTTATCATGATACCTTTTATTACATCAGTTACCTGTTTATGTAGGGTATTCATGGCTTCATGTCTCACTCTATTCTGTTTGCGTTGAAAATCCGAGTTTGTTGTGGTAACAATTACACGAAACTGAAGATGACAAATCATAAATTCTCGTCTTTTTAATGTTTACCATGTCCTTGTTTTCTTTTTTCCCCCCATTTTTGATGATTTGGGTGGCATAGACATTTAAAACATGTAATGGTTGCAGACTGACTGGGAAGGTGGCTTCTACCCGCTTACGCTCCACTTCAGTGAAGACTATCCTAGCAAACCGCCCAAATGTAAATTTCCCCCGGGCTTCTTCCATCCTAATGTCTACCCATCTGGAACTGTGTGCCTATCAATTCTCAATGAAGACAGCGTACGTTCATTTTAGTGCTTTCAATTGATGTTGTTAAACCATGATTTGGTTTGCCAAAATTTTGAATCGTGGATCGAATTAATTAATCATAAATTCAGTTTTCTTTAAACAAAATAAATAATATATAGACATAACGATGCACGCACATAACAACACAGGTACAATGCCTAAAATGAACATAATAATAATTTAACACAAGTTTCATACAATATCAAGGCTCAAAATGTTGAAAGTTTTTCATTTTAAACTTGAAAATTCAAATTTCAAAATTATAAATTGTGAATCGTATTGAATCATGGATCGTATTGGGTTGTATGAATTGAGTCAACTCGTGAATTATAAGATTTTGATGACCATGCTTTCAATACTCTGCGGCCAGTGTTTTTTTTTTTTTTTTTTTGGGTGTGGGATTTGTTGGTGCCTCTGCTTATTTGGTGTGTGTGTTTTTGTTAGGGGTGGAGACCAGCCATTACGGTGAAGCAAATTCTAGTGGGCATCCAGGACTTGTTGGACCAGCCCAACCCCTCTGATCCTGCACAGACCGAAGGGTATCACCTCTTTATCCAGGTAATCTTTGTTTCTCTTGAGAGTGAGAAAGTGATTTCCCATTGCATTTCTTTACTATGAACCCTGTAATGTTGGGCTTTTTATGGTTCATGGATTTAGTGAGGGAAATGAAAGAAAACTGAGGAAAGCACTTTTCATTGTTTGGTTAAGGAAAAGACTTTGGGAGTAAAAAGAAGATAGGGTGAAAGTAATAGAAGTTAGAATTTTCCGAATCACTTCCCCTTCCTCTTTTATCAACTTTGTTCTCTTTTTTTTTCCCCTTCGTGAAAATCAATTTCAAATGTTATCTAGGCATGAAGGAAAACACTATGGAGAAGATAGGAAATAGTTTTCCGTAACGTTTTCTTTTCCTTCTCCTCTCCGTCGCGAAATCCGGAAACCGAACGCAGCCTTAGGGCCAGCGTTTTGCGTCAGCATTTCACAATCACGTTTTACCGTATAGGGTATACTAGAATCAATAACCATGCGATGCACGGGAAAATATTTCTAAATTTCGTGTATTTTTTTGTTAAGCAAATTTTATGTACTTAAATTTGTTAGTGGTGTTGTTATTTTATATATAATGTAGTTTTATTAATTAGTTTAGTTTGTTTCATGTATGTGTGTACATTTGGAGATATGTATATGTATTTATACAGATTAGATAGATTAGATATTGATGCGATTTTATATGGTTTAAAATGAGATAAGGAAAGAGGGAGAGAGAAATAAAGGGAAAAAAAGAGAGATTATACATGTATATCTTGTATTAATTCCAGAGATACAGAAAATAGGAAAGAAGAAGAATAATATAGAAAAGTGGGAAAAATCACAGAGCCGCCACGTGGCAAGCATGTGATTCCACTTTATAATATGCAATTTTATGTACGTAAATTTGTAAGTGTTATTGTTATTTTATTTACAATGTAGTTATATTATTTTAATTAATTAGTTTAGTTTTTATATGTGTGTATATTTGGAGACATGTATATATATATTAATACAAATTATATAGATTTGATATTGATGAAATTTGATATGGTTTAAAAAGAAATTAGGAAAGAGAGGGAAAAAAAAGGAAAAAGAGAGATTATACATGTATATATGTACTAATTCTAGAGATAGGAAAATAGGGAGAAAAAGAAGAAGAAGAATATAGAAAAGTGTATATATATATGATTATATAGATTGGATATTGATGAGATTTGATATGGTTTTAAAAGAGAAGGAAAAGAGAGAGAGAGAGAGAGAGAGAGAGAGAGAGAGAGAGAGAGAGAGAGAGAGAGTCTAATTCCACTTTATATTATGTATATATGATATGATGTGGGCTCTGTCATTTCGTTATTGTCCTGAAAAAAAAAGGGGGGGGGGGGGGGGGGTTTGCGAATCCTCTTTCAGCTATAAAAGATGAGAAGAGCCCTTATTGCCTGGTGTGGTGAGATAATTGGCAGGTTGTTAAAACATGGGGAAGAGCTTATCTGCATATGGAAAAACTTTAATTTCTACATTCCACAAGCCACTGTGTGAAGCTTGGTTATTTCAAGGTTTAGAGGGAGACAACATGGTTTTGCCATCATTTAAGAAACTAGAATCAATACCCGTGCGATGCACTGGAAAATGTTTCTAAATTTTATGTACGTATTTTTTTGCTAAGCAAATTTTATGTACTTAAATTTGTTAGTGGTATTATTATTTTATATATGATGTAGTTATATTATATTATTTAATTAATTTTGTTTGTATAATGTATGTGTGTATATTTGGAGATATATGTATATATATATATATTAAAACAGATTAGATAGATTAGATATGATTTAAAAAATATATTATAGCTAATCTTGGATAATTTTGGGATATAGCTACTGAATATATGCGTGTGTGTGTGTGTGTGTGTGTGTGTGTGTGAGAGAGAGAGAGAGAGAGAGAGAGAGAGAGAGAGAGAGAGAGAATAGGAAAAAAGAGAGATTATACATATGTATCTGTATTAATTCTAGAGATATAAAAATAGGGGGAAAAAAAGAAGAAGAAATATATAGAAAAATGGAAAAATCAGAACCGCCATGTGGCAGGTGTCTGATTTCACTTTATATATAATATATATATATATGATTAATGATGTTTCAACCATTTCGTTATGCGTAATTTCACATAGCCACATCCAAGCGTGTCAAATCACCATAGAAACTTTAGTGCACATCAGTTGCCTGAAACATCCTTTACTTCTCAAATGAATTCATCATAGAAACTTTTGTGAACTTTTTCTCTAAAGAACGGGTGCATCAAATGGTGGGGGTATAGTTTTAAAAATCAAGTCATACTTGCAGGGAGTAATGCAATGTTTCCCAAATTTTAATCCCAAATTTGGTTCTCAAATGATTTACAGTTGTACCATGCTATGGCGGTGGTCGGTGCCTCGGTGGTACTGCATGTGGTACAACCAATAAAGCATTTGGGAACCAAATTACTTGCTTGCAGGTGTCTTAGACTTGCCTGCATCTGCCTAGCTGTGTGTCTGTTTTCTATGATGGGCTTAGATAATACTTTTTCCACACTTGAGGCTTTGTCTGTTAGGTAGGGGGGGAGGGGTGCGGGGGAATGAAAACATAAGAGGAAAATATTCTCCTTTGATTGGTTAATAAGGAAAACCACGAGGAAAGTAGGAAGGAAATGAATATAAGTTGAGAAATAAATTGAATATTTTGACTTGTGAGTGTTATTTCCTTCCTTCTTTGTTACTTAAAATTTAAAAATTATGGTTTAGAAATTTTAATTTTTAATGTTGTTTTCCAATTAAATTTTCCTTCTCTAAAACCGCAAACCAAACAGACCTTTATCCATTTGATAAAACCAAAAATTAAGTACTGAAAATTAAGTGCCGAATTTTAAGTATTGAAAATTTTACGCGATTGAATTTGCAATACTGAATTCAAGCAATGAAATAGACTGCATTCACGGATTATTTTTTGTAGAAAATTTTCACTTCGAGTTTGCAGTGGGTT
The DNA here is from genome assembly GCA_033977485.1 of Hydrangea macrophylla. Taxonomy (NCBI): domain Eukaryota; kingdom Viridiplantae; phylum Streptophyta; class Magnoliopsida; order Cornales; family Hydrangeaceae; genus Hydrangea; species Hydrangea macrophylla. Next base: position 83,394,991 of record CM066986.1, on the reverse strand, counting down.
TTCACTGCTTTTTCAATTATTAATTTATAACTGGTACGCTATCAAACGCACTGATGTTGTGGTACATTATCATTTTCAGCACTTAATTGGGTTATCAAATTCACCCTTATAGTCATTTGAAAATCTGTGCAGGATGCTGTGGAATACAAGAAAAGGGTCCGGGTGCAGTCCAAGCAATACCCACCTCTTGTCTGACAACTGTACCAAGAATTGTTGGAGAACTGCTACTTGGTAATCAGCTTACTTAATGTAGGCTTCATGATTGAAACTTTTCATTTCTTTTTTCTTTCTTCTTTTTGGTTCTGGACTCAAGTTGCTTTGTGTTTATATATGATGACAACAGACCCATAAGCCAATGATGCTCGTTGGTGTACATTTTAGTGATAGACTCTGTTTAATATCAAGAATTTCCAGTAGTCACTATATCACCAATCACCATCTGAATTTTCAAAAGATTTAGGACAAGCAAAGCTGATGGTTGGTGAAAGGTGATTGCAGATAAACTGGTTATGTTATGTGATTGTGAAACTTAGTTTTCTTAAAATATTCAAAGTGCTTTTATGGATTATTTATTGGTCATGGAATTGAGACCATTTGTGGTTGTTTACTTTTATTACTGCAATAAGATGGTACAAAGATCTAGCTGAAAGCTGCAATTAGTAGAAGGATTTACTGAGCTATTATTTTTCCTCCTGTCTGACCTTTTTTTGGACTGAAAACTGACCAAGGTAGCTTTAATTCTCTGCGACTGAGAAAAGCTGGTTTACCGAATAATTTCATTTTAGCTTTGGAGTTATGGACTTAAAAAAGGTATTGCCGAACAGGGCTTAGTAAAGGATCCCTATTGGTTGTGCGTGGAAGTCTACATTTGCACTACGGTTGTAACTTGTAAATGAAATACTATTTTTTCACGAAGTCAACGTGATTATGTTCTGGAATTAGCAATTTGATGCTGCTTGGCTAGACTTTTATAATTTCTCATTGATATGCATTTTGGCGCCTCCACTGTCTGTCCATGTGGACCAGTTGGACGCACCTGCGACAAGTAGAGTTGTTTTGTCTGTAAATACCCATGACAGCAGCTGGTGTTGGGTGGATCCTTAAGGCTCTGTTTGGTTTGAGACAAGAAGAAAAGAAACAGCTGCTCTGTCAAATTAAAACAGAAGTTCGTAAAATATTTTCGTTTGTATACACTATTCTTCTTCCTTTTATGCTGTTCATTAATTTGTCTAATCAAATTAGTGGTGGATCTTGATCATATTGCATTATTATAAATTTTTTTTTTTTTTATCACGTTGTATGCAAATAAAATTTCAAGTAAAGGTTTAATTAATAGGAAATTAGCCATAAATCTCTCCCGAATTAGGCCTTACTTAAAAAAGATGTTGACAATAGGTTCAAAAATAGTGAGATCTTCAAATTGAGGTAAATAATTCTACCTTTTTATTCACAAGTGTTATGTACAAAATTATATACATATATATACAAATACATTCCGATATAAGTAGTACATAATTAAGGATTATACGAGGATTTTCAGTTACAAACAAACCCGTTGAATGTGGAGATAATTATAGAAACAATTAATACCAATTAGTATGGGTTTATATATTAGAAAGGTTTTCAAATTTCGGAGAGATCTTTTGGCTTTGTCAAGTAGCCATTAGTTCATCCATTTTCTCCATTCATCATTGTAAATTCATGAAATCTTACTAGTGTTTGGTGATTTACGATTTTTCATTATTTGGTGCAGTTATGTTTAGTGTTAAGTTTCACACTAGAATGATCATGAATGTTAAATTTCACACTAGAATGAACATGATTTTTGAGACCGCGGATTTTTGCAATAACTTTTTCTTGAAGAGTAGTAATTGTAGAAATTTTAGTACATACTAGTAGTATACAAATGGAAAAGTGTGAAATGTTAAATTTAACACCTACAATTTATTGTGTAAAATAACAAATTTAATAAAAATGGAATGTGTGAAATGTTATTCAACAAATGGAAAAGTGTGAAATGTTAAATTTAACACTTACATTTTATTCGAGTTATTCAACAAATGGAAAAGTGTGAAATGTTAAATTGGGTGTTGCTATGGTAGGTATGCTAACAATTTTGAGTGTAGAAGTTAAATTGAGTATGAAATCTGAGTGTAAAAGTTTGAGTGTAAAGTGTGAGCGTAAAATTTTGCAAGAACCCAATTTTTCAGAATTTAACCAAACCAAAAATCTAAACCAAGGACACCAATCATCACATGAACATTCAACCATAAGAACGGCCAAATTACAGTGCTACACTGAAAAAAAAAAAAAAAAAAAAAAAAAAAAAGACATGAGTGATCAAAAAACAAAAAAATCAAAAAAAAAAATTCCACTACTCCTCTAAATCAAAAACCCTTTTATCACTACATGCAGTGCATAATTTATCACTACAGAAAACTGCAATCTCGTAGATCCGCCTACTCTTTTTGAATCTGCATCCACCTCTCGACCTGTTTCGTGTACCCGAACCGCCTCCACTTGATCAGATCCATCACCATCACATCCGTATTGAAGTAACAAGGTCGCCGGCCGACGAACGTGTTGGAGAATCGCTTTTCCGACTAGAAACTCTCCGTTAAATACTTGCTGAAGTTCACATGACAGTACTCAAGATCTCTGATGGTCTCTGTCCCCAAGCTTGTACTCCATAGCTTTGAAATATCATCGACCACTGCGAGATCAATATTTAGCCCTTATAAGATTGAGACTCTGACAATGTTGGGGTTGCATCAAAAGGCAAAAACTAGCAGGCTCAACGGGATCGACGCGATCTTGTTGGTGATCAATGGGATCGATGGGATCCAGTAGCAAATAGAGAGAGAAAAGGGGAGAGAGATATGGTCTGATGGGTTTTGAATTTAAAAAGAGAAAGAGATAGAGAGATATATAGGGTCTGATGGGTATGATTTTCAAATTTTGAAAAGAGTCCTACTATGTGCACCGAAAATTGACATAAAATGTGCACCGAAATAATCAAGGCCATTGATTTCAGCGGGCTCCACGTCTGTGCGCATGGAACCCGCTGAAATCAATGGTCTTGATCATTTCGGTGCACATTTTATGTGCAATTTTCGGTGCACATAGCATTATTGTTTTGAAAACCTTATAATCATGGTATGTATTTGGAAAGAGGGAGATTGTTCTCTCTCTTAATAATATTATGAATTTAGAATAAATTGGGGTAGTATGGTCTTAATAATATTAATGGACCTATGATTATATTATTTTTGGGCCTAGATCTATTACACATTAAATAGAGCTAATAGGACTTACTAGTAGATATCCCATTAATTAACTACCCTAAATCTATTTTCCACAAATGAAGTTCATTAAGTGGAATGTTGCATGACAATGAATCTAAGATTTTATTTTTATTTTTCAAATTTACCTCTCTTTTTTGGGTAAAAAAAATAAAGAGAGAGAACAAACTCCTTCACAAGCAATGCATACTTTTCAATAAATGATGATAACCATAAAATTTTCACTCTGCATGTAATATCTATTATGAGTGATGCTATGGATGTCAAATTTGATTGAGATCTACGATCACATAATTTAGGATAAAATTTGAGATACAAAATTTCAAACTATGTTGAAAAAGAATTACAAATTTGCAATGTTGAACACATTCATTCAGAATATAATCCCAAATTATGCGACAATAAGAACAATTGAAACAAAATGTTCAAATTCACTCCTCGCTGTAATAAATAAAAGAAAAGAAGAGACATTGAGGTGCGTTTCCTTACATGAATGTAGCCTTATTAAGACATTGCTTTCTAATTTATTACTCATAGTTAAAGGGGCTAAATACATGGTTAAGCCTAGAATACATTTTTGCTCAACCCCTTCTCCTATTGGCTAATATAGTGGGATCTGAGATTAAATGAGAATTAATTAATTGTGCAAAGTAATGGGCTCCACTGCATTAGCCAATGAAAAAGGAGGGTGAGTAATTTTGGGGTGAGCAAAACTTCACTCGTTAAGCCTATTGTGGTTGTGGGTTAAGTACAAATCTAATGGTGTTAACTTTTGATTTGAAATAACAAAAATACCCTTCATTTTAGTCACAATCACAGGGTTAAGTGTCAACTTTTGAACCATAGGGATGTAGGTGAAAACGATTCTAACCAGAGTGGTAAATGAATAGGTTAAATACACGTTACATCAATGCGGTTCGACCCATTACAGTTTATCCCCTTATCATTCAAAAGTTGACACTAAGCCCTTAGTTGTTTTTGAAATAAAATCGGTAAGTTTTTCGTCAAAACTAACGACTAAACACATTTTACTCTTGTGGTAATGAGAAACTTCTATAGTTAAAAAACTGATACTTAATGAGATCAAGGAATGACCCATTAGTAAGGTCTATCCCACTTGCAGATGATTGCGAGTTTGGGTCTCATGAGGTTGTCACACCCCGGAGAAGCAAAAATAGAGAAAATAAATTCCTTTTTGGTCCCGTGGCCCGTGACTGGTGAATAACCGCATTGTCATCTACTCAAACCAACAAACACAATGATAGGGATGATGCTATTCATGGAACATATCCTATTAATATAATAGAGGTTACAGCGGAAACTCACAGGTCGCAGTCTACTAAAAACTATTACAACGGGTGGCTTATAATCTGAAGCCCACAACAATTATTTACAGAAGCACAACAGATATACAAATCGACTATTACAAAGCGGCACGTCTTTGTCTTCAAGCCTTCAGCTCCAAATCCGGCGGAACATCAGTCTCTCGTCCTCAATACCTGCAAAGGTCTAGACATTGGAATGTCTAGGGCATAAACGCCATCAGCTTTGAATACAAAGCTGAGTGAGTACATCAACCACACTCTTCATCCGTTACTGTTCAGCAGCTTAAAATGTAGTTAATGTCTTATTAATGATGTTACTTACGGACATAGCAGAGGTCTGATTAAATATACATCAAATCAATGATAATATGAATAACAGGAAGCATATTAAGTTTCGAAGACAATAATAAAGATCATGGTAAAACATCTCATCACGCTATTCACCAAATCTATGCATGCAACCCATGCTTCCATCCCATGCATCTATCTTTAGGTCAGGACGCTGAATCCACGATTGAATCATTATCTATTCTATCCATACCCATATCCATATTCATACTCGTATCCATATTCATATTCTTATCTGTATCCATACGTCGATACCACATAATTAAGCCAGCAGACCACACCGGTCGTTTACCCGGTGGTGTCCTACTTCACACGATCCCTCGATAGGTTACCGGTCGTCTACACGGTACATCCTATCTGTAAACGATGGAAACAGCACATTGGACGTCTTCTACGATGTTTATATCCTCACTGATCGTCTACATGATGAGAATACATTAGGATACTAGCCAGACGTAATTATCAACGGTACACTGGACGTCTTCAATAGTGTACACGCATCACTGGACGTCTTCAACAATGAGGAGCGCACTAGGAACTCTAACCATCCCACGTCCACCAGGCTCGTTAGCCGTTGATCCCACAGATCCAAAGTATACATATCACGCTATTCCACACAAATGCACATATCCCATTTCCCATCATTTTCTTTTATCTCTTCATACTACTAACCCATGCATGCTGACCGCATGTCATGAAATGCATTATTCTAGATATAGGAACTGTCACATGCTCTACATTTCTCATATCTACTCATTACGCGATTATTAACATGCAGTCATGTTTTGTCTACTATACAATTGAATAATAATAACATGTGGCAATTACTAAACAGTTCATCTTGATCAACATAAAACTGCTAACGTAACCTCATGTTGATTAATTCCATATCCAATATCATAGTATCACGTATGACATAACTATATCAGCATTTGTACAACTAATAATAACTCAAGTATATCATAACTAACCCATAACATATAACATAAAAACCACAATCTGCTCTTACCCGATTGATTGGCCAAATAAGGCAATTGAATGGATTAGCAAGGCAATCGATTGTCCAATAGGGCAATCAATTGGGAATCATGGCAATTGATTGGGATAATATCCAATCGATTGGTATCAATGCCAATTGATTAGACTTCATCTTCTTCCTCAAAACAGTCTGGTTTATATATAAAAACGTGGGGGATCCTTTCTTCTTTCATGCACATTATTAAACACACATAAACATCCCAAGACACCTCTCCTGAGTGAGTCAATGAACTCACCTTGTTCCGGCGTTCCAGTGACGGCATCCCGAGCTCGATTGGCGACGGCTATGGTGGTCTCTCTTTCTCCCTCTCTTTCTTCTGTGTCTTTCTCTCCTCTGTTCTCCTCTCCTTCTTCATCTTCTGCTCCTCTTCTTATAACCAAAGAGTATGTGTGTGTGCGCATATATATAATATATCACTCTCTCTCTCTCCCAAACACACACAAACCAACACATACTTCTGTATATGTGGGGGGGGGGGATGTTATATAGGGAGGGGGAATAAACATAACCACACAAACTTAAACGTGGTGACCAAGTTCTGCCACTCCCAATCAATTGGGGTTAGGTATTATGAGGGTAATCGATTGGATGAAGGGCAATTAATTGGGATGAGTACACGTCATGAATTCAAGTCGGCAGGGTGTCAATAGATTGGAAAATATGACAATCGATTGGGACATCAAAAGTGGCAATCGATTGAGGAAAGGATCTAATCGATTAGGCACTCAAACTCACCAAAGACCAAGAAAGTAATAGGAATATATATATATATATATATATATATATATATGCATCCGAAAATACAGGGTATTATAGAGGTGGGGGTTAATGGGTTGGCATAATCGAAATAAAATATTTGACACTTAATCCGCAGTGGTCTTGTCAAATATAAAGTTAACACCATTAGATTTAAAGGATAGATTTGTCATTTCAAATCAAAAGTTGACACCATTAGATAATTTAGATTTGCACATAACACACAAAAGAAGAAGTGTTATGTGACAACCATTAAACCATAGGGGTAGAAGGAAAACAGACCTATTCAGATAGGGTAAAATGTATTTAATCCGTTAGTTTTGCAGAAACTTAACAATGTTAATTCAATCATAACAACAAATAGTTTAAGTGACAACTTTTTGAACCACATGTGATAAAATGAAAATGTTTTATAATAAGAAGGGTTAAAATGCATTAAATTATGCCAATTGTAGTTTAGCCCCACCCTGGCCAAATTTGAAAAAATAAAATAAAATAAATTAGTACATTTGATATTTTAACCCAAATGTAGTCTAATTCACTCCCAAAATTTGAATTATTTTTAGTACATGTGATATTTTAGCCTAAATGTAGTCTAGCTCATCCCAATTAAGTGTTTCAAACTCAATTTGACACTATACCTTGACCCTGCTTGATAAATAGACCCCGAAATGTATAAATATTATCCTAAAAGATAATATTGTCCTTAAATAGACTAAATTTGACACCATATCTCATTATCAAATATATATAAATAGACTCAAATTTTTTTTTTCGGGGGCACCCTCATATAGGTAGCTACCTCAACCCCCAAAAAAATCATGACTCCACCCTTGAAAAGGAGAATATTGAAAATTACCCCCACCTACTTAGTGCGGATGCATATTTTCCCCTCTAAAAGAGTAATGATTCGTGCACATAAAATGTGCACATAAAGTGTGCACATAAAGATCTAGGCCATTCATTTTGGTGGGTCCTATGTGTGCAGGGATGGATCCCACCAAAATGAATGGCTCAAATCTTTATGTGCACACTTTATATGCACATTTTATGTTCATGTATTACCCCTCTAAAAATGCAGATGCTATTTGGACAAACAAACACTTGGGAGTTGGGAAACCTATAACGTCAATATTTAAACCGGGTATGGGCCCGGGTCATCAAAACAGGTCCAAACCCGTGCCACCATTCTTGTACTACTACATTATAGCATATGTTATATCACCCCAAAATCTTAGGGCTCGAAGTGTGTGTCCAATCCAATCCATCATTCTACATTCGCCATGGACGATATGACAGCTTACTACCCTCCTCCGGCGGGTCTCCAATACCCTTACTACCAACACCCCCCTCAGGCGGCCCAACCACCTCCTCCGGCGGTGGCTCAGCACCACCACCACCTTCCCCAACCATACATCCCTCACCACCAGCAACCTCCAATCGCCACCTTCGCCCCGCCGCACTATCCACAGTACTCGTACGACGAGGTTCGAACTTTGTTCATTGCAGGGCTTCCCGAAGACGTTAAGGCTCGCGAAATCTACAATCTGTTCCGGGAATTCCCAGGATATGAGTCCTCTCATCTCCGAAGCCCTTCTTCGAGTACACAGGTTCGTCTTTTGTATTTTTTTTTAATTATTTTTTTTGTTTGTTTCTCGGGAAAATTGAGAGAATTTGTATAGAGAGCGGTTGAAGTTACTGATTTGTTTGTGTATTTGTTTATTTAATAAATTTTTTTTAATGTAATATTAACCAAAAACGCCAATTTAAATGTGAAATATGGTTTAGGTTTGGGTTTTTATCAAGGAGTTACAAAGAATATTTCTTCTAGCGCAAACTCCTTGTGAACTTTTTTAGCTTAACTAAGCTCTGGGAGTTCATTTACTGATCGAAAGAAGCCAAATGTTTTATTAAATTTTTTTTTGATCACTCTCGTTTTGGTTGTTGGGAGGCATAAAGATTGGCAATTGAGTTGAGTGGGCTTTTTCAGTTGTGGTATCAAAATAGTCAAACACTTCGACTCCTTATTTTGAAGCGACCAAGGTTTCTAGATGCATTGAGATGTGACACATAATTGTTTGGAACGCCAATTTTAGGTTCATGTAGATTGTTGCATTGTTAAGTGTAGGGATAAATACATTTTACCCCCAGTGGTTAGGCCATTTTCACTTTACCCCATGTGTTTCAAAAGTGGACACTTTACCTCCATGTGGTTTCGGACTAAAGTGAAACTGTTAGGATTTGTCTCAAAATTGATGGAAATGCTAAAATTGGCCAAAAGTAATAACAAGCAAAACTCCTTTGCGAGGTTAATTTCGATGTTAATCCCCCATGTTGGGATAATGCTGCAATTTAACCCACATACGTGGGGCTAATTTTTAACACTTACTCCCTTTGTAGGGCTAATTTTGGGATTAACTGCCTATGTGGGATTAATTTTGACACTTAAACTTTCCTTGGGCTAATTTAACACTTAATCTCCATGACGGTCAATTTTGAAAGAAATCTTAGTGGTTTCACTTTAGTCCAACATCACATGGGGTTAAGTGTCCACTTTTGAACCACTGGGGGTAAAGTGAAAATGGGCCTAACCACGGGGGTAAAATATTTTTAACCCTAAGTATATGATTTCTAGACTACGACAGTTCTTTGTGTGGGTGTGTGTAGTGGCAGAGCTAGGAATAACGGTTGGGGGGGCCGTGTGCTTAGGATCACTAGAGGTTCCCCAGAGGCAAATTTTTTTTTTTTTTTTTTGGGTCTTTGCATTTTTACCCTTATGTGCAAATTATTTCTTTTTTCGATATTCTGTGCTGAGTCTGCTGATTGTAAACTGTAAAGCTTGGAGTGATGCTAAAACAATTTGGGTTGCTCTAACTGGTAAGTGAGAAGAAAGGGTAGTGGGCCAATATTTGGGATGTGTTTGATTACAATTAGGCCAAATGTTTGGGTTGCGCTCAACTGGGGTAGTTGTTTACAAATTGAACTTAATTAGAGCTTCTTTAGCTTGTGTCAATTTGAAGCACAACTTTAGTTAGAAGGGCTTCACCATGAACCAAGCTTGACTATCTTCACTTATCAATCATTTGACTTAATTGCTCCCTTACATATATGGGTTGTTCAGGGGAATTGAATCTTTCCGCATCAATCAACATCGCATGTGGAGAAACCTGTACTGAGAAAATATATTACGTGCAATGTACCGATTTAAGTGTTAAGAAAACTCTGTTGTGTAACTTATATGTTGCTGAATTTAATGGGCTCATATCTTCTCCTTAATACAATGCATTATATGCGTTAGAAACTTAGAATAATATATGAAGAATAACTCTATATTGGATGGAGTGTACAAGGGAAGCCTTATTTATAGACGTGTGTGAAACAATAAGAAAGCTAATCTAAGCAATGTGGGACAATAAATGAGAGGGTCCCCAAGAAAGAAACATTAGCCAATGGTAGAGGACAATGAATAGGATCTCTTGCCGAGTCTTCATCTGAGTAGACCCATTGTCAACCCATAGCCTTCTTCTGTGTAGGTAGATAAAAAAGATTCCAAATATGTGTCTTATCGAGATCCTGCAATTCATTAGTCATTGTTGTTACTAGAGAGAATTGGCCTTATTATAGAAGGTTCATGGTGAGAGGGAATAGTGGATGAACAATAATATACATTGTACTATTGTGCTACACAAGTATACATTGTACCATATATTGGACTATTGTTCCACATTGCTTAGATTAGCTCTCCCATTGTTTCACAGATGCTTATAAATAAGGCTTTCCAAGTAAATCAAATTCACAATGTTCGATGTAGATTTATTCTCCATATTCTCTCTCTCTCTCTCTCTCTCTCTCTCTCTCTCTCTCTCTACTTTTCGAAGATGACATTAAAGTCTTTGCTCTTGCTATGGCAACGTCTCTACTATGCTCTGTTTCTTGGTGGGAGTCGCCACCCGCCAGACACCCAACATTTAACATTTATGTCTGGCTTTCATCTCAGCACATGCTTTCATGCAATGCTTACCCTAGCACGCTTTTCCACGTACTAGTCAAATTAGCGCATCATGTTTAATTTGATCACTATTGCCTATTCCACCTGGTCTCGTATTAGCACGCGTTTCAACAAGGGGCGAGTCAAATCAAGTGCGTCCCGGTTTGTTCGGTCACACACTCATTGTTGGTTTTGCCCGGTTCTCACTCATATTAGCACTTCCCAATTTGTTTGGTCATGTGCTCATTGCCGGTTGGCCTGGTTCTGCCCGGTTCTCTCCCTAGCACGCGTTCTCATTTGGGGCTAGTCAACCCTCGGGCTCATTAGTCAAGTCAACGCGCACATCTTGATTTGTCCAGTCACGTGCACACCAAGCCGGTTCATCTCTGTTTAATGATCTTATCCCAGTTCTGTCCTGCTTATTTTGCTATTTCAAACTTCGGTACCTTCAGTTTGAGGGCGATGTTAAAATATAGTGGGTTTCTCCTCACATTGGAACATTATGTAGTAAGTATAGCTTTTGCCAAGCCTAGGTAAAGGCTCTTATGTAATGCTTCAAAACACAACTTCAATATATCTCTTCCTCTTCTTTTCAAACAATATTGATGGTTATGGAGTGTCAAAGCCGCGCTTGATTTGATATTGATGTGCATTATCCACTTATCAAATGAGGATTACCATCCTATCCCCTTTTGTTTCTATTAGAAACATGTTTCTTTTTTGTCTTCTGATTTATCGCTTCCTGCTAGTGATTGATGAGTTTACAGGGAGCTATTTTCATGGAAGCGTCTTTAGTTGTAGAGTTCTTTTCTGGCTGCCTAGCAGTCAGTTGAGCTTTATGCAACTGGCGGCTTGGACATTGGTTTGTGAAAAGGAGCTTTATCTAGATATATCTCCTATTACAGAACTTTCATCGATAGAGTTGCATACAATGAAGCACGAACACGGACACGGATACAGACACACCGACATGGAAAATCCTTAAAAGGGTGCATGCCAACATCGCATGATAAGTGTCCGCAAAATGTCGTGTCCGTGCTTCCTAGGTTGCATATGATTCTTCAACTGCAAGAAGGATATCTCTTGAAGTTGTTGACTGATCTTGCGTCTTTTGTTTTGTTATACTTGGGGTAAAATAAGGTGTACATGGCAATTTGCTGTGGGTTAAAGATTTTTTTTTTCTTTTTTTAAAATGGCTTTAGAAAAATAGAATTTATATTTCCTTGTACGTTGGGCCGGTTGGTAATTCCGGGATCGCCTATTGCGGTGGATCTCTCTCTCTCTCTCTCTCTCTCTCTCTCTCTCTCTCTCTCTCTCTTCCTTTTGTTTTCTAATTGTCACAGGGGATTGTTGACCTCTAACATCCTTTTGGTCTATCCACAGCCATTTGCTTTTGCTGTATTCTTGGATCAACAGTCAGCGGTATCTGCAATGCGTGAACTGAATGTAAGAACCTCTTACTACAAGTTAATATAAAGCCTATACGTTTTATGCGTATCGAATTTTAATAAAGAAATCCAATCATTATTCCTCAGTGATTGTGATCATCTAATGAGTAATATTTCACTTGGGTTGAAGCACAACTTAATGATATAATTTTTAATTTGGCAATATATAACATTTGGTCAAGCTGTTTTTTTTTTTTTCGCATCATGTCATGCTATTTAAAAGTTCTCTTGTGCTAAGTATGGATTTGTCAAAAGATGCAAAAAATAGAGATGTTGGTACACTACTACACATACAAGGGGGAGCTGAATATATCCTATTGATGGCCTGTATATCATGTCCCCACAGAAACATCTGCCTAAAATTTAATTGAGTGGTCAGAATAACTCTAAAATTGGCAGGCTTTTAAGATTTAGGAATTTCAGAGACTTTTTGAATCTAGGGGCTGTTTGGGAAGGCAAAAAACCGGTTTTGTTGTTCACAAGTGAATTGGTTCAATAAATTCAAGTGTTTAGTGCATACTATTTCTTCTTGCACAGGATTCCTCAGAATGCTTTTCTTCTAAAACTGGTTCTTTGTCAACCAACATAACTATGGTTCCAATATTCATAAAATTAGAGAAAAAGTTGGGAACGAACCAGATAATATTTTAAGCAATTCCTATTGGGTCCTTAGAGTTGCTTTTGAGGGAATCATTAATAGCATTTTGGTGTTTACAATATATAGATTTTGGCGATTAACATTTTTGCTGACACTGCTCAACCATTTGTAAAGAACCAAAAAAATAAAAATAAAAAAAATGGTCCAATGTAGAAGCAGGTTTATGATGTGCTCTTATGAGAAGCAATATGTTTGAGTATTTTTGGTGTGATACAGGGAATGGTGTTTGACCTTGAGAAGGGTTCAACTTTATACATTGATCTTGCAAAATCTAATTCCAGATCTAAACGTTCAAGAATAGGTAAAATTGCAAGTTGAATTTCTTCTCTTCTGTCCTCTTCTCTCTCTGATGTATGCTTGTTAACCGTTTTGGAAATGAATTATGTGGACTCTATGTTATGACAAGCAGATGACGAAAGACCTGGTTCCGATAAGAGAATCAAAGGATCTGCTGCATTTTCAGGGGGCATTCCTGATTCTGGTAAGTTGACTGCCCTGAATTAGGTAAGGGCATGGTTGCATCGGTCGGTTCTAGTTTCATACAACCCGATACGATTCACAAGTCATAATTTTGAACTTTGATTTTTTAAGCTTTGAGTTTTAAGTGAAAAAGTTTCAACATTTTGAGCATTTTGTTTATTCGAAGCACTGTACATTTTTTTTCTTCTTCTTTCACAGGGATGTACAATAAAAAAAAAAGAATCTTACAACTATGTTATGCATATTTAATAAGGTTCAAATCTAAATTAGCATCTGGATTACACCAATTCTTGAGAAATTTTTACTTGAAAATCTGTCTTTTCTGGATCTCTCTCTCTCTCTCTCTCTCTCTCTCTCTCTCTCTCTCTCTCCATTTACTTAACTTTGTTGACATTAGCAGTGTGGTGCTTGTCTGATATGTTACTCGGAGTGTTAGACAGTTTAGTCACAAGCAGAAAACATTCTGTTTTTCTAAAAGCTCACATTGCACATGTTTTGCACTCATGGGGGCACTAGCAGGTGTTGGCAGCGTTCACATGCCTGGAATGGGTAATTCTGCTTACAACATGATTGGTTATCCACCACCTACACAAAGGTCATATGCACTACTTAAAAGCACATCTTTATTACTCGGAACTGATTATTTCTAGCTGAGCAAGCACATTTCTTACTTGAATTATTTAATTCTAGCTGAAAGGTCAAGGGCAAAATTGAAGCAGTTCTGTATAAGATACCTCTTCTATGAATTTCAACTGATTCAGCAATTGTTTTCCTTGTGATTCAGTCATGGAAGCTTTGATGGTAGAGCTCTAAATGAGTCAGCTACTGCAATTTCGGTAAGGTTTACCGTTTACTCTTAGATCTATTTCCCTATCCAAGTCTGATGTAATTCATAAAACTTATTGCAATTTGATACGTAAATTTTATACTCCCATAAATGATCTTATGATTCACTATATCAAGTGCATCATCATTTTTTCAATCTTACAACTTCTTCCTTTTTCCCTTGCGTTAAAAAATGCTGCTCTCTTCTCAGCTAGGAGGCATTTAATTTTTTAAAGTTTTTTGCATCTTTGTGATGTGAATCTTTATTCTCATGTAAAAAGTTAGCTTTTCGTAGCCAACTTAAGATGTTATAAGTTTCTTTTGCTGTCATGAAAAGGAACAGAGGAAAGAAAATGAACAACTATGAGATTTGAGCTAGTGTCTTATGCTCTTCTTAGTAGTATCATCTTGAAAAATAAGTCATGAACTTATGAATATAATTAGAAAATGTTTAAGGGAGCAGACCCATCTGTGAACTAGGCATAAGTTGAAAACATACTGCTTAATATTTTCATGTTGGAGAGACCGAATTGGTAGAAAACTTGAATTTGGAAATATTAGAATCCTTGCAACAATGTTCTTTCAGATTTGAAGAATGAGTTTAGGGTCTAAATACAACGATCAATATAGAACTTTCTGATTACTGCTTTTCTGTTAATAGAAAAATTTGATGCACATATGGTGTGGATTTGCAAATGTTCTAGGGCTGAGATGTGAATAAGAAGGAGTGTGGAAGTTATGAGATAGACCAGTGCTTTTACAGACTTGGGTGCTCAATTTGTGCGTGCTCAATCGGAGGAAATTGGCTATTATAAGATGAATCCATGATTGTTAAAAAATAAAACAAGCAATCATACTACCCCTTGTAGATGTCGTTCTTAAAGGGGAGAGTGTGATTGCTTGTTTTATTTTTTCACAATCATGGATTCAGAGGATGTGAAAGCATACGAGTGGGTGCAGTCTAGAATCTCTAGATTTGATGCTTTGGTGGGTGGTTCTTTCTAGAAATCCAAAACTTCAAATGGTTCATAGTGATATGTTTGTCTGGCCAACAAGGAGAAATGGGGTGGTTGAAAGGATTTAAACTTCACACAAGGACCTAAAGAACCGAGTAGAGGTAGTGGGAGAGGAGAAGTGTACGAGTGAAGTAAAAAATGGAAAAACATGGACCTAAATAAAGTGGAAAGTCAAAATCTTAGAAGCAGGAACCTTCTAAAGAGGTCACGCTCCCTCCTCAAACTCGCAATTCTGCACTTCTTACTTCCTCACTCCCCTCATGTTAGAACCTCGCTCCTACCCCTCTCCCTTCACAACCTAATCTCAAAATAGCTTAAAAATAAGTTCAAGGTCTTATCTTGCTCAAACATTTCGTTGAAGAATTTTGTTTTTGGGGAAGGAAAATTTTAAAAACAAAATATGCTCAAAATATCTTATTTCAATCCAAATTCCTCTTCGCTAATTAAAACATAATACATTAGAAAAAAATGCTATGCTTCCCAAATTTGCATCCTGAATGTGTTTCCCAACACATTTGGCAATGGATTCACTTGATTTTCATTGGAGTATGTCGAAGTGGTCTCACCATTATCGAAGGTGGTCCCACTGTCATGTGTTGGGAGCCACATTGGGATACAAAATTTGGGAAGTATAGATATATCCTCTAAGACATATGCATAATATGATTGTTGGGCACTTCTTGGACGCTCCAAACCTTTGAACCTCCTAAAGTTTAACGTGCCCCCCCTCCCGCTTTGTGCTCTTATGGTCAAAATTGACATTGTATAGCCAACCCCGAATTCGTGGGTGATCATTCGTCGGGTTGAGAATATAGATAACAATTCTGTTGAAGTTATTTCGGTACCAAACTCATACATTTCATCATTCTCTCTGAATAAAATCAGATAACGGTGTTTTTAGGAAGATAAATACTGGGAAGAATTTCACCTACTTATGCTGCTATATTATTATAATATCTATCGGAAATTAGAATGTGAACTCCTATTTTGTCTCTCATGGAAATCTGTATTGATTCTGCTTTCCTTTGAGGAAAATGGGGGTTAATAACTTAATATGTGCGTGCACACGATAAAGTACTGATATATCAAGATTTTTTGAATCTTAAACTGATCCGGTATCACAAGCTAGCACCGAGTTCATCTTCCTTGATATTATGCCAGTTTTGATGAAATTTGGTACCTTAAAAATGCTGTCTAAAATTTAGGAGTATCTATTAAGTTATGGAATGTCCAAATAAACTCTCAGAGGAGCCATTCCCAGTGTCTTCGTTGTGGAAGTAGTTACCGGCTTGGAAGTAGTTACCGTCTAATTTGGGTTTACATGTGTTAGAAAATCCTAGGCGCTTCCCAAGGAAGCAAAATGAAGCAAACAATGGCTCCAAACAAGGCAGGAAAACCAGACCAAAGGGCGGCGGGGGGGAGGGAAAGCCCATTCTGAATGTAAAAAATAAAAGAAAGAGAACTCCAATCAAACAGCTTCAAAACATCTCAAAAACATCACCATGAGACTCACCGTGAAAACTCGAGCAAATCAGTACCTTCCAGATCGCTGGACGTCACTGGAAATAATGAATGCTATTAATAGATATTAATTCCTATTACCTATCAAAAATAAAATAAAATTAGGGTTTGAGAGAGAGAACGTAAGAGAAATAGTAGTAGTGTGTTAGTGTTACCTATACATTGCAAGCCCTTCGTACAATGTAACCAATACTGGACGGATTACAGTGTTGCCCTTATTAACTGAACATAGTAATAAAACAACCAAAATAAGAACTCTGCAATGTGCCTTCTGTAGTTATGTTTTTCTCTGGATTTGGGCGATCATTTCTGCCTTGTATTGCGTTTTGACTGTTTATCTCAAATCTGCATTAATTATGATGGTGTCCTATATTAGCAGAACCATGCAGCAGCTCCTATTCCGCGTAATGCTAACCCATGTGCAACTCTATTTGTGGCTAATCTGGGGCCAACATGTACTGAGCAAGAGCTGACTCAAGTTTTTTCAAGGTTTGGTTAATTTCTCCTTATTTCTCTTAATCTGTGCAGTTTGTGTATTTGTACATGAGTTTTGTTTGTTTCTTGTGCTTTCTCAGATGCACTGGTTTTTTGAAACTTAAGATGCAGGGCACATATGGGGCTCCAGTTGCATTTGTTGACTTTCAGGTACTTGTGCTGCTATGTTTGGAACCGAAGCAACTCTTTTTTGTAGGACATGTATCTATATTGATATAACTTAAATAGAGAATGGAAAAAAAACAAAACAAAAGAGGGTAGAGATGGAGTTAGAAACATGCTACGGTGAGAGTTATTTGTTATTTAAGTTGTGGAGCATTGGGTTCCGTCAACCCCCCAGCTCATGTCCTCATATGCAACTTAAAACTGGAAACAGGTAAGACTTCCTTTTTTTTTTGGTTGAGAAATTAAGAATTGTGCCAGAATGCCTACTTAAGATAAGTTGAAAGTGAAATAGTCTGTTTTTTGCTGAAGCGACTTTTTCCCATAGTAAACATATCAATGTCGACAAAATTTTGTATATAGAGGTAAAAATAGAAAGAAGGGTAGAACAGAAATAGAAACATCATATAGTGAGAGTTATTTTCAATAGAAGTTGAGGAGCACGAGATTCTCTCAACCCCTAACTCGTCCTCATGTGCAGAACACCATCTCCAACTTTAATAGCATAAGAAAGAAAGAATTGCTTTTGTGAAAAAAGTAAAAATTGTATTAGAATGCATCTTTAAAGTGAGTTGATAATGAAAAGGATAATGTAAGTACAATTGGTGAAAATGCATTTCAAAGTTGTTATTTCAAGCACGCCCTAATGTAATACAGTTGGTGGGAATGCATTATGAAGATAGGAACATCATAGAGTGTGAGTTATTTCCAATAGAAGTTGAGGAGCATGGGATTCTGTCAACCCCTAGCTTGTCCTCATGTGCATAACACCATCTCCAACTTACTAGCATAAGAAAGAAAGAGTTGCTTCTGTGAAAAAAAGTAAAAATTGTATTAGATTGCATCTTTAAAGTAAGTTGATTATGAATAGGATAATGTAGTTACAATTGATGAAAGTGCATTTTTAAAGTTGTTATTTCAAACACGCCCTAATGTAATACAATTGGTGGGAATGCATTCGGAAGATGTCATCCAATCACACCATTATACTGCCTAACTGATTTTGTCAGATGATAAGTATTTAATTTACAGAAATCTGATGAATTCTCTGTTGGAGGTTACGCGATAACTTGGTACCTCCATTGTTTGCTTTTATATGCTCTATTTAGTACCAATGATTATCTTTATGTTTTGCTTCCATCAAACGGGGCTCTGTTCCTGTTAGTTAATTCTCTAAAATGGAAATTCCATGAAGTCATGTTTGAACAACTGTCGCTGAGTGAGTTTAGGCAAGGAAAGTGTTCACAATTAGAGTTTTCATACCGTTTTGTTGAAATCTATACAAGTCTCATAGAACTATGATCCTATGGATTGTTTGAAACATGTTAGTGTATGACTATATTGGCATTTGGATGGTTAACTTCTATGGTATAACACTGTTAGATACCTATTTGTTTTCACACTTTATGCCTGTATGCATACATGGTTTCCATGTGGATGTCTGATTTTCAGTATATAGTGCTGCATTATCCTATTTCTATCAAATAATCCTTCTCAAAGTTATATACTTTGAATTTCCAATTTTCTTTGCAAGTAATTATTTGTAACGAGCAACGAAGTAACGCGTTCAATAGTCTCTTCATCCCCCTTACACATGCAACTCCTATTGAGGTTTCTGCAATTTTTGCCTGCTAATTGTTACCAGTTTTTTCCAAACTAATACCCTATCAATTTTAGCATGCTTTAGACCTTTGACTTTCTTTGTTGATTTCGATATTAAAGATAAAGGGACATGGAAATGTTTGGAGCAAAAGTGCAGTGACTGGTTCAGCATGTCTAGGGTATTGTGTGGTCTGGGAGAATTGAAATTCTGATGTTTAAGCTCCAATGAGAAATTATAAATAGTGGCTGTAAGTATGCAAACTTTTTAAACAATCCTTAATATTATGAGATGAGAAACAGTATTGAGAAGGCAGGAAAAAGTGTAGGCTGTTGTCTCTTGATTTTCTGTTTATCCTCTTTCTCAAATTTATTAATGTGAGCATGACTTTGGCATATTATGTGAAGATGCTTTACATCTTTACGTAATCAAATGAAGGATTGGCTCTCTCTCTCTCTCTCTCTCTCATGGTAGTTTAGGTTTATATGTTGTTCGCACGGTTTTGAGGTAATGATTGCGGTGTTACAATCTCAGGAATATTGGTTAAGGCGCAACGAGAATAGGATATAGTCATCGTATATATATATATATTTTTTCCTTTTTTTCAAACAGTAACAAATTCCTCGAAATTGATGATACTATTGATACCCATAGATTGACATCAGAATTCTCACATTTTAATATTTGAGTGACATATTATCATTCAGGGAATTGCAATTCCCACTCCAAAATTGAACTAATGCAATCCATGGTACTACTGACACACCATGCAGTCAATGCACTCCATGGAGTGCATTGGTTCATCCATGGAGTGGGAGTGCATTGGTTCATCCATGGAGTGGGAATAGCAATTTCCTATCATTTATGATACTTGAAAAGATAATTTTCTTTATATATGGCATCTACATCTTGGCGTTAGTTAGATTTTAAAAAACATCTGTAATAAATCACGTTCCTAGAGTTATAATAGTAATGAGAATTGAAGTTAGTTTATAGTGATAATGTAAACATGTATGAATATGTTAAAATTAAATGGAAAGTATATATATATATATATTTGGAAGTCGATAAAACTTGTTTAGTTGAAAACACCCGTATCAGCAATTGAATTGCGGTGATGTGCTTCACTGGACAGTAACATATTATAACATGAGCACTATCTTATGTTAGAGGTTCCATACCGGATGTCCTATGAAATTTTCAAGTATCATGTTATTGGTACGGTCAGCTAAAAACTGTTTACCTAACAAGCGTTAAGTTACAATATGTACAATATTTAGAACCACAGCTTTTGGTATGTTTTTAGTACTACTGTGTTCGCTTTTGGTAGTTATGGTGTATTTTGTATTATCTCAATTTTCTTGTCATTTTGACCCAAAAAAGAAAACAAATTTCGTGACAAGAACTATAGATACCATTGTGCGTTGCGTCAACGGGTTTTATTGAGTTCTTGATTGGCTTAGAATGTTCTTCGGTGTTTCTAAGTTTGTTTCTGAGTTGTAGCCCTAGTTTAGTTGGAGTAGCTTAGTAGCATATAAAGATGCATGTATCTCCATATTGTGATCGGAACTTGTGTTGAAACTTTTAGAGCAGCTTTGAAGCTCTCTGTGATGCATGCTACTGGTTGTGTAGCCTTATCTTATGTACGGTATGCTTCTGTATGGTACTACTGCTATGTGCAGGACTCGCTCTGCTCAACTGAAGCACGAAATCAACTAAAAGGCACACTGCTATACTCATCACCTCCTGGTGAGGGCATGAGGTTGGAGTATCCTTCGAAAGCGCTTTATGCTTTATCTTATATTTCAATCTTCTTTTTAATCTTGTTTTTTTGGTAAAGCGCATATGTCTTTTCATTCTTCT
Organism: Hydrangea macrophylla; assembly: GCA_033977485.1. Taxonomy (NCBI): domain Eukaryota; kingdom Viridiplantae; phylum Streptophyta; class Magnoliopsida; order Cornales; family Hydrangeaceae; genus Hydrangea; species Hydrangea macrophylla. The sequence goes on along the minus strand of CM066986.1, from coordinate 83,374,165 downwards.
TACATATTTTGGAAGGGCAAATTTGGCATGTTAAAAAAAAAATTGATTGATATTTTGTCTCAACTTCTGGGGTTAGCTGATACGAAATTAAACCCTTTTTTTTTTTGTTTCCGGGGGGTGTGTGTGTGTGTACAAGCACAAGTTTTTTTTTTGTATTGTGTTATCATAGTTTACTTAACAAGAAATTCAGATATGCAAAATCACGAATGGGGATGCGGAGTAAGAAGTCAACAAGATAGAAGCAAGTAGAGCAAGCCGGATTAGGCGTGGCCGATCATTTCATGCTGTCCTTTCTCAAAGTGGAAGTGAATGTGCTTTGTTAGGTGGTTTTGTACTAATAAAATGGGTTGTTTGATTGATTGTTTTAGCTTTAATTGGATATTATTAACTTTCCATAAGCCACAGTCGCTGACTTTACGTCTACAAGTTAGTTGAACCAACATTCTTAGTGGGAATTAGTTGCAAAGGATTCCTCTTTTTCTACAACTCTTGTTTAAATGATGGAGAATGTTTTTTCAGTTTTCATATTTATGGGAGTTCCTTGCAGACCGGGAGATCCTTTGGATGGAAAGAAAAGGAAAATAAGACTCTGTTTTGTTTGCGGATTTGGAGAAGGAAAGAAAAGAAGGAAACAATTTTTCTAATGTCTTCCATCGTGTTCTCCTTCAAAGTAGCGTAGTAACTCAGACGAAAGAAGGGAACTTACTCATGAAATTCAAATTATTATTATTACTATTATTAGCTGTTGGCCCAAATATGGATACTTTAGAGGGGGTGAATAAAGTTTTAGTGGAAAATTTATCTTTTAAAACTTAGTACATAATTAAATACAATCACAAACAATAAAGTAAAGAGAGAGGGGAAGAGACACTTGCAAATTGAGTTTTCAAGTGGTTCGGCAATCGCACACTGCGGCCTACATCCACCCTTCAAGAACACCTCTTGAGGATTCCTTTAACAACCCACTTACGGGTGTAGATCAAACCGTCTTGGTACACTTCACGGGTGTGCACCAAACCGTTAAAAGAGCCTTCAATCTCTTCCAAAGAAGAACATCTTTTCTTTGCACATAAAGGTTACTGACTCTCACTCTTTACAAAATGATTGATATACAAATTGAACTTTCTCTTTCTAGAGTGGATAATACAATTAAAACCTCACTACAATTTACTCTCACAAAGATATACAAATAAAGAACTAAAGCAAATTGATAAACTCACACAACTAGGGCTCAAATGTGAATGATTAAAGATCAACAAGTTGTGTGATTCAAATAGATGTTTTCCAATGGATTGATCAACATTAAAAGGTATGGGAAAACGTGTATTTATAGGCCTTGAAAGATTATAGCCGTTAGTGGCAAAAAGGTAAATAAAAGGCCTTTCAAAACTAGCCGTTACTGCTACTCTGCGCAGTAATCCAGTCGACTGGGCTTGCGGTTCAGTCGCTTGCACTTCAAGCTTAATAGATTGCACCATTAAGACAGTCGACTGAAAAGGGGTCTGGTCGACTGAAGGTGGTAAAGCAGAACCTCTGTTTTTCTTGCAGAAACCAGTCCACTGAGTGATGTGTCCGGTCGATTGAATATTGAAGGGTTCAGTCGACTGGGAAAATCTCCAGTCGACTGTTTTTCTTGTGAAAAACAATTTCCTTGTTTTGAAAAGATTTTGCCAAGTTTTAAACTTTTAAGCCCTTATAAGTGATAAACCAAATGCTTTACAATAAAAACCTAGACTACAACCAAGGATGAAAGATCTTCAAGTCTTCAAGCTTGATCCTTGTTGAGCTCGATCACTCTTGGGCTTCACCATATGTTATCTCATAAAATCAAACAAGGTTAGAATATTTAAATGCATATTTCAAGAGATTAGCACTATGAAAATGACTTGATAATAGTTTAGAATAGAACAGTTACAAACATGCTATTATCAATAGATTTGCCATCATCAAAACATATATAAATAATGCCTTCAAGAAATTAAAGGCTAACATTAGCATTATTTAATTTTAATGCTCATTCTATTTTCTTTTCCTTTCTCTTTTCCTCAATATTTCTTTTACATACCAAAGAAAAATGATTTCTTTTCCTTTTCATCAATAAATTCATGAACCAAATAGAGGCTAAAAAAATGTGGCGTAGTTATACTTTACACCATTATATTATACCCGTGTTTTTAATTGGATACCTATTTTTTTTGTCAATGGAACCCTTGAACTTCTAAAATTCATTCAATCAGACCCAAAATTTGTTGTTGATGGCTTAAATTAACGAAAAATTGTTTCATGAGTTGCGCGTAATGCTAACCTGTCACACGTTAGGCTAAGACAAACAAAGGAGATTGTGAATGGCAAAAAAAATGATATGATTTGAGTTTGATTGAATGCAATTTCGGACCTAATTGAGTGTGATTCAGATATGATTGAATGCGATTATGGATCTGATTGAAGGCCCTTTTTTTTTTTTTTTTGCACAATTCACACTCTCTTTCGTTTGTCTTAACCTAACATCTGACAGGTAAGCTCCGTAAGCATTACGTAGGCCAAATAAAAAAAAATAATAATAGTAGAGTTAAAGTTGAAAGCCAATGACACAAGGACTCATAACCCAAGTGACAAAGGGATGGCACTTAGTGCCTTCTTATGTATTCAGGTTCTATGTTTGAACCTTCCCCTACCTATGTAATCCAAAAAAACAAAAAGTTGAAAGACATGAGAGTGAATTCTTGTGTTAAGCAACGGATTGGATATTTGGAAATTGAAGAGTGCTAGGATGGGAGATTCTATTTGCTGGTTTATATCATCAATACTGTCCTTTTTTTTGGTTGCTCAAACTAACATCCATTGATATTAACCAAAACATACAAAGAAAAATAACACAAACAATAACAAAAATAACGAAAAGCATAACAACTAAAGGTACAATAAATAGGATAAGCGACCACAAAAACTGTAATACCCTGTGTTTTCAATAATTATTTAATACCGAGAGATTTCATATACTTTCTTTGATCCTTCATGAAATTTCACTTTCGATCGATCGAAGTGCTTTCGAGCGATCGAACATTCCACAGTTCACGCGATCGAACCTTGTTCAATCGATCGAAATCCTACCGACCTGAATTTATGACGTGGTCCCCACTTCAATCTATCAAAACCCTTTTCAATCGATCAAACCTGACCGATCTGCTTTCGAGCGATCGAACACGCTTCGATTGATCGAACCTGTAATTATCAGAATTCCAGGTTTCACGCAAACAATGCCACCTGCACCCCTCCCCCTCTATATATACATTGTGCTCGTGTGCTGTGTGTGTTTGCTGAACCAGAGAGGTTAGAGAGAGTTGTGAGTGCTTGTGTTTTACATATATCATACACATATACACACACATACCTATATATATTCAGTCAGAGACAGAGGAGGTGAAGAAGAAATGAAGGAGACAGAGAGAGTGAAGGAAAAAATGGTTTAAATTAAAAGTTTAAACGCGCAGCGGAAAAAGTCAAGTTATAAAAACTTAAAAGTAGCCCAGGATCTACTACTCGTCAATTCCATAGATGCGTACAAGAGGGGACAAGAGTTATATCTTAGTGTCTTGAACCCAATTCTGATTTTCTTCAATTTCCAGCAGCCTCCACTAGATGGCCTTCACTCTTATGACTTTTATGGATGCTTGCAGGAAGGACTAGGGTTGGTGGGAACCCTAATGGAGAGGAAGGAGAAGGTTTGGGACTCTAAAACAATTTCTACAGCTTCTGACGTTCAAAAACGACGACTTCTTTTTCCAGAACGCAGCTGCCCTATTTATAGATTCCCAGAACTGACCTAACCTTCAATCGATCGAAGTACTTCGATCGATCGAACATTCGATCGATCGAACCATTCTCGATCGATCGAACCTGCCAATACTTCGATCGATCGAACTAGCTTTAATCGATCGAACCTGTCTTGACAGCTTCCTCAAGTGTCTTTCCAAGTATCCTGGCGGAGCTAAGAGTGGGACCTCCTAGGCTCTTTATTGTTAGCTCAGACCAGTTGATTAATTCCCATGACCAAACTCTTTGATCAACAAAATAATCGACTAATCAGTTAACGTTTACTCCACTATAAAACGATAACTGAACTCCAACGCAAAAGAACATATCCGAAGCGATAACTAGACTTGTATGTTGTACTAATGTCCCTCTACCTTCAGCATTCGTAATCACACTCAGGTAGTCGGATAACTGTTACTGTCAACCTGAATCATGATTACTTCTTGTATTCCTTGAGTCCCATTCACCTCTCATGATTACCAAACATGTTGATAACTCTTATCAACAAGACTGCAGTACTCAGTAATCGACTTGGTGACATTCTCAAGGGAATGCTTACTCTGAAACAGAGGGTGGATTCTATCTTGACAATATACTTTCACAACCCTATGAACATGACATACCCAAGATACCCAGGTGTTCATCTTCTGTAGACCTCACTGATTGGTAAGTCAAAGCAGTCATATTCACAGTCTGTGTTCATAATCGTCTCAAGATTGAGAACACGTACCTTATACAAGTTATGAGTTCCTATTGACTGTTTGACAGTCTTGAGTGTCAATAAGAAAGCTCAGGTCCGTCAATGCACTATAAGCACTAGCATATTTACTAAGAGTTACACTCTAGTGATTGAGATTCATCACTCCATCCAATGGTAGTTAATCATGCTACAGTGTAAACCTGATGAGATATCCAGTCTCATCATCCACTGTGACAAGTTCTAAGTATCAATGAATAGTAATTCGTATCTCACTTGTATGTATCTCATACACACACGAATTAATTACTATGACACTTAAGGATCAATAATCATCTCATGAAAGAAACATACATAATGAAATGTAAAGCTGATATCCATATATTAAAATGTCAATGTCTCATACATAAAGTAATGGTTTGAGGGCACAAGCCCAACAGAGAGAAGCAGAGAGACAGAGACGAAGAAGAGAAGCAGAAGGAGAGAGGAGAAGCCATTGGAGAGAGAGAGAGAGAGAAAGCTCAAAGCTTTGCCAAACACGCCCTTAACGGAGTTCGGTGAGTTCCAAACTCACTCAGTAGCTTAGTTGTGATGTTTTACAAGTTTTGTACATTTAATAAGGACCCAAACCTCCCCTAACAGATTTTGGACGTTCACTGCTAGAACTTGTAGAAGACGAAGTTTGAGCGATCAAACTCAGTTCAATCAATTGAACAACACTGAGTCTCAATCGATCGAAACGACTTCAATCGATCGAGACCATCTTGACTTCAATCGATCGAGAATACTTCTATCGATCGAACTTCACTTTCCTCAAGTGATTGAGTTGACTTCAATCGATCGAACCAAACAGAATTGAATGTTTTCCTTTGAGTTATAATTCATAATGCCTAACTGTTTAATTTATGTTGCCTATTCCTATTATGCAATATTATGGATTTCGGAGGTAATGGGATTGCGATAATGAGATTGAGATAACATGGTGAGTAACACAGTCAGATTCGGAACGCTAGAAATGATAAGACGCGATATTGATATAAGGTTTATGATATAAGGGTGGTTAACATTGGAGAGTTCTGGTGTTTTAGTGAGTAGGGTATTGGTGACCGTCAGTACAAGGATGTCAGTATCACGTGTTGGTTGTGAACACATTTGCATGGGATGTGAGCGTTATGTATTGTGCTAGCAAGAAGTACTGATGCATATTGAATATGAACGGACGATACTTGTAAGCATTCTTAAAAGCGGTGAACAGTAAGAGTTTTTAAAAGCGGTGAACATGAGTATTGGTGCGTCCATAGACGAGTCGTTATATGAGAACGATGGCTAGTGTTCGCAAGAGTTCTTAAAAATGGTGAACAGTAAGAGTTCTTAAAAGCGGTGAACAAGAATACTAGTATGTCGTGATGATATAATCAGTTCGTGGTAGTCAGATAAGATAGGTACAATCAGTCTTAGAGTTGGAAGATGATGAGAATCAGTGAATGATGTGTCTGAATAAAAAGGAGAAGAGATGTAATTAATATCACTGCTATATATCGTTCATAACTGGAAATTTCATTAATTATATGAGACTGTGTTAGTTAGTTCTTACTCAGCTTTTAGTAAGTGAATGACCTTTATTGCTTGGACATTCCTTGTCTAGAATACCCTGTCATTAACAATGCAGGTGATGAAACCTACGGTGATGTCTACTATCCAGAGTTGGATTATGCAGAAGGTGGCACCACTAATACTGGTTATGCCGAAGAGGAGTACTACGCTGATGACGACTACCCTTACGCTAGCTGAAGATCTGAAGATAGTTATATTTAGTATTTGTGTTTCTATTGTTCTGTCGAACTTTATTAGTTTAACGGGTACTTAAGCATATGTTGTCTCCAGACTTGTTGTGATCCTGAGGTCCACTCTGATGTTTGCAATAGATAGAACTATTTTATATTTAGTGAATTATGTTACTGTTCCTGTTTATCTTGTGGACTAGTACTGTGTGGTGTGGATAATTAGTGACTTTAACTTGTCATTCCCTATGAACCCAAAAAAGAAATTTATTTTTCTCTATTTTTGCCGCTCCGGGCATGAGAAACACTCGGCTAGCTACACGCGAAGTCCACCACTGCGACACAAGGGCCGCCATGTAGAGAGATTCGGAAGCCATGGCAACTTCTACCTTGTAGATTGTACAAACCACCCAAAGAGAGAAGATGCCCCAAAGCCAACCTCAAACAAGTGAAGAAGCTGCACCAAATGGGGCAACCAAAGTTGCTTGAAAAGCTTCCATGGTAGTAGAAGCTACATCATGGAAAACAGCACAACTGTAGAAGAGAGCTCTAAAGCCATCAATCGTAACCCAATGAAGACCAAAAATCCAATATATTGTTTTAAAACTGGCCTGGCCACCATTTAATAACCATACTATTCAGTCAAGATCCACTACACCAACGGCCTTGACAGAACAATAGGCCCCTGATACCTAGTAGTGTGATAGTGTCCATGTTGATTTGGAGGGATTTGACAACAATTTTTGGCAGAAATTTGTGATTTGCCAAATATAGGTTTTTTATTTTTATTTTTATTTTTATTTATATTTTTTGTTGTTGTTGTTGATTGAATCATAGAAGTAGAAGTTAGGTTAATCGGGCCATTCGATTCAGTAAGGGTATTCTACGAGGTCTCATTTAGATCGTGGTAATCAAGAAAGGAATATGTATTCTATTACGGTTAATGAATTATCCACTTATTGAATATTCATCAATGATCCATTGTTTTCTAGTCTTAATTAGTTTAGTTTTCTTAGTTTAGTTTAATAGGTAGTTTTTGTGTTGCCGAAATGTACATGTCTTGTTTAAGTGGGTGCTGCAGGATGCACCCTTTTGGTGTCTTTTCAATCCAATACATCTACCTATAAAAAAATCATCAATTATTACAATTAATTGGCCACTATCAAGGACTAAGTTAAATAAAACTAATTTATTGAAAGATACGAATATATTTGGATTACCTAACTTTGATTACTTCCATCCAATCGGCCTAGTTTAATCCCATTTGTTTTAATTTGGTTAGAGAAGGATGGGTACTGCTATGCTTTCCAAAATTAAATCCCAAATTTAGTTTCTAAATGTTTTATGTTTTATACATCGGGCAGGGGAATCGAGAACACACCCACTTGGGTAGGGGAATGGGCCTATGACCACTTGGGTAGAATGATCATCCTATTTTTAACGTTCTTATTAGAAAATTTGGGTGTCATGTGGAGTACTTGTAAGAGAAATTAGTGTAAATATACTTTGTTTTTCCTTTTATTGACTCACTCTCTCGCTATTGTTTTTGTCCTAGTTATAGTTTGTGAATTGTGTGTGTATAGTGTGTGGTATATCCCAAATTTGGATTCCTAATTACTTAACAGTGCTATCACATTATATTAGTGACAAAAGTGGATCCTTAACACTCTTGTAGTTTCGGACTAAAGTGAAACTGCTAAGATTTTCCTCAGTGAGTGTCGCCAGCTGTCGCGCCCCCCCACTTTCGGGGCGGGTACGACAACAAGATTGTAGAGAGACTATGTGCCGACGTTCTTGGCCATGTCTCCGATCTTCTTTTTCTAAATCCTTGATTTGGGTATGCACTCTGCCTCGTCCACTGTCAGCACAATAAGTTGGGTCGGTGGACGAGGATTTTTCTTCACTAGTCAGAGCTGCCCGCTGTGAACGGGCTTGGCTGCGATTGTGGTTGATCTGTTGGTTGAGATCGCCTCGACTGCGGGCCGAGGCATCCTTGATAGATTCCTGAGTTGAGCGTTCAGACTATTTTTGCTGGGCAGCCCGCCTATCGTTAATCACGTTATGATCATCCTCCCCGTGGACCGGGTTGGTTCGAGTGTGGCGATTACCTCTGGGAGCACCAGGTCATCACTTGCATTCTCCGAGGCATTATTGGCAGATGTGGCGTTGTTTTGATTGACCACCAAAGCATTGATTTGTTGTTGTGTATGATGCTGTCCTTCGAGGAGTTGCGTGAGCTCTGCAATGATCTGTTTTGGCATTATGACTCCCGAAATTGCTGGGACTGCTTCTTTCCCAAGCTTTCGACCACATTTTTCAGCCATATATATCAATTAAATAAAGATTTATTTTTGAGGAAATCTGTTGTTTTCCATAGACAATGCCAAACTGATGAATGTCTATTTTGTGTTAGGACGGATTATAGATTTAGGTTTTAGAACAGATCGAAAACATACACGAGAGAGAGAGAGAGAGAGAGAGAGAGAGAGAGAGAGAGAGAGAGAGAGAGAGAGAGAGAGATAAACAATACATTTGGAGTGGTTCGGCTCTGTTAATGAAGTAGCCTACGTCCACGTGTGTGTCAGTGCTTTCCACTAGCTAACGAAATAGTTATAGTGGAGAGTGCAGGGGACCTTGGTGATCCAACAATGGGAACTGGAACTACCATGGGTCGGCCGTACACAGAATGTAGAATGCTCTAACGGAAGAGACTGAAGAATTGGTGATTAGGGTTGCTAAGCAGAATGTTCTCCCTTTCTACGGAGGCATGACTCTTTTATAGCATGAAGAGTCCTTGAGGTGCGAGTGTTGCCCTAGCCTTAGGTGACTTAGGGAAATAATGATAGCCTGTACACTTATCCGCACAGTCCTAGGTCAAGATGCTTCTCATTGATGGTTTGTTTAAGGAATTTTCCTAAACCCGAGTCGCGCGGTCGGCCTTGAGCTTGTGGAGCATGACTAGGACTGTTCTGCTACTGGAGGGGGACTAGTCTGAGCTTATCCCAACCTAGGGGTCGGGGTCTTCACTTAGTGAGGTCCTACTTGGTCCGCTCTCATTGCTCGATTCAGCAAAGATGCTTGGGAATGGTACCCGGGAGCCGAGCTCGAGCTGTTTTGGCAACGACATAGGTCTTTCGCAGACAAGGGCGGAGCCAACATTTTTAGTTAGCGGGAGCCTAGGCTATAGGGGGTTGGGGGCAATGCCCCAGAGACGTTTTTTTTTGGGTCTACTCATACGTAATCAGAATTTTTTTTTATTTTTTTATTTTTATTTTTTTGAAATACACATTTGCCATACATACAATATAACAAAAACCTTATTTTTTTAAGATGATATGTTAGGCAATTTCCAAATCTTACTCAATTTTTTACTCAAATTTGACTAAAAAATTGAGTAAAAGTTTGATTTGGTATGAACCTCTCCAATGGTCATATCCAAATGCTCTTAGTGTTATACCCTTAAGGTGTTTTTATTTTTATTTGGGGGGGGGGGGGGGGGGGGGGGGGGCTAATGAGAAAAATTTTAATTCCCAAAATCTCAGGGGGGGCCTGGGCCTACCTTGGCCCTATGCTCCCTCAGCCCTTGGTCGCAGATGGGGGACGGTCGGGAATTCCGAGCCCTTGACCATTTTCGTTGTATAACATACATGTCAGAACCTAACTTGATGAAAAAGATTAAGATTTCATTTGGGAATTGCTTCTAGCATCCACTGTCAGCACAATAAGTTGGGTTGGTGGACGAGGCTTTTTCTTCAGTAGGCAGAGCTGCCCGCTGTGGACAGGCCTGGCTACGATTGCGGTTGATCTGCTGGTTGAGATCGCCTCGACTGCGGGCCGAGGTGTCCTTGATAAATTCTCGAGCTGAGCGTTCAGACTGTTTTTGCTGGGCAGCCCGCCTATCATTAATCACGTTACGAGCATCCTCCCCATGGATCGGGTTGGCTCGAGTATGGCGATTACCTCTAGGAGCACAAGGTCATCACCTGCATTTTCCAAGGCATTATTGGCAGACGTGGCGTTTTTTTGATTGGCCACCAGAGCATTGATTTGATGTTGTGTATGATGCTGTCCTTCGAGGAGTTGCGTGAGCGCTGCAATGATCTGTTCTGGCGTTATGACTGTCGGAATTGCTAGGACTGCTTCTTTCCCAAGCTTTCGACCACGTTTTTCAGCCATATATATCAGTTAAATAAAGATTTATTTTTGAGGAAATCTGTTGTTTTCCATAGACGATGCCAAACTGATGAATGCCTATTTTGTGTTAGGTCAGATTATAGATTTAGGTTTTAGAACAAATCGAAAATATACACGAGAGAGAGAGAGAGAGAGAGAGAGAGAGAGAGATAGAGACAGAGAGAGAGAGATAAACAATACATTTGGAGTGGTTCGACTCTGTTAATGAAGTAGCCTACGTCCACGTGTGTGTCAGTGCTTTCTACTAGCTAACGAAATAGTTATAGTGGAGAGTGCAGGGGACCTTGGTGATCCAACAATGGAAACTGGAACTACCACGGGTCGGTCGTACACAGATTGTAGAATGTTCTAAGGGAAGAGACTGAAGAATTGGTGATTAGGGTTGCTAAGGAGAATGTTCTCCCTTTCTACAGAGGCGTGACTCTTTTATAGCATGCAGAGTCCTTGAGGTGCGAGTGTTGCCCTAGTCTTAGGTGACTTAGGGAAATAATGATAGCCTGTACACTTATCCGCACAGTCCTAGGTCAAGATGATTCTCATTGATGGTTTGTTTAAGGAATCTTCCTAAACTCGAGTCGCGGGACTCGGCCTTGAGCTTGTGGAGCATGACTAGGACTGTTCTGCTACTGGAGGGGGACCGGTCTGAGCTTATCCCAACCTAGGGGTCGGGGTCTTCACTTAGTGAGGTACTACTTGGTTCGCTCTCATTGCTCGAATCAGCAAAGATGCTTGGGAATGGTACCCGGGAGCCGAGCTCGAGCTGTTTTGGCCATGACATAGGTCTGTCGCGGACAAGGGCGGAGCCAACATTTTTGGTTAGCGGGAGCCTAGGCTATAGGGGGTTCGGGGCAATGCCCCAGAGACGATTTTTTTGGGTCTACTCATACATAATCAGAGGGTTTTTTTTTTTGTGAAATACACATTTGCCACACACAGTATAACAAAAACCTTCTTTTTTTTTAGATGATATGTTAGGCAATTTCCAACTCTTACTCAATTTTTTTTACTCAAATTTGACTAAAAAATTGAGTAAAAGTTTGATTTGGTATGAACCTCTCCAGTGGTCATACCCAAATGCTCTTAGTGTTATACCCTTAAGGTGTCTTTATTTTTATTTGAGGGGGGGCCGGGGCCTAATGAGAAATATCCAAAATTTGTAGGCTAAAATTTTAATTCCCAAAATCTCAGGGGAGCCTGGGCCAACCTTGGCCCTATGCTCCCTTAGCCCTTGGCCGCGGATGAGGGACGTGATTTATCACTTATTTTGCTTGCAATTGGATTCGTTTTTGTGCAAAATACCTCTCCCGGAGCTTCTAAGTGCTTTATTTATGAACTTTCCTTGCATAACCCTCATTTCTACTGTTTACATCTTTTACACGGATTATTTTAGTGTTTTGCAGGTCTTTTTGACAATCCGAGCCGGGATGCAAAGCCCCGGTTGTTGATCTCGTCCAATGCGACCGCTTCTCTCTCTTCTTCGGACTCCAAGACCACGTGTTTGGAGGTTGATCTTAACTTGGTAAAGATCGCTCTGCGAGTATTCTTCGCGTGGCCGCGAATTTCACCTCAATCGGAGACCGGAGCGAGGAGTTATGGCGATTTTTTTGCGATCAGTGTGCAAACTTGCTGAGAAGCTGTGAAGATTCTGGCAGAGGGGTATTCGACCGGTCGAATTACCCCGCTCGACCGGTCCACTTCTGATGTGCTGATTATAACATTCTGGCAGAGGGGCATTCGACCGGTCGAATTGCCCCGCTCGACCGGTCGAATGACCCTGTTTCTGAACTCTTTGTTTTACAAGTTTGCCACTCCGAGGTTTTTGTTTAAATACCCCATTATAACTCGTTTTTAGGGGGCTTGACCTAATTTAGAGAGCAGCTAGATTCTCTCTCTTAATCCTCTTGTATTTCTTTAGGATTCCTTGTGCTTTTGTTTATAGATTAGTTAGATATAGTGTTTGTAAGGGAGATTGTGAGAGATTCTTCAACTTGCAAGCTTGGACTCTTCTTTTGGAGCATCTATTGAAGTTATTTATTGAACTCACCCCCTCTCTCTCCCTTGAAGTTATTGGTTGCATTAATGGTGATATCTTCCTTCTCATTTAATGTTTCTATTAGTGTTTTCATAGTTAAATCCATGTGTAGCTAATTTTCTAGGTTAGGGGTCATGAATCCACCTATGGATCCTTGTTTTTTCTTGATAGTCTAATGGTTTTGGATCCTCTTGAGTGATTGAAGAGTGTTGGGTTTGTAATATGCTTGTTTCTTTACCCCCATTGTCATGCAATGGAAGTTATTGAATCTATATTACCAATCCAACATTTGCCCTTAGTTCCCTCAAGCCTTCATCTTTCATAGTGGGGTTGACAACCCACATGTTTGATTGTTGGCTCCCAAGGAACTTTGTTCACTTGAGAAGTCCCCTCCAAATCCCTTATTCTTACCCCTTTGTGATCCAAGGTTGGTAGCATGACCCCTAGCTTATCTCCCTTAGTCTTAAAACAACTCGTTACTCTAGCTTTCTTGTTATAGTCAATTTGTGCTTGTCGTTAAATTAGTTAACTTAATTAGCTACTGTTCTACGTTAGTTTTCCTTGCTTGATTAGTCTTAGATCCTGAGTTAGATACTCTCAAAACAATCACCTTTTCTTTCTCTTTTGGTTACAATAGTGGTGTATTCGTATCTTGAATCTTTAATCTTCCGGTCTAGTCCCCGTGGAAATCGACCTCGTACCTACCCGAGTATTACTTGTTGCGATTGATTTGCACTTGAATCATACATACCCTGAGAGTGAACAGGACGCTCGGGAATTCCGAGCCCTTGACCATTTTCATTGTATAACATACATGTCGGAACCTAACTTGATGAAAAAGATTAAGATTTCACTTGGGAATTGCTTCTAGCATCCACCACCTGGATTTGAGGGAGCAAATTACAATCCACGTTTGTTTCACGGTATTGAGGGTGGGATTTACTAATTATCCATTTTAGTTGAATAGTCCGGTGTTTCGGTGAGCTTTAACAGAAGAGACTAATAATCCCTTTTAACTAAATAGTCTCCAATATGGGAGACTAACTAATCCCAGAGGGTGTGATATAACTAGTCTTAGGACTATTAATTAAAAATGACTGATTATCCATTCCTCTCATTGGTAGCCAAAACTGGCTAAAATGTATTAAGGCATACACCAGGAACACAGAGACTTGACCACCACCAAAGAAGGTTTAAAAAAAAAAAAAAAAAAACTTCGATGAAATTAATAAACACCATATTTGACAAATGTGTACGTTAAAGTTAGTACGCTCCTGTTCTATCAAATCTCATGTTTAACTTTGATGAAATAAACACCAACGATTAATTTGTTTTATCTCATTTATATTCACATGGTACTGAGACATTCATATAACATAAAGAGTTTTACAAACCAATGAAGTAAACACAACTGATATGACAAGATTCAAAAAGAAGACAAACAAATCATAAATGCCTAGGAAAAGTACCAACTTACATATTAATCCCAAATAAGATAATTGAAGGAAAAAACAATCTCAATTGCCAAAAGTCTATAAAAGATGTACACTTGACAACATGATCAACTGGCACATCCCCTATAACATGCCTTTGAGGTTGTTCCTGCAGGGGAAGAAAACTTGTTTAAGGTGTTTTAGAATCATTTAGGTACTATTTTTGCAGATTTAGTGAAGGGAAAGAAAAGAAAAAGGAAAAGGAAAAGGAAAACGAGAAGGGAAATATATTTCCCTTGTGTTTTTTTTCATGCTTAAATAAGCTTAGAAATTTTAAATATATTTTTTTTTCAAAATGTAATTGTAACTTGAATAAAAAGGTAAGTGACTCACAAAATATACATAACTTTTAATCTATTCTCACCATGTTTTATTTTCCTTCCTATTTTCCTCTTTATTTTCCTAATTAGGCTTTGGTTGGTTCATGGATTCTGTGAGGGGAAAAGAAAAGGGAAAGGGAAAGGAAAAGGAAAACTAGTTCCCTCGTGTTTTTCTTCAAATTTCATTCAGAATTATGACATTAAAAACTAAAATTATATATAATTGTAATATATGAATAAAGGAAGGGAATGACTCACAACATTCATAATGTTTAGTTTATTTATGAACTTTTCTCTTTTCTTTCCTATTCTCCTTCTCATTTTCCTTATTAACTAAACAAAGGATAGGGTTTTCCTCCATGTTTTCATTTCTTTTCCCTTGCAGAATCCAATAATTAAACAAAGCCTTAACCAACCAATTAAAATGATTTCCTCAATGTTTTGTTTTGTTTTTTTTTTTTTTTTTTCCCTCACTAAATCCATGAACCAACAAACACTTGGGATCTACTGCTAGAGCAATATAAAAAATGGATAAATTTTGAAGTGCCGATAAGCAAATAAGAGTGTACCTCTTAGGTCTTATTCTCCAGAAGCATGTCCTTAATAAACTGCAATTCTTTGGCAACCTCTGAAATATCCATTCTCTCTGTTGGTGATTCCTTAGTGCATGAAACTCCAACTCCAAGTATCGAAATTAAGCATTCGATGATTTTCAACCTTCTCACTTGTGTTCCAGTGTCACAGCTGGATGTTTCAGCCAATAGTTCTTCTGATACAAGTTGATGATCCAAAATCTGTGTCACTTTTCCGGGCAAACAACCCGTAGCTACGAATCTATGAATGTTCAGCCCATCCTTGAACATACTGTCGGTGGGACTTTTTCCCGTAAACATTTCCAACAAGAGGATCCCATAGCTGTATACATCGCCATGTGTGGACACCTCACTTCCCATACCGTACTCTGCATATCCACATAATTCTCACCATCATCAGTTCAACAAAAAAACTGGAGAGAGAGAGAGAGAGAGAGAGAGAGAGAGAGAGAGAGAGAGAGAGAGAGAGAGAGAGAGAGAGAGAGAGAGAGAATGCTTACCTGGCGCAACGTATCCAATGGTTCCTTTTATACCAACTGATGAGACGGTCTGATTCTGATGAATTTCATCATGGTCCTGTTGTAGGAATCTCGCTAGACCAAAATCACCCACACGACCAGTCATTTGACCATCAAGAAGAATGTTACTTGGCTTCAGATCACAATGTATGATCGGGATTTGGCAGTGATGGTGAAGATAATCCAAAGCAGACGCCACATCGACTGCTATATTTAGTCTCTGAAGAAGGTTTAGTTTCTTCAGCCCCTCATTTAAAAGTGTTATCGCAATATCAACTCCTTGTGGAATCAGATGCAACCAGTTGTCAAGACTCCCATTTGGCATAAACTCATACACCAATGCTTTGAAATCATTACCATGAAAATCGATACTTGAGCAAGCAGTTAAAATCTTGACAAGATTTCGATGCCTAATGTTTCTCAAAGCTTCACATTCAGCCATGAAACTCCTAAAAGCTCCACGGTTATGTAGGTTGAGTACCTTCACGGCAATGGCTGTTTGATTGGGATCCAGAATTCCTTTATAAACTGAACCAAAGCTTCCTTTACCGATCAAATTAGTTGAAGAAAAACCATTGGTTGCTTTGAGGAGCTCTCTGTAGGTAATACTCATAAGTTCCATCTGTGAAGATACTGATGAAGGTCGTGCTTTCTTCTTTTTGAACCAAAGAATGATAAGAAAAGACAACATCAAAGTTATTCCTACAACCCCAAAAATTATGGGGATTATTAGCTTGAGTGCAGGAGAAGTTCTATTCTTCTTCGGTTTAGAGCATATTGGCAGCTGCAATGCAGCTATTCCCCCACATAGTTTATTGTTTCCCAAAATTGAAATTGCGCTCACATTTGAGAATGCTCCTGTTACTGGAACCTCACCCTCAAGTTCATTGAACGAAAGATTTAGACTTTTCAGAGTGAGAATGCTACCTAAATCTTTTGGAATCTCTCCGGAGAGGTGGTTGTGTGAAATATCCAAAATTTCAATGCCTCTCAGAGAACTCAACGATCTAGGAATGACTCCTCCAAAGGAATTGTTGCCCAAATAAAGGTGTTCCAAACTTGTACAACTACCAAGAGTGGTAGGAATTTCACCTGATAACTCATTGTGGGCAACATTCAATTCGAAAAGGTTTCCCAAATTACCGACTTCTAAAGGTAAGGGACCGGTGAGACGGTTTTGAGCAAGATCCAGGGATTTTGCTAAAGATGACAGTCCTATAACTGTCTTAGGTATGGTACCACTTAGGTTGTTACCATATAGATGTAATAGAACTAAGCTCTTGCAATTTCCAAGAGTTGAAGGTATGCTTCCTTGAAAGTTATTTTCCTCCAACCAAAGCTGGTTCAACAAAGTTAGATTTCCAAATGAGGAAGGAATTTCCCCTGAGAGGTTATTCTTACCAAAACCCAATTCTTGTAGGTTATGAAGTAATCCAATAGAGGATGGAATACTTCCTTGGAATTGATTAGAATGCATATCCAAAGAATTTAATTTCACGAGATTCCCAATGCCCGTTGGAATGTTTCCGGATATTTGATTTCCTGCTACTGATAGAAGCTCGAGTTGGGTCGAGAGGTTGGCCATGGAAACCGGCAACGGTCCTCCAAAATTATTACTAATCAGAGCTAATGTTGTCAATTTGCTGCAGTTGGTCAGAGATGATATGAAATTTAGGTCACCATCTTTCCCATTCCCCATATGATTTGAACCCGCCATGATCAACCGTGACAGATTCAGCATATTTCCAAATATAAGAGGCACTCCTTCAGAAAATCCATTTGCTAGGATTTGAAGAGTTTGAAGGTTTGAAGCATTTGATAATGAAACTGGGATGAATCCGCTAAAGTACTGGTATCCCCCTATAGTAAACCGTTGAAGATTAGGAAGAGTAAGGCCTAAATTTTCAGGAAGACTTCCTTGAAGTTGACGGATTGTCATACCCAATACAGTGAGTGATGAAAGATTATAGATGGATGGAGGGACCGTACCAGAAAGTTCATTCCAGGAAAGCCCAAGGTTAGACAAACTTTTAAGTTGGCCCAATGAGTGAGGGATACTTCCTTCCAACAGATTGATATCTACGTAAAGAAGTTCAAGAAATGACAGGTTCCCGAATGAAGGTGGGATCATACCTGTCAAATTGTTGGAGTCTAACTGTAGCTTCACCAGCTTGGATAAGGACGAGCCGAGCTCTGTAGGAATTTTCCCTGTGAGCTTGTTTTTGCCTAAAGCCAGGATTCTCAAGTTTGAACAACCAGAGATGCTGGGTGGAATTTGTCCTTCCAGCAAGTTATTCATCAAGTTCAAAACTTGCAGCCTAAATAACTGCCCAATTTCAGCAGGAACTTCTCCTTGAATGACGTTGTTTGCGAGATTTATAACTCTTAGGAAACTAAGGTTTCCAATGGAAGGCGATATTGTAGCAACCAAATTCAGCGACTGCAATTCCAAGACGGTGACTCTTTGTTTGTGGCGGCGGCCACACGAAACACCTTCCCATTGGCAGAAGTGGACAGAGTCATTCCATGAGCCAGTCACATGATCCATAGGATCATGATTTATATTTGCTTTGATGTCAAGCAAAGCCAGCCAGTCTGTCTCGTTCTCACCACCATATTTGATGGCGGTGGTAGAAACATTACGCAACAAAAACAGAATGCATATGCAAACAAGAACTGCCAACAGCTGGGATATTCTCAAACTCATTGTCTTGAAAAATCTTTAGTTGGTTATATGTTTAGCATTTTATTTATGCATTCTTATTCCTACTCAATCGGTCACCTTAAGTTAAGATTTTACTTGTTGATGCGTGATGGGACACTTTCATAATCTTCAGTCTTTGCAAGACTAATGACCATTAATTGTCACCATCCCAACCAAACCATCCACTACGACATGGTATATTGGTATTGTGCGCTTCAGCTATTATAGCACAAAGCAAGCTCATCATGACCTTAATTGGTTTTTTTTTTTTTTGTTAAAAGTATTTTACTCAAATTTAATTTGATATGAGTTTGAGTAAGTGTTGGAGATGCCTTTGATCAGATTTTATGCTCATTTGAGGAAAATTTTACAATATTATATAAATAAATTTGAGTATGGCTATTGGAGAGCTCCATATCAAATGAAGTTTTTACTCAAATTTGAATAAAAATTTAGGCATCGCATGGTAACGTTGTGGTTTTTGGTTTTCTGTTTTTGTTTCTATTTTTTATGTTGGGATTAATATAAAAAATGGAAATAAAAACAGAAAATCAAAGACCACAACATTACCATGCGAGTCCCTTAATTAAAGAACTAGAAATTGTCCGCTATGAGCGACGGACTTCTTACGGTATACAATTCCCTGTTGACTAAAAAAGCCAGGAGACAAGCCATGAAGTCTATGAAGGGACAAATTGTTTGGTGCAATCACCTCAAGGAAGACTTGGAAGTATTGACTGAAATTGTCTACCGGACCTTGTTGCGTCATGTTGATGATAAGCTTAGCAAATCACATCCTTCGGGTTATTGAATTTTACTTAGAATTAAAACCCAAATCTGCAAAATACTGTTTGCACACTCAAAGTTTGGTACGAGTTTAAGTAACGATTGGATGGATATTCCTAAGAGTTTTACCCAAATTTGATTTGATATGGGTTTGAGCAAAGGTTATTGATGCTTTTACTTATATTTGAGCAAGGGGAAGTAGCTCTTTTAAGTGGATCCACAAAAGAGTAACGACTTAACTTAACTGGTAAAAAGACTCTCCCATGGGTTCTGGCACTTTTGTCCTCACACGAGACCACTACACCAATTGACCCAAAAATAAAAATAGATTCACAAAAAGTGGTTGTATGTAGGTGGATCCCATCATCAAAAGACTCACTTTTATTAACAATATGTAACACTGCCACATGGTACACATAAAGTAGCCGATAGTTTCTCAAGAATTATGGTGGAAAATAGTCCAATATGGTGTGCAAGGCCAAGAGTTTTGTCTTTGAAGCTGACCATGCAGCAATGACATTTGGTCCCAAAAGCCAAAAGCCAAAAGCCAAAAGACCAAGCTATGGTAAGTAGGGGTGTTATCGGTTCGATTTGGTTGGTTTTTACACCTAAAATCAAACCGAAACGAACAATCGATTTTTAAATTTGTTTACACCGAAACCGACCAATTGTATGTAAAAACCGAACCAAACCGACCAGTAACACTTCGGTTCAATTTGGTCGGTTTACGTTCAGTTTGGGCTTGTTTTTTTGGGGCATAAGTTTGAATTCTATTGGGCTTGCTTTTTTGGGCCTAATCTGAATTCTATTGGGCTTGTTTTTTTCGTGTGTGGGTGAGTGAACCTGCAATTTCAAATACCACCTAATTCACATTATCCAATCATCATCCTCAAACATAAACTATTAAACACAAACTGACCAACACAAGTTAACTCTGTTCACAACATAAATTAAAACAAATATTTCAAAGCCCAGATAAATAAAAAACAAATACTGAAATACACTTATACACCTAATTCACAACATCAAATCATCATCCTTAAATTGTCAAACTTAACACAAACACAAACACAAACACAAGTTCAAGAGTACATAATCATTGTTTTCCTCTTATCATTATATATTTATATATATATATACATATAATATAAATTTGATGCTAACTAGTCAGTCGGTTCGGTCGATTTATGGCGCTAAAAATTCGGAAGCCGAAACCGAACCGAAAACAAAAAAAAAACACATTTTCAAAACCAAAACCGACCGCCTGTCCCTGGGGACCGACCAAAACCAGTCGGGCGGTTGGTCCAATCGATTTTTTGGCAGCCCTAATAGTAAGCAAATTAAATTTATTAAATGGTTTACTAAGGGTCTGTTTGCGTGTCTTTGTATTTAATGGTATCATTCACAATTTTAAATCATTTTAATATGGAAACTAATCGTCTTTTTTTTTTTTTTTTTATACTTGTCTAGATCGGACTGGATACACACACCCCACACACACACGCACACCCCAGCCCCAATCCAATCCGCAAGCCCCACACTGGCCCACAGCAAAGCCAACAAGGGTCAACTGAAGAATAACTGGGGAGCAAGCAACTAGAATCTCCTATGATATTCGAACCCTTTTCTTCCCCACTGGGAAGAGAAAGGCCATGCCAATTGGATTACAGCCCGCTTGATGAAAACTAATCGTCTTGAATTTGTTCATTGTGAGAAATGGAAAAATTGGTCATGTTTCTTCACATGTGGTAATTCCTAGGTTCTTTTAATATGATAGAATTGATAAGTATAAGCATTACTTTTGGAATAGAAATATATGATTTGGTCCCAAATTATGGCCATTAATAGGAATTGATCCTGACTTGATTTGGTGTATAGAAATTAATTCTTAATTTACAAGTTAATCAATAATTAGTCCCTATTCCTAAATGGTTAGTGTAAATCCGGACCATTATACCCTTATCATACATTTATACTTAACTGTACATACATACACATATATATGAAACATGTGAAATACGAAGTTAAATTAGGTAGTTAACATGAATTATGGAACGGATTTTTAGGAGATCATGGATAATCCCAAAAATCATACTGATTGTAGTTTAAAACAATGCATTTTAAATCTGTATGTAATTTGTTTATTGTAGAAAAAGAATTTGTATGTTTTATTGATTCGAATAATAGAAATAACAGATAATTTTATACGGAAGATTGAAGGTTACTGATAAAAAGATGAGAAATTCTCACAATATAGTGCGAAATTCATAACTGTAATTCACAATATAGTGCGAAATCATGGTGAAATTTCTTAATTTGAGAATTTGGTGTTAAACTTGTTGGAAGAAGTGACTTAGTTGTGAGAAATTTCGTATTATATCCATTCAAAAAGTGAAAAATTTCACATTTTGTGCATTCAAAAAGTGATAATTTCTATTACTAAGTGAGAAATTTATTATTAGAGCATTTGAAATTGCCCATATGATTAGATGTACATATGTATATACGTACCACCATCACAAATAGGGCGTGTGAATGACGGGTATGGCAAGTGCAATCCATGGAGATCATGGATAAGAGAATAATAAATATTGCTAAAATCAAGGAGTTTCCTTATTTTACTCAACTTTCAAATTTGTTTGATAAAATTAAGGAGTTTCCGTACTCTGGTAAATAATGTAGTAGAATTGAAAGAGAAAATTTCTCACTATTAAGTGTATTAAGTGAGAAAGGTAGTGAACTTACGGTGGAATGTTTTCTACATATGATTCAGTCTTTAAGTGAGAATTTCTCACTCTGGTCATAATTAGTGAGAATTTCTCACTTCAATATTGAACATGCACAATTTCTCACTTAAATTAGACGTGAAAAAAATCAAATTTTTACACCACACAAAACATAAAATTTTCAATTCAACATAGTTATCATGTATAATTTCTCAGTTAAATTAGAAGTGCGGAAAAAGCAAATTTTTATACCAAACAAAAATAGAAGTGAGAAATACCCACTTTTATGCAAACTCAACCATTCACACAGAGATTAGATCAAAGATTTCTCACTTCGAATATTTGATGAGAAATTTCTCACTTCGATATATTTATCATGTACAATTTCTCAGTTAAATTGGAAATGAGAAATACACAAATTTGTATACCTAATAAAACAAAAGTGAGAAATACTCAATTTTTATACAAACTCAACCACTCACACAAAGAGTAGATCCAAAATTTTTCACTTCGACATACAAATACGAACCTTCAAATTGATGAGAAATTCACATTTTCTTGTCATTGTCGTCTTCGTCGAAGCCAAAAAAAATGAGAAAATTATGATAAAAACTCTAACATAAAACGAACAATGAATCTTGAGTTTCTACCAAATCGTGAGAAATTTTGCAACCAAATTTGTGAGAAATATGCAAATCGCTTGATCTTCTTCAGTCCACTTTTATCTCTGCGAATCGCCTAACTGTCAACGATCTTCTTCAGCCGCATTCGTTCGTCGTCACTCACCTTCAATTGCCTCCAAATCGTTGGAGCTTTGTTGAAATGTACATGTCTTGTTTATGTGGGTGCTGCAGGGTGCACCCTTTTGGTGTCTTTTCAATCCATTACATCTACCTATAAAAAAAATCATCAATTATTACAATTATTTGGCCACTATCAAGGACTAAGTTAAATAAAACTAATTTATTAAAAGATAGGAATATATTTGGAATACCTAACTTTGATTACTTCCATCCAATCGGCCTGGTTTAATCCCATTTGCTTTAATTTGGTTAGAGAAGTATGGGCAGGCGCTATGCTTTCCAACTTTAAATCCCAAATTTAGTTTCTAAATGTTTTATTTTTTATACATCGGGTAGGGGAATTGAGAACACACGCACTTGGGTAGGGGAATGGGCCCATGACCACTTGGGTAGGATGATCATCCTATTTTTATCGTTCTTATTAGAAATTTTGGGCGTCATGTGGAGTACTTGTAAGAAATTAGTGTAAATGTACTTTGTTTTTCCTTTTATTGACTCGCTCTCTCGCTCTTGTTTTTGTCATATAGTTTGTGAATTGTGTGTGTATAGTGTGTGTTATATCCCAAATTTGGATTCTTAATTACTTAACAGTGCTATCACATTGTATTAGTGACAAAAGTGGATCCTTAACTCTCTTGTAGTTTCGGACTAAAGTGAAATTGTTAAGATTTTCCTCAGTGAGTGTCGCCAGCTGTCCCCCCCCCCCCCCCCCCCCCCCCCCCCCCCCCCCCCCCACACACACACACACACACACACACACACACACACTTTCGGGGCGGGCACGACTACGAGATTATAGACAGACTTAAATAAACTTAGAAATTTTTTAAAAAAATTCAAAATGTAATCGTAACTCGAAGAAAAAGGTAAGCGACTCACAAAATATGCATAACTTTTAATCTATTCTCACCATGTTTTGTTTTCCTTCCTATTTCCCTCTTTATTTTCCTAATTAGGCTCTGGTTGGTACATGGATTCTGTGAGGAAAAGGAAAACTAGTTCCCTTGAATATATGAATAAAGGAAGGGAATGACATTAAAAATTAAAATTATAATTAAATGACATTAAAAATTAAAATTATATATAATTGTAATATATGAATAAAGGAAGGGAATGACTCACAACATTCATAATGTTTAATTTATCTCTCAAACTTTTTCTATTTTCTTTCCTATTCTCATCATCGTTTTCCTTATTAACTAAACAAATGATAAGGTTTTCCTCCAGGTTTTCATTTCTTTTCCCTTGTTGAATCCGATAATTAGACAAAGCCTTAACCAAACAAATAAAAGTGATTTCCTCAATGCTTCTTTTCTTTTCTTTTTCCTTACAAAATCCATGAACCAAAAGACACTTAGGATCTAATGCTAGAGCACTAAAAAATATGGGGGTAAATTTTGAAGTGCTGATAAGCAAATAAGAGTGTACCTCTTAGGTCCTATTCTCCAGAAGCATGTCCTTAATAAACTGCAATTCCTTAGCAACCTCTGAAATATCCATTCTCTCTGTTGGTGATTCCTTAGTGCATGAAACTCCAACTCCAAGTATTGAAATTAAGTATTCAATGATTTTCAACCTTCTCCCTTGTGTTCCAGTGTCACCACTGGCTGCTAATTCCTCCAATTGTGCATCTAATACAATATCCTGATCCAAAATCTCTATCAATCTTGAGGGCAAACAACCCGAAGCCACGAATCTATGAATGTTAAGCCCATCTTTGAAAATACTGTCGGTGGGCCTTTTTCCCGTAAACATTTCCAACAAGAGGATTCCATAGCTGTACACATCGCCATGTGTGGACACCTCACTCCCCATACCGTACTCTGCATATCCACATAATTCTCATCATCACCAGATTCACAAAAATTTTGGAGAGAGAGAGAGAGAGAGCCTACCTGGCGCAACATATCCAATGGTTCCTTTTATACCAACTGATGAGACGGTTTGATTCTGATGAATTTCATCGTGGTCCTGTTGTAGGAATCTCGCTAGACCAAAATCACCCACACAAGCAGTCATTTGACCATCAAGAAGAATGTTGCTTGGCTTTAGATCACAATGTATGATTGGGATTTGACAGTGATGGTGAAGATAATTCAAAGCAGATGCCACATCAATTGCTATATTTAGTCTCTGGAGAAGGTTTAGTTTCATCGGTCCCTCATTTAAAAGTAGAAATGCGTCATCAACTCCTTGTGGAACTGGATGTAACCAATTATCAAGACTCCCATTTGGCATAAACTCATACACCAACGCTTTGAAATCATCACCATGAAAATCGATACTTGAGCAAGCAGTTAAAATCTTGACAAGATTTCGATGCCTAATGCTTCTCAAAGCTTCACATTCAGCCATGAAACTCCTAAAAGCTCCACAGTTGTGTAGATTGAGTACCTTCACGGCAATGGCTGTTTGATTGGGATCAAGAATTCCTTTATAAACTGTACCAAAGCTTCCTTTACCGATCAAATTAATTGAAGAGAAACCGTTGGTTGCTTTGAGGAGCTCTCTGTAGGAAATACTCATAAGTTCCATCTGTGAAGATACTAATGAAGGTTGTGCTCTCGTCTTTTTGAACCAAAGAAGGAAAAGAAAAGACGACATCAAAGTTATTCCTACAACCCCAAAAATTATGGAGATTATTAGCTTGAGTGGAGGAGAAGTTTTATTCATCTTCGGATTATTAGTAGAGCAGATTGGCAGCTGCAATGCAGGTATACCCCCACATAGTTTATTATTTCCAGAAATTGAAACCACACTCACATTTGAAAAAGCTCCTGTTGTAGGGACCTCACCCTCAAGATCATTGAACGAAAGATTTAAACTCTTTAGAGTGAGAATGCTACCTAAACCTTTTGGAATCTCTCCAGAGAGGTGGTTGTGTGAAACATCCAAAACGTCAATGCCTCTCAAAGAACTCAATGACCTAGGAATGGCTTTCCCAAAAGAATTGTAGCCCAAATAAAGGCGTTCCAACCTTGTGCAACTACCAAGAGTGGTAGGAATTTCACCTGATAACTCATTGTGGGAAACATTTAATTCGACAAGGTTTTGCAAATTACCAACTTCTAAAGGCAAGGGACCGGTGAGATGGTTTTGAGCAAGATTCAAGGATATTGCTAAAGATGACAACCCTATAACTGTCCTAGGTATGGTACCACTTAGGTTGTTACCATGTAGATGTAATAGAATTAACCGCTTGCAATTTCCAAGAGTTGAAGGTATGCTTCCTTGAAAGTTATTTTCCTCTAACCAAAGCTTGTTCAACAGAGTTAGATTTCCAATTGAGGAAGGGATTTCCCCCGAGATTTTGTTCTCACCAAAATCCAATTCTTGTAGGTTATGAAGTAATCCAATAGA
Organism: Hydrangea macrophylla; assembly: GCA_033977485.1. Classification (NCBI taxonomy): domain Eukaryota; kingdom Viridiplantae; phylum Streptophyta; class Magnoliopsida; order Cornales; family Hydrangeaceae; genus Hydrangea; species Hydrangea macrophylla. The sequence goes on along the minus strand of CM066986.1, from coordinate 83,348,345 downwards.
AGATGGAATACTTCCTTGGAATTGGTTAGAATGCATAGATAGAACAGTTAACTTCACTAGTTTCCCAATACCCGTTGAAATGTTTCCAGAAATTTTATTCCCTCCTATTGATAAACGTTGGAGTTGGGTGGAGAGGTTGGCCGTGGAAACCGGCAATGGTCCTCCGAAGTTATTACTATGCAGAAGTAATGATCTCAATTTGCTGCAGTTGGTCAAAGAGGAGATGAAATTTAGGTCACCATCTTTCCCATTTCCCAGATGATTTCTACCAACAAGAAACCGTGACAGATTCTGCATATTTCCAAATACAAGTGGCATCCCTTGAGAAAATCCATTCCTTCCAATTTGAAAAATTTCAAGATTTGAAGCATTTGATAATGAAACCGGGATGGATCCGCTAAATTGGTTTCTCGATATACCAAGACGTCGAAGATTAGGAAGGTTATGGCCTAAATTCTCAGGAAGACTTCCTTGAAGTTGATTTTCTGATATAGAGAATCCAATGAGTGATGAAAGATTATAGAGAGATCGAGGGACCGTACCAGAAAGTTTATTAGAGGAAAACCCAAGGTAAGTCAAATTTCTCAATCGACCCAATGAGTGAGGGATGCTTCCTTCCAACAGATTACTACTTGTTAGAAGATGTCGAACAAATGAAAGGTTCCCAAATGAAGGTGGGATCATCCCTGTCAAATTGTTGGACTCTATCCGTAGCCTCAATAGCTTGGATAAGGAGGAGCCGAGCTCTGCAGGAATTTTCCCTATGAGCTTGTTTTCGCGTAAATTTAGGATTCTCAGGTTTGAACACCCAGATATGTTGGGTGGAATTTTTCCTTCTAGCAAGTTATTCCTCAAGGTTAAAACTTGCAGCCTGAATAAATGCCCAATTTCAGCAGGAATTTTTCCTTGAATGCTGTTGTTTGAGAGATTAATAACTCTTAGGAAACTAAGGTTTCCAATGGAAGGTGATATAGAAGAAGCAACCAAATTCAATGACCGCAAATCCAAGACGGTGACTCTTTGGTTGTGGCGGCGGCCACACGAAACACCTTCCCATTGGCAGAAGTGGATAGAGTCATTCCATGAGCTAATGACACGATCCATAGGATCATGAGTTATCTGAGCTTTGATGTCAAGCAAAGCCAGCCGGTCTGTCTCGTTCCCATTCCCGTTCCCACGGACATATTTGATGGTGGAGGTAGTGGTGGTGGCAATGGTGGGAGAAACATTATGCAACAAAAACTGATTAATAATGCATATGCACAAGAAAACTGCCAACAGCTGGGAAATTCTCAAACTCATTGTTGGAAATTAATTAAACCTTTAGTTGGTCATATATGTTAGAATTTTACTACTGGCATTCTTATATATATATATATATATATATATATTATTGCTCTACTTAATTAATCTGTCACCTTTATTCTATTTGTTGAAGCACCTGATTGGTCACTTTCATAGTCTTCACTCTTCAGTCTTCCCAACGACTAGGGAGAGCCTAATGTAAGCAAACGACTTTACAAGACCTCTCGTTGATAATCATATGTCAAGGTGGTTGAGACTAAATGAAGACTTGGAAGTATTTGGATGAAATTTCATAAAGTAAATTATATCCCAAGAGACAAGCCGTGAATAGCCCAAGACCTCTCGTTGACTTCAATAGTCCACTGGACCTTGTTCAGATGTGAGACATTCTTGTAAAGGTTCCCAAGAGACAAGCCGTCTTGTTCAAACATGAAATACTCAGAAAATGCAACTCTCGAAATTCGAAAATGACAAATGCAACATTCAAACAAATTAGTATAGAATGTCGTGTGAAATTTCTCACATCTGTCAGTGATGTTGCAGTGGTAATGCTGTGTGAGAAATTTCTCACATCTGTGATATACATACTAAATGAATTTCTTCTTATTCGAATACAGTATAAGATATATTGTTGGCTGTAATTCGTGATTTATAGAAACTTATCGCATATCAATCCCCATGATTTGTGGGATCTAGTTAAATCCGATTTAAATGAATATGCCCCATATATATATAAATAGTAGCAAAATCAACATTAAATGAATGTCAGTATATTGTATGTTTATATATCTTAGGGGTAAAAAGGTCTATAAATTGTATGATAATTAGGGATGAGGGACCTATCACAACAAACTTTGTTTATCTTAGGACCTACTAATATGATAATATTTAGGATGGACCTTATCCATATAAGTTAGGTAAGGGGGGACTTATTGCGATATATCTAAATAAAGAATATACTTTTATATGATTTTATGAATTATGCATTTTCTTCATTTTTTTAAACGTAGTTAAGACAAACGACAAGAATAAACACTACTATACTTTTACGTGTAATCCAACTCCGAACATTCTTAAATTGATCCAATAATTTTTAAAATTATGTTAGTCTCTTCCCTTTTTTTATTTTTTATTTTTATAAACTTTACAAATATCATGTCACATTAGAGAAATTTATGCTCGTCCGGGTGGGGGCGCACATTTGGTGATCATTTCGACATTTTAGAAGAGTCCGTGCTTCCCTGTTAGGGCATCTCAAAGTCAAAACCAATATCAAACATATATTTGGGGTGAAAATCTTCAAACCCTCCACCAACCCTCGACTCAAACCCATATCAAATTGAAGTTTACTCAAACTTAAATCCCAATCTACAAAATACTATTCACATATCAAATTTTTGATACAAGTTTAATTCAAGATGGGAGGGCCTTTTTCAAGAGCTTTACTCACATTTGATTTGATATAGCTTTGAGCGAGCCAGTAAGGGTTGGAGATAATTTTACTCAATTTTTACAACTTTTTGACGAAAATAAAAAGATTTGAGTACCCAATATTAGAGAGCTTCATATCAAATGAAGCTGTTATTCAAGTTTTAAGGGGGAGTGGATCTTTTAAGTGAAACCCACAAAAAGTGGTTGCATGTAGGTGACTGTCATCATCAAATACTCAATCTCATTAATTGTCAGTAAAACTGTCACATGGTACCTTCAAATTACTAAAAATTTCTCAAGAATATATTATTATGCTGCAAAAATCGTCCAATATGCAATATGGTGTGCAAGGCCAAGAGTCTTCGTCTTTCAGGCTGACCATTCAGCAAGGACACTTGTCTCTTATTGCTGGTCCCAAAAGCCAAAATGATCAAGATTGTAACCCATTAAAATGTATTAAGGGTAATACTTGGGGCACAACCAAAGCCACAACCTTTTGCTCACAACCTCCATTTTATGTCAATCTCTCTCTTTATGAGTCTCACAGTGCCAGTGACCCCACAGTGCCCACTAGGAGAGAGATAGACACAAAATAGAGGTTGTGGGCAAAAGGTTGTGGCTTTGGTTGTGCCCCAAGCATTGCTCATGTATTAAATGGTTCATTAAGGTTTTGTTGGTTCTTTAAAGATGATAGAGATATAATTGATAAGTTTAAGCATTTCTGTTAGTATAACTACCATTATTTCAAGTGACCTAATTTTTATTTTATTTTTTGCATTTACAAAGTGACCTAATTTAAGTCGGTATGCTTTGTAAATTTGGGAATGAACTCATTCAAATTAATAGGATGCGGTAAAAATTTAATTTTCAAATATTTATAGTATTTTTCTTAATATTGTGCATACTTGAACACTGTTAAAATTAATTTAATTTATTATATAACTCAAGAAAAGAGGAGGGATATGACTCACCAAACTCAAAATTTTTAGTTCATTTCCATCATATTTTATTTTTCTTGCTGTTTTTCCTTATTAACAAAACAAAGAAAAATAATTTTCTTATTATTTTCTTTTCCTTTCCCTCACCGAATCCACTAAGCAAATAGAGCCTAAGTTGCCAAACAAGAAAAATAAATTTTCTTTTCTTCTCCCTGAGTAAATCCACGAACCGAGTAGAGCCTAAATAACCAAACAAAGAAAAATGTTTAATTTGTGGTTTTTTTTCCCAACACTAATAGCCCGTTTGGGAATGGTATGGGAATAAGAGATTTATTATCAATAGAGTTTTAGGAAAGAGATTTTTTATTTTTTATTTGGTGGAGATGTTCTAAAAAGTTGCTTAGCATTTGGTAGTGCTGTGAGAATCATATGTTTTTCAGAGAAGTGTGTTTGGCCATTTTTCCAAAAAAAAAAAAAAAAAAAAAAAAAATTTTAAGGAAACGACAATCTTGTTAAGTTATCAACTACTCCAAAGCTTAAGCTATTAGAGAATGAGCCTAACAATGTATATCAAGCTTCAACACCCTCCCTCACGCGCAACGCCGACTTGTACGTGGAGAGCAAACAAACCAAACTCCATGTAAAGTGGAGACAAATAACAAAATGCAAATATGCACAACAAAGCGGGGATGGAGAGTCGAACCCAAGACCTCTCACAAACAAGGCTTTGATACCATGTTAAGTTACCAACTACTCCAAAAGCTTAAGCTATTACAGAATGGGCCCAACAATGTATATCAAGCTTCAACACATCTCAATTGATATTTTTTTAAAGGCCCGATTCTGATTTTACAAAAAAGGTGAAATTTGTTGCTTTTAATTGAATCTACTCCCTCCGTTCCAAAATAAGTGTCCACTTTTCCTTTTTTGGATGTTCCAAAATAAGTGTCCACTTTCTATTTTGGACAAAAATGTGTGATTGATAATGTGTCACGCCAAAAGGTGAATAAACATCCACCACAAGTTATTATTTTCTTAAACTGCGTGCAAAAGGATAATGGACACTTATTTTAGAACGGAGGGAGTATAATTTTTTTGCTTTAAAAGAAATTTACATATTTTTAAAAAGCCAGAAGAAAATTGGTTGACAAGCAGACTAAAAGCTCTTAATAGCAATTGAGCGGATAAGCATAGCCTTTTCCCTCAAAACAACCATTGGATTGCCATTAAAATAAGGGTAATACTTGGGGCACAACCTTCGTACAACTTTCATACAACCTCCCCAAAAGATGTGTCTATCTCTTTCCTGTGTCACTGTGGGGTCCAGTGACATCACAGGAGAGAGATAGACATATCTTTTGGGGAGATTGTATGAAAGTTGTATGAAACTTGTGTCCCAAATATTACTCTTAAAATAATGGTTGGATTGCCCCTACGAAGTGCATAAAAATACATAAAATGTTAAAATGGCTGCTCCTTTTGATTGCTATAGTTGGAATGTGTTGTGTGCAGAGAGCCATAAAAAACACTATTCAAGTGTTCAAATACAATTTTGGCTAATCAAAGGGTGTGTTTGATAACACAATTAAGTGGTGAAAATGAAAGCTTTCAACACTTTATTTTTTTCAGTGCGTTTGATAATAACCACTTAATTGAAAAAGCAGCAAAAAAATCACAGAAAACTTTAAGTGAAAAAATTCTACTGAAAATAATCACTGAATGCAATCTATTTCAATAGTTAAAACACTGTTCATAGTATTGCAAATTCAATCACTTAAAATTTTAAGTACTTAAAATTCAGCACTTAATTTTTAGTACTTAATTTTCAATTTTATCAAACGGAGCCAAAGTGTCTACTACCCATAAGAAACAATGGTTGGCTTTCTCTTGTTTTTTCGCTTGTGTTTTAAATCACGCGCTTCCGCATAACACTCTTCACCACGATATGGTATTGTCAGCTTCAGCTAGCATAAAGGAAACTCATAATTTTTTTTTCACTCAAATTTATTAGTTTGATGAGTTTGAGACTTTGAGTAGGGGTTGAAGATGCGTTTACTCAAATTTTACGCTCAAATTAGAGAAAATAATAATATTATAGAGAAATTTGAGTTTGGCTATTGGAGTGCTCCATACCAGATGAAGTTTTTATTCAAATTTGAGTAAAAAAATTTAGAGAGCATTTTTTGCTCACCATTTTTTGGTTCACCATTGTTCACCCAGACTTTTACTGGGTGACATGTGTCCCATTTCATTCCTATTTTGCCATTGTACTATCAATATAATTACTGAAATGAGACAGATTACCCAATGAAAGCCTAAGTGAGCTGTGAGCAATGATGAACTAACAATTGGATAAGCAACAGAATAATGATTGGGGCACAAAAGGTTACAAAAAACTTCCACAAAATGAGTGGAAAGTCTATGTGGCACAGTGGGACCCGCCAGCAATTAATGGAAACAATGCTTAATTGCTGGCGGGTCCCAGTGTGCCACATAGACTTTCCACTCATTTTGTGGAAGTTCTTTGTATCTTTTGGTGCCCCTAGCATTGTTGTAAGCAACAATGCTCTCAAAAAGTTAATAAGGCCTAGCGATGATCTAATATGAGCGAACGACTTCTTACGCGGTACAGAGACCCTGTTGACTCTTGAAAAGCCGTGACAACCATGACAAGGGTGTTTGTGACCAAACAGACCAGTTAACATGTCCACCTCAATCAAGACTTGGAAGTATTGACCGTGGTTGTCCACTGGATCTTGTTGAGTTTTTGTGTGTGTGTGTGAGGTTGAAAGCTTAGAAAATCACATCCTCAGGGCATCTCAAAACCCAAAATCAATCTCAAAATCAAACTTAAATTTGTGTAAAAAATCTTCAAAAACCTCCTCCAACCTGTACTAAATTGATTTTTACTCAAACTTAAACCCAAATTTGCAAAATACTACTCACATGCCCAAATTTTCATATGGGTTTAAGGATTGAAGCGACTTTTTTAAGAGTTTTACTCGAATTTTATTTGATATAGGTTGACGAAGCTTTTACTCAAATTTCATACCTTATTGAAGAAAATCAGTAAAATTGTAAGTAGATTTGAGTAAACTCATTAGAGAGCTTAATATCAAATGAAACTTTTACTCATATTTGAGTAAGAGGAGTGGTTCTTTCAGGTACAACCACAAAAATGGGTTGCATGTAGTTATGTCCCATCACCAAAAGACTTACTTTCATTTGCTATACGTCACACTTCCAGGTACGTATGCCGTGAAAGTACCCGCCGATCATCAGTTGTACCTTGTGGCACCACCGATCACTTTTTCTCATATTTATTTTGTATTGCCACAAGAGAAGCGCAAGTTTTTTTTTGGATCAAACTCAAGGAGATTCGAATGAGAACAAAGACAGTGATATGTCAAAACCTATCTTGACCTAAAAGATTAAGAGCTCATTTGGGAAATGCTTCTAGCATCCCCCAATCTGGTTTTGAGGAGGGCCAATTGCGATCATAGAATGTACCGAGGCGTACTCCAGGAACATAGACTTGACCACTATCAAAGAGCCAAAAAAAAAAAAAAAACTTTTGATGAAATTAATAAACACCATATTTTACACTACGTAAGAGTTAGTACTATACTGTTCTTTCAGATCTCATGTTTAACTTGGATGAAATAAACACCAACACAGCATTAATTTGTTGTAACACATTTACATTCACATGGTACCTATAAATTCATATAACATCCATATTTTACAAACCAAAGGGGGAAAAAAACTGATATGACACGATTCAAAAAGAAGACACAAAACAAAACATAAATGTCTAGGAAAAGTACTAACATATATTTATAGAATCCCAATTTAGAAAATTTAAGGAAACAAGCAATCTCAATTGCCAAAAGTCTGCAAAAGATGTACACTTGACGACATCATCAACTGGCAGTCTGGCACACCCGGGTATAACTGTCATGGAGATTGTTCCTGCCGGGGAAGAAAACTTATTTAAGATATTTTAGAATCACTTAGGTTCTGTTTGGTTAACGTTCACAGATTTAGAGAAGGGAAACAAAAGAGAAAGCAAAGCTATTCCCCTTATGTTTTCCTTCATGTCTAAATAAATTTTTTTTTTGTGCTCAGCAAGATAGAGTTTATTAAAAGGTCCAATGCCAATACAAAGAAAGGCAAGCCGAACATTGGCAAATTAAGCCAATACAACGGCTCCCTCAACAAATCTACCATCCAAACAAAACTCAAAGACAATCGCCATATACCACCATGGATGAAATCATACTGTCTAGACTCAACAAAAATGCAGAGACACCCAAGGCTTCAGTCTAGAAACAACAATTGCTACTGGTTGGAGACAATAAAGTGTAGACCCCAAAAAACCTCAAGTACAGAGACAATCAGTAAATAAGCCCCAGCACGAAGACCAGTTTTATTAGGAGGACAGCCAAAGCATATCCCAAAGTGTTGAAAGACAGTGTATATGACAACTTAGCAAGTAACCTTAGAAATTAAAAACTCCAAAATATAACTGTAACCTGAGAAAAAGAAAGGTAAGTGACTCGCAAAAAAAAAAAAAAAAAAAAAAAAAACCTTGTGTTTTATTCTCACTATATTTTCTTTTTCTTCCTTTGCTCACCATTTTCCTAATTAATTAGGCTCCGTTTGGTTCATAAATTTCGTGAGAGAAAAGAAAAGGGAAAGGAATACAAGTTCCCTCGTGTTTTCCCTTGTAATTTCCTTCATGCTTAATAACATTAAATTAAATTATTTAGAAGATAATAGTAATATATGAATAAAGGAACAGGATGACTCACAACATTCAAAATACTTAATATATTTCTCAGCTTATTCTCTTTTCTTTCCTATTTTAACCAAACCAAGGATAAGGTTTTCTACTATGTTTTTCTTTGTTTTCACTCTCTGAATCCAATAACTAAACAAAGCCTTAACAAAACAAATAAAAGTGATTTCCTCAATGTATTGTATTTTTCTTTTCTTTTCTTTTCCCCCACTAAATGAATGAACCAACAGAGCCTCAGGATCAAATGCTAGAGGACTACAACAATAGGGGTAACTTTGAAGTGCCAATATGCAAAATAAGATTGTACTTTGCCTATTAGGTTCTATTCTCCAGAAGCACGTCCTTAATAAACTCCAATTCCTTAGCAACCTCTGAAATATCCATTCTCTCTTTTGGTGATTTGTTAGTACATGAAACTCCGACTCTAACTATTGAAATTAAGCATTCAATGATTTTCAACCTTTTTGCTCGTGTAATAGTGCCACTACTGGCTGCTTCATCCACTAGTGCATCAGATACAAGTTTATGATCCAAAATCTCTATCACTCTTTTTGGTAAACAATCGATAGCTGCAAGTATGTGAATGTTTAGCCCATCTTTGAACATAGTGTCGGTGGGACTTTTTCCGGTAAAAATTTACATTAAGAGGATCCCATAGTTACACACATCACCATGTGTAGACACCTGTTTGCTTGTAATTTGCGCGGGCGTGCCAGAACCAATAATGGTTCGCTAGTGCAAACTAATTTCCTAAGTGCTTGTGTGAGTGATACACAAGGCTTTATGATCTGACTTCTATCGGGTGATTGTGAAAAGTGAGTAGGAAAGTACCCTCACTTAAGGTCCTATGGCAGTATTGAAGCATACAAGTCATACAAGTGATGAACAAAAGAAATTAAATAAAAATGGACTTTTATTTAATTGTAGAAAAGAAAATTACAAGAAGTGTAATTAAAAGCTAAGAAAGCCTAAGAAAAGAAAAAGAATGCTAAGAATGCATTGGATGCGGTTTGTCGAAGAGACGCGGGGGTGATCTGATAGCTTGGCCTGCCTGTTAATTTATAGCGGCCTGACTGATTGAGATAAGGCAAGTAAAATCTGCAAAATATAATCTGGTATAATTTACAAGATTTATCTCCCAAAATCTGCTCTTGACATCCATAATTATCTGGTATAAAATACCAGATTTCTTCCATATCTGATAAGAGCTGCCATATCTTCGAATATACACACAAGTGTATATATATATATATATATGCATCTTGAATCTGGCCCATTTTTGGTCTTCATACAGCTGACTTCCCCCTCAAGAAAAATATATACCATAATATCTTCATAATATCCTTCCATAAGTAATATAATATTGCCAACAATTGTCTCCCAAAATAAGATAATTTCTTCCCTAATCAGATAATATAGAAATATTATCACTTTGGTTATAGAAGTTTATAGGGGTGACAACTTCCCACCGTATATATATATATATATATATATGTATAAATTTCTTAACGTAGTCAAATGAACTAAATGGCCAACCAAAGTAGTGGCCGGCCACGCTTAAATTGTAAAACGCCTAATTGACTTACTGTCCGATTCAAATGTGCACAGCCAATAAGATGGTATATTGATACATAAAAGCCAAATTAGGTGAGAAGGTTAAATGGGACCCACCACTTATCCCAAGTGACAGAATTACATATCCGGCTAACCAAAGTGGCATCGGGCTAACCAAAGTGACAGAATTATCAAATGACCACATGATTTAATCACCATAGTAGTGGCCCACCAATCAAATATCGAGCACTTTGGCAATATAAAACACCAAACCCACAATAGTCCGACGTGATGAGGTGAGTTCGGGCAGTATGAATGTTGGTCAGCCCGATCATATGTGAACAGTCCGATTTAAAATGAATTCAGTCCGATTCAAACTCATTCGGTCATACCAACTTTGACCCAGTCACTTATTTCATAATTTTCACAATCGGTCTCTAAGTCCGATTAAAAATGACAATCGGCCTTGAGCAAATTTTGACTAAAAAATGTATTTTTTGGGTGCAAACAATGCCCTCTAGCTCTTTAAAAATGAAATCAGTGCAATTTTTGGAGAGCCAAAATTCATCAGACCGATTACCTTAAAGAACACAGCCCAAATTAAAATAAAACAAATCCCAAGGGACCCACCATGTATCTGGACTGCTTGCTGTGAGATACAAAAGTGCACAGTGTATGCAAAATACTCACCTCAATCAGACATGCAGCCCGACGCTACATTGTCTTCCAACGCCTCATACAACTATTTACTTTGCTTAACACATCTTCTCGGGCCCACCACCATCTTCATCAGATTCAATAATGGAGGAAGTCAAAGACTTCATTATTCTTTAATGGTCCCACCAACTGTCTTTTGATCATTGCAGCACCTTCAGCCCTTGGCAACCCGGACTGAGCCATATTTCCACCACTCAGTGCACTTAGTCTGATGGAGAAGGACAGTAACCAAATCAGTATTCAAATTTGGTCAATTTTCTTTTTTAGCTTTCGATCTACTACTTCCGTCCGAATAGCATATTGACTGAATTAATTCAGTCCGGTCTTCAGCAGCTTTTCAGTCCTTCTTGATAGTAATATTGGTGCAAAAACAACCACCAAATAATAGCTAATTTTTGGTGACATCCACACAGCCATCGTGGATGTAAATCAACCCAAGCCAAATAATTAATTGGCTTAAAATAAAAATAATAATCAGTCAATATTATGAGACCGAAAAAATTGAACAATTCCTTGAGACTGAGTTTCCTCAAGGGAATATGTTCAAAAATTTCATGGACCGATTTAGCATCAATCGGTCTCGGCGAAGCTTGCGCCCCGAGCTCTTCATCGCCGATTTCTTCATCAACAAGTGGGTCTTCATCATCGTCCTCCTCATCACTAGGAGGGTCTATGGCCGATACAGGATCACTCGGCCTGTCACACTCTTCCTTTTCGGCCTCAACATAATTGTGAGGCTCGTTTAGAGCTTGCCACCCGAGCGTTTCTTCTTCTTTATCATCGCTAGTGAGAGCTTCTTTAGCCAAAATAAAAATTTTCGGCATGTCACTAGCAATTTTTTTTTTGTCTTCTTGCCCCCCGAGCGGTAAATCTGAAAATCTGCTTGATTTTTTCCTCCAACCATCGTCTAAAAATTCCTTCATTGACATGAAAATATTTCCATTGGGTGGTGGCTCTTCCGCTTCACTCACGGCAAGAAGGAGACCGATTTCATTGTTGAAGAACTGTATATCGGCCTTAAAACGGTCAATATCTTTGCAAAGATGACCGATCTCATCATCATATCGGTCCTTAAACCGATAAATTAAACCATGAAAATAGTTTATTTTTTCGTTCCGCCAACGAATCTGATCGTGGTAGAATTGCAGCCATGCTTCGCGGTGTGCATGGCTCATCACCTGGTTGTCCCACCGGGCGTGCCAAAAATGTTTGCTTGTAATTTGCGCGGGCGTGCCAGAACCAATAATGGTTCGCTAGTGCAAACTAATTTCCTAAGTGCTTGTGTGAGTGATACACAAGGCTTTATGATCTGACTTCTATCGGGTGATTGTGAAAAGTGAGTAGGAAAGTACCCTTACAAGAAGTGTAATTAAAAGCTAAGAAAGCCTAAGAAAAGAAAAAGAATGCTAAGAATGCATTGGATGCGGTTTGTCGAAGAGACGCGGGGGTGATCTGATAGCTTGGCCTGCCTGTTAATTTATAGCGGCCTGACTGATTGAGATAAGGCAAGTAAAATCTGCAAAATATAATCTGGTATAATTTACCAGATTTATCTCCCAAAATCTGCTCTTGACATCCATAATTATCTGGTATAAAATACCAGATTTCTTCCATATCTGATAAGAGCTGCCATATCTTCGAATATACACACAAGTGTATATATATATGCATCTTGAATCTGGCCCATTTTTGGTCTTCATACAGCTGACTTCCCCCTCAAGAAAAATATATACCATAATATCTTCATAATATCCTTCCATAAGTAATATAATATTGCCAACAATTGTCTCCCAAAATAAGATAATTTCTTCCCTAATCAGATAATATAGAAATATTATCACTTTGGTTATAGAAGTTTATAGGGGTGACAACTTCCCACCGTATATATATATATATATATATATGTATAAATTTCTTAAAGTAGTCAAATGAACTAAATGGCCAACCAAAGTGGTGGCCGGCCACGCTTAAATTGTAAAACGCCTAATTGACTTACTGTCCGATTCAAATGTGCACAGCCAATAAGATGGTATATTGATACATAAAAGCCAAATTAGGTGAGAAGGTTAAATGGGACCCACTTATCCCAAGTGACAGAATTACATATCCGGCTAACCAAAGTGGCATCGGGCTAACCAAAGTGACAGAATTATCAAATGACCACATGATTTAATCACCATAGTAGTGGCCCACCAATCAAATATCAAGCACTTTGGCAATATAAAACACCAAACCCACAATAGTCCGACATGATGAGGTGAGTTCGGGCAGTATGAATGTTGGTCAGCCCGATCATATGTGAACAGTCCGATTTAAAATGAATTCAGTCCGATTCAAACTCATTCGGTCATACCAACTTTGACCCAGTCACTTATTTTATAATTTTCACAATCGGTCTCTAAGTCCGATTAAAAATGACAATCGGCCTTGAGCAAATTTTGACTAAAAAATGTATTTTTTGGGTGCAAACAACACCTCACTCCCCATACCGTACTCTGCATTTTCACATAATGTTTTTCACCATTCCAAAATTTTGGAAAGAGTGTTCAACAAAACTTTGAAGAGAGAGAGAGAGAGAGAGAGAGAGAGAGAGAATGCTTTTACCTGGCACGATATATCCAATAGTTCTGAGAGAATGCTTTTACCTGGCGCGATATATCCAATAGTTCCTTTTATACCAACTGATGAAACTGATCCTGATAAATTTCGTCACTACCTTGTTGTCGAAACCTAGCTAGTCCAAAATCGCCCACACGAGCTGTCATTTGACCATCAAGAAGAATGTTGCATGGCTTAAGATCACAATGTATGATTGGGATTTGACAATGATGGTGAAGATAATCCAAAGAAGATGCCACATCAATTGCTATATTTAGTCTCTGGAGAAGGTTTAGTTTCATCGGTCCCTCATTTGAAAGTAGTAATACGTCATCAACTCGTGGAATTGGATGTAACCAATTGTCAAGACTCCCATTTGGCATAAACTCATACACCATCGCTTTGAAATCATTACCATGAAAATCGATACTTGAGCAAGCGGTTAAAATCTTCAGCCATAAAACTCATACAAGCTCCACGGTTGTGTAGGTTGAGTACCTTCATGGCAATGGCTGTTTGATTGGGATCAAGAATTCCTTTATAAACTGAACCAAAGCTTCCTTTACCGATCAAATTAGTTGAAGAGTGTAACACATATTGTGGTCGGGCCATACGGGCACCCACATATTATTGGACTGGGTCAGATGAGACCTGGCTTGGACACCAAGTAACGGGTCCCAAGCCTTTTAGGCTTTCATTTGTGCTTATATATATGTGTGTGTATTACACATTGAAAACCTAAGGAGGCATTAAACATCTCAGCCTCTCTCTCTCTCCCTCACGCAGCTCCTCTCCGTCTCTCTCTAACTCACGGGTTCTCTCTCTAAGCTAATCACCTTGAAGCTTGGGATTTAGATCGTGGCTTTATCGAAGAATGCTCAAGAAGTATTCTCTGCGACCCGAACGATGCATAAGGAAGTGCTCGGAGGCAGTGATCTCGTGGTTCAAACCGTGGGCTAGTAATAACACCGTTTCGACGATCCGACGAGCTATTCCGCTAGGTATCGCACCTATACTCGTCATATATGCATGTGTGTATGCATTTTACATTGGTATCAGAGCCCTTAGGACGTTTTTTCGCCTAAACTTGAGCCCAAAACAGATCCACCATTGTTGAATCTCGTTTTTTGTTCAAATTTTTTCAAAAACGAATTTCAAATGGGTCTACGTGTAAACCCTAATAATTTTCAAAATTTTTGATTGGGATATGTTCTAACATGTCTATGGAGTCTACCCATAAAGTTTCATTGCCCAAATATCTCCGTAGAAGGAGAAAACGGAAAACCTAATTTCTGAAAATTTTTTGGCCAAATTTTTTTCCAAACTTTGAACCACTTTTCTGGATGATTTAGATGTGCAATCAGTCTTTTTTTTGGTTCAATCCTCTAGTACTCCGTGAGTTCTTTCCAACCATATAAAATTTGTCCAAAACGGAGCATAAACGAGGGAGATATGGGCGTGCAAAGTCAGGGGGTCGCGTAGCCAAAGGGCTGCGTTTTTAGGGTTTTCTATTGAAGAAGATGACCCCGCAGGTCCCACCCACGCGCACTGCCGGCGCGTCTGGCGCGTGCGCCGCCGACAGCGAGCCTCCGGCGTTGACCCTGGCGAGTTTGGGTCCCTTTTTCTCTCTATTATTTTAATATATTTGTTAAAATAATATTCCAGAATAAAGTTTAATTGTTTTATATTTAAAACAGTTTTTAGTAATTAAAAACAAGTTTTTAAATGTTTTAAACTGTTTCTAATTGGTTTTAAATTCTGGAAAATTGAGGAAAAATATATATTTTTTATTTTTCTTATCTTATGGACACTGAGTGGGATCCAAAATAATTTCTTAGAAAATTACTCCATTGTTTTTTGGAATTTTAGAGCATAAAAATGTGTTAATGTACGCGTTTTAAATTGCTTAAAATACCCAATGCATATTATTAATTCTTGGAATTAATATGTTGTGTTTTTAACACTGCTGGGGTGTTGTGGACTGTTGCATGCCTATCTCCAATGTTTATGTTATTTTTAGGGCATTAAATTGAGTTTTTTGGGCATTGTTTTAATTGCTTAAAATTTCCAAATATATTTATTAATTATTGAAATTAACATTATATGTTTGGGGCTCTGTTTCGGGCCATGTGAGACTGCTGGAAAGACCCATTCCTCAAAATATTGTAATTTTAAGGAATTTAACACATTAGTGTTAAATAGTTGTAGCTAAATCAATTTTATTTGATAAATTGATTATTATTGGATCTTTAGCTCCCATAAATTATGAAATTTTTTTAATGAAAAATAAGTTTTTCAGGTATTCGAAATTTCCATGTGGAAGTTTATAACCCAAAATTGTTTATATAATTGATGAAAAATCTAGAATTTTTCATAGTTCATCCTTGACTTATGGGAGCTATCCGGGGCTGCAAATTGATTCTTATTGCAACTTTTAGAGGCTCATTGCATTATTGGTCACGTTTAATTGCTGCTGTTTGTGATTGATTGACCTTATGACCTCTTATTCCTCCTCCTTAAGTGGAGTGACGGATGAGTCCATTCATTTTTTAATAAAACCACATGAGTGCTTGATGTGTGATTAATAATTTTTAATCTGGCTTAAATGAATGGACAATAATTGACAATTTATAGAGCTTGTGTCCTCACAATGTATGTTTAAGGTCGTTCTTGTATATGTTTATAAACAAAGCATCCCTATTTTTATTGGGCTATAAATGTAATGTGAGGATGAGAGTTTTGTATTGGAAAAGCCTATTTTGTAAAGGGATGGTTTTCTTTGTTTATATATCATAAACTTGAATTATCTTAGCATGAGCTCGACATTGTCAATTTGGACCCCACGTGGGGACCTTGCGCATTTTTTGTTGTATGGCGCACTTATATATATATATTGTGGATGATCTTAGATAGGTTGAGAACCATCTAATTGATACTTGTTTATAAAATCAATTATAAAGTTTTTCCTTGATTTACAAAATTTAGGATTTGATTAATAAGCAATAGCAAGTTTTTTGGTCTTAAAATTGTAAAAAAGGGGAAAGATCGTTTATAATTGGATTTTTAAAACAATTTTTTTTTTTATGAAATGTGCAAATAATAACGTCAAAACCTTTGCGCATATTTTTTTGAATGTAAAAATGGCTTTAAAGCAAATTGTCGCTGATTTGAACAAAGATAACAAGTTTAATGGGAAAAACTATGATGCATGGCAACGTAGAGTAACCCTCCTATTGAATGAGGAAGAATTGCTTCCCCATCTAACTCAGTCAATGGTCCAACCCGAATTGCCAGAAAATGGGCCCATGGCCCAATATCGTCGAGACCTTGAAACCTATAATGAATGGATCAAGAAGGATCATCACACGTGCAATATATTGTTAAGCAGCATGAATGATGACCTCCTTGCTGAGTATTTCCATACTCCAGTGCCAAGGAATTATGGGACCAGCTAAAATAATTTGATTTCGGTGGGACATCAACTACTAGGCTCAGGAGCCTGGTGTTGAAATTCGAGGTATATAGGAAAGATCCCAAGCAATCGATGACTGAACATCTTAGAACGATGTCTGGTATGATTCGAGATCTTGCTGCTGCTGGGAACATCCTCACTGATGAACAGCAGATTCAAGCGGTGATTTGGTCACTACCTAAAACTTGGGTCCATGTGAAGCAAATTTTAACACATAATGAGAATATCAAGAACTTTGCTGATATATCTAAACATGTGGAGCTGGAGGCGGAGCGCCAAGAGGCGAACCGCATTACTACACTCATGGCGAGAACTTCCATAAGTGGAGGTGAGCGCGGGGCCAGTGGGTCCAGGCGCAATGCCAAGGGTAAAAGGGCTCAGAGAAAGGTTGGGGCTAATAAGTTAGCTCCAAAGGCTGATAAACCAAAGAAGCGCAGGGGTAAGCGCGCTGGCAAGAAAAATGCTTCCAAATCAAAATGCTTCAACTGTGGAGGATTGGGACACTTCGCTCGTGAGTGCACTGAGCCAAAGAAGGTAACTTTCCCACCCAACTCTCTCTATTCTTTTGTGAGTTCTCATGTCCTAATCGCTCATTTGCTCCATGATTGGATTACAGATACAGGAGCAACAAGGCATGTGACCAGAGATCGAGGGGGGTTTGTAGATTATCATAAGATTCCAAGTGGCACCAGTAGGGTATACATGGGGAACGAAACTTGTGAAGAAGCAGCGGGAGTAGGTTCATACCAACTTCATTTGCGCACAGGGCGCACATTACTTCTTCATGATGTGCTCTACGTACCAGGAATCCAATATAATCTACTCTCGGTCTTAGCACTTCTTGATTTAGGTTTTATTTTTAAGTTTGGACATGATAAGTTGGATATTGTTTTGGATGGTGTTATTTTTGGACATGGTTTTTTATGGAATAATCTATTTAAAATTGATCTGTTTGATTCCATTTCCTCTACTTCTTTAGTTGCTGATTCAAATAGAAATATTGACTTTGTAACATGGCATGCTAGACTTGGACACATAGGACGTGACAGGATGACTAGATTAGCTCGAGAAGGCCTTCTAGGCCCACTCTCTAAGGTTAACCTACCTACGTGTGAGTCTTGCCTAGCAGGTAAAGTATACCGTAAGCCTTTTGGTAAGGCTAAAAGAGCTACCCAAGCATTAGAACTAATACACTCAGACATATGTGGACCAATGAATGTGAAGGCACGTCATGGCGCCTCTTATTTCCTTACTTTTATCGATGACTACACGCGATATGGCTATGTCTATTTGATTTCTCGCCGCTATGAAGCTCTAGATTGTTTCAAAGGCTTTGTAGCAGAGGTTGAGAATCAGCTAGAAAAGTCCCTAAAGACTTTTCGAACAGACAGAGGAAGCGAGTACTTATCTGATCAGTTCAAGGAACTGTGTGAGGAAAAGGGGATACGCAGACAACTAACTATTCCTGGAACTCCGCAACAAAATAGTGTTGCAGAAAGAAGGAGTAGAACACTTCTAGATATGACTAGATCTATGATGGCGCAAGCTAACCTCCCAATATCATTCTGGGGGGATGCACTTTTAACTGCTGCCTATATACTTAATAGAGTGCCTTCACAGTCAGTTCCTTCCACCCCCTATGAGCTATGGAAAGGCGAAAAGCCTAATTTGGAGCATTTGTGCCCGTGGGGCTCATCAGGATATGTTCACAGTACTTTCCATAAGCATGGGAAACTAGGCCCGAGAGCTAGAAAGTATATCTTCTTAAGATATTCTAACAGCTCAAAAGGCTATGTAATTCGGATGGAGGAATGACAGAGATTGAGTCACGTGATGTTGATTTCATTGAGAATGACTTCCCCAATATTGGTGACACTAAGAGAGATCTTGACCTCTATAAGATGGAGGATGTTGCAGACGTCGTACCATCTTTAAGCGAGGGTGGGGAAATTAACATTCCACATCCAGTAATCGCTAAAAATGGTACTAGTCTCCAGCCGAGTGGGAGTACACCGCTAGACACTAGTGGGAGTGTACCAGACAGTGGGAGTACTCCACTGGACATTCAAGATTCTCAGGTAGCACACCGCAGAAGCAGACGAGGAAAAGTTCCACGTCGACGTTTTGATATTGAGGAAGAAGCTCTCATGTGTACAGTAGATGACGATGAGCCTGCTTCCTATAAGGAAGTGCTTTCTTCTGCTGCCAAATCTCAATGGATGGGTGCTATGCAAGAGGAGTTGAGCTCTATGGACAAGAATAAAGTCTGGGAGTTAGTTGATATTCCGCCTGACCGTGAGACCATTGGAAACAAGTGGGTTTTCAAAGTC
Source organism: Hydrangea macrophylla (assembly GCA_033977485.1). Classification (NCBI taxonomy): domain Eukaryota; kingdom Viridiplantae; phylum Streptophyta; class Magnoliopsida; order Cornales; family Hydrangeaceae; genus Hydrangea; species Hydrangea macrophylla. Next base: position 83,329,199 of record CM066986.1, on the reverse strand, counting down.
AAGCGTAAGGCAGATGGATCAATTGACAAGTATAAGGCGCGCCTAGTGGCGAAAGGTTATACCCAACGAGAGGGTATAGACCATGGAGACACGTTCTCCCATGTGGTGAGATTTGCCTCCATACGCCTTATTCTGGCAATCGTCGCACATTTAGACTTAGAACTCTTCCAGATAGATGTCAAAACTGCGTTTCTTAATGGAGAACTAGATGAAGAAATCTATATAGATCAACCTGTTGGTTTTATAACCAAAGGGAATGAGCGCAAAGTGTGCCGTCTCAAGCGATCTATTTATGGAATCAAGCAATCGTCGAGGCAGTGGTACTTGAGGTTCCATGATTCAATCACCTCTTTTGGTTTTGAGATGATTGAGGAGAACCACTATGTGTACATCAAACAGTCCAAGAAGAGTATTCTGATTCTATCTTTGTACGTCGATGACATCCTTTTAGCTGGAAATGACATGAGTGCCATTGTCGCCACTAAAGAGTGGCTGTCCTTTCAGTTTGAGATAAAGGACATGGGTGAGGCCAACTATGTGCTGGGAGTTAAGATTGTGAGAGATCGGTCAAAGAAACTTCTGTGTTTGTCTCAAGAGACTTACTTAAAGAAGGTTCTTGAGCATTTTCACATGAATAACTCAAAACCCATTGACACTCCAGTTGATAAGGCATTCCACTTGACTTTAGATCATTGTCCTAAAAATAAAGAGGAAAAGGAATAGATGTCCAACATGCCATATGCATCTGCAATAGGGAGTCTGATGTACGCTATGTTGTGTACTCCTCCAGACATCTGCTATGCGGTGGGTCTAGTTAGTCATTACCAGAGTAACCCTGGTCCATATCACTGGAGAGCAGTGAAGCGGATCCTGCGATACATTCGCGGGACTATGGATCTTGCCCTTTGTTATCATGGAGGAGATTTGAAGCTGAGAGGATATAGTGATGCTGATTGGGTTAGCGATAAAGATGAACGCAAGTCAACTTCTGGCTACGCATTCACACTGGGAGGTGGAGCAATCTCTTGGTGTAGCAAAAAGCAGTCATGCATCGCACTATTTATGATGGAGGCAGAGTATGTAGCTTGTTCGGCAGCTGTTCAGGAAGCTATCTGGTTAAGGAGGTTTTTGCGACGCTTAGGCTCTTCGCCTTATGGGGATGAAGCAGTGCTCATTTACAGCGATAGCACATCAGCCTTGGCCTATGCAAAAGACCCCAAATACCATGGGAAGTCAAAGCACATAGATATCCGTCATCACTACATTCGAGACATGGTTGCGCAAGGGGAAGTTGTCTTGAGGCATATCTCCACTGGCAGCATGGTGGCTGATCCATTGACCAAGCCCATTGCCAGAGATGTTTTTCTGTCCCACATTAGCAGTATGGGACTTCGTAGGATTTGATATGCTTAGACACTTGTATTGGATTTGACATTATTATTCTTATTATTATCCAGTTAATAATAAATTTGTTAATTTCCATATATATAATTGTTGTATGAATGGAATGAATGCACATTTCTAATATGTCACCGAGCTTGAATCGACCTGCTCACACGGGTGATTCACCTTGGCGCCGAGATAGCGAACTAGGACATGCGTGTCCATGGCGCTTAGATGGCGAGCAAGATGAGACATTAGTGTTCATGGCGCTTAGATAGCTAGGACATGTGTGTCCATAGCGCTTAGAAAGCGAGCTTGAACACTTATATCTACGCAGTATAAGGACAACGAGCTAGATATAAATCCTATTATTTCTATATGTCGCCTTAGATGGATCTAAGATGAGACTTTTATTTTTGGGTCGAACATAGAGATATCCCACGACTCTATGTAGCCTGTTTACAGCCGAATGTGAGTTTTCAGACGGGCGCTACGAGGAGCGACTGTGCTGGAGACTCAGGTTAGACATTTTATGTAACGTCTAGACTAAGATTCGTATGGCGTTACTTGTTTTTCCAAACACAGAGTGACATGCCCATTTTATGGAAGAACGCCAGAGCATACATATCACACTGTATGTGCTTTTGCGATCGACTGTGGAGCAGTGAATGGATTCCTCTTCATTGTTGTGTGAGCCATGTAGCATATCCAAGACATTGGTTATCCTACAAACTGGTTGCCTTCACGACTTGAGACTATGTCATGAAGAGGACGCTTGATGACAGCTGCTTTAGCATGCTATCCTAGAACGAAGAGATGATTCCGTTCTATGGGGCGTGTCTGGGCAAGCGGTCAAGTTAGTCAGATTGACATGTGGGCTTAGGGAAGACTATTCAATAACACACCATGTTTTGTGACTCATTAGCAGGCCTGCGACAATCGTATTTTGATACTAATATGTCATGAGTACATTACTTTGAGGTGGTGCAGCAATTCTTTTCACCGAGGGATTGAGAATGCTGTGTCTGGTGTGGTTGAATCGTCTACGACATACACGAGAAGCTTCTGAGTGATGTGTCTTGCTGGTTATGGTGATGATTTGGCATTACACTCTTGTCGCTGTACTTTCTTTTCATAAGGTCGCACATTCTATTTCCTTATATGAAGAGTTGAGAAGTTCCGTTGTGTTGAGAGATTAGTTTTAGAACTAACCCTATGTGGGTGAGTGGGAGATGTAACACATATTGTGGTCGGGCCATACGGGCACCCACATATTATTGGACTGGGTCAGATGAGACCTGGCTTGGACACCAAGTAACGGGCTTTGGAGTCCCAAGCCTTTTAGGTTTTCCTTTGTGCTTATATATATGTGTGTGTATTACACATTGAAAACCTAAGGAGGCATTAAACATCTCAGCCTCTCTCTCTCTCTCTCTCTCTCTCTCTCTCTCTCCCTCACGCAGCTCCTCTCCCTCTTTCTCTAACTCACGGGTTCTCTCTCTAAGCTAATCACCCTGAAGCTTGGGATTTAGATCGTGACTTTATCGGAGAACGCTTAAGAAGTATTCTCTGCGACCCGAACGAGGCATAAGGAAGTGCACGGAGGCAGTGATCTCGTGGTTCAAACCGTGGGCTAGTAATAACTCCGTTTTGACGATCCGACGAGCTATTCCGCTAGGTATCGCACTTATACTCGTCATATATGCATGTGTGTATGCATTTTACAAAGAGAAACTGTTGGTTGCTTTGAGGAGCTCCCCATAGGAAATACTCATAACTTCCATATGTGAAGATACTGATGAAGTTTGTGGTCTCGTCTTTTTGAGCCAAAGAAGGACAAGAATGGACGACATCAAAGTTATTCCTATGACCCCGAGAACCATGGGGATTATTAGCTTGGAAAGAGGAGATGTTTTTTTTCTTTTTTGGTTAATCAGTAGAGCACGATGGGAACTGCAATACAGGTATACCCCCACATAGTTTACTATTTCTAGAAATTGAAATTGCACTCACATTTGAAAAAGCTCCTGTTGATGGAACCTCACCCTCAAGATCATTGAACGAAAGATTTAAACTCTTTAGAGTGAGAATGCTGTTGGAAAATTGGAAGGATACGGATATGATACTGATTGAGGTGTGCAACAGTTTGCACTGTCCTTAAGAACAATTCCGCCCCTCGGAGTCAATGACTCGATGCACAAGGTCTCAGTGCTATGCTCTCCAGGATTCATCAATCAGTTTCTTTCAAACGTGCACTCGAATTGGAAGAATATATGAGTGCTCAGAATTGCTCCAAAATAATGAAATGGTTTTTTGAAAAATCACAAAAGAGAGAGGAATTTTTCTATATGTAAATGGGAAGAGGGAAGGCTATTTATATTAGACAAATTGCCCAACGGTCATTTTGTTAAAAACAGATTTAATAACCTCCAACGACCATATTTTTAATATAGGAGTTAATAGATTTAATAACCTCCAACGACCATATTTTTAATACAAGATACTAGTCACATCAATGTAAATGACTTTGTTTGCATTTTTGAAATAAAAAGCCCAATGCCCAAATAAGAGGAAACTCAATAATTCCAACAATCCCCCCCTATTTCAAAAATTTAAACAACAAATAAAAGAATAGAGCAAGAGAATTCAATGCATCAGAACTGGTACCTTTAGGGCTATGAACCAGTCCCTAGGAATATAAGAAGTGACTTACAGGAGTTTGGGGAAACAAAATTTCTATGAACCAGAATCCCTTAACGTAAACCAGTCGTCTTATACCCACATTGATTCCTCAGAATCTGAGTAACTCTAATCGGTGTGGCACCTCTAGGCCCTACGCCAGTCCTGAATTTTCATAAGTGCTCTAGAAAACTTGCCTACGTTTTCATAGAAAGCGGCCCACTTTTACACTTATATAGGTGAATCCATCAAGTATGCATTGCAATTAGACATACCATCCATTCAGTATGGACTATGGAATTCATTAAGAGTTTAGCTCAACCCTTCTCATTGCAATTGCACTATACACCATAGGAATGGACAACAAGATAATAAAATTATAGTGCATCTCAAATCAACCAATGACTTGTTATTGCCCATATGAACCTATTTCTTGGGTTCTCCAATTACATAGGTTGGGTTACCATCATTGTTGATTTTTGTTATAGGCATAAGCTCCATTCCCTCGATGTTTCATACACTAGTTTTCTCCCTTGTGATATTGTTAAAGTATCAACCAAACTCACTTCTGGCCTTACAAAATTAAGAGAAAAACTTTATCTCAAACAGCTATTTCACAATATTATGACTTAGGCGTATATGCCTACTCTTTCCTTTATAGGACTTTTTCATAGTTTGGCCTTTTACAGACTGGCTATCTCAATGTAAAGAAACCAATGGAACTGGTTTATTCCAAATAGGAATATCTGCTAAGAAGCTTTTAAGCCACTCAGCCTCAATACCAAACTTTTTCCTAAAGCTACAAACTCATATTCCATCGTTAACTTAGCTGTGCAAGTTTGCTTGGACGACTTCCAAGATACTACACCTCCACTAAGTGTAAAATAAATTCACTCATTGAATTCGTATTATCTGAATCTGAAATCCAATTTGCATCACCGATTTTGAAAATACATACTTTCCTCCCCAAAATTTTTTTTTGCTAAAATTTGGCCTTGAAAAAACCAAAATTTAAATTCTCTCTAATTTTGAAGTATGCAATACATTTTCAAAAATAATTTATTCCTTATCTTCGGGTATACAACATTTTTGAAAAATTAATTTCTTCTCGGAATAAATATTGGGCCACATTGGACATATATAATATAGTCAATTATAAAAAGTTGAAGCAAGACTCAACGAAAAATGCTTCATCACTAAGTTATTTGAGAAGTCAATTTACTCAAATCTTTTCAAAATGTTCCGAGTAAAACTCGTACATTAGGCTGCAAAATTCACAACCTCAAGCGTTCTAAAATGCTTATAAAAACCACATTTTTTTCCCAATAAATCTTATTTTTCAATTCTCAAAATTTTTCTTACTACGCACCACAAATTTCTCCTCTGAGAAAAACACGGTTTCTCAAAAGTACAAAATTGAGATTCACATATCCCACCAAATGAACATAGAGTTTTGCTATAAAAAAAATTGCTTTTTGCACCAAAATTCTTTCATGTGAAAAAACTTATGTATCTCAATTTCTCTTTTCATAAGAAAGAAATGCATAACAGGCGGGCCTCTACATCAATACCTTTGGGAAAGTATCGTAGGTAGAAAAGTCAACACATCAAATATTCTAAGCTTGAGTATGCTCAAAATAAAGACTTAATAAGCACAAATTGTCATACTAAAATAAAATCAAATTTTCTAACCCCCACTCTGTCTTTATCCACATAACTCATAACATAAAGGCATGTAACACTAAGCATATATCTCATGTAACATTTAACTATCATTGGATCAACTTCACCACTCTGTGATTTATGCTCTTAATAGCCAATCTATTTTTCCCACTTTTCCAATTAAATAATTCTAGAAGACAATGTATAGCTATCTAACCATCTTAACTATACCTCGAACAAGTTAAATATCATGAGTCAAGACTTATCAGATCTGTATAAGTTTAAAGAGAACATGTGTCACCCAAAATTATCTCTTTTCCTGAACATACTTTGACACAAAAAATCAAAGCCGCAAATATATGTTCTTATCATTTTTATTCTTAAGAATTGATGTATAACTGTTAACATAATACCTTAAGAGTCATCAGTCATCACTCGATACACATGACTAGCAGATTGTAACAGACCAAACAAACGGCTATTTAAATATAATATGCATTCATCATTAAAACCTGGGACTATTGCACGGGGAATGCTAATAAAATATTTTACAAACTTGTATTCATAATATTTATGGACAATTCACATTACATACTCTCATCCAATGCTCAAACAAGCGTTATTCACAAAGCTACTTTGGAACAATAACTTATAGCACATTGATTATAATAGATAGTAACTTACAATCCATTATGTGCAAATTAATGGGACCAAATTAACAACCATTAAACACACTCTATAATACCCTGATAGAACTATCAGATTTTTTAAAATTAAAACAGCTTGTAAGTGAAGCACATATATCTGGACCTCTCTCGAACCAAAAACGTATGATAGATACTAAACTAACAAAGTTTATATACTATTCTCCTTTTCTTTTCGTTTTGTTTATAAATAAAATCAATTTGTATTCTTGCCTAATTATAAACAGTAGACACATAGTAGCTTTAGATCTTGTCCAGATTTTTAAGTATCCCAGTCGCTTTCTTTATCCAAAACCAAAATTACAAATTTAAAACTAACGCTGGTCCATAAGAACTCTAATGACCATATTAAATTCTTGTACGCAATTAAAAAATTAAATAAATAAACAATTGTAGTAATTCAAGGGCCTTACTAGAGTAAGTGCATACTACATCAAATGTTATGGGGATACCACTTCACTAAATGTAACCTTCCAATAAATGAGTGGCTAATACCATGTCACCCAATTAAAAAATATAAATTAGTACTAAAATTTATAACTCCAAAATATTTGAATCATCTTAATTGGCTCTCAAATAAATAAAATGTTGTGAGTCAAAGTTATTGGGTCAAAATAGTATGTGGGCTCACGACTAAACCAACCATACCCAATAAATCTCATACTCAATATATATAAGGATATATGATCACGCCACTGCTCACTAAAGACAACCATGGCCAAAGATGACACACATGGTATACAATTTTATGGCTTTACATGTTGGTGCAACCCCCAATGCTTATATTGAAAAAATATAATTTCCATTCCATACCATATAATAGTTAAGCACACACATCACACGCCTAGTGCACCCCCTGTAAGTATATATGTAGTTTGCAATAGCAACAAGCAATAAGTAATAAGTATAGCACTAATATAAAGTACGGTGTGAGTAAGAAACATTTAAAACTTTTTTTATATAAGTGAAATTCACATGAGATGAGCACATTCACAAATCAAGCTCTTCAGAGAATGTTTAAATTACAAGCAGTATACCCAAAATATTGCCACATATTCAAATACAATATGATATGTATAATACACTATAATATAAAACAGGTATGTGGGAAACATCCATGGCCTAGCATGGGCAAGAACGATTCCCCATAAATATATATCCATATATACGTCCATACACATTAATATCTACTCATATGTAAATATAAAATAATGTGCATACATATATTTACATATAACACAAATAGCATACTGGTTGCCCAATTAATTTTCATAAACTTTACTGATTTTATGAATTGTTGGAACTGTTAGTAGATTAGGAAAATATTACCAGATCAATAGCCTCTTTAACAAATGTTGGGTAGACATTTCGCGACGATGATAGCAGCATCTGATTGTTCTTAAGATTGTTGGAAAATTGGAAGGATACGGCTCTGATACTGATTGAGGCGTGCAACAGTTTGCACTGTCCTTAAGAACAATTCCGCCCCTCGGAGTCAATGACTCGATGCACAAGGTCTCAGCGCTATGCTCTCCAGGATTCATCAATCAGTATCTTCCAAACGTGCACTCGAATTGGAAGAATATATGAGTGCTCAGAATTGCTCCAAAATAATGAAATGGTTTTTTGAAAAATCACAAAAGAGAGAGGAATTTTTCTATATGTAAATGGGAAGAGGGAATGCTATTTATATTAGACAAATTGCCCAACGGTCATTTTGTTAAAAACAAATTTAATAGCCTCCAACAGCCATATTTTTAATATAGGAGTTAATAGATTTAATAACCTCCAACGACCATATTTTTAATACAAGATACTAGTCACATCAATATAAATGACTTTGTTTGCATTTTTGAAATAAAAAGCCTAATGCCCAAATAAGAGGAAACTCAATAATTCTAACAAATGCTACCTAAATCTTTTGGAATCTCTCTAAAGAGGTTGTTGTTTGAAATATCCAAAACTTCAATGCCTTTCAGAAAACACAAAGACCTAGGAATGGTTCCTCCAAAGGAATTGCTGCCCAAATAAAGGCATTCCAAACGTGTGTAATTACCAAGAGTGGTAGGAATTTCAGCTGATAAGTCATTGTGGGCAACATTCAATTCCACAAGGTTTCCCAAATTGCTGACTTCTAAAGGCAAGGAATCGGTGAGGCGATTTTGAGCAAGATTAAGGGATTTTGCTAAAGATGACAGCCTTATAATTGTCATGGATGTAGTAGAATTAAAGTCTTGCAATTTCCAAGAGTTGAAGGTACGCTTCCTTGAAATTTATTTTCCTCCAACCAAAGCTTGTTCAACAGAGTTAGATTTCCAATTGAGAAAGGGATTTCCCCTCGAAAGTTTGTTCGAGGACAGAATACTTTCTTGGAATTGATTCAAATGCATATTCAAAGAAGATAATTTCACCAGATTTCCAATACCCATTGGTATGTTTCCATAAATTTTATTTCGTTCTGTCAGAAGAGATGGTAAAAGATTTCTATGTATTTTTCTCTCAATGAGAGGCCCAATTTATACAAAATACAGAGAGAGCTAAAAGAGGAAACTCGAAGAAGGAAAATAAAATTCTACATTACATTCTTGTGAATATGCTATACAATAAATACAAAATATTGATCATATTAACAACACTTCCCCATAAGCTGGAGAGTAGATGTCAATCAATCCCAGCTTGTCACTTATAGAATCAATATCACTTTTGGGAAGAGTTTTGGTGAAGATGTCTGCTAACTGACAGCTTGATGGAACATAAGGAGTAATGATTTCTTTTGACTCCACCTTTGATCGGATGAAGTGACAATCAACCTCAATATGCTTGGTCCTCTCATGAAAGATGGGATTAGTTGCAATATGGATAGCAGCTTGATTATCATAGTAGAGAGAAGTTGGGTTTTGAGAAGGGAAACCAAACTCTTGTAAGAGAGTTATCAACCAAGTAAGTTCACAAGCTGTGTGGGCCATACCACGATACTCATCCTCAAAACTGGAGCGAGCCACCACATTTTGTTTCTTACTTCTCCAAGTAACAAGATTGCCTCCAATAAAGGTACAAAAACTGGTAGTGGATTTCCTATCACACGGTGATCCTGCCCAGTCAGCATCAGTATATCCCTCAATATGAAGATGACCTGAAGCACAGTAAAGAAGCCCACGCCCTGGGGCATTTTTGAGATATTTCAAGATGCGTATAACAGCATCTATATGAGGAACTCAAGGGTTGGTCATGAACTGACTCATAGTACTAACTGCATAAGAGATGTTAAGTCGGGTGATAGTTAGATAAATAAGTTTACCTACAAGCCTCCTATACATTTCCGGATCATCAATAAGATTACCCATGTCTGGCAACAACTGCAGATTCACATCCATGGGAGTAACAACAGGTTTGGAGTCGAGATAACCTGTTTTTTCCAAAATATCAAGAGTGTATTTCCTTTGGGATAGACTGATACCTGCTTTTGACCTTGCTACAATGCTACCTTAATGCCAAGGAAATAATGAAGCTTACCCAAATCTTTGGTACGAAAGCTCAAGTTAAGATGATAAATCAGAGTTTGGATGCCTTTCTTATCACTCCTTGTGACGACACTATCATCTACATAAACAACCAATATGACAATACCGGTACTTGTCTTCTTAAAGAAGACCGAATGATCAGCTTGACTGCGGGTCATGCCATGTGCAACAACTGCTTTACTAAACTTGTCAAACCATGTCCGTGGAGATTATTTGAGACCATAAATAGACTTCTTAAGATGACAAACACACTCCCCCTTGTCCTCAAACCCGGGTGGTTGAGCCATGTACACTGTCTCCGTAAGATCACCATGGGAAAAGGCATTTTTTACATCAAGCTAATGAAGAGGCCAATCAAGAGATGCAGCAAGTGAAATAATAATAGCACAGAATTCAACTTGACAACCAGAGAGAAGGTCTTAGTGTAGTCAATACCATAAGTCTGAATGAATCCTTTGGCAACCAAACGAGCTTTCAAATGACAAACAGTGCCATCAGGATACTATTTGATAGTGAACACCCAACGACATCCAGCCACTTGTGCTCCAGTAGGTGTTGGAATAAGATCTTAAATGTGATTCAATTCTAAAGCATGCATTTCCTCCTCCATACTATTTTCTAGCCTGGATGAGAAAGCGCCTCCCTGTAAGACTTAGGAATAGTAATAGATGATATAGATAAAGAGAAAGTCTTAAAGGGAGGAGACAAATGATCAAGAGAAGCAAAATTGGATATCGAATGATCACTACATGCATGCTTATTTTTACGTACTACAATAAGAAGATCAAGATCCGAGTCAGAAGGAGGGAGAGCTGGATCTGCAGACATCGAGACGGATGGGAGAAGTGGTGGAGAGGACCCCACAGGTACCGGTACCCAAGATATACTCCATGGATGCCATCGAGAGGCACTCCGTGATCGGTGATGAACATTAACCTGAGAGGTAGGGGTGAGATCCGAGACAACCGTGGGGATTACAGGTATAGAGATAAAAGGTTCTTGTAGCTGACTTCCCTCAGGAGAAAAGTATGGAATATCCTCAAAGAAGGTCACATCAGCACTTACAAAGTGCTTAAGTAAGGTAGGACTATAGTACCTGTATCCTTTTTGGGTACGAGAATAACCAAGAAATATGCATTTGTGGGCATGGGGATCAAGTTTGTCTCGACCAGGAGTTAGATTATGGACAAAACAAACACATCCAAACACTTTTGGGAAAAGTTGAATCAGGTTTTTGCCAGGGAATAGCATCTGAAAGGGAGACTTACCTTTAAGAACCCGTGAAGGCATTCTATTTAAAAGATTATAGCAGTTAGAACTACATCCCCCCAAAAAGGCTTATGAACATGCACTTGGATCATTAGAGCATAGGCAATAACAAGAATGGACCCATTTTTTCTCTCGGCAATTCCATTTTGTGCAGGAGTATGAACACAAGATGTTTGATGTATAATACCTTTAGATTTAAGAAATTGTGAAACGAACTAACTTTGCTATATTCAAGGGCATTATCAGTTCAAAAAGCAAGAAGCTTGGTGTTAAATTGATTTGAAATTTCAACATAAAAGGTTTGAAATGCATTAAACAATTGAGATCTATATTTAAGCACATATACCCATGTTAAACGAGAATGATCATCAATAAAAGTAACAAGGTAATGAGCTCCACATAAACCAGTTGTGCGAGCTAGACCCCAAACATCAGAGTGAACCAGCTCAAAAGGATTTAAATATGGTTCATTATTTCTAAGTTTTAATATAGCTCTACGATGCTTACTAAGTTCACAAGTCTCACAATTACAACCAGAAAAACTAGGTAAAGATGGAACTAAATGCCGAATACTAAGTGACGATGGATGCCCTAGACGACAATACCACTGATATGGTGAAGTCATAGAATGAAGAGCTGATCGATCTAGAGTAGAAGACGACTAAAAAAGGTGAAGTCCATCCTTCTTAAATCCCCCACCAATTGTCCTCTTCGTCTTTAGATCTTGAAAGACATAATGAGTGGGATAAAAGGTCACCGAACAGTTTAAAGAATTGGTAAGCTTGGGCACAGATAATAGATAAAAAGGAAAGTTAGGTAGATATAACACAGATGAGAGATCAAGAGTAGGAGTGCTAACAGTACCAATTCCGTGAACCGGTGTTTTGGTGCCATTAGCTATTGTGACAAACGAAGGGGCTGGGATAGAAGAAAATTTTGAAAGAAGAGACGAGTTACCTACCATATGATCATAGGCCCCTAAATTAATGACCCAGGGGAGACTAGATGAGGAATGAAGACATGCGCTACCTGAAGCAACTAGATTGGCTGTGGACGAGGACGAGGCATTGACTCGCTGAAGAATAGAATCATACTCAGACTTAGTCATAACAACTTGCTCTTCAGAAGTGGAAATAGGGTGGACACCATCACCAGTAGCCTGATTTGCCCAAGCGGGCTTACCATGAAGTTGCCAACAGAATTCAATTGTGTGGTTATTTCAACCACAATGAGTGCAATTCTTGGTGCCATGACCACCGTGGCCACCATGACGACCACATCGATAATTGTTGGAACAACCACCACTGTGACCAGCATCATGGCCACGATAGGCTCCAATAGGTGTGTTAAAGCACCCAACAGAGGCTGCTAAAGCAGTACAATCATCCTTCGCAGGTGCAGAAGAGTGAACAGAGGCACGCCTAACCCAAGCAAAAGTCTGACGTACCGAGAATGGGGATGTTTCCCAAAAAGAATCTGAGAACTAATGTTGGCAAATTTTGGCTTAAGATCGGAGAGAAATTTAGCAACCCAAAATTCTTCCTGATGTTACTGTTGAGTCTTCAAGTCAGTAGTCAACGGCTGATAAACATTGAGTTTGTCCCACATACCCTTAAGAACAGAAAAGTACTCTTCAACTGAACGATCACCTTGCTAAAGCGTAAAGATGTCCTGATAGAGCTGATAGATTCGAGAAAGATTATGCTCAGAGGAATACAACTACTTAAGAGTATTCAAAATATCCTTAGAAGATTCCAGACAAGAAACATTATTGAAGACCTCAGGCTCTAAACTATTCCATAACCAAGTCATGATTTGTGCTTCTTCCCACTCCCATAAAATCAACCTTGGTTGTGTCAGAGGGTTTGGTGGCCGTGAGATAAGCTGCTTTGTCTCATGCTTTCAAAAAAACAGTGACGACACGAGACCATTGAAGGTAATTGGAACCCTTCAATTTAGTGCTCGTCATTGAGCCCAAGAAGTGAGGATCTTTGGTTCCATTTTGATCACCCATGATAGTTGAAGGAAAAAAGAAAATGAAAGAGGAGCTGAGTTGAAAATTTCATAAAGTTCTGGGGGCTGATTTGCAAATGACAGAAAAGATTGGGCTAATCTGTAATTTCTAGAAATTTTAGGGATTCTAAAATATTTTAAAAAGAAACTTTGGGTCAAGAGAGAAATAATGAGTGGGAGGGGTTTGATCGTGAAGGGTATTTTGGAACATAAGTTAGGGTCAGAAGAACAAGAGAGGCTCCGACAAGGGTCAACGGAGGTCGGCAAGACTCTGACGAGAGGATCGTGGCTCCACAAGCTGAGAAAGAGGTCTGGAATGCCTAGGCGAGACACAGCAAGGCAGCTGTTTCGAGGTGAGACGCAACAGAGGCTGCTGATCTGAGATGCTACGAAGAACTTCGAGATGCCACAAAAAGGGCTACGACCTGTGAGTGGTCGCCAAGAAGAGAAGAGAAAAGAAATCAGAGATTAAATTTTCTCTGCTCTGATACCATGTCAGAAGAGATGGTAAAAGATTTCTATATATATTTCTCTCAATGAGAGGCCCAATTTATTCAAAATACAGAGAGAGGTAAAAGAGGAAATTCTAAGAAGGAAAATAAAATCCTACGTTACATTCCTGTGAATATGCTATACAATAAATACAAAATATTGATCATATTAACAACACGTTCAATTGATCAATCCTGGAGCAATGAGGAAGTGAAATTTAGATCACCATCTTTCCCATTCCCCCGATTATTTCAGCAATGACATTTGGTTCCTAGTGTTGGACCCAAAAGTCAAAAGACCAAGCTATGGTAAGCGAATTAAACATATTAAATGGCTCATTAAGCATCTATTTGCGCGTCCATGTATTTACTGGTATCATTCACAATTTTAATTTATTTTAATATGGAAACTAATCGCCTTGAATTTGTTCATTGTGAGAAATGAAAAAATTGGTCATGTTTCTTCACATGTGACCTTCTTAGGTTCTTTTCAGATGATAGAATTGATAAGTATAAGCATTAGTTTTGGTATAACTACCCTTATTTCAAGTGACCTAATTGAAGATGATAAATTTATACTTTGAAATGCTTTTTAAATTCTAAGTGAGCTCATAAAGTAACTCAATAAAGAGGGAGGATATATCTGACTCACCAAACTCAAAATTTTTAGTTCTTTCCATCCTATTTTATTTTTCTTGCTTTTCCTCACTAGTTTTCTTTAAATCTAACAAAGAAAAATATTTTCTCATTATTTTCTTTTCCTTTCCTCTCCCTTTTATTTTCCCTCATCGAATCCACGAACCAAATAGAGCCAAAGTAACCAAATAAAGAAAAATACTTTTCTCCAAATATACTTTTCTAGAAATAGTATTGTGGGAATCAGAGATTTTCTAGAGAAGAGTGTTTGGCCAATTTCCAGAGGGAAAACAAAAGTATTTAAGGAAAATGACAATTTCTGTTGAATTCTTTTAAGAGGAAATTAGCAATAAGTCCCTAGTTAGACAATTCTAATGGTTAAAGGACAACTAAATAGTTGCACTTTTGTTTAGGTCCCTCACTAGGGTAATTATGTTTACTAAGGTCCTCTAGTTGTGTGTTATTCATATTTTATGATAATTATACTCCTGTTCAAAGTGGTGAAATTTCACCAAGTTTTGAGGAGTGGTGAAATTTTTAGCAGTAATGATTTTTTTTTCGTTTATGACAATTATACCCCTGTTCAAAGTGGTGAAATTTCACTAAGTTTTAAAGAGTGTTGTAATTTTAAAAAAATAGTGAAATTTTTATCAACAATGATTATTTTTTTCGTTTAAGATGATTATACCCTATTCAAAGTGATGAAAATTTTAAAAGTGGCGAAATTTTTTTAAGTAATGATTTTTTTTTTCCGGTTATGACGATTATACCCCTGTTCAAAGTAGTGAAATTTCACCAAGTTTTGAAGAGGTGAAATTTTTTTAAGTAATGATTTTTTTTTCCATTTTTGACGATTATACCCCTATTCAAAGTGGTGAAATTTTACCAAGTTTTGAAGAGTAGTGAAATTTTAAAAAGTAGTGAAATTTTGAAGTAATGCTTTTTTTTGACGATTATACCCCTGTTCAAAGTGGTGAAATTTCACCAAATTTTGAAGAGTGGTGAAATCTTTATCAGTATTTTTTTTTCATTTATGACGATTATATCTCTGTTCAAAGTGGTGAAATTTCACTAAATTTTAAAGAGTGGTGGAATATTAAAAAGTGATGAAATTGTTATCAGCAATATTTATTCGCTTATGATGATTTTACCCCTGTTTAAAGTAGTGAAATTTCACCAAATTTTGGAGCGTGGTGAAATTTGTATCAGTGATATTTTTTTTTCGTTCATGACGATTATACCCCTTGTCAAAGTGGTAAAATTTCACCAAATTGTGAAGAATGGTGAAATTTTTAGAAAAACCTAACTTTTCCACTAAAATCAATGGTCTGAACTTGCTCAAAATGCACATTCAATCATCAACCCTTCATCACAAGAATCAACGTGCCAGATCTAGTTATCCTCTTCACCATCATCCTTATCATCTTCTTCACCATCTTCATCGTCATCACCATCAAAACCCAAATGGAGAAAAAAAAATCAATTTATGCAATTGAAAAATAAAAATCAAAATACACAAAAACACACAGACACAAAGCACAAGCGAACACACACAGTCTTGCACTCACGAACTGCAAGGACCTTGTAATTTGAAGAAGAAGAAACAAGAGAAAGAGAAGAAAAAAGGAGTAAAATAATGCAATTACTGGGGCAAGACCACTATAATTCTCATTCAATTCATCAAGCATAACCCAACAATATACCACTGCTCAATTATATAGAGGAGAAGAGATCATGTGATAGGCACATGATTGTACCTAACTGCCAGCTAGAAATTAGAAAAAGTAAAAGAAAACTAAAAGAGATGAGATAGTGTTTGGTTACAAGGGTGATGTGATGAGGATCCTAACAATCCATCCTCCTCAAATTAAGCTTGACCTTAAGCTTGAAAAGCTAGGCATTGAGTTTCAAGCAAACTTCATCTCCTCTCCACCAAACGCAAAATCATATTCTGCCCATCAGGATTATGTTTTCTGGGAGGTGGCCTGTCTGTTGGTTTAATGACAAACTCAGAAAATTTATCAAGTAGCTTGGGGATTTCTTCTTCAGATCTGTCTTATTCATAAGTAGGCGCTGTAGTTGTTTCAATAGCATCCCAGAACATTAGTTGAGCTATCATTCCTACTTTTCTTAATGAATTATCTTGCACATTGATGAGGTGCTTGCAAGGGTAGCTGGTGGGGGTATGGTGCCTTAAAGTTCATAAGTCTGTTTGGATATGTCAAAAACATGGTTTTCTTGGAGAAATCCCACAAGATAGGGCCTAGAGATTCTAGCCATTCTGCCCTAATACAATGTCACACCCTATAACATGTAAGATATAAAAATTGACCTTATCTTCATAACCTTGAATCTTTAGTGGTACCTCATTGACCTTTTCCTTAATTTGCATTGTAGCTCCATCCGCAGCATAGACTTTCAAGGAGGCTGCCAAATCTTCCTTCCCTCTAATATTTTTGGCTAAATTTGGATGGAAGAAGTTGTGAGTGGAGCCAAAATCTATGAGGATGCTCACTTTTTGAGACCCTAACATTTTATCCATCCTTATTGTTTGAGGTTTTAAAGACTCGATGAGAGCATGAAGAGATATAGAAGGTTCCTCTTGTTGACCTATGTCTTCTCCCACAGGTTTGGTTCTCAATTCCATACCCTCTAACATTTCCTCATCCTCTGCTTCCATTAATAATATTTGAGGCTTCTTACAATTGGCAAAATTTAAAATATCTTTCATCTCATGATATCCATCCAAAGGGTTTCTGTGGATGTAGATGGGAAATTCTAGTTTGATATTACGGGTGTTGGGAATATGATTAGGGAAATGGTTAGGGTGTAGTAGGATGGCTCCGATGGAATGAAATTGGTTGTCGGATCTGGGTATAGGGGAGTTGGTAATGGTAATTGAATGGGGTTAGTGGTGGAGAACAAAGGATTTTGTAATTGGGGATGGAGGGGTATGGATTGATTACAATGTGATGGTATGTTTAAAGTTGGTAAATGAAAAAGGGGTGATTGGGGATTCAAATTAAAAGGTTTAGATGATACTAGAGGTCCAGAAGATGGTATACATAAAGGAATTGGTGATGATGATATGGGTTCACTTGAGGAAGCCATATTGGCTGCCATGGATGCTTGAAATTGACTCATGGCTTTGCGAATCTCGACAGCTACACTCTTCTGTAATTCCTGGTGAAAATTTTGCTAGTTCAGATCTAGGTCCTTCTTCAATTGCTCCACCTTTTATGTCAATTGATTTCTAAATGTACTTTGGATCTCATATTGCATAGATTGTTTCCGAGACTCTGTCTGAGGTCTTGTTCATTGTAGGTCTCCCTCCCAAGCATGGCCTATTGTTTGTACTATTTTCATCATTGACGATCGGAGCAAAGCTCTGATACCAGATGTAAGGACCCTGTAATTTGAAGAAGAAGAAACAAGAGAAAGCAAGAGAAAAAGAAGAAGAAATGAAGAAAACAATGCAATTACTGTTACAAGACCACTATGATTGTCATTCAATTCATCAAGCATGACCCAACAATGAACCAATGCTCAGTTATATAGAGGAGATGAGATCATGTGATAGGCACACGATTGTAACTAACTATCAGCTGGAAATTAGAAAAAAGTAAAAGAAAACCAAACGATATGAGATAGTGTTTGGGTACAAGGGTGATGTGATCAGGATCCTATTCCACGAACACACACATAGACGAACACACAACACTCAAGACCACACACTGCACACACACACATACACCCATGAAAAGAGGGAGAGGGCTTCAACAATGTTGTTGAACAGACACATCTTTGTGTGTGTAGGTAAGAGAGAGAGAGAGAGAGAGAGGAGAGAGAAAGAATTGATCTGTGTATTTTAGAGAGAGAATAGAGCATCTTATTTGTGTGTTTGAGAGAGAGAGAAAGAGATTTTATTATGTGCATACACTAATATGATATAGGGTATACGTGTGGGGTATTTATGTCCAATAAACATTCAGAGACATATTGAGACACATTTGTTTTAGTTGTCCTTAAGGCTTAAACTAACATAATTACTATAAACTGTCCTTATATCTAATGACCCTTTAAGTAAAAGGCCCGATTTTTCTTTTTTGGAAAAGCCGCAATTTGCTGCTTAGTATTAAATCTCTTTCTTTTTGCTTTAAAGTGAAATTTATAGTTTTGAAAAAGCTAAAAAAATTAATAATAAATAAATTGGTTACAAACTTGACTCAAATTTATGAATAATTGATTTACAAAGCATTTTCGCTCAAACTAACCATTGGATTGCCATTAAAATAATAGTTGGATTGCATCACAATACATAAAAATACTAAAATGACTACTCATTTTGACTACTATAGTTGGAGTGCGTTATAGGGGACTGTTTTGTCCCGAAGACCATTCTGTGGGAAAAGAGTCAAAGAAAGGATAAAAGAAAAGAAATGATCCTACATGGACCACTCAAATAGCGCGGAAGCATAGATGAGTCTTACATGGACTCTGAAGAAATGTTAACAAGTCAAAGGTTGACCTAAGGAGGACCAAACGAGTCAAAACATTAAGATTCCCATAAACAAAAGGAGTGATTTTTTTTAAATCGTTGTCATCTCGCTCATACATCGCACTCCGTCTCACTCGTCCGAAAGTGTGTCCTTGTTCGTGCGAGATGGACTTTCGCACATGCAATTTTTTAATCCAAAACAAAGGTTTTAATGTTGAAAACTCACTTGCACGTCGCAAACCTTCCTCGTTAGTGCGAAAATGGGTTCTCGCTCGTGTAAAAGGAACTTCGCACATGCGATTTTCGATTCTAACCTGTATCGTTCGTGCTGAAAACTCGCTCGTACATCGCAGCTCTGTCTCACTCGTACGTCGTAGCCTGTCTCGCTAGTGCGAATGCTGGAAAAACACATGCTCTAAACTTCTATGTAATAGTCTAAGCATTTGCGCATAATCTCAAGGTTTAAAATGATCATGAAAAATAGAGAATTTCAACAACCATTTACACAAAGTGGTTTCCAAGCCTCATCTACATAGGTCCACAATAGGATTATACATCCTTTACTAGCATTTCGGTATGGGCTAAACAAGTGCCCAAACTACAATATTAAAGTATATCATTTGCATAGCTTCAATACATGTCAGTACAAAAGGGAAACTTGTAAGTTCCATAATTTGATCCAAAGTCTAAGATTCTAAATTACAACTATTACAAGTCCCAAAGAAATGCTATGTGAAGTAAAATTTTCAAAACAAGATCTCTCGTGAGAAACCCTCAAAAGGGACGCTAAGGTGTCGACTATTCGTGGGCTTTGCCCTTATCAAGATCACCTGAAAAAGAGGTTTTATGATTTCATTAAGTACGACAACTTTGTAGAAAATATTGTAAAGACACAATATAGTTCCCATAACTACGTATGAAATATGGTGCCACCTATGTAATGCAAATGAAATAAGTCATAGGCCATGAATGGAATGTTCACTCTTACTCTTTACCGGGCTGTGAGCCACACACATATGGAGCGTAGCATATCAACTTCCGGTAGCTAACTGAATATACATGAGTTCCATATGCCGTTTAATTTAGGCAAACATACACAATAAACACATTAACATGCCGTTTAATTTAGGCAAGTATACAACTAAGCAACTTCATAAATAAGTTCACATAAACAAGTGTGATTAAGGGAAAAGGTTCATAATACAGTCTTATTTCCACATTCCTGAACAATTAATATCACAAATCAAACCTAGAGATAGAAATCATAGTGTATCTAGACAATGAAATCTACTTGAAGTGTTCTTGAGAAAGAAATACACAACCAAGCAATACATGGAGAAAAACAAGAACACCAATGGGAAGGTCTTGTGATATGGAACAATAATCCTTTTCTAGAGCCAATTCCAAATCTTAATGGAAAGAGCTTCAAATCCAAGCTTGAAGAAGATGAAAATGGGGTTTTCCTTTTTGTGCTTCCAAATACTAGAGAAAGAGAGGTAAAGTAAAAAATGAAGAGAGAGAGAGAGAGAGAGAGAGAGAGAGAGAGAGAGAGAGAGAGAGAGAGAGAGAGAGAGAGTGTGTGTGTGTGTATGGCCCAAAAGGGCAGCCCATATTGAGGGGGTGAGAGAGAGAGAGAGAGATAGAAGTGTATAGGAGAAGTTTGGGGTTTGATGGTTCTCTTAGGTATGAGTCCTACTCACACTCACACTCACACTCACATACACACACACACACACACACAAACATACACTCACACATACACCATTAAAAATGTAAATGTACCATTATATTTCCAAATTCTAGGAAATTAAATGTGACAACCCCAATTGGGTCCAAACTTAGACAACAAATTTACCAATTTACCCTTGATAAAAATTTTAAACCATTACAATCTACCCCCCTTAAAGAGAATTCTATCTTGGAATTCGGAAACATACCTCAATCGGAGAAAAAGTGAGGATACCTCGATCTCATCTTCCCACTTCGACTCCATGGTGCTTCCAATGCACCTTAACTAATGCAATGGTCTTGCCTCACAAGACATGATCCTTCCTCTCTAGGATACAAATAGCTTGCTCTTCATATGATGCGTCTTGATCGATAGCTAGCTTGGTCCAATCTAAAACATGTGATGAATCCCGATGGCACTTATATAGCATAGAAACATGAAAAGCATTATGAACACTCGAAAGTTGAGGTGGGAGGGCCAAGCGATAGGCCACCTTGCCAACCTTATCAATAATCTCAAATGGACCAATAAATCACGACAATAACTTCCTGCTTTGCCCAAAGCGTAGTAAACAACGTCTAGGGGAAACCTTGAGAAACATACGAAATCCATCGCTAAAAAATAAGGGTCGTTAGCGACGATTGGCATACAATTTCTGACGACTCTGTGCTATAAGCAATCTCTCTCTGATGACTTTGGTCTTCTCTGTCATCTCTCGAATTATGTTAGGACCCAAAGCGGATGATTCTCCAACCTCGTTCCAACACAATGGTGACCTACACGGCCGACCATATAAGGCCTCAAATGGTGCCATCTGAAGGCTAGCCTGATAGCTGTTGTTGTAGGTGAACTCTACAAAAGGTATATGATCTTGCCAACTACCATGGAATCCCCTTTATGAGGTTAAGCTTGGGGTTAATTTCCAATGTGGAGATAACATTGTCATTTAATTCACCTATTTAGGGATAATTTTGGGCACAACTGCCTATATGGAGTTAATTGGACACTTCAACACTCTTATGTGGTGTTAGTTTTAATACTTAATCCCCACGTAGGGATATTTTGAGGTAATTTTAGTAGTTTCACTTTAGTCCAAAATCACAGGGGGTTAAGTGTTCACTTTTGAATTACAAAGGGTAAAGTGAATATAGCCCTAAGTGCTTGTTTGGGAAAGTCTAAAATAGGATGAGGATTGGTCCAAGTCTCACTCTCTCTTTGGTTCTTATAAGAACTAGGGTTATGTTGGTTAGACCAAGAACCAGATTTAGGAGATTTATTAGATGAGGCACATAATCCTATGCAAGAAATTGACACTCGGCAAAAAGGGCAGACCTAGGGCGATAGGGCTGGACTGAGCAGGGCTGTAGCCCAACCGAAAATTTGAGAAAATTCAATTTTATAGGAAATATTTTGGTCTATTGGTAATTCAGCCCATCCTATATATCTAGCTGAAAACATGTTATTCTCACCTCTTAATTCAACACAACCCAACTTTGAAAGGAAAAGAATTTGTGGTATATTAGTTCAATTATAATCCAGTCCATTCTAAATATTAATACCAGCCCGAAATATTAATACCAGCCCGAGGTTTATTACTCAACACTGTCAACAGAAAAAAAATGATAGAGTAATATTTGGGTGACAAACACTTTTTACAAACACTTACAAACACACTCTATCTCTCTCCTAGGTGGCACTGTGGAGTCCGGATAATTTCAGTGAACCTCACAGTGCCACCCAGGAGAGAGATAGAGCCGTGTTTGTAAGTGTTTGTAAAAATTGTTTGCACCCTACCATTGTTGAAAATGATAATATACTCCTAGGAATGAAGCTTCAAAGAGATCGGAGGAGATGATTACAAGAACAAACATCTCAACTCAGAAAAGTGCCAGAATACTTCATGTAGCAAAATTAGTACAAGTTTTAATACAAAATTCAAAAAATATGTATAGATAAACTAACGAAATTCGGGGACACCCCAATCCAAACTTCTGGTTCGCCTTAGTTTGCCAAATACTAAATTTGTAAAATAAGTTTACTTGTGAACCACATATTCGAATTTTTAACAAGCCTCTTTTGTTTTTGTTAATGAGTGATAGTAGTGGAGGTTGAGTGTGTGGTGGAAGTGGAACCAAAAAAGCCAGTTGAAGGAGAGGGAACAACAAGGGGCTACATATGCTTGAGTTAGTGCAACTGAATTTGATATAGAGATTGCTACTGAATTGGATATGACCAATGCATTATGCCATTATGCATTTTGTTATGATATTTATAAAACTTAGGGTCTTATTAGTTTAGAGAAGAAGCAATTTTAAGAGTATTTTAAGTTTTTTGAATTAGTTATGATGAACTAATGTACAAAGAAATTCATTTACCAAAAACTATATTTTTAGAACTGAACCACATAGGGAATTGATTCTTTTTCATTTTCAAACTGCCAATTCGTGAATTGTGAATATATCAAATAATCAAGAAAACAACAAAGGGAAAAAAGAAAAGAGAGCTAGAGTTTCTCATAACATGAAAACTGAATGAATGAATACAATACAAAAGAAAAGACAATAATAGTATATCTAGGTATACAGTATTACCCTAATATAAAGTAAAAGACTAAACTACCCTAAAGCTAATAAAACTAATAATTCTAATAGCTAACTCTAATACCCCCCCTCAAACTCACGATGCTGCAGCTAGAAGCATAGAGAGTTTGCCAACTAAAAAACGAAAACGCTGAATCAGATGTGACTTTGTAAACAAATCAGCAATCTGTGCGGAAGAAGAAACAAAAGGCAAAGTGATAGCTCCATGATGACGAGTAATGTGACAATCAATCTCTATATGCTTGGTCCTCTCATGGAAAACTGAATTGTGAGCAATCTAAATAGCACTCTTATTATCACAATACATAGGTGAAGGGCGAGGAAGGGAGATACCCATATCTGTAAGTAGCCGGCGTAACCAAATAACCTCACGGGTAGTCGAAGCCATAGCACGATACTCAGCTTCTGTGGAAGACACAGCAACAACATCTTGCTTTTTGCTCTTCCAAGAAATGAGAGAATCACCTAAAAATATAAAAAATCCAGTAACAGACTTGCGATCTGTAGGATCACTGGCCCAATCAGCATCAGAGTATGTACGCAGCTCCAAGGAAGAAGATGACGAAAGTAAAAAACTTTGAAACCGAGTGCCCCTCAAGTACCTCAAAATACGATGGACAGCAGCCCAATGAACTGTAGTAGGGGAAGAAACAAACTGACTAACAACATGAACAACATGAGTAGGGATGGCAATTTTTTCCGCCCCGCTGGACATCCGCCCCTAATGGAAGGGGTTTGGAGGAGTTATAATAGGAGTAGGAGTGGATTTGGTATGGAAAAACAAAAATTCTATAGGAGTTGGGGCGGAGTGGGTATCCATGAAATACTACCATTTAAAACCCGCCCCCTCCCAATTAAATCATTAAGTTACTATACTACCCTCATACTTATAGTTATTTACAACAAATCTAGGCATATATACACATCTTTCTCTTCAGTATTAATATTTAATTTCTAAATTGTGATTAACAAATTTAGAATCATTTGCGTGAGTGATTTTTAGGAAATTAAGCTAAAATATTAGTGGGTTTTGAATTATAAAAAAACATTTAATTTTGGAATGGTGATTGACAAACGGAGTGGGAGTGCAATAGGAGTATCCGATAGTAAATGGAGTAGAAGTGGAGTAGGAGTTGGTATTTTACTTAAATGGGACGGGGCGGAGTCGGAATAGGAGGAAAATAAACGGAGTAGGAGTTGGTATAAGGGGACTCCATACCAACTCCGACCCGTTGCCATCCCTAAGCATGAGCAATATCCAGACGAGTAATATAAGATAAACCAAGCTCCAACAATAGTGCGATATAAGGTAGGATCAGGCAAAGGAACACCATCAGAAGGGGAAAGACGAACATTAAGCTCCAAAGGGGTATCAACAATCTTATTATCAGTGAGGCGAGCACGCTCAAGAATGTCACCTGTATACTTAGACTGAGAAAGAAGATAACCTTTTGGAGAAAAGGCTACTTCAATCCCCAAAAAATAACGTAGTTGACCTTAGTCCTTCATTTCAAAACAACGAGCTAATTCAGACTTCAACACTGCAATCCCATCAACATCATCACCAGTAATAATCATGTCATAAACATACAAAGAAAGCATAATACGACTAGCAGTAGTACACCTGCTAAAGAGAGTTGAATCATACTCACTCGGGAAAAACCCAAATCAGGTAATCACAGTGGAAAACTTCTCAAACCAAGCTCGAGGGGCTTGTTTAAGACCATATAAGGCTTTCTTAAGCCATCAAACTTCACCAGGACCATGAGGAACACCCAGAGAAAGAACCATATAAACCTCCTTTTGGAGGTCTCCATTCAAGAAAGCATTTTTAACATCCATCTGAGTTATATTCCATTGACGAACAGAAGCAACTGCAATAAGAGTACGAACAATAGTCATTTTAGCAACATGAGCAAAAGTTTTCTCGTAATCCATACCATATTGCTAGGAAAATCCCTTGGCAACTAATCTTGTTTTGTACTGCTCAACAGACCCATCTGACTTGGTTTTGATTTTATAAACCCAATGAGAACCAATAGCGCTCTTACCAGAAGGTAAGGGAACCAAACTCCAAGTGTCTGTCTTATACAATGAAGAGAGTTCCTTTGCCATAGCCTGCTGCCAAAGAGGATAAAGAGCTGCCTCTTTATAGGACAGAGGCTCAGAGAGATCATGAACTGAAGCTAAAAAGGAAGCAAAAGAATCCGAATAACAAGAATAAACAAAATCAGGTGATTGAGTGGACTTACGAGTGCGAGCAGGATAGCAAAGAGGTTCCACAGCCTCAGCAGGTGCTTGGGTGGCCTCTGGAAGGGAGGTAGCATCAGGCGGTAAGGTACCAGTATCAATAGAAGTAGAACCATGAGGTGAGACAATATCAGTGGGGAATGGGGCTCGAGAGGGCACACTATCGGTATTATTAGAGAATGGGTCAAGATGGATGAGATTAGATTTAGTCAACTCATGATGATTATCAGGAATAGAAAAGAAGGGTATGTGCTCAAGAAACACAACATGGCGAGAGACATATAGTTTCTTAGTAACTGGGTCAAAGCAACGATATCCCTTCTGACCCTCACCATAACCTAGAAAAACACAAATAGCAGACTTTGGTGACAATTTAGTACGCTCTACATGAGGTCGAAGGACAAAACAAGTACAACCAAACACTTTTAAGGAAGAATAATCAGGAGCATGCCTATACAATTTTTCAAAAGGTGACAGACCTGAGCAGTGAGAGGACGAAATTTTATTAATTAGATTGATAGCAGTAAGGATAGCCTCTCCCCAAAAATCACTAGGGACATATGCAAATAATAAAAGAGAGAGCAGTTTCAACAATATGCCGATGTTTCCTTTCAACAACAGTATTTTGCTCAAGAGTGTCTGTACAAGAGGACTGGTGAATAGTTCCATCTAAAGCAAGCAACTCATGAAATTTATGATAGGTATACTCTCCACCTAAATCACATCTAAAACATTTGATGACAGCAGAATGTTGAGTTTTGACAAAAGCACGAAAGGTATTGTAAATATCAAAGAAGTCTGAACGACGTTTCATAAGATAAACCCAACAGTAACGAGTACAATCATCAATAAATGACACATAATATCAAGACCCCCCCTCTTGTAGTAACATGAGATGGTCCCCACACATCAGAATGAACTAAATCAAATGGTGCAAGAGAATAAGAAATACTTCTATTAAAAGGTAAAGCTGAAAATTTTGCCAGTTTACAACCACTACAATCAGAAATATCATGAGTTTGTAAATCTCCTAATTTTCCTGTAGAAGCTAAAATTTTTAAACGAGAGGCTGAAACATAACCAAGGCGAAAATGCCATAAATAAAAACTAGACGAAGATGAACTCAAACGAAAGGATGGCAAGTCAACACTAGAAGCTGCAACCACTGGTACATTGAGCTTGTCCAAGATGTATAATCCCCCTTGCCTACGGCCTGCCCCAATCAGCGTCTGACACCGTGAATCCTGCACATGACAAAAAGTAGAAGAAACAGAGACTAAGTAACCTGCATCACAAAGCTGACCAATAGAAACAAGATTCATAGTAAGTTTGGAAATGTGGTAAACACTAGCTAGAGAGAGATACATGAGGTGTGACAATAGACCCAACACCTGTTAATGGCATGGGAGAGTACTATCAGTAGTCATAACAGGCAAAGAGGAAACAGGACATAAGGATGCAAAAGACGACAAGTCAGGTGACATATGATTAGAAGCTCCAGAGTCTAAGACCTAAGTACCTGAAGACATACCAAGTGAAGAGGTGGCCATATCATGTGGCTGTGTGGCAAGGAACTTCTGAAATTGCTCAGCAAGGGAGGTCATGGACGGAGTGGATGGGAAAGGAGAACCGGGTCCAAATGAGTCTGATGGTGGTACAACTGCTGCAGTGTTAGGCTGTGGAGGCCTATACGAACCCTGTTGAGATTGGTTGTCAGATTTCCAATGAGAAGGTTGAGGTTGCTGTTGTTGTGGTGGTCGACCATGTGAGGGCTGGTTGTTGTTATTGGATTGGTTTACTTGACCCAACCTAGGACACTGAGCCTTCCAATGACCCTTTTCCTTACAGTAGCTTCATACATCACTACCAACTCTCGAGTAAGGCTTATTCTGATTGTTGGACGGTGGTCGAAAAGGGGATGCTAAAACAGACGGAGTAGAGTCTGGGAGAATTCCCTTTCTAGACTAAGTCTTGAGACGTATTTTCTCGGCTACTAACTCATGGACAACAGAATCAACTGACGGAAGTGAGCTACGATGGAGAATGGACCCACGAAGGCCCTCAAAATCATCACGTAGAGCCATCAAAAACTGAACCAGACGTTGTTCCTCCCTACTAGCGATATATGGTGCAAACGCCTGCAATTCGGGCGACTCCATGAGAGCCAACTGATCCCAAAAATCTGTCATTGTAGAATAGAACTCCTGAATATGTTCAAGAGCACGAATATGGCACTCTAATT
The DNA here is from genome assembly GCA_033977485.1 of Hydrangea macrophylla. Lineage (NCBI taxonomy): Eukaryota > Viridiplantae > Streptophyta > Magnoliopsida > Cornales > Hydrangeaceae > Hydrangea > Hydrangea macrophylla. The sequence goes on along the minus strand of CM066986.1, from coordinate 83,301,522 downwards.
GGTACCTTTTCGCAAAATTGGACTGCTTAAACAATTTAGCCAAATGATCCCACACCTACTTTGCATATTCAAACTTTGCCAATTGCATACCTATCGAGGGAGCAATGGAGTTGTTGATCCAAGTAATGATTTTCAAATTGTTTGTTTTCCAAACATCTAGTAATTCTACGAATTTATCACCTGTTCATTCGTAGGTTTACTAAAATCCCCATTGATATACCCCCACATCTTCTTCCCCTTCAGAAATTTTTTTCATCATATAATTCCAATATGCAAAATTCTTTCCATCGAGTTTCACTAATCGCTTGAAGCGAATCATCGCGTTCAGCAGCCATTACGAAAACGAAGCAATTAAATAACACAAAACAAACGAACCAAAATAAAAAAACAGATACGAACCAAAATCAGTGACAGATCCAAAAACGAACGCGAATCAGTGCGAGATCTAAATACGAATCCGAATCAGCGAGAAATCCAAACATGAACCATAATCATCCGAAAATCGTAGATGAGATTCGAACTTACTCTGATACCATGTGAATATATCAAATAATCAAGAAAACAATAAAGGGAAAAGAGAAAAGAGAGCTAGAGTTTCTCATAACATGAAAACTGAATGAATGAATATAATATAAAAGAAAAGACAATAATAGTATATCTAGGTATACAGTATTACCCTAATATAAAGTAAAAGACTAAACTACCTAAAGCTAATAAAACTAATGATTCTAATAGCTAACTCTAATAATTAGATATTTTCTGATTCTCCACTATAGTTGTGATGAGATTGCGGACACCAAACACTAGATGTAGGTGTTTACACATATTTTTTTTTAGAGGAAGGTGTTTACACATATTTAGAGACAGAGAGATTGTCACATCAACACGGCCTTTTTTTTCCCCTTCCCAATCTTTGTTTTGAAGAAATTCAGCCAAGAAAAGTAGTTGCTTCCTTCACCTAATTTAGCATAGTTTATTTATGTGTCCTCTAGCTAAAGTAATGGGAAATTGTTTGTTATGGATTAGGAAAATATTATGATACAGTCTAACGGTTTGGATTATATAATATAACCCAAAATTTTGGTCCCAACATATTATGATTTGGTCCCAAAATATTGCAACTTTGAAAACAACTTTGATTTTGAAACCAAAGTGGTTTTTCAAAATCACAGCATTTTGGACAAAATCACAACTATTGGGACCAAAAATTTGCGATGTATAATACATGACAAACAAACTACGCTGTATCAAACAAGGTCCCGTGGTACTTGTTATATTCATATAACACACCTACTTTACAAGCCATAGGAAAACAAAACTAGTATGTCAAGATTCAAAAAGAAGACGCAAAACAAAACATAAATGCCTATGAAAATTACAAACTTTAGTCTGGATTCTAATCCCATTAAGATAATCTCAATAGACAACATAATCAACTGGCACACCCCCATTTAACATGCCATGGAAGTTGTTCCGGCAGGGGAAGAAAACTTATTAAGATGTTTTTGAATCATTTAGGCTCTGTTTGGTTCGCAAATTTGAAGAAGAGAAGAAGGACAGCCCAGTGCATGAGGCTCCCATTGCGGGGTTTGGGGAGGGTGAGATGTAAGCAGCCTTACCCCTGTAAGCAGAGAGGCTGTTTCCAGAATAAGAAAACTTGTTCCCTTGCGCGTTTTTCTTCATGCTTAAATAACCTTAAAAACAAAAAACAAAAAATTCAACACATAACTACATATAAACTTGAGAAAAAGGAAGGTAAGTGACGCACAAAATGTAAAAAACTTCTAATTTATTCTCACTATATTTTATTTTTCTTCCTATTTCCTCACTATTTTCCTAACAAAACAAAGAAAAGTGATTTCCTCAATGTTTTCTTTTCTTTCCTGCTACTAAATCAATGAACCAACAGATCGAGCCTTAGAATCTAATAATGCTGGAGCACTACAATAAATAGGGGTAATTTTGAAGTGCCAAGAGGCAATTAAATAGAGTGTACCTTACATGTTCGAAAAAAAGGAAAAAAAAAAAAAGAGTTGAGTTAATAGGTCCTATTCTTATTCTCCAGAAGCATGTCCTGAATGAACTGCAATTCCTTAGCAACCTCTGAAATATCCATTCTTTCTGTTGGTGATTCCTTAGTGCATGAAACTCCAACCCCAAGTATTGAAATTAAGTATTCAATGATTTTCAACCTTCTGACTTGTGTTCCAGTGTCACTACTGGCTTCTAATTTCTCCAATTGTGCATCTGATACAATTTCCTGATCCAAAATCTCTGTCAATCTTGAGGGCAAACAACCTGAAGCCACGAATCTATGAATGTTAAGCCCATCTTTGAACATACTGTCAGTGGGCCTTTTTCCAGTAAACATTTCCAGCAAGAGGATCCCATAGCTATACACATCACCATGTGTGGACACCTCACTCCCCATACCGTACTCTGCATATTCACATAAAGTTTTTCACCATCACTAGTACAACAAAATTTTGGAGAGAGAGAGAGAGAGAGCTTACCTGGCGCAACATATCCAATTGTTCCTTTTATACCAACTGATGAGACGGTCTGATTATGATGAATTTCATCGTGGTCCTGTTGTAGGAACTTTGCTAGACCAAAATCACCCACACGAGCAGTCATTTGTCCATCAAGAAGAATGTTGCTTGGCTTCAGATCACAATGTATTATCGGGATTGGACAGTGATGGTGAAGGTAATCCAAAGCAGAAGCCACATCGATTGCTATATTTAATCTCTGGAGAAGGCTTAGTTTCTTCGATCCTTCATTTAAAAGTAGTATCACATCATCAGCTCCTTGTGGAACTGGGTGTAACCAATTGTCAAGACTTCCATTTGGCATAAACTCATACACCAATGCTTTGAAATCCTCACCATGAAAATCGATACTTGAGCAAGTTGTTAAAATCTTGACGAAATTCCGGTGCCTAATGTTTCTCAAAGCTTCACATTCAGCCATAAAACTCCTAAAAGCTCCACGGTTGTGTAGGTTGAGTACCTTCACAGCAATGGCTGTTTGATTGGGATCAAGAATTCCTTTATAAACTGTACCAAAGCTTCCTTTACCGATCAAATTAGTTGAAGAGAAACCGTTGGTTGCTTTGAGGAGCTCTCTATAGGAAATACTCATGAGTTCCATCTGTGAAGAGACTGATGAAGGTCGTGCTCTCGTCTTTTTGAACCAAAGAAGGATAAGTATAGACGACATCAAAGTTATTCCTGCAACCCCAAAAATTATGGGGATTATAAGCTTGAGTGGAGGAGATGCTTTACTCTTCTTCAATTTTTCAGCAGAGCATATTCGCAACTGCAATGCAGATATGCCCCCACATAGTTTTTTGTTTCCAGAAATTGAAACCACGCTCACATTTGAAAAAGCTCCTGTTATTGGTACCTCGCCCTCAAGATCATTGAAAGAAAGATTTAAACTCTTCAGAGTGAGAATGCTGCCTAAATCTTTTGGAATCTCTCCAGAGAGGTGGTTGTGTGAAATATCCAAAACTTCAATGCCTCTCAGAAAACTCAAAGACCTAGGAATGGTCCCTCCAAAGGAATTACAGCCCAAATAAAGTCGTTCCAAACGTGTGCAATTACCAAGAGTGGTTGGAATTTCACCTGATAAGTCATTGTGGGCAACATTCAATTCCACAAGGTTTCCCAAATTACCGACTTCTAAAGGCAAGGAACCGATGAGGCGATTTTGAGCAAGATTAAGGGATTTTGCTAAAGATGACAGCCTTATAATTGGTCTGGGTATGGTACCACTTAGGTTGTTACCATATAGATGTAGTAGAATTAACCTCTTGCAATTTCCAAGAGTTGAAGGTATGCTTCCTTGAAATTTATTTTCCTCCAACCAAAGCTTGTTCAACAGAGTTAGATTTCCAATTGAGAAAGGGATTTCCCCTGAAAGTTTGTTCTTACCAAAACCCAATTCTTGTAGGTTATGAAGTAATCCAATAGAGGACGGAATAATTCCTTGGAATTGATTCAAATGCATATTCAGAGAAGTTAATTTCACCAGATTTCCAATACCCATTGGAATGTTTCCAGAAATTTTATTTCGTTCAATTGATAAATCCAGGAGTTGGGTTGAGAGGTTGGCTGTGGAAACCGGCAATACTCCTCCAAAATTATTACTATCTAGATGTAATATTCTCAATTTGCTGCAGTTCGTTAAAGAGGAGATGAAATTTAGATCACCATCTTTCTTATTCCCCAAATGATTTGAACTCATACTCAACCATGTTAGATTCTGCATATTTCCAAATATAAGTGGCACCCCTTGAGAAAATCCATTCCTTGTGATTTGAAGACTTTCAAGGTTTGAAGCATTTGATAATGAAACCGGGATGGATCCGCTAAATTGGTTCTCCCATATAATAAGATATTGAAGATTAGGAAGAGTATGGCCTAAGTTCTCAGGAAGACTTCCTTGAAGTTGATTGTTTGACATATCGAATGCAGTCAATGATGAAAGATTATAGATAGATGGAGGGACCGTACCAGAAAGTTCATTCGAGAAAAGCCCAAGGTAAGACAAACTTTTCAATTGGCCTAATGAGTGAGGGATACTTCCTTCCAATAGATTGCTATCTACGTGAAGAAGTTCAAGAAATGACAGGTTCCCGAATGAAGGTGGGATCATCCCGGTCAAATTGTTGGAGGCTAACTGTAGCCTCACCAGCTTTGATAAGGAGGAGCCGAGCTCTGAAGGAATTTTCCCTGTGAGCTTGTTTTTTCCTAAAGCTAGGACTCTAAGGTTTGAACAGCCGGAGATGGTTGGTGGAATTTGTCCTTCCAACAAGTTATTCGTCAAGTTTAGAACTTGTAACCTGAATAACTGCCCAATTTCAGCAGGAACTTGTCCTTGAATGCTGTTGTTTGAGAGATTTATAACTCTTAGGAAACTAAGGTTTCCAATGGAAGGTGATATAGAAGCAACTAAATTCAACGATTGCAAATCCAAGACGGTGACTCTTTGGTTGTGGCGGCGGCCACACGAAACACCTTGCCATTGGCAAAAGTGGACAGAGTCATTCCATGAGCCAGTGATCACATGATCCATAGGATCATGAGTTATCTGTGCTTTGATTTCAAGCAAAGCCAGCCAGTCTGTCTCGTTCCCACCGACATATTTGATGTTGGAGGCAATGGTGGTAGAAACATTATGCAACAAAAACAAAATGTATATGCACAAGAGAACTGCCAATTGGGATATTCTCAAACTCATTGTTGGAAATCTGTGGTTGGTTATGTTAGCATTATTCTTATTTCTACTCAGCCGGTCACCTTGCGCGCATTGAGATTTTAATTGTTGATGCGTGATGGGACACTTTCATCATTTTCAGTCTTTGCAAGACCTATGAGTCAATGACCATTATCACCACTATCCCGAACCAACCCCTCCACTACGGCATGGTATAATGGTATATATTGCCACTACAGCTAGCACAATGCAAGCTCATGACCTTGGAGAGTATACATATATATATATATATATATATATATATTGTAGTAATTTTTTTACTCAAATTTGATTTGATATGAGTTTGAGTATGTTGGAGATGTCTAAACTCAAATTTTATGCTCAAATGAAGATATTAATAAATATTATAAACAAATTATAGTTTGGTTAGAGCTCCATACCAAATGAAGTTTTAACTCAAATTTGAATAAAAAATTAAGTTAGGACTAGAGATGACCTTAATATGAGACGGACTTCTTACGCTATACAATTGTACCTACTAGGCCTGAAAATGGATCGGATCCGTATCGGATTTGTGATATTCGAATCTGATCCGATAAGAAATCCGTTAACTAAATCCGAATCCGATCCGATAAAAAATCCGTTAACCAAAATTCAAATCCAAATTTATTAGAATTCGAATATCCGACGGATTTCCGTTAACTATACGACTACCTACCCTGTTGAATTGAAAATCCCAAGAGACAAACCGTGAAGGGACCGGAGTCGTGACATTGTGACAGAGGGTGTTGTGACCAAATGACCAGTTAATATCTCCACATTAAGGAAGACTTGGACGTATTGACTGTGATTGTTAAACCTTTTTGTAATTTTTTTGTGTGGATGATAAGCTTGGAAAATCACATCCTTAGGGCATCTCAAAAGTCAAAATCAGTATCAATCATCAATTTGTGTGAAAATCTCAAAACACCTACTCCAACCCTTACACTCATATCAAATTCAATTTTACAAATCTGCAAAATATTGAATATTGTTCGCACACTCAAATTTTGGTACGAGTTTTAAGTACGGATTGGATGAACATTTTTAAGAGTTTTACTCAAATTTGATTTGATATGGATTTGAACAAGAATATGAGATGTTGTTAATCATGTTTGATTAAGGTGGGATGGTTCTTTTAAGTGGACCCACAAAAAATGGTTGTATGTAGGTGGGTCTCATTATAAAAAAAAACCATTCTCATTAGCCGTACGTAGGCCTGACTATTGGTTAAATATGGGTAAATATGAGTTAGACCAAAATAGCTTAAGTCAAAATAATTTCAAAACTATTTATAACCCATGAAAAAATATGGATTGACCTGTCAACCCGACCATTTGAACGTCGTCAGAGCCTATGAGCTCATTCTAATATTAAGGCCATTTGGAGAGCTAAAAAGCATACATATGGTAGAATGACCAAATTGCCCTAGGAGTTTACATATAAGAAGTTAACATTGTTAAAATCATCAATTAATACAGAGTGACCTACCCCTATAATTTTTGAAGTTGTGGATCCAATGGTAGAGTCCATTTGGCCTGAATATATTTGCAAATTAACTATTTTGCCGTTCAAATTTCAAAATATCATAACTTGTTAATACTAAACTAAAATTGAACGCCATCAGATTCTGTGAGCTCATATTTAAGATAAAGAACATTTGAGACCTAAAAAGTACATATATGATAAAATGACCAAATTGCCCTTAGGATTTACATATACGAAGTTAACATTGTTAAAGCTATCAAATAATACACAGTGGCCTAACCTGAGGTTTGTCGACGTTCTGGATCCAATGGCATGGTCTATTTGACCTGAATATATTTGTAAGATGACTATTTTGCCCTTAGAACTTTAAAATGCCATAACTTGTTAAAATAAAATCAGAACTTAACGTCGTCAAAGCCTGTGAACTCATATTATTATTAAGAACATGTTGGACCCTAAAAAAGTATATAGATCGTAAAATGACCAAATTGCCCTTGGGGCTTACATACAAGAAGTTAACATTGTTAAAGTCATCTAATAATATGGAGTGGCCCATCCCAAGGTTTTTCGATGCTCCGATCAAATGACAGGGTCCATTTGGTCTGAATCTATTTGTAAAAGAACTATTTTGCCCTTCAAACTTCAAAATGCTATAACATATAAATTAAGACTAAACTAGAATTGAACGTTGTCAGAGCCTGTGAGCTCATATTTAAGATGAACATTTGTTACCTAAAAAGTATATATATGATAAAATGACCAAATTTCCCTTAGGGCTTACATATAAGAAGTTAACACTGTTAAAGTCTTCAAATAATACAGAGTGACCTAGCTCGAGATTTTTCGACGTTCTGAATCTAATGGCGGGGTATATTTGAATGAATATATTTGTAAAATGATTATTTTGCCCTTATATATTTAAAAATCCATAACTTGTTAAGATTTAACCAGAATTGATCATTTTATGATCTATATACTTTTTAGGCATTTTGATTTAATTTTAACAAGTTATGACGTTTTGAATTTGTAAGAGTAAAATAATCATTTTTTCCTTATGTATTTAGGCCAAATAGACCCCTCTATTGGATTTAGAATGTTGAATGACCTTAGTGTAAATCACCCGTATTATTTTAATACTTTAACAATGTTAACTTATTACAAGTAAGCCCCAAGGGTAATTTAGTCATTTTGCTATATATTCTTGTATGTCCCCAAATGTTGTTCATGTTAATATTAGTTCACAGGCTCTGACGGCGTTCAATTCTAGTTTAGTTTTAATACATTATGGTATATTGAAGTTTGAAAGGACAAACTAGTCATTTTACAAATAAATTCGGTCCAAATGGACCCTGCTATTAGATCCAGAACGTTGATAAACCTTGGGATGGGTCACTCTGTATTATGAGATGACTTTAACAAAGTTAACTTTCTATATGTAAACCCCAAGGGTAATTTGGTCATTTTACGATCTATATACTTTTTAGTTTCCAAAATGTTCCTCATAATAGTATGAGTTCACATGCTTTGGCGATGTTAAATTCTGATTTTATTTTAGCAAGCTATGACATTTTAAAGTTTTAAGGGCAAAATAGTCATTTTACAAATATATTCAGGTCAAATGGATTATGCCATTGGAGCCAGAATGTCGAAAAATCTCGGAATAGGCCACTCTGTATTATTTGAAAACTTTAACAATGTTAACTTCGTATGTCTAAACCCCAAGGGTAATTTAGTCATTTCATCATATATGTACTTTTTAGGTCCCAAATGTTCTTTATCTTAAAAATGAGCAAGTTGATAAATTCTGATTTTATTTTAACTTTGTATTATTGAAAACTTTAACAATGTTAACTTCGTATATCTAAACCCCAAGAGTAATTTAGTTATTTTATCATATATGTATTTTTTAGGTCCCAAATATTTTTTATTTTAAATATGAGCACATTGTTAAATTCTGATTTTATTTTAATAAGTTATGACATTTTAAAGTTTTAAGGGTAAAATAGTCATTTTACTAAGTTATATACTTTTAACAAGTTATGATCATTTTGAAATGGTTGTCAAATGGTCAACCACTTTCAACTCATTTTCAAACTACACATTTTATTTGTCCAATCCAGTTTCACCCCCCGATGATTTATGACAGACTCAAAGTGATTATTCTTTAGGTTGGCTTGGATGGATTGGGGCATCCAAAACTATTTTGACAGGCCTAGCTGTACATAAGACTGCCAGGTTGTACACTCAATTTATCCAAAAATTTCTCAAGAATTATATGTGCTGGAAAATCGTCCAATATGGTCTGCAAGGCCAAGAGTCCTGTCTTTCAAGCTGACCATTCAGGCATTCAGCAATAACATTTGTTTTTTACTGTTGGTCCCAAAAGCCAAAATGACCAAGCAAAGGTAAGCCCATTAAACGTATTAAATGGTTCATTAAGCCATAATGTTTAATTTCACAATGTTTTGTAAATTTTGTATAGTGTGATTTTTTGCATTACCACTTACTGTTTGAAATATCAAACACAATGTGAACATTAAATTTGTTACATTGAGTCACACTGTTGCTTCTTAATATTAAATTTACACTGTTTTGAAAATTGTTTAATTTCACAACGTCAGGTTATGACGCAGATCAACACTTATCAGTCACAGCAGACTGCAATGCAAATAAGTGGACGACTGATTTAGTCCATGAACTCCTAAACACTGAAAGGAAGTCTTGGACGCTCAAAGACCACGAGGCCCGACTTAAATCTTTGGAAATCCAAGAGAAACTAAACAGATCGAAAAAGTGATCAAATAGTTTTTCTATTTTTGATGTTTGCTGGATGTACCTGTAGTATTATCGTTTTGTATTATCATGTGTATGTTGCATTTAGTATTTTTTAATGACACTGTTTTTTTTTTTTTTTTTTGTAAGCACTATATGTAGTGTTAAATATTGTTTGACTTTGGATGTTTCCATAATGCAATAAACACGTTATGAAATTTTAGTGTGAAATTTACCACTACAGTGTGAAACTGCGTGCGGACACAATTGAGGCAAATGTATTGGATGTGATTTAATTGTAATAAACATATTAATATGTTGTTTTGATTAATATCGTGCAAGCTTTAAGTGTCTTCTTCGTATTACCAAAAACCAATGCTTTATAATTTCACAATTTAAACTGGAGGTCGTGCTATCGTGACTATATATTGGTGAATTTCACAAATCAAATTGTGCAAATGAACACATGTCAGGGTAGCAGTAATCGATTTTACTTCTATAATTCACATTGTAAATCACACAGTATGAAATAGTTGAGTGTGAAATTTCACATTGTAAAACACAGTATGAAATTTCACATTGTACGAACTGTTATCTCATTCGAATGGATTATGGACTGTATTAGTGGAGTTCAATATAAATGAAACCACAAGAATGGCGATTGAAAAATTTATAACAGATACATAACTTCCCCAAACTAAAATCATGGAATTTTATCCTATTTAATTGATACCCAAAAGAAATGGGATTTTATTTCCATATATTGGTTGTGCAAAATTTATAGGATATGATAACTGATTTCTTTAATTATGTACATCCATATATCTATATATTGCTGTATGTATATATCTGACTCATGAATGAGGGGTAATGGTTCATATATTTATCCCTAATTGGGGATTATGGACTAATCACTAAAAATATCTACCAAATTAGGACCTATAGACATGAAGAGAATATGGATGAACCTTTTCCAAAATAGGTTGTTAAATTGGGACTTTTCCCAGGATTTTCTTTTATAACACAATCACTTTTTTTTTTTTGTCAAAATCCTTAATTCATCACTTAATTTTTATTTTTTAAATAATCCAAATGGACTCTTAATAGAGAAAGCGTGGTTTCTTAATGGGTTAAGAAAGCGTGGGTATAAAAGCCTTTGTCTTGGTATGCTTTCCAAATTTGTATTCCAAATGTGGTTTCCAACACATGCGGCAGTGACCATTACTGTCACATGTATGTATTGGGAACCACAAATAAGATATAAAATTTGAGAAATATAGCATTTATCCTATTTGACTACTCAAATTTCCAACTAAATTAAACAGATTCAGCTTTAAACTCCAAATACTTGAAAGATGGTCCTCAGAAGATTGAACTTCATAAAATTAGAGAGCAATTTTGCTCACCCAATTTCGCTCACCCATTGCTCAACTAGGCCTTCATTAGGTGACATGCAGTGTCCCATTTCATTCCCATTTTGCCCCTATACTATTAACATAATTACTGGAATTGGACACATGTCACCCAATGGATGACTGGGTGAGCAATGGGTGACCAACATGGGGTGAACAAAAATGTTCTCATAAAATTATACACACACATGTATAGATACATATAAAAGGGGAAAGTCTTTTCCCTAAAAAAAAGGCTTAAATACAAAATATTCCCTTAAAGTTTGGTCTCTGTCTAATTTTAGTACATAAAGTTTCAATTGTATCAATTTGGTCCCTGAAGTTTTTAATTAGAAGCAAGATGCTCCAAATGTCCATTCTATCACAAAATTTGACAGAATTCACCCACTATTATCCATAATTACGCTGATAAGCGAGTGGAGAGATTGGCGGTGTTTTAATTTTGCCCCTAAAAGGCGTGACAGTGCACATGTAAATAAATTTCATCAATTTTTCTCACAAAATTGGGCATTTAGACCAAATTGCTTCTATGTATATAAAAAATTCAGGGACAAAATCTATGCAATTGAATTATGGGGACTAAAATGAGACAGGGAGCAAACTTTAAGGATATTTTTTGTAATTATTACAAAAAAAAAAAAACAAAAAGTCAAGATTTTATTTTAATTGTAACTATGCATTTTAGTCCTCCAAAAGGCGAGACATTTGGGACCTTGATCTGTGTCAACTAGGGGTCCAAAATCAGAACCACCTTAGCCACCGAAACCTCCACTACCTCTTTTTAGGTATTCTATGTCTCTTGACAAACCCTTTTTTTTAGGTAGTGCCCACAGTCAAGGGGAATTCCTTATATATATATAAGTGATTCTTTAAAAAGCTATGATGGTCTGGATTAGCTTATTCATGACTTTCTTAAAATGGCTAAATTACATTTTTGTACCCCATAGTTGGGGCCCTCTAGTTTCAATTGCAACACTTTGGTCCCTATAGTTTTGAATTGGTTTCAATGTAGGCCATGCCTCTATCTCCGTCAAAGTAACTTGACGAAAAACTCACGTGCCTTACATGAGTCTAGGGGTGGGCATTCGGTCGGTTCGGTTCGGTTTGGACAACTTCGGTTCGGTTTTTTTCGATTCGGTTTGGAGAAATGGGAACTGAAACTGAACTGAATTATATTTTGGTTCGGTTCGGTTTTGGTCAATTCGGTTCGGTTTGGTTCGGTTTGGAAATTCGGTTAACCGAATTTTGAAAAAACTATACTTTCTTTTTTTTTTTTTTCTTTTTTTTTTTTCATTTTCACAACTTTTTTATATGTTTCTTTTCCCATTTTTCTTTCATATTACAAAGAAAACATATGTTTATATTTACTTATATATATTATACTTATATTTTTGTAATATATATAGTTGTGTATAAAAATATATTAATAATATATAAACTAAAAAAAATTCGGTTTTTTGGTTCGCTTCGGTTTGGGAGAGTGGAACTGGAAACCGAACTGAAAAAAAAAATATAATTCGGTTTGAAACTGAACTGAAATTTTTAACTGAATTAACTGAACTAAAATTTAGTTCTGTTCAGTTCGAATTTCGGTTAACTGAACTATTTGCCCACCCCTACATGAGTCCACTTATTAGAGACATTTTGATACCCTATAATTTGGGCAAAGTTTCATTCTGAGCCCTAGAGTTTGGGTAAAATTTCACTTTGGGTCCTGGAGTTTGCAAGGCACATGAGTATGCCGTCAAGTTGCATTGATGGAGTTAGAGACTGACCTACATTGAAACCAATTCAAAACTACATGGACTAAAGTGTTGCAATTGAAACTTATAGTACCCTGTATTTTTTTTAATATATATAAGACTTGATATTGTTCCTGTATACTTGTATGATCCTTACGCTTCTATTGGATAAATTTTGGTTCCAATCGATTGGACCATTTTACCAATTGATTTCCAACTTTTGACTCCCAATCGATTGCCCTTTTATTCCATTCGATTGCCAACTTTTGTAAACTAATCAATTGCCATTTTTTCCAATTGATTGAAGCCCTGCCGACCAGAATCCATGACGTGGACCCATCCCAATCGATTGCCCTTTTGTAACACTGACCCTTTTACCTAAATTTACCCGTATATAGATGCATCTCTGTATTTCTAGATCAGTATATCACAACACACACTCTCTTGTGACCCCGAAGGTGTCACCGGCATTTCATTGTGGTCGTCACCACGTCCTACTCATTGAGGACTTCCTATCCCTTACATATGTGACCTATAAATGGTGCTCACTACTTGACTTCCCTTTGATCCACATAAGCATTTAAGCAACTTAGCATATAAGCATATAAGCATAGCAATTTCATAACTTTGACATGCTTTTTACCCAATTTCAACAACACATATAAACATAAACATGGATTAAGCATTCTAAGCCAACAATTATCACACCAACATATTTAAACACCCAATTTTGGGATTAGAGCACTCACCTCTTCGATTTACTAGCGATTTAAGTTTGGTTTTTAATTAATCAAAATGGGACCACAAAAGAAATTACAAAAACACACTGCTCTGGAGGGGAGTGCCGCGGCGGCACTGGGCCAGTGCCGCGGCGGCACTGCTCCTCCTTCGTCCAGATAATGCTGTTTAGGCCCCCAGAGGTTCCGGTATTCGCGAAAAGGCCCTATTTCGTCCAAAATTCACAGAAAATGCATACAAACTCCAAATTGAGGTTGTGATATACTGTTGGAAAGGTAATGGAGTCTACTTTACATAAAAAATAGTTCGGGGATAGGTCACTTTGAAAAGTTTTGCGGTATTCGCGATAAAAGCCGATTTGATCGCCTTTTTCGCCTTCGGAAATTCAAAATAAATTCGTTTTAAATCCAGAAATTATGTGTGATATACCGTTGAAAAGCTATTGACCTCTAGTATCCATGAAAAATATTTGAAAATTGTTTCGGTGCCCCGATTCCAAAGTCAAATCTTGGTCAACTGGTCAAATCTGGGATTCCCGGGAAGTTCTGGGAACCTCCGGGAGCTCCTAGGGGCCGACATTTTCGCTCGATTCTCTTTTAAAACTCATTTTAATATTTTTCTAATGATTCTGGTGAATTCGAATGATTTCGGTCAAATTTGGTCAAACTCTGGTCAAACCTGGTCAAACCTTGGTCAAATTGGTCAACGGGGACTTTCGGGGAACTTCTGGGACTTCCGGGGGTCTCTGGGAGTTGACGATTTCTTCCGGTTTTACTTAAAAACTTATTTTATCATTTTTCTTACGACATAGCATGTTTTCAGAACTTCGGGACCAAATCTGGGAGTCTTCGGGCTTTCAGGGGTATTTTGGTCAATTTGAGCATTCTGAGAGATAGAGCTGACTTCCAGGAGTCCTTTTGAGTCTTTTACGATCATTGTGAACCACCAAGCTATGGGTCTCCTATATCTGATAGCCGACAAAATGGGGTGTCTACACTTAGAAATCCCAACCTTTAGCAAATTTCCATCCCAAATTCCACCGGTGTAATTCCTACGTAAGTTTGGTGCCAAGAACATCATCTATTAAGAACGGCCACTGTAAAAACGTTGTCAAAACTGAAAATAAAAGACGTACATGTGATCCTCTTACCTCTACGAATCCAAAAGTGGTCTCGGATCGTGAATCCGACGCCGGACAGCAAAAGAACGGCATGGAACGTCATTGAGAATTCCGTCGCCGACCCGAGCTCTCCAATTCTCTAAATTGCTGGAGATGTATTGTGAATGAGACACATATGCCTTATGCATATGTGTTGTCATTGACTTTTTCTTTATTGCATTTACACCCCCCAATCTTTCTTAAGCTTTATTATGAAACCCCCATGTTAATTACATTAACTACCCACCTTTTCTAAAAGGATTTAATCTAAGTCTCGTGTGGGTCCCAAACGTGGTCCCACATAAATTATGAGGTTGCTATTAAACCTACCAATTATGAATTGTTTTCAATTATGCTCTCACATGGGTACCCACACTAGTCCCCTTACCTATCATAAGACATAATAATATCTTTAAACAAGTAATCATATAAACATATAATAACATAAAAATGCAAATTATTTAATTAGACCCTCATTGGCCCCACTTCTATACCAGCCCCGCCTTTCATAGGACTTTCATCTATGCCCGCATTTGAGCACTTTTTCACATGTGGTTTCATAACCCCACCTTAAATCATTTCATGCATTAATTATCTTTAATTAACACATATTAATACCAAATTAATCCTCTCGTCCAGGTACGGGTGTTACATGTGTACTCCGTGGTACATCTTTTGATATATATATATATATACGAGCATCACTTTTTGGAGATGTCTGTGGTGTTATTTGAGATTTTATTTTATGCTTATGATATAGAACTGATAGTTCATCTCAGTTATCTCCTTATTTTGCTTTCTGTTTCTTCGAGAAGATTGTCAACTAATTGATAGGTCTTTTTCGTAGGTACACATCACATAAGATACTATTGTAGGACCTATGAGGAATCAAGCATGATTAGGAGCCCCTATTTTGGAGGGTATGGACCCATCGGGTATTTTTGAAGCCTTCATGCAACAGATGGAGCATGTTGGAGACACCTATAACCATGCTACTTACTAACGGGCTATCCAATACCCTCTCGCACCACCTTCGCCGAGGCAATCTGGTGATAAATTGCTAGAACGTTTCAGTTGACTATGCTCGGAGAAGTTTTACGGATTGATAGAGCCATAGAAAGTAGAGCAATGGCTCCGTGAGATAGAGTTAATCTTTGAAGCCCTAGAATGTAATGAGCATGACAAGTGCCATCTCGCTACATTTCAATTGACCTATGCCGCCACTGACTGATGAGAGGCAGACCGAGCTACTATTGGAATGAATGCTGCAAGGGTGATGCCTTGGGAGACATTTAAGGGCAGATTCTTGGAAAAGTACTTTCCAGA
Organism: Hydrangea macrophylla; assembly: GCA_033977485.1. Taxonomy (NCBI): domain Eukaryota; kingdom Viridiplantae; phylum Streptophyta; class Magnoliopsida; order Cornales; family Hydrangeaceae; genus Hydrangea; species Hydrangea macrophylla. Next base: position 83,285,623 of record CM066986.1, on the reverse strand, counting down.
GGATGAAAAGGGCCAACAAGAGAAGAATTTATTGAGTCTAGTCCAAGGAGGTTGGACTGTAAGGGAACATACTACTCAGTTTGAGCGATTGTCCCGATTCACTCAACATATGATCGATACGCCTCAGAAAAAGGTGAAGAGATTCCATTAGAGATTGAATCCTCACCTTCGACACATGATGATCGGTCCTCTCAATCAGAGTTTTGAGGGACTAGTAAGACTTGATGTGAGTTTAGAAAAGGACGCATATCCAGTATAGCGACAACAGATGAACCGACACCCTCCGCCAAGAAACTTTCAACAGAGGAATTTCTAGAACCAACCACCGAGAAATACCCAAGGTTAGAGACCTCGGGGTAATTTTCAAGGGAATCAGTGAACTTAGGATTGAACTAGGAAGCCTCAGTCGTATTATCCTCAACCTCAACAATACCATCAGCGAGGACTACCTCCTCAGGCATGGATTGTTACCCCACAATCAAGCAATGGGGGATGTTTTAATTTCAGAGTGCCTGGGCACACTACCAAGTTTTGAACAGTCCCTAGAATCCACCACTAGACAGAGGCCACATATCGTAATTGCAATAAGCCTAGCCATGTAAGCAAGGATTGTCATGCACGCAGAGGATATTATGGGGCCCCAATTCAAGGAATACAAGGACCACCAGATCAAGTTTGGGTGAATGCCATCATTCCTGATGAAGCAGGCTTTAATGTCGAGGAATAATAGATCCTGGAAGGTACGCAGTACTCTATCACAGTCAAGTTAAAGATTTATTTGATACTGGTGTTGCACGTTCGTTTATTGCTATTTAGATTGTGTGCCAGTTGGGTTTAGAACCCCAAGCACTTGAGCTGACACTTAATGTGGTGTCACCATTGGGAATGACTGTTAAGTTGGGTAAAGTGTGTAAGGATTGTCCATTGACACTAAAAGATAGGAATCTTCCGACAGACTTGGTAGTTCTATCAATGCTTGAATTCGACATTATCCTAGGAATGGATTGGCTTACCAATTATGGTGCCAACTTGGATTGCCCTACCAGGACTATCGTGTTTCCGATACCAAGACGTCCTACGATCAAATTTCAGTGTCAGCCGACGAGCGACGTTTCTCAAGTTGGGTGGCTGAGATCAAAAGTACGAGTACAAAACCTACTATAGACCAGATCCCTATCGTACATGATTTTACAGATGTTTTCCAGGATATTTCAGGACTTCTACCAAAGAGAGAGATAGACTTTTGTGTATAACTAGCACCTAGAACACTGCCAATTTCTGAGACTCCATATTGAATGGCACCAACTGAGATGTTGGAATTGAAGAAACAAGTTCAAGAAGTGGAGGATTCAGGATTTGTTCGCCCAAGTACGTCACTATGGGGAGCACCAGTGTTGTTCGTAAAGAAGAAAGATGGGATGCTTCGTCTCTATATCGACTACAAAGAGTTGAACAAAGTTACAATCAAGAAAATGTATCCACTTCCTCGGATAGACGATCTATTCTATCATTTGCAAGGATCAAGGATCTTCTTGAAAATCGATCTATGATCAGGAAATCATCAGTTCTTGGTTCGACCAGAGGATGTGTTAAAAATTGCTTTCAGGATGAGATACAGGCATTATGAGTTTCTAGTTATGCCTTTTAGATTGACAAATGCCCCAACAATATTCATGGAATTAATGAATAGAGTATTCAGACCCTATCTTGATCAATTCATTATAGTATTCATCGACGGCATCCTAATCTACTCAAAGACAAAGGAAGAGCATAAAGGACATCTATGGATTGCTCTACAGATGCTTTGAGATAGCCAGTTATACGCAAAGTTCATCAAGTGTGAGTTTTGGCTACAGGATGTCAAATTTCTTAGACATGTTATTTCCAAAGACAGTATCTCAATAGACTCATCTAAGATCAATGCAGTCTTAAGTTGGAGCAAACCGACCAATGCAACTGAAGTTAGAAGTTTTCTCGATCTAACAGGACATTAACAGAGATTTATAGAAGGATTCTCCAAGATTGCAGGGCTATTGACGAATTTGACAAGAAAAGAGACGAAGTATGAATGGACGGATAAGCATGAGGGTGCATTTTAGGAGATAAAGGAAAGGTTAACTTTTGCACCAATACTTGCAATACCTAAGAGTGGGGAAAGATATATAATCTATAGTGATGTCTCACACCAAGGACTTGGTTGTGTGCTCATACAAGACGAAAGTGTTATTACATATGGATCCAGATAGTTAAAACCACATGAGAAAAACTATCCTACGCATGATCTGGAGTTAGCTGCGTAGTGTTTGCATTGAAGATCTGGAGACACTATCTATATGGAAAAAAGTTTGATCTGTTCTTAGATCATAAAAGCTTGAGGTATTTGTTCTATCAAAAGGAGTTAAACATGTGATAACGAAGATGGATGGAGTTACTGAAGGTTTATGACTTTTCTTTGCAATACCATCCTGCTAAAGCATATGTCGTGGTTGATGCTTTGAATCATCGACCTTGTTTAGTAATTGCTTCCATATTGATTCGAGAATGGCAAGCATTAGGCTTTTAGCCAAGTTTGACCTTCGGCCAGTAGAATCAACAGAAGGACAACACCTTGGATGTCTTGTTATCCAACCAACTCTAATTAGCCGTATCATAGAGGCTCAACACACGACTAAGGATTTAAAACTCTGGTTCACGAAGATGTCAGTAAAAGAACCAGAGGTCTGGAGTATTGGTTCAGACAGATCTTTGAGATGTAAAGGTAGACTCTGTGTGCATGATGCGGATAATCTCAGAAAGAACGTACTGGATGAAACATACAAGTCACGAGTGACGGTACACCTTGGAGGTACGAAGATGTAAAAGGACTTGAAAAGGAATTTTTGGCGGGAAGGAATGAAGTGGGAAGTCGCTGAGTACGTATCTCAGTGCCTTACTTGTAAACAGGTAATCAGAAACCACCTGGGCTCCTACAGCCATTACCGATTCCCCAATGGAAATGGGAACACATAACTATGGATTTCATGGTAGGTTTTCCAAGGTCTCAATAAAACTACAACACTATTTGGGTAATCGTGGATCGACTTATGAAGATGGCACATTTTATTGCCTATAGCATGACCTACCTAGTAGAACGACTGAGCCAGATGTATCTACAGCAAGTCATACGATTACATGGAGTACCTCTTTGGACCGTGTCAGATCAAGATTTGCGATACACTATAGAGTTTTGGAAGAGTTTTCAGATAGCACTGGGAAAGACACTGAACTTGAGTTCAGCCTTTCATCCTTAGACCGACGGGTAGACTGAACGAGTCAATCATGTGATGGAAGATATGCTACGAGCTTGTGTCATAGATTTCGAGAGTTCTTGGGAGACGCACCTGCTGCTGATAGAATTTGCCTATAACAATACTTATCATATGAGCATAGGGATGTCGTCGTTTGAAGCTTTGTACAAAAGACCTTGCCGATTGCTGCTATGCTAGGCCGAAGTCAAAGATACTCAACTTTTTGGGCCAAAAATGGTACAAAAAACCAACGAGAAGATTCAAGTTATACGTGAGAAGATAAAGATAGCTCAGACTCGACACAAGAGTTATGCTGACAAATGACGCAAAGACTTGGAGTTCACAGTGGGAGATCACGTGCTGCTCAAATTTTCACCAGTTCGAGAAAATGTCAGATTTAGTTAGAAAAGAGGCAAGCGATCGCCGTGATTCATCGGACCATTCGAGATATTGGAGCGTGTTGGAAATGTTGCGTATCAAATAGCATTGCCGCTGAAGATGTCATGAGTGCACAATGTTTTCCACATTAGTAGGCTGTGGAAATGTGCCCACAACCCAATGCATGAGATCAACTTTGAGAACATTGAAGTTAACAACAACGTCACGTTCAACGAAGGATGCGTCGGGTCTAGGATCCGCACTGGTCCTTGGTGAGAAGATCTAGTGGAAGCATCACGATGAAGAAGAAGTTTCGTGGGAGCTAGAGTTAAAGACGCGTGAGAAGTTTTTGTTTCTGTCTTAACTCTACTACTTTAGATTTCAAGGACGAATTTTTTTAATAAGTGGAGGATGATGTAATACCCTACATTTTTGAATATATATAAGACTTGATATTGTTCCTGTATACTTGTATGATCCTTACCCTTCTGTTGGATAAATTTTGGTTCCAATCAATTGGACCCTTTCCCCAATCAATTGCCAACTTTTAACTCCCAATCGATTATCCTTTCCCCAATTGATTACCAACTTTTAACAGTCCAATCGATTGCCCTTTTATCCCAATCAATTGCCATCTTTTCCAATCGATTGAAACCCTGCCAACCTGAATCCATCGCGTGGACCCATCCCAATCGATTGCCCTTTATCTAATCAATTGCCCTAATATCTGTATCCAATCAATTGTCATTGGTTCTAATCGATTGCCAAGTGCAGAACTTGGTCTTCAAGATTTCGTGAGAGTTTGACATGTGACACTCTTCTCTATCTATATATATAAGTTCATTTCATCCCTTGGAAATGTTTTGGACAGTCTTTGGTTAGAGAGAGAGGTTGGTCATATATACATACATATACACACACATATATATATATATATCTACACACACACAGCAAATAAGAAGAAGAGAAGAACAGAAAAAAAAGAAGAGAAGATCAAAAAGAGTAAGATAGAGGAGAAACAGAGAGCAAGAGAAAGAAAAGAGGAGAGAAAAAGCTTAGCTTCCATAGCCAAACATACATACACATACTTTTGGTGAGTTCCAACTCACTTGGACCCCTTTATTATGAAGTTTTACATGGTTTTAAAGAAGGAAACACATAACAAACGTCTCCCCTAATGCTTATATTGCTGGACTGAAATTCTGCTAGAGAAGACAAAGTCCTAATTGATTGCTTACTAGAACCATTGCCATAGTATGACTCCCAATCGATTGCCAAAGTTTGTAATCGATTGACATTATTTTGGATCTAATCGATTGGACTTGTACCAATCGATTATTACTATTTTTATCCCAATCGATTGGACCCCTGTCCTAATCGTTGGATGTTTTAGAATATGGATTATTCCTGTTAGTTGTTATAAGTATGGTTTAATTGTTCCAATATTGTTTTATACATCCATTATGCGACTATGGGATAACAAGATATAATATGATACCAAAGGATAATATGGTTATGAATAACAGAATAATATTATGACGTAAGATGATATGACAATCATGAATCCATTTGATATCCGCTTGATTTCAATCAGAGTAGTCAGACCACAAATGGGATGTCATGCATCAATATTACTGCGAAACCTTACTAGGTTAGATAAGTTCTAAGAATGGTGCGTGGGCGGACACGTGGTCATGATATGTCCTTAACGAGCGGTGGGCGGTTATGTCCTTGATGAGCGGTAGGCGGGACCAAGTAGTCCTAAGATAGCCAGGTGATCCATGATATGTCCTTAACTGCGGTGTATAGGGATCACTGGTAGACGTTGTAAGTCATGGCAATAGATTGATATGCTATTGTTCAAAATGTTATATCCCTAACATGGAGTGGGTTGTGCATATGTCCTTAACGAGTGGGGGATGGACTGACGTGGTGTCCATAACATGCAGTGGGCGATTATGTCCTTAAAAGTGGTGGATGGAATGATGGTACATCTAAAAGAGTTGAATAATCTATCAAAGTATGTTGGTTATCGGTTTTAGGATAATTAGACGATAATGGTTAGTTAACAACGGGATTGAATAAAGAAAAAATACTACTTAGTAGAACTTAACTCGTGTCTTCAAACTTGTTTTACTTTGTACAACTAGTACCTTGTTAGTTTTTACTCACTCAGCTCTCAGTAAGCTGATGGCCTTTATTGTCTGGATATTCCCCGTCCAGACTACCCTGTTCCTAACACTACAAGTAATGAAGCTTATGTCGATGGCTACTACCCAGAGGGTGGATACACAGAAGGCAGTCCCACCGAGGACGAATATGCTAGGGAAGACTATCACACTGACGATTACATCTACGCCAGCTAGGAATGAAGATAGATATTAGTTTCTATTTCTGTCTGTAACACCCGTACCCAGAAATAGGGGTGTAAATGGTCGGTTCGGTCGACTTTTTAGAGAGAATTACACACCGAACTGATTATGTCAGTTTTGAAAGAGACAAAACCAAATTTGACCAAACTCCTATCTAAATCGTGTAGCACCGACTGTAATTGGCATGGTTGGTTTTCGATTTTCTACCGATTTTGCCTTGCCTATTATGAGTTCTTTTTACCACACTGTCATTTATAGTAAAATGAAAAGAAGGAGAAGAAAAGCACAATAAATCAATTAAAATATCATCTACAAGAAAACATCAATGGCAGGCCATATCAAGTCCTTACATAGAACCAAATACCAAACCCATCAATAAAAGAAATAGTGGAGAAGAGAATAAGGGCGGGTTTACCTTGGGCCTATAAATCCTTTGACGTTCTTCGCCAAAGAGAAAACAGAGAGTGGTAGATGAGGAGACGTGAATAGATGGTGAGTTGTCGGCACAGCAAGGCCGTGAGGTGAAGTAGATAAAACATTGAGGGATATTAGGGTTAATTTGAATGGTGACATTTAGAGAGACATTATAGAGATAGAGATTGTAACATAAAAAAAAAGAGTTTCAAAGTTGGGGGACTTCGGATTTCGTAATGGGAGGTAGTTGAGAGAGTTAAAGTTGCCTAGTAATATATTAACTTTTTACTTGGAAAATCAGACTTTCTTTATTGAGAACAAGACCTTTTGTTGGTTAAAGAGAAAGTAACAATAGATATAACACATGTATATATATATATGTATTGCAGTAACTTTTTACTTTGGCTAGCGTGAAGTTAGTCTTTTTTCTTTGATGGGAAGTGTAAAGTCAATGGCTTTTGTCTTGGATAGGGAGAGTAACATTAGGTATAATAAATAAATTTAATTATTAAATGACTTATCGGTCTGTCGGTCGGTCCATTCTCAATTTTTAATTACTAAAACCGTTCTCCGAACCAAAAATTGGGTTTGATCAGAATGGCAAACTGCGAACCGACCACTACTTAGTAAAATCGGCCAAAGCTAAGAAAATAGGTCAATTTCGGTCGGTCGATTCAGTCTTTCGAGTTTTATTTACACCCCGACCTGGAAAAAGGGTTAATTAACATGTTAATATGCATTAGTTATCATAATTAGTGTATATAAATGGATTGAGGGGAGGCTTGGACTCACCCATGGAAAGTGCCAATAGAGAAAACAGTTGAAAAGTCCCCAGTGAGGTAGGACAGGTAATGAAGTGGGACCCAATGAAGGGCCCGAATAATAATATTTGCATTTTACATAATTAAATGCATTTATATGAATACATGAATATTTGTTTATTGAATGTTTGGGGGTGTAAACGGGAATACGAGTAAAACCTAGCCAACTCAATGCATGAGTTAGCTAGGTGTCATAGGTAAGCTTTGTCTCAATTAAACAAAAAAAATCATAGTGGAAGAGAGAGAGAGAGAGAGAGAGAGAGAGAGAGAGAGAGAGAGAAAGAGTGGCACCGAGAGAGAGGGAGAAGAGTTTGAGCTCCAAAGCAGTTCCGCTGCCGTGCCATCACTACCGTTCGTCCAATTCGTGAACCGAAACCATATTCGAACTCGTGGAGGTGTGTGGACACCGGAAGTGGACCACTTCTCTCTCTCGTTTGAGATTGTTTTGAAAAGGAATTTGATTTGGATCAAAGAAAAGAAAAAGGAAAGGTCTGTTGAAAACAGATACAGAGTCGCCACTTGGTCTTTAAGGAACCAAGAAACCTAATTTTGACTCACCCAAGCGGATAAGGGCACCGGCCCTTCATAACCAAAGAACTTGGTTCGGGGTTTTGGTACGAGAGAGGAAGGAGCCTTTGTTGCGACTAAAACACCCTCAACTCGCCCCGTCTTTCGACGGGCCTCAATTAGCATCCAAATAATCATCTTATACTATGTATGGTTCGTCAATTAATACTATGATAGTATACTACATCACATAAGAAACTTGAAAATGGAAGGTCTAAAGATAAAATATCGTTCATAAGATCTAAGTCAAATATCATGCAATGTAAAGTGAAAGATCACACAAATAAACCTAGGAAAAATAGTCTAATCATATATCAAATAATCAAAACTTCCTAATCTAAAAAGGGGGACATGAATTGTTCTTGAAACAAATAATCAACGAAATCAAACTATGCTTAGCAAACTAGAATGATGCATGTTATTCTTTTGAGAAAAGAAGACCTCTCAATCCCCGGGACGGATGAGAAAGGATGATTAGATCAAGGGGAAGCATGAACGTGTGATCATGATCATTCCTTATGGTCTTCTTAGATTAAGAGTTACAAAAGCCCCAAATCTTGCATGGATGCAATGTATGTATCTAAAATGTGCAAAGGTTGTAGTGTGTTTTGTGTACATGGATTTCTAAAATGACTTAGAAGTCTAAAATGTGCATGAATGAATGGATTAAATCAACATGGGATATGTACAAATGTAGTATGAACTACTTCCTAAGATATGGGCTAATTTGGAATGCATATGAGCATCAAATCAAAGAATAAAAGTTGAAATGTGCTTGCTGTGAATAGTGGACAGTCTGCATGTGTTACTTTGCAACATTATAATGGGAGGTCAAACGTGCCTAGAAAAATGTAAGCAAAATCAGAGATCATCCTTATTGTGTCTAGAAAATAACCCAAAAAGCCAAACATCAATAGCTATCACAGATTAAAAGAAAGAAATCAGAATGTACACATGACTCAGAAACAAAAACTGCACTGTTGACTGATTTTGTATGATTTTTCATAAATCAAAGAAAAGGTTTATGATGACCCATTATATACCAAAAGTTTCCTAAGACACCCAAGTTTTATAAAAAAAATAGAAAAGATATATGTACAGTGATGAAAATATCCAGAATAAGTGCAAGAAGTTGGGTGAGCATTCTGTGAGAACAGAGGCAGATTATGAATATGAACTTCTCACATCCAAAACAAATACTTTTACATTTCTATAATTGATGACAAAAATTAGGGACAAACTATGATGTATTAGAAAGGTTTTACAAGTGGTTTCATCATCATAACTTGAGTATTTAATTCAAAACAAATCTTTGAATCTGAACAGCTCACTGTTTTGGGTCATGGTTTTGGAAATTTTAGAGAAAACAAAGTTTTGTTTCTTGAAAACCAAATAAGAGGGATTGAGAGGGGTTTTGAAATAGATGTTTTGAAAACATATTTTCAACACTCAATGAGGATTATAACCACTTAGAATACCAACACCACACTCATCATTAAGAATCTCCAAGATTGTTGGAGAGATTTATTTCATTTTTTGAACATAACTTCAATACATTCCAAGGATACCTTGGAAGTATTGAGGTTATAATCATCATCTATCAAACATGTTTTTGAGGTCAAGAGCTACTATCCATAAGGATTCACTCACCCCAAACTTCATGTCATCACTTAGATGATGATGAACTAGCAAATAAATAAAGAAAAATCAAAAAAAGAAATGGGATAAGAAGAGATGAACAATAAATAAACAAGCAAATAGATGATGATCAATAGATGATATTCATGAAGCATGAACTTGTAGATTGATGTTTCACTCATATGTAATGACACTAGACATGGAAGAAGCTTCCACTCTCTTAAATGCTCACTAAAATGGTGGTTGGGAGTATTGAATGTTGAAGTAAATGGAAGTAATGAAGTAAAAAACAAAGTTGGAACTCACTTTTGTTTTGAAAATCAAAGAAGAAAGCTTCTTTTCTCTCTATTCTAACCTTATCTCTACAACTTTCTCTCCCAAACTTTCTCAAAACTCACATTTGACTCCTCCAAATGAGGAGTAATGGGGTGTTTATATAGGCCAACTTGGGGTGGTTTTGGGATTTAGAAAGTGTTCCCATTGGCTCCAAACATCTGAAATCATAAAACTATGTCGTTTTGGCTTTTAATTAATCAAAATGGGACCACAAGAATAATTACAAAAACTCACTGTTCTGGGGGAGAGTGCCGCGACGGCACTGGACCAGTGCCGCGGCGGCAGTGGGTTAGTGCCGCGGCGGCAGTGCTCCTCCCTTCGTCTGGATAATGCCGTTTAGGCCCCCTGAAGTTCCGGTATTCGCGAAAAGGCCCTATTTTGTCCGAAATTCACATAAAATGCATACAAACTCCAAATTGAGGTTGTGATATACCGTTGGAAAGGTAATGGAGTCTACTTTACATAAAAAATAGTTCGGGGATAGGTCACTTTGAAAAGTTTTGCGGTATTCGCGATAAAAGCCGATTTGATCGCCTTTTTCGCCTTTGGAAATTCATAACAAATTCGTTTTAAATCCAGAAATTATGTGCGATATACCGTTGGAAAGCTATTGACCTCTAGCATCCGTGAAAAATATTTGAAAATTGTTTCGGCATCCCGGTTCCAAAGTCAAATTCCGGTCAAACTGGTCAAACCTGGGATTCCCGGGAAGTTCTGGAAACCTCCGGGAGTTCCCGGGAGCTGATGTTTTCGCTCGATTTTCTTTTGGAACTTGTTTCAACACTTTTCCCGCGATTTAAAATGATTTTGGTGAATTCGGACGATTTCGGTCAAACTTGGTCAAACCTGGTCAAACCTGGTCAAACCTTGGTCAAACCTAGTCAAACCTTGGTCAAACCGGTCAACGGGGACTTTCTGGGAACTTCCGGGACTTCCGGGGGTCTCTGGGAGCCGACGATCTCATCTGATTTCTCTTTAAAACTCTTTTTATCGCTCTTCTTACGACATAGCATGTTTTTCAGAACTTTGGGACCAAATTTGGGAGTTTTCGGGCTTTCAGGGGCATTTTGGTCATCCTGAGCATTCTGAGAGATGGAGCTGACTTCCGAGAGTCTTTTCGAGTCTTTTGCGATCATTGTGAACCACCAAGCTATGGGTCTCCTAAATCTGATAGCCGACAAAATGGGGTGTCTACAGTTTGCCCCTCTTTGGCATGCTTGCGAGGCAACGCATGTCGCAAGCGAGTGCCAAAGCTTTGAAGAGACAGATCTTTTGGAGGCTATAGATTTAGGATAAAAAGCGTTGCAAAAGATGCAATGATGCTGAGGTTAGTGCTGGTCGTGCCCTGTGTGAGCTGCCTACGTATCCCGAGGGAAATCAGACCAGGACGTAGTTCAGGGCAAGGAACCGGTCTTACATGCACGTACACACAATCAGGCGGATGCTATACTAGAAGAGTGATATGCAATGTATGGATGTGGTATGAATTGTGTCATGAGTCCTATAACGTCTAGTGTTGTGACCTTAGTATGAGCAAGTACTGTGGGGTGTGCCACTCCGAGTGGGCTGGTGTTGTGCTAGTGTTTGCGACTGTGATGCGGTGGGTGATTCGGACAAAGACACGGAGGTTTAGAAGACTCCGGGTCTAAGGGCAAACTTTTGGAACGAGTGAGATAGGTCAGAAGCGTTTCGTTTAGAAGACAATGACCCAAGGTGACCGAGAGATCTCGTGATAGAGCTGTGAGAAAATTCTTGACAAACAGGAGATCTGGATGCAGGCGATGTTCTGATTGTTCCTGACGGCCGACTTTCGGGTATCGGCTCCGGCTGGTGGTAGTATCTTTTGTATTTATCCTTGGGGATGCCGTAGGGTTCTTGGAGAATTCTTATCTTCTTGATCGGGAACCAGGATCCATCTCTGAACCTCTCACGGTTGATCAAATCTTTCGGCGCTCAAATCGAGAGCCGGTCAGGGCCTCCGGGAGCTGGTATCTGTCGGCTGTTGTCCTTGGAGGATGATGCAGGGTTCTCGGGGAATCTCTTTTCTTGATCGGGAACCAGGATCCATCTCTGAACCTCTCACGGTTGATCAAATCTTTCGGCGCTCAATCCGAGAGAGCCGGTCAGGGCCTCCGGGAGCTGGTATCTGTCTGCTGTTGTCCTCGGAGGATGATGCAGGGTTCTCGGGGAATCTCTTTTCTTGATCGGGAACCAGGATCCATCTCTGAACCTCTCACGGTTGACCAGATCTTTCGGCGCTCAAATCGAGAGCCGGTCAGGGCCTCCGGGAACTGGTATCTGTCTGCTGTTGTCCTCGGAGGATGATGCAGGGTTCTCGGGGAATCTCTTTTCTTGATCGGGAACCAGGATCCATCTCTGAACCTCTCACGGTTGATCAAATCTTTCGGCGCTCAATCCGAGAGAGTCGGTCAGGGCCTCCGGGAGCTGGTATATGTCTGCTGTTGTCCTCGGAGGATGATGCAGGGTTCTCGGGGAATCTCTTTTCTTGTTTATTTGGTGCCTTAGCTAAAAACCAAGATCCGTTGCCAGAATTCTCGCGTTTGATCGAATCTTGCGACGGTTGTCTTGAAACGACCGATTCGGGTCTTCGGGAGCCGATTTTTCCCAGTTCTTGCCTGCTGGAGGTAGTTCTGACGATTTTTAGTCTGCTTGGGGTAAAACCTCATAGATCTTGACTGGACTGGGCCACAGGGGCAGATCGAGGTCAAAAACGGGCTGAAAAAGGCCAAAACGGGTCAAAACGGGGCGAAACGGGACAAAACGGGACAAAACGAAGCGAAGCGGGACCCACGGGGAGCAGTGCCGCGGCGGCACTGGGCCACTGCCGCGGCGGCAGTTGGCCAGTGCCGCGGCGGCACTGGGTGGCCGGACTCCATGTTCTTATATGTCGGGTTTTTGAGCTCTTGAAGCTCATTCTTGGCCATTTTGGGGTGTTTTTGAAGCCAAAATTCAACAAAACGCAGCTTGTGCGCGCTCAGGTGAGTAATCTTTCCCCGTAGTCGGATTTTTGATTGGTGTTTTGGTTTGCCCAAATTTTCAAGAAGAAAGTTTGAATGTGACTTCCATTTTTCTTGTAGATCCATGGCTTCGAGCTCAAGGAGACCGTCTAAGAAGGCTAAGGGACGGATGAAGGCTGAAATGCAAACCCCGGACTTGATTCTACGGGACCCCCAACGCCATCTTTCGGCCGCGGCTCTAGCGAGCTTGGTATGTGAAACTTTCGACATTTTAGGACCACTTTCATGTATTGTGCTAGTTTTGTGAGCCGTAGTGTGCACCTAGAAATTGTTAGGAACCCGATTTGTGCTCAAATGTTGATTTTTGCTCTCGGGTCGTGAATAGTGATTTTGTGCATTTTTGTTGTTTTTGTTGTGTGCAGGTGCCGGAAGTGGCCTTGAAAGGCCATGGTAGCCTTGCCCACGCCTTCTTGTGGTATACACAGCTTTCGCCCACCGTTAAGAGGATGGTTGATGATGCCGGGTTCGGAGGCTTCGTCCGTCTGGTTTCGAAAAGCAGCAATGATTTGGCCCATTTCTATGCCCTGGCTGAGAGGTGGTGGGATACCACCAATACTTTCCACCTGCCGTTCGGAGAGATGACCATGACACCCTTCGACTTCTCCATGATTACGGGTTTGAGGGTCGGCGGGAAGCGCCTGGTTCTGGATTACTGTTACGAGATCGACCCAGAGGCGGTAGAGATGCTGATTGGGGCTGTTCCCCCTAACCTGGATAGGCACTGGTTTCCTTGTGGCTGGCTTTACCGGGCTTATGGCAGAGGTAATCACAATCTGAACAATTCCCAACTTTTGAGGGTTTATCTTCTGTATGTCCTCGGGTGCTCAATCTTTGCGACAAGGAATGACCGGGTGAGCTTGAGGCTCCTTTCTTGCCTGGCGACCATTGATGAGATCCCCTCCTATAACTGGGGCGGCGCTGCTTTGGCCCATCTTTACAAGCATATGGGCGAGGTCTCTCGAGGCGATATTAAATCGACTGGGGGGTTTTGGCGAGCTTGGGAGGTACGCACTGTTTCCTTTATTTTCCATCTCTTTGATTTCCATACTTGTTCTGATTTCTCCTTTGTCTGTGCAGCTTTGGAGTTTTGAATACTTGAAGATGTTGGCTCCTTCCCCGGCAGATGAATCAGGCGAGGATGAGGATGGCATGGCTCCTGTGCCTCTATTCCCACGAGGTTTGAGATGGCGGAGGGACGTTGTTGGGGTGAACAGTGGGGCCCACCGGATTGTCTTGCTTAGAAACTTCCTGACTGAGCTGACGGCCTCTGATATTGATTGGACGCCTTGGGAGGGTGTCGCTTACGCCGCCCCAGAGGAGATACAAGCGGTTAAATCTCTTACCTCTTGCCGCCTTCTGCTAGAGAGTACCGATTGTAGGCAGTGGTTCCTTGGGGAACGGGTGTCTCGACAGGTGGTTGGTGGCTCCCGGTATCGCGTTCCCCATAATCCTCCTGTGATGGATGCTAGTGACCTCTCCGGTGATGCTCTGTCGGCGGCCTTAGCCGGCACCGACGCCTGGGATCATTTCCTCTCTGAGACCGGGTATGAGGCTTACCGCGGCAACTCCTTGATGCCCAACTTCCCGCTCCTGGAGGTGAGTTACTTTCTTTTTCATTTTGCCTTTTTTATTAGTTGTTTATGTTTTCGACTCATCTTTTCCTAACTTGTTTTGTGCCTGCAGCTTCGTGAGATGTACAGGAGACAGGCTCCTCAGGCTCCCGACCCTACCCCTCCTTGGGATTGGACCGTCAACGTTCTAGGTGCTGATGGCACTCCCCAAATGATGGAGGTGTCGCGAGTTACATGTGGGTACCCTACTCAGCCAGCGGGCGTCCTCAACGTTCCTTGGAGTTACGCTGAGGAGGGTCACGCCTTGGCGGCTAGCTTACGGTCCTTGGTCCTCACACGAGACCACCGGGTATGTCTCTAATTTTGCACTTTCTTAAGGTTATGAGGTTCTAACCCTGGATTTTACCCTTGACAGATGGACGGTATGCGGCAATTTGCCGCCAACCAGATGGCGTCCTTGGTAAGTCTCTGACTTGACTTTATTTTTGCACTTTTTGTTATTCCCTTACTGATTGCCTTCATTTTATTTGTGTGTGCAGTATCGTGGAGGCGGGGCTGGCTCATCGAGGACTGGTCCAAGATGCAGAGGTGGTAGGAGGAGGCCGTCGCCGACATACACTCCGGGCGGTCCGACAGAGGACGAAGAAGAGGAAGACTTATGCCAAGCGGGCAATATTATTTTATTTTCTGTTTTCGATTGGGTTGTACTGGGAACATGATTATTTGGACAGCGTAGGACGAAGTGTGGAACAATTTGTAACCTTTTGACAGAGTGTTATGATGTTTTGCCTCCTAGGCCGGATATCTTCCGGTTTAGAGGCGCAGTTGTGCGCTTGTTTTAGCTGATATATGTACACTGTGATTGTTGAATGCTACTGCGATGGGCAGTTTTGTGATGGTGAGTGCTTTTTGCCTTGCAGGTGGGATAGTCCGTGAAACGGGGAGGTGCTGTCGAAATTTCGAATTTTGCTAGGGCCGCGACCGAAAACATGGCTTTGTATGATCCCGCTCAACTCACAGCTTGGCTGACCATCACGGATGGCGTGGAGCGGATTAACCTCTTTAGCTACGGCTTGACCGAGCTATTCTCTCTTTGTCGGATGACCCTGAACACTGAGTTCTTGCGTGCTGCCATTGGTCACTGGGACCCGGTGAACCATGTCTTCAACTTCAATGGCCTGGAGATATGCCCCATGTTTGAGGAGTTCTGCGCTATTCTCGGCTATGATTCTGACTCTGATCTGATTCTCCCTTCTGCTGGTACCCTCAGTCCTACGAGAGGTTTGGCTGAATATCTGAATTGCTCCATCACTATTTCCCGTCGGCTGATTCAAGGTGAGGCCCTTAATATTGCTTCTATTATTGCTCAGTATGCCAGTCCCGGGAATCCCAGCGTGTATGATGCCACCCGCGGGGCTGCTTTGATATTGTGCATGACCTCCCACTTCTTATTCTCGAGTACCTCTGTTGACTTAGTGCATGTGTGCCTTGGGTTGAAGTTTAGCAAGAATCCCATGGCCATGGTTCTAGCTGAAACCTTGAATGGTTTGGACCGTGCTTCTGATCAAGGGACTCTTCTTCTTTCCGGGGCGCCTTTGGTGTTACAGGCTTGGTTATACGAGCGCCTTCAGCTGTGGACGGGCCGCATACCACCAGTTTACTTTCGTCGGGCTGTGCTTTACTCTCACTATACTTTTGCCGATTGGGTGGGCATGATGGGTGCCTTATCTGAGGCTGACATTTGCTGGGTTGTGAGGCGTTGGGGCCTTTACGCTATTACCACGAGCCTCAGGGGTCACCAGAGGGTGTGGTTGATGGGTCTGAGAGAGACTTCTTTCTATCATCCTCGCCGTTTGGCCAGACAGTATGGACAGGTTCAGGAGGTTCCCCGGGGGTTTACTGAGAGGGTCTTCGCTTCCAGGATCAGGGTCGCTACTATTGCTGCTTTTATCGACGGTTGGACTGACCGAGTAAAGGCCTACTTCTAAAGGCCTTTGAAGAAATAAAAAAGACTAGACCTGACTGATTCTGCTCATTCCTCCAAGTGTCTTTGAACATGTGATTGCTTTTTTGAAGGACTTTTATTTCTTTGATTATTCCCGCTTATGTAATATTCAAAGTTTGTTTATTAGCGAACCTTGGTTACTTTGAGAACCTCTTTTTATGCATTTAGCTTTCTGAAAAACATTTTGTGACCTGGATTTCAATTTAGTTGTTGCTTTTTGGTACTCACTTGGGCATGCTAGGGTGATTTAGAGGCAAACGAGGCGGGTGGCCGAAGTTTGCCCCTAGATTGGGACGTGCATGGTTGTGAGGCAAACGAGGTAGATGACCGACGTTTGCTCCTAGTTTGGAAGGGGTTCAGGCAAACGAGGCGAGTGGCCGAAGTTTGCCCCTAGTGTGGAGGGTGATATATGGGTTATGGTAAGGACCGCGACTTTATTTCTCACATGCTCATAGTTTTTGCCTAGGCGCCAAGGAGGTGGCCTAGCGAGCTATTTTCTCTCTTTTGTTATTGCTCACCTTGGATTTAGCTCTAATTTTTGCCTAGGCGTCCTTTCGGATTTTCATCCTAGCGAGCCATCCTTTTTTTGAAAGTCTGCCTATGTATCCCCGAGCGGGGATCAGGTCCAACGTAGTTCGGGCCAAAGTTTCAAAAGCAAAGGGTTTTTTTGTGGGGTGGAGTGACCGAACCGATGTGGTTGCCTACGTATCCCCGAGTGGGAATCAGGTCAAGCGTAGTTCAAGGCAAGGCTTGAAAGAAATGGTTATTTTTGGTGAGGTGACCGAACCGATGTGGTTGCCTACGTATCCCCGAGTGGGAATCAGGTCAAGCGTAGTTCAAGGCAAGGCTTGAAAGAAATGGTTATTTTTGTCAAGCATAGTACTTTTTGAGGCGATCCATGTTGATTGGTTCTTTGAATTCGACACCATCGAGGTCCATGAGGTAAGTTGCTCCTCCAGAAAGGATTGTTTTGACGATATAAGGGCCGACCCACTTAGGTTTGAACTTTCCACGGGGATCGAAGATCGGAGCTCGCAGTTCCTTAAGGACAAGGTCACCCTTGACAATCTTTCTCGGATGAACCCTTTTATTGAAAGCACGGGCTACCCTTTTTTGATAGATTCGGACATGGTCGATTGCCGCTAGGCGCTTTTCATCTATGAGAGCCAACTCTTCGTATCTTTCTCTCAACCAATCTGATTCTGAAATTTCGCATTCTACCATTACGCGTAGAGACGGTAGCTCTATCTCGACTGGAAGTACTGCTTCCATCCCATACACCAGCGAGTAGGGGGTTGCTCCTGTGGACGTCCTTATCGACGTTCTGTATCCCCAAAGTGCGAATGGTAGCTTTTCATGCCAGTCCTTGTAGGTATCGGCCGATTTCTGCAATATGGCCTTGACATTCTTATTTGCAGCTTCGACTGCCCCATTGGTTTGCGGTCTGTATGGGGATGACTTATGATAAGTGATTTTGTACTCCTCAAACAGATCCCTGACTTCTGCCTTGAAATGACTTCCGTTATCCGAAATAATCTCATGGGGAACTCCATAACGGCAGATGAGATTTCTTTTGATGAATTTGGCCACTTCTTTGGCCCCCAACTTGGTGTAGGATGCAGCTTCTACCCATTTTGTGAAGTAATCTATGGCCACTAGGATGTACCGATTTCCATTTGAGGCTTTCGGAATGATCTCACCAATGATGTCGATTCCCCAGGTTGAGAATGGCCAAGGCGAAGTCATGCTGTACAGGAGGGATGGTGGTGTATGCATCATGTTTGCATGAATCTGGCACTTGTGACACCTCCTTACGTACTCACAACAATCTTTCTCCAACGTTGTCCAGTAGTACCCTTGTCTTATGATTTTCTTAGCCAGCATGTGACCGTTCATGTGCGGACCGCATACCCCTTCGTGTATTTCCTCCATCATTCTTCGGGAGCTCTTCCCGAACAAGCAAGTCAGGTTGTGACCATTGTATCCTTTCTTCAACAATTTCCCACCGCAAATGATGAATTGCGCTGCGAATCTTCGAATGGCCCTCTTGTCTTTCTCGGTAGACTCTTGGGGGTACGTCCCCTTTTCTATGAAATCCCAGACATCCTGGTACCATGGTGTCCCATTCTCTTCTTCTTCGATTGCGGCGATCATATTGAATGAAGGCTCGTATCTCTGCTCTATTACCAAAGGCATCATCTTGACTCCCACAGGAATTTTGATCATGGAGGCTAAGGTAGCCAATGAATCTGCTAGCTGGTTCTCTTCCCTAGGCAAGTAGAGGAACGTGACGTTCTTGAATTGCCTTTTGAGTTGGTCGAGATGATCATGATAGGGCTTCACCTTTCTTCTTTTACTTTCCATTCTCCTCTAGCTTGAGATATGATGAGGTTTGAGTCCCCGAAGACGTCTAACTTCTGAACCCTCAGTTCTAAGGCCGCTTCCATTCCCAGAATGCACGCTTCATATTCGGCGGTGTTGTTGGTGGAGTTATAGTTGAGCTTGACCGCCAATGGAGTATGATCCCCGCTTAGTGATACGAGAATCATCCCTACTCCGTATCCTTTCATGTTGGCCGCTCCATCAAAGTACAACTTCCACTGTTCTTCCTTGATTTCCATGATATTCTCGTCCGGAAACGGAAAGTCCCCACTTTCTTCGGAGTCAACGGCATGCTCTGCGAGATGCTCAGCTACGGTCCTCCCTTTTACTGACTTGCTTGTAACGTACTTGATATCGAATTCGGATAGTAGAAGTAACCAACGGGATATGCGACCGGTCAGGGCGGGTTTTTCGAGGAGGTATTTTAGAGGATCCATGCGGGATATGAGCACAACTGGGAAGGCTAGCATGTAGTGCCTCAGTCGGCGAGTACACCAAACCAAGGCCCAACACGTTTTTTCAAGGGTAGAGTAGTTGAGCTCATACCCAGTCATCCTCTTGCTGAGGTAGTATATGGCTTTTTCGGAGTGGCTTTCCTCTCCTTCTTGGGCTAGCATGCAACCCATGGCATTTTCGGAGACAGACAGGTAAAGGAATAAGGGCTTATGAGGAATGGGTGGTGAAAGGACAGGCGGGTTCTGAAGGTAGGTTTTTATTTTGTCGAAAGCGGCTTGGCATTGGTCATCCCATTGGAACTTCTCCCCTTTTCTCAACAATCGGAACAGAGGATCGCACGTGGTTGTGAGCTTGGAGATGAAACGGCTGATGAATTGGATTCTTCCGAGGAACCCCCTTACTTCTTTTTCATTCCGTGGTGGTGTCATTTCTAGGACTGCCTTGATCTTGGAGGGATCCACCTCTATCCCCCTTTGTGTGATGAGAAAACCCAGGAGTTTACCGGAAGTCACACCGAAAGTGCATTTCTTCGGATTCAACCTCATCTTGTATTTGCGCAACCTTTCGAAGAACTTTTCCAGCGCTACCAGGTGTCCTTCTCTGTCCTTGGATTTCATAATAATGTCGTCTACGTACACTTCTACCTCCTTGTGAATCATATCATGTAGCAGAGTGGTAGCAGAGTGGTGGCAGCTCTTTGGTAAGTCGCCCCCGCGTTCTTGAGTCCAAAGGGCATTACTCTATAACAGTAAGTTCCCCAAGGGGTGGTGAATGTCGTCTTTTCCCGATCTTCTGGCGCCATTAGAATCTGATTATATCCTGAGAAATCATCCATGAATGAAAGTAGCTCATGTCCTGCGGTGTTATCTACCAAGACGTCAATGTGGGGCAGTGGAAAGTCATCCTTGGGACTGGCTTTGTTTAGATCACGGAAGTCAACGCACACGCGAACTTTCCCATCCTTCTTCGGGACTGGTACGATATTGGCAACCCATTCCGGGTATTCGGTGACAATGATGAACCCTGCCTTGAACTGCTTCTCCACCTCTTCTTTAACCTTGAGTGCCCATTCCGGTCTCATGTGCCTTAGTTTCTGCTTGACAGGTTTAGAATTGGGGAGGAGAGGAATATGATGTTGGACGATGTCGGGATCGACCCCAGGCATGTCTTCGTAAGACCAAGCAAAAACATCTTTGAATTCTTTTAGCAAGAGGGTTAATTTTTCTTTTTCTTCTTTATTAAGAGTTGAGCCAATTTGCACAATTTGTGGATTATCTGTTTCACTTAGGTTAACTGATAAAGTATCTTCGATTATTTCATAAGCAGGTGGTTTTTCGATTAGTTGCTTAAATTCAATTGAGAGATCCTCGGAGGGATCTGTGCATTCACAAGTGTTAGACACAGAGGAGTAAGCAGAATCGTCTTTCATTTCATTCATGACAGGTGAAGTGACTACAATGGATAGCGGTGGGCTTGCAGCAACCGACTCTGGTACAGACTCGACAATTGGAAATACAGACTCCGGGGGAATAGGGGATTGGGAGACACAGATAGATGACTCTACAGCCTGGTTGCTCAGACCCTCCTCAGTTGGCTTGATCTGATCATCTTGGATCTTGGCCCTCTCTTCTTCCTTCTTCTCAGCGGATTCCTCCCACATTTCTTTGATGGCTTCAGCGTCCAGGTATTTCAACCAGTCTTCCTCCGGGGTCTTCTCAACTTCTTCGGGATAGAACGGGTCTTGGTATGGGGGCCTTTCGCAGTCAGCGAAGATTTCAAGCCCGGGGTGCCTTTTCCCAGTGGTTTGATGGATCCAGGGTTCGGGGAACCCGAAGTAAGGGAAATCATCCCCTTCTTTGATGAACTGTCCGTTCAAAGTCTTGCGGTATGGGGGGAGACCCTTCACCCTTTTCTTCCATGGCCTATGTAGCTCAGCGTCTTCTTCAGTGGGCTTGTACCCCAACCCGAAAGTGCCTTGTTGCCCTTTGATCTGTGGGAACTCCCGAATTCCTTGCTGGCGTCGGCCTAATCCCATTCCCGGGAAGTAATTCATTTTGCGGACAATGTTGACAACCGCAGAGTGGACCTCAGGGAACCTATCTTCGTCATTGATCACGTGGATTTCTTCCATGAAAAATCCCCCGATTTCTCCTTCTTCCAGCTCGGGCATTTGGACTTCAAAAATGGGAGCGTAATTAGGGAAAGCTTCATTACCCCAACTGTTACCGAGGATGATTTTTACTTCCTTCTCATGAATGTACTTGATCATTTGATGCACAGTGGATGATACAGCTTTGTTGGCGTGAAGCCAGGGCCTTCCAATTAGCAGATTGAAGGAGACAGGTATGTCCATGACTTGAAAAATCTCAGTACTTGCCAAAGATCCTACCCGGATTTGCAGAGAGACAGTCCCCATCACATTCCTCCTGGTGTTATCATAGGCCCTCACAGATTGCACAGATGGCGTGATGTCAAGGATATTGACCCCCAAAGCAGTGGCAGTTCTTAAGGCACAAACATTCAAAGCGGAACCTGTGTCGACCAGGCAAAACGGTACCTGCTGCTCCTTACATCCGACAGTGATGTATAATGCTTTGTTATGCGCGGATCCTTCCGGTGGCAAGTCCTCATCAGAAAATGTAATGATCGGGTCGGGGGTAAGTGCGCCCAAGAAAGCCACCATGTCCTCCGGTGCAGCATCGATAGGAACTTCAATCCCAGCCAAGGCATTCAACACGGCTTGCCTATGCTTGTAAGATGTCACCATAATATCCCACATTGAGAGATGTGCTTGGGTTTTCTTTAGCTGCTTTATCAACTCATTATCTTCTTCGATGATCTCATCCATCTTTCCCTTCCCCTTGTCCTTGATTGGACCTTTCTCGGTTGCATCGGTGGCAGGCTGTGGCGGCTGATAATGACGGCCTGACCTGGTCAAATGATCAATCTCGGCAGGAGTAGGCCCTTCTACAGTTCCATCCTTCTTGAACCAATCACAATCCGTTCCCACAAATGGCTTTTCTGGCTCGTTTCAAATGGAAGCATCACTCTCGTTGTTAGGGTCATACCATTTGAGGTCCACCACCCCTAGGTCATGCTCTTCTAGGAAGAACAAGTCTTGCTCGTCGTCTAGCTGCTGCTGCCACTCGTCATTCTCCCCTCCGATCAGATGAATTCCCTCAGAATTCGGGATGTCAATGAGGGGTAAGGGTTGTCCTAGGGGGGTGATATAGGTAGCAGGGTTGAAGGATATGGGGTTGGACTCGATGAGGCTAATATTTTGGTGGTTAGGCAGAGGATTTTGGGTGATATGGGGCTGCTTCGGGGGTGGCTCGATGATATTCTGGTCGATGAGGTCCTGAATATCATGGCGAAGGCGCATGCAGTCATCGGTGTTATGGCCGGGGGCTTGGTGGTAGGCGCATCGTTTGGACATATCGCAATTAGGCGGGGGTGGGGTATTCCGAGACTGGAGTAGTTGGAGATGGCCTTTTTTGAGGAGGCGGTCCAAGGCTGAGGAGAGAGAGATTTCTAGCTTGGCAAAATTGCGAGGGGGCTTTTTCGGGAAAGGGCGGTTGGAGGGATTTGCCTGGTTGGAGGGTTGGTATGGTCTTGGAGGGTATGCCAGGGGTTGGCTGCTAAGGGCATTGACATCTGGGGGATTCCGGGAGTAGTTGGGCCTTCTTGGCTGACTCGGAGGGTCTTCCTTTTTGATCTTCCCTTCCCTGATAGCATCTTCGATTCGGGTTCCGACTTCAAACAACTCTTCAAATGTGGAGATGGACTGGTAGAATAACTTTTCATGGTAGAGCGGCTGCAGATTCCGGATTAGCATTCTCACTTGTTCCTTTTCAACCGGCCGGTGGGTCATTTGAGCTACCTTGTTCCTCCACCTGCTCAGAAACGCAGCGAAGGATTCATTGTTGCTTTGCCGGGTCGTTTTCAAATCCCTGATAGTGACATCCAGCTCCTGGTTGTAAGAGTAATGATCGACGAAAACTCGAACGATATCTTCCCAAGCCCGGGTCTTGGAGGCTTCCAAGGTTAGGAACCATGATAGTGCAGATTTTGCCAGAGTTTGTGGGAACAGCATTGCGATGTGCTCGTGGGTGCAACCCATGGATTGGAAGATACTCATACACAGCTTCACGTGGCTTTTCGGGTTCCCAGTCCCATCAAAACGATCGATGGCAGGCATTTTGAAGTTCTCCGGCAGTTTCAACTTGACAGGCTCAAAGAGGCCTTCCAGATCTAGCATGTAATCATCGATTCCCTTGCTTTTTCTCAGCACGCTCTCCAGTTTGTCGACCTTGTCCATCTTTTCCTGGAGTTTCTTTTCATATGTGAGCGGTGGGACCCCTTGGAACCAGTTTTCCTCCCCATTGTTCTCATGTAAAGGAGGTTCAAACCTTGGTGGTGGAAACTCAGGCGGTGGTTGTGGCTGTTGCTGCTTTAGTTCTTCCATGAACTTCAGAACTTGGGCTAGACTGTCGGATTGTTGGCTTATAGTTGCTCCCAACTCGGTGACCTTGTTTTCCAATTCTTCTCTATTCATGTTGAAGCGGGCTGTCAGACCGGTTCTGACTAAACGATTATCCGAACTCCTGGTCCACAACGAGGATTCCGGCTGCTGACCTTGAGAATCTATACTGACCTGACAGATTTTGAGAGAAGGGGTGTATCAGATCCTGACAGTGATGACTTTTAGACAGACAAAGACAGTGACGTGGACTGACTCGAGACAGTGCGTGCAGAGAGGTGGGGATGGTGTATGCATGGGAGACAAGCATGCGGATGTAAGCCTTAATCTATATGATGCCCCTATTTCTAACAGATAGCGGTTAAACAAATAAGGTCCTAACCATATGGAGTGTGCCAATCTTACTATCCAGTACGATCACCAAGGGATAACAGGGGTATCCGGGTTTTATGGAGGCTTCAGAGGAGGATTGGGCATTTCCAGTTGATATGGACAGAGTTTCTGGGAGAAACTGGTAAATACGGTTATATCTGGGATATATGGACAGAGTTTCTGGGAGAAACTGGTAAATACGGTTATATCTGGGATATATGGACAGAGTTTCTGGGAGAAACTGGTAAATACGGTTATATCTGGGATATATGGACAGAGTTTCTGGGGGAAACTGGTAAATACGGTTATAGTGATCATACTTTCTAGCAGGTTTTCATACTCCTATGTCTCAGGACCGACAAACAAGGTTTGCGGTGTATATCTTTTGTGAGCATGGGGCAGACATCCTTGTCATGATGCTTAGGCAGGTCAACTCAATGTGACTACATGTGAGTGATTGCCTTGGGAATCATAAGAAAGATGTTCTGTTCTATGCCACATAAGTGTCTACACTGCGTAGGAAATCCCGTAAGGGCATACATCAGTTATATCACATTGTCCTATCTGAAAAGATAAATGAACAGTCCTATGATAGGTTCTACAGGAATCTATATGCAAAGGCTGGGTTTAGTCAAAGAGGGTCCGTTGACGAGAGTTCCAATATACCGTCAGAGAGACAGTACGGAGGTTTTTACTCTTTTTTATATACCTTGGAAGGTACAGTATCAACGGTGACTTGTGCCCTGGCACAGCAAGACCTGAACAATGTCAGCGCCGCGTTTCAGACACAGTCGGAGGGGAAATGCAGAAGTGCAATGCTGTGAACCAAACACAGTAAAAAGATGATTTTAAGGATGCTTCTTATGAGTCAAACCTCTGTATTATTTTGTTTTAAAATAAAATCCCCAGCAGAGTCGCCAGATTGTGGACACCGGAAGTGGACCACTTCTCTCTCTCGTTTGAGATTGTTTTGAAAAGGAATTTGATTTGGATCAAAGAAAAGAAAAAGGAAAGGTCTGTTGAAAACAGATACAGAGTCGCCACTTGGTCTTTAAGGAACCAAGAAACCTAATTTTGACTCACCCAAGCGGATAAGGGCACCGGCCCTTCATAACCAAAGAACTTGGTTCGGGGTTTTGGTACGAGAGAGGAAGGAGCCTTTGTTGCGACTAAAACACCCTCAACTCGCCCCGTCTTTCGACGGGCCTCAATTAGCATCCAAATAATCATCTTATACTATGTATGGTTCGTCAATTAATACTATGATAGTATACTACATCACATAAGAAACTTGAAAATGGAAGGTCTAAAGATAAAATATCGTTCATAAGATCTAAGTCAAATATCATGCAATGTAAAGTGAAAGATCACACAAATAAACCTAGGAAAAATAGTCTAATCATATATCAAATAATCAAAACTTCCTAATCTAAAAAGGGGGACATGAATTGTTCTTGAAACAAATAATCAACGAAATCAAACTATGCTTAGCAAACTAGAATGATGCATGTTATTCTTTTGAGAAAAGAAGACCTCTCAATCCCCGGGACGGATGAGAAAGGATGATTAGATCAAGGGGAAGCATGAACGTGTGATCATGATCATTCCTTATGGTCTTCTTAGATTAAGAGTTACAAAAGCCCCAAATCTTGCATGGATGCAATGTATGTATCTAAAATGTGCAAAGGTTGTAGTGTGTTTTGTGTACATGGATTTCTAAAATGACTTAGAAGTCTAAAATGTGCATGAATGAATGGATTAAATCAACATGGGATATGTACAAATGTAGTATGAACTACTTCCTAAGATATGGGCTAATTTGGAATGCATATGAGCATCAAATCAAAGAATAAAAGTTGAAATGTGCTTGCTGTGAATAGTGGACAGTCTGCATGTGTTACTTTGCAACATTATAATGGGAGGTCAAACGTGCCTAGAAAAATGTAAGCAAAATCAGAGATCATCCTTATTGTGTCTAGAAAATAACCCAAAAAGCCAAACATCAATAGCTATCACAGATTAAAAGAAAGAAATCAGAATGTACACATGACTCAGAAACAAAAACTGCACTGTTGACTGATTTTGTATGATTTTTCATAAATCAAAGAAAAGGTTTATGATGACCCATTATATACCAAAAGTTTCCTAAGACACCCAAGTTTTATAAAAAAAATAGAAAAGATATATGTACAGTGATGAAAATATCCAGAATAAGTGCAAGAAGTTGGGTGAGCATTCTGTGAGAACAGAGGCAGATTATGAATATGAACTTCTCACATCCAAAACAAATACTTTTACATTTCTATAATTGATGACAAAAATTAGGGACAAACTATGATGTATTAGGAAGGTTTTCCAAGTGGTTTCATCATAATAACTTGAGTATTTAATTCAAAACAAATCTTTGAATCTGAACAGCTCACTGTTTTGGGTCATGGTTTTGGAAATTTTAGAGAAAACAAAGTTTTGTTTCTTGAAAACCAAATAAGAGGGATTGAGAGGGGTTTTGAAATAGATGTTTTGAAAACATATTTTCAACACTCAATGAGGATTATAACCACTTAGAATACCAACACCACACTCATCATTAAGAATCTCCATGATTGTTGGAGAGATTTATTTCATTTTTTGAACATAACTTCAATACATTCCAAGGATACCTTGGAAGTATTGAGGTTATAATCATCATCTATCAAACATGTTTTTGAGGTCAAGAGCTACTATCCATAAGGATTCACTCACCCCAAACTTCATGTCATCACTTAGATGATGATGAACTAGCAAATAAATAAAGAAAAATCAAAAAAAGAAATGGGATAAGAAGAGATGAACAATAAATAAACAAGCAAATAGATGATGATCAATAGATGATATTCATGAAGCATGAACTTGTAGATTGATGTTTCACTCATATGTAATGACACTAGACATGGAAGAAGCTTCCATTCTCTTAAATGCTCACTAAAATGGTGGTTGGGAGTATTGAATGTTGAAGTAAATGGAAGTAATGAAGTAAAAAACAAAGTTGGAACTCACTTTTGTTTTGAAAATCAAAGAAGAAAGCTTCTTTTCTCTCTATTCTAACCTTATCTCTACAACTTTCTCTCCCAAACTTTCTCAAAACTCACATTTGACTCCTCCAAATGAGGAGTAATGGGGTGTTTATATAGGCCAACTTGGGGTGGTTTTGGGATTTAGAAAGTGTTCCCATTGGCTCCAAACATCTGAAATCATAAAACTATGTCGTTTTGGCTTTTAATTAATCAAAATGGGACCACAAGAATAATTACAAAAACTCACTGTTCTGGGGGAGAGTGCCGCGACGGCACTGGGCCAGTGCCGCGGCGGCAGTGGGCCAGTGCCGCGGCGGCAGTGCTCCTCCCTTCGTCTGGATAATGCCGTTTAGGCCCCCTGAAGTTCCGGTATTCGCGAAAAGGCCCTATTTTGTCCGAAATTCACAGAAAATGCATACGAACTCCAAATTGAGGTTGTGATATACCGTTGGAAAGGTAATGGAGTCTACTTTACATAAAAAATAGTTCGGGGATAGGTCACTTTGAAAAGTTTTGCGGTATTCGCGATAAAAGCCGATTTGATCGCCTTTTTCGCCTTTGGAAAATCATAACAAATTCGTTTTAAATCTAGAAATTATGTGCGATATACCGTTGGAAAGCTATTGACCTCTAGCATCCGTGAAAAATATTTGAAAATTGTTTCGGCATCCCGGTTCCAAAGTCAAATTCTGGTCAAACTGGTCAAACCTGGGATTCCCGGGAAGTTCTGGAAACCTCCGGGAGTTCCCGGGAGCTGATGTTTTCGCTCGATTTTCTTTTGGAACTTGTTTCAACACTTTTCCCGCGATTTAAAATGATTTTGGTGAATTCGGACGATTTCGGTCAAACTTGGTCAAACCTGGTCAAACCTGGTCAAACCTTGGTCAAACCTAGTCAAACCTTGGTCAAACCGGTCAACGGGGACTTTCTGGGAACTTCCGGGACTTCCGGGGGTCTCTGGGAGCCGACGATCTCATCTGATTTCTCTTTAAAACTCTTTTTATCGCTCTTCTTACGACATAGCATGTTTTTCAGAACTTTGGGACCAAATTTGGGAGTTTTCGGGCTTTCAGGGGCATTTTGGTCATCCTGAGCATTCTGAGAGATGGAGCTGACTTCCGAGAGTCTTTTCGAGTCTTTTGCGATCATTGTGAACCACCAAGCTATGGGTCTCCTAAATCTGATAGCCGACAAAATGGGGTGTCTACAAGGTGAGACGATCATTTACATGTCTTTAAATTATGTTTTAATCATCAAATATTAGTGACCTGTTTTAATCGGTGAGATGCGATTTGCCGAAACCATGTAGGATTTACTCCGGAGTGAGAATTTGGTTGAAATTTGAAAGAATTCAGCACTTTCTAGCTTAATTTGGGTAGAATTCAACTAAGGTGAGTTTTCTAACCAAAAGCTTGATGTGGTTTATGTCATATGCTTCAATTGCTAGCTAGAAAATATCAATTTTGGAATTGGTAGCTTAAATTATGTTAGAATTGGCCATTGCGTGTTAATTATGTGTGAAATTCGCATGCATATATGGTTATGTGCTTATATGTTTTAAGTGGTCAATGAATATTTGGGAGTAATGGTTCATTATGGTGAAATAAGGGAGGAGAAGGAGAAAAAACCATTTTGGAAAGGTAGTCCAAGGAATAGAAGTGACCGCGGGGCCAAGGGAAAGGTCATCGGGTTTGAGTGGACCATTAACCCAAATATTATGCGATTACGTATGCTTTTATGCTTAAATTTGTTGCATTTAAGATGACCATGTCATTTAAGTACGTTAAGTGTAACGCTTAAGAAAACTGTTTTCCTATTTCTGTTGTGGTACAAACAACCACTGCAGGTTCGGAGTAGGGCTCGAAAAGGAGGTGATATGTGCGTTGGGATTTGGAGCAAGCTTGAGAGCTGCCTATTATGTTTTAAACTTAGTTGAACATATACTTGTGGTTAAGAAAGTTCTTCTTGAATTTAAATTGTAAGATGTTAACTTTTGTAAAGGTAAAAACCTTGTAAATTATGTGGCTTTCACGTGTAGTGTTGTTAATTTAGTAAATTATGACTTGTAATCTTGTAAATTGGTTAGTTTGATAACTTGGGATTGTTTTGACAAGTTTAAGGTGTTTATATTAAAGTGTAGCAATGTTGGAGGTTGAATTTGTGCTTTAAAATCAGTTTGGAATTGTTGTTGAGGTGCTGCAGGGTATTGTGTTGGTGTAAACTAGTCGACTGGGTTGGGCGTTCAGTCGACTGGACCACCCCTTCTACAGGTTTGAACTCTCTGTAATTGTACCTTCAGTCGACCAAACCAATGTTCAGTCGACTGGACCCCTCAAAGTTCAGTTGACCAAGCCAGGCAGTCGACTGGACCAGGGAATTATCATAAATTAGCTCTCGATAATTTGCATTTCCAATCGACTGGGTCCCTGATCAGTCGACTGAATTTGGTTGTTTTACTGAGAGTGTTTTACTAAGTATTTAATGGAATATTTCTTAAACCACACGTTAATAATTGATGATTTAGAGTGTATAATCCTTTGTTACACTGTCCTAATTCTCTTGTGGCGGGTTGGGGTGTGATAATTTTTGGTATAAGAGCAATAGGCTAGAGCTTTTGGGGACGAGAGACATACGACGCGTAGTGTGCACACAACAACACATAGTTGCATATACATGCATACGCGTTTACTTAGCATGCTTTTAATACTAATTAGCATGTCATGGAATTATTTAAAATAACGTGTGCGTGTGTGATAATGTGGGTGCCAGGCATTATGTTTGGAGGTGACACCTCAAATCGAATGGCATAGTTGAACGAGCTATTGAAGGGTTAGTTCGAGTGGCCGAGAAATGGGTGGTTGAGGAAAGACCTGTGCAACCGAATCCCAACCCAAGGGAGGAATTGTTACCATATCAAAATTCCACTAGCAAAAGTCGACAATATTCCGTGGGGAAGCTGACCCAATGAGAGCAAACTTTTGGATTTTTGATGTGGAGAAAATCTTCATGGTGTTACCATGTACGGAGGAAGAGAAAGTCCTATTTGCCACCGACACATTAAAGGATGAAGCACAATATTGGTGGCGTACTAAGTTGTGCCCGGATCAATCGACTACTCGGGAACAATTCTTGGAGATATTCAATGCACAATATTTTCGCGAGTCTTTCCACGATCAGAAAGCGCAAGAGTTTATAGAATTGGTGTAAGGAAGAATGACAGTTAGAGAATACTCAACACAGTTTACAAGTGTGGCAAGGTTTGCCGGGGATATTGTAACAATTGAGAAGGTAAAGGCGATGAAATTTGTAGCTGGACTTTGGAATGATATAAGAGGACAAGTGATAGTATTTCGGCATCAAACTTATACCGGGGCTCTAGACATTGCTTCCATTGCTGAGAGGGATCTTGGATATACTTCAAGTATGCAACCACCACCAAACCAATAAAGCAAGAGAGTCGGATCAAGTCAGTTTAGTGGCCAGGGAAGTACAAAAGGCAAAGTTTAGGGGGTTCATCAGCTAGTAGTGGTCGTGGTTACAGTGGAAATAAACCGAGGTGTTAAACTTGTCAGAAATTTCATTAGGGTCAAAACAATCAACTTCCAATTCCACCCACTTATAGCATTTGCCGACAACCAGGACATACTGCCAGAAATTGTCCAAATCAAGCTACAGATATGAGGGGTCGATGTTTTACTTGTAGAGAGTTGGGACATCAAGCTAAGGGTTGTCCTATTAGACGCCAAGGAGCTTCAGGTTCTGGATCTTCTACGGCCAGTGCTATCATACCGAGGACTACTCAACCTCCGAGGAGGAAATAGTAGGAGGCAAGAACATTTCAACTTAGGCCAGGAGAGACCGCTTCTGCCGACACCATTGTTTCAGGTATGGTTCCCATTTGCTCACACCTAGCAAATGTACTTATAGATTCAGGATCTACGCACTCATTCGTGTCATACCACTTTGCTAAATATCTAGATAAACCATTGGAGTTTTTGGATTATGATTTATCTGTTACGATACCGTTGGGGCCTCCGTTGCTTAGTTCAGGTGTGTTCAGAAAATGTGAGATTAATGTGAATGGTAAAGAGTTAACCATTGATTTGGTACCATTAGTTATTCAGCATTTTAATTTCATATTGGGTATGGATTGGTTAGCAACTAATCATGCGAACATTGATTGTAACAATAAAGGGGTAGTGTTCCGTTTTCCAAATCAAGATGTGTTTTATTTTCAAGGCAAGGGTGTTGTATCACCGTCGTATATTGTGTCAGCTATTGAAGCCTGTCGATTGTTAAAGAATGGTTGTCATGGGTTCTTATGTAGTATACTTAATGCTAGATGTTTTGAAGTAAAACTTAAAGATATTCCAGTAGTTAGAGACTTTTTGGATGTATTTCCAGAGGAGTTACCTAGCATTTTGATTAAACGAGGGATTGAGTTTGGTATTGAGGTGATGCCAGGAACGCAACCTATTGCACGAACACCATATCGAATGGCACCGGTTGAGTTGAAAGAGTTAAAAATTTAGTTACAAGAATTTGTAGATAAGGGTTTAATTTAACCTAGTGTATCTCTGTGGGGTGCACCAGTATTATTTGTGAAGAAGAAGGATGGGACAATGCGTATGTGTATTAACTACCGAGAAATCAATAAAGTAACGATTAAGAATAAATATATGTTACCACGTATCGATGATCTATTTGATCAGCTTCAAGGGGCCCAAGTATTTTCGAAGATTGATTTGAGATCGGGTGACCACTAACTGAAAGTTAAAGCCGAAGATGTAGAGAAGACTGCCTTTAGGACCCGATACGGACACTATGAACGTAGTGATGCTATTTGGGTTACTAATGCGCATGCCGCCTTCATGGATTTAATGAATCGGGTGTTCAAATCATACTTGGATGAATTTGTTATTGTTTTTATAATGATATTCTCATTTATTCTAAGAGTCCAGAGGGGCATGAACAACATTTGAGACTAGTTTTGCAATGAATTCGAGAAAATCAGTTATTTGGGAAGTTGAAGAAAAGTGAGTTTTGGTTGACAAGTGTCACATTTTTGGGCCATGTGATCTCCAAGGAAGGTATCTCTGTAGACCCATAGAAGATTGAAGTTGTTATGAATTGGTCAAGAATGACCAATGTGTCAGAAATTTAAAGTTTCTTGAGATTAGCTGGATATTATAGAAGATTTGACAAGGACTTTTCTAGAATTGCGACTCTAATGACAAAGTTGATGAGAAAAGATGTACCGTTTGAATGGGATAAGGAATGTGAAGAATGTTTCTTGGTATTAAAAAAGAAGTTAACTACGGTACTGATACTTGGAATTCCAACAAGTACCAGAAGTTTCAGAATTTACAGTAATGCTTCTCATCAAGGTTTGGGATGTGTTTTAACGCAAGATGACAAGGTGATAGCTTATGCTTCACGACAAGTGAGACCTCTCGAGAAGAATTACCCGACACATGATTTGGAGTTAGCGGCAGTGATCTTCGCCTTGAAGATTTGGAGACATTATCTATACGGGGAAACTTATGAAATTTTCACCGACCACAAAACTTTGAAGCACTTGTTTACTCAGAAAGACCTTAATATGTGACAAAGGAGGTGGTTGGAACTCATGAAAGATTATAATTTAAAAATTCAGTATCACCCTGGGAAATCGAATGTAGTCGCCGATGCCTTAAGCCGAAAGTTATAAAAAAACTTAGCTTACATCTTGACGGGACAGGAAAAATTGGTAAGGGAATTTGAATAATTAAAACTTAAAGTGATTCCTAGAATTAAAGGTGGTTTGATGGTTGCGATGGTTGCACAGCTGAGTTATGGAGGTAGAAGGCCAGAATTCTAGATCCAGACTTCTAGATCCAGACTTCAAAAAGCTTGTAGAAGAATTACCTGAAGGTAGAAGGCCAAAATTCAGTTTTTAAGATGGTGTTCTGAAGTACATTAATCGATTATGTGTCCCCAAGATTGGAGATTTGAGAAATAGAGTTATTGAGGAAGCTCACAATACTAGATATTCAGTGCATCTGGGTAGTACTAAAATGTACCTAGACCTATGAGAGATTTACTAGTAAAATGGTATGAAGCGGGAAGTAGCAGAATTTGTTGCCAAATGCATGACATGTCAAAAGGTGAAAATAGAACATCAACGACTTGAAGGAAATCTACATCCTTTAGAAATACCGGAGTGTAAATGGGAGCATATCACGATGGATTTCGTATTGGGCTTTCCAAGATCTACAAAGTCAAATGATAGTATTTGGGTCATTATTGATTGGTTGACTAAATCAGCCCACTTTCTACCAATCAAAACCAAAGATCCATCAACACTTGCTGAGATTTATATCAAAGAGATTATTAAACTTCATGGGGCGCCAGTGTCGATAGTGTCAGATCGTGACACTCGATTTGTATCGAGATTTTGGGAGAGTTTACAAAAGGCTATGGGGACAGCTTTTCATTTTAGCACAAATTTTCATCCCCAGTCCGATGGTCAATCCGAAAGAGTGAATCAGATTTTGGAAGACATGTTGAGAATATGTGTTATAGACTTCAAGGTCGATTGGGAGACTCATTTTCCATTAATAGAGTTTTCCTACAATAACAGTTTTCAAACTAGTATTGGAATGGCACCTTATGAGGCATTGTACGGAAGAAAGTGTAGATCGCTTGTTTGTTGGACAGAAGTTGGTGAGAAACAGCTATTAGGACCAGAGATAGTTCAAATCACCACTGACAAGATTCGATTGATTAAATAGCGACTGCAAATGGCTCAAAGTCATTATAAAAGTTATGCAGATATAGGCAGAAGACCATTAGAGTTTGAGGTAGGTGAGTATGTGTTTTTGAAAGTGTCACCTTCGAAGGGCATAGCACGATTTGGTAAGTGAGGTAAGCTCAGTTCGAGATATGTTGGACCATATTTAATTCTTAATCGAGTAGTACCATTAGCTTATCGCTTAGAATTGCCACAAGAGTTGGAGAATGTCCATAATGTGTTTCACGTGTCGATGCTTCGACGTTATGTATCATATTCAAGACATGTCATCATTCTAGAGCCATTAGAGATTTGAGAGGGTATGACTTATGTGGAGCATCCAGTGCAAATCCTTTATAGGAAAGATCAAGTATTGAGAACCAAGGTGATTCCACTTGTCATGGTTCAATGGCGTAGCCATTTGGTTAAGGAAGCTACTTGGGAGCGGGAGGATGAAATTCGAGCAAAGTATCTGCACTTATTCGACACTTGAGGTACGAATAAGTTTGGGGACCAAACTTCCTTTTAGGGAGGGAGAAATGTAATACCCGTACCCAGAAAAGGGTTAATTAACATGTTAATATGCATTAGTTATTATAATTAGTGTATATAAATGGATTAAGGGGAAGCTTGGACTCTTCCATGGAAAGTGTCCAATAGAGAACACAGTTGAAAAGTCCCCAGTAAGGTGGGACAGGTAATGAAGTGGGACCCAGTCAAGGGCCCGAATAATAATATTTACATTTTACATGATTAAATACATTTATATGAATACATGAATACTTGTTTATGGAATGTTTAGGGTTTTCATAATAGGAACTTAGAAACATTTGGGGGTGTAAACGGGAATAGGAGTAAAACCTTGCCAACTCAATGCATGAGTTAGCTAGGTGTCATGGGTAAGCTTTGTCTCAATTAAACAAAAAAATCAGATTGGAAGAGAGAGAAAGTGGTGCCGAGAAAGAGGGAGAAGAGATTGAGCTCCGACGCTATTCTGTTGCTGTGCCGTCGCCGCCGTTCATCCAATTCGCGAACCGAAACCATATTCGAACTCATGGAGGTGAGACGGTCATTTATATGTCTTTCAATTCTGTTTTAATCATCAAATATTAGTGACCTATTTTAATCAGTTAGACACGGTTTGCCGAAACCATGTAGGATTTACTCTGGAGTGAGAATTGGGTTGAAATTTGGAAGAATTCAACACTTTCTAGCTTAATTTGTGTAGAATTCAGCTAAGGTGAGTTTTCTAACCAAAAGCTTGATGTGTTTTATGTCATATGCTTCAATTGCTAGCTAGAGAATATCAATTTTGGAATTGGTAGCTTAAATTATGTTAGAATTGGCCATTGCATGTTAATTATGTGAGAAATCTGCATGCTTATATGTTTTAAGTGGTCAATGAATATTTGGGAGTAATGGTTCATTGTGGTGAAATAAGGGAGGAGAAGGAAAAGAAACCATTTTGGAACGGTAGTCCAAGGAATAGAAATGACCACGGGGCCAAGGGAAAGGTCATCGGGTCTGAGTGGACCATTAACCCAAATATTATGCGATTACGTATGCTTTTATGCTTAAAGTTGTTGCATTGCACATGACCATTTCATTTAAGCACGTTAATTAAATCACTAAGCGTAATGCTTCAGAAAACCGATTTTCTATTTCTGTTGTGGTACAAACAACCACTACAGGTTCAGAGCAAGGCTCGGAAAGAAGGTGATATGTGCGTTCGGATTTGGAGCAAGCTTGAGAGCTGCCTATTATGTTTTAAACTTAGTTGAACATGTACTTGTGGTTAAGAAAGTTGTTCTTGAATTTAAATTGTAAGATGTTAACTTTTGTAAAGGCAAAACCTTGTAAATTATGTGGTTTTTAGAATGTGTAGTGTTGTTAATATAGTAAATTACGACTTATAATCTTGTAAATTGGTTAGCTTGGTAACTTGGGATTGTTTTGACAAGTTTAAGGTGTTTATATTAAAGTGTAGCAATGTTGGAGTTTGAATTTGTGCTTTAAAATCAGTTTGGAATTGTATTTGAGGTGCTGCAGGGTATTCTGCTGGTGTAAACCATTCGACTAGACCACCCCTTCCACAGGTTTGAACTCTCTGTAATTGCACCTTCAATCAACTGAACCAATGTTCCGTTGACCGGACCCCTCAAAGTTCAGTCGACTGGACCAGGCAGTCTACTGGACCAGGAAATTCTCAGAAATCAGCTCTCGGCAATTTGCATTTCCAGTCGACTGGGTCCCCGATCAGTCGACTGAATCTGGCTATTTAACTGAGAGTGTTTTACTAAGTATTTAATGGAATATTTCTTAAACCACACGTTAATAATGGATGATTTAGAGTAGATAATCCTTTATTACACGGTCTTAATCCGCTTGGGGCGGGTTGGGGTATGACATTGTCCGACTTTCTATTACGTTTTATGATAGGGCATATGTTTCCTTAAGACTTCAGTATTATGATATTTTAACTCTGATGTAATAGTTAGTGATGGTCTCGAAAATTAGTAAGAGGGATTAAAAAGAGAGATATGGCGACACAAACAATTGTATGTGGTTCGGTCCCGTTAACAAGGTGACCTACGTCTACGGGTGCGTCAGTGCGCTTCACTAGCAGATCACCGGCGGGCCTGGTGAGCCAACAATTGGGGCGGCACTACCAGTAATATCGGCCGGGTGTATGCGTATGAGATAAGTATGTGCTGATATTCTCTAGGTTAAGAATGCGATCCCTTCTAATGGGGGTGAGTGGCCCCTTTTATAGGTGCAAGAGACCACCCGCAAAAGGCAACTGAATACATAAGGAAGCCCAATCTAATTACAAGTTGATGAGCATAAATCATGGGAGGTTTCCTAAATGGCTTAGGAAACTATTTACACTTTCCATTAGTCTTCTGACTGATTTATGAAACTGCTGCACCGCATGCCCGGGCTGTGCGAGCATACCGAGCGGTTGCACTCGAAAGACCTCGGGATTGGTGGGCCACCAGCTCCCTTTCCGGATAATCCGGGTCCTTTGCTGCTGACGTGGAGATTTGACTGTAGCACAATATTTCTGGGCGTATCAGCTGCCCCCATTTTCGAAGTTGATGTGATGTCCCATCAGATGAAGTTTGAAAATTAAGACTGCTTCCGAGGAACCGTCCGGTAAGAGGTCGAGACTCTACCTGGTGTGGGACCTGTCGTGGTGGTCAGCCGGGGTATGGACCGACCGGTGGCCCTGTGGGCCTGAGTTCTACATGTGCCATGTGTCAGCTCATGACTGGCCTAGTCAGGATCAAACGATGCCAGTGTGGATGTAACCAGACCGTTTACGTGGTAACCGAACCATCTCGTCGTGCATTTAATACGCGCGCCTTTTGAGGTGACGCTTCGCGTGCCCGAGGTGACAACTGTCAGCCACTTTGGGCGGGAAAGCATATGAGCAGTTGGATCTGTTGTGATCTGGACCATCCGTGGTTCCTATATAAAGGAACACTTGTTCATTTCTTCAACTCTTTACTGCAAAGACGTATATTCCCGAGCTGTTTGAGAGCGAGCAAGATCCCGAGGAAGATTCCCGAGCCCTTTTCTGAGCTAAACTTTGTAAGTCTTTCCTTTCCAGCTTCAGTTCTTCACTCTTTTCCTTCTCTTCTTTTCTGAGCGAGGCTGGAGAGAGAGAACCCACTTAGGTTAGAACGGGAGTGGGATTTTTTCTTCCTTAGGTTCTGTTCTTTCTTCAAGTCACCTTAGGGCAGCTAAACCGAGCGGGAATTTCCAGGGTAGTCTTGAGAGAGTGTCACCTTACGTTAAGTACCATTCACTCTTTGCCTTTTAGGTTAGTAACCTTGCCCCCTTTGTATACCAGGCTCGGGGTTCCTGACCCGTACTTACGCCGTAACCTACTTTCCCATCCTACCATAAGAGTACCAGAAATGGAACATTCTGGCTTCAATTCTGCTTCCCGGTCAGAGGATGAGATGTACCAATCGGGACATCCTGACACTAGCCTAGATCCACCGTCCGCTTCCCCATCTGACCACCTGAGCGAAGGCAGGATCCCGATCTGTCTCTCCGACGATGAGTCGGACCAGGAAGCCCCCGTTGCTTCTGTTTCCCGGGGTTCAGGTGATGAGACACCAGGGGAACCCGACCCCGAGGTAGCCTTCTCCAGCGAATTCATCCCATCCACCTTGCGCATTGAAGTTCTCCAGCACATTAGGGATAGGTGCGGCCTTCCTGATCGCTACTCCTTGGCTGTGAACGTCGGAGGGGCCCAAATCTACCAGCGGAGTTTCACCACCCTATATGAGGACATCCTCATGGCTGGGTTTCGCATCCCCCTTCATCCGGTTGCTCGGGACGTCCTTATATACTTAGGGATTGCCCCAGGCCAGTTGGCCCCGAACGGTTGGAGGTTCCTCATGCCATCTCCCTATGGCCCCAAGTTTTTGGGTACGAACTCTCCGTCCAGGAGTTCCTCTGGACACACTGATCGTTCCCCGTTCATGGAGAGACCGGGTTCTTTTCTCTTGGGGCTCATCAGGGGAGGAAGATCTTAGTCAACTGCCCGAGCAACAACAAAGGGTGGAAGAAAAGGTTCTTCCAAGTGTCCACCCTCGGGCTCTACGAACCGGCCCCCGGGATCCAGATGAGGACTTCCTGGGCGGGAGAGTTGAGGGGTAAGCCCGTTTGGTTTCACTTTTTTGCTTTCTTCTTTGTTTTACTCCAGTTTATGAGACTAACCACTTTACACTTTGCTTTGCAGCAGGATCAACCAATCCACCGAGCATTCCCGACGAGTGCCAAGCCAGGATCAGGAGTTTGGCAGATCGGCCGATAAACATCTGGAACGTGTTGACTCGGACCGGCGACTTCCGAACTACTGACGACCCGGCTCAGCCCATTGAAGCTCCGATATTCCCACGATTTCTTCCTGGTAAGTGCTTAGACTCTGCCATCTCCCGTGGTACTCCTTCCCCGTCTTCTACATTGGTTGTTAACTGTTCAAATTTTTATCCTTTTACAGAGATGGCTCTGAAGAGAAATATGGAGCAATTGAGGGAGAGGCAGGCCATTGTCGCTGCTGCTGCTGCTGCCCGGATGGCGGGGACACAAGGGAAAAGGCCCGCTGCCGAAGCCCCGGGTGGAGAGCGTGAGGCGGATCTGGCACGGGCTAGCAAACCGTCCGGAGCCAGTGGGGACCTCAACGCCCCATATAGTGGTAGTTGAAGAGACTACCCCCTGGGCGGGTGGTGCCGGCCGTGGCACCGATGGCTGCCTCAGTCGAGATCAGGGAGCGGGTGAAACTCGGTCTGCTCCCCAGGCAAGTGGAGGCGTGTGAAAACATGTCTCCCGAGGTCTTCCAGAGCTGGCTGTACAGCCTCTCTCACATGGTGAGTTCTCCTGCCTCGGTTTTCTTTTCTTTTTTTCAATTATTTTACCAACTGTGCCTGTTTGCTGACTGGTCGGTTTTTACTGCTCGCAGGTCGGATGCATGGTCGCTGAGGCTGAGTCCTTCCTACCTTCCTTGGCTAGGAGGGCCCTGCTGCTAAAGCCGCTTTGTCTGAGGAGCGGACAATCTCAGAGGCCAGGGGGACCACTCTGGCTGTGGAGAAGGACAAGGTAAACGGTTTAGCCTTGAGCCTTGGCGCTGCACAAGCCGAGCTGGCTACCAC
The DNA here is from genome assembly GCA_033977485.1 of Hydrangea macrophylla. Classification (NCBI taxonomy): domain Eukaryota; kingdom Viridiplantae; phylum Streptophyta; class Magnoliopsida; order Cornales; family Hydrangeaceae; genus Hydrangea; species Hydrangea macrophylla. Next base: position 83,246,015 of record CM066986.1, on the reverse strand, counting down.
CCAGGCCGACCTAGAGGCTGCTCGGGCTAACGCAATAGCGGAGGAGGCACGGTAGAAGGAGCTGGGAGAGGTGGCCGCAGCTGGGGCCCGGGAGGAAGCTTTCAACGACGGCTTCTTCCAGGGCTATGAAAATCTGAAGCGCAGGCTATCCCGGGACCATCCCGAGTGGGACACCTCATCCTACGAGGGGATTGATTCAGACTTCTGGGATGTAGGTCCTACTGCGGGCGAGGGCCTAGCTGCTGATGCTAGCCTTGCTGAGGAGGCTACCCCGGGCGGAGGCTCTGTACCGAGAGGAGGAGCTGACACCGAAGAGGAGGCTGGGGAGACAGAAGACGTGGTCGAGGTGGATGACTAAAGTCCCCGACTTGTTTTTTTTTTTTTTTTTTGGGGAGGCTACTATAATTGCCCCCCAGGCGATGTAAACAATTTTGTTTGCTAATTAATGAAAAGGTCTATGAGGCCACTTTTCTTTCCATTAACTGTTTACATATTCTGCTTGTTTGTGATTGTTAGTATCCGCCCAATTTTAACCGACCTAAATCCCTGCCTTAGCAAATGGTTTAGGACCGTAACCAGTAGAATAGATGGTCTTACCGACCTGTTTTAAAGGTGACTGCCCGATGTATCATAGGAACTTGTCCTGTTTACCGTCCGGGATGGCTCGGTGTATTATAGGAAAATCCTATTTTACCGTCCGGGATGGCCCGGTGTATTATAGGAAAATCCTATTTTAACGTCCGGGATGTTTTATCTCTGATCACTGTAAGTACTTAGGAATGTTAGGATTCCAAGTCCTTTTAATGACTGGTGTGATTTCCTGTTTTAGCCCAGTCCCTGCCCCCCAAGCATTTTGATAAGGCGGGTGTGCGGGAGTGAGTGGCCGTAAGAAACTGACCTAGAACATGGGTGGTTGCAGGGTCATTTGAGGCTTGCCTTCATCAGCCACCTAGGGGGTTTGCCCCCGTCGCTGGTTGGGCCTAAGCGAAGCCGTTGTATCGGGGTCAGGCCCGAGGTCATTGTGCCTTGGTTTTGAGCCAAGGTCTTTTGCCTCAAGTGTCAGCCCGAGGTCATTGTGCCTTGGTTTTGAGCCAAGGTCTGTCATGCCTCGAGGTTAGGCCCAAGGTTTTTTAGGCTTCGGGTGTCACGCCCCGACGTAGCATAAATATGGAAAGCGTTTAATTTCCTTTATGGACCCGTAGGTCGCGACAGTTTGAAGGATCGATTCCGTCCCAAACGTCGAACAACATAAAACCATTAATCAGAGTAGAGCAATCAAGGCTTATAAATTTTTTTCTAACTTAATAAATATTACAGCATGGGTAATCTAAAGGCACAGGCCGCCTTGAAACAAATAATAACTTGTCATCTATTACAGTCATCCTTATTACAAAACTAATTCATAACTTAAAGCACATAAACTTAAAGCATGTAAAAGTAAATTCTCTTTCCAGCAGTTGTTCTCAATTAGCGTAGTCATAAGGTTCTTCCTGATTGTAACCTGAAAAGCCTGAACACGAATGTCCAGGACGCATCCACGCCGTCAGCTTCAAGAAGCTGGTGAGTATTAAAAACATAACTTTGAATGTAAAACATACTCATTTACCATTTTCAAATTCCCATTTAATTCAATGAGTTTACATTAGAGTAAAGAGTTTATTTTAGAAAACAACAACAATATCATTTGAAAGCTATAATTCACATATATGTGACCGTGTATGAAAACAATGCACCAAACTCATCTTACCGACTCTTTTCTCTCGACAAAACCCAACAATCCACTATCACACACCAGTATCTTTGAAATACTCCGATAGCCACACTTTAGCACAGGGGTGCCAGGGAATGTCCAGTTTGCCTCACACTTTGGTCCGGGGTACCAGGGAGTGTCCAATGCCTCACACTTTAATACCTAATCCGCCATGCAAATACCGGAGGAACCCTCACGCAGTATCCAGACTCGGGTATCAGGGAGTGTCCGTAGGCCACACTTTAGCACTACCATGGGTGCCAGGGAATGTCCAAGTTCGGCTTCACACACTTTGACGCTACCATGGTCGTCAGGGAGTGTCCAATTTTGCCACCGTCGCATTTCAAAGACACCCTCGCCGCAATCTCAATCACAACACACTTTGGTACTCACTTACCAGGGAGTGTCCACAACACAATCTCAACCGCACTCACTATACCACACTGTCCATTACTCTTTTCCATACTGACCAACACTCACCATGCATGTACAACTGACTCCACATGAATGATATGTGACTTAATACAGAAATATAAAGTACTGGGAACGATAACCATGGATATACGAGAAGAAATCAAATCTTATATTAAACAACCGGTGAATTTATCAAAGAATGCTTTAACATGCTCTTATCGCTATTAGAACACAAGTGGGTCTATTTTGAAGTAATGCCCTCAAAAATGAGTTATAATTTGTATACGTGAATTATATATCAACAAAAAGGTCTTTGAGTCTAGTTTCCAACGCTTCAAACCGTGCGCGTTTTCGAGTTTCCTAGAGGAAGTTATGGCCGTTTTACTAAAAGTCGTCAGTGTTGAAAAATGTCAATCGTAGCTCTCGGATTTCACGTAAAACCGAGAGGTGACAAAACTTTAAATCAACGGTACGTCGCTATACAGATGAATTAAGTCGTAGTATTCGAACCACAACTTATTGGGACTAAGATCTTTCATTCCCAATTCAAGGAATTGATTTTGGTTAAGTTTGAAAAATTACCATTTTTGAGCTTCAAGCTTTCATACGAAAATTAACAATGGTGTTCTTCAAATTAGACTAAACTAACAGTAAATAAATATGAGATTACATTCCAAGTGAGTTTAGAATACTCACCGTGATATAGATTGAAGAAGTTGTTGAGAAAGAAATACAAGAACAAGAATTAAGAATCTCCAATTTCAAGCTTTGGCTATGGAGGATTGAGCTCTTCAAATTCTGAAATTATGAACTCTCTGCACTCTCTTTTCTCTCAGTGTGATTGTGAGAATGTGCAGATGTGTGTGTTTGAGAGAGTATGTGAGTGTATAAATAACCAAGCTTCCACTTGGAGACAATGGCCTAACAATCCACTCATTAACCACTAACTTCTAATTAATTGGTAGTTTATAAGGAATATGCAAGATGATGTAAACATACACTAATGCACATATAGCTCCACATATTAGTGTATAAATAACCAAGCCTCCACTTGGAGACAATGGCCTAAGGAAAATCATTAGCAACATTAATTGTATATAAAGCAATTGTCCAATCAGTCACTTCCAAAATCTGTGGAAGTTTAGCACCACGCGGACAGTTTTAAACTTAAACTGGTATTTTCGTGACACGGTGTTCATCACAAAAATACAGAAAATTCATTTTATTGAAAGAAACAATTTTTCGATTTTATAAAAAAATACAGTTTGAGTTAAAAGAATTTATTTTCACCGTTTTGGAAATACAGATTTGAAATTCAACACAGGTATTGCCAAATTTTTGAAAATCGCATTTTGACCCCAAAAGTAATTTCAATTATGAGATCAATCAAGAAATAAATCTTACACATAAGAATTGAAATTTAAATAAAGGCAGACAATGTATATTTAATTTTAAATATGACAATGCAAGAAAATGCAGGTTATTACATCGGGTGCAATCTCGAGGTCTTTGGAGGCACCTCAGGGTTAGGCTCGAGGTCTTTCAATATTGGACGGGACACTGATAGGAGTAATTTTGCAAAGTAAAGCCTTTCATTTCATTTAAAAATTTATAATGAATGCTCAAATGGAGCTACAAAAGTTTCCTAACCGATGCTAAACTGCCCATGTCTCACGGTTATTGATAGTACTTGCGGAGGTGTTGCACATTCCAAGGGTGAGACAGATCACGTCCATCCAGGCTTCTAAGCCAGTAAGTTCCCGGTCGGTTGACTTGGGTAACTGCATATGGACCTTCCCAGTTTGGCCCCAACTTCCCATGGCTCGAGATTCGGGTAGACTGGTTCACTGCCTTAAAGATGAGGTCTCCTACTTGAAAACTGCAATGCTTCACCTTGCTGTTGTAATATCATGATACCCGCTGCTTATAGGCTGCCACCTTTAAATAGGCTCGGTCTTTTTTTTCCTCTACCAAGTCGAGTTCTGTTCTGAGTGCATCTTTGTTGTCTGGCACGCTGTAATTTGCCACCCGGTAAGTAGGCAACCCGAGCTCTATAGGGACCACCGCCTAGAACCCGTACGTTAAGGAGAACGACGTCTCACTTATTGCCGCTCGGGGCATAGTTCGGTAGGCCCACAGGAGGGTTGGCAATTCTTCAGCCCACAGTCCTTTGGTGCTTTCAAGTCTTGTTTTGATCGACTGCAAGATTGTCCGGTTTGTCACCTCGGCTTGACCATTGGCTTGAGGGTGCTCAGGGGAGGAGTAGTGATTAAGTATCCCATAGCCCGAGCAGAATTGCCTGAACAATGGGGTGTCGAATTGCCTGCCATTTTCACTGACCAGAACCGAGGGAATGCCGAACCTACTGAGTATATTCTTTTCCATGAAGCTTTCCATTTTTCGCTCGGTTATTGTTGCCAAGGGCTCGGCCTCCGCCCACTTGGTAAAGTAGTCAACGGCGATGACTGCGAACTTGACCTGTCCTTTTCCCGTCGGTAGGGGTCCGACAATGTCGATACCCCCACTAGGCAAAGGGCCAGGGGCTTTGGATTGGTGTCTGAAGCTCTCCCGGTCAGTTGATCATAGGAGAGTATCTCTGACATTTGTCGCATCTTTTGACATACTCCTAAGAATCCTGGGCCATTGTCGGCCAGTAATATCCTTACAGTAAGGCCTTTCTAGAGAGTGCCCAGCCTCTGAGGTGATTCCCGCACACTCCTTCATGGATTTCATGCAACACTGATTGGACCTGTGCGGGATGGACGCAACGCAAATACGGTACAGAAAATCCCTTTTTATAGAGGATGTCGTCTATAAGATGATATCGGGCCGCCCGGTATCTGACCCAGCGGGCCTCCTCTTTCTCGTTTGGTAACACGCCCCTTGTCAGGAGGGCCACGATCAGTCCATCCAGCTAGGTCCTAAGGCGTCTGGTTCCACCTGCATGCATTCAAAGTTATGCACACTTGGCTCGGGTAGGTATTCTACCCTTATCCCGGGCAAGTCTGACTCAGAAGACGAAGAGAGGTGGGTTAACCGGTTGGCCCTGGTATTTTCCTCTCTGGGTAACTGCATGATGCAAAAACCCTGAAGCTTCTTCGAAATCGCTCGGATAAGGGCTAGATAGGCGACCATGTTGTCTCCCCGGGCTTCGTAGTCTTGGTTGACTTGATTGACCACGAGCTGAGAGTCGCTGTAACTTTGGACCTGTTGCGCACCCATGGAGGTGGCCAACTGCAGTCCGACCAATAGGGCTTCATACTCAGCTTTGTTGTTGGAGGCATGGAACCCAAACCTCAGGGCATACTCGAGCTGGATGCCGTCGGGAGTAGTCAAGATGATTCCTGCCCCACTGCCTTGTTGGTTTGAGGAATTATCCACATACAGCACCCAGGTGGGGATGTCAGCCTATAACTCGGGTGGTAGGACCGGTGGGTCGAGCTATTCAACTGGGTCTTCCGGATATGTAAACTCAACCAGAAAGTCTGCTACTGCTTGCCCCTTAATTGCTGTCTGGGGGCGGTAAGCCACTTCAAATTCCTCTAACTCCATGGCCCACTTGACGAGCCTCCCAGACGTGTCAGGCCTGCTTAAGATCCTGGGGTGAGATTGGTCAGTAAGGACCACAATGACATAGGCCTAAAAGTACGGACAGAGTCTTCGGGCGGAAGTGACGAGAACGAATGCAAGTTTTTCGATGCGGGAGTATTTGCTCCTCCGCGCCTTGGAGCGCCCGGCTGGTATAGTACACTGGGAACTGTATCCCGTGCTCTTCTTTAACGAGTGCTGAGCTGACCGCTGAGGGTGATACTGCCAGGTATAGGAATAATTCTTCCCCCAGTACGGGTGTTGAGAGTAGAGGGGGAGATGCCAAGTACTTCTTGAGTTCTTGGAACGCCTCCTCACACTCCTCAGACCACTGAAATGCATTACGGAGGATCTTGAAGAACGGCAGGCACCGGTCGGTAGCTCTGGAAATAAATCTGTTCAGTGCGGCAACCCGTCCGACCAAACTCTATACTTCTTTGGTCGACCTGGGCGACCGCATGTTGATGACGGCCTGGATTTTCTTGGGGTTTGCTTCGATTCCCCGCCTGCTAACTAGGTGCCCTAAGAACTTTCCGAATGAGACACTAAATGTGCACTTGGCCAGGTTCAACCTCATCCAGAACTTCCTCAAAATGTTGAAGGCCCCGGCCAAATGTTCCAGATGGTCAGACTCGTCCCGGCTTTTGACCAGTAGATCATCGATGTATACCTCCATTGATTTCCCGATCAAGTCTTTGAACACGTGATTGACCAGGCGTTGATAAGTTGCCCCGGCATTTTTTTAGGCCGAAAGGCATGACTTTGTAGCAGTAGGTCCCCTGATCCGTGATGAACGAGGTCTTTTCTTCGTCCCCAGGGTACATGCTGATCTGATTGTACCCGGAGTAGGCATCCATAAATGAGAGGAGCGAATGGCCAGCCATGGAATCCACAAGGAGGTCTATCCTGGGCAGCGGATAGCAGTCCTTGGGGCAGGCTTTGTTCAGGTTGGTGAAGTCTACACACATCCTCCACTTCCCGTTGCTTTTCTTGACAAGTACTATATTGGCTAGCCAGTCGGGATAGTGGACCTCTCGTATGGATTGGGCTTTGAGGAGCTTCTTGACCTCCTCACACACTGCTTTTTGTCTCTCAGGGGCCATGCCCCGTCTCTTCTGCTTCACAGGCCGGGAGTCTGGGTCGACGTTGAGCCGATGAGACATTACCCGGGGATCAATCCCGGGCATATCTTCATGGCACCAGGCGAACACATCCTGACTCTGTTGCAGGAATTGAATTAGCTTCTCCCTAAGGTGGGGCTCCAGCAGGGTGCCAATGCTGACCGTTCGGTCTGGGAGTTGTGGGTTCAACGCCACTTGTTTCAATTCTTCGATCGGGCCCATTCTATCATTCTGGTCCCTCGGGTCTATCTCCTGGATGTTCAATGTTTTTGTGATGACTTCCCGCTGAAGGGAACTGACATAGCAACTCTAGGCGATCGCCTGATCTCCACGCAGGCTCTCGGGTCCATGAGGGGTCGGGAACTTAACTGTCAGGCTATGAGTAGAGATGACGGCCCTGGCTTTGTTGAGTATAGGCCTCCCAAGAATGACATTGTAGGCAGATGGAGCCTCCATGATTATAAAGTTTAATAACAAGGAGATTTGCTGAGGGTAAGTCCCATAAGCACGGGGAGCTCCATGGTACCGAGCAGTTGGGTGCTTGATCCGTTAAAACCCAACAGGGGAGTAGCAACCGGGTGGAGCTGATCCCTGGACATGCCGAGCTGATCGAATGCTGACACAAACATGATATCGGTCGAGCTACCTGTGTCCACCAACACCCTGTTGACCACGTAATTGGATATGGAGAGCGTCACAACCAACGGGTCATCATGGGGGCAGTGGACGCCTTGCAAATCGTCGGAGGTGAACGTCAGTATGTCATTTGGCGGGGAGCCGGTTGATTGGACCTCCCAGACATCCGTTCGGGATGCTCGAGCATGCCTCTTCCTTGCCGACTGTGAGTTCCCACTGCCCGACGTTCCTCCGGAGATCACGTTGATTTGACCAAGAGGCTGCATTTGACTGGTAGCTCGTGCTCCTTGCGTAGGCCATCCATCTGTCGCGACGTATTCTGCAAGATGACCCTGCTCGATCAATTTTTCTATGGCTATCTTCAACTTGAAGCAATCCTCTGTGTCATGGCCGTGGTCTCTATGGAAGTGGCAAAACTTATCCCGATTCCTCTTCCCGGGTGGGGTTTTTAGTTTTGCCGGTTGTTGAAGTAACCTCTGCGCCTCGGAAGCGGCCATGACCTCGTGGATTGGTCAAGACAGAGGCGTGAAAGAGATCTAGGGCTGGTCCCGACCTCTTCTCTGCTGGTCCTGCCTTTGCTTTTTTACCGGGCCCTTCTCAGATCCCTCATGCCTCTGCTTGGCTTTCGGGGACTCATCTCCCGCAAAATCGGTGCGTTTGGACTTCAGAAACTCTTCCGTGTCTATATACTTTTTGACCCTCTCCGAGAGCTCCACCAGGGTTGCCGGTCGGTCTCGATGGAATGACGTAGCAACCTTGGTGTGTTGAACTCCCGAGCAGAAGGCCATAATGGCTGCCGTTTCATTCAAATTGCAGAGCTGGAGCCTCTGCTGATTGAAGAGATCCACATACTCCCTTAGGGATTCACCCTTACCCTGCTTGACATGCTTGACAGTCAATAGCTAAGCGTTCGGTTGTGACCGGTCGAGCATCCCTACGAACTGGCTAATGAATAGCTTGCTCAGCGTCTTGAAGTCATCAACCTTTCGGGGTTTGAGTGCGTGGAACTACTGCACGGCTGGCCCTTTGAGAGTGCTAGGGAAGGCCAGGCACAATAATTCATCGACAGTGGTGACCAACGCCATCTGGGCCCTGTAGGTACGAATGTGATCCACTGGGCTTCCTGTCCCGTCATAAGAACTGAGATGCGGTGGCTTAAACTTCCGCGTGATGGGGAATCAGGTGATCCGAGCGGTATAGGGCGACTTGGTCTCCGTGTTGGTATGGTCAGGACGCTACTTGCGGCTCAACTGCTCGATCTATTTCTGTAAGCCCATGATTTGAGCATTCACGTCTTCCCGCTCAGTTTTCCTGTTAATGTCCGAGCGGTAAGTCGGATCAGACGACGAGACTTCCTCTTCGAAGTGTGTTGACCTCGGGGATAGAATTCGGCTCCGGCTCTGGGTAATTATATGCCTAAGATCTCCCCGGCTCCAGGCCAGAGGGGCTTTGGCTGATTCCCGGGGCTTTGGCCCTGATCCCTCCCCCTGGTGGCGTGGCGCCTGTTGATGATGTCTCTAGCATCTTCCACTCGACGAGGATTGGTCCGAGCTCGCCACCTGGTGCGCCTGGGCACTCTGCTATGGTCACCATCTTGGGCGTGCTCCCAATCCGACGGGGATACCGGCGCGGAGTGGGTATGGTTCCGGACTCTTCCGGGCTCCCGGTCGGGGGCACTCTTCCCGGTCTGGTTCTCTGATTGAGGGCGCTTCTCCTGCAAGGCCAACAATGCTTCGATTTGCTACTGGGTTTGCCGTTGGCCTTCCAGGAGTTACGCGAGCGCCATTGTTACTTACTCGGAGGTCATGGAGGCGGCCTGCTGCTCGAGCTACAAGTTCTCTTAACCGACCGGAGCAGTGTTTTTCTTACCCGTCTTCGGCGACATATTAATCAGTCAAGAATTTTGTTGATGAGGAATTTGTCGATTCCCAAAGACGGCGCCAAATTGATGATGCCAAAAATTGGTAAAAGAGATTAAAAAGAGAGATATGGTGACACAAACAATTGTATGTGGTTCGACCCCATTGATAAGGTGACCTACGTCCACGGGTGCGTCAGTGCGCTTCACTAGCAGATCACCGGCGGGCCTGGTGAGCCAACAATTAGGGCAGGACTACCAGTAATACCGGCCGGGTGTATGCGTATGAGATAAGTGTGTGCTGCTATTCTCTAGGTTAAGAATGCGATCCCCTTTAATGGGGGTGAGTGGCCCCTTTTATAGGTGCAAGAGACCACACGCAAAAAGGCAACTGAATAGATAAGGAAGCTCAATCTAATTACAAGTTGATGAGCATAAATCATGGGAGGTTTCCTAAATGGCTTAGGAAACTATTTACACTTTCCATTAGTCTTTTGACTGATTTAGGAAACTGGTGCGCGGCTTGGCTGTCAAACTGTACCTCGTGGAGAGCTGCTGCGCCGCATGCCCGGGCTGTGCGAGCATACCGCGCGGTTGCACTCGAAAGACCTCGAGATCAGTGGGCCACCAGCTCCCTTTCCGGATAATCCGGGTCCTTTGCTGCTGACGTGGAGATTTGACTGTAGCAGAATATTTCTGGGCGTATCAGTTAGTATGTTGTTATCATACTCGGTTTGGTTTTATTACTGTTTCTTTATTTACATGTTGTCTAGAACTGTGTGGTGTGGGCAATTCAGTGACTTCATCCGTCATTCCCTACGAACCCAAAAAGGAAATTTTATTTTTCTCTATTTTTGCTCTTCCGAGGCATGACAAAACTAGAGGCCCAAAGTGATGTTGGAAACCTCGTTCCCGGGATACGTTGATAGCGCGTATAGATTAGACAATATTTTTTTTTTACCTAGTGCTGTAAAACCCTACTTGGCAGAATTAGGGTTTATCGTTCAGGTCTCTCTAGTCTGATTTCGTCTCAGCACGAACTTGTATTTGCAGTAGACGAATCGAGAGCACGGGTTCGATAACACCTTACGATCTTTTATAGTATTCCTCCTATGCCTGAATCACGAACCAAGTGTGGCCTTGGTTTGAGATCTTTCTGCTCTCTTATCTTTTCTCGATGTATTTCGATAGAGATGTACTGGTTAGATAGACTTAACAATCTCTAATTGACCTCAGTATTTTACAGTAACTTCGTCTCAACGTTAGGAGCACTGTGTAAAAATTCATCCATTTTCAGCCAGAATTGCTCGGTTTGATCTTGCTTTTATAAAATGTCATCAACCGAGAAGAGAGGTATAGCGGTATATATATATAGGCTACGATAGGGACCACAAGAAGTCAATAAGGAACGGGCTTCTTATAGAATTAGGAAATCCTAATTCAAACTGAATTACATTCTTATTTTCATAAATCATAATTCATACCAAATAATAGTTCGGGCTCCATGTTATTAATTACTTATTTATCTCCCCCACGTTAAGATTACCGATTCCCGTTAACTTAAACATGATTACTGAAAATCACATTTAAATAACATCTGTAAAATTTCCGTGAGTTCCTCTGCTTAACTTATTTGATATATCAGATACAAAATCCACTTGCAGGGTTTGACAAAATCAAAACTTATAAGCTTCCTCAAGGAGATATCATCAATCCTTAAATCGGGACGTGGATTCCATCAATAATATATATCCACCATACATACAATGTCATCACCTAATTCAATTTATTGACCCATTAAAGAATATCACTCTTATATAAATCCAAATGACAAACATTAAATGCACGTGTCTATTAATTAATTCAGGATTTAGAGCATAAGCACTCATAATAACCTTGGGTGTTAATTATCTTATAAATTCAGTATAAAGTTAATTACCCCAAGATAATCATGTTCAATACTCAAACTGCACTAGCACAACAAGTTGAAACTATACAATTTCTCGTAGTCAAGACAAACCTACTAAAATACTAAATTGCAGTCCTACCGATGGTGTGTCCAGTTCCATGTAAATATGTGAACAAATAACTTATATTCTACAAGATTTAATGATCTGATCTTCCGTGTATAAGTCGAACTCTACACATCATATCATCTATTATGTAGAACAAGAGACACATACGCACTACATTAAATAAATAATAGGGTTAATTACACAGACCACCCTTGAGGTTTGGCAAAATTAAACGGACCTCCCCTCTATATTGTAAAATTACACAGACCTCCTTTGAGGTTTGTATTTTCATTACACACTCCTCTCCTCTAGATTGCAAAATTTACATAGACCTCCTTTCTTAATTTGCTAATACCGAAAATACCCTTAGTTATAACCCCCCCCCCCCCCCCCCCCCCCCCCCCCCCCCCCCCCCCTCTCTCTCCCTCTCCCTCTCTTGTATATATATACATGCACACATACATACACACCATGCATACATACATACATATTTGTATACATATATTCATTGAATACATTTATATCCATATGTATGTCCATAGATTATGTACGTACTTGTATATCTATATCTATATATATACACACAGTAGAGAGAGAGGTGTATTTAAATAAAATGGTAAACAAAGTAAGGGTAAAAAAAAATAAATTCATGCTAGAAGGTAGGTTTGATTAATTTTGTATTATAGAGGGGAGGTCCATATATTTTCGCCAAATCTCAAGGGAGGTCGATGTAATTAACCCTAAATAATATTATGCAAACTTTGTCCAACAGATTCTCAATAAAATAGGAACAACTGATTTTATTAACTAAATGATAATAAATCGATTATATAAAGCATGACTTTTAGTATATATCCCTAATAAGTGAAACAATTTGTCAAAACTTTAGGGTACAAAAATGTCATTTAACCTTTTAAAAACATGACCACTTTTTAAAGAGAAATGCTATGCTTCTTAAAAAAAATTTCCCAAGAAGTATTTCCCAATACATGTGGCAGCGGGACCCTCTTCAATAATGGTGGGATCACTTCAACACCAACCAATCAAAATCAACTGAGCCCACTGACACATGTGTTGAGAAATACTTTTGAGAAAAAAAAATTAGGAAGTATAACATTACTCCTTTTTAAAGCTAAAAAACTGTTATTTTTAAACCACTGATTTGCAACTTTTAAAAAAACCATTATTCCAAAAAGTAAAATATTTATAGAACAGCTAACCCAAGCGAGCTCTAGCTAAGAACCAAGCGAGCTCTAGCTAAGAACAATACTGCACATAAGAAATTAAGAGCCCTTGGTAACATTGCATCTTTTAGTTTTCCGTTTTTTATTTATTTTTGAATCAAAAATTAAAAACATGTTTGATAATCATTTCTTTTATTTTTTTTTATTTTTTTTATTTATTTATTTTTTTTTAATCTTTGTTTTTTCCTTTTGAAAATACAACGATATAGGGAAACTAAGCCGATGAAATGCTTCCTACATTGACTATGAAATTTTGTTCAATAAAGGACAGCCCAGTGCACGAGGCTCCCGCCATTGCGGGGTCTGGGGAGAAGGAGAAGCCTAAAATTATATAACAATGCCACACTTATTCTATATTTATAGAAGTTTTAAAATTTGTGACCCATACAAGGAGAAGCTATCGCATGAGTCTGTCACATGGTGTGATGGCTTATTGTGAACCATCAATCACTGTGGGTCCGACATGAGACCCACAAGACCAACGGTCCATAAGAACCCATTGTAATACACCATGTGACGGGCTCATTGTTATGGGGCATTTACATGTGAATTCTATTCCTTTGTATTTCTAATTCTTTATGGAAAACGAAAACAAGTATTGTAGTGAGATATACTTGTATCTCTACTTGTTCAATTGAAACTTTGGGGTAAAGAAGAAAAAAGAGATTAATAAAGTGATTTTTAGATCAAGTCAAATCTAGAAAGTTGTGGGTAATTGAGTTATTTTTCTATACTAAAAAGCCCAGAAGGATCGACCCGTTTGCTCCACACTGGGTCAACTATTGACTTTTTTGAACTATTTTGGATCGAGGGTGAAGAAATGGCTCGAATGGGGAGATAAAAATTCCAAAGTTTTTCCTCACCTCTACTATCCAAAGTAGAAATAGGAATGGAATTTATAAATTGCTGAACAGTTCTGGGACTTGGATTGAAGAGCCGCAAACAGATTATATCTTTTGATACCAGGCCATTTTATTAATATTAATATCTTCAAGACTGAGGGTCCTAGAAATTATGATCTTGCCCTAGAATTGATTGAGCCCAATGTCACAAATGACATGTGTAGGGAGCTTACCTGTCCTATAAGCTTGGAAGAAGAAGTTAAGGCAGCAGTGTGCGAAATGGGTCCCTCTAAAGCTCAAGGCCCTGATGGCTTTTCTGGTATGTTTTATCAGTCTTATCTTTTGCTGGGTAAGATGTTTTCATCAAGACTGTGCAGCAAGCAATTCCCACCTATTCTATGTCCATTTTCAAATATCCTAAGGGGGTTTTGTAATGACCTGAACTCACAAGTTGCTAAATTCTGGTGGAATACTTTCAAATGGGGAAACTAGAACACATTGGTTTAATTGGGCTGAAGCTACTAAAAGTAAATCTAGAAGGGGCATGGGATATAAAGAGTTTTAAAATCTTAATATTGCTTTGCTTGCAAAACAGGTCTAGAGGCTTCTTAGTAATCCTAATGCCCTTTGGGCCACTACTCTGAAGAGCTATGAAGTACGGACACGGACACGACAAAATCCAAAAAAAAATTGCACGTCGTGACGTTGACAATGCAGGAAAAGTATCGATGAAGTGTCGTGTCCGTGCGTCAACACGCTACACATTACCTTCATAGAAGTGTCGGTACTTCCTAGCTGAAGAGTAATTCCTCATGGAATTGGAAGGGTTTGATTGCTGGTAGAGATTTTTTTAGGGATAATCCTATGTGGCAGCTGGGTAATGGTCTGAGTGTAAACATTTGGGAAGACTACTGAGTACTGGCTGATTAATCATAGGAATCTTAAACAATTCGTTACCTATGAATTTTCTAAGGTATCCGAGCTTTTAAATCCAAATACAGTTTACTGGAATATCCCCCCTCATTTCTGCTATCTTTCCTCCTGATATTGTTTCAATAAGAGTAATGTTTGGGGCACACCCTTACACACCCAAAAAGAGATAGAGGCTGTGGGGTCCATTGTCAGTCTCTTCTCATTGGTCCACCTTAGAGCGTGGATGCTTTTTGGGTGTGTAAGGGTGTACCCCTAGCACTATTTCCTAAGATAGCCTTTGATGATAGAATTATCTGGCCCTTCACCACTTGTGGTGCTTATTCTCTTAGAAGTGGTTATCATTGTGTAGTTGACAGATCCAAATCTGAGATTGTTTAAAAAGGGTCCTCAGCCTAGTAGTTAGTGTCTCTAAAGATCTTTGGAATCTCATCTGGCGTCAAAAAGCAGCACCCAAAGTCATGATGTTCCCATGAAAACCATGTAATAATGCTTTACTCACGAACTACAATCTCTTTAGAAGGAAATCTACTGATTCCCCTAGCCTCTTGTGTCCTATTTGTTGTCTTGAAGCTGAAACCACTGAACATATGCTTCTGTTGTGTCAAATGGACTAACTAAGGTATGTCTGATTTAATTGGGTCCTTTTTTCAGCTCACTCCGTTGGCCACAAATATTCACAGATTTGATGATTGGCTTCTCTCTACTCTCAAGAAAGCTCATTGTTTCAGCTCTGGGCCCAATCCCCTTGGTTCTTATATTGGTTACACATGATGATCTATTTCCAGAGAGAAAGTGATAAATGGTCTCCCCCTCGTCTGGGCATAATAAAATTTAACAGGGATGTTGCTATGGATCCATTGACTGGCAGGGCTTTCTATGCTTGTATTGTCATAAATAATTTTGGGTACTCTACTTCACATATATCCAACTCTACTTCTGCTTGTGTTTTTTGAGTGGCTGTTGGTGAAGCTTTGGCTATTAATAAAACCACATGTTCTTCTTAAAGTTATTTTTGAGTGTGATGATTGCTCAGTTGTTGAAGCTATTCAGAATTAAGTTTCCTGCCTAGGCACTATGCATCATGCATGGTCCCTTTATGGTGTATGCAGTGAGACATTGTTTCCCTCTCTTTGAGGTTCGAAATTGTTTCCTTTGTGGCCACTAATAGGAAGGCCTACAGAGGTGCAGATTGGGTTACAAAAGAGGCCAAGTCTGGTACTCTGTTTTGGGATTTCTCCATACCCACTACTTTGTCTTGTGTAATTTGTTTTGATTTTTCCCCCAAGGGGGTTGGATAGGTGCATTCTATTTCTTTGATTCAATATATGAATATATTTTGACCAAAAAAAAAAAAACACACACACACTTTGACAAGAATTACTGTGAAGCTAAATCTTAGGACCGTTATGGTAATGTTTCAAGTTTTAAGCATTCTAAATTCTGAAAACTGAACTAGTTGTTGTTTTCTGATTACATTTTTTTTTTCGTTTTCTGGCCCAATTTTGTTGTTGTCTTCAAAAGAACCAAAATAAAAAAATGATTATCAATCACGTTTTCATTTATTATTATTATTTTTTTAATTTTTTTTTTAAAAAAAAAAAGAGAAACAAAAACAATTACCAAACACGTTTTCTATTTTCATTTCAAAAACTTTTCTGTTTTTATTTCATAAAATGAAAACAAAATAGAAAAATGCCTTGTTACCAAAGGGCCCTTAATTTATGAAGAACACTATTCTTTGGCCCCGATTGGGTTAGTTTTGCTCTAAAATCTTGGGATATATGGTCATAGACCCTTTAAAATTAAGTGTTACAGCTAAAAACCCACATGATTTGGCCATTTTTTATAAAGTCCACTCGCTACTTTTTGAATTTGGTGAAAAGCCTCTCTCTGGAACAGAAAAATGGCTAAAGCAATATTATCTGTCAACTTTAAACCACCATAACTCACTCGTTTTTTAGCCTTTTTGAGTAACTTTTTTTTTTTAATTTTCCTGTATTTCTTCGAGATCTATGTAATGGAATTGAAAATTGTACAAAAGAAAGCAATTTGGAACCTCATTTTTTGATTTTATCTGTTAAAATAGAGGATATTATCTATTTTGACAAATAATATTAATATTATCTATTAACTTTAAACCACCATATATATATATATATATCACTCATTTGTTAACCTTTTAGAGTGAATTTTTTATATATTTTTATTTCATGTATTTCTTCAAGATCTACGCAATGGAGTTGAAAATTGTACAAAAGAAAGTAATTTGGAACCTCATTTTTTGATTTATCTGTCAAAACAGATAAATCTATTTCGACAGATAATATTAATATTATCTGTTAACTTTAAACCACCATAATTCACTTGTTTTTTTTAGCCTTTTTGAGTGATCTTTATTTATTTATTTTTTTCCATCTATTTCTTCCAGATCTACGCAATGGAGTTGAAAATTGCATGAAAGAAAGTAATTTGGAAACTCTTTTTTGATTTTATCTGTCAAAACAGTTGATATTATCTGTCACAGCCCAGTCCCACAATAGCAGACATGAAGCCCATGGCACGCTACCGAGGGTAAATCAATTCATAAATGTTTCCAAAAGAATTAGTTGAAGAGCACGCGGTGGAAAAGAAACAATCCTTTTAAAAAAAAAAACCAGCAATCCAGTCGACTGATCTGAGGTCCGGTTGATTGGAAATGCAAGATACAGAGAGCACAAAAACTCTGCAGCCTGTCCAGTCGACTGCTCCCCAAGTCTAGTCGACTGAGGTGAAAAATTATCAGTCGATTGAAGTCCAGTCCAAGTCAAAAAGATCTGAATCTAAAACACGACCCAATCGATTGTTTTTCACAAAGCTGATGCAGTGAATTGCTCAACAAAGGGTCCATTCGACTGTTTTCATAAACTAGTCGACTGGTTTCATTGTAGTAGCACATTCTTCAGAATTCCAAGTTTAAAAGTTTTCTAAATCCAACCAGGGGCCAAACACACACTTCAAATTCATTCCCAATTAAGTGATCCTAACTGAATTATAACATTACTGAAACATAATTACAACACATTACTGTCTATTACAACATTCGTTCTAAGATTCCAAATTAAACATAGATTAAAAGTCGTAAAATTCTTATTACAACATTCCTATTTCGAAACTACGAGGTGCGCATACTCCATTGCCTTCTAATGGCACTCCCAACACCCCGTGACCACTTTCCCAACTCGTTGGCATTAACACCTGAATGGTTATTTGAATAACCATACATATTCAATTTATTTAAGCTAATGCTTAGTGAATAAAACAATGATGCACATGAATGATAAACATGCTCGCATTCACATTCTCTACATTCATACTAGTCTCCGGAGTCTCACGTGTAAGTTCCACACTCCTAGTCCGCGACTTCTCGCCAATAAGTCCATGCGACAATGTAAGACGCACGTTTCTTTTCTCCAAATGTGCGACCTTATGCCTATAACGGCTCCACAAAATGGCTTGGTACCACATGCTCCTTTGACCCAAATGGCAACTAAACATGCTCAAATATATTTCACCGTGCTTTCGACATAATCAAAACATTTCACCGTGCAATTGGGCCTACTTATCAATATAGCCGCCCAATATGAACTACACAATAAATATCTAAGAACTAACACATGCTTCTCGTACAAAACATGAATATCTGTCACGAAATCATCCCAAAACACATAGTTGAATCACTCGATTAACGCTTTTAAAATTCATTCCAAAGAAAACCCGAGCATAAAGATCATGCAGAAGTCTGTCTAGTACGATTCCTATCGATCGAAAGTTCGATTATTAACTTTCTATGAAATTCTAGAAAACGAGTTTTTGGAAAACTTATCCAAACACGTCTTAATGGGTATCAAAACAACGTCCTTACCTTGAGGAGTTCGAATATCCGATAAATTATTTTGGCTCACGAACGGATCACCGGAAAAATGTGTCGCAAGCTCGAAGGAACCAAATCTCCTTTTTCTCTCTCCATTTGTAACTAAAATATTTCACACTTATGTATATGTAGTGTTTACTTTTCAAAATTCCATTTAACTCCCCTCAAGGCCTTAAACCTTCGATTAAGCACCCCGAGTAGTAAATATCCCAACTCAACTAGTTTTTCACTATGTTCCGTTTGGTCGCTAAAATGAGGTCCTACGTGATTTTGTGAATTCACTAATCAACCTACCAATTATGTTGCGTGTTAATTCGTCCTTACAAGGATACCAAAATTAGCGACAAAAATAAATTCTAAACATCATAATAATACAGATAGTGAAATACACAGGTAAACATTTTTTTTCCAGATAAACATTTAGGGTATTCCACAATGAATGTCTCAATATCAGAGAGACTTCACGACATCAAAACATTCATTCTACACCGTCTTAGAGGGTTCTCTTACAGAGATACCTAAATCGATTGGTGAGTCACAACTCACTGACACGTGTGCCACAATACGCATCACATTATCATGCATGACAATGTAATGAAATACAACAATATGCAAACCGATGTTATAATTCTCTCCCCCTTAAAAGAAGTTTGTCCCAAAACTTGTACCTCATGTATTGAAAATGTGCGAATGTTGAGTACGCATCTCATCCTCTATTTCCCATGTCATTTCTTCCGTCGTTTGGCTACGCCATAACACTTTCACCTTCAATATCACCTTATTTCTTAAGGCTTGATCCTTCTGATCCAATATCTCTATCGGATACATATCATACGTTAAATCGCCCTGAATTTCCTTTGGTGTCGGATTCATCACTTGTTCTCTATCCTCCACTAAGCATTTACGTAGCAATAAACATGAAACATGTTATGAAATTGAGCATACTCATTCGGCAAGTCCAATCGATATGCTACGGGTCCAACTCTCCCAATGATCTCAAAAGGACCTATATATCTCAAGTTGAGTTTCCCGTAGCTCCCAAATCTAGTAATCCCCTTTGAAGGTGACACCTTCAAATACACCAAATCTCCCACATCAAATTCCAACGGCCGTCTATGCTTGTCGGCATAACTCTTATACCTACTCTGAGTTGTCATTAACCGTTGTCGAATTACCTTTATCTTGTCCGTCGTCTCTTGCACAATTTTTGGCTCTTGAATCATTCTTTCTCTAACTTCTGTCCAAGTAATCGGTGAACGACATACACGACCATACAAAGCCTCATAAGGAGCCATTCCAATACTTGACTGAAAATTGTTGTTATATGCAAACTCAATTAGTGGCAAGTGGTCTTCCCAATCACCCTGAAAATCAAGTACACAAAAACGAAGCATGTCCTCTAAAATCTGGATTACTCTTTTCGATTGACCATCAGTTTGAGAATGAAAAACAGTACTGAAATGCAATTTTGGTACTCATTGCTTCTTGCAAGGCCCTCCAAAACTTTGATGTAAAACTACTATTTTTATCCGAAACAATTGAAACTGGAATGCCATGTAGTCTCACAATCTCGCGAATATACAATTTAGCTAAAGTCTTCGACATAGTTGTTCAAAGCGGTAGGAAGTGCGACAACTTCGTCAAACGGTCAACGATCACCCAAATAATAGTATTCGATTTCTTAGACCTCAAAAACCCACTATTAAAGTCCATTGTAATGTATTCCCATTTTCACTCGACTATCGGTAACAGTTGTAACAATCCCAAAGGTACTTGGCGTTCGACCTTCATTTGTTGACAACTCGTACATCGTAAAACGTAGTGTGCTATCTCTCTCTTCATTCCCGATCACCAATAAACATGTCTCAAGTCTCTATACATCTTGGTGCTTCCCAGATGAACGGTGTACTTCGTATTGTGTGCTTCCTCTAGTATGTTCCATTTCAAACCTTTCTCGTTAGGTACACAAATTCTACCCCTCAATCTCAAAACATCGTTCTTAAAAGTGAAACCCAATTGTTTCCTCATTGGAATCTCATCACAAATCTTCTTCAAAGTCACATCTTGAAGTTGTTTCTTTGTGATCTCGTGAATCAAGAGTGGTTGTGCCACCATTGTCGACATTAAGCCACTTTCGATCCTCAGAATCACTTTAAGTTCCAAAGTTTGCATATCTCGAATCAACTCTCTTTGAGAAGTCAAATTTGCTGCCATGTTGGTTGGTGCTTTACAACTAAGAGCATCGGTGACTACATTCGCCTTGCCTGGATGATACTGAATTGACAAATCTTCAATGCAAAAATCACGACGGCCAATTCTAGATCACGTGTCGGATAATTCTTCCCATGCGGTCTAAGTTGTCTTGACTCATATGCAATGACCTTGTCACCTTGCAAAAGAACGCAACCTAAACCTCGATATGAAGCATCACTATAAATGATAAACCCTTCAGTCCCTGTCGAAACAGCTAAGATTGGTGCCTTCACTAGTCGACTCTTCAATTCTTGAAAACTTTCCTCACATTCCGGACTCCATACAAAAGCAACATCTTTCCTCATCAACTGGGTCATCTGCATCACAATACGTAAAAAGTTTTTTACAAACCTCCAATGATATCCAGCTAATCCTAGGAAACTCCATATCTCTATCACATTCGTAGGTCTCACCCAATTGGTAACTACTTCTATATTTTGAGTATCTATAGAAATTCATTTCGCTGATACTGTATGTCCAAGAAAAGCAATCTCCGTTAACCAAAACTCACAATTCTTTTTTTGAAAAAACTCTTCTCGCATAATCGGTGTAAGTCTAATCGCAGATAGTGTTCATGATCTTCAATGCTCTAGGAATAGATTAGAATGTCATCTATAAATACAATAACAAACTCATCTAAATAGTCTTTGAAAACAAGATTTATCAAGTCCATGAAAGCTAATGGCACGTTAGTCACTCCAAATGGCATAACCAGAAATTCAAAGTGACCATATCTAGTCCTGAAAGCTGTCTTCTCAACGTCTTCCTCCTTGACTTTCAACAGGTGGTAACCGGATCTCAAGTCAATCTTCGAGAATACCTGAGCTCTGTGCAATTGATCAAACAGGTCATCTATTCGTGGCAACGAATATTTGTTCTTAACGGTCAACTTATTCAACTCTCGATAGTCAATGCACATACCCATTGTCCTATACTTTTTTTTTTTTCACAAATAAGACTAGAGCTACCCAAGGGGAAACACTAGGCCGGATAAAACCCTTCTCAAGCAGCTCCTGCAACTGAACTTTCAATTCTTTCAATTTTACCGGTGCCATTCGGTACGGTGCTTTGGATACCGGTTGTGACCCTGGTACTTCTTCTATTGTGAACTCAAGCTCTCTTTCAATCAATACGTCAGGTAACTCATCAGGAAAAGCATCTTGAAAATCTCGAACTACTAGAATGTCTTCTACTAGTGGTCTAAGAACTCGTGTGTCAACAATCAAACATAAGAAACCCGAACAACCTTTCTTTAACATCTTTCTTGCTTGAATCACCGATATCAAGTACGGCAGTACGGTCACACACTTACCCTAAAAAGTAAACTCTTCTTGACCTGACAGATAGAAACTAACCCGTTTATGATCACAATCAATTCTAGCTTGATTGACCGATAACCAATCCATGCCCAAGATAACATCAAAGTAGTTTACTATCAACGGAATCAAATCGACGCTCAAGACCTTATCGCCTATCTTGATCTCACACGACTTGAATACCGACGACGTTACTAACGGTTCACTAATAGGCAATGATACGCACAAGTCATATCCTAGCAGTTCGGACTTAACAGTTAAATGCTTAACAAAATCATGGGACAAAAAAGAATGTGTTGAACCAGAATCCATGAGTATACATGCAGGATTTGAACATACAGGAAGAATACCTGATACGATCGTATCATCCGTATTCCCCGGTCTGAGTTGGAAATATCATCATTGTTGTTGCTCGACTCCCTTCCCTTTATCCACTCGTGGTCTCGTCTTTGACCCGCTCGGCATACTCGATGCCCTGGTACTCATTCCTGGTTGTCACTTACTCAGACAGTTCTTCGCTATATGTCCCGGTTGGCCACACTCAAAACATTTCCGCCTCATCTCTGGGTTGTAGCTCTTGGTATTCGAGGTTGTGTTGGGCGTGGTCAGATTCGCGTTCAAAGGACAATTTCGGGATATGTGCCCTAGTTGCTTGCAAAGGTAACAGGTGCTCAATAGATAGCAAGTCCCTTTGTGTCGCATATTCCATGTTGGGCACAACGGTCCCGAGTCTTCGACGAACGTACTCCTTCCTTGGCTACCCACATACGATCCCGCTCCTTGCATGAATGGTCTCTTGGCATTCCCTTGGCCTTTGCTCCTATTGTCGTTCGTTCTCTTCCCGTGTTGTCCTTGTCGGTATCGATTGACACTTTTCTCAGCTATGCAGGCAGCTTCTTCACCTAAAGAAACAGTCGAGTGTTGCAAAGTGTTAACACAGCTACAGATATTCTCCCTAAGTCCTTCCTCAAATTTACGAGCCTTATCTTCATCAGTTAGAATTGTAGTTTTCCCAAAATGCAACAAAGCATTATAACGAGAGACATACTCACCCACGGTCATATCTCCCTGCACCAAACTCGTAAACTCTTGACGTTTCTGAGAATGAGCAGATCGCGAAAAGAAACGCTTGTTGAATTCATCTTTAAATGTTTCCCTCGTAGTTGGCTTCCCTTCTTCAAGCACATTATCCCACCAATCCAATGCTTCTCCCATCAATGTATCGGATGCACAAAGAATTTTTTCTTGGTCGGTGCATATCGCTGTACGAAAATGTCTTTCCATGTCCATTATCCAATGATCAGCCAAGTCTATGTCAACTTGTCCATGGTACAAGGTCGGTTTCCGTTTATGAAACTGTTCTATATTCGTGTGTTGAGGTCTTGGTACCAATGGTGCATTGATATATCGAACTTCAACCGGTGGAGCCTGAACATTCATCTGATCCCGTTCACTTACGGCTTGGACAAAATTCCCCACCATATTCACTATCTGATCCATACGCGAATGTGGTGACTACTTTCTTATCGGGTCAGTCATGACATTTCAAGTATTCGCCTTGATAAGTACAATACATAAAAACTATGCATGCCATGCCACAATATATATATGCACAGGTCATCATTACAATCAACAGATGCAACCATGTGAAGTATTTCTACAATGATAACAATATTATCGTCACAATGATACACTCCCCTTAACGTCACTCAGTATATATCGTCACTCGTTCCCAAGGTTCTAAACTTATGCTCTGATATCACTAAATGTCATAGCCCGATCCCATAATAGAAAAATTGAAGCCCGTGACACGCCACCGAGGCTATCAATTCATTAACCCTCCCAAAAGAATTAGTTGAAGAACATTCAGCGCAAAAGAAACAACCTCTTTAAAAAAAACAGCAATCCAGTCAACTGATCTAAGGTCTGGTCAACTGGAAATGCAAGATACAGAGAGCTCAAAAACTCTGCAACCAGTCCAATCGACTGCTCCCCAAGTCTAGTCGACTGGGGTGAAAAATTATCAGTCGACTGTACTGTCCGGTCGACTGAAGTCCAGTCCAATTCAAAAGATCTGATTTTGTAACACGACCCAGTCGACTGTGTCGGGGACGCAGTCGACTGTTTTTCACAAATCTAATGCAATTAATTGCTCAACAAAGGGTCTGGTCGACTATTTTCATAAACCAGTCGACTGGTTTCATTGCAGCAGCACATTCTACAGATTTCAAAGTTTGAAAGTTTTCTAAATTCGACCAAGGGCCAAACACACACTCCAAATTCATTCCCAAGTGATCCTAACTGGATTATAACATTACTGAAACACAATTACAACATATTACTGTCCATTATAACATAACGAATTCGTTCTGAGATTCCAAATTAAACATAGATTAAAAGCCATAAAATTCTTATTACAACATTCCTATTTCGAAACTACAAGGTGCACATACTCCATCGCCTTCTAATAGCACTCCCAACACCCCGTGGTCACTTTCTCGATTCCTCGTCGGCATTAACACCTGAAATGGTGATTTGAATAACCACACATATTCAATTTGTTTAAGCTAACGCTTAGTGAATAAAACAACGATGAACATGAATGATAAACATCCTCGCATTCACATTCTCTACATTTCATATTAGTCTCCGGAGTCTCACGTGAACGTTCCACACACCTAGTCTGCGACTCCTCGCCAATAAATCCATGTGATAAGGTAAGACCCATGTTTCTTTTCTTCAAGCGTGCGACCTTATGCCTATAACGGCTCCACAAAATGGCTTGGTACCACATGTTCCTTTGACCCAAATAGCAATTAAACATGCTCAAATACATTTCACCATGCTTTCGACATAATCAAAATATTTCACCGTGCAATTGAGCCTACTTATCAATATAGTCGCCCAATATGAACTACACAATATATATCTAAGAACTAACACATGCTTCTCGTACAAAACATGAATACATGTCACGAAATCATCCCAAAACACATAGTTGAATCACTCACCTCCGATTGACGCTTTTAAAATTTGTTCCAAAGAAAACCCGAGCACAAAGATCGTGCAGAAGTCTGTCTAGTACGATTCCTATCGATCGAAAGTTCGATTATCAACTTTCTATGGAAATTCTGGAAAATGAGTTTTCGAAAAATTTATCCAAACAAGTCCTAATGGGTATCAAAACGACGTTCTTACCTCGAGGAGTTCGAATATCCGATAAAATATTTTGGCTCACGAACGGATCGTCGGATATATGCATTGCAAGCTCGAAGGAACCAAATCTCCTTTTTCTCTCTCCTCCTCTTGAAGTCAAATTAGGTTTTGTAACTAAAATATCTCACACTTATGTATATGTAGTGTTTACTTTTCAAAATTCCATTTAACTCCCCTCAAGGCCAACCTTCAATTAAGCACCCCTAATAGTAAATATCCAACTCAACTAGTTTTTCACTATGTTCCGTTTGGTGGCTAAAATGAGGTCCCACATGATTTTGTGAATTCACTAATTAGCCTACCAATTATGTTGCATGTTAATTCGTCCTTACAAGTATACAAAAATTAACGACAGAAATAAATTTTAAACATCAAAATAATACAGGTAGTGAAATACACTTGTAAAATTTTTTTTTCCAGATAAACATTTAGGGTATTCAACAATGAACGTCTCAATCTCGGAGAGACTTGACAACATCAAGACATTTATTCTACACCGTCTCAGAGGGTTCTCTTACACAGATACCCAAATCGACTCGTGAGTCACAACTCACTCACAAGTGTGTCACAATACACATCACATCACATTATCATGAATGACAATGTAATGAAATGCAATAAAATGCAAACGGGCGTTATAATGTCTAGTTTGATAGATAATATTAAGTTAAACAATCATAATTTTCTTATTTTTTTGGCATTTTGGGATGATTTTTTTTATTATGTATTTCTTAGAGATCTACGCAATGGGCATGGAAATTTTACAAAAAAAGATATGTTGCAGCCTGATTTTGAGATTTTATCTGTCTAATAGATAATAGAGAGCATTTTTGTTCACCCAAAAAATGGTTCACCAATGCTCACCCAAGCATCCCATTGGCCAATGCAGTGGGACCCAAGATTAAACATCATTTGTTTAATCCTGGGTCCCACTGCATTGGCCAACGGGATGCTTGGGTGAGCATTGGTGAACCATTTTTTGGGTGAGCAAAAGTATTTTCTAGATAATATTATCTGTCTTATCTGTCTATAGATAGATAATATTATCTGTTTATATTAACGACAACAACTTTCTCAATTCTTGGGCTTTTGGGTAATTTTTTTTATTTCCTATTTTCTTTTTCGAGATCTATGCACCTATGATGCCAATTTTAAGAAATGAATATGTTTTTGTTATATTTATGTAGCACCCAGAAATTTTCTAGAAATTCCACGTAGGAATCTAGAATAGTGACGTCACTCCAGGAGATGATTACAGAAGATCCATTAGGAGTCCTTACTAGGATCCTTGGTGATCGTCTTGACGACGACTATATCAGTTTAAATCTAGGACTTATTAGAATAGAAGTAACCCCGACGCACATAGTTTCTAAGTTAGAAACTATAGACGTATTTGGATTTAGGCATGTGTATAGTCTCACCTATTTCATCTGCATGCACTTTCGCAGTGTTGCACTTATACCATGCCTCAGCAGCACATTACAGTACACCAACTCAAGAGTGGGACCCACACTATACTTAGGAACTAAGTGGACCCCACCCTCATAATCTACCCTTGGATACACACAGCATACACATGCACGTACTTTGGGACTCAGAAACACATCTATATGCTCAAACCAGAGAATGGGACCCACAAACCCCTTTGACAGTCACGTGGACCCCACTCAATCTACCCTTGGACGCACACACACACACCCACTTATGCCTAAGGGTACACATTGTGCACCCACTACACACAACCAAATCTTCCCACCATTTCCTCTATATAAACACACCCCCTTCACACCATTTCACCCACACAAAATCTGTTATATACAGATTGTATAGGGAGAGAGAGACCGAGAGAGAGAGAGCTTGAGTAGAGAGAGAGAGGTCACTCAAACCTCCCCCACCACCCTCGGCCTATACACACACCTCCCCCTCTACATCATCTCTGCCTCACCCCTCTCCATACCATCTCAATCTACACCCACACACACACGCAGAAGACTAGAGAGAGAGAATAGAGACGCCGGAGGAAGAGAGGAGAGTTGATCGGAGAAGAATGAAGAAACCGAAGAAGAAGAGAAAGATCTGAACCCCTGAGGTAAAACCCCACCCCCCATTGCATTTCAAACCTTCTGCATGTCATCCAGGAGCCTCTAGACCCACATGCATGCCACCCAAACAGAGCTTTAAGCTCTGTACAAGCTCCGGCAGCCATTAGAGCTTCACTAAGGAGCTTGATTTATGAATCATCACCTCAACCCCTCAAAACCACACTAATCTGACCCTAGTGAACCCTAGTAAACCCCCTTATAGCAGTTTTTAATTTGGACACCGTTTAATTGGCCATGCAGGCCATTATTCTTTCAAATGACCGAAAGAATAATCGCTTAGTAGGAACCCTAAACGAATAACCCGTCCCTCCAGCTCCTAGTATATGATAGAGGGAAGGATTCCGGTCATTTCCCCGTTGACCTCGCTAATTTTGGTTGAGAGATGAGGGAGTTATGAAGAGAGAGGTGATCTCCGGCGAGCCCCGACTTTCCGGCGACGCCAGTTCGCCGGAGAAGACGAAGAGACCCGTTTGGGTCTTCGGGTTATAAGACCCGGGTTAGGGTCGGGTTATGGGCGGGTTAGTCTGAGTGTGTAGAAGGGTTAGGGTAGCGGGCCGGGTTGAGTTTAAATAACCCGTGGGTCAACTTAAGTCTAACGGCGTCGTTTTGACGCCGGGTTGTGTTTGGGGCGGGTTCGGGTATTAGGTGTGGGTCGCGTTGTGTCTAGGAATGGGTTAGGGTTTGGTTCGGGTTTGGTTAGGGTTTAGGTTAGCGGGCTGGGTTGGTTTGTGAGTGTTAGCGGGTTAGGCTTTGGGTCGGGCTCAGTCCGGGTTGGGTTAATGGGTAGGTTTAGTCTGTGTCTATGGTTGGGTCAAGTTTAGGTCCGGGTTTGGGTTATCGGGTAGGTTTAGTTTGTGAGTGTATCTGGGTTTCGGGTTCGGGTTAGGGTCAACCCGAATGGGTTTTTGGTTTGGGTTTCTTTGTTTGTAGAAATGGGTAGCCCGTTTGGGTTTCGGTCGGGTCGGGTCTGATCCATTGGGTCGCGCCCTTGGGTTTTGTTGAGAGTATATTCGGGTAACCCGTTTAGGTCGGGTCGGTTCAGGTTTGACCCGTCGGGTCTGAAGATATTATTATTATTATTATTATTATTATTATTATTATTATTATTATTATTATTGTTAAAAGGTTTTAAGTGGTTTAATAATTATAAATAATTTATAATTATGCCATTAAGGTTTTTAATATTATGGAATATTATTTTAATATTCTAGATATCATTATTATATTATAAATATTGTATATTTATTATTTATATGGTTTATATAAATAATAAATATTAGTTTTAAATGATTTTTAATAGTTAATAAATACCTACGTATATTTATAAATTCTAGAAAATTAGGGTAATGACCCTGTGACTATTTTATTATATAATGTAAGCTATAAAGCTATAATAGTATAGTCCAGTATTTTTAATAATTAAAAAGGAGCTATTTTATAAGTATATTAATTATTAAAAATACCAAACGAGCTCCGAAAATTATGAAATAAATACTGGTAGTGTATTTTAATATCTAGTATTTAATAAAAATACTTCTAAGTACTGATTTCTCTGTATAATTATAATTACATATTTAAATCCCATTTCGGGTATTTTCTGGCATATATTATCTTTAATAATTCATAATAAATAATCTAGGACTCCGAAAATTACGCGGTCAGTTCCCAGAGTCTTAGAATAATGTTTAGAACATTCCCGTAAAGTTTGATGACTTTTCGACTCGGTCGAAAATACAGCCTGTCTTTTAGGGCCTGCATTAGTATAGTAAGCCCCGCATATTACCTCGAAAAACGCGACGGACTCCGATTTGAGTCTAGTCAATGGCGTTGGACTTAGAATGACACGTAGATCACTACCTTGAGGTTTATGACCTCGTTTAGTAAAATTACCATTTTGCCCCTATAGTTGTACTCATACATTACTTCTGTTTATTCCGTTTATTGTTGTAGAACTTGACGTTTATCCGCATTTCGAGGATCGGTGACTCGAGGTGAGTTTCCTAACCTCACTCTAATCCTATTAAGACTAATATAAGATGATTAAAGTCACATGTATGATATTCTGTATAAGTGATAAGCTGATTTATGATGTCAAGTGTATTGCCGTTAATTATAAGATGTCTAAAAGCATGTTATGGTAGTGCTATCGCATACGTGAGCATGTCAAGGGTTTTATCTATATGTTTATCGGTATCAAATCCATGTTATATGATCCATGCACTATATGTTACGTTTCTGCTGTTAATTGTTAAATGCACGTTTTACGATGTCGTTGACTGAAAAGATAACGCATGCTATGTTATTAATAAAGAGGAATAAAAGTAGAATTGCATATGAGTATCGATGATGGACACACGTGCATTTCATAACATGTGTCAGCATGCGTCATGTACGAGAAAAAGAAGTGTTTGATGGGAATGTGAATGAGATGAGATGCGATTTCTGGATCCTATGGATCAACGGCTGACGAGCCGGGTGGACATGAACGGTTAGGGTTCCTAGCGCGCCTCTCGCCGTTGAAGACGTCCGGTGATGCGCATACGTGGTTGAAGACGCCCCATGTATCGTTGAATACGTCCGGCTAGTGCTCTAATATACTCCTCAGCTGTGTAGACGACCGGTGAGAGTATACACATGGTTGAAGACGTCCCATGTGCCAGTTTCATTGTTTACAGATAGTGTGCGCCGTGAAGACGTCCGGTGGCCTATCAAGGGAATGAGTATGAATTGGCTGTGATGGTATGTTATCATCCTTGATATACCGCGTGTTGTCAAGTAGATGAGAAAGAGAAAGTGAATGATGAGATTGAGTTGATGAGAAAATGATTTGGTTCAAATGATTTGGTTTTGGAAAGTTTTGGTTTTAAAATAAAATGGTTTTGAAAATATCTGTTTTAAAAGCAAGTGTCTTTGAAAAGAGTTGGGAACGAGTCTTATTGATCATGCATTTGCACGCACGAGTTTGTAATAAGGAAAATGAATTCTATGATGTTATATTTATCTGTTTACCTTTCTTGTTGAGACCTCTGCTATGCCCGTGGTGAGAATGCGTCTTTTGATAAGAGAATAACCATGCTTTAAAGTACTAAACTATGACGTGAGTTGAGAGATGTGTTGTATTTACTGATTATTGTGCGGTTGAGACTCTCACTCAGCCTTGTTCCAAGGCTGACGGCATGTTACGCCCTGGGCATTCGTATGCCCAGAGTGTTGCAGGTTTGGAGATAGATAGAAGAGTTCAGGATGCTGTACCGTGGAGCCAAGGAGAATAAAGCCTTGCCCAAGACCTGATAGACAGTTTCTCAAGTTTTAAGATTGTATAAATTGTTTAGTATGACCTCTTGTATTAAGATTGAAGTTATTGTAATCCTTGTTTAATTTTCCGCCGCTGTATTTACGCTCTGATAAGTTTAGATTATGCTTATGTTCTAGCATTCCCTTATGATTTTTATGGTGCGGAGTTAGAAGGACAGAACGGTTAACAAACTAGTCACGTGTCTACGGACCCATAAAGGAAAATTTTTATTTTCCCTATTTTTGGCTTACTCCGGGGCGTGACAATTTATGCTAAAAAAAATACAGCTTTTCATATTTGCTTAATTTTTTTTCCTTAGTATTTCAGGTTCAATGTTGATCTCGTTTGATAGATCTCATTTTGCTGATTCCAAAACATCAAATTTTACGAAAAACGGACTTATAGCACAAAAGTTATAGCAATTTGAAGTTGTTTAGGCATAAAAAGAACCTAATGAGTTAAATAAAAGTAGCATTTGTTTTAGCTTGGAAGGATTTTATTTGAGGGGCCTATGGCCGAAGCCCTCTAAAGTTTTGGCTTTCTAGAATAATGGTTTTTTTTTTTTTTAATTGCAAATTTTCAAAGTAGGAAGATTTTTGGGTTAAATGCATTTTGCACCCTCGATCAAACTATACCCTGATGGGCAATTTGGTCCCTAAACAAATTTTTTTTTTTCGCATTTTGGTCCTTCAACTAACAATTTGTGGCAGTTTGTTCCCTCCGTCACTTTTAGCTTCACTTTTAGCGTCACTTTTGGCGTCACTAAAAGTAACTTTTTCCGTCACGAAAAGTGACAGAGGGGGCAAACTGCCACAAAATGTTAGTTGAGGGACCAAAATGCAAAAAAAAAATTTGTTTAGGGACCAAAGTGTCAAGCAAGGTATAGTTTAAGGGTGTAAAATGCATTTTACCTAAGATTTTTTAAAAATTATGAAAAAGCTAATCTAAACTAGCACACTTTGGTCCCTCAACTATTTTAACCAAGTTGGCCCGTTGTTACATGTGTTGGGAACCACGTTGGGATTTTAAAAAAATTAATAAAAATAATAAGTATAGCATTACTCAATTAAATATGACTATTATTGTAAGGGTAATGCTAGGGACACAAAAGGGTCACAAAGAGATGCTCCAAAAAGGATGTGACATTGCCCTTAGAGTAACGCTATGCGTCAAATTGAAATCCTAAATTTGTTTGCCAAATGCTTTGTCCGTTGTACCATATGCAATGACATATGATACCACCAATGTCTGTCACATCATTGGTATCGTCGTTAAGCGATTAAAAAATCAAATATGAGATTCAAAATCAATTCTTTTACTACAACATACGAGTAAAAATTGGGACACACCCAAAGACATAATTTGTAGGACACAACCCAAAAGATGTGTCTATATCTCATGTGATGTCACTGGACCCCATAGTGACATAGGAGAGAGATACACACATCTCTTGAGTTGTGTCCCAAAAGTTGTATCTTTGGGTGTGTCCCAAGTATTGCCCACAGTAGACAATGTGAACAGAATGCTAGAAGAAATTAAGCTCCACATGTCCACCTCCCCTTGTACTTAGCCTATTTTTCACTTTACCCCTATACTTCAAAGCGTGTCACTAATATGCCCTGTAGTTTGAATTAAAGTGTAACTGCTAGTAAATGATTAAAATTTAACGGACATAAGTCATGTTGGGGAACAACTTTGGAGTTTATCAACAACTATCAACTCCAAAAGCTAAAATAAATTATTTAGCAAAATAGCATCTGCATTTGCAATGGCCAAAAGCTATATTGGACAACTTGTACCAATCACATTTTTTGTGATTTTGTAGTATAAGAGAAATAGCTATTAAATGGTTCACAAGGGGTAATAGTGACACGTTTAAAACTATAATGGAACAAATTGGAACATGTGCTCACTATAAAGAGTCAGAGTGTCACAAACTCCACTAAACAAGCTGTTATACCTTTAATTTTAACAGAATTGATAAGTGTTTTAGTTTAGTCCAAAGTACATGGGTATTAGTGACACAATTTGAAGTATAGGGGTTAAAGTTAAAAAAATAAAAAATAAAAAATAAAATACACTCTATTTTTGTAATTAACCATATTTTAGATAATAGGTTGAACAGAGTAATTGATGCTTATATTCTGTATAGGTATACATAGAAAGATTAGGGAAGATGATGATTTTTTTAATATCAAAATGACGTAGTTTTGTAAAGGATATTATTGACTTTTCATTTCTTTGATTACGTCTATTTTTGGAACAAACACTGATAGGAAAGGTATGTGTAATATTACAATATACGAAGAAGGTCCATGTAACTTTATCAAAGCTCAAGAGACGTCGAGTAATTTATCCAAAAATAATAATAGAGTAATAAAAAGGTTAATAAGATTTAGTCCCTTATAGTACACTTTTATAGAAATAGGTCATTCCAAAACTCAATGTAGGAATTAGCCCCTCAACTATTTTGGTGACCAAAATACACTCATATCATTCTTTATAGATATATATATATATACAGTCAGGCTCTAAAGAGGGCGCCCTCTCTTTATTAAATAGAGGACCTCTGTTTTGACCGTCGGATCATACTTAAAAACTATAAAATGACAATACTGCCCTTAATGAAAACAAGATCTGGCGGTCAAAACAGAGGCCCTCTCTTTAATAAAGAGAGGGCGCCCTCTTTAGAGAATTTTTGTATATATATATATATGCATATATATATGGTAACTGAATTTAAGATCATTTACTCCCCATTCATATATATATACACATATATATATACGGCCAGGCTCTAGAGTGAACATACCCAGTGAACATTTTTTTTTTGCCTGAAAAAACCCAAGAGCTGCCCCGCTGACCCGCGGGTTTTTTAGGCAAAAAAAAAAATGTTCACTGGATATGTCCACTCTACCCTGTTCACTCTAGAGCCTAACTGTATATATATATATACATACTAGGTTATCGACACGTGCTTCGCACGTGCCTATTTCCTCTTATTTCATCCTTGCTTCTTTGTCTTTTTTTTCCCCCCCATTTTAATCTTGATATCAATTGTGTAAAAATTGAATAATGTCACGCCCCGGAGTAGCCAAAAATAGGAAAAACTGACCTGTCCGCACAAACATTCTAACATAGAATATATAAATCAGAGTAAGGAATTCGCAAAAGCGTCTACTGGTATTCATGGGGGAACTTATAGTGTTTGCTACTTAGGCTATTACAGAGCTCCAAATGAAAACCACAAAAGATAAGTTAGGCGGTTAACGCCACTTAAGTTATTACATCAACCAAAAGATAGTTAAAACATAAAAGAAGTCTTAATTCGGAAGTAGGTCAAGGTCCTCCTTCTAGCTGGCAAACCCGTGACCTTCGTAATCATACTCTTCTTGAAAGTCTGCCTCAGGGCCACCTTTCGGATAGTTCCCATCTTGAGGATAGTTATATGCGTCTTCAGGGTTACCTTGGTAGTTCTCCTCATCATAACCTAGACGTAATATGTCCAGGGCAGGGAAGGAGCCGTTAGCTTTTGAAGCTAAGTGAGTTGACCTAGCCGATCACTCTTAATACAAACAATATATACAAGTACAACAAATATCTCGAACTTGAATATTTGATAAGCATTATCTCAATACGTATGATTGATGACATGATAATATGAATGAGATACGACACGATGCATCATCGATATATTCGACTTTACTCAACCACCGATGTTGACTTATGTGACTTGTTACATTACCAGTGTAACGCCGTTGGCTTAGAGTAGAATGATTACGTTGCTATCGTCGCCTAGCAGGGCCCTATAGCAGTTTTGATTTTAAAAAGAGTGTAATCATTGGACTCTTAGATCCTCGTGACCTTGCCGAGTGAATAGAATAGTTACAACGCTATCGTCGCCTAACAGGGCCTTATAGCATTTGAAAGGTAACTATTGTATTCAAAATCAGTTGGATACTTTGCTATCGTCGCCTAACAGGGCCCTATAGCGTATCAACCATCAACTCATACATAACTTCAATGATTTCAATGGAAACTCTGGCTATCGTCGCCTAGCAGGGCCCTATAGCAGTTTCATCGTTGTTCCCATTTACTTGACTGTACCACTCGGACCACTGCGGTCCACTCAAACATGTATAACCATATGATTGGGTTAGTCCCCGTGACTAACCATGCAGACGTCAATATTGACATCATGACTCGATTATGTTCAAATGAATGTTCATGTGATTGTATAAATGTGAAAACATGATAAGCAAGAATATCAACGGATATTAACTAAGCATAAAATATAGCTAACTAACATGCGTTCATCATATAAGTAAGAATCTTAACATTCACATAATTAATACTTAACCGCTACGTCCACATAGGGCACACTGGGTATTTACATAGTACACATAGAATAATTCTATAATATACCAAGTGAGTTAGGACGACTCACCTCGATGCGGTTGCGTAAAAGTAAGCGTAGCGGTTACAAGGTATATAAGCACATAGAATGTTGATTAATAAACGTACTAAAACAAAGGGCATAATGGTAATTGTGCCGGATGTGTTCCTAAACCTCAACGTGATGATCTAGACATCATTCTGAGTCTAACGCCATTGACTAGACTCAAATCGGAGTCCGTCGCATAAAAGGTTGTGTTTTCTAGACCAGTTTGGGACCCTAGAAATAAGCTGCATTTTTTGACCGAGTCGAAAGGTCACCAAACTTTACGGGGATGTTCTAGGTATTATTCTAAGACTCTAGGAACTGACCGTGTATTTTTCTGAGCTACGGTTTATTTATTATGAATTATTGAAGTTCTAAACGTCTAATAATAGACTGCGAGGTCCCTCATTACAAAAATATAATTTTGGAAAACATTTGGTCTTTATCAATATTTTTATTAAAAACTAGGCCTTAAAATAGGCTAGTGGCATTTTTCCCATAATTTTCGAAGTTCGTTTGGTATTTTAAATAATTTAAATGCAACCAAACGGGTCCTTTTTATAATTAACTAATAATTATTTGAAACATTAAAGTTGAGTTTTTTATATAATAATTTATAAAATAGAGGCATTAGGCCTTAGGAAAATTTGATAAAATTTTCCCCTATTTAAAAGTGGACATTAGGCATTTATTACCTAATTATTTTAATTAAAACTAATATTTATTATTTATTGAACTAAACAAACCATAAGCATATTATATTAAAATTACATTATTTTTCCATAATACAAAGTTACTACAAAAATAATATTTCAAATTATATAAGTATTATTTAAAATAGTACCTCAAAATTTTTTAAAAT
Source organism: Hydrangea macrophylla (assembly GCA_033977485.1). Lineage (NCBI taxonomy): Eukaryota > Viridiplantae > Streptophyta > Magnoliopsida > Cornales > Hydrangeaceae > Hydrangea > Hydrangea macrophylla. The sequence continues at coordinate 83,210,219 of CM066986.1, read as the reverse complement.
GCAACTTTGGTATTTAAACATCTATTTCAAAATAATTTAAACTATTAAAACTATTTATATCTAATTTTTTTTTTGTTACTATTTATTAATACATAATATATAATAAATGGTTCATTTATAAACTAATCTCAGTTATCAGAATAAAATAGTTACTAATTATTATTAAAACAGACTATTAAACTTATTAATCTAAATTAACAGGTTAATTAGGAATATAAAACAAATAATCTTAATTAAAAGCCAAGACCCGCGGGTCAACTTGACCCGAACCATACCCACGGGTTACCCAAGTGTACACTCATCCTGATCCAACTTAAAAGATCCGACCCGGTCCATTAATAATTGTTATAACCCGAACCCACGATCCATTTAAACTAACATACTAACCCACCCATATTCGTACCCGACCCGACCCAATGGGCAAACGAAATAACCCGGACCCTAAACGGGTCGTGTCTTCTCCGGTGAGGCAAAGCTGCCGCCGGCGACGCCCGATCCGCCGGAAAATCTCTCTCTCCTCATTACTCCCTCATCTTACCATTGAAATTCTCCTAACCAACGCCAAAATGACCGGAATTCTCTCCTCTACAACATACTAGGAGCCCATGATCCGGTTTATTCATTTTGATGTCCTACCAAGGGATTATTCTTTTCGGGTTTTCAGAGAATAATCGAATGCATGGCCATCCAAACACTTCCTAAACTAGAAGCAGCTTAAGGAGGGGTATGTGGGGGTCCTAAGGATCGTTTTGGTATAAATTTTAGAGCCTCTAGCTGAGTTTGGAAAAACGAGCCCCGGCAAGGGAGCTTTAATGGCTACCCGAGCCTGTTGGGAGCCTTAGGCTCTGCTTGGGGCGCACAGGTGAGGGTCTAGGGAGGTGCATGAGTGTGTATGAGTGTATAGAATGTACATACATTAAAATGAGGGGGAAGGGGGTGTTACCAAGCCTCGGTTTCTTTCTCTCTCTATCTCCGGCGAGTGCTTCTCTTCCCTCTCTCTGTGTGCCTTCTTCTTCCTGCTTCTCTAAGCTCTGTGTATGTGTGTATATGGTAAGGCAGAGAGGGATAGGAGGGTGTGCGGGTGGGGTTCTCTCACTCTAAACTCTCTCGGTAACTCTCTCACTATCAACTCTCTTATATAGCCACACTATACACCCATACATGTTTACAAACCTATACATGCACACCCATGTGACCATCTGCTCCGGCTCTGTTGAGGGATTGACTGAAAAGACTGAGCTTGGAGAAAGGAGCCGGCGTGGGAGGCTTTGCCGAGTCTTCCCGTTTCTTTCTCCATTCTAAATGGTCCAATTTTTTCACAAACCCACCTAGGCACGCCATCTCCACGCAGTGTGTAATTGCAGACTGTAAAATCTGTGGGGGGCTAGGTGGTTTTCGTGGATTCTTGGGAGGGTGTTTGGGAAATGGGTTTAAATGGGTTGGGTTTGTATACTAATGTGCAAGCCAGTCCAGGTAATTGCAGATTTTACAGGTTCGCGTGATAAGTCAGTCCGGGTTCGAAATTTCCAGTTTATAAGCTAATAATAAAATACTACATATTATTCATGTAGGTATCAGAAATAACTAATTTAAAAAGTACGGGGCCCAATTTATTAATAGCGAAAATTTACGGGTATTACAAATAAACTATTGAAAGATAGTATATTCTCTCGAATTATCTTCACTGACTTTTAAAATGTGAGTACTTCTATATTATTGGTTTTTTTTCACGTTTGAGTTGTGTTATAGCTTTGTTGTCTTTTTTTTTTTTTTTGTGTGTGCAATTTATAATCTTGTTTCCAATTGTGTAATAATTTAATAAATTAATGAAAAATATTATCTTTTGTCGAATTATCTTCATTGAAGTTTACAGTGTCACTACTTCTATATTATTGGTATTTGCTCCCCTTTGGATTCTGTTATGACATTCAAGTGTTGCAACTAATAATACATGGTGAGGATAATGAAATCTGAGTAAGTCATAGTTTCGAAATATGCTTCCACAATACTTTGTGCGGTCCCATTTTATGTGTCCATCTTTGCGTTTTCAAGCATTTTTTGTTTTCCTTTGAAGAAAGCAGTACAATTTTTTTATGAGTTCTTAAAGTTCCTTAATGGACAATATTTCTGAAATAGTAGATGATATGTGTGTGTAATAAAATTTTAGAGCATGTGTGTGTAAAATAAATTTATATCAATGTGTTAAATAAGTAAAATCTTAATTTGGTATGTACCTCTACAATTATCATACTGATATCAAATATTATTTTTGAACAATGCAAGTTGATTATTTCTATGCATTTGAGTATAAGATTTAAATAGTGTTGTTTCAATTTGGTATGAGATTTGAGTAAAAGTGAATTTGTTATGGATTTGGTTCTAGGATTAAAAAGCTTTTCAGAGTTTGTTGAACCAAACTTAAGTTTGACGCTTTTTCTTTCTTTTCACGGTTTTTATTTCTTTTTTCATTCTTGGTAGTATTGGTTGCATTTTGAATTGGTAATACATAATTTTGCTCATTACTTTTATATTTTGGCAATTTAAAATCTCCTTATCAATTGTGTAATCTCCTTATCAATTGTGCAATAATTGAATAAATTAATGAACGACAACAATGTCAGTACCTCTATATTTTTTTGTATGAGTCAATTTAATCTCCATATATTCGAAGTTCATTAATGGACAGTGGTTTTAAAACGATAAATAACACATATTAGGTATGTGTGTGTAATAAAAATAAATTTATAAGCATGCGTGTAAATTAAATTTATAGTCATGTGAGTGTAAATTAAATTTATAGACATGTGTGTGTACTGTAAAAATCAGTTTCAAAATAAAAGGAAAAAGGGAAAGGGGAAAAGCCAAAATGACAATATGTCTAAAAAAAAATCACAATATATAAGTCTTAAATTTCAGGAGAAAAGTTAACCAAAATGTAAATATTACAGACCAATACGTAATTAGCCATTATTATTGATTTATTTTAAGCGAATGGTAAATATGCAAAAAATTGTCCACGTAAATGTAATTAGACATAATACAATGTATAAATCCTAAATTTCAGGGAAAAAGTTGACCTAAATGTAAATATTAGTGAGCAATTCGTAAATAGTCATTATTGTTGACCTTTTTTTTAAGCGAATGATAAATATCCCAAAATCTGTTGATCTAAATGTAATTAGACATAATATTATTCATTTAATCCTCATTATTATATGAAATAAAATTTCAAGAGCTGACCTGAATGTAATTATTAAGCTAAAATGACAGAATTACCCTGTCACAAAACAACATATCTCTATGATGGTTATACAGATGTATGAGTAATTATGGTATAATAAAGAGATTTATGGTATTTAACTAACTCTGCAATCAGCGTTTAGGCTCTTTTATATATAGGAGGTTGATACATATATATATATATATATTCATTTGCTAAAAAAAATATCCACATGCATTTTCGAATTCAAATGAAAGTGAGAAAATTTCACAGGCAATCGTGGAGAGGGAGAGGCGTTTTACAACCAAACCTAATGTCACAGCCCGGTCCCACAATAGTGGAACCGGAGCCCGTGGCACGCCACCGAGGCTAAACCAATTCATTAACGTTCCCAAAGACTAGGTTTGAAGAACACACGCAGCGGAAAAAAACAAAACACATTTTAAAACCAGAGGTTCAGTCGACTGGGTCGGGGCCTCAGTCGACTGAAGCAGGCAGAAACAAAATAAACACATTAACCTTCAGAGGTCCAGTCGACTGAGGCATGGCCCAGTCGACTGCTTCTGCCAAAATAAGAAGCAGTAGCTGAACTGCACTGCCCCGTCGACTGCTTTTACCATATTAAGGGAAATTAGTTAACTGCACTATCCCGTCGACTGCCCCGTCGACTGCTTCTTTGACAGCAGCCTATTCTGCAGAATTTCAAGTTTTAAAGCTTTCTAACTTTCACCAATGATCAACCACTCAATCCAAACTCAATCCAAAGTAATCCTAGCTGTATTAAAACATTTCTAAAGCAGAATTACAACATGTTACTAACTATTACAACGGGTTAAATCCATTCTATCATACGAAGTTAAACATAAGTTAAAACGATAAAAATTCTTATTACAACATCCTATTGCCCCAAAACTACAAGGTTAACATTCAAGTTGCCTTCCAAGCGAACTCCCAACCCTCGTGCTCACTTCTGCGATTCCTCGCCAGCATTTACACCTGCAATGGTTATTTGAATAACCACACATATTTCGATTTGTTTAAGCTAATGCTTAGTGAATAAAACAACATATGCACATGAATGATAAACATGCTTGCATTCACATCTCTACAATTCATACTAGTCGCCGGAGACTCACGTGCCCGTCCATACTCCCAATCCGCGACTCCTCGCCAATAAGTCCACGCGAAAGGGTAAGACCCATGATTCTTCTCTTCAATCGTGCGACCTTAATGCCTATATCGGCTCCACAAAATGGCACGGTGACCACGTGCTCCTTCTGACCCAAATAAGCAACTTAACATGCTCAAATACATATCACCATGCTCGCGGTAATCAAAACATTTCATCGTGCTATTGGGCCTACTTATCAATATAAATGCCCAATATGAACTACACAAGATATCTCTAAAAATTAATACATGCTATTCAAACATAACATGAATACATGTCAAGAAACCATTCCAAAAACATAGTTGAATCACTCACCTCCGATTTACGCGCTTAAAATACGATCCAAAGAAAACCCGTGCACAAAGAACGTGCAGAAGTCCGTCTAGTACAATTCCTATGAATCAAAGTTCCATTTATCAACTTTTATGAAAAATTCTAGAAAACAACTTTTCAGAAAACTTAGCCAAACAGGCCCTAACATATATCAAAACGAAGCTCTTACCTCGAGGAGCTCGAATATGAAATATGGGAGAAAACAAACTGACGGAAGGTCGTCGTTTGGCGTCGCAAAGCTCTAAGCTCCAAAATCTCCCTCTAGCCCCCTTTTGGCCTCCTTCTTGAGCTTTTAGGTTAAACTTATGAAAAATATCTCATCCATCTCTATCTATATATAGGCAACTCTTTTGGAAATTACGTTTACCTCCCCACGAGTTTTCCAAACTCCTAATCAGTCTCTGAAACTTTCTATACAGCTTATTCATAGCTTTACGAGTGAAACTTCAAAATTATAAAAGTTTTCGACTAAGTTTCGTTTGGTTGCTAAAACGTGAATTTCTACATGACGTTTCCGAAGTTGCTAATTAGCCTACCAAATTAATAGCGTGTTAATTCGTTCTCACCAGGATACTAAAACTAACAACAGAAATAAATTCTAAAACAGAAAATAATACAGATATTGAAATACACAGGTAAACATTTATTTCCAGATAAACATTTAAAGTGCTCCACAATAACCATCTCATACTCGGAGAGACGTCAAAACATCGCAACACTCAATCACTACAGTCTCAGAGGGTTCTCTAATACAGACACCCAAATCAACTCGTGAGTCAAAACTCACTCCAACAGGTGTCATAAGACACGCCACATCACATTATCATGCATGAAAATGTAATGCAAAAGCAATAACACAATGTGGGTGTTATAATACTCTCCCCCTTAAAAGAAGTTTGTCCCCAAACTTATACCTCATGTCTCGAAAAGGTGCGGATACTGAGTACGCATCTCATCTTCTATCTCCCACGTCATCTCTTCCGTAGTTTGGCTACGCCATAATACTTTCACTTTCGATATTACTTTATTTCGTAAGACTTGATCCTTTCGGTCTAAGATCTCTACCGGATATGCAACATACGTTAAATCACTCTGAATCTCATTCGATGTCGGAGTCATCACTTGATCTCTATCCTCCACTAAGTGTTTACGTAACAATGACACGTGAAATACGTTATGCACTTGATCATACTCACTCGGCAATTTCAAACGATAAGCTACGGGTCCAACCTTTCCAACGATCTCAAAAGGTCCTACATACCTCGGGTTGAGTTTCCCGTATCTACCAAATCTGGTTATTCCCTTTGAAGGTGACACCTTCAAATACACCAAGTCTCCTACATTGAATTCCAACGGCCGTCTGCGCTTGTCGGCATAACTCTTATACCTACTCTGGGCTGTCAGTAATCGTTGTCTAATTACCTTTATCTTATCCGTTGTTTCTTGTACAATTTTCGGCCCTTCAATCTTTCTTTCTCCCACCTCTGTCCAACTAATCAATGAACGACATACACGACCATATAAAGCTTCATAAGGAGCCATTCCAATACTCGACTGAAAACTGTTGTTATATGCGAACTCAATTAACGGTAGGTGGTCTTCCCAATCACCCTGGAAATCAAGTACACATAACCGAAGCATGTCTTCCAAAATCTGGATTACTCTCTCTGATTGGCCATCAGTCTGAGGGTGAAAAGCGGTACTGAAGTGCAATTTGGTACCCATTGCTTCTTGCAAGGCTCTCCAAAACTTCGATGTAAAACTTCGATGTAAAACTACTATCCCTATCCGAAACGATTGAAACTGGGATACCATGTAGTCTCACAATTTCACGAATATATAACTTAGCTAACATGATTGGCTTAGTTGTTCGGATGGGTAGGAAGTGCGAAGACTTCGTCAAACGATCAACGATCACCCAAATAATAGTGTTCGATCTCTTCGACCTCGGAAATCCGCTAACAAAATCCATTGTTATGTGCTCCCATTTCCACTCGGCTATCGGTAACGGTTGTAACAATCCCGAGGGTACTTAGCGTTCGGCCTTTACTTGTTGACAACTAGTACAACGTGAAACATAGCGTGCTATTTCTCTCTTCATTCCCGGCCACCAATAAACATGTCTCAAGTCTCTATACATCTTGGTGCTTCCCGGGTGAACGGTATACTTTGTGTTGTGTGCTTCCTCTAGGATGTTTCGCTTCAACTCTTTCTCACTAGGTACACAAATTCTACCCCTCAATCTCAACACATTGTTCTCAAACGTGAATCCCGGTTGTTTGCCCATTGGAATCTCATCACAAATCTTCTTCAAAGCCACGTCTTGAAGTTGTTTCTCTGCGATCTCGTGAATCAAGAGTTGTTGTGCCACCATTGTTGACATCAAGCCACTTTCAATCCTCAGTATCACTTCAAGCTCCAAATTCTCCATATCTCGTACCAGTTCTTTCTGAGAAGTCAAATCTGATGCGGTGTTGGTTGGTACTTTGCGACTAAGAGCATCGGCGACGACATTCGCCTTGCCCGGATGATACTGAATTGACAAGTCATAGTCCTCCATCAACTCTAGCCATCTCCTTTGCCTCATATTCAAATCTCGTTGTGTAAACAGGTACTTCAAACTCTTGTGATCCGTATAGATCTCACATTTTTCTCCATATAGGTAATGACGCCAAATCTTCAATGCAAAAATCACAGCGGCCAATTCTAGATCATGAGTTGGATAATTCTTCTCGTGCGGTCTAAGTTGTCTCGATGCATACGCAATGACTTTATCACCTTGCATAAGAACGCAACCTAAACCTCTATATGAAGCATCACTGTAAATAATAAATCCTTCAGTCCCTGACGGAACGGCTAAAATTGGTGCTTTCACTAGTCGACCTTTCAACTCTTGAAAACTTTCTTCACATTCCGGACTCCAAACAAAAGCAATATATTTCCTCATTAACTGCGTCATCGGCAATGCTATACGCGAAAAGTCTTTTACAAATCTCCGGTAATACCCAGCTAATCCTAGGAAACTTCTGATGTCTGTCACATTCGTCGGTCTCACCCAATTGGTAACTGCTTCTATCTTCTGAGGGTCTACAGAAATTCCCTTTGCCGACACTATATGTCCAAGGAAAGCTATCTCGGTTAACTAAAACTCACACTTCTTCAATTTGCCGAATAATCTCTTTTCACGCAATCCTTGTAAAGCTAATCGCAAATGATGCTCGTGATCTTCAACGCTTTTGGAGTAGATTAGGATGTCATCTATGAACACGATAACGAACTCATCTAAATAATCCTTGAAAACACGGTTCATCAAATCCATGAAAGCAGCTGGTGCATTAGTCACTCCAAATGGCATAACCAAAAATTCAAAATGACCATATCGAGTCCTGAAAGCTGTCTTCTCAACATCTTCCTCTTTGACTTTCAACTGATGGTAACCAGATCTCAAGTCGATCTTCGAAAATACCTGAGCCCCTTGCAACTGATCAAACAAGTCATCTATTCGCGACAAAGGGAATAGATCTCTCTTATTAAGTATAGAGCCTTCTCTAATACCAATTGAAATTGCTTGCCCTACTATTGTACCGAAAAAGGGAATGTAACCTACTACGTGTAAACTTGTGCTTGTGAAAAGTAGAATGTAAACCAAACACAAGTACACAATATTTTACATGAAAAATTCCAATAAAAAAAAAACACACACCTAGAGTTAGTTACTAATATAAGGGGAATAACAAAAACTTAAAACAGACTTAGACCTGACCAGAGTCGCACGGAATAACTGCCTGGCATCACTCAACGGTTCGCTTGTAATCTCATTTCATTTTGGAATAGCCTTGATCTCACAACTCCTTACAAGCCTCAGTGTCGCACCAATCGTAACCTCACCAACGAATCTAGCTCCATTTATGAACTACTATACCCTTGATTGTAAGGGAGTAACCTAGGATTATTAAAAAAAAATGCATCTAGTGAGTGTTTTGAATGCTTCTAAGTGTATTTAAAGATCTCTAGTTTGCAGAAATGGATGTCTTCAAATTCAAAGCCAAAGTCTCTATTTATAGGTTTTGTTGCAAGGTTGAAGTTCCAAGACCGCTCCAACGCCGGTGAGACTGTTCAAACGATGCCCTTCGGATATGCTTTTGAACGGTCTTTCAAACGGCCAGGTCGGTCAAATTTTTTTCAGCGATTACGTCAAAATTGAACACTACCGTTCCAATGTTGTACCATTCGAAGGCTACCGTTCGAACGCTATAGCAGTTAATAAAAATTTCTCACTTTGTTTTTAATAGGAAAAATTGCATTTTTCCAAACATAAATTTAAACATATTTTTAATATATCTATGAAAACATTTTGTGAGTGTGTGAAGGAACTTAGGCCATGTAACCAGTTTTCTTACAATACTACAAAAAAGTTCACTTTGAGCTTGATGTCTTCATTTGAGCAGCTTGAGTCTTCGTAATGTAACTTCAGTTATTTAGAGGCTCAGTACCATAAAAGTTATAGAGTGAATTATTTATATATGTCACGGAACTTTTTGTGATACTTTAATTTGGACTAATTGTCCCAACACTAATTAACAAATTTTAGCAAACACTCATCATTCTGAACTTCCACTGAATTTTTCAAAGCAAAAACATATATATTGGATTATCAATCTGTTCTGCTTCATACCAAACTAAATATCAAAATCACATACAACTAGCTCTTTGAACTTTTTAGAATTCTAATCGATTGACTTTGAGCTGAAAATTTGCGTTCGAATAAAATCTTCTCACCAGAGAACTGCGAGAAACAGAGCTTCTAAACTACACTTGCCAATATATCTTAGAATCATGATAGAATCTCGAGAATCAGATCTTAAGAACTGATCTTCAAATCAGACAAGATATGCTCGCCAATCAGATCTTCAAATTACCTGAAAATTACAACTTTTACCAATTTAAATCTATGCTCCTATAGAAAGGACAATTTTGAAAGAAAAATATTAAATTCATAATGTCCGTGATGTTTCAAACAGGGAAGTGTGATCCTGGAGGACTTTTTAACAAACTAAGAATCGAAATGGACCATAAACTTCGAGACTTACCTCCAGGGATTTTTCAAGAATTTTTCAATAAATTAGAAATAAAAATTGATCATGAAAAAGACCAAAAGAGGGGGCAGGAGAGAATGCAACACAATTATTTTTGGCAAAACCACTATGGTCTTGGATAGTGGTTTTGTTAGTCACAATTTTTTTGTCATAGTGTTACAATTTTATCTCATAGTAGTTACAATTTTTTGTCACGGTGGTTACAACTTTTCTCATAATGGTTACAAAACCACCTTTGTTGCAATTTTTTTCTATGGTGGTCACAATTTGCTTTTCCGTTTGGTCAACTGACAGAGGGGAGGTAAGTGTTACGCACGTAACTGTAAACCTCTGTTAGGAAACTGCGTTCCCAGAATCCATTGACAGCGCATATAAGTTGGTACTGCAAAAAATTACGTGAAAACTACAATAACCATACAAGGATGGAACTAGGGTTACCTTAAACTGGTAAAACGGATTGCTGTAGTAGACGAATCGAGAACATGGGCTCGATAACAGCTCATGATCTTCTACCGTATTCTTTTGCTGCCAGAATATCGAACTGAGTATGGGCTCCTTCGAAATCCTTTATGTTTCTACTCTCTCTTTTTACGCTCTCTTTTCTATTCCGAGTTATAATACTCTTGATGAAAAAACGCAAACTGAGGAGAGAGCCAAAGCAGCATATATATAGGCTACGATAGGGACCATAAGAAGTCAATAAGGAATAGGCTTCCTTATGGAATTAGGAAACCCTAATTCGAACTGAATCAGATTCCTATTTCCATAAATTATAATTCATACCACTAAAGAATTATAATTGCACTCCTACCCTTATCTCAAAAATATATTTCGAGCTCCATGTTATTAAATGCTTATTATCTCCACATGTTAAGATTACAGATATCCATTAATTAAATATAATTACTGACAATCAGATTTAATTAATCTCTTAAAATTCCTTGAGATCCTCTGCTTAACTTATCTGATATGTCGGATACAAAATTCACCTGCAGGGTTTGACATAATCAAAACTTATAAGCTTTCTCAAGGGGATATCATCAATCCCAAAATTGAGACATGGATTCCATCATGAATTAATATCCACCACACAATTAATATTGTCACCCAATCCAATGAGATATTGACCCATTTAAGGATCTTACCTTTTTAGGGATCAAAGTGTAAATATCAAATGTACGTGTCTATAAATTAACTTAGGATTTAGAGCATAAGCACTCATAATAGTCATGAGGTATTAATTATCTTATAAGTCAGTATAAAGATAATTACCCCAAGTCGGTCCCGTTTAATACACAAAGTGTACCAGCATGGTGAGTTGAAACTATACCGTTTCCCGCAGTCAAGACAAACTTACTACAACACCATGCTGCAGTCCTACTGACGGTGTGTCCAATCCATCTAAGACTATAAACCAAAATCTTACATTCTACAAGATCCGATGGTCTTATCTTCAGTGTGTAAGCCGAACTCTACACACCAAATCACCTACTATGTGGAATGAAAGACACACATGCATAATATTAAATAAACAATATAATACAAATATTGCCCACATAGATTCTCATAAAAATGGATTAATTGATTTTATTAAATGAATAATAAATCAACTACATAAAGCATGGCTTTTAGTATATATCCCTAACAACCTCAAGGGAGGTCTGTGTAATTTTTGAGAATACAAGGGAGGTCCGTGTAATTAAGACATACCTCAAGGGAGGTCAGTGTAATTAATCTTTTTTTATGAGTAGACAATACAAAATGAGAAAGGAAATGGGAACAAAGATTAGACTCTTTTTATGAAGAAAAGATAAATTATCTTTTGGTGGTGGATGTTAATAACTTTGCTTAATTTTTCTTCTCTGACTACATCTCTCTCTCTCTCTCTCTCTCTCTCTCTCTCACACATACACATACACACACAAACACACTTACCAAACGCAGAAATCAGTCGAGTTTGGTGTCACTATTGAACACCTCTAGTATAGTGAGTCCTTGGTCTCAGTTATCGTTATCGTAACCCTAGACGGCAAAGCATTCAATTTGGAGGTTGAGAGATCTGACACAATCGATAGTGTGAAAGCCAAAGTTGAACAGCAAGAGAAAGGAAATATTCCTCGGGAAGTTCAACATCTAATCTTTGTCGAAAATCAATTGGTTGACGATTAGACCCTAGCAGACTGCAATGTCTAGGAACAATCCACTCTCCACCTCAAGATGAGGCTTTCTGGTGGTGGCACCCAATCTACTCCTCGCCCCAGCGACGGATCCGCTTCATCATCAACTACTTCTTCTTCTTCAACTGTCGCTCAACATCATCATCACCATCATCATCTACTTCTACTTTCCACTTCTTGAGGAACTGGAGACTTTGTGGTGGATTGGCATCATCATCATCTACTTCTTCTACTCTCATCCCATCATCTTCTTCTACTGCCCCATCATCGTCATCAACTACCGCCCCACCATCATCATCTACTTCTATCATTGCCGCCCCACTATCATCATCATCTACTTTTTCATCTACTCTCATCCCATCATCTACTTCTACTACTGCCGCCCCACCATCATCATCTACTTCTACTCTCCACTTCTTGAGGAGACTTTGTGGCGAATCGGCATCATCATCATCTATTTCTTCTACTCTCATGCCATCATCTTCTTCTTCTGTCGCCCCACCATATCATCTACTTCTACTACTGCTGCCCCACCGTCATCATCTACTACCGTTCCATCATGATCATCATCTACTTCTTCTACTACTGCCCCATCATCTACATCGTCATCATCAACATTTAGTGTTGACACATTACTTAAGGTAAAAAAGCATCTTCCTAAGTTTTGCTTCTCAATGTTTCTTGCTTTCAATTACCATTTAATCTTCTCATCAAAAGGAGATGTCGATTTCTGTACATCCTCACTTTCTGATAGATCTCATCTGGTGGTTTCGATTTCTGTACATCCTCAAATTTTCATTTACTACTTGGACCAAACCTAGCCCAATTTTGTCAGATAGGCTCTCTCTGCTTAGTTTACAATGTCTTTTTCTTCATTTTTGCAGTCTTATTGGAAAGCATAATGGGTCATTGAAAGAAAAAAAGAAAAGAAAAGAAAAAAGAACTCAACATTTAAATTGTAATTAACGAGATTTTCTTTGGTAAAAAACTCATTCTTGATTTCTCCATAAATAAAACTAAAATGGGAATTAAGAAATTTTAAAATTTTGTTGTCTTAGATCTTATAAGAGCCCAAGGCCAGCCCAACCATTTGACGCCTAGGCGAGCTCTTCAAGCGAGGCCCCTGTAGCGAACTGACACGGGTGTTCGGGGATAGCGACCCTTAGGTGAATTTTTTTTTGGGGTCCATTTATATATTGTTTGGGATATGATTAATTTTCTGTATATAAAAACAAATATGCCTTTTTTTGTGAAATTTTATGGCCATTTTGAGAATTGTGTGTTTGGTATCCTTATAGTTGTATTGTGTATTGTGAATTTTGATCTTTCTCTATCCCAACGCCTTTGTATAGTTCAGGTCTGTGTGCATATTATCACCTTTTTTTACTTTGAGGCTCTGTTTGGTTTATGGGTTCAATGAAGAAAAAAGAAATGAAAACTGAAATCACTTTTCTTTGTTCGCTTATTAATAAGAAATTTGGTGAAAACGTACGTAGGAGCAAAAAGAAAACGTGTCCTATGAAAATATCTAGTGTTTTGAGTCTCATATCTCCCTTTTTTCTTAAGTTAGTATTATACTTTAGTAATTGTTAGTTTTTGATATTGTTTAAGCACTCTCTAAATTCATTAACCAAACTAACCTAATAAGAGTTGATTGTGATTGTAATTTGTACTTCTCAGACTAATGGTAAAACAATTTGTGTTGAGCTAAACTTAGACATGTGAATATAATGCTAGGGAAAATTCTTAGAGTATGGGCTATTACAATTGAGCCAATATATTGCACACAATGTTATCAGGGGCGGATCAATGTAGGGGTAGATCTATGTCCTAAAATTTAATTAAGCCCCCTATTCTATTAGGCCTCGTTTGGCAAGCCAGATAAAACTAGCGGATAAGACAGGATCGGATAAGATTGTAATTCTGTCTGACAAGCTGTTATATTGTCCTGTGTTTGGAACATGTCTGGATATAAGGAGATCTGAAAATGATAAAGAAAAAAAAAATGGACTAGAAAAAAAAGTAGATCTAAAGGGGGGAAAAAAAAGGGATGGAGGATCTGAAAAAAAAAAAAGAAAAAAGAAAAAAAAAAACATGATTTGAAAATGAAAAAAAAAAGAAGAAGAAAAAAGAAAAAAACAAAAAAGATCTAGAAAAAACAAAACAGACATGAGAATGAAAAAGGCAAAAAAAAAGGATATAAAAAAAAAAAAGAGATTTGAAAAAAAAAATGAAATAAAAAAAATTTCCCCAAGATGTTATCTCAAACTTCTAATCCCACCTAATATCCCCCCTCCCATGGGTTAGAGTTATTGCACTCTCCATGAGATAAAAACCTAGTTCAGGACTATTTTATCCTGTTCGATGGTGCCACCAAATGTCGAATAGGATAAAAGTTATATGCCTCTTATCCTGACCACCCAAAATGTTTAGAGGTTGTGTTATGGTAATTAAATTAGGGAACTTCTCTCTGTCTGAAAAAAAAAATAAAAATAAAAAAAATAAAATAAAAACTTTAAGGAACTTTTACTTAGGTGGTTTTGCATGGACTTATAGAGAATGTTCGGAATTCCCTAGACTTAAAGGAAATCATTGAATTCTCTAGAGTCTTTTAGAGACTTGTACAAAATATTATAAGCAGGGTGACCTTCTAGAAAGATTACTTTATTAGGATGTCCAAAACTTCTAAAATACTATCATGAGTTTCTATTCCATTGGATGATCACCCCCTATATAAATCTTGGTCATTGGTCGTACTAACAATTATTTATAAGTAGGGTGACCTTCATCAAAATTAGTTCAGAATTATAAAGTTTCTCGAGAAAAAAAAAGACTAAACTTCGTAGAATTATGCAGATTATTGACCGAAGAGTAAAAAATGCATACTTATGTGCTTTCTCTACTTTTTTATATCTCTTTTATCGTCAAATATAAAAAGCCTACTTAAGTCTTGTAACACATAAAAGATAGCCCCTCTTGGGCCAAATTCCTGAATCCACCCCTGAATGTTATTCCAAATTTTTTCTTTCCTGTCAAATTGGAGCCATATTTAAAGACTAAAATATCAGGGCCCTAGGCGACCGTCTTGGTAGCCTATGCCTAGGGATGGCTTGTAAGAGCCTATATATTTGCTTAATTGTAATAATCCTTTTTTTTTTTTTGTTGTGTAAAGTGTTTTGTTTTTGTTGTAATTATGGATGCAGATCTTTGTGCAAAAAACCCCAATAGACATCATATCTTTTGAATATTACAAAATTTTGGACCAATCAACACTCGCCCTCTGCGTTCTTCCTCGCATCACAACCCTCGCCGAAGAGAGAAAACCTTTGGAGGTTAAGTGCTCTGGTACCGGTGAAAGAATTATGTAGGTTGAGATGTCTGATGCAAAATGACATAAAAGCCAATATTCTGAAAAAGGGAGGGATTCTATAGAGGAACAATGTTTGATCTCCGCTGGAATTTAATTGGAAGATGGTCTGACCCTAGCGGATTACTTCATCCGAGGTGAATCCACCATCCACCTTGTGAGGAGGATGTACGGCAATGGTGTTGGTCGGATTGTCTCGAACACTCGGTTAAGCGATCCTTCTCACAAAGCGTGAGATATGTTTCATTTTTATTGTTGGAGCATATTCTCCAAAATGTTTCGCTTTTATTAGTAGAGCATCTCCAATTGTATTTTCTTGAGATTTTTATCAGATAATTCCTTGTTCCCAATATGGAAAGGGTTGTTAGGCTCTATTTGGGAGTGAGAATTTTACATCTTAGGATTATGGAAGTAGTACCTAACTGAATCCCAGTTTGTCATCGTTATGGCCTTATGGGATGTTTACATGTGACTTTTCTCCTTTTGCATTTCTAACTCTTTTATGGAAATGAAAATAAGTATTTCCGTGTTATTATTATCTCTAAGCTATTCAATTGAAACTTCCACTAGAATTATTGTAAGGGTTAAATACATTTTGCTTCCATGTGGTTAGGTCCATTTTCACTTTATTCCATTATAGTTCAAAAGTGGACACTTAACCCCCCGTGGTTTTGGACTAAAGTGAAACTGTTAAATTTCTCTCAAAACAGATGAAAACTCTCAAATTGGCCAAACAAATTAACACTTAGCCCCCTTTGTGAGGTTAATTTTGGGGTTAATCCTCTATGTGGAGATAATGTTGTCATTTACCCCACCTATATGGGGTTAATTTTTAGGGTTAATTATATTAACACCCCTTGTAGTAGATTCATTTTTAACTCACACCCCTAAACTAGTTTACTCGGTGAGTCCACCCCTTTATCTATTGACCCGTAATATTTAGTACCCTTTAGTTAACCAGCCGTTAGTAAAAGTGATAGAAAAAGCACGTGACCCAGCAGTTTCAAATTGAAATTATTTTTTAGACAAAATTACCCTTATATTTTCACCTCCGTCTGCAACTCTTATCTTTGAGCAAAATTGAAATCTCTCTTCTCAGTTCTCCCTCACAGTAACTATCATACAACCATTAGCTATCTAAACCACAAAAATTCCACTAGCAGAACTACAAGCAATCATGTCCCTCTCATCCAAATTCCACAACCAATTAAACCCGCCCAATTTTTATTTTTTATTCTTTAAGTCATCAGTTCATCTTCATCACCACACCAAATACCCATCATCATTTACACCCTAAATCCACTATGTTTTTGCTACTGAGTGTGTTTTGTTTACTACCACAGGTACATCTGAAGGAGATGAAAAAGATGAACACTGTGGTGCTTTACACGCGCCTACTGATGAGATGCAGATAGGTGGTGCTTGTTCCCTATTAGCTGATGGTACACTCTACAATGTGCCAATCGTAATACCTCATACCGGTGTTCTACTCGATGTGGAACGAAAAAGTGATTCAGCTACTAAAGCTTCTTCTCCAATCTGCACGCCTCATCATAAAGCTGTTATTCCCTTGTATGACCATGATAAACTATTAAAGAATAGTCATCTGAATGGAGTCTTTGATTTGTCTATCACTCATGGTAGATTATTTAATGAAAAAATCCAAGGTGGCATGCATGTGCCCCGAGATGATAAGGACGGTTAATTTGTTACTCCTTGTTTTAAGGTCTGGCCCACATTTGCATGAGCTCTTTGATGATACGGGTCCCATTGTTGCTGATTTAGTTGGCATTCAACAATCACAATCTGGTTAATTTGTGGTTTCTCCGCCTAACCATTTTGCTCCTCATGTTATACCACCCTATAATGGCCATGAAGTCAAAGGTAACATGGACCTCACAGGCAAGCTTGTTGCATACAATGCTGCGGCTTCCCAATCTACAGCTAGCGTCTCGTTACCACCTCTAACCGAAGATGTTGATTTGCAACAAGTGGCTTCTACTATTCCTAGGAAGGACAAGTGTCAAGCTCAAGACTTTTCTGATGTTGGGTCTCTAGAGTCTCAACCATACCGCATCCAAGACCGTATGGGGTCAAATTGCAGCATTGCTATTCCTGACCCATCTATACCTTTATTTAAGGATGTTTGTTTTCCCTCCTTGATAGGTGGGTTGGCAATTGGGCACGAAAGGGCAGTCCCTGATGCTATTTCGGATTTTAAGTTCAGGCCCTGCTTCTGAGTTTTCTCTTGAATATTTTGAGCATGGAAGGACCAAGGATGGCCTTATGCTTAGAATCCCTAATGACATTACTAACCAAGGTAAGAGTGAGTGGGGGACAACTCTGGTTGGGCATTTTATGGGAAGAAGGCTCCCCTACTCAATGGTTTCTTCCGCTGCTAAAAAGTTTTGGGCTAAAGATGATCTTGAGGATCTATTTGCTATGGATTCTGGATTCTTTTTCTTCAAGTTCAACGGCACTAGTGCAAGGGATGCTACTTTAGAGGGAGGGCTATGGTATATTGCGGGTCAGTCCATCCTGTTAAGACCATGGAAACCTAACCTTAAGCTGGCGAAGGATGCTAAGTCCATTCCAATCTGGGTTAAGTTATATGGGATTCCTTTGGAGCTCTGGAATCCAAAAGGAATTAGTTACATTGCAAGCTTCATTGGGAAACCATTACGTGTGGATAGTGAGACTGCTAGCCGTAGAAGAATCGCCTTTGCAAGAGTTTGCATTGAGGTTAGTGCTGATTTTGAGTTAATTAAAGGATTTGACATCGAAGCAGAAGATGAAAGCCTTGGAGTTCCTGTTCTCTCAAGTTCCAAGTGGAATATCAATGGACTCCTACTATATGTGATAAATGCTTTATGTTCAGGCACAATTGTGACCGGGTGGTGATTCCTACACCTACTCAATCTATGTTTCATAGCAGCTATAAGAAGCAAAAAGTTAAGGGAGATTTGGCAAGTTATTACGCAAAAAATTCAAGGGTTACCTAGTGCCGAAATTCCAACTAGAGATAAGGGTAAAGGGAAGGTCGAGTCCAGTAGCATTATCTTTTCTAGGGCCCATTCTGCCATCTTGGATCCTCTCATAGGAAGAGGATTCAATTGTTACTAAGATTGACACCTCCTTCTCCTGTCCTTATCCTTCAGAAGATCTCAGGGGTCATAGTGCAGTGAGACTTGTGAAAAAAAGCTTCCACACTCTTCCTAATGAGGATGAAGTGGGGGCTGTTATGGACCTTATAAAGGCAGTAGAAGATACAGAAATTGTCGTTGATTGTGACAAATAAGTGGAAGATTTTGATGTCGCTCTAACAAGTGGATCTACTGTGTTAGATTGCCCGTCCTCTTCAAGACAAAAAGAAGGAGTCTAAGATGAAGTTCAGTGGTAGACTTCCCAAGGGCCACCAACAACGACGACTTTGTCTTTGAGTTATGTGTAGTTGCTGTTGGGTTGCCTTGGTAGGCCATGTTTGGGATGCTCTCATTTCTGGGCTGGGGCTTTAGAAAGGTTTTCTTTCCTTGGTGCACATGTTGTGCTGTTTTTGCTCTTAATGTATATCCTGGGGTATGCCCCTTGTACTTTTTGTACACCATTTCTTGAATTTATTAACCTGTTTTCCAAAAAAAGAATATACATATTATGTGTGTGTGTGTGTGTGTGTGTGTGAGAGAGAGAGAGAGAGAGAGAGAGAGAGAGAGGTGCATGTGCATGTTCAACCAACATGGGTAATTTTAAATATTTTTTTTTCCAAATATATGCTTTGTCCATGAAGATTCCTGCAATTGATATGTCAGAAAAGGTGAGCTGTGTGGTTGTGGGAATTCTAGAGTTTAAAATTAAGTGATTATATACAGAGAAAGAGTGAAATGTGGCGGTGTCATAATGGCGGTGCAATCAGGGGAGACACGTTGATGGTAAGAGAGGGGTTTTTCATTGGTAGGTGATGGGATGAACCAAGGGGGTTTGATGAGGGTAAAATAGTAGTTTCAACTTTTCCGTTAGCAATGGTTAATCCAAGTCAACTCAGAGGGGCATCTCCTCGTGTTTTATAATTTAGAGGAAAGTGTAAACAGACCAAAGATCAAGGGGTGTTCTTGTAATTATCCCTAATTTTTAACACTTGATTTCTATGGGAGGCTAATTTTGAGGCTAATTTTGGGGTTACTGTCTTTATACAGTTAATTTTGACACTTAAACTTTCTATACGGGGCTAATTTTAACACTAAATCTCCATATGAGGCTATTTTGAGAGAAATCTTAGTAGAGTATTTTAGTCCTAAACCACAAGGGGGTTAAGTGTCCATTTAGGGCTGTCCAAGAAGACCAGAGACCCGCGAGACCTGACCCCACCCGATCTCGCCGTTGCTAATGTGGTGACCACCACCCCCGTCGCTGCCAGTGGTCGTGCGACCCCACCAAGGCTGGATCTAAACCTCATCATCCATGCGCTGTCAAGATACTTAACCAAGCTTTATTTCACTTTTATTAGTCATGAATCTTGTAGATTTGACACCTATGTGATTAAATATGTTCATATTATCACATATATATGTGATACTATTGATATATCTGAGTCACTTGACTCTAAAATCTAAGATCTAAATGATCTTGTTTATTATTTGTTTACTTCACTTGCGTAATTTTAGGATAAATGATGTGACTATGTATTAATTTTATGTTTGAATTTAATTTTTGTTTCATAATTATTCTGATTAAGTTTTGTTTCGAAATAGATCTGACTATTATCACTCTACTGTGACTGAATAGATGTGTTTTTGATTGTGTTTTAAGCAATGGAGTATATTGTAGGAGATGATGTGGTCGAAGTTGAAGCTGGTAAAGCTGCTGATGATGGCCCAGAACAGATTGCAAAATAGTTCAGAACAGGTTGCAGTATTACAGTCGGGTATCACCCGAGCCCGACTCGAAACCACCCGAGCCCGACGAGTCGGGTGAACCCGACTGAACGAGTGGATGACGGGTAGCAGAGGCCAAACCCGACTATATTCGGATGGATGAGCGGGTGGGGGTCAAACCCGACTCACCCGACCCGTGGACACCCCTATGTCCATTTGTGAACCACATGGGAGTAAAGTGAAAATAGGCCTAACCACAGGGGTAAAATATAATTAACCCTTATTCTAAAGCTAAATCTTAGAAAGCATAGGGTAACAATTCCAGTTTTTAGTTTTCTATATTCTGAAAATGAAAAGTAGTTTTTATTTTAATCTTTTTTGCAAAATTTGAAATTTGAAAGTCTTTTTTCGTTTTTGTTTTTTGCCCAATTTTATTTCAACAATGCTAGGGACACAAACAAATCACACTAACATTTACAATCACACTCTATCTCTCTCCTAGTGGCACTGTGGGGCATAGTGCCACTAGGAGAGAGATAGACCCACAGTGCTACTAGGAGAGAGATAGAGTGTGGGTGTAAACCCCACAGTACCACTAGGAGAGAGATAGAGCGTGGGTGTAAGTGTTAGTGAGATTTGTTTGTGCCCCAAATATTACCCATTTCATTTTCCATTTCAATAAGAAAAAAATTTACTACTAAACACGTTTTTCCATTTTCATTTTTGATTTTTTGTTTTCAGAAAAAAAACGTTTTTAATTTTTGTTTAAAAAAAAATTAAAAATAAGACCTGCAAACTGAATACTGCAACTTTACAATCAGCCCGTTTGGGCCACTTTTCTTAAAATAGTTACGTTTTGGAATAATGGTTTTTTTCATTTTATTAAAACGTTGCAAATCGTAGTTAAAAAAAAAAACAGTGTTTTAGCTCTAAAATGTAATCAGATTTTTTAACAAGTTGTGAAAAAGCTAAACCATTAGAACTTTTTAAACAATCACTTATATAATAAAAAAAAAAAACGGAATTACCCATCACTATTCGTAAAAAGTGGTTTGTCTAGAAACAGAAAATACCTAGAAAGAGGTGTTGGAGGTTCTGATGGCTATGGTGGTGCTGATTTTAGTCCTCTAGATGACACAAGTCATTGGAAAAATAATTCTCAGTTTGGATGACTCTAAATGCATAGTTACAATTAAAATAAAATTTTGACTCTTGGGCATTTTTTTGAGGGAAAATGTTTCAATTCTCCTTAAGTATACGTATCTATAATGCACATATATATACGGTGTAATATCCTGTATTTTCAATAGTTATTAATCCAATGAGTTTATATTCAAGTATCTTTACCATACCTGAAATTTGGTGTTCAATCGATCGAAGCCCTTTCAAGCGATCGAGAATTTCTGAGTTCAAGGGATTGAACCCTGTTCAATCGATCGAAACCCTACCGACCTGAATTTATGACGTGGTCCCCACTTCAATCGATCAAACCCCTTTTTAATCAATCAAAACATGCCGATCTGTTTTCAAGCGATCGAAGTAGTTTCGATTGATCGAACGTGACTGGATTTTTGTTCTACAGTTCATGCAAACACTACCACTGTGCCCTCTCATTTTCCTATATATATGCATTGTGTTCGTGGGTGGTTGGGTTTCCTGAACCAAGACAGTTGGGAGAGGGAGAGATATACATATATTTTATACACACACTCATATATATATACACACACACATACGGTATATATATTCTGTGAGTGAATGAGTGAGTGAGTGAGTGAGTGAGAGAGAGAGATATCAGAAGATAGAGAAAAAAGGAGGAGGAGAAGAGAGAGAGAGAGAGAGAGAGAGAGAGAGAGAGAGAGAGAGAGAGAGAGAGGATCACCATTGGAGGCTAGTAAAGCTTCAAGTTTTGCCAAACACGACGTTCGGTGAGATCCAAACTCACTCAGTATCATTAGTGTAATGCTTTACAAGTTTTTGGATGTAAATGTTGACCACAAACACCCCCTAGCACCTTTGGACGTACACTGTCTAGAGTTTGCTAAAGAAGACGACTTTTAAGCGATTGAACCCTGTTCAATCGATCGAATGAACTTTCTTTAAGCGATTGAGATGACGTCAATCAACCCAGACCACTTCAGTTCAATCGATCAAAATGATTTCAATCGATCGAACTTCACTTTCTTCTAGCAATTGAGATGACTTCAATCGATTGAACCAACCAGAACTTGGATGTTCCTTTAAGTTTTTTATTCATAATGTTTAGCTGTTTAATTGATGTTCCATGTTCCTACTAAGCGATATTATGGATTACGGAGGTAATGGGATATGATAATGGGTATGAGTATCATAAGGAGTAACGTATCTGGGTTTGGAATATTAGTAAGGATCGTGCGATAGTAAGCGTGATGTTTAGTCGAGCGGATGATTCGCTCAGGTTGAATCCGATAAGCGAATAACAGGGATTTGACCAGGATCGTGGGAGCTATGGGTGTATAGTACTCGCAAGTGTTCTTAAAAGCGGTGAACAAGAGTAAATGGTACGTCCATAGACTAGTCGTTATATGAGATTGATGTATAGTGTTCGCAAGAGTTCTTAAAAGCGGTGAACAGTAAGAGTTCTTAAAAGTGGTGAACAAGAACATTAGTATGTCATGACGATATAATCAGTCCAGTATAGTCAGTCGGGATTAGTACAGTCAGTCTTAGGGTTGGAAGATGATAAGAATCAGATGATGATCGTTCCGAGTAAAAGAGAAAAAGATATTATTAGTATCACTACTTTATATCATGCATAACTGGTAAGTATTTATACCTATGATACTGTGGGAGTTTCTATTCACTCAACTGAAGTAAGCTGACAGCATTTACGCCTGGACATTCCCCGTCCAGACCACCCTGTCCCTATTATTGCAGGTAACGGAGCCTATGATGATGGCTACTACCCGGACTTGGATTATGCAGAGGGTGGCCCAAATAATGACGATTATGCTGGGGAAGATTACTACGCTGACAACTACTATTACACCAGCTAGCGATGAAGAAGTTATATCTAGTTTACATTTCTGTTATTTCTGTCGAGCTTTTGTAATGGGTACTTGGGCATATGTTGTCTCCAGATCTGTTAGGCTCCTGAGAACTACTCTGATGTTTGTAATAGATAGAATTGTTATATATTTAGTTGTTTACTGTTCCTGTTTATTTTTATTGGACTAGTACTGTATGGTGTGGACAACTAGTGACATTCACCCGTCATTCCCTATAGACCCAAAAAGAAAATTTATTTTTCTCTATTTTTGCTCCTCCGAGGCATGACATGATTTTTGGTATTAGAGCTCTAGGTTGTGTTACTTTCATTCACTATTCGTCCCACATCATCTGGTCCTAGTATTTAAGATTCCCTGAGATGAGATATGAGTTTAAGATAAGTTCGTCCTCCTGACGATAGATAGTTTTCTTTGCAGGTTAGCATAATGGATCTAGAGTTCCATAAGTTTGTGACTGATGCATATGGAGAACACGTGATCCATGGAGATACCGTGGAGCCAGTTGACCCGAAGTTCTACCATGAGCGCATATGCCAGACAGCTAGTCAGTATCTAGAGGAGGATATGTGGAAGGCTCTCTATGTGACCTGGAAAACTCACCCTACAGAGATGCTTATGGATGCTTATCATTCTGCGAGGATTGGTAGGGATATTTATCAGGAGATTATACGGTTGATCCAGAGTAAGATGGAGATGGACGCCATAGAGTTA
Organism: Hydrangea macrophylla; assembly: GCA_033977485.1. NCBI lineage: Eukaryota > Viridiplantae > Streptophyta > Magnoliopsida > Cornales > Hydrangeaceae > Hydrangea > Hydrangea macrophylla. The sequence goes on along the minus strand of CM066986.1, from coordinate 83,186,229 downwards.
TGAGCTATTCTTGGAGGACCTATGAGGCAGCACTGGCAGTAGTACCACCATCACCAGTACCCGAGGTACCCGTTCCAGAGTCACCAGAGGCCGAGTTGGTAGTAGATGCTGACCCACAGGAGGATCCCGCAGAGGACATTGAGCCCGTCGATGATGATGAGGATCCAGAGGAGGATCTAGAGGAGGACCCAGAGTTAGTTGATGAGGATGTTATAGGGGTAGTAGGAGATGAGGGTATGGGGGATGTTGCAATTGAGCCTGGGGAGATTATGGTACCTGAGGTACCTGTGATACCAGCATTACCAGCAGGGCCTATATTACTTATGGCAGCTGGTCGGGAGTGAACAAGTCCTAATTACACGCCTTAATTCACATTTGCTAGCACTTTTTATCCTGTTTTCATGTACGTTTACTTTGTTTTCCATTTTCTGTCAGGTTTTGGAAGAAAGTAAGAGTTCCAGGCTAAATAGGGTATAAAAATAGAAGAAAAGAAGCAGAAAAAGCCTCCTCGCGCGACATACCAACACCTCGCTCGCGCGACTTCCCTTAATCGCGCTCGTGCGACCTGTATGGAAAAAGTGAAAACGTGTATTTCTAAGTGCTGAAGACTCCTACGCGAATGGAATTGCCTAGTTGCGTCCAAAAAGTGAAATATAGCAGTTTTAGGCGGATTAGGTTTACAAAGGTTTTCCTAACCCCTCTATAACTATATATAGATCATTCTAAATCAATTGGGGGGTTACACATCAATACATACAACTTTAGAGGCAAGAGAAGAAGAAGATCTAGTTTTTAAGATTTTTGATGGCTACAATCAACTTCATCTCCATGTTTTCATCGATTATGCCCAACTAAACACCTATGCTAGGGTTTCAATGAAACCTTGGTTATGTAAAGGGGGATTCTTTGCTTTCTTTCTTTAGGATTTTATGTATTTGGAAAGTGATTGTATGTTTAAGGATTATTAATATATAATCGGATTCTTAATGATAATAATCAATAATACTTGGATTTATTCTTGTCTTAGATTCTTCATTGTATTCATTGAACCCAACATTCCTTGATTTCTGTGATTGATAGGAATATTTACATACAATGGTGCTTATTTGATTGCGATGTTTATATCTTTTAGGATTCATGCTTAGGAAAGAGGGGTTGTGCTACACCCTAGTTAGAGGTAGACAATTCATGCCAACCGAAGATGAGTTATGCTTAGGTTAAACTAGTAATATCCTCTTGTTGATACTATTGGGCTTGTAGCTATGATAAATCTTAACTATCCAATCATAAAACTTAAAGTAGAAAGTATAAGACCTCCGATGCATGGTTAGTGGTGGATTTGTAATCCTAGATCCCATTCACTCATGTTAAAACAATCTTAAATCTTGCAATAGTTTACTTAGTTTTAATTTTAGAATTTTATTTTCATAATTTCATAGTTTGATTCATAGTAGTAGTTAAATCAACAATCAATCAAACTTCCGTTTTCTATAACTAAATAGATTTAGGTTTTATTAATTAAAGGGCAAAAATAATCAATCTCTGTGGGTTCGACCTTTACTTCCGCACTACAAATCTTAGAAAGTAAAGTATACTTTTATATCTTGATTATGACGAGGTCAATTTTCGGTGCCGTTGCCAGGGATTGCAATATTTTTGCCATTAATTTTTGGAATCTTAATTTAGTTAGTTAGTAGGTTCGATTTTATTTCCTTTATTTTTAGTTTAATTTTGGAGTTGCTGAAATTATCCGTTTTCTGCAGCTTACAAGTCATCAAATTCTAGCAAGTTGGAGTGGAGTAGCAGTGCATGTCAATGGAGCTTACGCGAACCTGAAGTAAAAAAAATTACAATCAATTTAAAAATACCAAGTAACTCCGTGTTTTAAATTTCGCATCAAGGCAAGTAAGTTAGGGCGCTGAAACGCATTACTTGCATTAGCTTAGGTGTGGAGTGAGCACGTGCATTAGCTAGGAAACCCGGGGCACTGGGTTTTGTCGCGAATCACTACATAACAGGATAATTGCATGCATCATAGTAGTGTTGTGTGCCTATTTGAGTATTTGCGTAGTTTATTCTCTTTTTTGGTTGAGTCAATCTTTATCGTAGTGTCAGTTTCTTTAGTTTATGTTTGGTACACGTTCGAGTAAACCTGCTTTACACCCTTTGAATCTTGAACTCGAACGACCCCTTAGAGTCCTTAGGTCGTCAACCCAAACTTCTGGAGCTCGGTTGATGCTGGATGACGAATCAACACCTAAACCGTCGTCTTTGTTTGAGTCCGAAATCCAAAGCACTCTTAAGCGTTTAAGGAAAACTAGAACTATTAAAATCGATCCTATTCCAATGGCTGATTTTGGAAATAACGGAAATAATCAAAATAATGGAGGCAATCCTAACATACCTCCACCTCTGCCTTTAAAAGATTATTTTACTCCCACAGTTTATACACCACCGTCGTGCATAGAATTACCGGAGGTGACTGCGTCTCACTTCGAGATCAAGTCGTCAACCATTGCCCTTCTCCCATCATTTCACGGTCGCGCTAAGGAAGATCCCTACCATCAATTAGGTGAATTTCAGGATATCTGTGCTACATTAAAAATTCAAAATTTAACGAATGATGAACTAAAATTGCATCTTTTCCCATTTTCCCTTAAGGATAAAGCAAAGTATTGGCTCCAATCTCTTGAGCCGATCTCTATAAGGACATGGGATGGGTTGCATACTGTGTTCCAACAAAAATTTTTCCCCATCACTCGAACAAATCAAATTAGAAAATCTATAACGAATTTCACTATGCAAGATGGTGAAACACTATACGATACGTGGGAACAATTTAAGGAACTTCTACGCTCTTGTCCTCATCATCAAATCCCGAAATGACAATTAGTACCAGTTTTCTACGAGGGACTCATTCCCTTTGTTCGCAACACAGTCGATGCTGTTTGTGCGGGGATGTTCCTCCATAAAGCGCCGATGAAGCTTGGAAGATATTTAAAACTTTAAGTGAAAATTCAATGCACCAAGCCGTGTTTGTACGTTCTGAGGGATACCTTCCTCCGCAACCTAAACGAGAGGTTAAAGTTGAGTTAGGACATTCAGTTGAAATTCAAGAATTATCTAGGAAACTTGACCAACTCACGATGATGGGCCATATGCAGGGCCCACCGCCTACAGAAATATGTTAGTTATGTTCTAATCCATCTCATTCGACACTTGCATGTTCGTCTGCTTCACAGTTTTCGGAATTTGTGGAACAACATATCAATGCGGTTCAACAATTCCAAAGACCTAGTTATAACCTTGCTGGTTATAAACCGGACATGACATGGAGACCTCACCCAAATCTCTCATGGAAATCTAATAGTGAAGGACCATATTCAAAACCAGAGACGACGAACTTACCTAATGCATATAAACCTCAACCTAATCAATACCAACAACCTCCCATCCGTGCTAATCCTCCAAGGGATGAATCTTTTGAAGAGAGTGTGTTGGCATCTTTGAAAAACTTAGAGGCCCAATCTCAATCGCAGTCTCAACTCGTTAACTCCCATACATAATTGATTGCTAAGTTAGAATCCCAAATGGGATAACTAGCGAATACATTAAATCGTCATAATGAAGGAAAATTATCGAGTCAACCGGTTCAAAACCCAAAAGGGCAATATGAAATAGGTACAGCAAGTGACCAATGAATACAGTGTCAACAAGAACAATTGAGCGTCATGAGGAGGTCATACCTCCTCTTGAACCTAGAAAAGATAAAGGAAAAGAAATCAATAAAGAGCAAGATGGGAATAATGATAAAGTTAAAAAGGACTCTAATCCTTCGGTACCTAATACATCTAATGCAACAAACCCATCGAATTACGTGCCAAGGATGCCGTTTCCCCTAAGCGTGGATGTCCCATCTTACTTTTCAAAGGAGGGAACATGACCGGAGGATATTCTAGAGACATTTAAGTAAAAATTAATATTCCACTGCTCGATGCCATTAAGCAAATATGTTCTTATGCTAAATTTCTAAAAGACTTATGTACTCAAAAGAGGAAGTCTCGAAATCATCTATCTAAAAAAGTCTTTTTAACAGAAAAGGTAAGTTCTATGTTTTAACATAACACACTCAAATACAAGGACCCGGGTACACCAACAATCACGTGTCATATAGGTGACAAATATATCCACCGGGCCCTTCTTGATCTTGGAGTGAGTGTGAATCTATTACCTTATTCAGTGTACGAACACTTGGGCTTAGGATAACTAAAATCAACCGCTGCTGCCCTACAGCTAGCGGATCGTTCAATTAAAGTTCCACGTGGGGTGATAGAGGACGTATTGGTAAAGGTGGATAGATGTTATTACCCGATCGATTTCATTGTGCTAGATACAGAACCAGTCCTTGATGCTAGTAAACACGTCCCAGTTATCCTAGGACATCCTTTCTTAGCTACAGCCAATTCCATTATTAACTGTAGGATTGAGGTTATGGATATCACGTTTGGAAATATGACCGTTCGTCTTAACGTATTTAACGCATCAAATAAACCTTATAGAGATGACGAGGAGGCAGATTGTTATGTAATAGATTTAATTAACGAATTGATAGAGGAGGCGGCTCCTTTTATATTGACTAAAGAAGCCTTGGAAGCATGTCTATCACATTTTAACTTTAATGATTTTAACATTGATACAAATATGAAAGAATTAATAGTTTATTGGAATCGGTAAACACGACTAGTGTACTTCCATGGGTGCCCAAAATAGAGGCCCTTCCACCTCTGGCGCATGAACCTGCATTACCATCCACCGAGTGTTCCCGACACTTGAACTTAAACCGTTACCCCATTCTCTTAAATATGCATTTCTAGGACCTAATACTACACTCCCGGTCATGATTGCATTAAATCTATCTATGTTTCAAGAAGTACAACTATTACAAGTCCTAAGAAATCATAAGAAAGCGATTGGGTGGACGGTAGCCGACTTAAAAGGGATTGGCCCATCTATTTACATGCACCGAATTAACTTAGAAGAAAATGCTAAACCATCTCGAGAAATGCAAAGACGTCTTAACCCTAATATGAAAGATGTGGTAATGAAAGAGGTCATTAAACTCTTAGATGCGGGTATTATATATCCAATTTTCGATAGGAATTGGGTCAACCCCACGCAGGTTGTTCCAAAGAAATCGGGCATCACGGTTGTGCCAAATGAAAAAGGAGTGCTCATACCCACTCGCCAAACTACTGGTTGGCGGGTTTGTATTGACTATCGTAAACTTAATACCATGACTCGTAAGGATCATTTCCCTCTTCCGTTCATTGATCAAATCTTGAAACATTTATCCGGCCAAAGCTTCTATTGTTTTCTAGATGGATACTCTGGTTATAACCAATTACCTGTCTACCCCGACGACCAAGAGAAAACAACGTTCACATGTACCTTTGGTACCTTTGTGTATCGCCATATGCCGTTTGGCTTGTGTAATGCACTGTCCACCTTTCAACGGTGTATGATGGCCATCTTTTCAGATATGGTTGAAAAGTTTTTAGAAGTTTTATGGATGATTTCTCGATTTTTGGTCCTATGTTTGAAGAGTGTCTCCAAAACCTTACGAAAGTCCTCGCCCGTTATGAGGAAGTGAATTTGGTTTTAAGTTGGGAGAAGAGCCATTTTATGGTTCAAGAAGGGATAGTTTTGGGTCATGTTGTATCAAAACGTGGTGTAAAAGTCGATAAAGCGAAAATTGAATTAATAGACAAACTTCCACCGCCATCATCCGTCTGTCAAATTCGTTCATTTCTCGGTCATGTCAGATTTTACCATAGGTTTATCAAAGATTTTAGCAAGATTTCAAGACCCTTGTGCAACCTGCTAGCTAAGGATGCCCCGTTCGTCTTTGATAATGAATGCCTTAAAACATTTGAAACATTGAGAGCTTTACTATCCACTGCTCTGGTGATCCAATCCCCCGATTGGTCACTTCCATTTGAACTAATATGCGATGCTTCCGATTGTGCCGTTGGAGCTGTTCTAGGTCAGAAAGTCAATAGAGTTCCTCATGTGATTTATTATGCTAGTAAGACCCTGAATGACGTGCAATTAAATTACACGACTACTGAAAAAGAATTACTAGAGGTCGTGTATGCCCTTGACAAGTTCCGTTCATATCTATTAGGGTCTAAGGTTATTGTCTATACTGACCACGCCGCATTGCGTCATCTTTTAAATAAGAAAGAAACTAAACCCCATTTAATTCGTTGGATCTTACTCCTTAAAGAGTTCGATTACGAAATAAGAGATAAAAAGGGTTCTGAAAATGTTGTCGCCGATCACTTGTCACGAATCTTTGTCGAGTTTAAAGATATTACCCTTCTCCAGGATCGTTTCAGGACGAACAATTATTTGCCATATATGCCTTAAAGCGTCCATAGTTCAGCGACATTGTAAACTTTTTAGCTACGGCATACACCCCTCATACTTGGTCTCGCCAGTAAAGATAATTTCTTTTCACAAATTCAACATTACTATTGGGACGACCCACTTCTATTCAAGCATTGTTCCGATCAGATATACGATGCTGTGTTCCAGAGAGTGAGTTTAACTCCATTTTAAACTTTGTCACTCTTTAGAATGCGGAGGTCATTTAAAGTACTCCATAGTGGATTATATTGGCTAACCCTATTTAAGGACGAGCATGAATTTTGTCAAAAGTGTGTTCGTTGCCAACAAACAAGTAATATGTCGCATCGCGATGCGATGCCTCTTACACCAATCCTTATTATCAAAATATTTGACGTGTGGGGCATCGATTTTATGGGACCGTTTTCGTTGTCTTTTGGTTTCGAGCATATTTTAGTCACGGTCGACTATGTTTTTAAGTGGGTGGAGGTAGTAGCGACGAAAACAAACGACCACAAAATTGTGGTTCAATTTATTAAAGATAATATATTTTGTCATTTTGGTACACCACGAGCTATTATAAGCGACAGAGGCAAACGTTTTTGTAATCGTCACTTTGAGGCCCTCGTTCGAAAATATTCCGCCACTCATAAGGTAGGAACTGCATATCATCCTCAAACCCAAGTCCAAGTTGAAGTTTCAAATAGAGAAGTAAAAAGCATATTAGAATGTCTCCATACCGATTAGATTTTGGAAATGCATGCCACTTACCAGTGGAACTTGAACATAAGTCTTACTGGGCCGTAAAATCGCTTAACCAAGATATCAAATCAGCGGAATGCCACCGGAAACTTCAAATACAAGAACTTGAGGAATTAAGAAAAGCGGCGTACGAAAACGCAAAGATATACAAAGAATGATCGAAAGCTTTCCCTGATAAAATGATCATTCGTAAAAATTTTGAGGTCGGACAACGCGTATGGTTATTTAATTCAAAATTGAGGTTATTCCCAGGTAAGCTACGTTCTTGATGGGATGTTCTGTTTATAATAACGCAGGTGTTTCCGCATAGAACAATAGAAATACAAGATACAAACGGCGGAACACCTTTTAAGGTAAATGGCCAACGGCTTAAGCCGTACCGGTCTAAGGAGACAGATGAAAGAGAAATTGAATCCATAAATCTGGTAGATCCGATCTATTTTGACTGAGCGCTTGCATCGGTCGAGCTGGCGACGTGAAACCTAGCGTTTCTTGGGAGGCAACCCAAGCATTTGATAGAGTTTTCCTTAATTTTGTACACTGTTTAGGAGTTTTTCAGCCAATGCTTGAGTTTTTGATTACCCAACAAAAGTACATTTGATCATTCAGACCTCTGTACAAGAAAACAAGTGAAAAAAGAGAAAAAAAATGGCATATCGCTCGCGCGGCCCGTTCGTACGACGTGTCACTCGAGGTTTTGCCTCAGGAAAATTTTCTAACTTTCATTATACATACCCTCAGTTTCTAGATGCGCCACAAATCGCGTGCGCGAGGGTATTGCTCGAGCGAACTGGCATGATCATTTGCCTTGGAAAATTTTTTTCTAACCTTTTAAAACAACCCTCGTAGAGTGACTCGCGCGTGTGAAGGCCGCCCGCGCGGATTGCTCGCACGATTCCCCTGTCTGCCTATAAATAGGTCTTTCTAGCCTTAAATTTTTAGATTTCTTCCTCTTCTCTCTTTCTCACTCGCGATCTCTCTTTGCGATTATCTCCTTTCTCACACTCCTTCCTCCATTAACCACCACTAACCACCACCACAACTCCACCGCCGACCACTGTCGACCAACAACCACCACCGCCGGATGCCACCGTCTGACTACCACCGTATGCCACCACTGCCATTTTTTAGCCCTCTTTCCTTCTCCTCCGTTTATCTACAGGTATATATATCGGATACATACATACACATCCATCGATTTATGTAAATTATATAATCTAAGTATGTATATTTCTACAGATATATATACATACACACACGGATTCACACACACATAATTTTTTGGTATGACTTCAACCTTCCAACACACACACCAAACCCTAAATTTTATACCATATACATCTATATCTCCTCTACGTACACACACATTAAAATTTACATGAACCATAACCTCTGATTTGAACAGTCACACCCCCAAACCAGATCAATTTTTGGGTTGTGAATCGGGGTTTTGTAGGTCTATATAGGTATATACATATGTAGGTTTATATAGGAACTAGACAGATACATATATAAACACACACACACACACCAAATTTTCATGAACCCTAACCCTTGCTCGAACATACATACCCCTGAGGTATGTATACATATTGATGGTTCGTTCTTTGGTACTTATGCAAGCAACTATATCTTAAAGATAATTGACTATATTCAGAAACTGATTACATAATGAGTACGTAGTAGTTCATATCGTATTGAAGGTTTGAATTAATTTAATTCTTGATTGGGATACCTTGCTATGTAATACCACGAATAAATAACGAATCACCTTTGAATCCGAGCTTTTAAAATGTTCACACGTATAAATAGACCTCAATTTTCAAATTTTTTTTAATATGATCTTCAATTTCTGAAATTCAAGAAAGCAATGCCATAAAACAAACTCGTGAACATCAAATAGGCAGCTCAAATCACTGTTTTGGCAAATGTGGTACTATCATATGGTTATTTACATTGTTCATTGAACACGCGGCAAGTACCTCGCGACTTGCCGCAATGTATGTGCCCTTGTCGGGACGATGAGTGGGAAGGGGGCAGTCCCTTCTCACAATTTCTAGGTGTTTCCCCCATGAACCCCATTTAATTTACATTGTTGATTATATATTGATTGTATCCCTTGCCGGGATTCTTTTTGTTTGCAGGTGACCTTCCCTTTCCCTCTTCCCCTCTTTCCCTTTCCTTTTTCCTGGGTATTCGACAAATATTAAAGTAGGCATTTTCAAATTCTTTTTCTTTTACCCATGCCCACCTCTAAACTATGACCAAACGAATCGTAAAACCGCTTCTAGTTCTCAACCAGCGCAGAAAAAATCCAAAGGCAAAGAAAAATAGACCAACCCTAGATCAAACGACCCTAACTCTAATGACCTATCGGCCAAATACGCCAACTGAGGCCTCAATTACGAGATCGCCATCGACCTTGACCGCCCAAAAACTAGCCCCACCGTTCTATTTTCGAAACCCAGACTTGATTAGCTACCCTCGCCTCGTACGCCTATTTGACCAAAACCTTAGATACCACAAAGAGTAACTGAGTCAACATGCCTACCTAACCAGCACCTTAGACGGCCGTGACATCACAATTAATCCTGATAACATTGCCGACGCCCTCCAGCTCTCCTCCCACTCCTATGAGGTCCCAAAACTACATATCTTGTCTAAATTACACCACTTCACCCATATTACACAGGACCAGTGCGACGGTCGCACTGGTTCGGGATAAACCATATGTAAATCCCACATGCCCCGCCAGATGTGGTTCTTCGACCACGTCTTCAAACGTAACCTCTACCCCCTAGGCCATGAGCAGGAGAGAACAAAAGAGATCCACCATGCCCTTCACGTCGTCTATCACGGCGACTGGTTTCACCCCGGTCTGATTATCATGGAGGGCATGCGTACAGCTGGCCACATTATTGACCATGCCTCCGACTCCAAACTCCTCCTGCCTTATCCCCGAACAATCACAGCGATCCTCAGATCCAAAGCCTTTCCCATACCTACCAATGAGCCTATAGATAGACGTATCCCGGAGTTTGCTTCCACCGATTCGGAGTTGAGCCTGGATCAATTAGATATGGAGGTTAGGAGGGCTAGGGATCAGGCCCAGGCGTGACAGGAGCGAGAGGCACAACGTCCACCTCCACCTGAGGATACCCCTTATGCTTGGACCTATGGCGATATTTGTGCCTTCAGAGGTGAGACCCTTCGGCTGTAGTCGTACATGCACTCATATTTCCAACTCGCTCATCCGAATCAGCTGGACGATATCTTATCCCAAGGAGATATCGCTTATCAGTCCGCATTTCCATGACCTGCACAGCAGGCATTTGAGGTGGCTGGTAAAGAGGAGGAGGCTGCTGAGGCTGGTGATGAGGGATGAGATGGGAGTGATGGTGATGGTGATGACATTGGGCATGGTAGTACAGGGTTGGAGTTGGTATTGGTTGAGGGCGATGATGACTAAGGCGTTGGGTGACAGACATCTTTTTCACTTTTTACATGTATTTTGTGGGTTGGGACTACACATTTTCAGACATTGGCATGTATATTCTTTTATTTCTGTGCTTTTACATTCAGTTTCATTTTCATTTTTGTTTATTAGGACACTGATGTACCCGACTTCAACCGGTTTAGCTTATTTTTCTTCTTCTTTTTTTTTTTTTTTTTGCATTTTTCATTTTTTTTGGGTTCGTAATTATTATTTTGTCGCCCGTTCTTTTCTTTCAGTTTCTTTTTGGTATGATTATATTCCTGAAACTTACATTAGTCATACAGTTAGCTTTACTGCTTATTGGTTACGCATCCACATCCATAGTTATTTAAGTAATGTTTTGAATTATAAACTTGTGCGACCTTCTGGTAATTATTAATCACGAGCGAATCCTACCCCATTGCACTATACAGGGCATCCATAAGGTTCAGGTTTGGGGGAAGTAATGCCCAACATTTCATTAATATTCAAATTATGCCGCATGTTGGTTGAAATATTTTGCTTATTCTTGATGCACATTCTCAATAACCAATAACGTCAATTTTGATTTTTGTTTTGTTAGCAATAACTAATTCAGTTGAAGTTTGTGGTTAATTTTGGTTTCAGGATTATAATTTCAACAATCCATACAGCTTACCTCTATCATCTATATCATCTATTCAATTTATTAAAGATAATATATTTTGTCGTTTTAGTACACCACGAGCTATTATAAGCGATAGAGGCAAACATTTTTGTAATCGTCACTTTGAGGCCCTCGTTCAAAAATATTCCATCACTCATAAGGTAGGAACTGCATATCATCCTCAAACCCAAGGCCAAGTCAAAGTTTCGAATAGAGAAGTGAAAAGCATATTAGAAAAAATGGTACGTCCCGATTGCAAAGATTGGTCGCTATGACTTACCGACGCACTTTGGGCATACCGAACAGCTTATAAAACTCCTATTGGAATGTCTCCATACCGATTAGATTTTGGAAAAGCATGCTACTTACCGGTGGAACTTGAACATAAATCTTATTGGGCCGTAAAATCGCTTAACCAAGATATAAAATCGGCGGAATGCCACCAGAAACTTCAAATACAAGAACTTGAGGAATTAAGAAAAGAGGTGTATGAGAACGCAAAGATATACAAAGAATGATCGAAAGCTTTCCACGATAAAATGATCATTCGTAAAAATTTTGAGGTCGGACAACGCGTATGGTTATTTAATTCAAAATTGAGGTTATTCCCGGGTAAGCTACGTTCCGATGGGATGGTCTACTTATAATAACGCAGGTGTTTCCGCATAGAGCAATAGAAATACAAGATACAAACGGCGGAACACCTTTTAAGGTAAATGACCAACGGCTTAAGCCGTACCGGTCTGAGGAGATAGATGAAAGAGAAATTGAATCCATAGATCTGGTAGATCCGATCTATTTCAACTAATCGCTTGCATCGGTCGAGCTGGCGACGTAAAACCTAGTGCTTCTTGGGGGGCAACCCAAGCATTTGATAGAGTTTTCTTTAATGTTGTATACTGTTTAGGAGTTTTTTGGCCAATGCCTGAGTTTTTGATTACCCAACAAAAGTACATTTGACCATTTAGACCTCTGTACAAGAAAACAAGTGAAAAAGAGAAAAAAATGGCATATCGCTCGCGTGAGGTTTTGCCTTAGGAAAATTTTCTAACTTTCATTATACATACCCTCAGTTTCTAGATACGCAACAAATCGCACGCACGAGGGTATCGCTCGAGCGAACCGCTTGCGCGATCATTTGCCTTGGAATTTTTTTTTTAACTTTTTAAAATAACCCTCAGATTTACCTCGCAGAGTGACTCGCGCATGCGAGGAGCGCCCGCACTGATCGCTCGCGCGTTTCCCCTGTCTGCCTTTAAATAGGTCTTTCTAGCCCTAAATTTACAGATTTCTTCCTCTTCTCTCACTCTCGCAATCTCTCTCTACGATTATCTCCTCTATCACACTCCTCCCTCCATTAACCACCACTAATCACCACCATAACTCCACCACCGACCACTGTCGACCAACAACCACCACCGCCGGATGGCACCGTGGGACTACCACCGTACGCCACCGCTGCCATTTTTTAGCCCTCTCTCCTTCTCCTCCGTTTATCTACAGGTATATATATGGGATACATACATATACATCCATCGTTTTATGTAAATTATATAATCTAAGTATGTAGATTTCTGCAGATATATATACATACACACACGGATTCACACACACATGGACACAACTTTTTGTTATGACTTCAACCTTCCAACACATACACCAAACCCTAAATTTCATACCATATACATCTATATCTCCTCTACGAACACACACATTAAAATTTACATAAACCCTAACCTCTATATAGGTATATATATGTAGGTTTATATAGGAACTAGACAGATACATATATAAACACACACACCAAATTTTCACAAACCCTAACCCTTGCTCGAACATACATACCCCCTGAGGTATGTATACATATTGACGGTTCATTCTTTGGTACTTATGCAAGCAACTATATCTTAAAGATAATTGACTATATTTAAAGACTAATTGCATAATGAGTACGTAGTAGTTCATATCGTATTGAAGGTTTGAATTAGTTTAATTCTTGATTGGGATACCTTGCTATGTAATACCACGAATAAATAATGAATCACCTTTGAATCCAAGCTTTTAAAATCTTCACACGTATAAATAGACCTCAATTTTAAAAAATTCTTTAATATGACCTTCAATTTTTGAAATTCAAGAAAACAATGCCATAAAACAAACTCGTGAATATCAAATAGGCAGCTCAAATCACTATTTTGGCAAATGTGGTACTATCATATAGTTATTTACATTGTTCATTGAACAAGCGGCAAGTACCCCGTGACTTGCCATAATGTGTGTGCTCTTGTCGGGACGATGAGTGGGAAGGGGGCAGTCCCTCTCACAATTGCTGGGTGTTTCCCCCATGAACCCTATTTAATTTACAATGTTGATTATATATTGATTGCATCCCTTTCCGGGATTCTTTTTGCTTTCAAGTGACCCTTCCCTTTCCCTCTTCCCCTTTCATTTTTTCTGGGTATTCGACAAATATTAAAGCAGACATTTTCATTTTTTTTTCTTTTACCCACGCCCACCTCTAAACTATGACCAAACGAACATTAAAGCCGCTTCTAGTTCTCAACCACAGTAGAAAAAATCCAAAGGCAAAGAAAAACAGGCCGACCCTACCCCAAACGACCCTAACTCTAATGACCTATCGGCCAAATACGCCAACTGAGGTCTTAATTACGAGACCGCCATCGACGTTGACTTCTTCACGTCCGATGTTGATGCCAGGTGGGGCCACAACACCTTAAATGCCCAAAAACTAGCCCCACCGCTCTATTTCCGAAACTCAGACTTGATTAGCTACCCTCGCCTTGTACGCCTATTTTACCAAAACCTTAGATACCACAAAGAGTCACTGAGTCAACACGCCTACCTAAGTAGCACCTTAGACAGCCGTGACATCACAATTAACCCTGATTACATCGCCAACGCCATCTAGCTCCCCTTCCACTCCTATGAGGTCCCAAACCTACATATCTTGTCCAAATTACACCACTTTACCCATATTACACAGGACATGTGCGACAGTCGCACTAGTTTGGGATAAACTATATATAGATCCCATATACCCTGCTAGATGTGGTTCGTCGACCACGTCTTCAAACGCAACCTCTACCCCTTAGGCCACGAGCAGGAGAGAACAAAAGAGATCCACCATGCCCTCCACGTCGTCTATCACAGCGACTAATTTTTCCCCGGTCTGATTATCATGGAGGGAATGCATATAGCTGGCCACATTATTGACCATGCCTCCGACTCCAAACTCCTCCTGCCTTATCCCCGAACAATCACAGCGATCCTCAGATCCAAAGCCTTTCCCATACCTACTAATGAGCTTGTAGATAGACTTATCCCGAAGTTCACTTCCACCAATTAGAAGTTGAGCCTGGATCAATTAGATATGGAGGTTAGGAGGGCTAGGGATCAGGCCTAAGCGCGACGGGAGCGAGAGGCACAGTGTCCACCTCCACCTGAGGATACGCCTTATGCTTGGACCTATGGAGACGTTTGTGCCTTCAGAGGTGAGACCCTTCGGCTGTAGTCGTACATGTGCTCATATTTCCAACTCGCTCATCCGGATCAGCTGGACGATATCTTAGCCCAGGGAGAGGCCGCTTATCAGTCCGTATTTCCCTGACCTGCGCAACAGGCAGTTAAGGTGGTTGGTGAGGAGGAGGAGGAGGCTGCTGAGGCTGGTGATGAGGGATGAGATGGGAGTGATGGTTATGGTGATGGTGATGACACTGGGCAGGGTAGTACAGGGTTGGAGTTGGTATTGGTTGAGGGCAATGATGACTAGGGGGTTGGGTGACAGACATCTTTTTCACTTTTTACATATATTTTGTGGGTTGGGACTAAACATTTTCAGACATTGGCATGTATATTCTTTTATTTTTGTGCTTTTACATTCAGTTTCATTTTCATTTTTGTTTATTAGGACACTGATGTACCTGACTTTGATCGGTTTAGCTTATTTTTTGTCTTTTTTTTTTTAATTTTTTTTGGGTTTGTAATTATTATTTTGTCACTCATTCTTTTCTTTCAGTTTCTTTTTGGTATGATTATATTCCTGAAACTTACATTAGTCACACAGTTAGGTTTACTACTTATTGGTTACGCATCCACATCCATAGTTATTTAAGTAATGTGTTGAATTATAAACTTGTGCGACCTTCATGGTAATTATTAATCACGAGCAAATCCTACCCCATTGCACTATACAGGGCATCCATAAGGTTCAGGTTTTGGGGAAGTAATGCCCAACATTTCATTAATATTCGAATTATGCCACATTAGTTGAAACATTTTGCTAATTCTTAATGCACATTCTCAATAACCAATAACGTCAATTTTGATTTTTGTTTTGTTAACAATAACTAATTCAGTTGACGTTTGTGGTTAATTTTGGTTTCAGGATTATAATTTCAACGATCCATACAGCTTACCTCTCTCCTCTATTCATACTTGCAAACCAGTATTATGGACCATCCTTTATCTCCTCCTTCACCTGATAGGTCCCCTAGTGAGTCGAGTCATTCTGACTCTAGTTCATCTACTAACGATACCTCACCTAGATCACGAGTACCTAAAGCCAAATCCGATGGTCCAATCGGCCGTCCTGGTTGTGACCCCTGTTCTTGGTACCGTCTTCATCTTAGTCCTCGTGTCCCCATTCCTATTTGTTCGATTCTTCAGACAACGAGGATGATCTATTTGGCGATGATCCTACAGTTATCGATAGTCCCTATGGTACACCTCCGACTTCCTCGAACTCTTCCTCTTCTTCCGATTCGGCCGAGTACTCGACCGATGACGATGAGGACAAGGATGATGAGAAAGTTATATAGAGTCTAGGTCATATTCCTTCGAGTGAGCCTATCGAGACCATTGTCGCTTCGCCTGAGGTCACATATCCTTACAGGGATTTGCCGGATTATGTCCCGGACGTTGTTAGACAGCGACCTGGTCATCTTGATTGGTCCCTGGAGGATATAACCTCCATCTTTGCACCTTACGATGGACCGGAGGAGGATAGGGTAGATTTGGGGTTGGGTATCACTAAGGATGAGGACGAGGAGATAGTGCCACCTTTCGATCCAACCGAGCATGCAGATTGGGTGCTTGCTGATACATATAGACGAGATGACATGCCATCTTCATCAGATGCTTTCCATGGCATGGACGTGCTGGTTATCTTCCCTGTGGAGTACATCCATGTCATTGTCATGTTCCCACCGGCATAGGGACATGCGGTGACTTGGTTTGGGGGAGTATTATGGATTTTTGTTTAGTAGGAGTAGTAGTTTTATTTTGTTTCGATTATTTTCATTTGTTAATAGTTTTAGTAGTCAAGAACTTTTTGTTTCCAATTTCATTTCAAGTTTTCATTTTCTTTATTCGTTGTTTTCATTTCCTTTATTCATTGTAACAAAAAAAAACTCATAAATAAAAAAATTATAGGAATACATAAATAAAGTACAAATTTTAATATTGTCAGCATTCATTGTCTTTCTTAATTGACTAGATTTCATTGGAACTTGAGGTTAAGAGAGTACATAATCCAATGTCTACTAAAGTTATGAAGGTATGTCTTGAAAGTTATATATCATTGGAATCATCGTGTTATATCTTGAACTTGCATATTTACTTTTGCACGGCACGTAGTCATATGGATGCACATTTATATTGAACTTAACATCTTTTGGATTTCTAGATAGCAATATTGTGGAGACTAAACCGGTGAGCTTTAGAGCCTTTTCATCCTTGTTGAGGGTTTTGAAATTACTTTATCGAATCTCCTTGGAAAATCGCATTATCTTGTTGATTAGTTTCTTTATTTCTTTGTTTTGATTGAAAATCGAGTTAGTATTATAATTGCCATGTTTAACGAAATATAAATATATTCCCCTTGATATCGTAACATTGAAAGATCATGTGACCTTAGGAGATGATATTAGGCCATCCTTTTATCTAAACCCCTTTTGGCCTTTGACCTACCCACTAAAATAATTTTATATCCTTCGTTAGCCCCTTGAGCCTTTAAATAAGCTTTTTTCTTTGTTCACTCATTATCCTACCCACTCCGATATGGAGTTCGCCACAATATAAAAAATTACCTAACCCATGTCCAAGAGTGGTTGAAAAATGGTTCTCCTTAAAGAAATTGGGCTAATAACGACTAGTAGAAAGTAGAATATTGAAGACAAAAAGAAGAAAGGAAAAAAGAAATAAAAAAAGGTAATATATATACAAAAGTATATATCGGAAAAAAGATATAAAAAAAAAAAAAAAAGAGTTGGATTTAAAAAAAAAAAAAGAAAAAAAACTAGAATGAAGTAGTTGATGAGAAATAAATAGTCGTTGTAGTAAAGGCTCTAGTACTACACGTTGCGGGCATTCATATCTACTTAAGGATTTTTTGAATTCATTTACCTTTCTTTTCTAGCAATAACCCTTGACCGACATTATAACCCTTGTAAAGTCCTATTTGATCTTAGGGAAACATGATTTGAATGTGGAAACGATAAAAGAAGGGAGTAAAATATGGTAGTGATGATATTTACTTGACTTTTGATATCCTATATATCTGTGAGACTATTATTCTGTCGTGTCATACGTTGTTTTGTGTCATATGCGGGCTTTATTTGTTTTATAAATGATTATCTCTCTCGCATACACTTGAGTGATTACACCCGTCTCGAAGTGAATTCATTTTAGAGTGTTTTTAACAACGTGAGATTTGTAGTCAAAGCATTGTTAGATAGTTATCCAAGTTATATTCCAAGTTCATAATCACCATGTATCCACTTGATTACCACTCACACAGATGCGAGTTTTTGATATACTCTATTGATTCTTTCGATATATGTTTTCGAAATATTTTCATGATTTGTGTGGATGTATGATTATGTAACTCTCGATGATTTAAAGTTTTATTTGAGATTCAGTTTTAGCAAGGAAGGATGCGAATGTTGAAATGTTGAAATTTTAAATAAAAATTTTCTTTTTACAAGTTAATAAAGATGGTTGTGGGTGGCTTGTTGACGAGAAACCTCACGAGACTTCACTAGTCCGACTAGGGACACCTAGAGGTTTAAAACGCTTGCTGCACATGCTAAGTGCAATCGCGATCCATACGACAATGGAGTAAGATTTTTAGAGGTAATTTTATTTTTCAGTACTTTTTGCTCGAGGGCTAGCAAAATGTAGGTTTGTGGGTGTGATCGGGAATGAACAAGTCCTAACTACACGCCTTAATTCACATTTGTTAGCACTTTTTATCCTGTTTTCGTGTACTTTTACTTTGTTTTCCGTTTTCTGTTAGGTTTTGGAAGAAAGAAAGATTTCCAGGCTAAATAGGGTGTAAAAACAGAAGAAAAGAAGCAAAAAAAAAGCATCCTTGCGCGAGCAGGCCGCTCGCGCGACATACTAGCACCTCGCTCGCCCGGCCCGCTCGCGCGACTTCCCAGAATCGCACTCGGGCGACCTGTACAAAAATAGTAAAAATGCGTATTTCCAAGTGCTGAAGACTCCTACGCAGACGGAATTACCTAATTAGGTCCAAAAAGTGAAATATAGCAGTTTTAAACAGATTAGGTTTACAAAAGTTTTCCTAACCCCTCTACAACTATATATAGATCATTCTAAATCAATTGGGGGGTTACACATCAATGCATACAACTTTGGAGGCAAGAGAAGAAGTAGATCTAGTTTTGAAGGTTTCTGATGGCTACAATCAACTTCATCTCCATGTTTTCATCGATTATGCGCAACTAAACACCTATTCTAGGGTTTCAATGAAACCCTAGCTATGTAAAGGGGGATTCTTTGCTTTCTTTCTTTAGGATTTTATGTATTTGGATAGTGATTGTATGTTTGAGGATTATTAATATATAATCGGATTCTTAATGATAATAATCAATAATACTTTGGATTTATTCTTGTCTTAGATTCTTCCTTGTATTCATTGAACCCAATATTCCTTGATTTCTGTGATTGATAAGAATATTTACATACAATGATGCTTATTTGATTGCGATGTTTATATCTTTTATGATTCATGCTTAGGAAAGATGGGTTATGCTACACCCTAGTTATAGGTAGACAATTCATACCAACCGAAGATGAGTTATGCTTAGGTTAAACTAGTAATATCCTCTTATTGATACTATTGGACTTGTAGCTATGATAGATCTTAACTATCCAATCATAAAATTTAAAGTAGAAAGTATAAGATCTCTGATGCATGGTTAGTGGTGGATTTGTAATCCTAGATCCCATTCACTCATATTAAAACAATCTTAAATCTTGCAATAATTTACTTAGTTTTAATTTTAGAATTTTATTTCCATAATTTCATAGTTTAATTTATAGAAGTAGTTAAATCAACAATCAATCAAACTTCCGTTTTCTATAACTAAATAGATCTAGGTTTTATTAATTAAAGGGCAAAAATAATCAATCTCTGTGGGTTCGACCTTTACTTCCGTACTATAAATCTTAGAAAGTAAAGTATACTTTTGTATCTTGATTTTGGCAATGGCTGCTGAGTGGGTAGTAGGGATGGTTGCACATCCCGATAGACTTCCGATAGGAGAGGCTACACTAGTAGAGGCTATGGCTATAACTGGGTATTTTACCGAGATGATTGCCGATATCGCCGAGCCAGCATTCGGTATTGAGGATATGGACGTTGATGAGGTAATTGTCGAGGACTGGGACATTGGAGTGGTGGTAGTAGGAGCAGCTGCACCCGTAGAGGATGACCCACCTGTAGAGATGGACATTGTACCTAAGGATGAGGCACCACCAGCAGGATCGGATGCTGACGACTTTTGAGTCAGGATCTGAGGGAGGTTTAGTTTTTGTTAGTTTTATTAGGACATATTGTCCACATGATTTTTGGGAGCTTGAGAGATAGCCATTTGGCCATAGCTTTGTATAGATATTATCAGTGGTAGTAGTATTGTAAATAACTGACCTTAGTAATATTTTAGCTTATGTCCCAGGTGGTACATAGTTTGACTAGTGTGTACTACGCGGTACATCTTTTGGATATATATACAAGCAGCACTTTTAATATGATTATGGTGTAATTGAGTTTTTTATATGCTGTTTAGTAGAACTGTTAGTTCCTATTGCTGTTTATTACTCTATCTTAATTTCGTTTCTCCGAGAAGACTATTAGCTAATCGATAGGTCGTCCCTAGCACACTATGGTAGGACCTTTGAGAAATCATCAAGACAGAATTGGAGCACCTATTCTAGAGGGAATGGACCCATTCGGAGTCTTTGTAGCTTTTATACAAAGGATGGAACATGTAGGCGACACCTACAACCGTGCTACCAACCAATGACCTGTCCAACCCCCAGTCACACCGTTTTAGCAAAGACAAATCGGAGACAAATTACTAGCGCATTTTTATGGATTACATCCCAAGACGTTCGATGGATTAGCAGAACCATGGATGGCCGAACAGTGGATAAGAGAGATGGAATTGATCTTTGAAACGTTAGAGTACAGTGAACAGGAGAAGCATCGTCTTGCTACGTTCCAGCTCACCTATGCTGCCGCGGATTGGTGGGAAGCTGAACGAGCCACTATTGGGATGAACGCTGCAAGGGTAATGCCTTGGGAAATGTTCAAAGGGAGATTTCTAGAAAAATACTTCCCAGAAGATGAGAGAGATCAACAGGAAAGGAACTTTCTCAGTCTGGTCCAAGGATGATGGACTCTACGAGAATATACTACACAATTTGAGCGATTGTCTCGATTCGCTCCACATATGATAGATACACCACAGAAAAAGATGAAGAGATTTCACCAGGGATTGAACCCCCACCTCAGACATATGATGGTTGGTCATTTGAATCAGTCATTTGAGGGGATTGTCAAATTTGCTCTAGGGTTGGAAAAGGATGCTTATCCAGCACAGCGACCACCGATAAATCGACCCCAATCGTCAAGAGGTTTTCAACAAAGGAATTTTCAAAACCAACCACCAAGAAATACCCAAGGGTGGAGACCTCAGGAAAATTTTCAAGCGAACAAGCGCACCTAGGACGGAGTTAGGAAGTCTTAGCATAATTATCCTCGACCCTAACAATACCGCCAGCAAGGGCCACAACTGCAGGCGTTGCTTATGGTCCCACCGTCAAACATTGGAGGATGTTATAACTGTGGAATACACGGGCATATTACAAAGTTCTGCACAACCCCCAGGGTAAATCGCCGAATGGATCTTGCCTGCCAAAATTGTAATAAGCAGGGCCATGTGAGCAAGGATTGTCATGCACCACACAGAGAACAATATGGGTGACCCGTTTAGGGAATACAAGGACCCCCAAATCAGACCCGAATGAATGCTATCATCCGAGCAGAAGCAGGCTTTAATGCTAAACCTTTCAGCCGACTTGGTAGTATTATCGATGTCAGAATTTGACATTATCCTAGGGATGGATTGGTTGACTAAGTACAGTGCCAACTTAGATTTCCCTTCTAGGACGATTGTATTTTCGATACCTAGATGTCCGACGATCAGATTTCAATGTCAGCCAACAAGTGATATGTTCATCACGAGTTGTTTAGCTATAATCAAGAGTATATGAGTACGTAACCAATGATGGATCAGATTCCTACTGTACGAGATTTCATAGATGTATTCCAGGATATTAAAGGACTTCCACCGAAAAGAGAAATAGACTTTTGTGTGGAACTAATACCGGGAACATTGCCAATATCTAAGACTCCATATACGATGGTGCCGACTGAGATGTTGGAATTAAAGAAATAAGTTCAAGAACTTGAAGATTTGGGATTTGTTCGCCCAAGCACATCACATTGGGGAGCACCAGTTCTGTTTGTGAAAAAGAAGGACGGAACACTTCGACTCTGCATAGACTACAAGGAGTTGAACAAGGTTACGATCAAGAACCAACACCCTCTACCTCGGATAGATGATCTATTTGACTAGTTACAAAGATCAAGGATCTTCTCAAAGATCTATTTGCATTCGGGATATCACCAATTGTTGGTTCGACCAGAGGATGTGACGAAGACTACGTTCAGGGTGAGATACGGGCATTATGAGTTTCTAGTTATGCCTTTTGGATTGACGAATGCGCCAGCAGTATTCATGGACTTAATGAATAGAGTATTTAGACGATGCCATATCTGGATCAATTTATTATAGTGTTCATCTATGACATACTAATCTACTCAAAGACGGAGAAGGATCACAAGGAACACTTATAGATTACTTTACAGACACTTCGAGATAGTAAGTTGCATGCAAATCTAAGATTAATGTAGTCTTAAGCTGGAATAGACGGACCAATGCAACAAAGGTCAGAAGTTTTTAGTCTAGTAGGATATTATTGGAGATTTGTCGAACGATTCTCCAAGATTGTAGGACCTTTGACGAATTTGACAAGGAAGGAGATAAAGTACAAATGGACAGACAAGCATAAGGGTGCATTTCAAGAGATAAAAGAAAGATTGACTTCTGCACCGATACTCGCAATACCTAAGAGTGGAAAGAGGTATATGATCTATAGTGATGCATCGCACCAAGGACTTGGTTGTGTGCTTATGCAGGACGGGAATGTTATTCTATATGGATCAAGACAGTTGAAGGTACATGAGAAGAACTATCCTATGCATGATCTGGAATTGGCAGCAATACTATTTGCATTGAAGATTTGGAGACACTATCTCTATAGAGAAAAGTTTGATCTTTTATCCGATCATAAGAGCTTGAAGTATTTGTTCTCTCAGAAAGAGTTGAACATGTGACAATGAAGATGGATGGAGTTACTCAAGGACTATGACTTTTTATTGCAATACCATCTGGTTAAAGAAAATGTCGTAACAGATGCTTTGAGTCGTCAAACTCGATTAGTAATCGCTGTATTATTAAATCAAGAATGGAAAACATTGGAAGTTTTAGCTGAATTCGATCTTCAACCAGTAGAACCAATGGAAGGACAACATTTTGGATGTCTTATGGTACAACCAACTTTGATCAGTTGTATCATAGAGGCTTAGCAGGCAACGAAAGATTTGAAGTTATGGTTCGCCAAGATGTCAGCAAAGGAGCTAGAGGTTTGGAGTATTGGTACAGAAGGAGCCTTACGATGTAAAGGTAGACTCTGTATACTTAACAAAGAAAATCTCCGAAAAGAAATATTGGATGAATCACATAAGTCATGGATGACTATTCATCCTGGAGGTACGAAGATGTACAAGGATTTAAAGAGGCATTTCTAGTGGGAAGGAATGAAGCGAGAGGTAGATGAGTATGTAGCTCAGTGTCTTACTTGTACACAAGTAAAGGTCGAGCATAAAAAATCACCTGGACTTCTACAGCTATTACCGATTCTCCAATGGAAATGGGAACATATAACCATGGATTTCGTGGCAGGGTTGCTGAAGTCACAGCAGAACCGCGATGCCATTTGGGTAATCTTGGATCGACTTACGAAGACGATACATTTCATTGCCTACAACATGACGTATCTAGTGGAATATTTAAGGCGGGTGTATCTACAATACATTATACGGTTACACGTTGTACCTGTTTCCATCGTGTCAGATTGAGATTCGTGCTTTACTGCAAAATTTTGGAAAAGTCTCCAAACAGTGATGGGAACAATAATGAACTTGAGTTTAGCCTTTCATCCGCAGACCGACGGACAGACTGAATGGGTCAATCAAGTGATGAAGGATATGCTACGTGCTTATGCTATAGATTTTGAGAGTTCTTGGGAGATGCATTTACCGTTGATCGAGTTCGCCTACAACAATAGCTACCATACGAGTACAAGGATGGCGCCATTTGAAGCTTTATACGAAAGACCTTACCGATCACAGCTATGTTGGACTGAAGTCAGAGATACTCAACTTCTTGGGTCAGAGATGGTACGAGAAACTAGCGAGAAGATTCAGATCGTACGTGAGAAGATGAAGACAGCTCAGACCCGACACAAGAGTTATGCTGACAAGCGACACAAATACTTGGAGTTTGCAGATGGAGATCACGTGTTGCTTAAAGTTTCACTTGTTCGAGGGATCGTTAGATTTGGGCAGAAAAGAGGCAAGCTATCACTGTGATTTATCAGACCATTCGAGATTCTAGAACGTGTTGGGAAGGTTACTTATCGACTTTCGTTGCCACCGAAGATGTCAGGAGTGCACATCCTATTCCACATCAGTATGTTGAGGAAGTGTGCTCACAACCCAGCGCACGAGATTAACTTTAAGGATATTGAAGTCAATGACAACGTTACATTCAATGAAGGAACAGTGCGGATTTTAGATCGAAGAATCAAGAAGCTCAAAAACAATGAGATCCAATTGTGAAGATTCAATGGAAGCACCATGATGAAGGAGAAGCTTCGTGGGAGCTGGAGTCGGAGATGCGAGAAACGTTTTCATTTTTGTTTTAACTCTACTACTTTTGATTTCGAGGACAAAATCTTTTAATTAGTGGTGGATGATGTAGTGCCTTATATTTTCAATAATTATTAATCCAATGAGTTTATATTCAAGTATCTTTACCATACCTGAAATTTAGTGTTCAATCAATCGAAGCCCTATCAAGCGATCAAAAAATTTTCAGTTCAAGGGATTGAAGCCTGTTTAATCGATCGAAACCCTACCGGCCTGAATTTATGGCGTGGTCCCCACTTCAATCAATCAAACCCCTTTTCAATCGATCAAAACTACTCGATATGCTTTTAAGCGATTGAAGTAGCTTCGATCGATCGAACACGACTGGATTTTTGTTCCACAGTTCACGTAAACACTGCCACCTTGCCCTCTAATTTTGCTATATATATGCATTGCATTCATGGGTGGTGGGTTTGCTGAACCAAGAGAGTTGGGAGAGAGAGAGATATACATATTCATTATACACACGCTCATATGTATATATACACACATACATATGGTATATATATTCTGTGAGTGAGAGAGAGAGAGAGATAGAGAGAGATATTAAAAGACAGAGAAGAAAGGAGGAGGAAAAGAAGAGAAAGAGAAGGAAACAGAGAGAGAGAGAGAGAGAGAGAGAGAGAGAGAGGATCACCATTAGAGGCCATTGAAGCTTCAAGCTTTGCCAAACACGCCCTTACGACGTTCGATGAGTTCCAAACTCACTCAGTAGAATTAGTGTAATGTTTTACAAGTTTTTGGATGTAAATGTTGACCCCAAACACCACATAGCACCTCTGGATGTTCACTGTCCAGAGTATCTAAAGAAGACAACTTTCAAGCGATCACTACACCATATGGCCTCATTACTAACGGATATATCCGTTAGAATAAATGTTACTAACGGATATATCCGTTAGTATTTTAGCGTTAGTAATATTACTAACGGATTTACTAACGGATATATCCGTTAGTAAAATTAATTTTACTAACGGATATATCCGTTAGTAAAATTAATTTTACTAACGGATATATCCGTTAGTAAATCCGTTAGTAATCAAAGGATTTCTAACGGATATATCCGTTAAAAAGCTACTTACTAACGGTTTTTTCAACTAATTTTACAAGATTTATATTGAATATTAATGGTTTGTCAACTATTACTAACGGATATATCCGTTAGTAATTTCCAAAAAACAAAAAAAAAATACTAACAGATTTACTAACGGATATATCCGTTAGAAATATTAAATAATATAAAAAAAAATAATTAATCCGTTAGAAATATTAAATAATATAAAAAAAAATAATTAATTTATATGTTTCCCAATTTTTATTTGCACCTAATTAACAAGCATCATAATCATACCAAAATAGGCACCAAATTATTTAATGTCATAATTTGTCGACAAAATAGATAATAGAAAATTACATGAACAATTAAACCTACTTTACAAAAGTTCCTCCCAAAAATCTCTCAAAGAATCCAACTGAATGTCTAATACACACAAGAGTCTAGTTCCTACCATAATGTGGGAAATAATTCCATCCAGTAACATATGACGTCAAAAATAAAGGACATGAAATAAGGAGAGAAATAGTAAATGTATCTACATATGTAAGATTGGGTTGTCCATCCAAAGATCATGCTCCAAACCATCTTTTACATTGGCCGCATCTTCTCTACTCCACTCTGCAGTGTGACAAAATAGATAAGAGTCATATTTTGGCATTACAAATTGCTATAGTTGATACAACAAATTGAAAAGAGTACAATGGAATTGCTATTTTTTTTTTGTTAATTGTTTTTTGTGTTAATTGCACTTTACACCCTTGAAGTTTGGGTTATTTTGCACTTTGCACTCTAAAGTTTAAAACTTTGGTCCCTAAAGTTTGGAAGTAGTTGTACTTCAATCCCTCCAAGACTTTTTGCGACGAAATTTTCACTTTTAGTGACGAAATCATTCGTCACTAAAGGGTTGTTTGGACTTATTTGCCACATTTGTGAAATTTTAGGGACCAAAGTGTCAACTTTGAAACTTTAGGGTGCAAAGTGTAAAACCACCCAAACTTCAAGGGTGCAAAGTGCAATTAAAATGACAACAAAATAAGAAAAATTAAACATATGAGCTTATTCTGTACTTATGTCTAAACAATTAAAATGAGTAGGACCATCTTTAACGATGGTGGCACCACTTCAACATAGCCCACTACCACATGTATTAGGAACCACATTTGGGATGCAAATTTGGAAAATATAGCAATATTATAAGTAATGATGCCAATATTATGGGTCCCTATTTCCTAGATATGGCTAGTACTTTGTGATAATGGAATTGGTTTTCACATGATACATTACTCTGTCAAGTAAAAATTGATGAAGACTACTAGATGACTAGAAAAGACTTTAATGCAAACATTCCTTCTATTCAACAGAAAGGACTGTAAAGGGAGATGCATGAAGAAGAAAAAGAAAAATCAGGAACTTGAGTTCAACCGATGACCGCAAGTACTAAAACCTTCCCAAATGAGCAGAAGGAGGTTGGACACTAAAATGCTAAACTATGATTAAGAATCTTAACAATTTTCTAGTCTTTCCTTGCAATGTCGCAGAAGATATTATACATACCCCAGACCCATATAGATTGAAAAATGATTTTTTTTAAAATGTTCATACGAAATTAGGATATCGCACCTGAAAGCCCCACATAATGCACCTAAGAGCATCTTCCGGCAACCCTTGAATACGCTAAAGCAAGGACATCTCTTTTAGTCCTTAAAGAAGATTGAATTGCATCGGCCTCTAGCAATATATATATATATATATTTAAATGTACATTATATATAGAGAGTTGTAATGGAAATGGGTGTACATACCGGTGTTGATGGGAACAACGCTCCAGCAGCCATGACCATGCTTGAGATAATGCAATGTATTTTGTCCATCATCATACCTTGCTTTTTTTAATGCATGACCATTCAGCAACACCTTTAAACTGTGATAGAATTAAGTGAACTACAAAAAAATTACACAACAAATGAGGTAGTTGAATTCTGAACAGAGTGAAAAAAATGTTCCTTACATGTGATAACCACAGTTGCTTCCCATATTTATTCCACTGATTACCTAAAAATGGACATATGAAGAAAATATCAGCTATTGTAAAGCAATCCGCTAGAGTACTTGGAATTTGAAAATAGAAGTAGATGGGGCTTGCATGAGTAATTTAAACTAGAGAAGATGATTTGGCAAATTGGCAGTCTTTGCTGTAAGGAATGGATCAATAGACCACTACCTATCTCTAAACATACAAACAAAAAGTGCTTATTGTCATTACATAAATCTAGAGGAAAATGAAAGAAACACAGTCAACAAATGCAGTGTCAAAAGTCATGAGTTTTGTATGGCATAATTCTATCCAGAATGAAACAACATGCCCTTGATTTTGAGTGACGTGATGGTGCTTAATTACTGAATTTTGTGACTAAATTTTGCTTCAAAAGACCAATTAGCCACGATATGAACCAATGATCTAGTTAGTACAAGGTTGCAGTATTATGTCTATGGATTAACACTGAATGGTATAACTTTGTGGATTTACTGTCATGAAGAAAATATAAAGAAAAATAATCCAAAAATGTTCGGAATTCAAGATCAGAAGGGTCAAATTCCCAAGATGGAAACATGAATGCAAAAAAAATAGCACTTTTCTCATTCTCAATGATCACCTAGCCTAATTTTAAAAAAGAAAAAAGAAAGAAAGAAAGAAGATTTATTGTCTATCCAGAGATATCATACATAACTATTTTAAAATGGAATCAAGGATTCCCAACTAATGCCATGTGTCACTCTCTCAATAAATTCATTTATCACTTAAATTTCTTATTTTATGGAAATGTGAAGAGACATTTTATGAACTTTGTAATTCTAATAACTTTTGCTATTCCCTAAAACATTTGAATTACAAAAGACTAATTATATTAACCGCACTAGCAAATTTTAATTTTATTAGTTTATGTTTATGTTTGACATTTTCGAGGGAGTCTATGTCATGTGCAAAAGTATCCAAATCCTAATGATGGAAGAGATGTTGTGCCCAGAGAATCAAATCCAAGTAGCAGAAGATGATTACTCAAATCAGAAAATAGATGTTCAAACTGAAAGAAATTATGTGAGCATTCCAACAAACCAGAAATTGAAAAAGCTGTTGCTCCATCAATTGCTACTTGCTTGACAGAAAGAGCACGACGCCAAGTAATACTATGACTAACAGCTGAGTTTTCCTTGAAACTGGTGCAATAAGTACATTAGAAAGGGCATAAGACTCCATATGGTTTTGCAATTCTCGCAAACGAAACATTTTATAAAAACTTCTCTGCTAAATGGTAAACGATAAATGCAATTGGTAAAGCACGTTTTCCTTTTGTCCAGCGTTGCCACATCCAGATTATTCCCCTCAAATAGGGCAAGTAGAGAAACTGCAGCACATAGGGAGTTTTGAATCTAACAATTTAAGAGTGTGACTGGTCAGTGATATTTTTTTTATGTCTATAACCATCATAAAAGTGAAAACTAAATCATAATCTATAACCATCATAAAACTTTGAGTCTTGATAGTTTTAACACTGCACAAATAACACTAAAAAAATTATCCATACATGGTTATTTGTAGTGAAAAAAAAAAAGAAAAAGAAAACCAAGTGTGTATTAAAAAAGTGAGCCAAAACAAACCTGTCAGAAGTATCCAGCTTAGCCCTTAAATCAGCTATTTCATCTTCAGCGACAAAAAGCCTTTGTTGGCAAGCAGTGCCTGCTGCATGAGCAGATTTTACTCTTAATTCTAGACCATGTTCGTCTAAAGCACTTCTCAAAAGTGCAGCTCATGAGTGAGCTCTTTGTGCAGGAGAAAGAGTATTAATTATAAAGCAGCGTTGTATTACCAAAAGAAGCTAACAAGAGATAAAATTTTGACTAGTGAAATGAAGGGGAATTTGAGAATGCATGATAACAGTCAATGGAATTTCTTAAACTTATGATAGTATTAACGCAATGTATTTTTTCTATCATCATACCTTGTTAAGGACTTCATAGCCAATGGAATGCAAGTAAATTCAGCAGCCCCTCGAGATTTTCTCTGTCAAGCATTACAATTCAAGTTGGCATAAGAAACACAGAGCAATGATAAGTGGACATTCGAGTCTATGAAAAATATTAAAGATGGTCAATCTTGTAGAATTAAACTTATGGTGCTCATACTTTTTGCTTTCAGATTTGCTTGTCAGAAAAAAATCTCAACTTGCTGTTGTAAGAAAAACGAAATAGCTGAGCTATAAAATATTTTTCAGCACGTTCCCCATAGGAAAAAATGGAAAATTTTCAAATTAAGTTGATATTACTTATTACTAAAGTACTTTATCCTCCCTAGCCACTGTTACTCAATGTAATTATACCAAGGATGAATTCCCACCAAGATTAATCCCAGAAGGTTGTGTGTGTAGAGGGTTAATTACGTAGCTGTTTACAATGTGACCACTTACCAATATTTCCACAGTTCATAAGATGGGGATAAGACAGAATTAACAACGGAGGTTTGGATAAGACAGAGTTAATAAGAAGCTTAGGGAAATGAAAAGTTAAACATTTCACCCTTTGATGGATGGGATAGCAATCTATATCATCCTTGATAGCCATAAAAATCCCATCCAAGATTGATAATGGATTTCCTGCAAATCACAATATGCGGTCCAGAATTAACAACGGAGGTTTGGATAAGACAGAGTTAATCAATTAATGCATGCCATGGATAATCAGATGCGACATATTCATCATATGGGTATTAGAACAGTCCTTAATATTGAATCTAATACACACGCATAATCAGAGATACCTTACTCAAACCTTTGTGTAGAAGCTGCAGCTTGCTTTCTTACTTCTTCATTGTCAAACAAAATTAATAACGGTGTTGGGGGCTTCTTATTGCTGAACTCTTCCATGGCTGAGATGATGCGCTCTGCAACCTATGTAAAGAAAGTGATGGGATTCTTTTCATAATGATATTCTGAAGGAGCTAAAAACCCAGCAACTATTAGTGGCTTACCACAGATGGGGTAGCAAGCCTTGACCTGTAAGCATATGCATAGTCACGGATCTTCCAGTAGCGGAACGATGGAGACGAATCACCATTCCAAAAGGCAGAATGATCATATTGTGGAAGACATTTTATGGCCAACTCAACTCGATCTTCAGGTCTCCCATCTTCTTCCAAAGCAACAACATCAGTTTCCGGTTCTATATTCACAAGTCGTATTAACTGTGGGTCAATTATATGTGTAAAGGGCCTTCCAGTAAGCACAAGCTTAAACGCAATAATCAACATCCGATCCATAT
Source organism: Hydrangea macrophylla (assembly GCA_033977485.1). Taxonomy (NCBI): domain Eukaryota; kingdom Viridiplantae; phylum Streptophyta; class Magnoliopsida; order Cornales; family Hydrangeaceae; genus Hydrangea; species Hydrangea macrophylla. Next base: position 83,155,127 of record CM066986.1, on the reverse strand, counting down.
TCGAACCCTACTTTCCAGTTTCACCTTCTACAAAGATGCCTCAGATTAAATGCTAAGAATACTTTGATTAATCAATGGCATTTATATTCAGATACCAATTCTTTCAAAACAGATAGTTCATTCATATGGTAGTGGTATTTACCTACTAAAAAAATTTACATTATTTCGACACAAGGGCCCCCAACTTTATTCCAATTAAGTGATTTACCATGAAGCTCCTTGTACCAAATTAACAAAGCTAAAAGAAGAAAAATGTACCAGTCGATAAGAGTAGAAGAATAAACCTTGTGGAGGAAACTCTGGTTTAAAGATTGGTGTCTCAGGTATCACAGTATTCTGCAACTTCTGTAAGTTAAAACAATTATCACACACTTTCTCTTAGACTTTTGAGTATAAGATTGAAAAAAGAGTAGCATTTATAATACCCACATATAGATTCTTTCATATACATGTATTGATGTACATATACACACACACATACACACATGATGTCATACGAAGATACAGAGTAAGAGACATGTACGAACCTCAACCACTTTATTCTGCTTCTTCAAGTGAGACATGATCAAAGAACCAATAAACGGGGTCTCAATTAACCCAACAAACAATTTCAACGCCAGCCCGGTCAAATGAGGAGCTGCAAATCCACCCACAACAACAATTCAAAAAAAGCAATCATTGATCAATTTCTCCTGTTCATAATAAACAATTCCAAACTATACTAACATTAATAAACATAATGGATAGTCAGTCAGACCTTGGATAACTTCAAGCTCATATTTCACCGTCGTCAAATCAACCTCACTCGCCGGTAACATTATTCGCTTCTCCCCCATCTTTGGAAAGAGGTTTCAAAATTGATTCAACAATCTTTCGCCAATAAATTTGAAAAATTCAAAGAAATCAATGATCAAACAATTAGTGTGCATTCTTGGTTGCTACTCTTAATTAAAGTCAACTCTAGTCGATCAACACATACAAACACACACACACACACACATAATTTCGATAAATACAGAGAGAGAGAGAGAGAGAGAGAGAGAGAGAAAGGTTAATAGAATGGCCTAAGCTTTGGGCTTGAATCTAATGAGAAGTAGAAGAAGAAGAAGGAGAAAGGAAGAAAGAAGAAAGAAGAATTAGGGCTTAAATCTAATTAGAAGAAGAAGAAGAAGAAGAAGAAGAAGAAGAAGAAGAAAGAAAAGAAGGAATTAGGGCAACCACCTGTGGAACTCGACGGCGAGGGCGACGGTGAGGGGCAACGGCGAGGAGCGACGGTGAGGGGTGTCCAGATCTCCTCTCTCTCTCTCTCTCTCTCGCCTCTTCTGTGTGAGTGTCTTTGGGGGGAAAGATTTAGGGCACGATGCATATATTCTTTTTACATTTCCTTTTCTTTCTTTTTTCTTCTTTTTTATATTACATATAATTTCGATAAATATATACTAACGGATATATCCGTTAGTATTGTTTTTAAAACCGTTAGAAAAAATCTAAGTCCGTATGAAGGGTCATTACTAACGGATTTTTCTGATTTCTAACGGATATATCCGTTAGAAATTAGTAACGGATATATCCGTTAGAAAGCTTAAAACATGTCCGTTAGAAATTGGTCTATATGGTGTAGTGGATTGAACAATGTTCAATTAATCAAACTCTATTCAATCGATTGAACGTCACTTTCTTCAAGCGATTGAGATGACGTCAATCGATCGAGACCACCTTCAGTTCAATCGATCGAAATGACTTTAATTGATCGAACTTCACTTTCTTCAAGTGATTGAGATGTCTTCAATCGATCGAACCAAACAGAACTTGGATGTTCCTTTCAGTTTATAATTCATAATGCTTAGCTGTTTAATTGATGTTCCATGTTCCTATTATGCGATATTTAGATTACGGATGTAATGGGATATGATAATGAGTATGAGTACCATAAGGAGTAACGTATCTGGGTTTGGAATATTAGTAAGAATCGTGCGATAGTAAGCGTGGTGTTTAGTCGAGCGGATGATTCACTCAGGTTGAATCTGATAAGCGAGTAATAGGGATTTGACCAGGATTGTGGGAGCTATGGGTGTATTGTACTAGCAAGCGTTCTTAAAAGCGGTGAACAGTAAGAGTTCTTAAAAGCGGTGAACAAGAGTAAAAGGTACGTCCATAGACTAGTCGTTATATGAGATCGATGTATAGTGTTCGCAAGAGTTCTTAAAAGTGGTGAACAAGAGCACTAGTATGTCGTGACGATATAATCAGTCCGGTATAGTCAGTCGGGATTGGTATAGTCAGTCTTAGGGTTGGAAGAAGATAAGAATCAGATGATGATCATTCTGAGTAAAAGAGGAAAAGATATTATTAGTATGACTACTTTATATCGTGCATAACTGGTAAGGACTTTATACCTATGATACTTTGGGAGTTTCTATTCACTCAGCTGAAGTAAGCTAACGACGTTATGCCTGGACATTCCTCGTCCAGACTACCCTATCCCTATTATTACAGGTAACGGAACCTACGATGATGGCTACTACCTTGAGTTGGAATATGCAGAGGGTGGCCCCACTAATGACCATTATGCCAGGGAAGATTACTACGCTGACGACTACTCTTACGCCAACTAGAGATGAAGAAGTTATATCTAGTTTACATTTCTGTTATTTCTATCGAGCTTTTGTAACAGGTACTTGGGCATATGTTGTCTCCAGACCTGTTAGGTTCCTGAGGACCACTCTGATGTTTGTAATAGATAGAATTGTTATATATTTAGTTGTTAACTATTCTTGTTTATTTTTGTTGAACTAGTACTATGTGGTGTGGACAATTAGTGACATTCACCCGTCATTCCCTATGGACCCGAAAAAGAAATTTGTTTTCTCTATTTTTGCTACTCCGGGGCGTGACATACGGCCAGGATTTTAAGTGAACTGGGTCGAGTGACTTACTCAGTAGTTGGCTTTTAAGCCTAAAAAGAACCCGCGGGCTGCCCCGCTGACCTGCGGGTTCTTTTAGGCTTAAAATCCAGTTCACTGGGTAAGTTCTTTTGACCCAGTTCACTTAAGATCCTCTCCGTATATATATATACACACATAGGCGGAGGCACATAAGGGCCAGGGTGGGCTCAGGCCCCCCTTTAACTTTTAGAAATTACAAAATTACATGTAATATTTGATAGATTTCAGAAATAGGCCCTCCTAAAATTCACATAGGCCCCCTTGAACTTTTGAAAATTCTAGATTTATATGTAATATTTTATAGGTTTTAGACACAGCCCCCCCTGTACTTTTAAAAATTATAGATTTACATGTAACATTTTACAGGTTTTAGAAATCGGTCCCCTAAAATTACATGATTTAACCAAATTAGGGGTGTTAAACAAATTCTACATAGAATTCTACAGTTTTACACATAATTATGTGTACGTGGTAGACCCAAAAAAATTTTCCTCCAGGGCGCTGTCCCTGAACCCCCGTATAGTCTAAACCCCCATAACCAAAAATCCTGGGTCTGCCCTCTGTATATACACACACACACATATATATATATATAATTTTTTGAAATAAGACTTCAAGATAGAATTTTTTAAATCAGTTTGGAATGTGAGTAGTTAAATAGAGTATTTTTACTTATCAAAATTTGTATTTCATATGTGGTTTCAACACATATGGAAATGAGACCATCTTCATTGCGTGATCACTTTGACATATATTTAAAAAAAATTAAAAATCAAGTATGCCTACTTCCATATATTTTGGGAACCACATGATTAAAGATAAATATGACAATTTCAATAAGAGTAATGCTATGCTTCCAAAATTGAATTCTCATATTTGGCTTCTAAATGCTTTATTAGTTGTATCACATGGAGGAGTGAAGATCCCATGTTGTCATACAACTATTAAGTGATTTAAAACCAAATTTGAGATCAAATTTAAAAATCATAGTGTCACTCTGTCACTAATAGTGGAAAATGTGAACACAATACACGAAAAAACCCCTACATATTGGGATATAATTGGTGATCAAGCAATATACCCACCCAAGACCTCTTCTTGATGTGGTTCACGACAATCACACGAACAAGACAATAGAAAAGCAAGCAAAATGATTTAGGCAAAGATGGCTTCTCTCTACTGATAATAAACCCTACAAGACAACCAATTCCTCTCCTCTCTCTTCTTTATTGTTTTTGCTCACTCTTTTTCTAGAGTCTCTCTCTTCTCTAGGAAAATACAATTGTGTGGGATTCTCTCTCCTCTACAGATTGATGATTCCTTCTCCTATGGATTTGATCCTATATTTATAATGATACAAATCCTAGTCCTATAATAATAAGAAAACTCTTCTTCCACAAGAAACCATATAGGATTAGGAAACTCTCTCATAAGGAAACCTAAACCTAATAGAAAATAAGGAAATCTACTGACGTTGTTGCCCGATTCAGCTCAAGCGGCCCACTCAGGCGGTTCCTCTTGCGGGTGACATTCCAGAATGTCCAACAGATCAGCTCACCCCCTACTCGCTCGAGCGGTTTGCTCGGGTAATGCCCGCTCAAGCGGCTTCTCCTCATTTGGCTTGTCTTCGTCTTCTTATTAGTTTTTGTCATAAAGCCCAACAATCTACACCTTGACAAAAATCTCATCACCTTCATTGTCTTCAGGTTATTTATCAATCTTCATCTCCTCGTCGTCTTTGCCACCTCTCCACCATCATCTATGTAAACTTGTCTTTCTCAAATCCCTATCATCTATGGATTCAAGAAACTTTGAAGCTACATCAAGGCCGTCGCCAACATCATCATCTTCATCATGGTAGTTGTCACCACCTTAGGCTTGGACTTTAGCCCAACATCTCTTCTCATCATCGCCATGGGAGCAACATACTATCATCATCTCTTTGGGAACATCACACGATTTCCCAACTCTTCTTCTTGCCATCTTCATGGGAATGACACACAAAATCAAGTAGCATAGGGCATTGATTGTATCTAGATACATCGAGATAGCACGATCTTGAATCACATCATTTACGGAGCATGAAGTTGCATTGACAGCCATCATTGCATAAACACGTGCATCACGACGGGATAGGTGCATTCATCCGTATGACGAATTGTGCTTGTGTGTTTGACCCTTGTCCGAAATATGTCTTAGTCTGATTCTTGAAGGGATACGTAGATAGCTCATCGTTGAGCACGACCGACTAGAACCTTGCCGCGCGTCTGTTTTCTTTTGCAACACATTTTTCTTTTACCTAAATCTGACAGTTTGGTTAAAGGCTTGTCTTCGCATAGGCTTCCACATTCACTTGTGAAACGCATTGCTCCACAAGCTCTGTCGAAGAGGGGCAAACTGTAGACACCCCGATTTTGACCAAACGTCGAATTAAGGGAAGTGTTACCTCTAGATCCGATTATGACAATGTCTGACTAATCTAGGGCTTCCAAGGGTGATTCAAGCTCCTTAAAAGGCTCTTAAATTTCAAAAAATGAAAAAGGAAAAGGAAGAACATTAAAGGGATGACAAAATCGCACATAAAGACTTCTGCGGCAGTCACGTGATGCCACTGCGGCACTCACGGATTGCTGCACCGGCATTCAGTGAGAACCGCAATGGCAAACGCTGAATGCCACGAATATCTTTAAATGCCACAAAAATGAAAAGAAGGCAGTCCGCAGAGTTGTCCGTTGCATTCATTGAGTGCCGCATCGGCATTCAGTGAATGCCGCGACGGTAATCAGTGAGTGCTATTGTGGCACTTATTGAGTGCCGCTTCCATCTCCACTGAGTGTCGCTTTTTTCAGCAGTCTGCTTTACTATAGTACATTTTGCACCTTCAAAAGGACGTCCAGAATTAGGGTTTTCACTGCGAATTTACTGAAATAACCCTCCAAAATTTACCTATATATAGGGGATGAATATCCCATTACAAAGGATCTCTCAAAAATTTTAAGCTTGAATCTTATCTTGAATCTCTCTTTGTTTTTCAAATTCTTTGATACAATTAGGAGAGAGTCTTAGAAAAGTTTAAGAAAATTAATAAGTCACATGAGTTAGAAGAAGAAGAAGAACTTGAACCACTTTTGGAAGACTTTTAAAAACTTAAAAGTTGGGGACAATTAGAAGTAACCTGTAAGTTAATTAGTCTTTAATTCAAGTTCATTCACAATATATAGAATTCTTTAGGACCTTTTACACATTTTCAAAAACTCCCTTCCCACCTCATTTCATCACACACCACTAACATTGTGATTGAAATTTAATTTTATTGATTTGGATCAAAGTGACCTAAGGTTTAAGATTAAATAAGTCATGAGGTATAAGTTAACTTGAATATTACTTGAACCTTGATTTCCTTTTTCTTTTGATTATGTTCATCTCTTGGGATTCATGGGACCTTCAATGTCTTACTTGAATCCCTTGACTTGGAATCCTTTAATCTTTTTGTAAACTTATGATTTACAAGAGGATTAAGGTTGATGTTAGCATGTTTGGTCAATGAGTTTAAACCTATCTCCATGGTTTAGGTTCATTGTTTTTTAGATTTCATGAAGTTTCTCCATACTCCATTGAAATCTATAAGTATAAGTGTCCTTAGTCTCCAATGACCATCAATGGATAGGAGGATTAGTTTTAGGATGAGTCAATCTCCATAGTTTAGTTGATAGATTTAACACAATTAAAGCTCAACAATAGAGCAGTGAATTCATAAACCAATTTTGATCAAGGATTTTTTATTAAATAATGATCCGTTGGAATTGAATGAGACCAATTGGAGAGTGTCAATAACACAATGTTTTACCACTATGATTTTTGTTTTGATGGGATTTCATGTTTAAGATGGCTTGGACATGGGTTTTGTGAAGCAACCATAATCTGTCCAGAATTTCAGAACAATAACACTTTCTTGAAATAAGTAAATCAGAGCCTTAATCAAGCATTCTTGACTTCAAATAATTTTTTCTATGAAGCTTAATGTGTTAATGAGATCTCCTAAACAGATTAGAGTCATTAGGATTTATTTACTATTTTTAGAAAGCCATACAAAAACTCTAGACAGAGAGTTGTAAATTTTTGAGTGATGTCTAGTGTTTGTCCAATTCCCAGAGATTGAACCATTAATCTTTGATTTTTCTTTTTGGGTTGGAAACTAGACTCACAGAGGCATCTTGTGTCCAAAATTCATTGACATCAAACTATGGGAAGCGTTTTTTTTTTTTTTTTTGTTTTTTTTTTTTTTTTTTTTTGAAGTTCTGGTCTGCTCTCTATAATTTTCAGAATTTTGTGACAGATTTAACAAATTTTGTAAATAATGGTTCGAATGACATTTCCATGATCTAGGGTTTAAACCATGCTTTAATAATGGTTAGTTAAGCTTAAATCCAGAGGCTAAATGATCCAAATCGATGAATAGTTCATAGCGTACCCTTGTTCATGTTCATGTATTCATATGCATTCATCCATGTAGGTTGATATTTGTAACTAGGATCCATTATTGTGTTGGGATTAAATTGCTCTTAATTGAACCTAATTGTGAGTTCCTTGTGACCATGTTGGGACTACACCATCTCTATATGGACATTACATTGGCTCCTAGTTGAGACTTGTATATCTATAGAAATAATGCATTTGCAACTAATTAAAAGGAATTCATAATTATGTCAATACTTTCATACTTGATAAATTTAAGGCAGAATCTTAAGGATGTTATTTAGAATTTCATACTATATCTTGATTAAGGCATGTGGACAAATTGCTTGCTAATTGAATTATGTGGTTTTGAATGCTATTTTTTGCCGTTAGCAATCTTACACCCTTTAGACATGCTTTTGCAATGTATGTCTATATGTATGTATTAGTTAGGGGCACATTTAGATTAATAATTCAATTAAAGGATGTTGAGTAGTGGCCTATCACGAGATAGGATGAGAGGGGGTGTTTTAGTCTGTTAGGTTCCTTCTCCTCTCATTCCATAATCCCCGGACCTAGAAATCTCTGGTGTCCAAAAAGATCAGTTTGCTTTAAAAAATGGTTTCTTAATTTTCCTTTTAAAAATTAAGTGGCGACTCGTATTTTGATTTTGAAAGTAAAAAAGTTTTAAAAAGCTGTGGATAAGAAAAAATGCGATATCCACAGCTAGATTCAGCAAAATCAACAACAATATGTTTATATCTCTGGACAAGACTTGCAAAAGCCGCACGTTTCTCATTGGGTGTCCAAAACTTCCCTTAACGGTTGTAAGTATGCTTGAATAATTACTCCTAAAGCCATAGAGGCATCGTTGTAAGAAAGATGAACTGGGTGGCGTTACTGACACAATGTGTATATAAAAAATACATTTTCTTCATTGAGATAAACATCTTATCTATAGAAGGAGTATTGCCACCAAAAAACTATTTCCCATGTATAGCAATGCCAAAACTAGTGTCAAAAATATCCATGGCATACGCACAACACAAAATTAAGGTTCTTCAAAAAGTGGGGAGCATGTCCACTCAACCTACTTAACGATAAGTCAAAACACGACGTTATTATTCACAACTAATTAGTAGTTTAACAGACTACTAAGAGGGGAAAATAGACACACCCATCTCTTTCTTATATGGAACAATAGCTCGCAGTCCATCTATCTCTTTCTTATATGCAGCAATAGATCGTAGTACATCATCCCTTTGTGCATTATTTGAATCTTGCACAAGATCAACCAGCAACTTCATCCTCTCCATAGGACAACACTACCAAAAAAATGTATAATATTACCATTATAGTGTGATAAGGTGATTGAGAGATGTTGTCAAACCAAAAAACATTACCCACAACAATATACTATATACCGTATGGATCCTAGTAGGTACGCATATCCCTTGTATGTACTTTATTACAAAAAGCCCGCAGTCATTGCTTATGGGAAGAAAAATGTTTGAAAGTCACATTGATGCTTAACATAAGAAATGTAGAAGGAAATTTTGAAAAAAGTACTTAAAAGTTGCATACCAGTCAAGATAGTCTTGCAAAGGTTGATCGTCTAACTTTCTCACCTCAAATGATGATAATCCTTCATTGTAATTGAGAGGGAACATGTAACTTAGGCAATCATGTACACAATCCACCAGTCATTTGGATCCATAATAAGGTACAATGAATATCCATAATTTGTTACCTCTTACAACTTTATCAAAATTATCACTTACAATCTTTTTAGCCAATCATTCTTGTACACTGTTATGACCTCGACATGGCTTCAAGTCAAACAAGTAAGCAACTCTACCTACCAAATCGATCTTGCACAACACCCAATGGACCCCACGATCATTGAAGGGAATGTAAATCTAATAAAGGAACATCTACTTAATTAATAGCATGTGTTTGAAAGGGTCAGTCTATGATACACCGCCATAGAAAAGGGGTAACCATACACCCCCTCAATATTAACCATTAACATACATACTTGCATGTAATGGACCATTAATGTGCTTTTTTTTATGACAAAGATGCTGTAGTTATGAGAAATGTAGTTCTGTTATAATCCAGTTGCGCATAAACTAGTCCTAGGTATGACATAGTTATGAACAATGTGGTTCTGGTATGAGAGTTTTCAAAAGTTTGTTTTATTGATTTTTACATTCTGGCCTAATGTGATGTCAATATTTTGATATGACTATTAATCTCAGAACAAAATATTATATTCCTACCTCTTCACATCCATAAAATGGGTCTGGAGCATACCGATCTTTTCTAAGGTACAACTCCACCAAATTAGACAACAATTTCTTTCTCTTCTCATCTTCGTTGCTTACCAATTCCAAAATTTGTTGCTGCACATCGGATATGTAAAGGCATATAATTGAACTAATTGAAAAAAATATGACATCAATGTATGCTACAAACATTTAGTAGGAGTATACGTACCACAAAATAGGTCAGGAAATACCAACACCGGTGTATGTAGTCTTTCGACTTTGTTTCCAGTGCAACTGACCTAGCACGCAATTTCCCTTTGTGCATTAATCAACTGAATAACCACCAAATTTGTGACCTAAGAAGTAGGGCAAATAAACATGTAAGAGTACAAAAATTTGTAACCCTAGACGTAAAAAATTTTGTACTACGGAAACACATTTACATCATCGGAATCCATACACCCTCTGCCAACGTACGAAGTTCCCGTCGACTTCCATAACCCATAGAATTCTCATTGAAAAGTTTGAATCTAACAATAACCTCAATGAAGGTATAAAGATAATTAGGACATGAATCATAGGCAAAAAAAATACATGTGGTCAAACTTCTCCTCAAAAATGTACATACAAAGATAGCCTTCATCAGCTGTTAATGTTGTAGCTTGATGTGGTGGTGGTGACTTTCCACTTTTAGCATTAAATCCCAAGATCATTTTGTCAAGTAAACGACCAAACTAGTAGTTTAAAACATGCAAGAATATAAAATTTGTTAATACATGCATATCAATGAATGGAATACAACTTTTACGAAGTGTTCACGCAAAGGAAAAGCTAATTGTTTTAAGGAACAACAAGACTATTTTACATTTATCTCTTTATGATGACTACTCGATGAAGATGGCAGTTGAGTCTTTGCCTTCTTTGGTTGTGGTTTGACAAGTAAGTTATGTCCCCGTGCTCGCTTATCAACTTGATTCTTCCTTTGTTTTTTGGCCTCATATGGTGACGTCACGAAGCGGCTTGAGTTCCGTTCGCTCAAACGTCGAGTTTGAGCAAGGAAGAGAATCATTGTCATGGTATGGCTTCAACGGTAATCGAGTAGACTTTGTAACCTTCTTTTTGATAGACATCTTTGTAGACCTAGCTCTTGTTTTACGAATATTAGGAAATGAATTTTCATTTTTCTGGACTTTTTCTGCATCAAATTCGATGACAAATCAAGCACTTACTGGTGGATTCGAGGAGACTGTCTAACCATGGATGGAGATGTTTTCATATGTGTTTTTTGTAATGGGTGTATAGGCAGCCTGACACAAAGGACTACAACTCTAAAAAGCAGCATCTACCTGACTCACAATCTCATTAGGGTTCGACACCTTTTCCGAACACTTCTTACGTGTCTCATAAGGATTGGACAAAGGGTCAGACCCTCAAAATCAGCATCTACCTGATTCCCCATCTCATTAGGCTTAGACACCTTCTCAGCATACTTCTTAAGTGTCTCATCAGCATCTACTTGAGTCCCCACCCCACTGGGCTTAGACACTTTACCATCACCCTTCTTATGTAACTCTACAAGCACTTGCAGTGAGGATTGATTATTTTCTCGGTCAACCACAACGCCGACCAAATGTCCTAAGACATTTTCAATCTCACTCAATCTGGAATGAACTTTTCTCATTTGTTCACCAATATTGGGCTGCGTCATTTGTCCTAACACTTGTTGCAGCAGCTCCAATGTTTTTTACAATTTGCTCTACTGAGCATCATTGTCATCAGATCCGAATTGTTCACCCTCTTTTATGGGTGCACCCAACTTTCCATAATGTACTTCCACAGCAACCTAATCATGCATGCACAAAACAACAGAAGCACTTGTTATGTATACAATAATAAAACAGAGCATTAATCGCATTGTAAATGGTACATAAGTGGCACATTAAATTTCAAATGATTACCTTCTCAGACTTGTAGCCTTCAACATGCTTATAACTTCTTAACCAAGCCTGAATTTCTTTATCACCCCATGAATTCAAGCAAGGCCTCAACGCACTAGTGAGAACAACTGCTCCCTTTAGCACAACACACTCAAAATAGAACAACTACATTGGAAATACATATTTGGTTAGCTTTGCTTATTAAGTATACATTCAGAAACCACAAAGGAGCACACAATATACATTATTTACCATTAACAGAAACAAAATTCCCAGCATGTCCCACTACCCTCTTCTCTTCTGCTTGATTATGCCTTCCACAAGAAAATCAAGCGTTAGCTTTGCCCAATTGATCCCCCTTATGGCATCAAACCTTTTCACTGCATGAATGTAGGATGCACCCAATATATAAAGGACAAAATTCCTAATGAACTCATCATTTTTACCATCGGTTTCCATCAAATACTCCCTTAACACCTTCAACTGAACTACGCCATCCACGACTCTAAGCTCGTCACATAGATCTTTAACTTCTTCTTCCGGACCATTTAAATCTACATCTATGCCATCATCTTTCATCCCCAAGATTTGCTCAACATGGAATGCAGTAAGTGATGGAAAAACTGGTTTAAGTTAAAAGTTTAAACACACAGCGGAAAAGTCAAGTTATAAAAACTTAATGGTAACCCAGGATCTACTACTCGTTAATTCCATAGATGTGCACAAGAGGGGACAAGAGTTATACCTTAGTGTCTTGAACCCAATTCTGATTTTCTTCAGCTTCCAGTAGCTTCCACTAGATGGCCTTCACTCTTATGACTCCTATGGATGCTCACAGGAAGGACTAGGGTTGGTGGGAACCCTAATGGAGAGGAAGGAGAAGGTTTGGTGCTCTAAAACAGTTTCTGCAGCTTCTGACGTTCAAAAACGACGAACTACTTTTCCAGAACGCAGCTGCCCTATTTATAGATTCCCAGAACCGACCTAGACTTCGAGCGATCGAAGATCTTCGATCGATCGAACCATTCTCGATCGATCGAGACTGCCAAAACTTCAATCGATCGAACATACTTCAATCGATCGAACTTGTCTTGACAACTTCCTCATGTGTCTTTCCAAGTATCCTGGCAGAGCTAAGAATGAGACCTCTTAGGCTCTTAGTTGTTAGCTCAGACCAGTTTGTTAATTACCGTGACCAAACTCTTTGATCAACAAACTAACTAACTGGTCAGTTAACGTTTACTCCACTATAAAACGATAATTGAACTCCAACGCAAAAGAACATATCCGAAGCGATAACTAGACTTGTATGTTGTACTAATGTCCCTCTACCTTCAACATTCGTAATCATATTCAGGTAGTCGGATAACTGTTACTGTCAACCTGAATCATGATTACTTCTTGTATTCCTTGAGTCCCATTCACCTCTCATGATTACCAAACATGTTGATAACTCTTATCAACAAGACTGCAGTACTCAGTAATCGACTTGGTAACATTCTCAAGGGAATGCTTACTCTGAGTCAGAGGGTAGATTCTATCTTGACAATATATGTTCACAACCCTATGAATATGACATACCCAAGATACCCAGGTGTTGATCTTCTATAGACCTCACTGATTGCTAAGTCAAAGCAGCCATATCCACAGTCTGTGTTCATAATCGTCTCAAGACTGAGAACACGTACCTTATACAAGTTATGAGTTCCTATCGACTGATTGACAGTCTTGAGTGTCAATAGGAAAGCTCAGGTCCGTCAATGCACTATAAGCACTAGCATATTAACTAAGAGTTACACTCTAGTGATTAAGATTAATCACTCCATCCAATGGTAGTTAATCATGCTACAGTGTAAACCTGATGAGATATCCAGTCTCATCATCCACTGTGACATGTTTTAAGTAACAAAGAATAGTAATTCGTATCTCACTTGTATGTATCTCATGCATACACACATTACTTACTATGATACTTAAGGATAACAATCATCTCATGAAAGAAACATACATAACTAAATATAAAGTTGATATCCATATATTAAAATGTCAATGTCTCATAATGTAATGGTTTGAGGGCACAAACTCAACAAACTCCCACTTACACTCATAACCATTCAGAACTACGTCTAAGACCTAGACTATCTAGATGACGATCAAAGACCTTTTGTGGCAAGGCCTTTGTAAACGGATCAGCAAGATTGTCAATGGTGGCAATCTTGGTGACAGTCACATCTCCACGTTGAACAATATCTCGGATAAGATGATATTTTCGCTCTACGTGCTTCCCCTTTCCGTGGTTCCTTGGCTCCTTGGACTAAGCCACTGCCCCACTATTATCACAATAAAGCGGAATAGGTGACAATGACGCTGGTACCACCTCGAGCTCCATAAGGAACTTCTTGAGACAAACAGCTTCCTTTGCTGCTTCACAAGCAGCCACATACTCAGCTTCTGTAGTTGAGTCTACAATGCATTTCTGCTTAATGCTCCTCCAACTAACAGCACCACCTCCCAAGGTAAAGAGATGTTCGGATGTTGACTTCCTCAAATCTTTATCTGACATAAAGTTCGAGTCAGTATATCCTACTGGAATTAACTCATTACCGCCGTACATAAGCATGTAATCTTTAGTCCTTCTCAAGTACTTAAGAATGTGCTTAACAGCTGTCCAGTGCTCTGGACCTAGATTCGATTGATATATGCTAACCATGCCAACGGCAAAACAGATATCTGGTCTAGTGCATAACATCGCATACATGAGACTTCCAACTGCCGAAGCATATGGAATTCCTGCCATGCGATTCCTCTCCTCCTGTGTCTTAGGACACTGGTCCTTGGAGAACGCTAAACCATGCCTGAAAGGTAACAAACCTTTCTTCGAATTATCCATTAAAAACCTAGTTAGCACCTTATCGATATAACTAGCTTGAGACAATCCCATTATCTTTCGCTTGCGATCCCGAAAGAGCTTTATCCCAAGAATATAGCTCGCCTCTCCTAGATCCTTCATATCGAAAGTACTAGCTAGCCAAACCTTGACCGTTGACAATGCCGCTACATCATTACCAATGAGTTGAATATCATCAACGTAAAGCACAAGAAAGGCCACCACTTTCCCTTCACACTTCTTGTATACACAAGGTTCATCCAGATTCTGTATGAAACCAAACGACTTGACCGCTTGGTCAAATCGGATGTTCCAACTCCTAGATGCCTGCTTAAGCCCATAAATGGACTTTTGCAGCTTGCATACCAAGTTACATTTCCGACCAGCTATGAACCCTTCTGGTTATTGTATATAGATGTCCTCCTCGAGATTGCCATTTAAGAATGCAGTCTTGACGTCCATCTGCCAGATCTCATAATCTAGGCATGTAGTAATGGATAAGAGTATTCTGATGGACTTTGGCATGGCTACCGGCAAGAAGGTTTCCTCATAGTCAATGCCCTCCCTCTGAGTGTAACCTTTTGCTACAAGCCTAGCCTTATAGGTCTCAACCTTTCCATCAGATGCTCTTTTCCGCTTGTAGACCCACTTACAACTAATGGGTTTAATATTGGCTGGAAGTTCTATAAGATCCCAGACCTGATTAGAATCCATAGATTCTAATTCAGCCTTCATAGCTTTAACCCAATGTTCTGAATCAACATCAGCCATTGCCTCTTCGTATGTGGCAGGATCAGATTCAAAAACTTCTCCTAAGAACATGTATCTATCAGGCTGGCTGATAATCCTCCCACTACGACGAGGTACCGGTGCAGAAATGGGTGAAGAAGTGGTATTTTATTGATTTACATCGTTATCAACTGCGGGTTAGACTGAGGGCTCTCCTTCTATTTCTCTCAGATCTATCCTTCCCTTAGGTTTATGGTTCATGATATAATCATCCTCTAAGAAAACAGCATTTGTACTAACAAACACTTTCTGTTCTCTTGGATCATAAAAATACCATCCATAAGTACCCTTTGGATACCCTACAAAATAACATACTTCTGATCTAGAATCCAACTTGCTCATCTTTCCTTTCAGCGCATGTGCCGGACACCCCCATATCCGGAGATGTTGCAAAGAAGGCTTGCGCCCAGTCCACATCTCCCGTGGTGTCCTGGGAATAGATTTGCTTGGTACTAGATTTAGTATGTATGCAGTGGTTTCCAAAGCATAACCCCAAAGGAATAATGGCAACTCTGAATAACTCATCATTGACCTAGTCATGTCTAAAAGAGTCCGGTTCTTTCTCTCCGCTACACCATTCTGCTGAGGCATGCCAGGTGCAGTCAATTGTGACAGAATCCCATTCTGTACGAGGTGATCAATAAACTCATTAGAGAGGTACTCGCCACCTCGATCAGATCGAATGGCCTTGATATGTGAGCCCAATTGCTTCTCCACTTCAGCCCTAAACTCTTTGAATTTTTCAAAGGCTTCAGACTTGTGCTGCATTAGGTACACATATCCATACCTAGAGTGGTCATCGGTAAATGTTATGAAATACTCATAACCACCCCTTGCTCTAATATTTATTGGTCCACACACATCAGTATGAAATAATTCCAATAATGCATTGGTCCTATTGCCCTTTGCGGGAAAGGGCCTTTTGGTCATCTTACCCTCTAAACAAGACTCACAGACTTCCATTGGTTCGAGAACCAAATCGCCTAAGATCCCTTCTTTAACTAGTCTGCCAATCCTATTTAGATTGATATGGCCAAGCCTCATGTGCCAAAGCCTTGTTGGATTAGTGGAAGGTTCTTTTCTTTTAGATGGTATAGTTACCATTGAGTTATTAAGTTCCAAGCAAGAATCTTTAGAAATATTGGGAATAATCACATACAAACCATTTGATTTAACACCAGAACATATAAAAGAACTATTTCTTTTAATCACAACTTCAGTTCCAAAATGAAAAGAATAACCATTATTCGATAAATTAGAAACTGAAATTAAATTACGTTTCATTGAAGGGACGTAAAGTACATCTGATAAAATCAAAACTTTATTGTCTAGAAATTCTAAAACTACGACTCCTATAGCAACCGCAGAAACGGTTGCGCTAGAACCTAGAGTAAGTACAATTTCCCCATCACTGCACCTCCTGGTTGATCTGAACCCCTGTAATGAATTACAGATATGGTTAGTCGCACCAGAATCAATGCACCAAGTGTTTGCAGTATCCTTTATAAAACTTACTTCAATCACATGTGATTCAATCATACCTTGAACTCTTGTAGCTAAGAATTCAGGACAATTCCTCTTCCAGTGGCCCTTCTCACCGCATTGGAAACACTTTCCTTTGCCTTGGCCACCCACCTTCCCTTTGCCCTTACCTTTTCCCTTAGATTTTGCAATCTTAGGGACCGGTCCAACACTTGGACCACCAGTACCAGCCTTCTTCTTCCCTTTCTTTCCTTTAGGTGTAGATCGGGAAGAGGAAGTGCTTTTCTCAACGTTCAAAATGTTGACCCTAGGTTTGATCACCCCTTCCGCTTCCAAAAGAGAACTCATCAATTCGCTCATTGAAAAATTCATTTGATTCATATTATAGTTAAGTTTAAATTGAGTAAATGAAGGTGACAGCGAATTGAGGATCATATCAACTTGGGTTTGTGCATCGATGTTGGCACCTAGGGTCTCCAGCTCGTTTAAATAACCAATCATTTTTAAAACATGTTCCTTGACTAGAGTCCCTTCCGACATCTTTACACTCATTATTTTTTGTATGGCTACCTGTCTGGCAGGCCTGCCATGCTCCCCAAACATCTTTTTCAGGGATGTGATAATGTCACTGGCAGAATCATTCGATTGGAATTGGTGTTGCAACACACCAGCCATTGAGGCCAGAATATAGCAACGAGTCATTCCATTCGACTTCTTTCATTTGTCGAACTCGCGTCTGGCAGCTGCCGAAGCATTTGCCGCGGGTTCTTCGGGGCTTGGGGTGGTGAGGACATATATGTGATCCTCCGCAGTTAACACGATATCAAGGTTACGTTTCCATTCAGTGTAGTTATTTCCAGTTAAATTATTTTGAGTGAGTATGGTGGCAAGTGGACTAAATATAGATCCAGACATTATGATTTACTGTAAAAATCAAAAGACAAAATAAATATGGATATCAGAATTTGACAGTTTGAAATAAAAGAATCCTTAAAAAACTCTTATTTTTAAAACAAAGTCGCCGGAATATCGAAACGAAAGAATAAAGCCTCCGTGTGGTGGTCAATGTTCGATCTTTCGATTAATCATGACTTGTCCGCTATGCAACTCTTGCAAAACAAGTTATGACTCCCGAACCTTTTTGATCTCTAAGTTTCTAAATAATGCCCCATGTGGGATCCCTTATCCATAGTTTAGCTACTGTGTACCATTAACTAAGATCCAATCACAACCGTCTCAAGTAGCGCCTCCGTATGGTGGTCACCCTCTAACACGTCTGATTGATCCTATCAAAAGAAGTTCACATCTAGTAACCAATGAGTAATGCACCCTCCGTATGGAATGATCACCCCTGGCGTGGTGACACAGAATGCACTACTCATCTTACAGTGAAACGTTAATGGAAGATCGTGGGTGTCAATAAATAAGACCCTCTCCCACTAGTTTTGGTAAATTAAGGATTTTTCTTTTTTAGAAAAATTTGTTTTTACACATTATCCATAAACATCCAATGTTTACTAATGTGTTAAAAATGGTTTTTGAATTCTATTTTAGAAAACTTGTTTTACGTGCATGCAAGTAGTAACAATATAATTAAATGCCAATCACAAACCAAGCACATAAAACAAAAAACTAAAATTGAAAATAAAGACATCCAAACGATGCCTCTATCTCTATAGAACTTTCTTTTTGGTTTGATCGCCTCCAGCTCCATCTTCATGGACAACGGCTCCTTGCTCCATCTTCATGAATTTTCTAATTCTATTACATTTGTCCTATGCTTCTTTTGAAGCTTACAATTTATCTAGAAATAGAAATAGCAACAACAAAATAAAAGGCTAGGGAAACCGGTGCGACTTTCCTTTTCGTAGGATTGAAATCGCAGCGCCCTTTACATATGCCTTAAAACAAAACCAATAATAAACATGATATACACCAATCTCAAAACATTCAAATACCAAAATTTAAATGGATCTTGGTGTCATGGAAGATAGCGACTAAACTTGCTGCAAAAGGGTTAGTCGTACACGCATCCACACATACATAACAAATATATTTAACTATTGGAACACTTAATTGATTCACACAGTATATAAACTCTTTACATACTGAATTAGAACTTAAAAATAGCATCTTACTTCTCTATCACAGTTCAATCGATCGAAGACCGTTCGATCGCTCGAACCTTCGATCGATTGAACACTGTTCAATCGCTCGAACCTTCGATCGATTGAACACTGTTCAATCGCTTAAATTATAGAATACTTTAAAAATAAAGTTTTTAATTTCAAAATACTTTAAAACTGTGAAACAGAGAACCTGACAAAGAATCTGTCTCGATCGATCTAATTTCATTCGATCGATCGAACACCAGAAGGTTTCGATCGATCGAAACTTGTTCGATCGCTCGAGTACAGAGGATGTTCAATCGATCAAAACATATTCGATCAATCAAACCTGCCTTGCATCCCATGCAATCACAGATTTGTACTCTGCTGTGATAACTCTGCAGAAACAGATCTGTGACGATGCAGTTTTGAAAACAGTTCTAAAATCAATCATACAAATCAAAATAGTGTTCCAAAAACGCATCTATAGATCCAAACGAGCCTGGCTCTGATACCAATTGATGGAAAAACCAGTTTAAGTTAAAAGTTTAACACGCAGCGGAAAAGTTAAGTTATAAAAACTTAATGGTAACCCAGGATCTACTACTCGTTAATTCCATAGATGTGCACAAGAGGGGACAAGAGTTATACCTTAGTGTCTTGAACCCAATTCTGATTTTCTTCAGCTTCCAGTAGCTTCCACTAGATGGCCTTCACTCTAATGACTCCTATGGATGCTCGCCGGAAGGACTATGGTTGGTGGGAACCCTAATGGAGAGGAAGGAGAAGGTTTGGTGCTCTAAAACAGTTTCTGCAGCTTCTGACGTTCAAAAACGACGAACTACTTTTCCAGAACGCAGCTGCCCTATTTATAGATTCCCATAACCGACCTAGACTTCGAGCGATCGAAGATCTTCGATCGATCGAACCTTCGATCGATCGAACCATTCTCGATCGATCGAGACTACCAAAACTTCAATCGATCGAACATACTTCAATCGATCGAACTTGTCTTGACAACTTCCTCATGTGTCTTTCCAAGTATCCTGGCGGAGCTAAGAATGGGACCTCCTAGGCTCTTAATTGTTGGCTCAGACCAGTTTGTTAATTACCGTGACCAAACTCTTTGATCAACAAACTAACTAACTGGTCAGTTAACGTTTACTCCACTATAAAACGATAACTGAACTCCAACGCAAAAGAACATATCCGAGGCGATAACTAGACTTGTATGTTGTACTAATGTCCCTCTACCTTCAACATTCGTAATCATATTCAGGTAGTCGGATAACTATTACTGTCAACCTGAATCATGATTACTTCTTGTATTCCTTGAGTCCCATTCACCTCTCATGATTACCAAACATGTTGATAACTCTTATCAACAAGACTGCAGTACTCAGTAATTGACTTGGTGACATTCTCAAGGGAATGCTTACTCTGAGTCAGAGGGTAGATTCTATCTTAACAATATATGTTCACAACCCTATGAATATGACATACCCAAGATACCCAGGTGTTGATCTTCTATAGACCTCACTGATTGCTAAGTCAAAGCATCCATATCCACAGTCTGTGTTCATAATCGTCTCAAGATTGAGAACACGTACCTTATACAAGTTATGAGTTCCTATCGACTGATTGACAGTCTTGAGTGTCAATAGGAAAGCTCAGGTCCGTCAATGCAGTATAAGCACTAGCATATTAACTAAGAGTTACACTCTAGTGATTGAGATTAATCACTCCATCCAATGGTAGTTAATCATGCTACAGTGTAAACCTGATGAGATATCCAGTCTCATCATCCACTGTGACACGTTTTAAGTAACAAAGAATAGTAATTCGTATCTCACTTGTATGTATCTCATACATACACGCATTACTTACTATGATACTTAAGGATAACAATCATCTCATGAAAGAAACATACATAACTAAATGTAAAGCTGATATCTATATATTAAAATGTGAATGTCTCATAAAGTAATGGTTTGAGGGCACAAACCCAACAGTAAGATGGAATTCATGGCTGTGAACAACGAGCGAACATGCTGATGGGTGAAATTTCTCAACCAACCATTTGCACAATTCATGGTTAACTTGTGTACATCTTAGGCCAAGGGCCCAACCAAAGCCAATATTTGTTATGGCTTCCTTATGTCCCTCAGTCAGTCTATTAATAATTTACACTATAGAATTCAAATATATCCGGGTCTGAATTCTTTTGTTCTCCTTCAAATAAAAAATTTTAAAACACATTAGGATGGAATGTAACTAATATCCGCATTTTAAAATATAATTATTTTGTATTAGCTACCTTCTTCTTTGGTTTTCCTTTCGCCTTAGCATGCTAAGTGAACTCATCTTTGCCAAGTCCATGTACTTCTTTTTCCCCTCATCGCGCATTGCCATCCACCTGGCCTGCACATCACCCTTGGCCTGCATAACAACGAAATTGCATCAAATAAATTCAAGCAAGATACATATCAACCAACAAATGGTAATACATCTCACCTTCTTGTCTATTTGTATTTGTTGTTTTCTCAATTCCTCATATTGTTCTTTGGTACATGCACAATAAATTTAAGAATGAGATCATGCATGCCATACTAAAAGGATTTAATTCATATTACTTTTTTGTTCGAGTAATCTGAGTGAATATTTAATTACATGAAAAATAAAAATGACCCGGTTGGCCTCTTAACCTACTGGCACATTTTTTTCCTACTAGACATTTCTTCCCTCCACTTGGTATATTATCAAAGACAACCTATGGATACAACAAAAAAAATTCACAATATCTACATAATTATAAAACACCAATAATGTGGAAAATTAAGTTTAAAACCCAAATGCCCACAAAGTATGGCCGCATGGTAAGACTTCTTGGATGTCTATCCAGAGGTGAATATTGACAATGGAATATCATAATGCATTTATGCATGTTAGTTCATGAGATGAATATTAGACTGGAATCCTTAAACAACATTGTATGTGGTTCATTTGTGTATGTGATTACACATGTGAGATATGAATCACAAATCCTTGTTGTTTCAAATAAGTCACAGTGGATGATAAGTCTGGATAACTTATTAGGTATACACTGTAGCATGATTAACGTCTACGGGGTAGAATGATGAATCTCATTCATAAGAGTCTTTGACTCTTGGTTAATATGCTAGTGCACTCGGTGCATTGACGGACCTGAGTTAAACCTATTGACACCTAAACGATGTCACCGTCAATAGGAACTCAAAACTTGTATAGGGATACATGTCCTTAATCCTGAGACAGTTATGGACGCAAGTTGTATGCTTGGTTGCTTTGACTTACCAATCAGTGAGGTCTTGCAAGATCAACACCTGGGTATCTTGGGTAAATCAAGTATGCAACGTTGGGAACATATATTGTCAAGATGGAATTCTACCCTCTTCAATAAAACGAAGAGTAAGTATTCCCTCGAGAATGTCACTAGGAGTGATTACTGAGAGCTGGCCAGCCTTGTCAACAAAGTGTTGTTGTTGACATGTTTAGTAATCCAAGGGTAGTGAATGATACTTGAGGAATATAAGATGTACTATCTATTGGGTCGACAGTATCTTAAGACATACATCCCAATGATAGATACGAATACTGCCTGGTAGAGGGACATGCGTATCATATTATACAAGTCTAGCAATCACTTATGTATGTGTGATTATGTTCTTATGCACTGGAGTGCAATTATCATTTTATAGTGGCATTAATGATAATTGATTAATTATTGATTCCTTAGTCAAGAGTACTGACTAGATGGAATAATAATTAATCGGAGCCAGTAATTAAGAACCTAGGAGGTCCCACTCTTAGCTCCGCCAGAATGCTTGGAAAGGCAAATGAGAATGCTGTCAAGACTGGTTCGATCGATCGAAGTTGTTTCGATCGATTGAAGTCTAGACAGGTTCGATCGATCGAACGAGGTTCGATCGATCGACAGTTCGATCGATCGAAGTCACTTCGATCGATCGAAAGTTAGGTCGGTTCTGGGAATCTATAAATAGGGCAGCTACGTCCAGAAATTAGAAGTTCGTCGTTTTGACGTACCAGTTGCTGCAGAACCTGTTTAGAGTTCCCAAACCTTCCCTATTCTCACTATTAGGGTTCCCACCAACCCTAGCCACTCTGGGAGCATTCGAGGAGACATAAGGGTGAAGATTTCCTAGAGGTTGCTGCTGCACACACAAGGAGAAGGACAAAAATCAGAATTGGGTTCAAGACCTAAGGTATAGAATCTTCTCCATCTTGTTATGCGCATCTATAGAGTTAATAAGTAGTAGATCCAAGGCTACCAATAAAAGTTTTGAACTTTGTTTTCCGCTGCGCGTTTAGATTTAATTTTAAACCTGTTTTTCCAACAATTGGTATCAGAGCCTCGCTTATTTAGATCTATAGATGCGTTTTGGAACACTAGTTTTGATTTGCATGTTGATTTTAGGACTGTTTTCAAAACTGCATCGTCACAGATCCGTTTCTGCAGTGTTTATGCAGCAGAATACAAATCTGTGATTGCATTGGATGCAAGGTGGGTTCGATCGATCGAAGTAGTCTCGATCGATCGAACATCATCTGTTCTCAAGCGATCTAACTAGTTTCGATCGATCGAACGTTGGTTCTGTTCGATCGATCGAATGGTGTTCGATCGATCGAGACTGCTTTTCTGTCCAGGTTTTCAGTTTACAGATTTAAAGGTTTTAAAAATATTTACTTTAAAATTTTATTTATGCTGTAAGTTTTTCAAAACATTCTGTGAAACTGAAAGTTCAATCAATTGAACTATGTTCAATCGATCGAAGGTTCAATCGATCTAACTTTTTCGTTCGATCGAAGTGTGACAGAGCAATGATGCTTTTTTAAGTTCTAATTCAGTATGTAAAGAGTTTATATACTGTGTGAATCAATTAGGGGTTCCAATGGTACATATATTTGTTATATATATGCGTGGTTGTGCGTGTGACTAACCCTTTTGCAGCAAGCTTAGTCCGCTATCTCCCATGACACCAAGACTTTTAAATTTTGTATTTAATTGTTGGTTTGGATTTAAGGCTTATGTAAAGGGCGCTGCGACTTCAATCCTATGAAAAGGAAAGTCGCACCGGTTTCCCTAGCCTTTTATTTTATTGTTGTTATTTCTATTTCTAGATAAATTGTAAGCTTCGAGAGAAGTATAGGACCAATGTAATAGAATTAGAAAATCCATGAAGATGGAGGAGCAAGCCGTTGTCCATGAAGATGGAGTCGGAGGCAATCAAACCAAGAAGAAGGTTCTATGGAGATAGAGTCATGGGAGATAGAGGCATTGTTGAATGCTTTTATTTCATTTTAGTTTTTGTTTTATGTGCTTAGTTGTGATTGGAATTTTATATATTGTTACTACTTGCATGCACGTAAAACAGGTTTTCTAAAATGAAATTCAAAAACCTTTTTCCAACACATTAGAAAACACTTGATGTTTATGGGCAATGTGAAGAAATTTTTTTTTTTTCTTTCAAAATTGAAAAATTCCTATTAGTTCATTGTAAGTATGAGAAATACTCTGTGTCACCCAGCCATGGGTGATCATTCCATACGGAGGGTATTTCTTATTGATTACTAGATATGAACTTCTTATAAAAATCTAGTGGGAGAGGGACTTATTTTATAACTCCCACGGTCTTCCATAAACGGTTCATTATAAGGTGGGTAGTATATTCTGTGTCACCCAGCCATGGGTGATCATTCCATACGGAGGATAGACTATTCATTGGTTACTAGATATGAACTTCCTTTGGATAGAATCAATGAGACGCGTTAGAGGGTGACCACTACACTGAGGCACTACTTGAGGCGGTTGTCATTGGATTCTAGTTAATGGTAAACACTAGCTAAGCTATGGGTAAGGGATTCCACACGGAGCATTATCCAGAAACTTAGAGACCAAAAGTTCAGGAGTCATGAATTGTTTTGTAAGAGTTGCATGACATTCATGATGGGTTTCCCAATCAGGCTATGAGGTTATGATCGCCACACGGAGACTTAATTTCATAGGCTTGACATCCTGAAGACAATTAATGAGTTGGTTAAGGGAATTCCAATGTATCATATAAATTGTCATATTCATGATTTCCATATTGTAATTCTGTTACATTATTTGTATTTCAGATTCATAATGTCTAGCCCACTTGCTATAACCATGATCCAGAATAAGCTAATTGGAAATAACTACGTTGAATGGAAACTGGAACTGGATGAATTGTTAACTGCTAATGGATGTAAATACGTTCTTACCATTCCCTGTCCACCTATTCCATACCATGACACCCCAACTGATCTTGCGGATCAATATTGGCAGTGGATAAGATTTGATGGTATAGCTCGCTCTAGCATCTTAGACTCTTTGTCTGATGTGTTGAAGCAGCAACATCAACCTTTGAACACTGCCCGTGCTATAATATTGAACCTCGAGGAGATGTTTGGGGATCTGAGCCGTACTACAAGGCTTAGAGCCTTGGAGTTAGTCATGGACACCAGAATGTTGGAAGGAACTTCAATAAGAGAGCATGTTTTTAAAATGATTACTTATTTCAAAGTAATGGAAGTTCTTGGTTCCGACATTGATGGTGAGACTCAAGTTGACATAATCTTGCATTCGTTGCCTTCATCATTCACTCAATTTAAAAAGGTTTTTAAAATGAGTAAAACAGTTTTTTCAACAAGTGAGTTGATGAGCTCTCTTGAGGCAACGATGGATATAGTCAAAGAGGAGTCAAATGTTCAGAACATTGGAATGGCTTCATCTTCTGGAACTAAGCCTAAGAGCATAAGTTCAGAGAAGGAGAAGCAAGACTCAAGGATAGGTGAGCCTAAGCCAACTGTTGGGAAGAAGGCAAGACTAGGAAAGGGAAAGGCTGGTGCCGTGCCAAAAGGAAAGTGTTTCCATTGTGGCGTGAGAGGGCATTGGAAAAGGAACTGTATGGAATACTTGACTGCCAAAAGGCAAGGTACGATCCTTTCACTAGTTTTTGAAGTAAGTTGAAAAACTGATACTTCAACTACTATGGGCACTAATTCTATATTTTCTAAATTATATCTGTAATTGTTGCAGGGAATTGGAAAATAAGAATGTGCAGTGATTAGAAGATCTTGATTGCCTTTTGGGATCTGATGCAAGAGTTGCTATTAGATTAATAGTTTTATATTGTAATAAAACTTTGGAGTTATTAGATGGATTTCAGTTTTGAATTAATGAATAATATTTATTCTTTTGATTTTGGTACTGAAATTCTTGATTAAAAGAAAGCGTTCTTTTATGTGATCTAAATAACTTGTCAAGCAAGTATCTCACCAATTTACTCTTGTTTCTCATATATTATCTAATGTAGTATTTAAATGACTCATGGGTATTTTACCATCTAAAAGGATAGCACCCTCAACTAATTCTATGACTTTTTGGTTTTGAGGTTAGAACATATTTAATCTAAATAGGATAAATGGGGAGTAAAGGATTGGATCCTAAAACTCTTTTGGTTGTTGAAACCACTACCTGTTTGTCAATCCTATTTAGAGAGTAAATGTGATCAGATCATATTGATCTAAATTAGGATAAATGGGGAGTAAAGGATTGGATCCTAAAACTCTTTTGGTTGTTGAAACCACTACCTGTTTGTCAATCCTATTTAGAGGCTAATATGATCAGGTGACTTTTCTTTTGAAAATCACACGACCAAGGACTGATTAGAATTAGGACATACTCATGTCCGTAGGGCAATAAACATTAGAGTTGAAAAGTAGTTTCGGCTACTTTGGATACTGATATACATTTACTTATTGCATCTTCATCCTCAATTTTGAAGAAATTCAAAAGTTTTGGAATGAAGAGTAATTGGTAAAAGAATATCGTTGCCTTTTGATTTGATCAAAATGGTGAGTATCTATCTAATGTATTTATTGTCCAAAGGAGATAAGAATGAGATTCTTTCTCGACAGTCTACACCTAGTGCGCCTCCACGGGATGGTGTAGCAGGTAGAAGGAACTATCTTCTTTTAGATATGACTGGGTCATGGGATGAGTTATTTAGAGTTACTACTATTCCTTGTTTTTCTCGATGGAACTACAATGTATATACTGGATCTTATTCAAAAGAAAATCTTTTCGATAGATATCCCCAAAGTTGTGAAAAGAATGCGACTTCTTTCTCATGGTAACTTTGGATAAGGATGTCTAGCACTTTGGTGTAAAGAAATGATGAGCCTTTTGAATCTAGATTAGAAGTATAATATTTTTTTAGTGTTTCTAGAGAAAACAAAAGTTGGTTGGAGACCAAATTTTGCAAAGGAAAGATAATATAAAAGAGTAAAGTAATTTATATCTTAAAGCAATCTATAAATCATCTAGAACTAAAATCTACTACCTCTTCATCCATTCCTACATTGGTACTTCATTGCAGTGGGAGAATTCTCAACATTGTTGAAATTCCCTGGTGCATTGAAGTTTTGTGATAAGGAAGCTCTGGTATGTGATTTGCATAAGTCTATGGACTAAAGCAATCATCCAGAGATAAGGACATCTGTTTTGACATATTGGTCAAAATACTTTGGATTCATCTAAAGTGTGGATGTAGCTTAAGTGGATGAAAGGATCCTTGCGCAAAGGAAGTGTGGTGATGATTATGGTTCCATATATTGATGACATCTTTATCATTGCGATATGTTAAAGTAGTATCATCAATGATTAAGGTTAAGTTTCTACAGTATACTTGATATTTATGATCTCGGTGAGGCGAGCTATAATCTTATGATTTTTGCTCATTCAAGATCAGAAAGTTAAGATAATGAGATTGTCTCAAACTTCTATATCATAAAGTTGCTGGCTAGATTCAACGTGGAACGTTTCGATAAAGGTTTTTCACCTTTGAACATAACCTATTGCTCTTTCAAGATTTGTATCTAGGGATACAAGATGAAAGAGATCACATGAAAGGTATATCATAAGCCTTCGCTATTGATAAACTTTGTATGTGATGTTAGGTATGGATATCAGTTATACCATTGAGGTTGTTCACAGATATCAGTCCAAATGAATGTTCAGTTTTCTGAACTATCATAAAGTATATATTCTCTAGGGCTTGAGAAAGAACTAGCGGATATATGCAGGGTGATGGTGTTTTGGACAATGTTCAAATTAGCTTTACTGGATACATGTCATGTGACGTCTTTTGTCTAGGGATATAGTATAACATGAAGATGTTTTACTATGGATTGTTTCAGTCGATGATCATCAGTCCCTATGCAAAACCTTACGGGTTAAGGATTTTGACAAGTCACAGAGACTATGCTAGTGTTAGTACTAACGCTATATGGTTATGAGTGCAAGTGGGAGTTTGTTGGGAATATGCCCTCAAACCAGTTAGTTGGACAATGGAATATCATAATGCATTTATGCATGTTAGTTCATGAGATGAATATTAGACTGGAATCCTTAAACAACATTGTATGTGGTTCATTTGTGTATGTGATTACACATGTGAGATATGAATCACAAATCCTTGTTGTTTCAAATAAGTCACAGTGGATGATAAGTCTGGATAACTTATTAGGTATACACTGTAGCATGATTAACGTCTACGGGGTAGAATGATGAATCTCATTCATAAGAGTCTTTGACTCTTGGTTAATATGCTAGTGCACTCGGTGCATTGACGGACCTGAGTTAAACCTATTGACACCTAAACGATGTCACCGTCAATAGGAACTCAAAACTTGTATAGGGATACATGTCCTTAATCCTGAGACAGTTATGGACGCAAGTTGTATGCTTGGTTGCTTTGACTTACCAATCAGTGAGGTCTTGCAAGATCAACACCTGGGTATCTTGGGTAAATCAAGTATGCAACGTTGGGAACATATATTGTCAAGATGGAATTCTACCCTCTTCAATAAAACGAAGAGTAAGTATTCCCTCGAGAATGTCACTAGGAGTGATTACTGAGAGCTGGCCAGCCTTGTCAACAAAGTGTTGTTGTTGACATGTTTAGTAATCCAAGGGTAGTGAATGATACTTGAGGAATATAAGATGTACTATCTATTGGGTCGACAGTATCTTAAGACATACATCCCAATGATAGATACGAATACTGCCTGGTAGAGGGACATGCGTATCATATTATACAAGTCTAGCAATCACTTATGTATGTGTGATTATGTTCTTATGCACTGGAGTGCAATTATCATTTTATAGTGGCATTAATGATAATTGATTAATTATTGATTCCTTAGTCAAGAGTACTGACTAGATGGAATAATAATTAATCGGAGCCAGTAATTAAGAACCTAGGAGGTCCCACTCTTAGCTCCGCCAGAATGCTTGGAAAGGCAAATGAGAATGCTGTCAAGACTGGTTCGATCGATCGAAGTTGTTTCGATCGATTGAAGTCTAGACAGGTTCGATCGATCGAACGAGGTTCGATCGATCGACAGTTCGATCGATCGAAGTCACTTCGATCGATCGAAAGTTAGGTCGGTTCTGGGAATCTATAAATAGGGCAGCTACGTCCAGAAATTAGAAGTTCGTCGTTTTGACGTACCAGTTGCTGCAGAACCTGTTTAGAGTTCCCAAACCTTCCCTATTCTCACTATTAGGGTTCCCACCAACCCTAGCCACTCTGGGAGCATTCGAGGAGACATAAGGGTGAAGATTTCCTAGAGGTTGCTGCTGCACACACAAGGAGAAGGACAAAAATCAGAATTGGGTTCAAGACCTAAGGTATAGAATCTTCTCCATCTTGTTATGCGCATCTATAGAGTTAATAAGTAGTAGATCCAAGGCTACCAATAAAAGTTTTGAACTTTGTTTTCCGCTGCGCGTTTAGATTTAATTTTAAACCTGTTTTTCCAACATGCTACTCCCCTGGTGGGTTTTAATGGATCAAGCACCCAACCGTTTGGTACCATGGGGCTCCCCGTGCTTATGGGGACTTACCCTCAGCAAATCTCCCTGCTAGCAAACTTTGTAATCTTGGAGGCCCTATCTGCTTACAATGTTATCCTTGGGAGGCCAACACTCAACAAAGCCAAGGCCGCCGTCTCTACTCACAGCCTGACAGTCAAGTTCCCGACCCCTCATGGACCTGGGAGCCTGCGTGGAAATCAGGCGACTGCCCGGAGTTGCTATGTCAGTTCCCTTCGCCGAGAAGTCATCACCGAAATGCTGAATGTCCAGGAGATGGACCCGAGGGATCAGAATGATAGAGTGGGCCCAATCGCAGAACTGGAACAAGTGGCATTAAACACACAACTCCCAGACCGGACGGTCAGCATCGGCACCCTACTGGATCCCCACCTTAGGGAGAAGCTGATTCAATTCCTGTAACAGAGTCAGGACGTGTTCGCCTGGTGTCATGAAGATATGTCCGGGATTGACCCCAGGGTAATATCTCATCGGCTCAACACCGACCCAGATTCCGAGCTGGTGAAGTAGAAGAGACGGGGTATGACCCCCGAGAGACAAAAGGCAGTGTGTGAGGAGGTCGAGAAGCTCCTCAAGGCCCAATCTATCCGAGAGGTCTGCTATCCCGACCGGTTAGCAAATGTTGTACTTATCAAGAAAATCAACAGAAAGTGGAGGATGTGCGTGGACTTCACCGACTTGAACAAAGCCTGCCCCAAGGACTGCTATCCACTGCCCATGATAGATCTCCTTGTGGATTCCACAGCCGGCCACTCGCTCATTTCGTTCATAGACGCTTACTCCGGGTACAATCAGATCAGCATGTACCCCAAGGACGAAGAGAAGACCTCATTCATTACGGATCAGGAGACCTACTGCTACAAAGTCATGCCCTTCGGCCTCAAAAATGCCAGGGCAACTTATCAATGCCTGGTCAATCACATGTTCAAAGACTTGATCGGGAAATCCATGGAGGTGTACGTCGACGATCTGCTAGTTAAAAGTCGGGACAAGTCTGACCATCTGGAACATTTGGCCGGGGCCTTCAGCATTTTGAGAAAGTTCGGGATGAGGTTGAACACGGCCAAGTGCACATTTGGCGTCTCATCCGGAAAGTTCTTAGGGCACTTGGTCAGCAGGCGGGGAATTGAAGCAAACCCCGAGAAAATCAAGGCCATCATCAACATGCGGTCGCCCAGGTCAACCAAAGAAGTACAGAGTCTGGCCGGACGGGTTGCCGCACTGAACAGATTTATCTCTAGAGCTACCGACCGGTGCTTGCCGTTCTTCAAGATCCTCCGTAAGGCTTTTCAGTGGTCAGAAGAGTGTGAGGAGGCGTTCCAAAAACTCAAGAAGTACTTGGCATCTCCTCTTCTACTCTCAACACCCGTGCTAGGGGAAGAATTGTTCCTATACCTGGTAGTATCACCCTCGGCGGTCAGCTCGGCACTCGTTAGGGAAGAGCATGGGATACAGTTCCCAGTGTATTATACCAGTCGGGCGCTCCAAGGTGCGGAGAGCATATACTCCCGCATCAAAAAACTTGCATTCGCCCTCATCACCTCTGCCTGGAGACTCCGTCCGTACTTTTAGGCCCATGTCATTGTGGTCCTCACTGACCAACCTCTCCGTAGGATCTTAAGCAGGCCAGACACGTCCGGGAGGCTCGTCAAGTGGGCCATGGAATTAGAGGAATTTGAAGTGGCCTACCGTTCCCGGATGGCAATCAAAGGACAAGCAATAGCAGACTTCCTAGTTGAATTCACTTATCCAGAAGACCCGGTTGAAGAGCTCGACCCACCGGTCCTACCGCCTGGGTTACAAGCTGACATCCCCACCTAGGTGTTGTATGTGGACGGTTCCTCAAACCAGCAATGAAGTGGGGCAGGAATCATCCTGAGTACTCCCGACGGCATCCAGCTCGAGTATGCCCTAAGGTTTGGGTTCCGTGCCTCCAATAACGAGGCTGAGTATGAAGCCCTATTGGTCGGATTGCAGTTGGCCACCTCCATAGGTGTGCGACAGGTTCAAGGTTACAGTGACTCTCAGCTCTTAGTCAATCAAGTCAACCAAGAGTACGAATCCCGGGGAGACAACATGATAGCTTATCTAGCCCTTGTCCGAGCGATTTGGAAAAAGCTTCAGGGTCTCTCCATCACTCAGATATCCAGAGAGGAAAATACCAGTGCCGACCAATTAGCCCGCCACGCTTCATCTTCTGAGTCAGACTTGCCCGGGATAAGGATAGAATACCTACCCGAGCCAAGTGTGATCAACTCACAATGCATGGAGGTGGAATCAGACGCCTTAGGATCCAGCTGGATGGACCCGATTATGGCATTTCTAACAACGGGCGTGTTACCGAACGAGAAAGAGGAGGCCCCCCGGGTCAGGCACCGAGCGGCCCGATATCATCTTTTAGACGGCATCCTCTACAAAAGGGGATTCTCTGTACCGTATCTCCGGTGGGTCCATCCCGCACAAGTCCAAACAGTGTTGTATGAAATCCATGAAGGAGTGTGCGGGAATCACATTGGAGGCCGGGCACTCTCTAGAAAGGCCCTACTGCAGGGATATTACTGGCCGATGATGGCCCGGGATTCTCATAAATATGTCAAAAGATGCGACAAGTGTCAGAGATACTCCCCCATGATCAACCGACCGGGAGAGCTTCAGACACCAATCCAAAGCCCCTGGCCCTTTGCCTAGTGGGGCATCGACATTGTCGGACCCCTGCCGATGGGAAAAGGACAGGTTAAGTTCGCAGTCATCGCCGTTGACTACTTTACCAAGTGGGCGGAGGCCGAGCCCATGGCAGCAATAACCGAGCGAAAAATGGAAAGTTTTATGGAAAAGAACATCCTCAGTAGGTTCCGCACTCCCTGGGTTATTGTCAGCGACAATGGCAGGCAATTCGACACCCCAATGTTCAGGCAGTTCTGCTCGGGCTATGGGATACTTAATCACTACTCCTCCCCTGAGCACCCTCAAGCCAATGGTCAAGCCGAGGTGACAAACCGGACAATCATGCAGTCAATCAAAACAAGACTTGAAAGCGCCAAAGGGCTCTGGGCTGAAGAACTGCCAACCCTCCTATGTGCCTACCGCACTACACCCCGAGCGGCAACAGGTGAGACGCCGCTCTCCTTATCCTACAGGCTCGAGGCGGTGGTCCCAATAGAGCTCGGTTGCTTACTCACCGGGTGGAAAATTACAGCGTGCCAGACAACGAAGATGCACTCAGAACAGAACTAGACTTGGTGGAGGAAAAAAGAGACCGAGCCTATCTAAAGGTGGCGGCCTATAAGCAGCGGGTATCACGATATTACAACAGCAAGGTGAAGCATCGCAGTTTTCAAGTAGGAGACCTCGTCCTTAAGGCAGTGAACCAGTCTACCTGAATCCCGAGCTAGGGGAAGTTGGGGCCAAACTGGGAAGGTCCATATACAGTTACCTGAGTCAACAGACCAGGAACTTACTGGCTTTGGGGCCTGGACGGACGTGATCTGTCTCACCCTTGGAATGTACAACACCTCCACAAGTACTATCAGTAACCCTGAGACATGGGCAGTTTAGTACTGGTTAGGAAATTTTTGTAGCTCCATTTGAGCATTCATTATAAATTTTTGAATAAAATGAAAGATTTCACTTTGATAAATTACTCATATCCGTGTCACGTCCAATATTGAAAGACCTTAGGCCTAACCCTGAGGCGCCTCCAAAAACCTCAGGATTGCACCCGAGGCCTAAAAGACCTCGGGCCTAACCCTAAGGCATAAAAGACCTTGGCTCAAAACCAAGGCACAAAGACCTCGGGCCTAACCCCGAGGCAACGACTTTGCTTAGGCCCAACCAGCGATGGGGGCAAACCCCCTAGGTGGCTGATGATAGCAAACCTCAAATGACCCTGCAACCACCCATGTTCCAGGTCGGTTTCCTACGGCCACTCACTCCCGCACACCCGCCTTAGCTAAATGCTTGGGGGGCAGGGACTGGGCCAAAACAGAAAATCACACCAGTCATTAAAAGAACTTGGAATCCTAACATTCCTAAGTACTTACAGTGATCAGAGATAACCATCCCGGACTGTAAACAGGACAAGTTCCTAAAATACACCGGGCCATCCCAGACGGTAAAAAGGACAAATTCCTATGATACACCGGGCAAATACCTTAAAAACAGGTCGGTAAAACCAGCTGTTCTATCGGTTACGGTCCTAAACCATTTACTAAGGCAGGGATTTGGTCGGTCAAAACCGGGCGGCTACTGGCAATCACAAATAGGCACACAAGTACAGGAATAGTAAACAGTTGATGAAAAAGTGGCCTCAAGGACCTTTTCATTAATAAAAAAAACTATTTACACATGTCTTGGGGGGCACCCCCCCCCCCTCCCCCCCCCCCAAAAAAAAAAAAAACTACAAGCACAAAAGAAAACAGGTCGAGGACCCTAGTCATCCACCTCAACCACGTCTTCGGTCTCCCCAGCCTCCTCTTCGGGGACAGCTCCTCCTCATGGCACATAGACCCTGACCGGGGCAGCCTCCTTAGCAATCCCGGCTTCAGCAACGGGGCCCTCGCCTGCAGCAGGACTGATGTCCCAGTAGTCCGAGTCGATGCCCTCGTAGGACAATATGTCCCACTCGGGATGATCCTGGGCTACCCGCCGTTTCAGATCTTCATAGACCTGGAAGAAGCCATCGTCAAAAGCTTCCTCCCAGGCTCCCGCCACGGTCGCCTCCGCCAGAACCTTCGCCCGTGTCTCTGCCACCGCTGCGCTGGCCCGAGCAGCCTCTAGGTCGGCCTGGGTTGTAGCCAGCTCGGCTTGAGCAGCGCCAAGGCTCAAGGCCAATCCTTTTACCTTGTCCTTCTCCATGGCCAGAGCGGTCCCCCTGGCCTCTGAGGTCGCCCGCTCCTCAGATAACGCGGCTTCAGCCTCGGCGGCCCTCCTGGCCAAGGAAGGTAGGAAGGACTCAGCACCGGCGGCCATGCATCCGACCTGCGAGAATTTAAAACCGACCGGTTAGTAAAAAAGCGCAGTTGATAGAATAAGTGAAGATGAAAAAACAGAGGTAAGAGAACTCACCATGTGAGAGAGGCTGTACAACTAGCTCTGGAAGACCTCAGGAGACATGCTTGCACATGCCTCCACTTGACTGGGGAGCAGGCCAGGTTTCACCCGCTCCCGGATTCCGGCCGAGGCGGCCATCGGTGCCACGGCCGGCGCCCCCGCCTGGGGGGCGGTCTCTTCCACCACCACATGGGGCGTCGAGGTCCCCATTGGCTCCAGACGGTTTGCTACCCCGTGCAGGATTCGCCTCAGTGGGCGCTCGCCACCCGGGGTCTCGGCAGCAGGCCTTTTCCCTTGTGCCACCGCCATCCGGCCGGAAGCAGCAGCAGCAGCAGCAGCAGCAGCAGCAGCAGCAGCAGCGGCCTGCCTCTCCCTCAATTGCTCCAATTTTTTCTTCGTAGCCATCTCTGCAAAAGAAAAACTTGAACCGTTAACAACAAATGAGAAAAACGGGGAAGGAGTACCACGGGAGACGGCAGAGTCTGAGCACTTACCAGGAAGAATTAGGGGGAATACTGGAGCTTCGATGGGCTGCGCTCGGTCGTCAGTAGATCGGAAGTCACCGGTCTGAGACAACACGTTCCAGATGTTAACCGGCCGGTCTGCCAAACTCCTGATCCTGGCCTGGCACTCGTCGGAAATGCTCGGCGGATTGGTTGATCCCGCTGCAAAGCAAAGTGCAAAGTAGTTAGTCTCAGAAACCGGGGTAAAAACAAAGAAAAAAGCAAAAAAGGTGAAACCGGACGGGCTTACCCCTCAACTCTCCCGCTCAGGATTTCCTAATCTGGATCCCGGGGGCCGGTTCACAGAGCCTAAGGGTAGACACTTGGAAGAACTTATTCTTCCACCCTTTTTTGTTACTCGGGCAGTTGACCAAGATTTTCCTCCCTTGGCGAGCCCCGATAGAAAAGAACCCGGTCTCTCCATGTACTGGGAATGGTCGGTGCGTCCAGAGGAACTCTTGGACGGAGAGTTCATATCCGAAAACCTGGGGCCATAAAGAGATGGACCCCATCAAGAACCTCCAACCTTTCTGGGCCAGTTGACCCGGGGCGATCCCCATGTATATCAGAACGTCCCGAGCAACCGGATGGAGGGGGATGCGGAACCTGGCCATGAGGATGTCCTCATACAGGGTAGTAAAACTCCGCTGGTAGTTTTGGGCCCCACTTGCACTTACTGCCAAGAAGCAGTAGTCGGGAAGGCCATACCTATTCTTAATGCGCCCAAGATCTTCAGTGCGCAAGGTGGACGGGATGAACTAGCTGGAGAAGGCTACCTCGGGGTCGGGTTCACCTGGTGTCTCGTCACCTGAACCCCGAGAAACGGAAGCAACTGGGGCTTCCTGGTCTGACTCATCGTCAGAGAGACAGACCGGGATCCTGCCTTCACTCTGGTGGTCGGATATGGAAACGAACGGTGTGTCTAGGCTGGTGTCAGGACTTCCCGATTGGTACATTTCATCCTATGATCGGGAAGCAGAATCGAAGTCGGAGTGGTCCATTTCTGGTACTCCTATGGTAGGATGGGGAAGCAGGTTACGACCTGAGTATGGGTCAGGAACCCCGAGCCTGGTATACAAGGGGGGCAGGATCACTAACCTAAAGGGCAAAGAATAAATGGTCCTTGACACAAGGTAACAGTCTCTCAAGGCTACCTCGGAAGCTCCTGCTCGGTTCAGTTGCCTTATGGTGCCCCCTGATTTGAAGAAAGAATAGAATCTAAGGAAGAAAAAATCCCACTCCCGTTCTAACCTATGTGGGTTCGCTCTCTCCAGCCTTGCTCAGAAAAAGAAGAGAAGGAAAAGAGTGAAGAACTGAAGCTGGGAAGGAAAGACTTACAAAGTTTAGTGCAGAAAAGGGCTCGGGAATCTTGCTTGGGGTCTTGTTCGCTCTCAAACCGCTCAAGATTATATGATTTTGCAGCAAAGAAATGAAGAAATGAATAAGTGTCGTTTATATAGGAACTACAGATGGTTCGGATCAAAACAGATCCAACGGTTCAAACGCTTTCCTGCCCAAAGTGGCTGACAGTTGTCACCTCGGGCACGTGAAGTGTCGCCTCAAAAGGCATGCGCATTAAATGTATGACGAGACGGTTCGGTTACCATGTAAACGGCTCGGTTACTTCCA
This sequence comes from Hydrangea macrophylla, assembly GCA_033977485.1. Taxonomy (NCBI): domain Eukaryota; kingdom Viridiplantae; phylum Streptophyta; class Magnoliopsida; order Cornales; family Hydrangeaceae; genus Hydrangea; species Hydrangea macrophylla. The sequence goes on along the minus strand of CM066986.1, from coordinate 83,118,092 downwards.
CGCTGGCGTCGTTGGATCCTGACCAGGCCAGTAACCAGCTGACACATGGTAGAGGCAGGACACGGGCCCACATGGCCACCGTTCGGTCTATATCCCGGCTTACAACCACGACCGGTCTCACTCCGGGTAGAGTCCCGACCTCTTACCGGACGGTTCCTTGGAAGCAATCTTAATTTTCAAACTTCATCTGATGGGACGTCCCATCAATTTCAAAAATGGGGGGCAGCTGATACGTCCAGAAATATTCTGCTAAAAGTCAAACCGCCGCGTCAGCAGCGAAGGACCCGGACTATCCGGAAAGGGAGCTTGTGGCCCCCAATCCTTAGGCCTTCTGATTGTTACTGCTCGGTGTGCTTGCACAGCCCGGGCATGCAGCGCAGCAGCAGCCCTTTATGAGGTTCAGTTTGACAGCTAAGCCACTCAGCAGTTTCCTAAATCAATCAGAGGACTAATGGAAAGTGTGAATAGTTTCCTAAGCCACTTAGGAACCCGCCCATGATTTATGCTCATCAAATTGTAATTAGATTGGATTTCCTTATCTAGTTAGTTACCATGTACGGGTGGTCTCTTGCACCTATAAAAGGGGCCACTCATCTCCATTAAAGGGAATCGCATTCTTAACCAAAAAAGAAGGATATACTGATTTCATACGCATACACCCGACCGGTATTACTGGGAGTGCCGCCCGATTGTTGGCTCACCAGGCCCGCCGGTGATCTGCTAGTGTAGCGCACTAACGACCCCGTGGACATAGGTCACCTCATTAACGGGGCCGAACCACACACAATTCATCGTGTCATCATATCTCTCTTACCAATTTTCGGCATCATCAATGGATAGATATGATTGGTGCGTCGTACTACCAAAATCGCTCCCTAATAATAAAAAATTCTACTCCAACAGAGGTTGTAAAGGGGGGGGGAAGGGGTCATAAAATACAACCCCATGCCATTGGGTTGTAAATTTACAACCTTGGATAAGTAAGAGAGTGGGGTTATACAATTTGGAGGGAAAGTATGAGCCAATGGATTACACCCTAAAATGCATCAAAATAATTCAAATATTATAAACCAACTCAATCTACCATCCATTGGTGGAATGCACTTGAGAGAGAGAGAGAGAGAGAGAGAGAGAGAGAGAGATGGAATACCAACTAAAATGCATCACTATAATTCAAATATTATAAACCAACTCAGTTTACCATCCTGGTGGAATGCACTAATGAGAGAGAGAGAGAGAGAGAGAGAGAGAGAGAGAGAGAGTGTGTGTGTGTGTGTGTGTGTGTGTGTTATAATCATATTAAACACTATTCAAGAGACCAAAACAACATTTTAGCTTCTCAAGATACATTTTCAAAAATTTTAAATTTTAAATAGACTAGACGAAGAAAAAAAATTTGTTTTTTTTTAAATTTTAAATAGACTGGACGAAGAAAACAAAATTTGTTGCTATCTCATTAAGATGGGAGCACAAACCTTTAATTAGGTGGCATGGAATTTTTTGCCCAAAACACTATCCATATCTTTATAATGTTGTACATTAGCTTTAACTCCCATATTCGTGTGTATACGTGTCTCTGTATATGGGATAATGCTACCATTGTAAGACAATATTGTGACTCAAAGAGAGGGTTTGGAAAAGGAGACCTGGTTCTCTATGGCCCTGTAAGCAATCACAAATACAAGCAAAAGAGCTTTGGAGGCTTAGTTTCTTTTTTTTTTTTTTTTTTTTTTTTTGTGTGTAGTCTAATACTTTTAAGTTGTATTATCATCAACCAGTATTTACAAAACAATTAGCCAAACTCTTAAGTATAAGTTTAGATTGGTTAGAATATTCGGCAAGTTAATCAAACATATTGGATGGTACGTACAATTTCAAGTTGTTCAAACTCTCTATCTCTATACATACAATAAAGAATGTAGGAATTGTTCAAATATTACTCTTTTGTGGATGGTTCCATGGCCATAGATCTTGTTATTACAATAAATTATCCCAATAAGTGATCCAACCAATCAATTGGTTTATTCTTTAATTACTCTAGGGGAGGGGTATATAGTAATTGAAAATTGAACAATTAAAAATTCATAACATAATATGAATGTACCTTAAAAAACCATATGAAGCAACATCAAATTGATAAAGTTTTTTTTAAAGAATAAAACAATTACCAATATGATAATTCACTGATAATGAAGGTAATGGATGGTAGTGGGCTTAAAGAACTTGTTGCACTTTGTGTGTATGTTAAATTTACAGTGTCACAGAATATTTGTAACAAAATCTCTATACATATTCAATTTACTTTGCAACAGAAAATGTGAAGCTTAATTATGGAGTCTTTTGCTGGATTTCAAGGTACGAGTTTTAGATTAAGAATGATCATCAAAACATAATTTATAGAGGAAGAAGAGGACACACCACTTACATAGTTAGCAAAATGGTGTATGAATACACATGTACACAAAATGAGAAATCAAACACTAGGGTTAGGGTTTTTCAACAAGGGTGAGATAAGGGAATCATGAGACCAATTGGAAGGACATACCTCCGGGATCTTCGCCTTGAAGAATAGCAGGAATCGCCGGTGACCTACAAGACACGATGGCTGGGTGAGTTGGAGTCCTGTACTGAAGCTCCAAAGACCAAATCATTCTTTGATGGGCTTGATTCTTTGTCCCCTTCACCAGAGAGGGAGGGCGAGACACACACACACACAGAGAGAGAGAGAGAGAGAGAGAGAGAGAGGAGACACACAGAGAGAGAGATGGAGAAACCACAGAGAGAGAGAGAGAGAGAGAGAGGGCGGTTGTTGTTGTTGTTGCTTTTTTTTTTGTTCAAATTGTAACCGGTGACCCAAGTAGTAGGCAATAAGCTTCAAGGGCCAAGATTAAATTGGCTTGATCTAATGGTCATAAACAAAGGGATGGATGTCATCCCCTTCAACAAGGTGGTGTATTGTAGTCTAGCCCTGTATATATATATATATATATATAATTTCATGAAATCCAATCTTCTTAGATTTAACCATTGTTCTCAAAATCAGACCGGACTGACCAGTTCAACCGGTTAAACCGTCGATCGGTTCAAGAAACGGTCCGAAAATTTTCAAAAATCACTCTAATTTTTAAATTTTTGAAAACTGAAAAAAATCGGCGGTTGAGCAGGTGGTTGAACCGGAAAAACTGATTTTTGAACCGAAAACTTGAAAATTTGTGAATTTATTATTTTATTTTTTCACATATTTATATTTTAAATTATATTTATTATGTAATTATAATATGACAGTTCAATTTGAATTGACCCAACAGTTAACCAGTAATCTAATCATTTTTACTCTTCAAGGAACGGTCCAATTTTCAAAACAATAATTTTAGCATTGAATTTTCTTAAATCCGGTTGGCGTCTAATTAGTAGTTAAATATGACTATTTGACGAATAGTACACATTGGGAACATTAAAATGCAAGAATAATAATTGAATGTACAAGTCCACCTCCATACTACTGTCCTAGAATTTTAAAAAAATTTAATAAAAAAAACATCAAAAATTTTAAATTTTAAATTATCAGCTGAACAGACTAATGAATGTTTGTCTTTTTCTATTTATTTGTTTTTTTAAAATTTTATTGAAAAGCAAACCTTTCCAATCCCTAATGAACTCCAGCCTGAGATAGTTGATGAAGGAATTTGCCAAAATGACCCATAACACAAATTGCCTAAAAACTCACCATTATTGCGAAAAGATCCCACCAAAACATCAAATTTGACCCAAAAAAATGCCGGATCTGATAGAGACAACACTGGATCTACATCACTAAATTACTATATTTGAAAGGACAAGGTTGCAAAGAGTAGTAATTGGATCTTATCGCAGAATAATAAGAAGAATGAGAGTTCTGGGGTGGGAACTGTTGGGAATTTAAAAACACGGAACTAAATTCCTCCAATAAATACACAGAAACACACGCACATGAACAGTAATTAAACATGCACACCAAAGAAAAGACACACATGTTTCTACGTGGTTCGGCAAAACCGCCTACATCCACACCCGAGAGAACTGTTCTTTACTATTGAAAATAAATAATTGGTACAAGAAAACACTTGGATTAAATCTCATAACCCAACCCCAATACCCTTTGTATACCCACTCTGAATACCCCAACGAACTCACACTCTCTCACCCTAGACCATGCACCATGAGGAGAGACCCCTCAACTTGGTACACCAATGGTTTACCTAAATTTCTATACAACATCGCTATATATAGAGTTTATTACTCATTACTTGTTGGATAAATAATACAACTCTATCAAAAAAAATTAAATCAAAATAGAAATCTAATCAAATCACAATCTCTAAATTAATGAGATTGTCCCACATGTGATATAATCCTAACAGAAACCAGTCCAAATAAAACAAAAACATACACACAAAAATAAAATAAAATAAAATAAAAAACTTTCAAAGTAAACTCAAAGAGAATGACAAAACCCCTCGTAAAGGGGGACAAGTCTCTCGTAGAGAGTGACAACGAGAAAAGCCAGAGAGACTAGTGCTTTCCCATATTTTGAGAAATGGCTTTCTCTTCATTTAACAAAGACCAGTAGAATCCAAGCAAAAAAAAAAAAAAAAACAAAGACCAGTAGAAAAAATAATAATAAAAAAAGACCAGTAGAAAAAGACCTCCACAAAGTCATCTTCTCCTAGATCTGGTTTTGTGAACCATAGTTTTAGACCATCATGATCTCAAATTTATTGGGGATCAATTTTTGCTCCATCTTTTATCAAATCAGAAAGTTGCAATTGTTTAGAGCTTAATTGGAGCTTGACGAGTACAAAATGACCAATAGACAATCCAATCCATCATACATTAGATTGATGAATCCAGTTAAAGAGAGACTCAAAAAGACATCTCAACACCACCCTTATGACTGTTGCAGCATTTACAGAGTCCCCAGACTCGTGCGTCAACTCAAGGAAGATGCTTACACTCCACGTGTTGTATCTATAGGTCCTTTTCACTATGCCCATGAAAACCTTCACGCTATGGAATTCCACAAATCTCGATACACCCACTCCTTATTCCAACGTACCCCAGATCCAGATCTTACCTATTCCGAATGTGTCGAAGCCATTTTGAGTGTCGAAGAAAGTGCTCGTCACTGCTATTCTGGGCATGACCAAGATCAAGCAATTCTTGGTCTCGAACAAGGAAAGCTAGCTGAAATTTTACTAGTCGATGGTTGCTTCATTCTTGAAGTTCTCCTCAGATGGACAATCCCCGAAAATGATTCAACTGATCCTATATTTGGTAATGCTTGGATGATTAATTGTCTTCAACGCGATCTAGTATTACTAGAGAACCAAATACCCTTCTTTGTTCTCGAATGCGTGTTTGACCTTATAAAGGGACGCATCCCAAATTGGGAATCCTTGTCACTCCAACAGCTTTGTGTTTCCTTCCATTTGGCGTTGAATTCGAATGCACAAGCAACACAGAATAATAATGGTGTCAGGCATTTGCTAGATATCGTACGCAATTATTACGTGCCTTCACATTCTAAGGCCAAACCAAAGCGCGATAAGAGCTTGGAATCCATACACTGTGCCACAAAACTCGTAGAGCGCGGAATCAAGTTTGTGAAGGGTAGCTCTGAACAATTGTTTGACATTAAGTTTAATAGTAGAGATGGAGGTTTTGAAATCCCATTGTTGTTGATTCAGGATGCCACTGAGTCGTTGTTGAGGAACATGATTGCTTTCGAGCAATGCTGCCATGGGACTACTCAACTCGTCACCTCGTATGCCATGCTAATGGATCGCCTCATTGACACCCCACAAGATGCTGAACTCTTAGAACAGAAAAGGATCATCACGAATCATTTGGGCAGCGGGGAAGATGTCTCTCAACTCTTCAACAATATGTTCAAGGAAGTAGTTCTCGAAGACTTCTTCTTCAATGCATTGTGCGAAGAAGTCAATATATATTATAACCGCCGGTGGCCCAGATACAAAGCATTCTTGGCACGCAATCATTGCTCGAATCCTTGGACAATCCTGTCACTTGTTGCTGCCTTTGTGCTTCTCGCGCTCGCTGCGATTCAAACAGGATACAGTGTTGGTTCTTACTATCCTCACTAATCCTCCTTATCCTATTTACTCATTCAACCCTTTTAGTTTTTATTTTGAATTCTTGTTTTGGGTACTTGAGATATGTCTTAGGGTGCTTGAGTTTTGGTATTCTTGGGGAGTTATCAGTTTGTTTTGGAGTCCGTTGTAAACTTAATTGATAAAATTGAATTGGTTGTTAAGAAAAAAAAAAATGAACAAACAAAAATTGAAAGACTTTGGGAGTAATATCAAAATAGCCTTATGTTTTTGTATTTGATTAGCACAATGTTATGCTGTAGCTAGGACCAAAAAGTACTTTCTAAACGACTCATTTTTATATATTGTGTTGATTCAAGACATGAATGCTCTGTGTTTACCGGATCAATCATGCGGACCAATTATTTCTCAAAATATGGACATACGTACCAAAGAAAAAACAGTGAATTCTTTGTCCGTTGCAAAATTACTTTCTTCACACAGCCCTTATCAAATCAACTGATGGAGAGCACCAAAATAGTGGCAATCAGTGGTGTCTATTTATTTAAGCTAGTCAAAGAACTTAGCATTGGATGCACCATGAAGGGTTTAATGAATTGAAATTACAGATCAACAATGGCTTTTCCTTGTTCTTTTTTGTAATTCCTTTCTTCTTTTGCTTGACAATATTTGAAGTATCTTTTCATAATAACTACAACATTTTTTTTTTTTGAAACAGCAAGCAAGATTTAGTTTTAAGAAGCCAAAGAGGCCATAGAAATACAAAAACCAGGCTGCCAATCAACACATGGACAAAGCCCCAAAACAGAACAACCACCACCCCAGAACACAAAGACAAAGAATAAGAGAAAAAAAAAAAACACATGATCAAAGAAGGCCAGAAAAAAAAAAAAAAAAAAAAAAAAAAAAAAAAAAAAAGAGATCAATAGCACAGCAAAGACGCCAAAAAGATAGCAACCCAACACCCTTGACAAGAAATCAGCGCCTCCACCAACAAGCAGCAAGAGCCGAACACAAAAAAGACCCGCAGTCAAAAGCAGATGATTGCCTTTCAAATAAACATTATGGAGGATCCACAGTGGGGGCGAGGGGGCAGCCGCCGCTACTGAACTTTCGGGAAAAAACATATTATATATGATAGTTTTAAAAAATATGTGGACTTTTATTAATAATTTCTTTCAATTCGGAGGCTTTTTGTAAAGAGTAATGATATGCTTCCTAAATTTCTATCCCGAAAATGCTTTCCAAATGATGTGGCTATGGGGCCAGGTCAATTACAGTGGAATAGTTGAATTTTGATTGAAGTTGTTTATCTCGCCCCCACTTCTAGGTCATTTGGGAAGCACTTTTAAAATAAAAATTTGGGAAGCATAACATTACTCTTTTGTAAATTTTAGAACTTTGAAGAACTTTGACACATTTTTAATTGACAACTTGTTCTCACTCTTAATTTTATAATATTATATATTGTATGTATATATGTATATGTTATATAATAAAATATCAAAAGGCAAATAAAGACCACCTAGAGTCCCCTAGTATCCCACAAGGCATTTTCTGTTAAAATAAATGTTTCCACGCAAATGAAGTTTGAAGTTTCGCAGAAGCCCTCGAAAGACTCAAAGATCATATCTACCATTAACCTCCTCTTGCTCTTGTTTAGCGAAAAAAAAAACCAAAAAACTTCTCTTGCTCATTTTCTGTGAGTTAGAAAAAAAAATCACATAATTTTCAATCCATTATATGTACACGAAACTTATAGAAAAAATCACATAAATTATACTATTTCTACAAAAAAATAAAAAAATAAAAAAAATAAATAATAATAATAATAATAATAATAATAATAATAAATCAGGGGTGCTGCCCCGAAATCTCGTAAAAAATTCACTCCCACTAAATTAAAGCTCTGGGTTCGCCACAGAGTTGATCCAGCAGCATTGAAACAGAGGTATATAACAGTGATGGACCAAGATCAAGAGGGATCGCGGTAGCAACAAAATCCAACCTCATCCCTAGAAGCCCAAATAAAACTACAACAATTTTCAATATCAAGAAAGCACACGCGATATTTTAACAAATACAAAATGATTATGAAGTACCCCACTAAATAGCCAAATTCATTAGTCACAAAATCGTTTTTTTTTTTTGCCTTATATGAGAGTTGTGGCCTTGGAGGAGAAGGAGCATTATTTTCAACAACTTGCAAGAAGCTTTTTAGTATCTATATAAATGATTTTTCACATATGATACGTCATATGTGTATACTTATTTCTTCCATTTAGATTGTGCTATAAAGCTGGCCTTACAGACTCATGACTAAAAATCCCGCTCGGAGATGGGTTCCAAATCTTTTTGCGACCTCCTTGGGTTTTGATGCTGCTTCAGGCGCCACAATTTGGATCGGAAGTTACTTGGGTAATTTTGGGCTTTTCGGATCGGTTTTTCTGGGGATTTCTACCAAGATTTCTATTCCAATCCGATTTTATTTATTTATACATTTTTTTGGAGTTTTCATGATTTAAAATTTTGGAAATTGTAAACTAATTATACAGTTCAAGAATTACAATATTGTTGACCGGTCTGGTTAAAATTAGGATTTTTGTTCCAACTTACAACCTTATTGAAGATCTTAGGTTCGATTATTTGCATACTAGGATAAAGAAAGTGCATCTCCTTTAGGGGATTATTACAATTTAGGAAAAAAATGGGTTCTTATTAACATCCAATTCAACAAAAAGATTTAATTTTTTTGTAAGTCTTTATTCTGCTGACTTGTGGACTTGTATATTGACGCGTTAGAAAATTCACTTCTTTTATATGTCTTAATATTAATTGATTACATTCTTATTCTTTTAATAAGTTCTTCATGCATAGGAAATGAAATTCTATTTTTTATTTTTCTTTTCGAGTAATACTTGGGACACAACCAAAAGACACAACTTTGGGATACAATCTCTATTTTGTGTCTATCTCTCTCCTAGTGGTCCTAGTGGATACTGTGGGGTTCACTGACACTGTGGGGCCCATCAGGAGAGAGATAGACACAAAATGAAGATTGTGTCCAAAGGTTGTGTCTTTTGGTTGTGTCCCAAGTATTACTCTTTTCGAGATTGTTTGAATAGAATTAATTCATAAGGTGCCTAAATAGAGATGGCAACGGGGTAGATTTTTCGGGTTGCTCGCACCGCCCCACCCCTAATAGGTAGGGTATGAGGGGTAGGGGCTATGAGAGAAACATTGCAACCGAGTCGGGGTCAAAAAACCCAAACCCGCACCCGCACCCGCACCCGCACCCAATTATACTGAGATTTTATGAATTTACCCTTGTTTTTTTTGTATTGATATCTAAATACTAACATGATATATAAATACTCTAGGATTTTCACAATTGAACAGAACACCACAAAGCCGCCACTGCCGCTCTTAGGGTATGTTTGATAACCCTATTAAGTGATAAAAATGAAACGTTTCAACACTTATTTATTTTCAGTGCATTTGATAACATATCTCTTAATTGAAAAACTAACCCAAAACTTGCTGAAAACTTTAAGTAAAAAATTTCTACTGAAAATAATCACTGAATGCATTCCATTTCAGTACTGGAAACGCTGTTTTAAGTATTGCAAATTCAATCGCTTAAAATTTTCAGTACTTAAAATTCAGCACTTAATTTTCAGTACTTAATTTTCAGTTTTATCAAACACCCCCTAAGTCTCAACAGAACAAAACATTCGTCTCTTCTCTCGCCGGTTGCCGTTGATGCCGAGGACCATCTTGTGACTGTCTCAAATCTCATACACGAGGACCATCTTCTTTTTCAAATTTCAAACCCTGGCTTCCCAAATCAGGTAAATTTCAAACAATCAAATCTTAACTTTCCCAAATCTATTCGTGTGTAGAGTGTGTGTATGTGTGTGTTTGTATGTGTGTCATTGTGTGTGTTCGTGTGTGTCAGGTGTGTGTCTGTGACTGTAGTGTGCAGTGTCAAGTGTGTTTTTTCTTTCTTTATTTGGATTGTCATCTCTGACTGTCACTCTCAATTCTCTTTGTGATGTTTGTTTTCTTTCTTTATTTTGTATTTGATCAAACATGTAAGGACCATTCGATCAAACCCAACAAATGATAGGAAATTGGTAGATTTACCAGGAAATTAAGGTATTTTGTTGTTTAAATGTTAATAGCAGTCCATTTCATTCCTGGAATTCCAAGGTGACTTTCTGTGATGGCCGGGGCCGGGCGGGGGCGGCGGCGGGGTACCACTACTTAACCGGGGTCAGGGGCGGGACAAGGTGTAGGTCGGGCCGGTGGTTAAGGAAGTGGGGCGGGGGCGGGGGAGGGGGGCCCGTCCCATACCTGCCCCATTGCCATCCCTATACCCAAATGGTTGACACTAAGCTTTTAAGAGAATTCAACACCCTACCCTATTACAATATCAGTCATTAGCTTTATGGAGTTTAGATATTATGGCAATAGTTGTTTTTCGGCAATGGGTTAATATAACTAGCACAGGTTATTGATGTCACGCCCCGACGTAGCATAAATATGGAGAGCATTTAATTTCCTTTATGGACCCGTAGGTCGCGACAGCTTGAAGGATCAATTCCGTCCCAAACGTCGAACAGTATAATAGTTTAATATCAGAGTAAGAGCAATCAAGGCTTACAAAATTTTACCGAATTAATAATTATTACAGCATGTGATTAACTAAAGGCACAATCCGCCTTGAAACAAAATAATATCTTTTACAGTTATCCTTATTACAAGTTCAATTTATAATATAAAGCAGTAGTAATAAATTTCCTCCTTAGTAGTTGTTTTCAGTTCGCATAGTCGTACGGGCCAGCTTGGTTATAACTTGAAAAGCCTAGACACGAATGTCCAGGGCGCATCAACGCCATCAGCTTTATGACGCTGGTGAGTATTAAAAATATATACTTGTAATGTCACTTATCATTTTCCATTTCGCAGTTTTATTTTTCAACAGATTAGAAACATGGTGATGAATTCAAATTATAAAAATAGTAAAAAAAAACAACATCATAATCCTTAATCAATAAATCATGTGACCATGCATGAACAATGCGACTATTCTCATTTCACCAACTCTTTTCTCTTGACAACACATAATCCCACTCTCACACTCCAGTATCTTGAAACACTAAGGTGACCACACTTTAGTACAGGGGTACCAGGGAGTGTCCAGTTTGCCTCACACTTTAGTACGGGGTACCAGGGAGTGTCCAATTGCCTCACACTTTAGCCATGCCACGTATGCCATGGAATGTACAGTAGGCCACACTTTAGCACTACCATGGGTGCTAGGGAATGTCCAAGTCGGTGTCACACACTTTAGCCCCTTTTGACCCATTTTGAAATCCGAAAGCTACCATGCCTTATGATATATGAATTTCTTCGTTTTTCCGTAAAGATTACGAATATATGATCAGATTATCATGAATCAAACCGTAGATCTCGGATTTTACGAAAAAATGAGAGGTGTCAATGAAGGAAAAATAGGTTTAAAATTATTTTTAAACGCGCAGCGAAAAAGATTCAGTTATAATAACTGATTGGTATGCCCGGATCTACTACTCGCTAATTTTATAGATGCGCACAAGAGGGGACAAGATTATACCTTTGTGTCTTGAACCCAATTCTGATATCTTCAACCTTGGTGATGCAGCAGGCTCCACTAGGTTGTCTTCACCCTTATGTCTCCTGCGGATGCCTGCCGGAAAGACTAGAGATGGTGGGATCTCTAATATAGAGGCTATGAAGGTTTAGGAAGACTAAAACAGTTTCTGCAGCGTCTGGTTAATAAAAACGACAAACTCACTTTCCAGAACGCAGCTGCCCTATTTATAGATTTCCAGTTTGCCCCTAGTTTAGCACAGGTTTTTTTTTTTTTTTTTTTTTTTTTTTTTTTTGAAGTTTTCATGGGCCGAAGGCTTTTGAGAGCCCGCCTACTTATCCCGGAGTGGGTATCAGGCCTGTAGTAGTTCGGTTTAAGGCTTGAAGAAAGACGCCGCTCGGGCCTTTTTTTTTATTTTCAATGACCGAACCGAGTAGGTTGCCTACGTATCCCCTAGCGGGAATCAGGTCAAGCGTAGTTCATCAAGGTAGGAGGTTTTGAAAGAAACGGTTTCAAGCAAAATATTTCTTGAGGCGATCGAGGTTAATCGGCTGCTTAAATTCGACCCCGTCTAGGTCCATGAGATAGGCCGCCCCTCCAGAGAGGAGAGTCTTTATGATGTATGGCCCGACCCAGTTGGGTTTGAATTTTCCTCTGGGATCATAAACAGGCACTTTCAGTTCTTTGAGGACTAGGTCACCCTCAGCAAGCTTCCTTGGGTGGACCTTTTTGTTGAAAGCACGAGCTATCCTCCTCTGGTACCCCCGAGTATGGTTTATTGCGGCCAGCCTCTTCTCATCGAGTAACATCAACTCATCATATCTTCCCTGTACCCATTCTGATTCGATGATCTCACATTCTGCCAAAACCCTAAGAAAGGGTATCTCTACCTCAACTGGGAGAACGGCCTCCATACCATAGACCAATGAATAAGGTGTGGCTCCCGTTGAAGTTCTCACTGAGGTTCGATATCCCCACAAAGCGAACGACAGCTTCTCATGCCAATCCTTATATGTATCCGTCGTCTTCCCCAAGATTGCTTTAACATTCTTATTCGCTGCCTCTACTGCCCCGTTCGTCTGTGGCCTATACGGAGATGATTGATGGCGAGTGATCTTATACTTTTCCAGGAGCGGGATAACTTCTCCCTGGAAATGACTGCCATGATCGGAGATAAATCATTTGGGACCCCGTACCTGCAGATTATGTTCTTCTCGATGAAGCTCACCACGTCTTTGGCTTTCAAAGTTGCATACGAGGCTGCCTCTACCCACTTCGTAAAGTAATCGATTGCCACGATTATGTACCGGTGCCCATTGGAAGCCTTCGGAACTATCTCACCAATGATATCAATCCCCCATACGGAAAACGACCAAGGGGTGGTCATGCTATAGAGCTGTAACGGTGGGGTATGCATCAGATTTGAATGGACCTGACACTTGTGACACCTCCTAACATATTCGCAACAGTCTTTGTCCAGAGTCGTCTAGTAGTACCCTTGTCGGATGATCTTCTTTTCCAGCATGTGGCCATTCATGTGGGGTCCACACACCCCTCATGTATTTCTTCCATCATTATTTTAGCTTCACTCCCATGTAAGCACTCCAGATTGTACCCGATGTGGGATTTCTTCCATAGCTTATCCGCATAAATCACAAATTGAGCTGCGAATCGTCGAATCGTCTTCTTGCCCTTTTCTGAGGCTCCTTCGGGGTATTTTCCTCCTTTGATGAACTTACACACATCTTCATACCAAGGCACTTCATCTTCTCTTTCTATGGCCGTGATCATTTTAAATGATGGTCGATTCCTCACTTCTATGGACAGCGGGATCATGGCTGTTTTGGAGGGGATTTGGATCATTGATGCTAAGGTGGCTAATGAGTCGGCTAGTTGGTTCTCTTCACGAGGAAGGTGGTAGAAGGAAATCTTCTTGAATCGGGCCTTCAGACTTTCCAGGTAATCATGGTAAGGTCTCAGTTTCTCATGCTTTACCCTCCAATCTCCTCGGACTTGGGATATGATCAAATTTGAATCACCGAAGACATCAATCGGTTCGACTTTTAAGGCCAAGGCTGCTTCTATCCCAATTATGCATGCTTCGTACTCCGCAGTGTTGTTGGTTGAGTTATACTTGAGTTTGACGGCTAATGGGGTAGGGGTCCCGTCGGGTGCTATGAGAATGATTCCAACTCCGTAACCTAGTTGATTGGCTGCTCCGTCGAAGTACATTTTTCACAAATCCTCTTTTACCTCCATTATTCTTTCATCTGGGAACTTGAATTCTCCCTCGTCCTCAGATTCTATAGCGAGGTCGGCTAAGAACTCAGCGACAACCCTTCCTTTCATAGACTTGGCAGTGACATACTTGATGTCGAACTCAGCTAGCATCATGGTCCAACGGGAAATCCTACTGGTCAAACGGGCTTTTCGAACAGGTATTTTAATGGGTCCATTCGAGATATCAGGATTACGGGGAAGGCTAGCATGTAGTGGCGAAGACGACGGGTACACCAAACCAAGGCCCAACAGGCCTTTTCCAAAGGCGAGTACTTTAACTCATATCCGACCATTCTTTTGCTCAAATAATAAATGGCCTTCTCCACGTGCCCCTTTTCTCCTTCTTGGGCCAATATATACCCCATCGAATCTTCGGATACGGAGAGGTAAAGTAACAGGGGTCTCCCAAGTGAAGGTGGTGACAGGACAGGTGGGTTTTGGAGATAGGTTTTGATTTTCTCGAAGGCTTGTTGACAAGGAGCATCCCATTCCAATCTTTTTCCCTTTCTGAGCAATTTGAAAAGTGGGTCGCAGGTTAAAGTGAGTTTGGAAATGAAGCGGCTGATGAATTGTATTCTCTCCAAGAAACCTCTCAGTTCCTTCTCATTTTTCGATGGGTTCATTTCGGTTATGGCTTTTATCTTGGTGGGGTCCACCTCTATCCCCCTCTGAGTAATGAGAAACCCCAATAATTTCCCGGTGGTGACTCCGAACGTGCATTTCTGCGGGTTTAGCCTCATCTTGAACTCCCTCAATCTTTCAAAGAATTTTCTCAAATCCTCTAGGTGCCCTCCCCTGTCCTTGGATTTCACAATCATATCATCCACATACACCTCCACTTCTTTGTGGATCATGTCGTGTAGTAAAGTGGTGGCAGCCCTTTGATAGGTCGCACCTGCATTCTTAAGTCCGAACGGCATGACCCTATAGCAATATGTCCCCCATGGGGTGACGAACGTGGTTTTCTCCCTATCCTCGGGTGCCATGAGGATTTGATTATACCCAGAGAATCCATCCATGAAAGATAAAAGCTCATGTCCTGCAGTGTTATCGACCAACACATCGATGTGGGGTAATGGGAAATCGTCTTTAGGGCTTGCCTTGTTTGAATCTCGAAAATCAACGCAAACCCTAACACGACCATCCTTCTTTGGGACAGGTACAATGTTGGCAATCCACTCAGGATACTCGTTGACCATCAGGAATCCAGTCTTTAACTGCTTTTCAACTTCCTCTTTTACTTTAAGTGCCCATTCTGGCCTCATTCGCCTCAATTTTTGTTTTATGGGTTTTGAGTTAGGAAAGAGAGGGATGTGGTGCTGGACTATCTCTGGATCAATGCCCGGCATATCATTATAAGACCATGCAAAAACATCTTTGAATTCGTTTAATAGATTGATTAGTTTTTTGCTTTCTTCATTGCTAAGTGTAGAGCCGATAAAGACATTTTGAGGATTATTTTCATTTCCTAGATTAATCGTTAGGGTGTCCTCAATGATTTTACATGCAGATTCTTTTTCTTTTTCAATTAATTTTTGCAATTCAGTGGGTATTCCATGATCATCACATTCATCACATTCATTAAGCGCATTCGAGTAGGCGGAATCAGTCATACTTTCATTGATTTTGTTGGGAGTGATTACAACAGACATAGCAATAGTAAGATGCCTCATTTGGGCCATTACAGACTCTGGGTGAGGGGGATACTTATCACTAGACTCAAAGACCCACTCCTTGTTGATTCCCTGCTTGAGCTCCATAATGTTACAACCTGGCAGTCCCCTGATTTTCGTCTTTTCTTCCTTCTCTGGTTCTTCCTCTAGTTCTTCCTTCGGCTCTTCTTCCAGCTCATCCTCAACATTCCCTTCTTCAGTCTTGATTTTCGGACCTTTGCCTTCTTCCCCTTGTCCTTCGGCTTTTACCCCTTCTTCGCTTAGCAGGCTCTGCATGACCGGTCCGTCCAGTACACCAATCTAATCGTTGGCGGTAACAGATTTTTCAGGCATTTGCAGGAACGGGTCTTTATACGTGGAGAATTCATGGGAGAAAAAGATCTCGAACCCCGACTTTAGACATTTGTCTTTCTGGTCCATCCACGGTTCTGGGAAGCCACAAAAGGGGAAATCTTCTCCTTCCTTTACGAAGCAACCGTTGAGTGTCTTCGGATAAGGGTCTATTGGTGCGTCTGTTGTCCTCTTCTTTGCCCTCAGCTCCTTCTTTGTCGGCTGGTAACCCAAGCCATGAGTATGAGTCTGAGTCGGAATGAGCGGGAATTCAGGCATGCCTTGATGATTCTTTCCTAGTCCCATGCCTGGGAAGAAACCTATCTTTTTCATTATCCCTGCAACTATTGGATTGGCATACTGATCGAAGTGGAGCGGTAGGAACTCTCTCGGCTTTTCCTCTTCCAACATGCTGATAAACTCGAACCCTCCTATTTTCGCTTCTTCTTCTTGCAATTGAAGTTCTAAGACTGGCGCGCTTGATGATGCTTCGGTCAACCGATTCCAACTATCCCCGAGGATATCACATACTTCGTTCTCCCAGATGTATTTAACCTTCTGATGGATTGTTGACGGTATGGCCCCCAAACTGTCCAACCAAGGCCTCCCTAATAGCAGATTGAAGAAAGCGGGTATGTCAATGACCTGAAACTCAACTTCTTTTTCACAAGGGCCAACAGTGAGACGATGAAGGACTATCCCCATAACTGTTATCTGGGTATTATCGTAGGCTCTTACCCTTTGCTCAGATGGTGTAAATGTTGACTCGTCCAGACCCATTCGCTTAGCTGTTCGGAAAGGACACACGTTGAGGACTGATCCATTGTCAACCAGGCAAGCAGGCACAACGTTCCCCAAGCATTCGACGGTGACATATAATGGTTTGTTGCGCACGGGCCCTCCAGGAGGCAGGTCATTTGACGAGAAAGTAATAGTCGAAGTTAGGATTTTGCCGATCAGTCCTATGAGATCCTCCGGGGTGGTGTCGATAGATACGTCAGACTGGTGCAGAGCATCTAGGACCGCCTGCCTGTGACGTTTGGAGGCAATCAGCAACCCCCAAACAGTGATGTTAGCCTATATCTTTTTCAACTGTTTCAGGACCCTGTCTTCTCCTGCTTCTTCATCAACTTTACCCTTTCCCTTATCCAGATCTCTCCCAGGGTGATCTTCCTCTAGTTCATGCGGTTTGAAGTGTCTACCAGACCGAGTCAGGTGATTGATCTCCTCTCTTGCCCAAATGTTGTCGGTTTTTGAAACGGCCTCCGGGCTTTCTTTTTCAATCTTTGCCTCTTCGTCGCTTTGATACCACAGATCATCATCCCCTACCTGGTCTATGTTTCGACCATTGCCTTCTTGAATCCACCAATCTGACTGCCCCGTTACTTCATTTTCCCATATCTCTAGCTGGCTTCCAAGCATAAAGATCCCTAGATTTTCTGGTAACTGATAAAACTTCCTTGGCTCCCCGACTTTTGTGATTAGCTTGGACGGATCAAATGTCATTCCTTCTTCCCCTAAGAAATAAAGACCCTGCGACGGCGGCACAACACGATGGTTTGGCAGAGGATTCTTGGTGACATTGGGGGCTTTCACAGGCGGTTCGGATATCACTTTGTTGTCAATGAGGTCTTGAATTTCATGCCTTAACCTCATGCACCGATCCGTCGAGTGGCCCTTCTGTTGATGATATTTGCAGTAGAGATCTCCTTTAAAATGCGGCGGGAGTAGACTCGGTGGGGGTCGAGGCTCTAACTGACGGAGATGCCCTTTTGCTAACAGCCTGTCGAGGGCGGTTGATAATGATACTCCCAAATCCGAAAACTTCCTCAGTGGCTTATCCCCCCCTCCTCTTGGATGGTTTCCGGCGATATCGAATTTTCTCTCCGGCTCGCTAAGTGCATTGACATCGGTGGGGCCAGAGTGACCCCCTGAGTGCCCCCCATTTGATCCATAACTGGGCCTCCGATATCGGTTTGGTGGTTCTTCCTTCTTGATTATTCCTTCTTGAATCGCATCTTCGATCCTCGTCCCCACATCGAATACCTCAGCAAAAGTGCTGATTGACTGAAACCTCATCTTCTCCTGATAAACTGGCTACAGATTTTTCATCAACATTCGGATTTGGTCTTTTTCTGATGGCCTCTGCACCAACTTCGCGGCTTTCCCTCTCCATCGACTCAGATACTCAGCAAATGATTCTTTGTTCCCTTGCCTGGTTGTTTCTAGATCTCGGACAGTGACGTCCAGGTCTTGATTGTACTCATACTGGGCCACAAATGATTTTACGACTTCTTCCCAAACTCTGGTTTTGCTTGGCTGAAGTGTAAGGTACCACGATAGAGCAGCTCCTGTCAAGGTTTACTGAAACAGGACAGCCATCATGGTAGTGCTCAGTCCACTAGGCTGAAAAGCTCCTATGCACATTCGGACGTGACTGCGGGGGTTGCCTGTGCCATCAAATTTATCGAAGACGGGCATTTTGAAACTGGCGAGCAGTACCTCACAAACGCCTTCGTACAAACCCTCTAGCTCTAGCAAATAAGTGTCGACTCCTTGAGCTTTTTGTACGACCCTTTCAAGCTTCTCGATTTTCTCTGCCATAAGCCTCTCCTTCTCAGTCTTTTCCCTTTCTTTCTTCTCTCTTTCTACCCTGAGTGCTTCGGTTCTTGGCATCTCTAGATCATCAAACCAAACTTCTTCTCTAATGGGTGGATCCAGGTTCGGTGGGTTTACGACTGGCGGATCCACAACAGGTGGTGGACGTGCTATTGCTTCTATCATAACCATCATACGATTCATATTCTCGGCTTGCCTCCTCATCTGTTCAGCTTGTTGCTCTACCAGTGTTCTTA
This sequence comes from Hydrangea macrophylla, assembly GCA_033977485.1. NCBI lineage: Eukaryota > Viridiplantae > Streptophyta > Magnoliopsida > Cornales > Hydrangeaceae > Hydrangea > Hydrangea macrophylla. The sequence goes on along the minus strand of CM066986.1, from coordinate 83,099,209 downwards.
GTTCTGCCACTTCCCCAGTATCTCTTTCCTCTGCCATCTCGAAGTCTTCTCTTCTTATCAGTCTTGCTGTGGGTCCCCTAAACCAGGTTGAATCTGAACTTGATGCTATCTTTGCCCCTACAGACAGGTTTAATTTCGTTTTAAAACCCACGTATTTTTGTTTTAAAAGATTTTTGGTAAAGTGAAAACTCTCTCTTTTTATTTTAACGCATGTCATGCGGATGCAATGCATGTGTGCGTGTGTGCCTATTCTATATGCCAAAGAAACAAAAAAACCTAATCCTAACACATAAAGCACATAAAATCCTCATTCATGTCAAATGCGCCAATTTCACCTCTCATTGTGATCCTCACTACCCTTTCAAAGGTCAGGTGTTCACAATTTTTTGAAAAATATTTCTTAAAATGATGAGATCTTTCAAAAACAATTCTCAAGGATTTTGAACGAGAATGTGAAAAAAATTTCTCAATAAAGATGATTGGATTGAAATTTTGCTTTGAAATTCATTTAAAGAGCATTTCTTCCAAAAACAATTCCCAAAATTTTTGATTTAGAAGATGATCATGTGAAAATATACCTTAACAAATGTTAGTTAGGAGTTTTAATCAAAAAGTGAACTCCAAAGATTTTTTTTAAAAAAAAGGTGATTGAAAATGTTTGGAATAAAGATGGCAAAAGTCCATTTGCTTTCAAAGATAGATTCAAAATTATTTGGGTAGGAGGATCATATGATTGGATTATTGTCGCATTCTTCATGAATTTGGATACATACAAGGCCAATGATGCTTAGCAAAACATGATACCAAAGATGTAATCTTCTAATCAAAATCTAGCATATTTCTAAATGTCATGGGACATGAAGAGGAATTGCTCAAAAGTGATTAAGAGTTTACACATCCTATATCAAGTAAGTATCGTCATCATCTCAAGTAATCCCTTCCGGGCATACAAAACTCCCTAGCATATAAAACCTAATCAAGAATTGATTTCCTAAGATTGAAAGGTTCTATAGAAACTACTATGCAAAAGCTGGGTTTTGGTCAAATAAGGGACCCTTGACACACACCCGATAGGATGCTTCATATACCAAATCATGGTACGAGATCAAGGGTGATCACACAGTCCCATGATGACTTGACCGATCGGGTTACCCCGAGCCTCCAAGGTCATAGTTCCGTACAATCGACTGGCTGGACATGCAAGTGAAATGCAACAGGCACACAAAGATTAATTAATTCGATTAAAAGGATATTTTTCAAGTCTAATCCTCGAGTGAACCCAAAATCAGAATTCTGGTCTGCGAAACCAGAGATTCTGGGTTCGATCCCCAGTGGAGTCGCCAGATTGTGGATATCGCAATTTTTCTTACCCACAGCTTTTCTTATTTAAAATCTTTTTCAAATTTCGAATTCAAAACAAATGAGTCGCCACTTAATTTTTAAAAGGAAAAATTAAGAAACCGTTTTTAAAGCAAACTGATCTTTTTAGAAACCAGAGATTAACTAGGTCCGGGGATTATGGAATGAGAGAGGAAGGAGCCCATCGGACTAAAACACCCTCTCTCATCCTATCTTGCGATAGGCCTCTACTCAACATTCTTTTAATCGAATTATTAATTTTAATGTGCCGTCAAATAATACATAGGTATAAAATATACATTACAAAAAGCATGTCCAAAGGGTGTAAGATTGCAAGTGATAAAATATCATTCAAAAGCCACGTAATTCAGGTAGCAAGCAATATGATATGCAAATAGGGAACTAGAGAACTTACCCGGGATCCGGCCGCAAATATTTAAACGTGCAAATGCATGCAAATAGATAAAACCTAGGAAAAGAGTCTCTAATCCATATATACAAGTAAAGCAAAACCTAATTCTAAGGTGTCGCGCTTGAAGTCGAAAATCAATTAAAATAAAAAAAAAAAAAACTAAAGAGGAGTTCAAGAAATCATACCTTAATAGTGCTACAAAACAAAGGGTTAGTCCACATGATATACAATATATAAAGTTGGATCTTAAATAACAATCCTAGACTTCTAGCTTAAATCTATCAAATGTAATTAAATCTAAAGCAAACAAGTCCTAATTACAAGCATCAAGCCACATGGATGAATATGTTTATGAACAAGAATAAATTATAAAATAATCAGTGATTTAGATCACTTAAACTTTGAATTCAAGCTTAGCTAATCATTATTAAAACATGGTTTGAGCCCTAGGTCATAGAAAAGTCATTTGGACCATTATTTACAAAGTTGGTCAAATTTGTCATAAAAATTCTGAAAATTGCTGAGAGCAGACCAGAACTTTAAAAAGGTAAAAAGCATGCTTCCCGTGGTTTGATCTTGATAATATTTGGACACAAGATGCCTCTGTGAGTCTAGTTTCCAAATCAAAAATAAAATCAAAGTTTCAACGGTTAGATCTATGGGAAAAGGACATACACCGGACATCACTCAGAGATGTACAACTCTCTGTCCAGAGATTTTGTTTGATTTTTTAAAAATAGCAAAAAAATCAGAAACACTTTGTTCTTTTTAGGGTATCTTCCTAACACATTAAACCTAATAGAAAAAATTATTTTGGGTCACAAATACTTTATTAGGGTTCTGATTTACTAATTTTAAAAACGTTTTACTATTCTGAAACTATTCTGAAACTCTGGACAGATTGTGGTTAACTCACAAAACCCATGATCAAACCATTTTAGACATGAAATTTCCTTAAAACAAAAATTACAGTGGTAGAACTTTGAGTTATAGACATTTTTCCGTTGGTTTCATTTGATTCCGACGGTTAGATTTCGAACTAAAAATCTTTGATCAAAAACAGTTTGTGAACTCACTATTTTTATTTGTTAAGTTCAACTTTTATTTGTTAACCCCAACTATTGAACCATGAAGTTGGACTTAACTTAAGCCATCTTTTCCTACCATTTGGTGGTCATTGGAGATGAAGACATGACTAATGCTCATGAGTCTCAAAGGAATATAGAAAGGATTCCATGAAACATCAAGCTTAGAGGAAGCAAGTCATGAATATGGACTTGGATCCATCTATTTACTTATGAAATGAAGTGATGATCAAACTTTGATTCTCATGTGAAGCATAAGCTTACATGGGATTCAAAAGATCATGTTCAAGAGATTTCAAAAGAGATATTGAGAATCTCTAAGAGTCTCAAGAAGGAAGTATAATCAACAAAAGAAATGGAACAAGGAATTAGGAACAAGGACTTCCAAGTTTACTCAACAAACTCTAAAGCTTAATCAAGAAAGAAACTAAATGACATTAAAGATTAGAAACCAAAAACATAACTAAGATTAGAGGGTCACCTCCAAGACTATCCTCAAATTTCTATATGAAGATCTTCCAAGTTCTTCCTTAAGCTCTCCAAAAAATGTGTTATGGTAGTGATGCTCTCTTGGTAGTGTATTTTGTTGGTTGTTGTTGGGATCCTTTCTCAAGGAAGATCCTCCATCTTTTATAGGCAAAATTACCAAGTATTTTCAGTAAATTCGGAGCAAAAAGACAGGTGTAAATCCCTCATTTGGTGGTACAATGTCACGGCCCCAAAATTCGACTTCAAAATTCTGGGCTCGAGACCGGCCTCTAGGCCTCTTCGTAATTAAACAGAGCTCTAGCGGAAGCTATCATAGCTTAATTATGTTTATATATTGAAGTCTACATAAATCTTGAAAATTACTATTACATTTGAAGGCATAAATCTTCTAAATATTCTACATATCTAATAATCATCTACTCCTCATTTGCATCAAGAAGATAATCTTTATCTTCTATCGAAATGTTCTGTTCTTCTAAGGGTTCTGTAATAGCCTATCATCGTCACTTCGTCACCTGAAAAGGGTTTTAAAAATATTTGGAGAGTGTGAGCTGAAGGCTCAGTGAATGAACATACCCTTGGAAATAATCATTTAAAAGGTTTGCTTTCTAGAAAAGATAAGATAATAACAGTAGAAATTTCATACGATAAATTAGAAATATAATGACATGATCTATATAATTTGCATGGAAATAACATCTTTACATGAATGTCAAATTACCAACCACCCACTCACACACACGTTCCTTTCATTACATGGCACAGTGATCAAAGTGCAACCCTGCTAGTCGGGTTCATGGGTCCAAAGGACCAGCCACTTGGGTTTCATTACATCGCATACATAGGCTATACTTTATAATTTGTTGTGGTAGTAATTGACACTTTAAATAAATGAACAATTTAAATGATGGCATTTCAAAAGATACATGACATTGGAATAAATTGACACATTTGAGAATAATAAGTTTTGAATGCTAAAACCCTTCCAGGAACCAAGAAAATGTTCCGAAAATAATTATAGTATTTTTCATATAATACATAAATCGTAGTAGAATTTACTCATCATATATTGAGTTAAAATAGAGTTTGAGGAAATGTAATGAATACTCACATATAGAGTTGAATTAAATACAGGATACGAACACTCACCTTGGTGACTTAGGAATTGACGATGAAACAGTTCCTACATCAATACAGGTAAAAGAAACTAGACATTTAATCATAGGTTGTAAGCATAAGGGTATAACTGCAATTAAGGCTTTTCTAGGGTATTTCTGTAAATATGCTAAAACTATGTCAAACCTTCACTATAATGTTCCTTACACTATGCTAAGTTCAACCTCACTAACTGGACTCAATTTGGAGTCCGTAGCAGGTCCTATTTCAAAACTACATAAACGTGGATTTTACAAATAAGCTGTATTTTAGACAATGTTGGATTGTCTCCAAACTTTTAAATATGATACTAGACATTATATCAAGACTATAGGAATTGACAGCGTATTTTTCTGAGTTATAGATTATTTACTACGAATTTTGGAAGTTAAAATACTATTTTTAAATAGTTACTATTGAGTCGTAAAGCACATATATAATCTCCATAAGGGTGAGAATTTATTCGTTAAACTATTCTTTTATAAAATCATAATAAGTATTACTTTTCTTTTACCAATTTTATTACCCGAAGGATATAAAGGAATTAGTAGTTATTCGTACTTAGTACCCCAATATTTCAAATTGTAATATCTATTTGTTATATTCTAATGATACAAAATAATACTGAAATATAAGGGATTTCATTCATTTAATTTATAATCTAACAAGGCCTAACTTATTTACTAACACTATTTTTAAAATAGTCGTAACCGAACCGTAATTCCATTTTCATCCCAAATACCATAATTTAAGTGTGGAACAATTTTTTTAAATGGTCATAAAATGCCACAAGAACATTTTCATATTTTTCCCATATTTAAGAAATATAATAGCTATGATAAAATAATCAACCCTCTATTTAAATCAATTAATAAGTAGTAAAATAATATTATTCTATGGTTTTATAATTAACAAAATTATAAAATAATATATATTATCATAATATCATTATAGAGTATATAAATGATTTATAATGAGTTTACAAAATCCCAGAATAACCAAAAATACCCTTTTTAAAAGTTTAGGGGTCATTCTGTAAATACACCAAAATGTGGGAATTATATAAAACTTTCAGAAACTGAAAAATTAATATTTCAGATGGAAATAAACATAATTAGAAGTACTAAGTTTGAAACCGCGATCAAATCCGATATCGGTAGACCTTTATATGTTCGTTTAAAGTTTTCAGGGGTGTAAATGAAATTTTCGGAAATAAACTGGGCAGAAGACACCTGTTTGGCAGATTGTAATTCCAAACTTCTAATGGCCATAACTCACTCATTTCTTAACATTTTTAAGTGAAATCAGTGTCTATCTTGAGTGAAATTTTGTGGAGAATCCAAATCTAAAGTTGGTTTTAGCAAATTCGAATCACAGAATGTGAAATGATCAATTTACCCTTTAAGACGAATCCTAAATAAAACCCAAACGGTACAAACAAATCAAAAACTGTTTTAAGGGTAGTTTCATGGGTATTTTAAGAGTCAATCCTTAAAATTTGAGAGCTATAGCTGGTCGGAATAAGGAGTTATACTAATTCTATTATTTCGAATCAAACCGAGCTATTTTCTAGAGGTTCCTAATTCCATATAACCATACTACTAAAAACAGTAAATAGAAGTTAATTATTACATAAAATAATATGTATGAATTACTTACCAATATCAAAGCTTGAATCCACAAGCTTTAGGAACATATATGTCTCTGACTATATATATATATATATGTGTGTGTGTGTATAGACTGTGAGGGTGGGGGAGAGGTAGAGAGTTGAGAGTATAGAGAGAGTTGAGTTGGGGAAAAATAGGTGTGTATATAGAATTATAAAGTGTTTGTGCACTAAGCACATAATGCTTATAGGTACACATGCACCAACTGTGCACTAACATTGAGTGGCCACCAACTTTAACAAGGGTGGTTCTTGGGTAAGTTGAGCTCACGCGATGATGCACACACACAGGTAAAAGTTACACTGCTAATATCCAATCTGGTATTTTTCTCTGATGAAAATAATTAATAAATTTTAATATATGCTTTAAATTTTTGGGTCATTACATACAATATATACTTCCTGAAAATGGACAGACTGCTGCACAGGGCGGCAGTCAAAAACTTTTTGCGGCACTCCGTGAATGCCGCGGCGGCACTTCGCGAATGCCGCGGCGGCCTTTCGTGAGTGCCGCACGTCTCTCACCAAATGCCGTGGATTTTTACTGTTTGCCGCGTTTTTGTCAGTCTTACTTTATCAGTTTTTTTTTGTTTTTATCTGCATACGCATACGTATTGTTCTGCAAAATATAGACTTAAAAAGTAGACGGCAGTCAGAAAATGTCGGCGACACTCGATAAATGCCGGGCCGGCATTCAATGAATGCCGTTCGGCACTCACTGAGTGCTGCAGAAATCTACCGTGTGCCGGTTTTTGTTGGACTTCTCCTTTTAGGTCTTTTCTTCCCTCCTTTTTCTCAAAGATACTTATTTTTGAAGATCTTTTCCAAAAATGATGCTTTTATACCTGAATTCTCCTAAATACCTGATATTTCTTTCTTTTTGTGAAATTTTATCGCGTTTGAAGAACTTTCTGAAGAGCTTGGAATACTTCGAATCTTTCGGTCCTTATCATCATCGGACGTGGAGGAGACGCTCTCCTATATTCGGCGGTCGGTCAAAATTGGGGTGTCTACACATAACATCGCATTCATGAGATTCCAACTGCCGAAGCATATGGAATTTCTGCCATGCGATTCCTCTCCTCCTGTGTCTTAGGACACTGGTCCTTGGAGAACGCTAAACCATGCCTGAAAGGTAACAAACCTTTCTTCGAATTATCCATTGAAAACCTAGTTAGCACTTTATCGATATAACCAGCTTGAGATAATCCCATTATCTTTCGCTTGCGATCCCGAAAGAGCTTTATCCCAAGAATATAGCTCGCCTCTCCTAGATCCTTCATATCAAATGTACTAGCTAGCCAAACCTTGACCGTTGACAATGCTGCTACATCATTTCCAATGAGTAGAATGTCGTCAACGTAAAGCACAAGAAAAACCACCACTTTTCCTTCGCATTTCTTGTACACACAAGGTTCATCTAGATTCTGTATGAAACCAAATGATTGGACCGCTTGGTCAAATCGGATGTTCCAACTCCTGGATGCCTACTTAAGCCCATAAATGGACTTTTGCAGCTTGCATACCAAGTTACCTTTCCGACCAGCTATGAACCCTTCTGGTTGTTGTATATAGATGTCCTCCTCAAGATTGCCATTTAAGAATGCAGTCTTGACGTCCATCTGCCAGATCTCATAATCTAGGCATGCAGCAATGGATAAGAGTATTCTGATAAACTTGAGCATGGCTACCGGCGAGAAGGTTTCCTCATAGTCAATTCCCTCCCTCTGAGTATAACCTTTCGCTACAAGCCTAGCCTTAAAGGCCTCAACCTTTCCATCAGATCCTCTTTTCCTCTTGTAGACCCACTTACAACCAATGGGTTTAATATTGGCTGGAAGTTCTAGAAGATCCCAAACCTGATTAGAATCCATAGATTCTAATTCAGCCTTCATAGCTTTAACCTAATGAACTGAATCAACATCAGCCATTGCCTCTTCGTATGTGGCAGGATCAGATTCAGATTCTATGGAGACAGCTTCAAAAACTTCTCCTAAGAACATGTATCTATCAGGCTGGCTGATAATCCTCCCACTACGACGAGGTACTGGTACAGAAATTGGTGAAGAAGTGGTGTTTTCTTGATTTACATCGTTATCAACTGCGGGTTGGACTGAGGGCTCTCCTTCTATTTCTCTCAGATCTATCATTCCCTTAGGTTTATGGTTCATGATATAATCATCCTCTAAGAAAATAACATTTGTGCTAACAAACACTTTCTGTTCTCTTGGATCATAAAAATACCATCCATAAGTACCCTTTGGATACCCTACAAAATAACATACTTCTGATCTAGAATCCAACTTGCTCATCTTTCCTTTCAGCACATGTGTCGGACACCCCCATATCCGGAGATGTTGCAAAGAAGGCTTGCGCCCAATCCACATCTCTCATGGTGTCCTGGGAATAGATTTGCTTGGTACTAGATTTAGTATGTATGCAGCGGTTTCCAAAGCATAACCCCCAAAGGAATAATGACAACTCTGAATAACTCATCATTGACCTAGTCATGTCTAAAAGAGTCCAATTCCTTCTCTCCGCTACACCATTCTGCTGAGGCGTGCCATGTGCAGTCAACTGTGATAGAATCCCATTCTGTACGAGGTGATCAATAAACTCATTAGAGAGGTACTCGCCACCTCGATCAGATCGAGTGGCCTTGATATGTGAGCCAAATTACTTCTCCACTTCAGCCCTAAACTCTTTGAACTTTTCAAAGGCTTCAGACTTATGTTGCATTAGGTACACATATCCATACCTAGAGTGGTCATCGTTAAATGTTATGAAATACTCATAACCACCCCTTGCTCTATTATTTATTGGTCCACACACATCAATATGAACTAATTCCAATAATGCATTGGTCCTATTGCCCTTTGCAGGAAAGGGCCTTTTGGTCATCTTACCCTCTAAACAAGACTCACAGACTTCCATTGGTTCGAGAACCAAATCGCCTAAGATCCCTTCTTTGACTAGTCTGCCAATCCTATTTAGATTGATATGGCCAAGCCTCATATGCCAAAGCCTTGTTGGATTAGTGGAAGGTTCTTTTCTTTTAGATGATATAGTTACCACTGAGTTATTAAGTTCCAAGCATGAATCTTTAGAAATATTGGGAGTTATCACATACAAACCATTTGATTTAACACCAAAACATATAAAAGAACTATTTCTTTTAATAACAACTTCAGTTCCAAAATGAAAGGAATAACCATTATTCGTTAAATTAGAAACTGAAATTAAATTACGTCTCATTAAAGGGACATAAAGTACATCTGATAAAATCAAAACTTTATTGTCTAGAAATTCTAAAACTACAACTCCTATAGCAACCGCAGATACGGTTGCGCTAGAACCTAGAGTAAGCACGATCTCCCCATCACTGCATTTCCTGGTTGATCTGAACCCCTGCAACGAATTACAGATATGGTTAGTCGCACAATAATCAATGTACCAAGTGTTTGAAGTATCCGTAATAAAACTTACTTCAATCACATGTGATTCAATCATACCTTGAACTCTTGTAGCTAAGAATTCTGGACAGTTCCTCTTCTAGTGGCCCTTCTTACCGCATTGGAAACACTTTCCTTTGCCTTGGCCACCCACCTTTCCTTTGCCCTTACCTTTTCCCTTAGATTTTACAATCTTAGGGACCGGTCCAACTCTTGGACCACCAGTGCCAGCGTTCTTCTTCCCTTTCTTTCCTTTCGGCATAGATCGGGAAGAGGAAGCGCTTTTCTCAACGTTCAGAACGTTGACCCCAGGTTTGATCACCCCTTCCGCTGCCAGTAAAGAACTCATTAATTCGCTCATTGAAAAATCCATTTTGTTCATATTATAGTTTAGTTTAAATTGAGCGAATGACGGTGACAACGTGTTGAGGATCATATCAACTTGGGTCTGTGCATCGATGTTGGCTCCTAGGGTTTCCAGCTCATTCAAATAACCAATCATTTTTAAAACATGTTCTTTAACTGGAGTCCCTTCCGACATCTTAGCACTCATTATCTTCTGCATAGCTACTTGTCTAGCAGGCCTGCCATGCTCCCCGAACATCTTCTTCAGGGATTCGATAATGTCACTAGCGGAATTGTTCGACTGGAATTGGTGTTACAACACTCCAGCCATTGAGGCCAGAATGTAGCAACGAGCCATTCCATTCGACTTCTTCCATTTATCGAACTCGTGTCTGGCAGCTGTCGAAGCATTTACCGCGGGTTCTTCGGGGCATGGGGTGGTGAGGACATATATGTGATCCTCTGCAGTTAATATGATGTCAAGGTTTCGTTTCCATTTAGTGTAGTTATTTCTAGTTAACTTGTTTTGAGTGAGTATGGTGGCAAGTGGACTAAATGTAGATTCAGACATTATGATTTACTATAAAAATCAAAAGACAAAGTAAATATGAATATTAGATTTTGACAATTTGAAATAAAAGAATCCTTAAAAAACTCTTATTTTAAAACAAAGTCGCCGGAATATCAAAACAAAATAATAAAGCCTCCTTGTGGTGGTCAATGTTCGATCTTTTAATTTATCATGACTTGTCTGCTATGCAACTCTTGCAAAACAAGTTATGACTTCTGATCCCTTTTGATCTCTAAGTTTCTGAATAATGCCCCGTGTGGGATCCCTTATCCATAGTTTAGCTAGTGTATACCATTAACTAAGATCCAATCACAACCGTCTCAAGTAGCGCCTCCGTGTGGTGGTCACCCTCTAACACGTCTGATTGATCCTATCAAAAGAATTTCATATCTAGTAACCAATGAGTAGTGTATCCTCCGTATGGAATGATCACCCCTGGCAAGGTGACACAGAATGCACTACTCATCTTACAATGAACCGTTAATGGAAGATCGTGGGTGTTATTAATAAGACCCTCTCCCACTAGATTTAGAAATTAAGGATTTTGCTTTTTTTAGAAAAATTTGTTTTTACACATTACCCATAAACATCCAATGTTTACTAATGCGTTCAAAACGGTTTTTGAATTTTATTTTAGAAAACTTGTTTTACGTGCATGCAAGTAGTAACAATATAATTAAATTTCAATCACAAACCAAGCACATAAAACAAAAAACAAAAAATGAAAATAAAGACATCCAAACGATGCCTCTATCTCCCATGGCTCTATCTCCATAGAACCTCCTCTTGGTTTGGTCGCCTCCAGCTCCATCTTCATGGACAACGGCTTTCTCTTCCATCTTCATGGATTTTCTAATTCTATTACATTGGTCCTATACTTCTTTCGAAGCTTACAATTTATCTAGAAATAGAAAATGCAATAATAAAATAATAAAAGGCTAGGGAAACCGGTGCGACTTTCCTTTTCGTAGGATTGAAGTCGCAGCGTCCTTTACACATGCCTTAAGACCAAACCAATATTAAAACATAATATGCACCAATCTCAAATAATTAAATACAAAATTTAATAGTCTTGGCACCACGGGAGATAGGGGACTAACTTGCTGCAAAAGGGTTAGTCGCATGCACATCCACGGATATATAACAAATATATCTAACTATTGGAACCCCTAACTGATTCACACAGTGTATAAACCCTTTACGCACTGAATTAGAACTTAAAACATCATCTCTCTTCTCTGTCACAGTTCGATCGATCGAAGACCGTTCGATCGCTCGAACCTTTCGATCGATTGAACACTGTTCAATCGCTTGAACATTCTGTTTCACTGAATGATTTGAAAAATTTGCAAAATAATTCAAAATAAAAGCATATAAATTTTTTTTAAACATTTATAACTGTGAAAAGAACAACCTGACAGAGAATCTGTCTCGATCGATCGAACTCCATTCGATCGATCGAACATATCCAATGTTCGATCGATCAAAACTTGTTCGATCGCTTGAGCACAAAGCATCTTCGATCGATCGAACCTACTTCGATCGATCGAATCCAACATGCATCCAATGCAATCACAGATTTGTATTCTGCTACATAAACTCTGCAAAAACATATCTGTGACGATGCAGTTTCGAAAACAGTTCTAAAATCAACATGCAAATCAAAACTAGTGTTCCAAAACGCATCTATAGATCCAAATGAGCCTGACTCTGATACCAATTGAAGGAAAAATAGGTTTAAAATTATTTTTAAATGCGCAGCAGAAAAGATTCAGTTATAATAACTGATTGGTATGCCCGGATCTAATACTCGCTAATTCTATAGATGCGCACGAGAGGGGACAAGATTATACCTTTGTGTCTTGAACCCAATTCTGATATCTTCAACCTTGGTGATACAGCAGCCTCCACTAGGTTGTCTTCACCCTTATGTCTTCTGCGGATGCCTGCCGGAAAGACTAGAGATGGTGGGATCTCTAATATAGAGGATAGGAAGGTTTAGGAAGACTAAAACAGTTTCTGCAGCGTCTGGTTAATAAAAACGACAAACTCACTTTCTAGAACGTAGCTGCCCTATTTATAGATTTCCAGAACCGACCTAGACTTCGAGCGATCGAAGATCTTCGATCGATCGAACCATTCTCGATTGATCGAGACTGCCAAGACTTCAATCGATCGAACATACTTCAATCGATCGAACTTGTCTTGACAACTTCCTCATGTATCTTTCCAAGTATCCTGGAGGAGCTAAGAGTGGGACCTCCTAGGCTCTGTATTGTTGGCTCAGGCCAGTTTGTTAATTACCGTGACCAAACTCTTTGATCAGCAAACTAACTAACTAGTCAGTTAACGTTTACTCCACTATAAAACGATAACTGAACTCCAACGCAAAAGAACATATCCGAAGCGATAACTAGACTTGTGTGTTATACTAATGTCCCTCTACCTTCAGCATTCGTAATCATATTCAAGTAGTCGGATAACTGTTACTGTCAACCTGAATCATGATTACTTCTTGTATTCCTTGAGTCCCATTCACCTCTCATGATTACCAAACATGTTGATAACTCTTATTAACAAGACTGCAGTACTCAGTAATCGACTTGGTGACATTCTCAAGGGAATGCTTACTCTGAAACAGAGGGTAGATTCTGTCTTGATAATATATGTTCACAACCCTATGAATATGACATATCCAAGATACCCAGGTGTTGATCTTCTATAGACCTCACTGATTGGTAAGTAAAAGCAGCCATATCCACAGTCTGTATTCATAATCATCTCAAGATTAAGAACACGTAGCTTATACAAGTTATGAGTTCCTATCGACTAATTGACAGTCTTGAGTGTCAATAGGAAAGCTCAGGTCCATCAATGCACTATAAGCACTAGCATATTAACTAAGAGTTACACTCTAGTGATTGAGGTTAATCACTCCATCCAATGGTAGTTAATCATGCTACAGTGTAAACCTGATGAGATATCCAGTCTCATCATCCACTGTGACAAGTTCTAAGTAACAAAGAACAGTAATTCGTATCTCACTTGTATATATCTTATACATACACGAATTACTTACTATGATACTTAAGGATAACAATCATCTCATGAAAGAAACATACATAACTAAATGTAAAGCTGATATCCATATATTAAAATGTCAATGTCTCATATATAAAGTAATGTTTAAGGGCACAAACCCAACAGTCAAAACTTGACTTCTAATATACTTACTCATATGAATGATTTAGACTCTAATACTTTAACCATAGCCTCTATATACTGAAATCTTTCATAATCATCTCTAAAAATGAATTTTGGTTAAGGTTGAAAAATCATGATTTCAAGATATGGAGTTCTTGAACAAAATTAACAATGGTACTTTCAAATTAAACTAATACACATAGTGGACAAGCATATGTTACATTCAAAGTGAGTTTTAGAATACTCACTGTGATTGAAGGTGTGGTGTTTGTTGAGAAAGAAATAAGGAAATAAGAAATCCCACCACAAGCTATGGCTATGAAGTGAAGCACTCTCTCTATAAAATATTTCTATAAATACTCTCTGTATTTCTCTCTGAACTCTCTCTTCTGAATTTCAATTTTGTAATGTACAGAGGTGTGTGTAGGAGTATTGTATATATAGAAGATCAATTGAGGAACTTGGGCTCCAAGTTCATCCTCAAATACTCATCAAAATGGATTTGTTTTCAAAGTTGTCCACCACGTGTTGGGTGGTTAAAATGCAAATATGCAAAGTTGGACACACTTTTGCTGCGTTAGACACGTGTCGGGCGTGTGTCCATCTGATTGCGCTGCCATTTTTGGAGTGTCGGTGCTTCATAGGCTGAAACAAACCGAACCAAACAAATATTCCAATTGAATCAAACATAATCTTAGTTTTTCCGGTTTGGTTCGATTTAGACTCCTCGGTTTTGGGATGAGTCCAAAGTTATCCAATTCCATTTCAAAGCATAATAGCAGAAAACACTGATAAGTGATAAAATAGATAAGGGTGAAAAAAAATATTATTATCATTATTATTATTATTATTGTTATTTATTTGTTTCAAGTAAAACGATCATTCCCTTTTTCCTAACAGTAAAGGACGCATTTTGGAATGCGAACATAGGGTTGAACACCTTCATTTGAAAATTTGTGTGATACAACTAAACGGGTTTGTTTATATCATACAAGTACATGACTTTTGGTCACAAAACCTTATGACTCAGGTCGCAAAGTGTTGTATCTAGTTAACAAAACATTGTAATTTAATATATCACTTTTGTTTGGAAAATGAAGTGGTTTCCAAAGTTATAATTTGAAACCAAAATTACAATATATATATACATTGACAACTTTGAACTATTTGGATGTGTATCCAAGCATAAAAGGTCAGAGGCTAAAAACAAACACATTGAAACTCACTCCTCTAATTCTCTCTTTGAAGGTTGAGTTGCCGGCAGATCTGTGATAGGCTTAAGGATCTTTATCTTAAATTGGGGGGTGTATGTGTATGATACGACACAATTTTGGAACCATTTGGATGTGTATCCTAGTACAAAAGGTCAGATCGAGGCTAAAAACAAACAATTTGAAACTCACTCCTCTTTGTAGTTAGAAGAAGCACTCTTGGCATCATTGTCTTCACAATGAACGAGTTCCTAGTCACCTTGATGAAGATCCAAATATCTCCTATAAGGTACAGAAGTCCTACTAGGTCTACAATGAGGTTGTGTACTAGAAAGGTTCTACTATAGTAAGGTCTAAGCAAAATTCCCCAGGTTGGTTAATATTGATTTGTGATTATGAGGGCACTTCCTCTTTTTACTCAATGCCCTTATATTGATCAAACTCTGTTTTAAGATATATGACAAACTTGCTAACAAACACATTTGTTCACATCGGGAATAATAAGCCATATACTGTCTTGGATAACCATCAAATCTACCTATTACCGACCTTGATTTCAATTTGATGTTGGTGTTTTAGGAATAGATTTGGATGATACTTTATTTAGTATATATATGTTGCAATTTGTAGGGAATATATCTAAAAGGATATAGGTAAATCTGTGGAACTCATCAGCATACCATATATAGTAAAATACGATTTCTCCTTTCCGACATGCCATCTATATATGGGGTTGTTCTTGGAGGTGTCCTTTGAGATAATATACCATTTTCTTGAGATGATCTTTAAAATTCATTGCTTAAGTATTTACCTTCTTGATCTTATCGTAGGACCTTAATACTTTTACAAATATCTTTTCTTCTTCATCTGTAAATTTCTTGAACCTTTCAAGAGATTCAGACATATATATATTTCATCAAATATGCATACCCTAACCATGAGTGATCATTGGAAGGTTATGAAGTAACAAAAACCACCTCCCACAATTGAATTCAAAGATCCACAATTCTCGGTGTGAATTAAATCCTTGTATGTCAACAACTCTTTACCCATGTCCAACAAAGGGTGATTTGGTCATCATCCCCATGAAATATGATTCACAAGTTGGATTAGCTTCATAAGCAAGTGGATCAAAGTAGCAATCTTTAGCCAACTTGTTAGTCCTTTTATCACTCGTATGACCTAATCTTAGATGTCACATATAAGAAGGATCAATTTCATTTCTAGGTTTCTTTGGTCTTTGATCTTGCTCTGCTCAATATAACCAAAAACCACCATCCTAGTTTAAGAAAAATAGATCGTTCAAGTTTATGACATACCAATCCAATCACTATTTGAAAAATGAGAAATTAATGTTTTGTAAAACGTCTGTTAAAATATTTATTTTCATTAAAAGATTTTGGTATAACTTGACAACATTCCAATTCCACACATTTCCAGACAGTAAGATCAGTAATGGGTCCCAACAGTTAATGGATCAACTCTTGCTTTATTTTCCACTTGATGGATAACCTTTTATTTTACTTGGTCTTCTGATTCTTTTAGTTCTTGCATAGAAGTACATTTGTGTGAACTAGAATTAGTATCTTATACCAAAGTAGAAGCGGAACTAACAAACAAGTTTGTTTTTTCATAGAAAACATATTAGACATTGCTTCTGAAGGTTTGCCTCTTAAAGAATACCCATGTTCATCGCAATGGAAAAACCTTTTTTTTGCTTGTAATTAGGTAGGCTTATCTTTTATTGATTCCACATTATGTCTTCATTTAGACTTATGCCTCTTCCCATTTCTTCACAACTTCTATGTTTGACTTAGAAATCGAAATACTTTGAATGGCTTGTGTGGATTCATTTGTCTTCTCCATAGTCTCTCTGGATGTGCAACTTTGATTTCCATACAACACATATAGGTGAGTTAGAATATGAGCTTCCGATCTCATCGAATTGCTTCTAAAGTTCCTTTGATCAAAGATACTAACATGTAGTATCTTGCCTAATAATCATCATATGGCCATATTATCAAAATGGTCTTTCTCTTTCTTAAAAGTAATTCTAAAACCCTTTCCAAAATTTATATTATATAAGACATAGGAAGTCATTTCCTCTTGAGAACTATTATCTAAATTTCTTAGCCAATAATTAAAGTTTGGTCCAGTCAATGATTTCTCAATATTTTTGAAAGAAAGTTATACGGTAATATGCAGAAAATAAATAGCAAGACAATAAATAAATCAACAATTAATTTTATTAACCTTTATATATTTGAGTCTTTCAGTTATAATGATGATCCCACTATTCTTATTAAATTCCCCATCCAATAAAAAGAATTCGTAATTCTCTATTTGGAAAATTCTAGTGGGGATTGGGCTCTCACCAAAACTAGTACAACCTCACATAATAACTTTGATAAGAAGGTAACTTTACCTATTGCTTCTCAAGCAAGTTCCAACTATCCTTTAGCCTCTAAAATTGTGAACCACACATAATAGTTCTTGGTCCTTATATTTTAGTTAAGTTAGACACGTCATTCATACGAGTCACTAATGAGACCCTCACACAATATTTTCTTGGACCTCATTAGCCCCCCGCCTTATAATATCCTATAGTAGGATGAGTGAATCTTTTTAGACTGCGCAGCCCCTACATATCCGTAGCCGACAATCCCAAGTAAAAAAATCCAATCACCAATAATGGTGGATGGCTATGAAAAGACATTCATAACGTCTCTTCATTTGCACCTTAATATCATCACATGAAGGGAATTTTATGGTCTCATCCATTGAACATGCATCAGATACACAAAATTAACATTTCACAATTCTTTCAAATTTAATTGATTTAATTATTTAAAAGCATTATCCACCGAATCCACTAAGCGGATAATAATTTGAAACAATTTTAAATATGGACATATAAACAGTCTATTATAAACCCCAATAATTATCACAAAAAAGAGGTCATTGATGATTATGGACTTTTGGGGTGATTCAGCTTGAGCCTTTAAGTTGAATCTAAGTCTATGGGATTGTAAAGCATTATTCAACATCACTGCTTTCAAGATCTAAGGTTGAACTGTGGCACCCTGACCCGCCGTAGTCAGAACACCTGCTAATACAGCTCAACTAATCAACAACATTAAATTTAACCTGTGATTAACAGATTTATACAAGAACACCTTATTACAGAATTTAAAATATTCACACATCCAAAGTATTATACATTAACCTAATCTAACACAACCAAACGTAAAAGTTAACTGTTTACAACATCTTGCAAAAGTTACAACTAAACTATATTTTACAATATTTCGACAAAATACCACTCATGTGTGCAACCCATAGCAACCCACATCAACCCCATACCTATGGCAATGCAACTCCTAATTCAGCTTCATAAAAGGGGTACCTGCACAGGAAATCAGTGTGGGCGTGAGTAAAACCACGGCTCACGACAACTAGATAAAGCAATATGCAAGTTTAAGCATATAAACAGCTCAGCACAGCACAAATACAACTTTTATGCAATATTAAAATGCAACTCATACATGCATGACTCATATACCCGGGCCTATCAGCTTTAGCCTTTCGCAACTTATTACCAAGTTTTCAACTACTTGGTTTAACAGCTCAGCAATGCAAGTGCATAACATACAGTTCATGCCATGCCAGCTATGTATATAAACATAAATTGCAATACAGCAGTATCTAGAAGAACCACCTCACATTCGGCAAGTGAATAAAATTCACCTTTCTACTTGCACCTCGGTTAACTCCTTGGGTCCGCTACTACTAGCCTCGGTCCCTGAAATCTTAAAAATTAGATTTCATAGCAAATAAAATATCAATTTAAATAATAATTCACAATGCATTAAAAATTCACATCTAACATTGTTCACCACAACCATAAAAAAAAATCAAGAACGCATTTCTAGCTTCTAAAGCTCAAGAACATCTTCATTGGTGGTTTACTCAAATCATAACCCAATTCTTCCAAAACCCAAAACTAACATTCTCTATATACTTCTCAAATATGTTACAAGCATCTAGAAAATTGAAATATCATCTCATAATCAACAATTTTTACAAATCAAGCAAGACCCATAAGCTAGAGTTTTAAAAACACACACTACACCAAGAACACACATTACACCAAGAACACACACTAATCTCTACTACTCTTCCCAACTCAACTCTTTCAAAGCTTGTTGTAAGAGTAATCCAAAGTATTAAAAACATCATTATAACAACAAAAATCAACCTACATATAGATTTGAAACAACAATTTTCAAGAACCCATAAAACCCAAAAGCTTCAATCTCATCCATGGTGGTCACCACCTCAAACCCAACTCAATCCTTTCATGACTTGAACTACGAGTGTTTTAAGACATTAATAACATACTCTCAACACCAAAAACATCAAAATAAAAAATAAAAAAAAATAAATAAAAAAAAAAAAACCCTCAATTTTCGGATTTATTAAAAACTCTTAAATTTTAACAACTCAACAATTGCAAAAATCAACAATACTTAAACAAAACTTGCCATACATGGTATACATATCACCCAAGGCATATAGAACACATATTCACTATCAAAATCAACCCCACAAATCCTCAATTTTCGGATTTCTACCAAACCTTAAAAACACATTTTGTAAATTTACTCAAAATTCAAGTTTAACATGAAAAACTTCATACCACACCACATATACATATCAAGGAGCATTTAATCAAGTTCTAAAACATAAATTACAACTTTAATCTCTTAATTTCAGATTCTAAGGAAAGAATTCAAAAACCTCAATTCACACTTTCAACCAATTTCATTTACCTAGGGTGTAGAAGATGAAGTTTTCTCCTTTTCCTTCCAATTTCTAAGTCTTCTTCTATTTATTCTTTTTCTTTTTCTTCTTCCCCTCTTACTCTCTTTCTCTTCTCTTTCTTTTCACTGTAAACACTCTCAAGAACTATTACAACGTTACATATATTTGCTTAAGTAAACTTTTCTAAATTATGATAAGCTCCCCGACCATTTTCATATAATATTTCTTAAATTCTCTAATTTATATTATTTCATCTAGATCCCCAAAAAGAGTTATTTCCTAACTCAAAATCCCAAAAAATTGAATTTCTCAGTTCTAACCCAACACATAATTATTTAATAAATAACAGCTCAGCATAAAAATTTAATAACAATTCAGCTTAAATAATTAAATCACAGAAATTTAAATTTTAAACAACTCAGTTCAGCTTAATAGAGTAAATGATTTATTATTTTTAGTATTCTTTTAATGAAGTGAGGATTTTTGTTATGGCCGTTGGATCTCCAGGTCACACCAGTGAAATGACAGAAGTACCCTTAATGTACACAATCCAATGGCCAAGAATAGAAGTCCTCACTTTATTAAAATGAGGGATCCCTCATTAGACGGGCTCTGTATATCTATATATATATATATATATGTAATTTTGCATCCACCAAGACAAGAGATATTAGTATAATTTTTAGGGGTGAAAGTCGGGTGGGACCTGACATGACCAGGGACCTGAAGAGAGGCCCGAGGCATCCCTGCCCAGGCCCAGCCCGAGATGAAATCAGGTTGTTTGGGTTGCCCGAGAAGCGCGAATTGCAAAACCAAAAGCAAATTAACTACTCTTTGATTCAAGCATCCAACACTAGAAAAACCCAGATTCTTCAGCAACTCATAAATATGTCACACACCAGTGGCGGACCTAGGATTTTGTGTTAGGGGAGGCCCCCGAAAATTTTTTTTTTTTTGGTCATTTATACATATATATTTTTTTTAAGTGAGACAGAGAGTCGAACGAGTAGTTGTGGGAAATTAGATTTAGGTATTGTTTATCTCCTGGGCTGAATAAGGGGATATTTCTCTTCCCCTTCACTATTAGTAAGGACTTTTAATGTCAAACTCGTGGATATTATTATTAATCCTGCAATGTTATTCTTCCCAATTTTTTTTATCTTCAAATGTGATTCCTAACACATTACCATTTCAACATAATGAAAGTCAAGTGGACACTATGCATGGGTGCGTTTGATAAAATTGAAAATTAAGTGCTAGATTTTAAGTACTGAAAATTTAAGTGATTGAATG
This sequence comes from Hydrangea macrophylla, assembly GCA_033977485.1. NCBI lineage: Eukaryota > Viridiplantae > Streptophyta > Magnoliopsida > Cornales > Hydrangeaceae > Hydrangea > Hydrangea macrophylla. Next base: position 83,078,140 of record CM066986.1, on the reverse strand, counting down.
TGGAATATTGAAAACAGTGCTTCAACTACTTAAATAGAATGCATTCAGTGATTATTTTCAGTAGAAAATTTTCACTTAAAGTTTTCAGTGATTTTTTGGCTACTTTTTCAATTAAGTGGTACGTTCTCAAACGCACTGAAAAAGAATAAGTGCTGAATCTTTTCATTTTCAACACTTGATTGAGTTATCAAACATACCCTATGTGTTAAGAACCTCCACATGTAAAGTCACAAATTTGGAGGGGCCACTATATAAAATGTTTACAAATATTCAAAATTCTATATAAATCCCAAAATTTTCAAATTATTTTGCAGGGGCCGTTGCCTCCCCCGGTCCTTCTATGGGTCCGCCCCTGTCACACACACAAGTACATATATATACATACATATATATGTCTCTGTGTGTTAGTGAGAATTTGAGAAATCTTTAAGTATATATATATATATGTATATATATATACATATATATGTCTCTGTGTGTTAGTGAGAATTTGAGAAATCTTTAGAATGATTAATAAACCCTGAACTAGAAAGATTCTTAATCAAATTCTTACAAATCCTAGATAAATCAATAGATAAAAAAAATTTTACAAAATTAAACTGGAAATATATCAAGAAAGAAAAATAGAGAGAGTGCAGTAGGCCAAGTGTTGAGTAAGAGACTTGCGACCAATGATGGATCTAGGGTGGGGCGAGGGGGGCGTCCGCCCCCCCTAGATTTGGAAAAAAACACTAAATTATGCTAGTATTATTCGTAAATATACGTTAAGTACATACACTCGCCCCCCCTAAATTTTTTTCTAAATTATTAAGCTCGCCCCCCCTTAGATTTTTTTTAAAAAAACTAATATGTATATATAATTTTTGAAAAAGTTTGGTGTATTTAATTATAAATATAAATTTTGAATTTAGTTTACAAATTACTCCATACCTTGTTGATTCAAATAGTTTATATTTTCTCTCCTTATACAGTTATTTCATTATAAAAAATGTATTCGTAAACGTCAAAAAATTTCTTTCGGGGGCGCTGCCCCCGAATCTCCGTATGTTTTCACCCCCTAAACTAAATTCCTGAATCCGTCCCTGCTTGCGACGGAGTGCCGGAGAAGAACTGTGACGGAGAGGGCGAGAGCAACAAACCCATCAGTAAGGCAGGGGATGAAGCGTCGGAGATGAGGTGAGAGATTACTGATAAATCATCAGATGGATTGAGGTAAGGGATTGGGGTTATAATGTTATATATTAGGGTGGTCCATATGAAAGAGTGGTTAAATCAATGGTTGATAATAAAAAACGTGTATATATATAAAATATAGTAATATATATATATACATATACATATTATTACACAGCAAATGGTAATTCGGGCTCAGGCTCGGGTTGGCAAAATTCTGTCCAAATCCGGCCCAATTTTAATACGGGCTTGATAATTACGGCCCAAGCCCGCCTAAGTTACCAAATATCACTGCCCAAGCCCGTGTATTTTCGGGCCAAGCTCGGGTTGGCCCATCCGAGTTGCACCCCTAGTAATTTTGCATATCACAATAGATGTCCCTATATATGCTTTACCAACTTGTAACCCTTTACATTGTTCCGAACATATTTGGCAGCATACCTGCTTTATTTTTTGTTAGAAATTGGGTCAGTTCAATCCCAATCTCAAGGTGTTATCCACAATGGTTACTGCCTGCTAGCCTGTTTGCAGAGCCCAAAGTCTCAACACAATAGCGAGTCTACGTGATTTCGTCCTTCTGGGCTCTAACCCAAAAGGCGCCTCAATAATTTGATAAAGACCCACCACACTCATATGCAGAACATTTACTCCGTCCGCCTCATTACGTATTAGGATCAACATTTAGGCTTCGTTTGTCTCGCAGGATTAAGGATGGGATAGTGTGAGATTGGATTAATAGTCCTATTTAATTAAATAGTCCAATGTTTGACAAGACCACTTTGCTCGGGACTAATTATCCATTTTAACAGAATAGTCACCCATATAAGAGACTAAGCTATACCATAGGAGAAATAGTATTATTAACTAGTCCAAAAACTATCAATTAAATGGAAGTTTGTCCGATCCTCCTCCCTCATCCAAACGTTAGGATTCAAAATTAGTGAGCAGAGCATTAAATTACTCATAGTAAATTGAGCCGAGTATATTGACCAGTAATTCTGGTCTTTTAATAATTTCCATAGAAGTCATCACTATGTATGAACACCATATATAATTAAATTGAAAACATGGACCATATCTCTCTCTCATAGTCTTCTACTGAGAAAAATCAAAAGCAAGAAAAGGTTGAGGCGTTTCTGTCTCCCGTTTGGTTTTTCTTTTATTGATTAACCTTTTTTTTTTTCGAAAAAAGCAAGAAAAGCTCCTCTTCTCTCTTAGTCCCTTAATTCAGCATGCAGATCTCAATCGTGACGGTAACAGGAAAGAGATTGAGTTTAAAGGTTGAGAGCTGTGACACAGTTAAAAGTGTGAAGGCCAAAGTTGAGGAGGAGGAAGGGCCTCCTCCAAGGGAACAACGTCTGATATTCACTGGACATGAATTGGATGACGATCGGACCCTCGCGAACTACAATGTCCATGATGGTTCCACTCTCAGCCTTGCGTTGAGATTGCGTGGTGGTGGCCAAGTTGTCTCTAAGAATATTCCACCCAACGGCTTATCATCCATTTCCCAGAGTGATACCCCCGACGACTCCATTAAGGTGAAGCATCTTCTCAAGTTTCGTCTCTCACTCTCTCAGCCTAGCTAAGTCTTTGTCTACTATTTAATTTTTTGGTATTAGTTAAAGTCCGTAACTTTTTCTTTTTCTTTTTTATTTTTCAGAAAAATTTGTGCTACTTTGCTTAAGCAATTTTATTCGTCAAAATCTGATACTGAATCAAAAGCTGATAAAATTTTAATTTTTTTTCGACTTTTTAGATGATTATTTTTATTTCTTATTTTTTTTTTTATTTTTTTTTAAGATCTACGTATTTATCCATGTTAATTTTAGAAAAGGAGTACTTTTTTATTTGATTGATGCAAAAGTATTTTACTCTATACGTGGTTATACCAGTTTTCACTTTATTCTCCTGTGATTTAAAAATGAACACTTAACCCCTCTCTATGGTTTCGAATTAAAGTGAAACTACTAAGATTTTTCTTAATTAAACTGGTGAAAATTTTAATATTGGCAAAAAATATTAACACTCAACCTCTTTTGTGAGGTTAATTTTGGAAATAATCCTTTTTGTGGATATAATGTTGTCATTTAACCCAGCTATGTGGGGCTAATTTTTAACACTTAACCTTTTTTGAGCGGCTAGTTTTTTTATTAAGTGTCAATGTGAGATTAATTTTGACTCTTAGACTCTCCTATGTGGGGCTAATTTTAACATTTAATCCCCATATGAGGCTATTTGGAGAAATATCTTTGTAGTTTCTCTTTAATCCAAAATCACAGGGGATTGTGTGTTTACTTTTGAATCACGTGAGGTAAAGTGAAATGGCCTAACTGCAGGGGTAAAATGTATTTAACTCACGTATTTTTTTTATTAGATTGATGCAAAAAATACGTTTCTACCTTTCACTTTAGATTTTTTTATTTTCTCCTATTTCATAGTCAGTATTAACTCCATCAGGACACTATGTCCTATTTTCTCATCAAAGATGTGATTTTATCATCTTGTTGAATAGCATATCTAATTTTATTTTTGGATCCTTCAGTGAGATGTTTTTCCACCAAAACTTATATATATATATATATATATATATTTTACCGGCCTAATAAAATAATAAAAACAGGCGTTGACTCTACCTACCTAGGACGTCTCATTTTAAAGGTGATTTAAAAAATAAAAAGGAGTTAAGATTTACATTGAACGCAACAAAGAAGCTGTACAAAATGGACAGTATTCTTTGGAAACAGAAATATATATATATATATATATATATATATATTTTTTATATGAGTGAGGGGATGAAGTTTGAACTCTGAACCTATTTATTAATGTCAAAACTCTTTGCCACTTGAGCTATCTTGATTTGTTCATAAATATAAATATAACTAAAATAGGAAGACTTATAAAGAAGATAAATTTAGTGGAAAATCTCATTCTATTAATGTTTGTTGTAATAGACACATCAATTGGTACTTCCCAATGATAGTCCTTATAATTGTAAATGTTGTTAGAGATTAGTCCAAATTTTTCTATTTTAGAATTATTAGATGTCATTTCTACCCTTACTTATATATACATAACCGTATATAAGAAATATATACAGATATTAGGGAAGTATTTCAGTTACACATAATCTCATTGATTAGTGATATCTTTTTGGAAATAGCAAAATCCCATAATTGTGGGATTCATATTATACACATCTTGTAGTTTGATATCTCACCATTCTATGTTCATCTAATATTCATTCATCAAATAGTGACACACAGTCTGTTATTGCAAGTTATCGAAGAATGTATCTAAATCAGTATGATTTTCATACTATGTTCACACTAGATGTTTAGAGCTTGTAGTATAATTTGACAGTGCAAAAGTTCACACTGTATATATATAATGTTTAGAGTTTGTAGTGTAATTTGACAGTGCAAAAGTGCAAAAGTTCACACTAATCTACACCTAACCTATATATATATATAATGCTGATATGTATATTTCGGTCAAACTCAATCCCATAAATCTTGCATATATTTTGGGAAGTTACTAAATCTTGCATATATTTTAGGAATTAAGTTACTAAATGCTATGATTGTAGGGCTTTATACGTTGGAATCTGTTTAATATTACACATATCTTTTTTAATTTAGTATTTCACCATTCTTGGGTGATCTAACAGTCATTCATTACCATCACCAAAAAAATTTGTGTTAAATTTCACACTAGAATGAATATAAGTGTTAAATTTCACACTCATATTCGAGTTATTCAACAAAATGAATGTCTTATCACAAATTCATTTGCACATTCATTTTACATTGACTGCAATATTTCATTGACATCACAATTTTCATTCACATAGAATACAATTTCGCACCATAACATGTGAAACCAAGAACATGAGTGTTAAATTTTACACTACAACCTGTTGAACCGTATCCTTTGAACTACAACATAGTATACAGTTTCACATCACAACTTTTGAAGCAAGAACAAGAGTGTTAAATTTTACACTACAACATTTTGGACCACAACATAATATACAATCGGGTTCCATTGTATAGACTGAGAGTGTCACAGCCCGGTCCCACAATAGCGGAACCGGAGCCCGTGGTACGCCACCGAGGCTAAACCAAATCATTAACGTTCTCGAAAATTAGTTTGAAGAACACACGCAGCGGAAAAACAAAACACATTTTAAAACTAGGGGTACAGTCGACTGGGCAGTCGACTGAAGAGAGCAGAGAGTTTTCAAAAAAAAATAACAGACCATCCAGTCGACTGGAAGTTGACTGAGACTGGGGTCCAGTCGACTGGGACTCCAACTTTCAGTCGACTGAATCCCCCCCTTCGGTCGACTGAAGCAAGCAGAACCAAAATGTACACAAAACCTACAGAGGTCCAGTCGACTGAGGCAGGGCCCAGTCGACTGCTTTTGCCATATTAAAGAGCAGTAGCTAGCAGACACAAGGGTCCAGTCGACTGAACACTGGACCAGTCGACTGCTCCCCTAGCAGCAGCCCAATCTGCAGGAAACAAGTTTCAAAAGCTTTTTAAAAACAACCAAGTGTTAACCACACACTCCAACCTCACATCAAAGTAATCCTAGCTGTATTAAAACATTTCCAAAGTATAATTACAACATGTTACTAACTATTACCATGCTTGGTCCATTCTAACATACTAGATTAAACATAAGTTAAAACATTCAAATCTTTATTACAACGTTCTTATTGTTCCAAAACTACAAGATCAATCATTCAGGTTGCCTTCAAAGCGAACTCTAAACCCACGTGCTCACTTCTCCGATTCTTCGCCAGCATTTACACCTGAAATGGTTATTTGAATAACCACAGATATTCGATTTGTTTAAGCTAACGCTTAGTGAATAAAACAACATATGCACATGAATGATAAACATGTTCGCATTCACATCTCTACATTTCATACTAGTCGCGGGAGACTCACGTGCCCGTCCATACTCCCAATCCGCGACTCCTCGCCAATAAGTCCACGCGAAAGGGTAAGACCCACGATTCTTCTCTTCAATCGTGCGACCTTAATGCCTATAACGGCTCCACAAAATGGCACGGTGACCACGTGCTCCTTCTGACCCAAATAAGCAACTTAACATGCTCAAATACATATCACCATGCTCGCGGTAATCAAAACATTTCGTCGTGCTATTGGGTCTACTTATCAATATAAATGCCCAATATGAACTACACAAGATATCTCTAAGAATTAATACATGATATTCAAACATAACATGAATACATGTCAAGAAACCATTCCAAAAACGTTGTTGAATCACTCACCTCCGATTTACGCGCTTAAACTACGATCCGAAGAAAACCCGTGCACAAAGAACGTGCAGAAGTCTGTCTAGTACAATTTCTATGGATTAAAATTCCATTTCTCAACTTTTATGAAAAATTGTAGAAAATAACTTTTCGAAAAACTTGGCCAAACAAGCCCTAACATATATCAAAACGAAGCTCTTACCTCGAGGAGCTCGAATATGAAATATGGGAGAAAACAAACTGACGGAAGGTCGTCGTTTGGCGTCGCAAAGCTCTAAGCTCCAAAATCTCCCTATGGCCCCCTTTTTGGATTTTAGGTTAAGACTTATGAAAATATCCAAAGTCATCACTTCCTATATATAGACAAAACTATCGGGAATTACGTTTACCTCCCCACGAGTTTTCAAAACTCCTAATCAGTCTCTGAAACTTTCTACACAGCTTATTCATAGCTTTATAAGTGAAACCTCAAAATTATAAAAGTTTTCGACTAAGTTTCGTTTGGTCGCTAAAACGCGAATTTCTACATGACGTTTCCGAAGTTGCTAATTAGCATACCAAATTAATAACGTGTTAATTCATTCTCACCAGGATACTAAAACTAGCAACATATATAAATTCTAAAACAGAAAATAATACAGATATTGAAATACACAGGTAAACATTGATTTTCAGATAAACATTTAAAGTATTCCACAGTGATCGTCTCACACTCGGAGAGACGTCACAAACACTAAACACTCATCAACAAATTCTCAGAGGGTCCTCTATCACATACACCCCAAAAATGACTCGTGAGTCAAAACTCACTCAACCATGTGCCAAAAGACACGCCACAACACATTATCATGCATGACAATGAAATGCAAAAGCAATAACACAAATACGGGTGTTATAATACTCTCCCCCTTAAAAGAAGTTTGTCCCCAAACTTGTACCTCATGTCTCAAAAAGGTGCGGATACTGAGTACGCATCTCATCTTCTATTTCCTACGTCATCTCTTCTGTAGTTTGGCTACGCCATAACACTTTCACTTTCGATATTACTTTGTTCCGTAAGACTTGATCCTTCCGATCCAAGATCTCTACCGGATACGCAACATATTTCAAATCACTCTGAATCTCATTTGATATCGGAGTCATAACTTGATCTCTATCATCCACTAAGTGTTTTCGTAACAATGACACATGAAACACGTTATGCACTTGAGCATACTCACTTGGCAATTTCAAACGATAAGCTACGGGCCCAACTCTCCCAATAATCTCAAAAGGTCCTACATACCTCGGGTTGAGTTTCCCGTATCTACCAAATCTGGTTATTCCCTTTGAAGGTGACACCTTCAAATACACCAAGTCTCTTACAACGAATTCCAACGGTCGTCTGCGCTTGTCGGCATAACTCTTATACCTACTCTGGGCTGTCAGTAATCATTGTCTAATTACCTTTATCTTATCCGTCGTTTCTTGTACAATTTTCGGCCCTTCAATCATTCTTTCTCCCACCTCTGTCCAACTAATCGGTGAACGACATACACGACCATATAAAGCTTCATAAGGAGCCATTCCAATACTCGACTGAAAACTGTTGTTATATGCGAACTCAATTAACGGTAGGTGGGCTTCCCAATCACCCTGGAAATCAAGTACACATAACCGAAGCATGTTTTCCAAAATCTGGATTACTCTCTCTGATTGGCCATCGGTCTGAGGATGAAAAGCAGTACTAAAGTGCAATTTGGTACCCATTGCTTCTTGCAAGGCTCTCCAAAACTTCGATGTAAAACTACTATCCCTATCCGAAATGATAAAAACTGGGATACCATGTAGTCTCACAATTTCGCGAATATAAAACTTAGCTAACGTCATTGGCTTAGTTGTTCGGATTGGTAGGAAATGCGACGACTTCGTCAAACGATCAACGATCAGCCAAATAATAGTGTTCGATCTCTTCGACCGCGGAAATTCGCTAACAAAATCTATTGTTATGTGCTCCCATTTCCACTCGGCTATCGGTAATGGTTGTAACAATCCCGAGGGTACTTGGCGTTCGGCCTTTACTTGTTGACAACTTGTACAACGCGAAACATAACGTGATATTTCTCTCTTCATTCCCGGTCACCAATAAACATGTCTCAAATCTCTATACATCTTGGTACTTTCCGGATGAACGGTATACTTCGTATTGTGTGCTTCCTCTAGGATGTTCCGTTTCAACTCCTTCTCGTTAGGCACACAAATTCTACGCCTCAATCTCAAAACATCATTCTCAAAAGTAAATCCCGGTTGTTTGCCCATCGGAATCTCATCACAAATCTTCTTCAAAGCCACATCTTGAAGTTATTTCTCTGCGATCTCGTGAATCAAGAGTGGTTGTGCCACCATCGTCGACATCAAGCCACTTTCAATCCTCGGTATCACTTCAAGCTCCAAATTCTCCATATCTCGTATCAGTTCTTTCTGAGAAGTCAAATCTGATGCAGTGTTGGTTGGTACTTTGCGACTAAGAGCATCGGCGACGACATTCGCCTTGCCCGGATGATACTGAATTGACAAGTCATAGTCCTTCATCAACTCTAACCATCTCCTTTGCCTCATGTTCAAATTTCGTTGTATAAACAGGTACTTCAAACTCTTGTGATCCGTATAGATCTCACATTTCTCCCCGTATAGGTAATGATGCCAAATCTTCAATGCAAAAATCACGACGGCCAATTCTAGATCATGTGTTGAATAATTCTTCTCGTGCGGTTTAAGTTCTCTTGACGCATATGCAATAACCTTATCACTTTGCATAAGAACGCAACCTAAACCTCTATATGAAGCATCACTGTAGATAATAAACCCTTCAGTCCTTGACGGAACGGCTAAAATTGGTGCTTTCACTAGTCGGCTCTTCAACTCTTGAAAACTTTCTTCACATTCTGGACTCCAAACAAAGCAATATCTTTCCTCATTAACTATGTCATCGGCATTGCTATACGCGAAAAGTTTTTTACAAATCTCCGATAATACCCAGCTAATCCTAGGAAACTTTTTATGTCTGTCACATTCGTTGGTCTCACCCAGTTAGTAACTGCTTCTATCTTCTGAGGGTCTACAGAAATTCCCTTTGCCGACACTGTATGTCCAAGGAAAGCTATCTCGGTCAACCAAAACTCACACTTCTTCAATTTGCTGAATAATCTCTTTTCACGCAATCGTTGTAAAGCTAATCGCAAATGATGCTCGTGATCTTCAACGCTTTTGGAGTAGATTAGGATGTCATCTATGAATACGTTAACAAACTCATCTAAATAATCCTTGAAAACACGGTTCATCAAGTCCATAAAAGCAGCTGGTGCATTAGTCACTCCAAATGGCATAACCAAAAATTCAAAATGACCATATCGAGTCCTGAAAGTTGTCTTCTCAACATCTTCTTCTTTGACTTTCAACTGATGGTAATCGGATCTCAAGTCGATTTTCGAAAATACCTGGGCCCCTTGTAACTGATCAAATAAGTCATCTATTCGCGGCAACAAATACTTGTTCTTGACGGTCAACTTATTCAACTCTCGGTAGTCAATGCACATACGCATTGTTCCATCTTTCTTCATCACAAACAAGACTGGAGCTCCCCACGGCGAAACACTTGGTCGGATAAAACTCTTCTCAAGTAGTTCTTGTAACTGAACCTTCAATTCTTTCAACTCTATCGGTGCCATTCGGTACGGCGCTTTAGATATCGGTTGTGACCCTGGTACTATTTCTATTGTGAACTCAAGTTCTCTTTCAATCAATACGTCAGGTAATTCATCGGGAAAAACATCTGGAAATTCTCGAACTACTGAAATGTCTTCTATTAGTGGTCCAAGAACTCGCGTGTCGACAATTGAACATAAGAAACCCGAACAACCCTTCTTCAACATCTTACTTGCTTGAATCGCCGATATCAAGTACGGCGGTACGATCGCTCCCTTACCCTGGAAAGTAAACTCTTCTCGCCCTGACGGATAGAAACTAACCCGTTTATGTTCACAATCGATTCTGGCTTGATTAACCGACAACCAATCCATACCCAAGATAACATCAAAGTAGTTCACCGTCAACGGAATCAAATCAACGCTCAAGACTTTATCACCTATCTTGATCTCACATGACTTGAATATCCAAGAAGTAACTAGCGGTTCACTACTAGGCAATGATACACACAAGTCATATCCTAACGGTTCTGACTTAATAGTTAAATGCTTAACAAAATCACGTGATACAAATGAATGCGTTGAACCAGAATCCATAAGTATACGTGCAGGATACGAACAAATAGGAAGAATACCTGATACAACGGTATCATCCGTATTCCCCGGCCTGAGCTGGAAGTATCGTCCTTGTTGTTGCGCGACTCCTTTCCCTTTATCCACTCGAGGTTCTACCCTTGATCCTCTTGGCACACTCGATGCCCCGGTACTCATTCCCGGTTGTCTCTTACTCGGGCAGTTCTTCACTATGTGTCCCGGTTGTCCACATTCAAAACATTTTCCCCTCATCTCTGGGTTGTAACTCTTTGTATTTGAGATTGTGTTCGGTGTAGTCACGTTCGTATTCGTAGGACAATTCCTAGATACGTGCCCTAATTGCTTGCAAATGTAGCAGGTGGTCAATTGATAACAGGTTCCTCTATGTCGCAGGTTACATGTCGGGCACAACGGTCTCGAGTCTCCAACAAACATACTTCCTCCTTGACTACCCATATTCGATCCCGAACCTTGCGTGAACGGTTTCTTCGCATTCCCTTGGCTCTTGCCCCGACTGTCATTTGCTCTCTTCCCTTGTTGTCCCTGTCGATATCTGTCGACACTTTTCTCAGCAATACGAGCAGCTTCCTCAATGAGAGAAACGGTCGGATGTTGTAACATATCCACACGGCCACGGATATTCTCCCTAAGTCCTTCCTCAAACTTACAAGCTTTATCCCTATCAGTCGGAACGGTAGTTTTCCCAAATCGTAACAAGGCATTGTAACGGGATACATACTCACTCACAGTCATGTCTCCCTGAACCAGACTTGCAAACTCTTGGCGTTTCTGAGTATAAGCAGATTGCAGAAAGAAACGTTTGTTGAATTCTTCTTTGAATGCTTCCCACGTGGTCGGCTTCCCTTGTTCAAGTACGTTGTTCCACCAATCCAATGCTTCGCCCATCAACGTATCGGATGCGCATAAAATTTTCTCCTCATTAGTACATATTACCTGACGGAAATGTCTTTCCATGTCCATCATCCAATGATCGGCCAAGTCCATGTCAACTTGTCCATAATACAAGGTCGGTTTCCGCTTATGAAACTGTTCCACGATTGTGTGTTGAGGTCGCGGTGCCAGTGGAGGCTGAACGTTCATCTGTTCTCTTTCACTTACCGCTTGTATAAAATTTCCCACCATATTCACTATTTGGTCCATCCGCGAATGCGGTGACAATTCTCTCGACGGATCAGCCATAATGTTTCAAATATTCCCCTGTTGAGTTCAATGCATAATGACCATGCATGCTATGTCACAATTAGATATATGTGCACAGTTCATCACGATCAACAAATGCTAACACATGAAGCATTTCTACAATGATAACAATTATCTTCACAATTACACACTGCACTCGACGTCACTCAGCATATATATAACGTCACTCGTTCCCAAGGCTCTAAACTTATGCTCTGATACCACTAAATGTCACAGCCCGGTCCCACAATAGCGGAACCGGGGCCCATGGCACGCCACCGAGGCTAAAACAAATCATTAACGTTCTCAAAAATTAGTTTGAAGAACACACGCAGCGGAAAAACAAAACACATTTTTAAACTAGGGGTACAGTCGACTGGGCAGTCGACTGAAGAAAGCAGAGAGTTTTAAAAAAAAATAACAGACCATCCAGTCGACTAAGACTGGGGTCCAGTCGACTGGGACTCCAACTTTCAGTCGACTGAATCCCCCTCTTTGGTCGACTGAAGCAAGCAGAACCAAAATGTACACAAAACCTACAGAGGTCCAGTCGACTGAGGCAGGGCCCAGTCGATTGCTTTTGCCATATCAAAAGCAGTAGCTAGCAGGCACAAGGGTTCAGTCGACTGAACACTGGACCAGTCGACTGCTCCCCTGGCAGTAGCCCAATCTGCAGAAAACAAGTTTCAAAAGCTTTTTAAAAACAACCAAGTGTTAACCACACACTCCAACCTCACATCAAAGTAATCCTAGCTGTATTAAAACATTTCCAAAGTATAATTACAACATGTTACTAACTATTACCATGCTTGGTCCATTCTAACATACTAGATTAAACATAAGTTAAAACATTCAAATCTTTATTACAACGTTCTTATTGTTCCAAAACTACAAGATCAATCATTCAGGTTGCCTTCAAAGCGAACTCTAAACCCACGTGCTCACTTCTCCGATTCTTCGCCAGCATTTACACCTGAAATGGTTATTTGAATAACCACAGATATTCGATTTGTTTAAGCTAACGCTTAGTGAATAAAACAACATATGCACATGAATGATAAACATGTCTGCATTCACATCTCTACATTTCATACTAGTCGTGGGAGACTCAGGTGCCCGTCCATACTCCCAATCCGCGACTCCTCGCCAATAAGTCCACGCGAAAGGGTAAGACCCACGATTCTTCTCTTCAATCGTGCGACCTTAATGCCTATATCGGCTCCACAAAATGGCACGGTGACCACGTGCTCCTTTTGACCCAAATAAGCAACTTAACATGCTCAAATACATATCACCATGCTCGCGGTAATCAAAACATTTCATCGTGCTATTGGGCCTACTTATCAATATAAATGCCCAATATAAACTACACAAGATATCTCTAAGAATTAATACATGTTATTCAAACATAACATGAATACATGTCAAGAAACCATTCCAAAAACATAGTTGAATCACTCACCTCCGATTTACGCGCTTAAACTACGATCCGAAGAAAACCCGTGCACAAAGAACGTGCAGAAGTCCGTCTAGTACAATTCCTATGGATCAAAATTCCATTTATCAACTTTTATGAAAAATTCTAGAAAACAACTTTTCGGAAAACTTGGCCAAACAAGCCCTAACATATATCAAAACGAAGCTCTTACCTCGAGGAGCTCGTATATGAAATATGGGAGAAAACAAACTGACGGAAGGTCGTCGTTTGGCGTCGCAAAGCTCTAAGCTCCAAAATCTCCCTATGGCCCCCTTTTTGGATTTTAGGTTAAGACTTGTGAAAATATCCAAAGTCATCACTTCCTATATATAGGCAAAACTATCGGGAATTACGTTTACCTCCCCACGAGTTTTCAAAACTCCTAATCAGTCTCTGAAACTTTCTACACAGCTTATTCATAGCTTTATAAGTGAAATCTCAAAATTATAAAAGTTTTCGACTAAGTTTCGTTTGGTCGCTAAAACGCGAATTTCTACATGACGTTTCCGAAGTTGCTAATTAGCCTACCAAATTAATAGCGTGTTAATTCGTTCTCACCGGGATACTAAAACTAGCAACAGATATAAATTCTAAAACAAAAAATAATACAGATATTGAAATACACAGGTAAACATTTATTTTCAGATAAACATTTAAAGTATTCCACAGTGACCGTCTCACACTCGGAGAGACGTCACAAACACTAAACACTCATCAACAAATTCTCAGAGGGTCCTCTATCACAGACACCCCAAAATGACTCGTGAGTCAAAACTCACTCAACCATGTGCCAAAAGACACGCCACAACCCATTATCATGCATGACAATGAAATGCAAAAGCAATAACACAAATACGGGTGTTATAGAGAGAGAGCAGATCCGGTATTGCCATTGTTGTTGAAACCCAGAAAGCTTCCAAGCATCATAAGTCAAAACATCAACCGGGTTCGAAACAATCACCAAAATCGAATCGGGCGAGTACTTTGCAAGTTGGGGCACAATAATCGAGAACATGGCCTTGTTCCTCTGTATCACGTTTAGTCTGGACTCGCCGGGGTTCTGCCTAGCGCTGGCGGTGACGATACAGAGGGCGGATTCGACGGTGATCTTGGTCCTCGAGTAGTCCACGTCCGCCATGATCTTGGTCCTCGGGAGGAACGCGGCGGTGTGTTGGAGATTGAGCATCTTGCCGCGGAGTTTATCTGGCTTGCGTCGACTAGCGTGGGGTCGTCGGAGAGGTCCTATGTGAGGATGGTCTGAGCTATGGCCTGAGCTTTCTCTCTCTAAACAGAGAGAGAGAGAGAGAGAGAGAGAGAGAGATAGAGAGAGAGAGAGAGAGAGAGAGAGAGACCTTGTTGATGGATATAAAATGTGATTTTTCTCATTTAGGTATTTGGGATTTGAATTTTGAAAACCCCTAAAATAGTTGGGGTTATTAATTGCAGTTTTGAATGGGAAATGGAAAGGGTAGTTTGGTCCGGATTTGTGGTGTGCACTTCAGACTAAAATGTTTCATAGGTTGGGCCTGTTGCAAGAAACCTAGAGTAAAATGGACATTATACTAATTAACTCTATAAAGAAATTTTATATCGTTATGGACTAAAATAGGAAGACTAAAGATCTTAGGGTTAATAACATTTACACCCCATGTGATTTGGCCGATTGCACTTACCTTTCTGTGCTTAAAATTTTAGCACTAATATCCCTTGTGATTCGTACTAAAGTAAACCTCGACTTTTTCCATCCAAATTAATGGTTTTGCACTTGATAGCACTAATTTGAAGGGTAAAATGACTATTTTGCCCTGAAAGGCATATTAAAATAAAATTGAGTCATAAATCATTTTCTTTGGGTCAAGCACATGACCTATACCAATAAAATCCTATAAAATGTCAAATTCCTTTCTCACCCAATTCAAAATCATATGTTTCTCCCTAAATGAATTAAAGTAAAAAAAAATTGTTCTTAACATTATTATGAAGACTTAATTTCAACTTGCTCCATTAGCAAATTTTAACATTTGCACTTTAGTCCAAATGTCGGGGGTATCCAGTGCCAAAATTTAAACCACAAGGGGTAAGTGCAAATCGGCAAAACCACAGAGGGGGGTGTAAGGGTATTTAACCCAAGTTCTTAATAACGCTATGATTGGGAGTTTAAAAAATGAGAGAAGAAGAGAAAGGGAGACAAAGTACCTAACTTTCTCTCGATTGTGAGTTTTAATGAGTAGAGAAAATGAGAGAAAACTAACCCCCACTTTCTTTTAATTTCTTTCTCTCCAAATTGGGAAGAAAATGAGAGAAAAGAAAGTGGGGATTCATTAATATTTCTTAATACCCACTATGCCCTTCTAGTTTAGTCTTATTTAATTGTAATTCCATCCAAGTCCTAGGGCTTGTATAATACACATACGTACAATAGAAAAATTAAAACAATACGACTGCACAGAAAAACTAGCGACCAGACCTTCTTTCAATTGTCAAGTCGCCGTTCTAGGTATGATTGGCTGAGTGTGCAGTGTATGACATGAGTGTATGGCGTGAGTGTATGACGTGTGTGTGTAGTGTATATACTATGGTGGGTGTTAATTCTTATGCCACATCGTTGCTAGCTGTTTGTAGGTTTTTTTTTTTTTTTTGCATCATTGGTTACTGTTTGTAGTTTTTTGGGGCCACACCATGGTGAAAACTTATTGTTAATTTTTTTTTTGAACTTTATTGCATAAATGTTATTTATGTTTTGTTGGGCCTAAATTTGGTGACACATTATAAATTGTTTGAAATTATTTAATATGATTTATTATGTTGATATGTTAATCCATATTATGTAATTTTTTATGAGATAAATATCCGGTAGATTTGAATGCTATTTGGTGTTAAATTGAAAATGAAAAGAATAGAGGATTTTTAGTCAAAGTTATTGATGGGTAGAATGGTAACTTTATTTTCTTTTATTTTGTTTTCTTCTCAACTTGCAAATAAGGGGAAAGAAAGTTACTTTCTCTTCTCTCCTCAACTCCCAATCAAGATGAAAGAAAACATCATCCTTTCGTTTCTCTTCTTTTCTCTCCTCACTTATGACTTTCTCTTCTTTTCTTTTTTCTCCTATACTCCCAATCATAGTGTAAAAGCCTATGTATTTCCTTAATTGTTATAATCACTTTTCTTCTATGTAAAGTGCTTTGTTTTGTTGTAATAATGAATGCAGATCTTCGTGAAAACCGTAACGGGCAAGATCATCACTCTTGAGTTCAAGAGTTCAGATACAATCGACAAGGTGAAGGCCAAGGTTCAAGAGAAAGAAGGTATTCCACCGCATGAGCAGATTTTGTTCTTTCCTGGAAAACAACTTGAGGACGGCCGCACACTCGCAGATTACAAAATTCTGAAGGAATCAACACTCCATGTAAAGGCCAGAAGTTATTTTGTGAGGTTGAGAGGTCTGATAAAATCGACATTGTAAAGGCCAAAATTCAAGAAACGAGAAAAGGATTCCTTTGGATGCATGATCTTCTCGAAAGATGGTCTGACCCTAGTGGACTACATATCAAGAATGAGAGCACTTTGTTCGTCCAAATTTGGTTCACCATTGCTCACCCATGTCTTCACTGTTTGACTTGTGTCCTATTTTATTCTCATTTTGCCCTTGTATGAGACACATATTAGGCAGTGAATGCATAGATGAGCAATGGTGAGCAAAATTTAGGTGAGCAAAAGTGCTCTCAAAATAAATAAGTCCACTCTTAGACTTCATGGTGTTGTATATTTTAATATACAATAATATAGTTTGTAATATTAATTGTGTATGAATAATTATTAACATTGTTTATTTAGAGAAATGTGATAGACACCATTCAAGGGGTGCCTTTTGGGTTAGAGGTATATTACGCTTTAAGAGGTTTCTACAATGACATAACTAAAGGGTGCCACATTTTATAAGAGGTACTAAGTGGTCTATATAAGACAAGTGGGTTTATGATTTTAATATATGGAAATTATCAAACATACATTCTCTATTAATCTCTTCATCAGTCAGTCGAAGCCACAATCTTTGAGGCTTTCCTGAAAATTTTCAAAATTGCTATCTGGTAGACAGGGCCAGTCCCGAGTATTCGGAGGTTCGGTACGACTTATAAAAGGGAGGCCCTTATACAGGGATTCCCCCCGAGGTAATTTTTTTGTTGTCTATTTATACATAATTGGCAATTTTTTAGAGTTTATTTATACTTAATTGGCGATTTTTTTGGAGTCTATTTATAATATGAATCTATTTGTGAAACTTAAACATTATATGGTATCTTTCAAAATTTTAGAGGGGCCTATTTCTAAAACTCAAAAAAATTTTACACTAATAGTGCAATTTTTAAAATTCTAAGGCCTTTGCTTTTAAGTTTTATATACATGTATATCAATATATATTTATAGTTGATGACACTAAATTAGGCCTTAGGAGAGGCCTAAATATAAAATACTAAAAATCTCAGGGTAAAAATGTAATTATGAAAATTTCATGGGGCCCCTAAAAAAATTTTGTGAATTTAGTGGCCCAAGGCGGTTGTCCCTTTTGTACTCCCTTTGGGCCGGCCATGCTGGTAGATTTTCGGACTTGGTTGTATCCTGAAGGGGAATTGTTAGGAACTCTGTAGTAAACTCTTTGTGAGTGGGGAAAAATAACTTCTTAAACAATGCATTCCAAACGCGTCTCAAACCTTACAGATTTCATATTTATTTGTTGATTTTTCTCCTATAGTGACATGACTCCAACAATTTTAAGGAGTTATTTTCTGGTGGACACATCAAACATGATTGCATTTCTGTTATTCGTTAGTTGTATCAGAGAAGGTTATTCATGATGCAGGATTTATGATTTACGGAAAAAAAATTAACAAGATGTTAAAACCGACAGTCCCAATGTGGACAAGGACCTGGGTGATGGTTCGAACCGTGGTGTTGTTCCAATTGTTGCATAGCTATAGTTGGTTACTTTTGTTGACTTTTGACCGTTACTACAGACTGTATGAGAATGTACAATTTTGAAGAAAATAGCATTGTGATATGTTGCAGAATGTTCTTCCTTCTGGGTATTGGCTATCTATACTTTACTACTTATATTCTGTCTTCTTGTAAGTTTCCTATTTGGGTACTGATGTTACCCAAAATCTTCCAGAAGCAATCGTAATCCAACCAGATGAAGGTCTCCTGAAATCACCACAACAACAAGAAAGGCCCACGAGGGGTTATCTTCCCTGTAACCTCCTCCAATGCTTAAGTTAGTTATTTTTCCCAACTTTCAGTGTATGGAATTATGGAATAGAAAAAATGGCGTACCTCTCTCCATGCTCCCCTGCTCAGTTATATACCTTCTCTCCACTCTTCTATCCACGTTAGCCCAATACACTCCTCCACGTGTGCCACTCCCTACGTCGTGGCTTATTGGGCTCTGGTTGGTTGTAACTTAGTGACATCTGTGATCTTGGGGCTTTTTCCTTATCTATCACCTGTCACGTAAGGCCCAATGAGTGGGTGACCAATATACTTTATCAGAGTTAATGGGCCCATGCTGAATCTAGGGGCCTGAGTCCACTCACTTCTTTATGACTTAGCCGGCTGATATTTAATTGGGTGTACCAGGTACTACACACAAGTTGATGTGTATATATTTGATACCGAGTTGACCGGGTATGAAGGCTATATAATTTGTAAATGGTATTTGAGTCCAAGAATTTTATGAACAACGGCTATGGGGATATAAGATACCCAAAGACTGCTTCTTTGAAGGAATTTGGATTTCTTAAAAGTGAAGGGTATTTTCCATAAATCGACCATTCTGGTGCAGTATTTTTGCAATCGGATCCCTAATATGTGTATGACGAGTTATAAAGTGGCCCCGGTTAAAAATGAATGCCAATTCTTTTAGTTTTGTACTTTTTTTTCTTGATTTTGAAATACCCTTCTTAAATTTCTTCAGTTTTCCTGAAGAAAAAAAGAAAGAAATTGATCCATCATATTCATGAATACAAAGCAACTTAGAAAACAGAGAGATTAAGATCCAATAGGCAACTTCTTGTTAGGCGTGGAAATTGGGAGATGCGGCACACCAAACTGATGGTTATTGGTGGTTAATATGAGATATGGTGTGTGTATCACACTGATAATCTCATGTATATATCCAACCGATGATAGATAACTTCCCAGAAGGGAGAAGTTGTGTTTGTGAATGGGTACATAGTTATTTGACACCTTTTCACATGTGATTGGTAGATGACCAAAGGATGTGACTTCTAGGATAGGTGTGACTCTTCCATTAGTTACCAAGGTGGATACAATGCACCCATTGAATGGGTACATAGTTATTTGACTCCCTTTCACATGTGATTGGTAGATGATCAAAGGATGTGACTTTTAGGATAGGTGTGATTCTTCTATTAGTCACCAAGGTGGATACAATACACCCATTAGCATTCTATAAATTCCCAAAAAGTTACATAGCCTCAATTAATGCGTGACCATCATCATCTTCAATTCAACTTCTTCTCTGTTGTGTGATACCCAGTCTAAAGACAATAGCAGTATCACCTATTGGCACTGGGACCATCAGTGGTATCAGAGCATGTTGAAAAGAAGAGTTGGGAACGCTAGAACGTACAAGAGAAAATTTAAAAAACAATAGAGGCATGAATTCTCTCCGAAATATCAGCATAAACAAGATATTAGTTCATCTGTTTCAAGCAATTCTGAATTATTCGATCACAGTTCAATTGAAGACATTGATTTCTCTGACAGTGTAGAATCCAAAAATACTGAAAATCAAAAACTTCAAGTATCTGTGTGTGTGGAATACTCACCGTAGGAGAAACAAAGTGAGGAGTATCTGGCGCGTGAAAGTAACCCACCAGTTAAGCGTCAAAAGATTCATCCATTCAGATCCGATCCATACTCCATTTTCTTCAATCCCTTTCACCTTAGTCTGACCCCATTTGTGGAAAAATAAACAACATAAGGATTTAGAGTTTTTCATTTTTTACTTTTTGTGTGTTTATTATTTTAATATCAAAACACAGTAGTATTGTTATTTATTTTTTTTTTTACAATGGGTAGTAAGAATAGTTATGACACCATTTATAAGGTTGAAAAACTAAACAGTGTTAACTATCATATTTGGAGAAGACGAATTTCATACCTCCAAACATAGTGGTGTCAATCGGGTCGGGTTGGCCCGGCCCGACCCGAGCCCGGCCCGTCACAAGGCCCGGTTCACATACTCCGGGCCGGGGTGGACACACATCCTTCCGTCCATGGCCCGGCCCGGCCCGGCCCGAAATAGTGAAAAAGCCCAGCCCGGCCCGAAGCCCGCCATGACCCACGTGAAAAAGCTAGGCCCGGGCCACCGGTCTGGGGCGGACACACCCCCTCCACTCCCAAGCCCGGCCTGGCCCGGCCCGATGTTTGGTGAAGCCCAGCCCGAAGCCCGCTCGGGGCTCGCTTTGATCGGGCCCGGCCCGGCTCGTTTGACACCTCTATCCAAACACATGAAAAAACACTCTACATCATCACCACAGTCAAACCGCAACAAGATGCCGAGAACCCCACCGCACAGAAGCAAATTAATAAGTGGGAGGAAGACAATGCTCTTGCATGAGCATCCATCCTAAATCATATGCAAGATAATTTGATCCCTTTGTTTGAAGACTTTAAAACTGCAAAGGAAATAATGGATGCACTAGAAAAGATGAAATACCCTGTATTTTCAATAATTAGTTATACATAGAGGTTCTATATATACTTTCCTAGTTCATACCTAAATTTTCACCTTCGACCGATCGAACTCCTTTCGAGCGATTAAGTAGTTCAATGTTCAAGCGATCGAACTCCTTTCTAGCGATCAAAATCCTACCGACCTAAATTTAATACGTGGTCCCCACTTCAATCGATCAAACTTTTCTTAATCGATCAAACCTGACTGATCTGTTTTCGAGCAATCGAACTCACTTCGATCGATCAAACTTGTAATCTGTAGACACCCCATTTTGTCGGCTATCGGATTTAGGAGACCCATAGCTTGGTGGTTCGCAATGATCGCAAAAGACTCGAAAGGACTCTCGGAAGTCAGCTCCATCTCTCAGAATGCTCAGAATGACCAAAATGCCCCCGAAAGTCCGAAAACTCCCAGATTTGGTCTCAAAGTTCTGAAAACATGCTATGTCATAAGAAAAGCGATAAAAAGAGTTTTAAAGAGAAATCAGATGAAATCGTCGGCTCCCAGAGACCCCCGGAAGTCCCGGAAGTTCCCAGAAAGTCCCCGTTGACCGGTTTGACCAAGGTTTGACTAGGTTTGACCAAAGTTTGACCAGGTTTGACCAAAGTTTGACCAGGTTTGACCAGGTTTGACCAAGTTTGACCGAAATCGTCCGAATTCACCAAAATCTTTTTAAATCACAGGAAAAGTGTTAAAACAAGTTCCAAAAGAAAATCGAGCGAAAACATCAGCTCCCGGGAACTCCCGGAGGTTTCCAGAACTTCCCGGGGATCCCAGGTTTGACCAGTTTGACCAGAATTTGACTTTGGAACCGGGGTGCCGAAACAATTTTCAAATATTTTTCATGGATACTAGAGGTCAATAGCTTTCCAATGGTATATCGCACATAATTTCTGGATTTAAAACGAATTTATTATGAATTCCCGAAGGTGAAAAAGGCGATCAAATCGGCTTTTATCACGAATACCGCAAAACTTTTTAAAGTGACCTATTCCCGAACTATTTTTTATGTAAAGTAGACTCCATTACCTTTCCAACGGTATATCACAACCTCAATTTGGAGTTCATACGCATTTTCTATGAATTTCGGACGAAATAGGGCCTTTTCGCGAATACCGGAACATCAGGGGGCCTAAACGGCATTATCCAGACGAAGGGAGGAGTACTGCCGCCGCGGCACTGGCCCACTGCCGCCGCGGCACTCTCCTCCAGAACAGTGTATTTTTGTAATTATTTTTGGGGGTCCATTTTGATTAATTAAAAACCAAAACGACATAGTTTTATGTTTTCAGATGTTTGGGACCAATGGGAACACTTTTAAAACCCCAAAACCACCCCAAGTTGGCCTATATAAACACCCCATTACTCCTCATTTTGGGGGAGTCAAATGTGAGTTTTGAAAAGTTTGGGAGAGAAAGTTGTAGAGATAAGGTTAGAGTAGAGAGAAAAGAAGCATTCTTCTTTGATTTTCAAAACAAAAGTGAGTTCTAACTTTGTTTTTTACTTCATTACTTCCATTTATTTCAACATTCAATACTCCCAACCACCATTTTAGTGAGCATTCAAGAGAGTGGAAGCTTCTTCCATGTCTAAGTGTCATTACATATGAGTGAAACACCAACCTACAAGTTCATGCTTCATGAATATCATCTATTGATCATCATCTATTTGCTTGTTTATTTATTGTTTATCTCTTCTTACCCCATTTCTTTTTGTTTTCTTTTATTTACTTACTAGTTCATCATCATCTAAGTGATGACATGAAGTTTGGGGTGAGTGAATCCTTATGGATAGTAGCTCTTGACCTCAAAAACATGTTTGATAGATGATGATCATAACCTCAATACTTCCAAGGTATTCTTGGAATGTATTGAAGTTATGTTAAAAAAGTAGAATAAATCTCTCCAACAATCTTGGAGATTCTTAATGATGAGTTTGGTGTTAGTATTCTAAGTGGTCATAATCCTTATTGAGTGTTGAAAATATGTTTTCAAAACATCTATTTCAAAACCCCTCTCAATCCCTCTCATTTGGTTTCAAGAAATAAAACTTTGTTTTCCTCAATATCTCCAAAACAATGACCCAAAACAGTGAGCTGTTCAGATTCAAAGATTTGTTTTGAATTAAATACTCAAGTTATGATGATGAAACCATTGGAAAACCTTCCCAATACATCATAGTTTGTCCCTAATATTTCCCATCAATTATAGAAATGTGAAAGTATTTGTTTTGGATGTGAGAAGTTCATATTCATAATCTGCCTCTGTTCTCACAGAATGTTTATCCAACTTCTTGCACTTATTCTGGACATTTTCATCACTGTACATATATTGTTTCTATTTTTTTTATAAAACTTGGGTGTCTTAGGAAACTTTTGGTATATAATGGGTCATCATAAACCTTTTCTTTGATTTATGAAAAATCATACAAAATCAGTCAACAGTGCAGCTTTTGTTTCTGAGTCATGTGTACATTCTGATTTTTTTCTTTTAATCTGTGATAGCTATTGATGTTTGGCTTTTTGGGTTATTTTCTAGACACAATAAGAATGATCTCAGATTTTTCTCACATTTTTCTAGGCACGTTTGATCTCACATTATAATGTTGCAAAGTGCCACATGCAGTCTGTCCACTATTCACAGCAAGCACATTTCAACTTTTATTCTTTGATTTGATGTTCATATGCATTCCAAATTAGCCCATATCTAAGGAAGTAGTTCATACCACATTTGTATATATCCCATGTTGATTTAATCCATTCATTCATGCACATTTTAGACTTCCAAGTCATTTTAGAAATCCATGTACACAAAACACACTACAACCTTTGCACATTTCTAGGTACATACATTGTATCCATGCAAAGATTTGGGTTTTTTTGTAACTCTTAATCTAAGAAGATTATAAGGAATGAACTTGATCACACGTTCATGCTTCCCCTCGATCTAATCGTCCTTTCTCATCCGTCCCGGGGATTGAGAGGTCTTCTTTTCTCAAAAGAATAACATGCATCATTCTAGTTTGATAAGTATATTTTGATTTCTTTGATTATTTGTTTCAAGAACAATTCATGTCCCCTTTTAGATTAGGAAGTCTTGATTATTACATGATTAGATGATTTTTCCTAGGTTTATTTGTGTGATCTTTCACTTTACATTGTATGATATTTGGCTTAGATCTTATGAATGATATCTTATCTTTAGATCTTCCATTTCAAATTTTCTTATGTGATGTAATATACTATCATAGTATTATTTGTCGAACCAAACATAGTATAAGATGATTATTTGGATGCTAATTGAGGCCCGTCGAAAGACGGGGCGAGTTGAGGGTGTTTTAGTCGCGACAAAGGCTCCTTCCTCTCTCGTACCAAAACCCCGAACCAAGTTCTTTGGTTATGAAGGGCCGGTGCCCTTATCCGCTTGGGTGAGTCAAAATTAGGTTTCTTGGTTCCTTAAAGACCAAGTGGCGACTCTGTATCTGTTTTCAACAGACCCTTTTCTTTTCCTTTTCAAAACAATCTCAAACAAGAGAGAAGTGGTCCGATTCCGCGTGTCCACAATCTGGCGACTCTGCTGGGGACTTTATTTTAAAACAAAATAATACAGAGGTTTGACTCATAAGAAGCATCCTTAAAATCATCTTTTTACTGTGTCTGGTTCACCGCATTGCACTCTGCATTTTACCCTCCCGACTGTGTCTGAAACGCGGCGCTGACATTGTTCAGGTCTTGCTGTGCCAGGGCACAAGTCACCGTTGATACTGTACCTTCCAAGGTATATCAAAAAGAGTAAAAACCTCCGTACTGTCTCTCCGACGGTATATTGGAACTCTCGTCAACGGACCCTCTTTGACTAAACCCAGCCTTTGCATATAGATTCCTGTAGAACCTTTCATAGGACTGTTCATTTATCTTTTCAGATAGGACAATGTGATATAACTGCTGTATGCCCTGGCGGGATTACCTGCGCGGTGAAGACGCTTATGTGGCATAGAACAGAACCTCTTTCTTATGATTCCCAAGGCAATCACTCACATGTGATCACATTGAGTTGACTTGCCTAGGCGCCATGATAAGGATGTCTGCTCCATGCTCACAAAGATATACACCGCAAACCTTGTTTGTTGGTCCTGAGACATAGGAGTATGAAAACTTTCTAGACAGTATGATCACCATCATCAACTATTCTCGTCGTATATCCCTGTTTCTCCCAGAAGCTCCGCCCAGATATCCCAGATATAACCGTATTTACCAGTTTCTCCCAGAAACTCTGTCCGAATATCCCAGATATAACCGTATTTACCAGTTTCTCCCAGAAACTCTGTCCAGATATCCCAGATATAACCGTATTTACCTGTTTCTCCCAGAAACTCTGTCCAGATATCCCAGATATAACCGTATTTACCTGTTTCTCCCAGAAACTCTGTCCAAATATCCCAGATATAACCGTACTTACCAATTTCTCCCAGAAACTCCGCCCCAGTCAATCGGAAGTGTCTGAAAACCCCTGTTATCCTTCGGTGATCGTACTGGAAAGTAAGATTGGCACACTCTATATGGTTAGGACCTTAATTGCTTAACCTCTATCTGTTAGAAATAGGAACATCATATAGATTAAGGCTTACATCCGCATGCTTGTCTCCCATGCATACGCCACCCCCATCTCTCTGCACGCACTGTCCCGAGTCGGTCCACGTCACTGTCTTTGTCTGTCTGAAAGTCGTCACTGTCAGGATCTGATACACCCCTTCTCTCAAAATCTGTCAGGTCAGTATAGATTCCCAAGGTCAGCAGCCGGAATCCTCGTTGTGGACCAGGAGTTCGGATAATCGTTTAGTCAGAATCGGTACGACAGCCTGCTTCAACATGAATAGAGAAGAATTGGAAAACAAGGTCACCGAGTTGGGAGCGACTATAAGCCAACAATCCGACAGTCTAGCCCAAGTCCTGAAATTCATGGAAGAACTAAAGCAGCAACAGCCACAACCCCCGCCCGAGTTTCCGCCACCAAGGTTTGAACCTCCTCTACATGAGAATAATGGGGAGGAAAACTGGTTCCAAGGGGTCCCACCGCTCATATATGAAAAGAAGCTCCAGGAAAAGATGGACAAGGTCGACAAACTAGAGAGCGTGCTGAGAAAAAGCAAGGGAATCGATGATTACATGCTAGATCTGGAAGGCCTCTTTGAGCCTGTCAAGTTGAAACTGCCGGAGAACTTCAAAATGCCTGCCATCGATCGCTTTGATGGGACTGGGAACCCGAAAAGCCACGTGAAGTTATGTATGAGTATCTTCCAATCCATGGGTTGCACCCACGAGCACATCGCAATGCTGTTCCCACAAACTCTGGCAAAATCTGCACTATCATGGTTCCTAACCTTGGAAGCCTCCAAGACCCGGGCCTGGGAAGATATCGTTCGAGTTTTTGTCGATCATTACTCTTACAACCAGGAGCTGGATGTCACTATCAGGGATTTGGAAACAACCCGACAAAGCAACAATGAATCCTTCGCTGCGTTTCTGAGCAGGTGGAGGAACAAGGTAGCTCAAATGACCCACCGGCCGATTGAAAAGGAACAGGTAAGGATGCTCATCCGGAATCTGCAGCCACTTTACCATGAGAAGTTATTCTACCAGTCCATTTCCACATTTGAAGAGTTGTTTGAGGTCGGAACCCGAATTGAAGATGCTATCAGGGAAGGGAAGATCAAAAAGGAAGACCCTCCGAGTCAGCCAAGAAGGCCCAACTACTCTCGGAATCCCCCGGATGTCAATGCCCTTAGCAGCCAACCCATGGCATACCCTCCAAGACCATACCAACCCTCCAACCAGGCAAACCCGTCCAACCGCCCTTTCCAGAAAAAGACCCCTCGCAATTTTGCCAAGCTAGAAATCTCCCTCTCCTCAGCCTTGGACCGCCTCCTCAAAAAGGGCCATCTCCAACTACTCCAGTCTCGAAATACCCCACCCCCGCCTAACTGCGATATGTCCAAACGATGCGCCTACCACCAAGCCCCCGACCATAACACCGATGACTGCATGCGCCTTCGCCATGATATCCAAGACCTTATTGATCAGAATATCATCGAGCCGCCCCCGAAGCAGCCCCATATCACCCAAAATCCCCTACCAAACCACCAAAATGTCAACCTCATCGAGTCCAACCCTATACCCTTCAACCCTGCCGCTTATATCACCCCCCTAGGACAACCCTTACCCCTTATTGACATCCCGGATTCTGAGGGAATTCATCTGATCGGAGGGGAGAATGACGAATGGCAGCAGCAGCTTAACGATGAGCAAGACTTGTTCTTCCTGGAAGAGCATGACCTAAGGGTGGTAGACCTCAAATGGTATGATCCTAACAACGAGAGTGATGCTTCCATCTGGAATGAGCCAGAAAAGCCCTTTGTGGGAACGGATTGTGATTGGTTCAAGAAAGATGGGACTGTAGAAGGGCCTACTCCTGCTGAGATTGATCATCTGACCAGGTCAGGCCGTCATTATCAGCCTCCACAGCCTGCCACCGATGTAACCGAGAAAGGTCCAATCAAGGACAAAGGGAAGGGTAAGATGGATGAGATCATCGAAGAAGATAATGAGTTGATAAAGCAGCTAAAGAAAACCCAAGCACATCTCTCAATGTGGGATATCATGGTAACCTCTTACAAGCATAGGCAAGCCGTGTTGAATGCCTTGGCTGGAATTGAAGTCCCTATTGATGCCGCACCGGAGGACATGATAGCTTTCTTGGGCGCACTTGCCCCCGACCCGATCATTACGTTTTCTGATGAGGACTTACCACCGGAAGGGTCCGCACATAACAAAGCATTATACATCACTGTTGGATGTAAGGGGCAACAGGTACCGTTTTGTCTGGTCGATACAGGTTCTGCTTTGAATGTTTGTGCCCTAAGAACTGCCACTGCTTTGGGGGTCAATATCCTTGACATCACGCCATCCGTCCAATCTGTGAGGGCCTATGATAATACCAGGAGGAATGTAATGGGGACTGTCTCTCTACAAATCCGGGTAGGGGCTTTGGCGAGCACTGAGATCTTTCAAGTCATGGACATACCTGCCTCGTTCAATCTACTGATTGGAAGGCCCTGGCTTCATGCCAACAAAGCTGTATCATCCACTGTGCATCAAATGATCAAGTACATTCATGAGAAGGAAGTAAAGATCATCCTCGGTAATAGATGGGGTAACGAAGCTTTCCCAAACTACGCTCCCATTTTCGAAGTCCAAATACCTGAGCTGGAAGAAGGAGAAATCGGAGGATTCTTCATGGAAGAAGTCCATGTGATCAATGATGAAGATCGATTCCCTGAGGTCCACTCTGCAGTTGTCAACATTGTTCGCAAGATGAACTACTTCCCCGGGATGGGATTGGGTCGACGCCAGCAAGGAATTCGGGAGTTCCCACAGATCAAAGGGCAACAAGGCACTTTCGGGTTAGGGTACAAGCCCACTGAAGAAGACGTTGAGCTACAGAGGCCATGGAAGAAAAGGGTGAAGGGTCTCCCCCCATACCGCAAGACTTTGAACGGACAATTCATCAAAGAAGGAGATGATTTCCCTTACTTTGGGTTTCCCGAACCCTGGATCCATCAAACCACTGGGAAGAGGCACCCCGGGCTCGAAATCTTCGCTGACTGCGAAAGGCCCCCATATCAAGACCCGTTCTATCCCGAAGAAGTCAAGAAGACCCCAGAGGAAGACTGGTTGAGGTACCTGGATAACGAAGCCATCGAGAAACTATGGGAGGAATCCGCTAAGGAGAAGGAGGAAAAGAGGGCCAAGAGCCAAGATGATCAGATCAAGCCAACTGAGGAGGGTCTGAGCAACCAGGCTGTAGAGTCATCTATCTGTGTCTCCCAATCCCCTATTCCCCCGGAGTCTGTACTACCAATTATCGAGTCTGTACCAGAGTCAGCTGCTGTAAGCCCACCACTGTCCAATGTAGTCACTTCACCTGTCATGAATGAAATGAAAAACGATTCTGCTTACTCCTCTGTGTCTAACACTTGTGAATGCGCAAATCCCTCCGAGGATCTCTCAATTGAATTTAAGCAACTAATCGAAAAACCACCTGCTTATGAAATAATCGAAGATACTTTATTAGTTAACCTAGGTGAAACAGATAATCCACAAATTGTGCAAATTGGCTCAACTCTTAACCCTCTTGCTAAAAGAATTCAAAGATGTTTTTGCTTGGTCTTACGAAGACATGCCTGGGGTCGATCCCGACATCGTCCAACATCATATTCCTCTCCTCCCCAATTCTAAACCTGTCAAGCAGAAACTGAGGCGCATGAGACCGGAATGGGCACTCAAGGTTAAAGAAGAGGTGGAGAAGCAGTTCAAAGCAGGGTTCATCATTGTCACCGAATACCCGGAATGGGTTGCCAATATCGTACCAGTCCCGAAGAAGGATGGGAAGGTCCGCGTGTGCGTCGACTTCCGTGATCTAAACAAAGCCAGTCCCAAGGATGACTTTCCACTTCCCCACATTGACGTCTTGGTAGATAACACCGCGGGACATGAGCTACTTTCATTCATGGATGGTTTCTCAGGATATAATCAGATTCTAATGGCGCCAGAAGATCGGGAGAAGACGACATTCACCACCCCTTGGGGAACCTACTGTTATAGAGTAATGCCCTTCGGACTCAAGAACGCAGGGGCGACTTACCAAAGAGCTGCCACCACTCTGCTGCATGATATGATTCACAAGGAGGTAGAAGTGTACGTAGACGACATGATTGTGAAATCCAAGGACAGAGAAGGACACCTGGTAGCGCTGGAAAAGTTCTTCGAAAGGTTGCGCAAATACAAGATGAGGTTGAATCCAAAGAAATGCACTTTCGGTGTGACTTCCGGTAAACTCCTGGGTTTTCTCATCACACAAAGGGGGATAGAGGTAGATCCCTCCAAGATCAAGGCAGTCCTAGAAATGACACCACCACGGAATGAAAAAGAAGTAAGGGGGTTCCTCGAAAGAATCCAATTCATTAGCCGTTTCATCTCCAAGCTCACAACCACGTGCGATCCTCTGTTCCGATTGTTGAGAAAAGGGGAGAAGTTCCAATGGGATGACCAATGCCAAGCCGCTTTCGACAAAATAAAAGCCTACCTGCAGAACCCGCCTGTCCTTTCGCCACCCATTCCTCATAAACCCTTATTCCTTTACCTATCCGTCTCCGAAAATGCCATGGGTTGCATGCTAGCCCAAGAAGGAGAAGAAAGCCAGTCCGAAAAAGCCATATACTACCTTAGCAAGAGGATGACTGGGTATGAGCTCAACTACTCTACCCTTGAAAAAACGTGTTGGGCCTTGGTTTGGTGTACTCGCCGACTGAGGCACTACATGCTGGCCTTCCCAGTTGTGCTCATATCCCGCATGGATCCTCTAAAATACCTCCTCGAAAAACCCGCCTTGACCGGTCGCATATCCCGTTGGTTACTTCTACTATCCGAATTCGACATCAAGTATGTTACAAGCAAGTCAGTAAAAGGGAGAACCGTAGCCGAGCATCTCGCAGAGCATGCCGTTGACTCTGAAGAAAGTGGGGACTTTCCGTTTCCGGACGAGAATATCATGGAAATCAAGGAAGAGCAGTGGAAGTTGTACTTCGATGGAGCGGCCAACATGAAAGGATACGGAGTAGGGATGATTCTCGTATCACCAAGCGGGGATCATACCCCATTGGCAGTCAAGCTCAACTATAATTCCACCAACAACACCGCCGAATATGAAGCGTGCATTCTGGGAATGGAAGCAGCCTTAGAACTGAGGGTTCAGAAATTAGATGTCTTCGGGGATTCGAACCTCATTATATCGCAAGCCAGAGGGGAATGGAAAGTAAAAGAAGAAAGGCTGAAGCCCTACCATGATCATCTCGACCAACTCAAAAGGCAATTCAAGAGTGTCACGTTCCTTTACTTGCCTAGGGAAGAGAACCAGCTAGCAGATTCATTGGCTACCTTAGCCTCCATGATCAAAATTCCTGTGGGAGTCAGGATGATGCCCTTGGTAATTGAGCAGAGGTACGAGCCTTCGTTCAACATAATCGCCACAATCGAAGAAGAAGAGAATGGGACACCATGGTATCAAGATGTCTGGGATTTCATAGAAAAGGGGATGTACCCCCGAGAGTCTACCGAGAAAGACAAGAGGGCCATTCAAAGATTCGCAGCGCAATTCATCATTTGTGGTGGAAAATTGTTGAAGAAAGGATACAATGGTCACAACCTAACTTGCTTGTTCGGAAAGAGTTCCAAAAGAATGATGGAAGAAATACACGAAGGGGTATGCGGTCCGCACATGAACGGTCACATGCTGGCTAAGAAAATCATAAGACAAGGGTACTACTGGACAACATTGGAGAAAGACTGTTGTGAGTACGTGAGGAGGTGTCACAAGTGCCAAATTCATGCAAACATGATGCATACACCACCATCCCTTCTGTACAGCATGACTTCGCCTTGGCCATTCTCAACCTGGGGAATCGACATCATTGGAGAGATCGTTCCGAAAGCCTCAAATGGAAATCGGTACATCCTGGTGGCCATAGACTACTTCACCAAATGGGTAGAAGCTGCATCCTACACCAAGTTGGGGGCCAAAGAAGTGGCCAAATTCATCAAAAGAAATCTCATCTGCCGTTATGGAGTTCCTCATGAGATTATTTCGGATAACGGAAGTCATTTCAAGGCAGAAGTCAGGGATCTGTTCGAGGAATACAAGATCACTTATCACAAGTCGTCGCCGTATAGGCCGCAAACCAATGGGGCAGTCGAAGCTGCAAACAAGAATGTCAAGGCCATACTGCAGAAATCGGCCGATACCTACAAAGACTAGCATGAAAAGCTACCGTTCGCGCTTTGGGGATACAGAACGTCGATAAGGACGTCCACGGGAGCAACTCCTTACTCGCTGGTATATGGGATGGAAGCGGTACTCCCGGTCGAGATAGAACTGCCGTCTCTACGCGTGATGGCAGAATGTGAAATTTCATAATCAGATTGGTTGAGAGAAAGATACGAGGAATTGGCCCTCATAGATGAAAAGCGCCTAGCGGCAGTGGACCATGTCCGAATCTATCAAAAGAGGATAGCCCGTGCTTTCAACAAAAGGGTCCGTCCAAGAAAG
Organism: Hydrangea macrophylla; assembly: GCA_033977485.1. Classification (NCBI taxonomy): domain Eukaryota; kingdom Viridiplantae; phylum Streptophyta; class Magnoliopsida; order Cornales; family Hydrangeaceae; genus Hydrangea; species Hydrangea macrophylla. The sequence continues at coordinate 83,045,801 of CM066986.1, read as the reverse complement.
ATTGTCAAAGGTGACCTTGTCCTTAAGGAGTTACGAGCTCCGATCTTTGATCCCCGTGGAAAGTTCAAACCTAAATGGGTAGGCCCTTACATCGTCAAGACAATTCTTTCCGGAGGAGCAACTTATCTCATGGACCTCGATGGTGTCGAATTCAAAGAACCAATCAACATGGATCGCCTCAAAAAGTACTATGCTTGACAAAAATAACCTTTTCCTTCAAAACTCCGGCCCTGAACTACGCTCGACCTGATTCCCACTCGGGGATACGTAGGCAACCACATCGGTTCGGTCGCTCTACCCACAAAATAACCTTTTCCTTCAAAACTTTGGCCCGAACTACGTTGGACCTGATCCCCGCTCGGGGGTACGTAGGCAGACTTTCAAAAAAAAAAAAAAAAGGAAGGATGGCTCGCTAGGTCGAAAATCCGAAAGGACGCCTAGGCAAAAATTAGAGCTAAATCCAAAGTGAGCAATAACAAAAGAGAGAAAATAGCTCGCCAGGCCGCTTCCTTGATGACTGGGCAAAAATTATGAGCATGTGAGAAAATAAAGTCGCGGTCCTTACCATAACCCGGCAATCACCCTCCACACTAGGGGCAAACTTCGGCCACTCGCCTCGTTTGCCTAAACCCCTTCTAAACTAGGGGCAAACGTCGGTCATCTACCTCGTTTGCCTCATAACCATACATATCCCAAACTAGGGGCAAACTTCGGCCACCCGCCTCGTTTGCCTCTAATTACCCCGGCATGCCCAAGCAAGCACCAAAAGCAACAACTGATTGAAATCTCAGTTACCAAATGTTTTCAGAAAGCTAAAATGCATAAAATAAGATTCCCAAAGTAACCAAGGTTCACTGATAAACAAACTTTGAATATTACATAAGCAGGGATAACTAAAGAAATAAAGGTCTTTCAAAAGTAATCACGTGTTCAAAGACACTTGGAGGAATGAGCAGAATCAGTCAGGTCTAGTTTTATCTTAGTATCTTTTATTTCTTCAAAGGTCTTTAGAAGTAGGCTTTTACCCGGTCAGTCCAACCATCAATAAAAGCGGCAATAGTGGTAGCTCTGATCCTGGAAGCAAAGACCCTCTCAGTGAACCCCCGAGGAACCTCCTGAACCTGTCCATACTGTCTGGCCAAACGGCGAGGATGATAGAAAGAAGTCTCTCTCAGACCCATCAACCATACTCTCTGGAAACCTCCGAGGCTCATGGCGACAGCATGAAGGCCCCAACGCCTCACAATCCAGCAAATGTCAGCCTCAGATAAGGCACCCATCATGACCACCCAATCGGCAAAAGTATAGTGAGAGTGAAGCACGGCTCGACGAAAGTAAACCGGTGGTGTACGGCCCGTCCACAGCTGAAGGCGCTCGTATAGCCAAGCCTGTAACACCAAAGGCGCCCCGGAAAGAAGAGGAGTCCCTTGGTTGAAGGCCTTATCCAAACCATTCAAAGTCTCAGCTAGGACCATAGCCATGGGGTTCTTACCTGCCTTCAGTCCAAGACATACATGCACTAAGTCGCTAGAAGCACTCGAGAACAAGAAGTGCGAAGTCATGCACAGTATCAAAGCGGCCCCGCGAGAAGCATCATACACGCTGGGATTCCCAGGACTGGCATACTGAGCAATAATAGAAGCAATATTTAGGGCCTCACCTTGAATCAGCCGACGAGAAATAGTGATGGAGCAATTCAGATATTCAGCCAAGCCTCGCGTAGGACTGAGGGTACCAGCAGAAGGGAGGATCAGATCAGAGTCAGAATCATAGCCGAGAATAGCGCAGAACTCCTCAAACACGGGGCATATCTCCAGGCCATTGAAGTTGAAGACATGATTCACCGGGTCCCAGTGACCAATGGCAGCACGCAAGAACTCAGTATTCAGGGTCATCTGGCAAAGAGAGAATAGCTCGGTCAAGTCGTAGCTAAAGAGGTTGATCCGCTCCATGCCATCCGTAATGTTCAGCCAGGCTGTGAGTTGAGCGGGATCATACAAAGCCATATCTTTCTGTCGCGGCTCTAGCAAAATTCAAAATTTCGGCAGCACCTCCCCGTTTCACGGACTATCCCACCTGCAAGGAAAAAGCAAGCACTATCACAAAACTGCCCATCGCAGTAACATCCAGCAATCACAGTGCACATATATCAACAAGCACACAACTGCGCCTCTAAACCGGAAGATATCCGGCCTAGGAGGCAATACATCATAATACTCTGTCAAAAGGTCACAAATTGTGCTACACATCGTCCTACACTGTCCAAATAATCATATCCTCAGTACAACCCAATCGAAAACAGAAAAAAGAAAAAATAATAATAATCCCCGCTTGGGAAGCCTCAGCCCTCCTCTTCTTCGTCCTCCGTCGGACCGCCCGGAGTGTATGTCGGCGACGGCCTCCTCCTGCCACCTCTGCATCTTGGACCAGTCCTCGATGAGCCAGCCCCGCCTCCACGATACTGCACACACAAATAAAATGAAGGCAATCAGTAAAGGAATAACAAAAAGTACAAAAACAGAGCCGAGTCGGAGACTTACCAAGGACGCCATCTGGTTGGCAGCAAATTGCCGCATGCCGTCCATCTGTCAAGGGTAAAATCTAGGGTTAGAACCTCGTAACTTTAAGGAAGTACAAAATTAGAGACATACCCGGTGATCTCGTGTGAGGACCAAGGACCTTAAGCTAGCTGCCAAGGCGTGACCCTCCTCAGCGTAACTCCAAGGGACATTGAGGACGCCCGCTGGCTGAGTAGGGTACCCACATGTGACTCGCGGCACCTCCATCATTTGGGGAGTGCCATCAGCGCCTAGAACATTGACGGTCCAATCCCAAGGAGGGATAGGGTCGGGAGCCTGAGGAGCCTGTCTCCTGTACATCTCGCGAAGCTGTAGGCACAGAATAAGTTAAAGGCAAGTCAAAAACATAGGCAATGAATGAAAAGCAAAAATATAACAAGAAACTCACCTCCAGGAGTGGGAAGTTGGGCATCAAGGAGCTACCACGGTAAGCCTCATACCCGGTCTCAGAGAGGAAATGATCCCAGACGTCGGTGCCAGCCAAGGCCGCCAGCAGAGCATCACCAGAGAGGTCACTAGCATCCATCACAGGAGGATTATGGGGAACGCGATACCGGGAGCCACCAACCACCTGCCGAGACACCCGTTCCCCAAGGAACCACTGCCTACACTCGGTACTCTCCAGCAGAAGGCGGCAAGAGGTAAGAGATTTAATCGCTTGTATCTCCTCTGGGGCGGCGTAAGCGACGTCCTCCCAAGGCGTCCAATCAACATTAGAGGCCGTCAGCTCAGTCAGGAAGTTTCTAAGCAAAACAATCCGATGGGCCCCACTCTTCACCCCAACAACGTCCCTCCGCCATCTCAAACCTCGTGGGAATAGAGGCACAGGAGCCATGCCATCCTCATCCTCGCCTGATTCATCCGCCGGGGAAGGAGCCAACATCTTCAAGTATTCAAAACTCCAGAGCTGCACAGACAAAGGAGAAAATCAGAACAAGTATAGAAATCAAAAAAAGATGGAAAATAAAGGAAGAAACAGTGCGTACCTCCCAAGCTCGCCAGAATCCCCCAGTAGATTTAACATCGCCCCGAGAGACCTCCCCCATATGCTTATAGAGATGGGCCAGGGCAGCACCGCCCCAGTTGTAGGAAGGGATCTCATCAATGGTCGCCAGGCAAGAAAGGAGCCTCAAGCTCACCCGGTCATTCCTTGTCGCAAAGATTGAGCACCCGAGGACATACAGAAGATAAACCCTCAAAAGTTGGGAATTGTTCAGATTGTGATTACCTCTACCATAGGCCCGGTAAAGCCAGCCGCAAGGAAACCAATGCCTCTCCAGGTTAGGGGGAACAGCCCCAATCAGCATCTCCACCGCCTCCGGGTCGATCTCGTAAAAGTAATCCAGAATCAAGCGCTTCCCGCCGACCCTCAAGCCCGTAATCATGGAGAAGTCGAAGGGCGTCATGGTCATCTCCCCGAACGGCAGGTGGAAAGTATTAGTGGTATCCCACCACCTCTCGGCCAGGGCATAGAAATGGGCCAAATCATTGCTGCTTTTCGAAACCAGACGGACGAAGCCTCCGAACCCGGCGTCGTCCACCATCCTCTTAACGGTGGGCGAGAGTTGAGTGTACCATAAGAAGGCGTGGGCAAGGCTACCATGGCCTTTCAGGGCCACTTCCGGCACCTGCACACAACAAAGACGACAAAAGATGCACAAAATCACTATTCACAACCCGAGAGCAAAAATTCACAAAATCAACATTTGAGCACAAATCGAACTTCTAACGATCTCTAGGTGCACGCTACGGTTCACAAAACTAGCACAATACATGAAAGTGGTCCTAAAATGTCGAAAGTTTCACATACCAAGCTCGCTAGAGCCGCGGCCGAAAGATGGCGTTGGGGGTCCCGTAAAATCAAGTCCGGGGTTTGCATTTCAGCCTTCATCCGTCCCTTAGCCTTCTTAGACGGTCTCCTTGAGCTCGAAGCCATGGATCTACAAGAAAAATGGAAGTCACATTCAAACTTTCTTCTTGAAAATTTGGGCAAACCAAAACATCAATCAAAAATCCGACTACGGGGAAAGATTACTCACCTGAGCGCGCACAAGCTGCGTTTTGACGAATTTTGGCTCTGAAAACACCCCAAAATGGCCAAGAATGAGCTTGGAAAGCTCAAAAACCCGAGATATGTGAAGATGGAGTCCGGCCACCCAGTGCCGCCGCGGCACTGGCCGACTGCCGCCACGGCAGTGGCCCAGTGCCGCCGCGGCACTGCTCCCCGCGGGCCCCGCTTTGCTCCATTTTGCTCCGTTTCGCCCCGTTTTGGCCTTTTTCAGCCCGTTTTTGACCCCGATCAGCCCTGGTGGCCCAGTCCAGTCAAGATCTATGAGGTTTTACCCCAAGCAGACTAAAAATTGCCAGAACTACCTCCAGCAGGCAAAAACTGGGAAAAATCGGCTTCCGAAGACCCGAATCGGTCGTTTCAGGACAACCGTCGCAAGATTCGATCAAACGCGAGAATCCTGGCAATGGATCCTGGTTCCTGATCAAGAAAAGAGATTCCCCGAGAACCCTGCATCATCCCCCGAGGACAAAAGTAGACAGATAACAGCTCCCGGAGGCCCTAACCGGCTCTCTTGGATTGAGCGCCGAAAGATTTGATCAACCGTGAGAGGTTCAAAGATGGATCCTGGTTCCCGATCAAGAAAAGAGATTCCCCGAGAACCCTGCATCATCCCCCGAGGACAAAAGCAGACAGATACCAGCTCCCGGAGGCCCTAACAAGCTCTCCTGGATTGAGCACCGACAGTTTTGATCAACCGTGAGAGGTTCAGAGATGAATCCTGGTTCCTGGTCAAGAAAAGAGATTCTCCGAGAACCCTGCATCATCCCCCGAGGACAAAAGTAGGTAGATACCAGCTCCCGGAGGCCCTGACCGGCTCTCTTGGATTGAGCGCCGAAAGATTTGATCAACCGTGAGAGATTCAGAGATGGGTCCTGGTCCCCGATCAAGAATTAAAGAGAGATTCTCAGAGAGTCCCCTACCATTTCCAGCAGAAGATAACAAGAAGTCCGGAATTAATTCTCCAGCTCGTCATCATAAGGGTCAGCTAACGATCGAAAACATCACCCGCAGTCAGATCACCCCGGTTCCCAGGACAAGTACTATCTATTCATAATTCAAGGATCCGTATCCACTGATCATCATGAGCTTTCTCACCTATGAGTTCCTCACTTATCGTGAGCTTCTTCACCCCGGTTATCTCACCTGTCAATTATCGTGAGCTACCCTACTTATTATGAGCCTCCTCACGCTGGTCTTTATAAATCTATCAACCATTATGAACTCCCTCATCTATGGTTGTCATCATCAAAGACCCCACATTCGATTACACCCGCTCACAAAGCGCACTTCCCAAAGTTTACCCCTAGGCCCAGAGTCTTCTAAACCTTGAGGTCTTTATCCGAGTCATCTACCACATCACAGTCGCAAACACTAGCACAACACCAGCCCACCCGGAGTGGCACACCCCGCAGCACTTGCTCATACTAGGGTCATAACACTAGACATAATAGGACTCATGACACAGTTCACATCACATCCATGTATTTCATATCACTCTTATTGCACAGCATCCGCCTGACTGTTGTGTATGTGCATGTGTGTTTTATTCCTTTGAGCTCCGAACTACGTCCTGGTCTGATTCCCCTTGGGATACGTAGGCAGCTCACATAGAGCACGACCAGCACTAACCTCTGCATCCTTGCATCTTTTGCAACGTTTTTATCCTAAATCTATAGCCTCCAAAAAGTCTTGTCTCTTCAAAGCTTTGGCACTCGCTTGCGATATACGTTGCCTCGCAAGTTCATGCCAAAGAGGGGCAAACTGTAGACACCCCATTTTGTCGGCTATCGGATTTAGGAGACCCATAGCTTGGTGGTTCGCAATGATTGCAAAAGACTCGAAAGGACTCTCGGAAGTCAGCTCCATCTCTCAGAATGCTCAGAATGACCAAAATGCCCCCGAAAGTCCGAAAACTCCCAGATTTGGTCTCAAAGTTCTGAAAACATGCTATGTCATAAGAAAAGCGATAAAAAGAGTTTTAAAGAGAAATCAGATGAAATCGTCGGCTCCCAGAGACCCCCGGAAGTCCCGGAAGTTCCCAGAAAGTCCCCGTTGACCGGTTTGACCAAGGTTTGACTAGGTTTGACCAAAGTTTGACCAGGTTTGACCAAGTTTGACCGAAATCGTCCGAATTCACCAAAATCTTTTTAAATCACGGGAAAAGTGTTAAAACAAGTTCCAAAAGAAAATCGAGCGAAAACATCAGCTCCCGGGAACTCCCGGAGGTTTCCAGAACTTCCCGGGGATCCCAGGTTTGACCAGTTTGACCAGAATTTGACTTTGGAACCGGGGTGCCGAAACAATTTTCAAATATTTTTCATGGATACTAGAGGTCAATAGCTTTCCAACGGTATATCGCACATAATTTCTGGATTTAAAACGAATTTATTATGAATTCCTGAAGGTGAAAAAGGCGATCAAATCGGCTTTTATCACGAATACCGCAAACCTTTTCAAAGTGACCTATCCCCGAACTATTTTTTATGTAAAGTAGACTCCATTACCTTTCCAACGGTATATCACAACCTCAATTTCGAGTTCATACGCATTTTCTATGAATTTCGGACGAAATAGGGCCTTTTCGCGAATACCGGAACATCAGGGGGCCTAAACGGCATTATCCAGACGAAGGGAGGAGCACTGCCGCCGCGGCACTGGCCCAGTGCCGCCGCGGCACTCTCCTCCAGAACAGTGTATTTTTGTAATTATTTTTGGGGGTCCATTTTGATTAATTAAAAACCAAAACGACATAGGTTTATGTTTTCAGATGTTTGGGACCAATGGGAACACTTTTAAAACCCCAAAACCACCCCAAGTTGGCCTATATAAACACCCCATTACTCCTCATTTTGGGGGAGTCAAATGTGAGTTTTGAAAAGTTTGGGAGAGAAAGTTGTAGAGATAAGGTTAGAGTAGAGAGAAAAGAAGCATTCTTCTTTGATTTTCAAAACAAAAGTGAGTTCTAACTTTGTTTTTTACTTCATTACTTCCATTTATTTCAACATTCAATACTCCCAACCACCATTTTAGTGAGCATTCAAGAGAGTGGAAGCTTCTTCCATGTCTAAGTGTCATTACATATGAGTGAAACACCAACCTACAAGTTCATGCTTCATGAATATCATCTATTGATCATCATCTATTTGCTTGTTTATTTATTGTTTATCTCTTCTTACCCCATTTCTTTTTGTTTTCTTTTATTTACTTACTAGTTCATCATCATCTAAGTGATGACATGAAGTTTGGGGTGAGTGAATCCTTATGGATAGTAGCTCTTGACCTCAAAAACATGTTTGATAGATGATGATCATAACCTCAATACTTCCAAGGTATTCTTGGAATGTATTGAAGTTATGTTAAAAAAATAGAATAAATCTCTCCAACAATCTTGGAGATTCTTAATGATGAGTTTGGTGTTAGTATTCTAAGTGGACATAATCCTTATTGAGTGTTGAAAATATGCTTTCAAAACATCTATTTCAAAACCCCTCTCAATCCCTCTCATTTGGTTTCAAGAAATAAAACTTTGTTTTCCTCAATATCTCCAAAACAATGACCCAAAACAGTGAGCTGTTCAGATTGAAAGATTTGTTTTGAATTAAATACTCAAGTTATGATGATGAAACCACTTGGAAAACCTTCCCAATACATCATAGTTTGTCCCTAATATTTCCCATCAATTATAGAAATGTGAAAGTATTTGTTTTGGATGTGAGAAGTTCATATTCATAATCTGCCTCTGTTCTCACAGAATGTTTATCCAACTTCTTGCACTTATTCTGGACATTTTCATCACTGTACATATATCTTTTCTATTTTTTTTATAAAACTTGGGTGTCTTAGGAAACTTTTGGTATATAATGGGTCATCATAAACCTTTTCTTTGATTTATGAAAAATCATACAAAATCAGTCAACAGTGCAGCTTTTGTTTCTGAGTCATGTGTACATTCTGATTTGTTTCTTTTAATCTGTGATAGCTATTGATGTTTGTCTTTTTGGGTTATTTTCTAGACACAATAAGAATGATCTCAGATTTTTCTCACATTTTTCTAGGCACGTTTGACCTCACATTATAATGTTGCAAAGTGCCACATGCAGTCTGTCCACTATTCACAGCAAGCACATTTCAACTTTTATTCTTTGATTTGATGTTCATATGCATTCCAAATTAGCCCATATCTAAGGAAGTAGTTCATACCACATTTGTATATATCCCATGTTGATTTAATCCATTCATTCATGCACATTTTAGACTTCCAAGTCATTTTAGAAATCCATGTACACAAAACACACTACAACCTTTGCACATTTCTAGGTACATACATTGTATCCATGCAAAGATTTGGGTTTTTTTGTAACTCTTAATCTAAGAAGATTATAAGGAATGAACTTGATCACACGTTCATGCTTCCCCTCGATCTAATCATCCTTTCTCATCCGTCCCGGGGATTGAGAGGTCTTCTTTTCTCAAAAGAATAACATGCATCATTCTAGTTTGCTAAGTATATTTTGATTTCTTTGATTATTTGTTTCAAGAACAATTCATGTCCCCTTTTAGATTAGGAAGTCTTGATTACTACATGATTAGATGATTTTTCCTAGGTTTATTTGTATGATCTTTCACTTTACATTGTATGATATTTGGCTTAGATCTTATGAATGATATCTTATCTTTAGATCTTCTATTTCAAATTTTCTTATGTGATGTAATATACTATCATAGTATTATTTGTCGAACCAAACATAGTATAAGATGATTATTTGGATGCTAATTGAGGCCCGTCGAAAGACGGGGCGAGTTGAGGGTGTTTTAGTCGCGACAAAGGCTCCTTCCTCTCTCGTACCAAAACCCCGAACCAAGTTCTTTGGTTATGAAGGGCCGGTGCCCTTATCCGCTTGGGTGAGTCAAAATTAGGTTTCTTGGTTCCTTAAAGACCAAGTGGCGACTCTGTATCTGTTTTCAACAAACCCTTTTCTTTTCCTTTTCAAAACAATCTCAAACAAGAGAGAAGTGGTCCGATTCCGCGTGTCCACATAATCATCAGGATTCCAGGTTTCACGCAAATTCAGCCACCTGCACCCCCTCCCCTCTATATATAAATTGTGTTCGTGTGTGTTGGTGTGTTTGAAAAACCAGAGAGTTTAAGAGAGTGTGTGTGTTCTTGTGTTAATATATTTATATACGTACACTTATATATATACACACATATTATATATATATATATAGTTAGAGGAGCAGAGAAAGAGATAGAAGAAGGAGAAGAAGAAGAAGAGGAAGAGAAGACAGAGAAAGAGAGACAGAGACGAATAGAGGAGTAGAGAGAGAAGAAGAGGCCATTGGATAGAGGGAGCTCAAAGCTTGACGAGCCAAACGCGCCCTTAACAACCCTAAGTGAGTTTTTACTCACTTAGTTTCTTTTTCCTCAATCGATCGAAATGGTTTCAATCGATTGAAAATTGTAGAACATGGATTGTTCCTTTAGTTTATTATATATGAGGTTCGAAGGTTCGATTCTCGGTTTGGATTTCTATTATGCGATTTTGGGTTGATCAGGGCTAATGTGACAACAAAGATAAGTATGATTAAAGAAAATGGTTTAACGTAATGACGATTAGATACTATGTGGTTCATGTATGAGTTCGATATCCGTTCTTTTAATCAGAGTAGTCAGGCCACATGGGGATTGTCATGTGTCGGTATTAGTACTGAGCTTAAGTAGGTTTGATAAGTTCTAAAAATGGTACGTGGGCGGATGCCTGGTCATGATATGCTTTCACATGCGGTGGATGGTTTATATCCTTAACGAGCAGTAGGCAAGACCATGTAGTCCTAAGATAGCCAGATGATCCACGTTATATCCTTAACGAGCGGTGGATGGTTTATATCCTTAACGAGCGGTGGATGGGATCACTGGTATACTTCGTCGAGTCATGGCAATAGATTTGATATGCTATTGTTCAAAGCGTTGTATCCCTGACATGCGGTGGATAGTTTATATCCTTAACGAGCGGGGGATGGACTGACGTGGTGTTCATGATGCGGTGGATGGTTTATATCCTTAACGAGCAATGGACAGAATGATGGTATGTCTATATATGTTAAACGATTGAGTCTGTTCTTTCTAGTCAGAGTATGTTGATTATCGGTCTTAGGATAAGAAGACGATAAGGGTTGAGTTGCGACATTGGAATACAGAAAAAGATACTATTGTAACACTCTATCTTAGACACTTTAATAAATTGTATTACGTTATATAATTGAGACTCAGTAAGTTTCTATTCACTCAGCTCTCAGTAAGCTGACGACTGTTATTGCCTGGACATTAACCGTCCAGACTACCCTGTTTCTAATACTGCAAGTGATGAAGCTTATGACGATGGCTATTACACTGAAGAGGAATATGTGGAGGGTGGCCCCACTGATGCTGATTATGCCAGAGAAGGCTGTTATGCTAACGACTATCCTTACGCCAGCTAAAGATCTAAAGATATATTATAGTTTTTATTTCTGTTGTTAATCTACTGTTGAACTCTATTTTAGCTTTACGGGTACTTGGACATCTGTTGTCTCCAGACCTGTTGTGATCCTGTGGACCACTCTGATGTTTGCAATAGATAGAACGTTATATATATTCTCAGTTGTTTACTGTTCCTGTTTTTGTTTGGACTAGTACTGTGTGGTGTGGATAATAGTGACTTTCACCCGTCATTCCCTTGGACCCAAAAAGGAAATCTATTTTTCTCTATTTTTGCTACTTCGGAGCGTGATAAGATTTTTTGGTATTAGAGCTTCGAGCTATTCTCGGGGGACCTATTGAGGTAGCACCTGCAGTAATGCCACCATCACCAGTACTCGAGGTACTCATTCCCGAGCCACAGGAGCAGCCTGAGGAGCCAGAGTTACCAGAGGCCGAGTCGATCATAGATGCTGACCCAAATGAGGATCCCATAAAGGATATCGAACCAGTTGAGGATGACGAGGAGCCAGAGGAGGATCCAGAGGAGGACCCAGAGGTTGTGATTGAAGAGGACATAGGAGTAGTGGGAGATGAGATTTTGGAGGATATTGCAGTTGAGCCTGAGGTAGAGGGGGTAGTCAACCAGAGATACCAGTGGTGTTCGATTTACCAGCAAGACCTGTGCTTCATATGGCAGCTATTGCCACTATGGCCGCTGAGTGGGTAGCATTGATGGTTGTACAGTCAGCTAGAGTTCCGATAGGATAGGCTGCATTAGCAGATGCTATGGCTATTGTTGGAGATTTTGCTGAGTTGGTCGCCGACGTCGCCGAGCCAGCATTTGGTGTTGAGGATATGGATGTTGACGAGATGATCGTTGAGGATTGGGATATAGGAGCAGTGGTTGGAGGACTTGTTGTGCCAGTAGAGGTCGATCCACCTGTGGAGATGGACATTGCACCAGAGGATGAGGCACCAACAGCAGGATCAGATGCTGATGATTTTTGAGTCAGGATTTACAGGGTTTAGATTTTTGGTTAGCTTTATATCAGGACATGTTGTCCACTAAATTTTTGGGAGCTTGCGAGATAGCTATTTGACCATAGCTTTGTATAGAGATTTTCAGTAGCAGTAGTACTATAAATAGCTAAACTTAGTACTGTTTTAGCCTTTGTCCCATATCGTACACAGTTTGACTAGTGTGTACTATACGATACATCTTTTGATATATTTTTATATACGAGTAATACTTTTGATATGGATTGTATGTTTGTGTTGCTATGTGTTGTTTAGTAGAACTGTTAGTTCTTGTTGTGTTCACTCTATCTTGGTTTCATTTCTACGAGAAGAGTTTCATCTAATCAGTAGGTCACTTGTAGGCGACACACGTTATCATTATGGTAGGACCCTTGAGGAATCACCAAGCGCCGATTGGAGCACCTATTCTAGAGGGAATGGACTTGTCTGGAGTTTTTGAAGCATTCATGTAGAGAATGGAGCATGTAGGTGACACCTACATCCAGGCCACAAATCAGTGATCGGTTCAACCCCCAGTTGCACCGTTCTAACAGAGACCAACAGGAGACAAGCTACTGGCAAATTTTCGTGGACTACGTCCCGAGAAGCTCGATGGGTTAGTGGATCCATAGAAAGCTGAGCAGTGGATAAGGGAAATGGAATTGATTTTTGAAGCATTGGAATGCAGTGAACAAGAGAAGCGTCGTCTTGCTACGTTCCAGCTCACTTATGCCACCGCAGATTGGTGGGAAGCTGAACGAGCCACGATTGGGGTAAACGCTACAAGAATGATGCCATGGGAAACGTTCAAAGGAAGATTTCTGGAGAATTATTTTCCGGAAGATGAAAAGGATCAACAGGAGAAGAATTTTATGAGTCTAGTTCAAGGAGATTGGACGGTAAGAGAGTATACTACCTAGTTGGAGCGACTGTCTCGATTAGCTCATCATATGATCGATGCATCGCAGAAGAAGGTGAAAAGGTTTCATCAAGGACTGAATGCTCATCTTTGTCATATGATGATTGGGCACCTGAATCAGAGTTTCGAAGGACTGGTAGACTTGCTGTAAGTCTGGAGAAAGACGTATATCCAGTACAGCGACAACAGATGAATTGACCCCAACCGTCGAGATGTTTTCAACAACCAAGGAATTTCTAGAACCAGCCGCTGAGAAATACCCAGGGTTGGAGGCCTCATCTAGGATATTCACTACCCCAACAGTATCGTCAACAGGGACCATAGCCTCAAGCACTGCTAAGAACCCCGTCAACCTACACCGGAGGATGTTTCAATTACGGAAAGCCAAGACACATTGCCAAGTTCTGTACGGTTTCCAAGGTTAACCGTCGAATGGATGCTGTCTGCCGGAATTGCAACAAGTCTGGTCACTTGAGCAGGGATTACCGTGCACCACGAGGAGGATATTATGGAACACCAGTTCAAGGGATACAAGGACCCCCAGATCAGACAAGGATGAATGCCATTATTCCAATGGAAGCAGGCTTTAACGCTGATGAGCAGCAATATTTGGAAGGGACACTTGTAATTTTTCATAGTCCAGTTAAAGCTTTATTTGATACTGGAGTGCACGTTCATTTATCGCTGTTAAGATTGTGCGCCAGTTGGGTTTAGAACCCAAACACTTGAACCAGCACTTAATGTTGTGTCACCATTGGGAGTGACTGTTAAGTTGGGTAAAGTGTGCAAGGACTGCCACTAACTTTAGAAGATAGGAATCTTCCAGCAGATCTAGTAGTTCTGTCAATGTCAGAGTTTGACATTTTCCTAGGGATGGATTGGTTGACTAAGTATGATGCCAATTTGGATTGCCTTACTAGGACGATTGTATTTCCAATATTAGGATGACCGACGATTAGATTTCAGTGTCAGCCAACGAACAACATGTTTCTCACAAGTTGTTTAACTATAATCGGGAACGCGAGTATGGAACCAACGATGGATCAGATTCCTACTGTACAAGACTTTCAGGATGTATTCCAGGATAATAAGGGACTTCCACAAAAAAAAAAATAGACTTTTGTATGGAATTGGTACCTGGAATATTGCCAATATCTAAGACTCCATATAGAATGGCACCAACTGAGATGTTGGAGCTGAAGAAGCAAGTTCAAGAACTTGAAGATTTGGGATTTGTTCGCCTGAGTACGTCACCTTGGGAAGCACCAGTTCTTTTCGTAAAAAAGAAGGATGGAACACTTTGACTCTGCATAGACTACAGGGAGTTGAACAAGGTTACGATCAGGAATAGATATCCATTTCCTTGGATAGATGATCTATTCAACCAGTTACAAGGATCAATGATCTTCTCAAAGATTGATTTGAGTTCAGGATACCATCAGTTGTTAGTTCAACCGGAGGATGTGTCGAAAACTGCGTTCATGACAAGATACGGGCATTATGAGTTTCTAGTTATGCCTTTTGGATTGACGAATGTGCCAACAATATTCATAGACTTAATGAACAGAGTATTCAGACCATATTTGGATCAATTCATTAGAGTATTCATCGACGACATCTTGATCTACTCAAAGATGGAAAAGGATCACAAGGAGCACTTACAGATTGCTTTACAGACACTTAGAACCGCAAGTGTGAATTTTGACTACAAGAGGTCAAATTCTTGGGACATGTTATATCTCAAGACGGTATTTCGATAAACTCATCTAAGATTGATGCAGTCTTAAACTGGAACAGACCGACCTTGACAAACTTGATAAGAAAGGAGGAAAAGGATGAATGGACTGACAAACATGAGGTTGCATTTCAGGAGTTAAAGAAAAAATTGACTTCTGCACTAATACTCGCGATACCCAAGAGTGGAGAGCAATACATAATCTATAGTGATGCATCGCACCAAGGATTGGGTTGTGTGCTCATGCAAGACGGAAATGTGATTGCGTACGGATCAAGACAATTGAAGATACATGAGAAGAACTATCCTACGCATGATTTGGAGTTAGCATCAATCGTGTTTGCATTGAAGATTTGGAGACACTGCCTCTATGGAGAAAAGTTTGATCTGTATTCCGACCATAAGAGCTTGAAGTATTTGTTCTCTCAGAAGGAATTGAATATGCGACAACGAAGATGGATGGAGTTACTCAAGGATTATGACTTTTCATTGCAATACCATCCGGGTAAAGCAAATGTCGTAGCAGATGCTTTAAGTCGTAAACCTCGAGTAGTGATGGCTACATTATTTATTCGAGAATGGGAAGCATTAGAAGTTTTAGCTGAATTTAACCTTCAGCCAGTAGAACTAATGGAAGGACAACACTTTTGGATGCCTGGTGGTACAACCAACTTTGATCAGCCATATCATAAAAACTCAACAGACAGTAGAAGATTTGAAGTTGTGCTTCGCGAAGATGTTAGCCAAGGAACCAGAAGTCTGGAGTATTGGTACAGACAGAGCCTTATGATGTAAAGATAGACTCTGTGTGCCTGATGAAGAAAATCTTTGGAAAGAAATATTAGAGGAAGCACATAAGTCACGGATGACAATTCATCCTGGAGGTACGAAGATTTACAAGGATTTGAAGAGAAATTTCTAGTGGGAATGAATGAAGAGAGAAGTAGCAGAGTATGTATATAAATGTCTTACTTGTAAACAAGTAAAGGCAGAACATCAGAAACTACCAAGACTTCTACAACCATTACCAATTCCTCAATGGAAATGGGAGCACATCACCATGGATTTCGTGGTAGGATTACCGAAGTCACAGCAGAACCATGACGCTATTTAGGTAATCGTGAATCGACTTACGAAGACGGCACATTTTATCGCCTATAGTATAACATATCCAGTGGAACGTTTGAGCCGGATGTATCTGCAACACGTAGTACAGTTACACGGAGTACCTGTTTTTATCGTGTCATATCGAGATATGCGTTTTACTGTGGAATTCTGGAAGAGTCTCCAGACAGCGATGGGAACGACATTGAACTTGAGTTCAGATTTTCATTCACAGACAGATGGACAGACTAAACGAGTTAATCAAGTAATGGAGGACATGTTACGCGCTTGCGTTATTGATTTTGAGAGTTCTTGGGAGACACACCTACCGTTGATCGAATTCGCCTATAACAACGGTTATCATTCGAGCATAGGGATGGAACCGTTTGTATGGGAGACCTTGTTGATCGCCGTTATGTTGGACTGAAGTCAGAGATACTCAACTTCTTAGGCCAGAGATGGTACGAGAAACCACTGAGAAGATTCAAGTTGTGCGTGAGAAGATGAAGACAGCCCAGACCCGACACAAGAGTTATGTTGACAAGCGACGTAAGGACTTGGAGTTTGCAGTTAGAGATAACGTGCTACTCAAGGTTTCACCTGTTCGAGACATCATTAGATTTGGACAGAAGAAAGGCAAGCTATCACTGCGATTCATCGGATCGTTCGAGATCCTGGAGCATGTTGGAAAGATTTCTTATCGACTCGCATTGCCACCGAGGATGTCAGGAGTGCACAAGGTTTTCCACATTAGTATGCTGAGGAAGTGTGCTCATAACCCAGTGCACGAGATCAACTTTGAAGACATTGAAGTCAACGAGAACTTTACCTTCAACGAAGGACCAGTGCGAATTTTGGATCGAGGAATCAAGAAGATCAGAAATAAGGAGATTCTGTTGGTGAAGATTCAGTGGAAGCATTATGATGAAGGAGAAGCTTTGTAGGAGCTAGAGTCGAAGATGCATGAGAAGTTTCCATTTTTGTTTTAGACTTTTTTTATTTTTTATTTTGAGGACGAAATCCTTAATGAGTGGTAGATGATGTAATACCCTGTATTTTCTATAATTATTTATACACAGAGGTTCTATATATACTTTCCTTGTTCATACCTAAATCTTCACCTTTGACCGATCGAACTCCTTTCGAGTGATCGAGCAGTTCAATATTCAAGCGTTCGAACTCCTTCCGAGCGATCGAAACCCTACCAACCTGAATTTAATATGTTGTCCCCACTTCAATCGATCAAACTTTTCTCAATCGATCAAACCTGACCGATCTGTTTTCGAGTGATCGAACTCACTTCGATTGATCGAACTTGTAATCATCAAGATTCCAGGTTTCACGCAAATGCAGCCACCTGTACCCCCTTCCCCTATATATATATTGTGTTTGTGTGTGTTGGTGTGTTTGAAAAACCAAAGAGTTTGAGAGAGTGTGTGTGTTCTTGTGTTAATATATATACGTACACTTATATATACACACACATATGTTTTATATATATAGTCAGAGGAGCAGAGAAAGAGACAGAAGAAGAAGAAGAGGAAGAGAAGACAGAGAAAGAGAGAGAGACAGAGACGAAGAAAGGAGCAGAGAGAGAATAAGAGGCCAGTGGAGAGAGAGAGCTCAAAGCTTGACGAGCCAAACGCGCCCTTAATGACCCTAAGTGAGTGTTTACTCACTTGGTTTCTTTATTATAATGTCTACAAGCTTTTAGTGATGTTTAGACGTATTAAACACGTCCCTAAGACGTTTATATTATGCTGTTTGCAATCTGTTGGAGAAGACAACTCTCGAGCGATTGAATTGAGTTCAATCGATTGAAGGTTCAATCGATCGAAGCAACTTCGATTGCTCAAACATTATTTTCCTCAATTGGTCAAAATGGTTTCAATCGATCGAACGTTGCAGAACATGGATTGTTCCTTTAATTTATTATATATGAGGTTCGAAGGTTCGATTCTTGGTTCGGATTTCTATTATGCGATTTTGGGTTGATCAGCGCTAATGTGACAACAAAGATAAGTATGATTAAAGAAAATGGTTTAACGTAATGATGATTAGATACTATGCGGTTCATGTATGAGTTCGATATCCATTCTTTTAATCAGAGTAGTCAGGCCACATGGGGATTGTCATGTATCGGTATTAGTACTGAGCTTAAGTAGGTTTGATAAGTTCTGGAAATGATACGTGGATGGACGCTTTGTCATGATATGGTTTCACATGCGGTGGATGGTTTATATCCTTAACGAGCAGTGGGTAGGACCATGTAGTCCTAAGATAGCTAGATGATCCACGTTATATCCTTAACGAGCGGTGGATGGTTTATATCCTTAACGAGCGGTGGATGGGGATCACTGGTATACTTCGACGAGTCGTGGCAATAGATTTGATATTCTGTTGTTCAAATCGTTGTATCCCTGACATGCGGTGGATGGTTTATATCCTTAATGAGCGGGGGATGGACTGACGTGGTATTCATGATGCGGTGGATGGTTTATATCCTTAACGAGCAGTGGACAAAATGATGGTATGTCTATATATGTTAAACGATTGAGTCTGTTCTTTCTAGTCAGAGTATGTTGATTATCGGTCTTAGGATAAGAAGACGATAAGGGTTGAGTTGGGACATTGGAATACAAAAAAAGATACTATTGTAACACTCTATCTTAGACACTTCAGTAAATTGTATTACGTTATATAATTGAGACTCAGTAAGTTTCTATTCACTCAAGCTCTCAATAAGCTGACGACCGTTATTGCCTGGACATTCCCTGTCCAGACTACCATGCTTCTAATACTGCAGGTGATGGAGCTTAAGACGATGGCTATTACCCTGAAGAGGAATATGTGGAGGGTGGCCCCACTGATGCCGGTTATGCCAGAGAAGACTGTTATGCTAATGACTATCCTTACGCCAGCTAAAGATCTGAAGATATATTATAGTTTTTATTTCTGTTGTTAATCTACTGTTGAACTCTGTTTTAGCTTTAAGGGTACTTGGACATCTGTTGTCTCTAGACCTGTTGTGATCCTGTGGACCACTCTGATGTTTGCAATAGATAGAACGTTATATATATATTCTCAGTTGTTTACTTTTCCTGTTTTTGTTTAGACTAGTACTGTGTGGTGTGGATAATTAGTGACTCTCACCCATCATTCCCTATGGACCCAAAAAGGAAATTTATTTTTCTCTATTTTTGCTGCTCCGGGGCGTGACAAAAGAAATACGAGCCCAGATCTGAGGCATATATACAATTGTTGTTGGAATAATATAATGGACTCTGTATGTCTAAAAAAGACATTATTGTCGATTAGTGCAACAAATGGAATTAATTGCAAAATATTTTTCTAATGCTGGGCATCCTATTTCGGACAAATTCCAAGTGTCAACCATTCTCAACAGTCTTCCAAAATCTTGGGACCATGTAGCGATATCATTAACTTATGGACAAGCCCAATTAACTATGGAAACATTGTCGGCACTACTGGCCCTTGAGCAAGAAAGACTAAAGAGAAAACAAAGGGATGGAGTTGGGGACAAATTGTTGATTTCCGAAGACTCTCATAAATAGGCCAAGAAGGGTCATTCTTGGAAATTTAAGGGAAAATATACAAGCTTAAAACGACAAGGAAAGAAGAAACAAAAGGTTGTTATAAACGGTGATCCTGGTCATTTCAAAGCACAATGCCTGAAGAGGAAAGAAAATGGTAAGGAAAGGGGAATTGCATTGACTAGATCTGAAGCAATGGTAGCACAAGCATAAGAAGGACTTTGGTGGATAGATTCAGGCGCTACCGGACATGTGACAAACAATAGAGATATTTTCAAAGATTTCAAAGAAAAGGCACAATGTGAACACCGCCTATACATGGGAAACGACACATATGTCGATGTACTTAGTGAAGGCAATTATAATATTTGTTGTGGAGAGTCTAATGTACTCCTCCAAAATGTCTTGTATGCTCCAAATATAAGGAAAATTTTAGTTTCTGTATCGGTTTTAGAATAGAAATGTTTTGAGATTTGTTTTTTAAGTCACGATTTGTTACATAGGGAAAAATGGTCAAGTGCGTGTGAAGGGTGTAAGAGTTGACATGTACATAGTTAATAATAAAAGTATTTATTCTTTTGAATATGTTAATGTCTCATATGTTTCTAATAATTCTTACTTATGGCATTTAAGACTTGGCCACATTAATAAGGATAAAATGCTTCGGATGAGTAGATTAGGCCTTATACCTCAAATGAGTCCTATTGATTTTTATACATGCGAACCATGTATAAAAGGAAAATTATCCAGGATACCATTCTTAAAGAAATGGAACTTGTCAAATTTATTAGAAGTGGTACACTCAGATATATGTGGCCTGTTGAGAAAGAAAACACTTAGGGGAATGGAATGCTTTTTAACCTTCACTGATGACTACTTAAGGTACAGGTATATATTTACTTGTCGAAAACAAGTCAAATGCTCTTGAAAAATTTATAGAATTCAAGAGGGAAGTTAAAACCCAATTGGGTAGACCCATTAAGGCCTTGAATAATGACCGTGATGGGGAATATGAAGCCTTTGATAATTTCTGCAAAGAAAATGGTATAAGACATATTTACACCAACCCTTATACACTTGAACAAAATGGAATTGTAGAAAGAAGAAATAGGACTTTGACCGACATTACTAGATTCATGATGGAATATACTGATTTGCCTTTACACTTTTGGGGTGAGGCATTGTCAACAGCGGCATATATTTTGAATAGAGTCAAAACAATGGCTAAGCCCTTAACATCCTACGAACTATGGACAGGAAGAAAACCTAACTTATCAAATCTAAAGGTTTGGGGTTGTAAAGCTCATGTGTTAAAACCAAAACCACTTATAGATAAGTTAGAGAGCAAGACATGGGAGTGCAAGTTTATAGGATATCCAGATAATGGAAGTGGATATCGATTCTTTCATCAAGAAAGAGGCTTAATTGAAAGCAGAGATGTTTTTTATGGAAAACACTAATTTAGTGACACCACTGGAACAAATTAAGCTCTTGGACGAAGAATAGGGTTTTCCTAAAGTACGAAATATTTTTGCAAACGATCATAAAATGGTTAACAATGAAACCACATGTGAAAAAAGAAATGATATTCAAATTAGTGGGAGAAAAAGGCTAAGAGAACCATCTTAAAAGTTTAAGGACCATTATGTCTATAATCTTGAAGAAGTGGATGACATGATTTAAGTAGAGGATGATCCGAGGAATTTCTCAAACACCATGAAAAGAACTGATGTCAGTGAGTGGCATAAAGCTATGAATGAGGAATTAGACTCCATATAAAAAAATGTGGTATGGGAACTAGTTGATATACCAAAAGAAAGAAAACCTATAGGATGCAAATGGGTCCTTAAGAAGAAATTTAAAGGAGATAGCTCTCTGGATAAATATAAAGCCAAATTGGTGGCTGAAGGTTTTACACAAAAACCTGGTATAGACTTTGTGGATACATATTCACCAGTGGTAAAATTTACATCTATTCAAATAATCATGTCAGTTGTAGCTAAAATGGATTTAGAGCTGCATCAAATGGATGTCAAAACTGCATTCCTTAATGGGGAATTAAAAGAGGACATCTATATGATTCAACCTGATGGGTTTGAAGTTAAAGGACATGAGAGCAAAGTCTATAGATTAAGAAAGTCCCTTTATGGACTTAAACAGTCTTCAAGGCAGTGGTACTTGAAGTTTCACCAGGCAATCCTAGAAATAGGATACGAAATGAGACCACTAGATCACTATGTATATGTGTGGAAACACCAGGGAAATATATCAATATTGTCACTTTATGTGGATGACATATTAGTGGCAGGCAATGACATAGATATGATAAAAGAAACAACATCATTTCTAGGATCCAGATTTGAAATGAAAAATAGGGGAGAGGCCTCCTATATTCTAGGAATAAAAATCACTAGAAATAGAATATCAAAGATGTTATATCTAGATCAAGAGAAGTATCGAGAAAAGGTGCTACAGAGATTTGGTATGGAAAATTAAAAATCTTTAAGTACACCTATCTATAAGGGCCAAAGTTTAAGTAAAAGCTTGTGTCCTCAAAATGAAGAAGAAATTAATGAGATGAGAAATGTCCCATATGCTCAAGATGTAGGTAGTCTTATGTATGAAATGACAAGTACAAGACTAGATATATGTCATGCAGTAGGACTAGTGAGTAGATATCAATCTTTTTACCTGGAAAGGAGCACTGGCAAGCAGTTAAAAGAATACTTAGATACCTTCAAGGCACCAAGGATTTAAGACTATCTTTTGCCTTAAATGATCTAGAAATTATTGGCTATTGTGATGCCGATTTTGCAGGTGATGTAGATGATAGAAAATCTACTAGTGGCAATGTGCTTATGTTTGGTGGAACAACTGTTTCTTGGTGTCACAGCCTGGTCCCACAATAGCGGAACTGAAGCCCGTGGCACGCCACTGAGGCTAAATCAATTCATTAACGTTCCCAAAAGAATTAGTTTAAGAACACGCAGTGGAAAAGAAAACAATTTATTTTTAAACCAGCAATCCAGTTAACTGCTTCTCATACCCAGTCGATTGAGCCTTGGTCTAGCAGGAGGTCTGATTTTGAAACATAATCCAGTCGACTGCTTTGAGTCCCAGGGAGTCCCAATCCCCAGCTACTCAATCCAGTCGACTGCCTTCCATGTCCAGTCGAATGGGGTGTCAAATTTTCAGTCGACTGGTACTGTTCGGTCGACTGAATTCCAGTCCAAGCAGAAGTTCAAATTCTAAAAATACAAACCAGTCGGCTGTGTTGGGAGATCCAATCGATCGCTTTTCCAAAACTGATACAGTGTCTCATTCAACAAAAGGATCCAGTTGACTGCAATCACGAACCAGACGACTGGTTTCATTGCAGCAAAGCATTCTGCAGAATTTCAAGTCTCAAGGCTATTCCCACCCATTCAGAGAGTAATTATACACATCAAACCCCAATCCAAAGTGGCTCTATTGTATAACAACATACCCAAAACATAATTACAAGATGTTGTCCAATTCTATTACAAATTCCTTATGAAAACAAATTAAACAATCATTTCAATTAAAAAACCACGAGATAGACATGATAAGTTGCTTTTGAAGTGAACACCCGACATCTCGTGATCACTTCGCCGACATTTACACCTGTAATGGTTATTTGAAAAACCACACATATTCCGATTCGTTTAAGCTAACACTTAGTGAATAAGACAACGATGCACATGAATGATAAACATGCTCACATTCACATTATCTACATTTCATACTAGTCTCCGAAGTCTCACATGTAAGTTTCACACTCCTAGTCAGCGACTCCTCGCAAATAAGTCCATGCGACAAGGTAAGACCCACGTTTCTTTTCTTCAAACGTGCGACCTTATACGTATAATGGCTCCACAAAATGGCTTTGTACCACGTGCTCCTTTGACCCAAATAGCAACTAAACATGCTCAAATCATATTTCACCGTGCTTTTGACATAACTAAAACATTTCACCGTGCAATTGTTATCAATATAGCCGCCCAATATGAACTACACAATATATATCTATGAACTAACACATGCTTTTCATACAAAACATGAATACAAGAAATCATTCCAAAACACATAGTTGAATCACTCACCTCCGATTAATGCTTCTAAAATTCTTTCCAAATAAAACCCGAGCACAAAGATCGTGCAGAAGTCTGTCTAGTACAATTCCTATGGATCAAAAGTCCGATTAACAACTTTCTATGAAAACTCCCAAAAATGAGTTTTCGAAAAACTTATCCAAACAAGACCTAATGGATATCAAAACGACAGCCTTACCTCGAGGAGTTCGAATATCCGATAAAATATTTTGATCAATGGACGGATCACCGAAAATGAGCGTCGCAAGCTCGAAGATTGAAATCTCCCTTTTGGCCTCTCTAGATTTTTAGGTTAGAAACTTTTGTAAATGAAAATATCTCACATCTTTCTATATATAGGCATGACTCTCAAAAATTGTGTTTACCTCCCCACGAGTTCTTAAAACTTCTAATTATTCTCCAAAACGTCTTACACGTCTAATTCATTGCTTCACAAGTGAAAACTATAAATTTTAAAAGTCTTCGTCTAAGTTCGGTTTGGTTTGGTTGCTAAACCACGATTCACATGATTTTACGAAATTACATATTAGCCTACCAATTATGTAGCGTGTTAATTTGTCCTCACAAGGATACTAAAATTAACGACATAAACATATTCTAAGTCAGATAATACTACAGATAGTGAAATACATAGGTAAACATTTATTTTCATATAAACATTTAGGGTATTCCACAATGAACGTCTCAATCTCGGAGAGACTTCACAACAACAAAACATCCATTTCATACAGTCTCAGAGGGTTCTCTTACATAGACACCCAATTCAACTCGTGAGTCACAACTTACTCACACATGTGCCACAAATGCACATGTAGCACATATGCACACCACATCACATTGTCATGCATGATAAATGTAATAAAAAATGATAAACATGCACACAGGTGTTATACTTGGTTAAGTAAGAAGCAGAGTTGTGTTGGAAAGTGTACCATGGAGGCTGAATACATAGCATGTAGCACAGCAGTAAGTAATGCGGTATGGATTATACATTTTGTCAATAGTCTAAAGTTGGATTTACCAGACAAACCAGTTAATGTGTTTTGTGATAACCAGTCTGCTATCTCTTTAATAAAAAGTGGAACAAATAGCTCTAAAGGAAAACACATTGACGTAAGTTATCACTATATACAAGATATAGTGGAGAGGGGTAAAATTAGAGTTGACTATATACCCTTTGGAGAGATGGTGGTTGATCCTATGACCAAGGGATTATCTATGGAAAGCTTCAGAGAGCATGTAGCTAAAATGGCATTAAGGAACACCTAGCTATTTTAGCAGAACATGCCGTGTAGGCATCGTTGGAAAGATCTCGGGGACGCCTGAGAAGAACATATGATGCGACTCTATCTAATTAAGAAATTGGTTGAAAAATAGAAAGAGGACACGAGCGAGGTAACAAGAACATAACATAACATTTTAGATGTAAATTTCACTTTGAGGGTCCAAATCGAGTCTGGATGATACTTGGGCGTATAGTGTTAAATTTTTATTTTTTGGACAAAACCAAAGTCGCTAATAGGGTTTGAGGTATGAACTAAATTTCCTCAATAATGAATATCAGTTTTGTTTTACATTATATAATGTAATACGAAGTCATCTAGATTATGTCATTTTGGCAGATGACCTATAAGAAAAGGGCACTGTTAGAAAGAATTGGTGAAATAATGTGCACATTAACTTAATCCATGATCTGATGTTGATCTATAGGCTAATAACCTACAGATGAAAGTTGGGACACTGTAAGAATATATATCAAAGTATTTGAATTTCAGGATAAGTACCAACTAGGCCAAGGTTATCTATAAGCATACCCACCTTTAACCAAGAGGGAGATGATGGTTATTGGTGATTAATATGGGATATGGTGTGTGTATCACACTATTATATCTCATGTATATATCCAACCAGTGATAGATAACTTCCCACAAGGGAGAAGTTGTGTTTGTGAATGGGTACATAGTTTTTCGACACCCTTTCACATGTGATTGATAGATGATCAAAGGATGTGACTTTTAGGATAGGTGTGACTCTTCCATTAGTCACAAAGGTGGATACAATACACCTATTAGCATTCTATAAATTCCCAAAAAGTCACATGGCTTTAATTAATGCGTAACAGTCATCATCTTCAATTCAACTTCTTCTCTCTTTTGTGATACCCAGTCTAAAGACAATAGCAGTATCACCGATTGGCACTAGGACCATCACAAATGAGACGACAATGCTCTGGCTCATGAGGTTGCTCAGTTTACTACTCATTTGAAGAACAAGATTTTTTTTTAACAAATATGGCCCTTCGAAGTGGATCATGTGACAAGTACATGAGCCATTTCCATTTATTTTATCAGAAACTCTAACGGAGGGGGCCACATTATAACTCGTCATATACATTAGAGATCCGATTGCAAATATTAAAATATTAAGATACAATGTACCAAATGATGTATACATTAAGGGTATAAATGTTTTTTTACCCTTTCATGGATAGTATATGATATGTCTAGAAATATTCAGCCAAAGTCAGACCGCCATGTTGGCATTGAAGACCCTGAAATATCCGAAATAGGCGCTTGTGGCCCATCAATCCTGAGGTCATCGACTATGACCATTCGGGATGTTCCAATGGCTCGGGGGTACAGTGCAGATGCTCTCCACGAGGTGCAGCTTGGCAACCAAGCTACGCCACGGTTTCCTAATCCGATCAGAAGACTGTTGGGAAGAATGAGCAGTTTCCTAAACCACTTAGGAAACTCCCCTAAATTTATGTAAGTTAGTTGCAATCAGATTAGGCTTCCTAATCTGATTACTTACCATGTACAGGAGGACTCTTGCATCTATAAAAGAGCCCGTGTACCCTCTTTACGGGGGTCGCATTCTATTAAAACGGAATAACATATTATTCTCACTCACACGCATACACCCAATCGGTTTTACTGGGAATGCCACCCAATTGTTGGCTCACCAGGCCTGCTGGTGATCTGCTAGTGAAGTACATAGACGCACCCGTGGACGTAGGACACCTCGTTAACGGGACCGAACCACACACAAACTCTTGTGTCCCCCGTATTTCTCTATGAATTTCTCTTACCAATTTTCGGCATCATCAGTTTGGCGCCATCTGTGGGAAACGATAGTTTTTCATCCAAAACAAATTTCTTGACTGATCAACATGCCATCGAAGATGGGTAAGAAAAATACTGCCCCGGCCGATCAGGAGAACTTGCAGCTTGAGTAGCAGGTCGCCTTTATGACCTCCGAGCAAGTGACGGCGGCGCTCGCGCAACTTTTGGAAGGCCAGCGGAAAACCCAGTAGCAAATCGAAGCGCTATTGGCCTTGCAGGAAAAGCGCCCTCAATTCGAGAACCAGACCAGGAAGAGTGCACCTGACCGGGAGCCCGCAAGAGTCCGGAACCATACCCACTTTGCGCCGGTATCCCCGTCGGATTGGGAACACGCCCGGGATAGTGACCGTAGTAGAGCGCCTAGGCGCACCAGGCGGCAAGCTCGGACCAATCCTTTCCGGGTGGAAGATGCTAGAGACATCATCAACAGGCGAAGTGCCACCAAGAGGGAGGAATCAGGGCCAAAGCCCAGGGAATCAGCCAAAGACCCTCCGGCTCGGAGCCGGGGAGATCTTAGGCATACGATTACCTGGAGCCGGAGCCAAATTTTATCCCCAAGGACGACGCACTTCGAGGAGGAAGCATCATCATCAGACCCGACGTAACACTCGGATATGGAAAGGAGAACCGGGCGAGATGTAAAGGCCCAGATCGAGGACTTGCAACAGCAAATCAAAAAACTAAGCTACAAGCTGCTCCACAATCATACCAATACAGAGACCGAGTCGCCCTACACCGCTCGAATCACCGCATTACCCATCCCGCGGAAATTCAAACCGCCACATCTCAACTCTTATGACAGTTTAGGGAGCCTAGTGGATCATGTTCGCACTTATAGGCTCAGATGGTATTAGTCACCACGATCGACGAGTTACTGTGCCTGGCCTTCCCTAGTACCCTTATAGGCCCAGCCGCGCAGTGGTTCCACGCTCTGAAACCCCGAACGGTTGATGATTTTAAGACATTGGGTAAGCTCTTCATCATCCAGTTTATGGGAATGCTCGACCGGTCACAACCGGACACCCAGCTGCTTACCGTCAAGCAGCAAAAGGGAGAGTCCCTGAGGGAGTACGTGGACCATTTCAATCAGCAGAGGCTCTAGATCCGCAACCTGAATGAAACAGCCGCAATCATTGCTTTCTGCTCGGGGGTTCAACACACCAAAGTTGTAACGTCGTTCCATTGTGACCAACCGTGTAATACCCTGTATTTTCAGGTA
The DNA here is from genome assembly GCA_033977485.1 of Hydrangea macrophylla. Taxonomy (NCBI): domain Eukaryota; kingdom Viridiplantae; phylum Streptophyta; class Magnoliopsida; order Cornales; family Hydrangeaceae; genus Hydrangea; species Hydrangea macrophylla. The sequence continues at coordinate 83,017,885 of CM066986.1, read as the reverse complement.
TATATATCCCTTGTACTTTCCTTAGTCTTTGGTGAGTTTGAGTTTCCAATCGATTGACATTCATCCCAATCGATTAACACTTTTCAGATATCAATCGATTGACATGTTCCCAATCGATTGACATTCTACCGACTAAAATTGATGACGTGTCAACATCCCAATCGATTGCCATTCATTTCAATCGATTGACATCAAATATCTGTCTCCAATCGATTGACATTAAGCTCAATCGATTGACATAAGCTGAGAAACATTTTCTTCTTTCCTTCAGCTTTGAACGTGTGGCACTCTTAAACCTTATATATACTTGTTCATTTGTGGCCTTGGGCCAAGTTTGCAGCCTTGAGAGAGAGAGATGCATACTCTCATATATATATATACACACATATATTGTATATATATATTACACACACACACTCTTGGGTTAGAAGAAAAGAGAAGAGAAGAAGAAGAAGAAGAAGAAGAAGAAGAGGAGGAGGAGGAGGACAGAGAGAGAACAAAGACAGACAGAGAGAGGAAAGAGATAAACCACCATAACCGCCGTCGCGGAGCTCGGGACGCCGTCAACGGACCGCCGGGAGAGGTGAGTTTATTAACTCACTCAAAGAGGTTTGTTTCGTGATGTTTATGTGTGTATAATAACGTGCATGAGGAGGAAAGAGAACCCCAACATTTTTATAATAAAACCCAGTAGTTTTGAAGAAGAAGACAGAGTTCAATCGATTGATATTAGTCCAATCGATTGACATTAAGTCAAATCGATTGACATTATTTCCAATCGATTGACATTAAGTCCAATCGATTGACATTATTTCCAATCAATTGGGAAGAGCAGAATGTTGTTTATCTATTATTATATGTTATGAGCTGATTGTAATGTACCCAAGCTGCTAATGGTTGTACCATACGTGATAATTGATATGTGCTTAGTCAACATGATACTACGTTAGCCTTATATGATGTTTATGTTAATGTTACAAGATGAACTGTTTATTATTAACTGTCGATATGAGATGCTCTAATGGTTAAGTAACTGCCATATGTTATTGTCAAACTGAATAGTAGAATGGAACACGACAGCATGTTAATAATCAGAAATGAGTAGATATGTTGAATACAGAGCATGTGGTATTTCCTGTACTTAGTATATGAGCATTTCACAACATGTGTCAGCATGCATGGGATAGTGATGTGAAGAGGTAAGAGAATCTGATAATAAATGGAATAGTGTTATGACGAGACAAGAGAATCTGATGAGAAATGGGATATTGATATGAAGAGGTGAGAAGATATGATGAGAAAGGGGGAACTGTGATTTATATGGAATAATGAGATATGTGTACTTTGGGATCCGTGGGATCAACGGCTGACGAGTCGGGTGGACGTGGGACGGTTAGAGTTCCTAGTGCGCCTCTTGCTGTTGAAGACGTCCAGTAATGCGTATGCACTGTTGAAGACGTCCAGTGTACCGTTGACGATTACGTCCGGCTAGTGCCCTAATGTATTTTCACCGTGTAGTCGACCAGTGAGGGTATACGCATCGTTGAAGACGTCCGATGTGCCGTTCTATCGTTTACAGATAGGTGGTACCGTGTAGACGACCGGTAACCCTATCAAGGGATTGTGGGACCTATTGCCTAGTCGGGTGATTCCGATTGGCAGTGTTGTATCGACGAATGGATATCAGATTGGAATGATGGGATTGATGAATGGATACAGAGATGGATAGAGATATAAATATGAGTACGGATATGATGAGATAAAGGTTCAGTCGTGGATTCAGCGTCCCGGCGTAAAGGTATATGCATGGGTGGTTGCACGGTAACATGCATGGATTTGGTGAATACGTGATGAGATATATTATACCATGATGTTTATCCTTGTCATTACTTAATATGATTTCTGTTATTATTGATTCATGTATAGTTTACTGAGACCTTTGCTATGTCCGTGAGAGACGTCATTGTTAAGAGATTAACCGCATTTTAAGATGCTGAACAATAGCGGTGAGGAGTGTTGTTTAATGTACTCACTCAGCTTTGTATCCAAGGCTGATGGCGTTTATGCCCTGGACATTCCAATGTCTAGAGCTTCGCAGGACTTGAAGACAAGAGACTGATGTTTCGCCGGACTTGGAACTGAAGGCTGGAAGGAGAAGACGTGCTGCTTGTAATAGTTAGTTTGTATATCTGTTGTACTACTGATGTTGTTGGTATAGGCTTCAGACTCTAAGCCAGCTGTTGTAATAGTTTTAGTAGACTTTTATAATTGGTACTTGGGCATCTGTTGCTTTCATAACTTTTATAGTTTCCGCTGTAGCCTCTGATTATGTTAATAAGATATGTTCTATGAATAGCATCCTCCCTATCGTGGTGTTTGTTGGTTGATTAGATGACAATGCGGTTATTCACCCGTCATTCCCTATGGACCCATAAAGGAAATTTATTTTTCTCTATTTATGCTGCTCCGGGGCGTGACAAACCGGAAACCCTGGTGGAACTCACAGAAAGAGTAGGGAAGTACATCGATACGGAGGAGTTTCTGAAGTCAAAGCGCGCCAGCATTACGGGAGAAGAGTCGACGAAAGCTAAACGAAAACGGGAGGGCTCCAAAAAGGGTCCGGGAAAGAAGCCCAAACAAGATCAGCAGAGAGGTATTCGGGACCAGGCCCCGATGACCTTCACCCCCATTTCCCGGCCAATCCACTAAGTTATGGCCGCCGCAGAGATCCAGAGACTACTCCAGGAGCCCGCCAAGTTGAAAAGCCCACCCGGTAAGAGGAACCGGGACAAGTTTTGCCGCTCCCACAAAGACCATGGGCATGACACGGAGGATTATTTTAAGCTTAAGATTGCTATTGAGAAGCTGATCGAGCAGGGCCACCTAGCTGAATTCGTGGCAGTTGACAGACGACCCCGGTAAGAAACCCGGGCTCCCGAGCAACCACGACCCCTTGGGCAGATCAATGTAATCTCCGAAGGCATTTCAGGCGGAGAGGATTCACGGTCAGCCAGGAAGAGGCATGCCCGGGCATCTCGATCGGATGTTTGGTATGTCTAATCCAACCGCTCTCCCCCAACTGATGTGTTGACGTTCTCATGCGAAGACATGCTAGACCTACACTACCCCCATGATGATCCGCTGGTGGTTAAATTCCCAACCCCCCAAGGGCCCGGGAGCCTACGCGGAGACCAAGCCATCGCCCGGAGCTGTTATGTCAGGTCTCTGCACTGGGAGGCCATCGCTGAAATGCTGAATGTCCAGGAGATGGACCCGAGGGATCAGAGCGATAGAGTGGGACCGATCGGGGATCTAGAACAAGTGATGCTAGACCCGCAACTCCCCGACCAAACGGTCACCATCGGCACCCAGCTGGAGCCCGGCGTCAGGGAGAAGCTAATTCAGTTCCTACGATAAAGTCAAGATATGTTTGCCTGGTGTCATGAAGACATGCCCGAGATTGACCCCTGAGTAATGTCTCACCGACTCAATGTCAACCCAAATTCCCCTCCTGTGAAGCAGAAGAGACGGGGCATGGCCCCTGAGAGGCAAAAGGCAGTACGCGAGGAGGTCGATAAACTCGTCAAAGAGAAATCTATCCGAGAGGTCCACTATCCCGACTGGTTAGCAAATGTAGTACTAGTCAAGAAAAGCAATGGGAAGTGGAGGATGTGTGTGGACTTCACCGATCTGAACAAAGCCTACCCCAAGAACTGCTATCCACTGCCCAGAATAGATCTCCTTGTGGACTCCACAGCTGGTCATTCGATCCTCTCGTTCATGGACGCCTACTCCAGGTACAATTAGATTAGCATGTACCCTGGGATGAAGAAAAAACCTTGTTCATCACGGATCAGGGGACCTACTGCTACAAAGTCATGCAATTTGGCCTAAAAAATGCCGGGGCAACCTACCAGCGCCTGGTCAATCACATGTTTAAGGACTTGATCGGGAAATCCATGGAGGTCTACGTTGAGGATCTGTTGGTTAAAAGCCAGGAAGAGTCCGACCATCTCGACCATTTAGCCAGGGCCTTTAGCATTTTAAGAATGTTCGGGATGAGGTTGAACCCGGCCAAGTCCACATTTGGTGTCTCATCCGGGAAAATTCTTGGGCACCTAGTTAGCAGGCGGGGGATTGAGGCGAACACCGAAAAAATTCAAGCCATCTTAAACATGCGGTCACCCGGGTCAACCAAAGAGGTACAGAGTTTGACCGGGAGGGTGGCCGCACTAAACAGATTCGTGTCCCGAGCTACCGACCGGTGTCTGCCATTCTTCAAGATCCTTCGTAAGGCTTTTCAATGGTCAAAAGAGTGCGAGGAAGCGTTCTAGGAACTCAAGAAATACTTGGCATCGCCCCCTCTACTCTCAACGCCCACGCCAGGCGAGGAATTGTTCTTGTACCTGGCGGTGTCACCCTCGGCGGTCAGCTCAGCACTCATTCGAGAAGAGCATGGGATACAATTCCCGGTCTATTACACAAGTCGAGCACTTCAAGGCGCAGAAAGTAGATACTCCTGCATTGAAAAACTCACCTTCGCCGTCATCACTTCAGCTCGGAGACTTTGCCTGTATTTTTGGGCCCACGTTATCGTGGTCTTTACGGATCAGCCCCTCCGTAAGATCTTGAATAAGCCTGAAACATCCGAAAGGCTCATCAAATGGGCCTTGGAGTTGGAGGAATTTGAAGTGGTCTACAGACCCCGCACAGCGATCAAGGGACAAGCCGTAGCAGACTTTCTCGCTGAATTCACATACCCGAAGGATCTGGTAGAAGAGCTTGACCCACCAGATCTACCGCCTGGGATACAGTCAGATATCCCAACCTGGACACTATACATGGACGAGTCTTCCAACAAGCAGGGCAGCGGGGCAGGAATCATCCTGACCACACCGGATGGGATCCATCTTGAGTATGCGCTTAGGTTCGGATTCAAGGCCTCTAATAATGAGGCCGAGTACGAAGCCCTGCTGGTCGGACTACAAATGGCGACCTCAATGGGTGCACTGCAAATTCAAGGGTACAACAACTCTCAGCTCGTGGTAAATCAAGTCAATCAAGAGTATGAGGCTCGAGAGCATAACATGGTAGCTTATCTAGCCCTTGTCCGAGCAATTTCAAAGAAATTTTAGGGGTTCTCTGTCACGCGGATACCTAGGGAGGAAAACACTAGGGCCAACTGGTTAGCCCGCCTTGCTTCATCTTCTGAGTCAGACTTTCCCGGGATAAGAATAGAGTACCTACCTGAGCCAAGTGTGATCAACTCGGAATGCATAGAGGTCGAACCGGCCACCCTAGAACCTAGCTGGATGGACCCAATCATGGCATTTCTGGTAACAGGCGCATTACCAGACGGAAAGGAAGAAGCCTGTCGGGTTAAATACCGAGCGGCAAGGTACCACATAATTGATGGCATCCTTTACAAAAGGGGATTTTCTATACCGTACCTCCGCTGTGTCCACTCTGAACAGGTTCGAGCAATACTGTACCAAATCCATGAAGGGGGTGTGCGGGAACCACATCGGAGGCCGGGCACTCTCACGCAAAGCCCTGCTACAAGGTTATTATTATCCGACCATGGCCAAGGACTCTCAAGAATACGTCAAGAGGTGTGATACGTGCCAAAGATTTTCTCCCATGATCAACCGTCCAGGAGAACTTCAGACGCCAATCCTCATCCCCTGGCCATTTGCTCAGTGGGGCATTGACATTGTCGATCCCCTACCAACAAGAAATGGACAAGTCAAGTTCATTGTCATTGCCGTGGATTACTTCACCAAGTGGGCGGAGGCCGAGCCTTTGGCAACAATTACCGAGAAGAAAATGGAAAACTTCATGGAGAGGAACATCCTCAACAGGTTTGGCGTCCCCCGAGTTCTAGTTAGTGACAACGGTAGGCAATTTGACACCCCGGTATTCAGGCAGTTCTACTCGGGCTATGGGATATCCAATCACTACTCATCCCTCGAGCACCCCCAGGCCAATGGCCAAGCCGAGGTGACCAACCGGACTATTCTTCAGTCAATCAAAACGAGGCTTGAAAGCGCCAAAGGGCTATGGGCAGAGGAACTACCGACCCTCCTATGGGCCTACTGCACTACACCCCGAGCGGCAACAGGCGAAGCGCCGTTCTCTCTAACCTACGGCTTTGAGGCGGTGGTCCCCACGGAGCTTGGGTTACCTACTTATCGGGTGACAAATTTTAACGAGCTAGACAATGAAGATGCCCTAAGGGCAGAACTTGACTTGGTAGAAGATAAAATAGACCGGGCGTATCTGAAAGTGGCAGCCTACAAGCAGAGAGTCTCCCAATACTATAACAGCAAGGTGAAGCATCGCAGTTTCCAGATAGGAGATCTGGTCCTGAAGGCAGTAAACCAGTCCACAAAAGTCCCAAGCCATGGAAAGTTGGGGCCAAACTGGGAAGGTCCATACCTAGTTACCCTAGTCAACCGCCCGGGTACCTATTGGTTACAAACTCTAGACGGGCACGACCTCTCTCATCCTTGGAACGTGCAACACCTCCGCAAGTACTTCCAGTGAGGCATGACAATAATGTTGGCTAGGAACCATGTAGCTCGACCCGAGCATACCTATTCATATAGTAATAAAAGTTTCTTTTTTCACCAAACAACTCTTCTTCGTGCTTGCTTGCTTAAAAGACCACGGGGTCAGACCCCAGGCACTTAAAAGACCTCGGGGTCAGACCCCAGGCACTTAAAAGACCTCGGGTCCAAAACCCGAGGCACAGGACTTGCTTAGGTCTAACCTACAATGAGGGGCAACGCCCCCTAGGTGGCTAACGATGGCAAGTCCCAAAGGACCCTGCAACCACCCACGTTCCAGGTCGGTTTCCTACGGTCACCCCCATATACGCCTGCCTTAGTAAAAGCTTGGGGGGCAGGGCAGACTAAACAGGAAATCACACCGATCACTAACAAGGTTTGGAATCCTAACATTCCTAAGTACCTACAGAGGCCAGAGAAAAACCGTCAAGGTAGTAAAACAGGATAAAATCCTATAATACACCGGACGGGACCTTTCAGGCAGGTCAAGAAGACCAATGGTTCTACCGGTTATGATCCTAAACCATTTTCTAAGGCAGGGATTGAGATCGATCACAGTCAAATAAAAAATAAAAACTGGTCGGATGTTGGCAATCACAAAACAGGCATACAAGTACAAGATAGTAAACAGTTGATGGAAAGGATGGTCTCAAGGACCTTTTCATTAAAAACTTTGTACAGCCAGGGGGCAGTTGCAATAGCCTCCCTGAAAAAAAACACAAAACAAAAAAAGGAAAGAGAACGAGGGTTCCTACTGGTCGTCCGCAACGACCACACTGTCATCGCCTGAAGGAGCAGTCCCGGTCGGTTCAGCCGCAGCAGGCTCCCCTTCAGTAGCCTGGTCCTCCTTCCAGTAGTCGGATTCGGCCCAAGAGTAGCCAGAAATGTTCCAGTCCGGGTGATCCTCAGCAACCCGGGCGGTGAGGTCAGCGTAACCCTTGAGGAATCCAACCTCGAACTCCTCTTCGGCGTCCTTGGCCTAGGCTTCCCGGGCAGCGGTGACTTCGAATAGAGTGGCTGTGAAGACCTCAGTTTCCTTCTCGACGGCTACCCGACCAGCCTCTGCAACTGCAACCTTGGCCTCGGCGGACTTCCGAGCGGCCCACTCAGTTGAGATGGTATCCCGGGCCTCCCCTAGCTCCAGGCCCAAAGCCCTGGACTTCTCCTCCTCCATAGAGAGGGCAAAATCAGCGGACTCTTGGGCCGCTTTCTCAGCAGACAAGGCGGCCACAGCAACGGCCGGTCTCTCAGCCAGCCCGGGCAGGGTTGCCTCGGCCCCAGTCGCTATACAGCCAACCTGCAAAAGAGGACAGTTGTCAACGTTCCGAATGGAGAAGTAAGCAGCATGAAGAACGCAAAGTAACTCACCATGTGGCTGATGCTATAAAGCAGTCGATTATGGCCTCGGGACTCAGCAGAGTGCATTTGTCTATCTGACTCTGTAGCGGCCCGGGCCGGACCCTCCCACGGACATCATCCGCCGTCTCCACTACCGGCCTTGAGGATGGCCCCGCGCGGCTCGGCTCGTCCATGCTGGGGAATGAGACCCCGGTCGCTTTGGTGGTGGGAGGCAAAGTTGGTGGTGCAGCAATGGTGACTCCGGGCGTCGAGGTCACAATAGCCTCCTTCTCCGCCCGGATTGTGATCCCCCTGGTGATCCTTTTGAGTGGTTGACCCTCAACAGGGTCCTGTTTCTTTCTTTTGAGACCCGCTCGGGCCATCAGCGTCGCCTTATTTTCCTTGAGGGCCGCCGGGTTCTTGGGAGCCATTTTTGCAAAATCGGAAAAGACATAAGTCCGTTACATAATAGGCAAGGGCGGAAACTTGGAAAAATTTCTTCTTCCACCCCTGATTGTTGCTCGGGCAATTGACGATAATCTTCCTCCCTTGCCAGGCCCCCAGCGAGAAGAAGCCGGCCTCTCCGTGCACTTTGAACAGCCGGTGGGTCCATAAGAACTCCTGTAGGGTAAGTTCATACCCAAGGACTTAGGGCCATAAGGAGATGGCCCCATGAGGAATTTCCAACCGTTCAGGGCGAGTTGACCCGGGGAGATCCCAAGATAGATAAGCGCATCCCAGGCGGTCGGGTGAAGAGGAAGACGAAGGCCCGCCACAAGGGCGTCCTCGTATAAGGTGACGAAGCCCGACTCATGTAGGTGAGCCCCGTCGTCAAGCATCGCCAGGGAAAAATGGCCGGGGATGTCGTATCTCTCCCTGATCTGACCTAAGTCAGGGACATGAAGGGTGCTGACAATCCGCTCGCAGGCAAACACCACGTCAGGACTATTCAGCCTCGACCCCTCACTACCCGACCACCAAGACACCGAGGCAACGGGAACACTCTGAACTGCCTCGTCGTCGAGTATCCGGACAGGAATATTCCCCTCACTGTGTTGATCAGAGGGGGTTGCCGAAGGCGGATCTAGACTGGTATCCGGCTTTCCTGATCGTAACTGCTCGTCCTCCGACCGGGAAGACGAGTCGAAGTCAGAGTGACACATCTCTAAGTTCTGTGTGTTTGGACAAGGGAGCAAGTGGCGGCCTAAGTATGGGTCCGCAACCCCAATTTTAAGGTATAAGGGGGGCAGGACTACGAGCCTAAAGGGTAAGGTGTACAAGGTCCTGACGATCAAGTAACACTCGTGCAAAACTGATACAGGACAACCCGATCGGTTAAAGCACCCAGCTACGCCTCCTAACCTAATGAAGAAATAGAATCTGAGGAAAAAGAAATCCCACTCCCATTCTACACCCAAGGGGTTCGTTCCCTCCAGCCCTACTTCGAAGAGAAAAAGGAAAAGAAGAAGATGGAAAAGAATCGAAATTGAGGAATGGAGACATTCAAGGAAAGACGCAGAAAAGAGCTCGGGAAGCTGTGTCGGATACTTTTTCTCTCAAAACCACTCAAGGAATCTACTTCTTGGCAGCAGGAACTAGTGAAATGAGCAAGTGTTCCTTATATAGGAAGCACTGACGGTCCAGATTAAGCCAGATCTAACGGCCTGGAAACTTTCCCGCCAAAATCGCCCGACAGCTGTCACCTCGGGTACGTGGAGTGTCGCCTCAAAAGGTGTGCGCATTAAATGCATGACGAGACGGTTCGGTTACCATGTAAGCAGCTCAGTCACTCCCGTTCTGGCCTCGCTGGATCTTGATCAGGCCAATGACCAGCTAACACGTGGCTGAAGTCGGACCCGGACCACAGGGTCACCGCTCGGTCCACACTCGGGTGGACCGGTGTGGATACCGGGATTCCACCGCTTTGTTTGCTTTTGAAACTTGTTTGAAATTTAAATCAAGGAAAGAGAAAAGGGTCTGTTGAAAACAGATACAGAGTCGCCACTTGGTCTTTAAGGAACCAAGAAACCTAATTTTGACTCACCCAAACGGATAAAGGGCACTGGCCTTCGTAACCAAAGAACTTGGCTCGGGGTTTTGGTACGAGAGAGGAAGGAGCCTTTGTCGCGACTAAAACACCCTCAACTCACCCCGTCTTTCGACGGGCCTCAATTAGCATCCAAATAATCATCTTATACTATGTTTGGTTCGACAAATAATACTATGATAGTATATTACATCACATAAGAAAATTTGAAAATGGAAGATCTAAAGATAAGATATCATTCATAAGATCTAAGCCAAATATCACACAATGCAAAGTGAAAGATCACACAAATAAACCTAGGAAAAATCGTCTAATCATGTATCAAATAATCAAGACTTCCTAATCTAAAGGGGGCATGAATTGTTCTTGAAACAAATAAATCAAAGAAAACAAAGATGCTTAGCAAGCTAAAATGATGCATGTTATTCTTTGAGAAGAGAAGATCTCTCAATCCCCGGGATGGATGAGAAAGGATGATTAGATCGAGGGGAAGCATGAACGTGTGATCATGATCATTCCGTATAACCTTCTTAGATTAGGAGTTACAAAACCCTACATCTTTGCATGGATGCAATGTATGTGTCTAGAATGTGCCAAGGTTGTAGTGTGCTTTGTGTTCATGGATTCCTAGGATGACTTAAAAGTCTAGAATGTGCATGAACGGATGGATGAAATCAATATGGGATATGTACAAATGTAGTATGAACTACTTCCTAAGATATGAACTAATTTGGAAGGCATATAAGCATCAAATCAAAGAATGAAAGTTAAAATGTGCTTGCTGTGAATAGTGGACAGAACAGTAACATGATCTTGTAAAAATGGAAAAGAGGGGTTAGGAATGCTTTCAATGCATGATTTTTTATGGAGATGTTCCTTATTGTGTCTAGAATACAATCCAAAAAGCCAATATTTAATAACTATCACATATTGAGAGAAATCATATGAACAACAGAGGTCACTCAGAAACAGAGTCTGTACTGTCGACTGAAATGTTGAAAAATCTTAGAAAATGAAAACGAATGATTTAGGGGCCCATTTTATACAGAAAGTTTCCTAAGACATTGAAGTTTAACGTAAAAATAAGTTGGGACCACCCCGTTTGGAAAATATTTCTGAAAAAGAAGTTGGAAGTTAGTCAAGCTGCTGTGACAGCAGAGGCAGAATGTTTGGAAGGAATGTTTGGGTCCAAATGGACCATTTTCAAGTACTTCCAAGCCAAACCAAAAATCATGGGTGTTCTCCAATGAGTTAGGAAGACTTTCCAAGTGGCCTTGCATCTATATGTTGAGTATTGAGTTCTAGAGAAATCTTTGAACTCAGCTCACTCACTGTTTTGACTCACTGTTTTGAAGATTTTGGGGAAAATAAGATTTTCTTTCTTGAAATCAAAATGAGAGGGATTGAGGGGGGTTTTGAAATAGAGGTTTTGAAAGTGTATTTTTTTAATACTCAATAAAGATTATAGCCACTTGAAATTTCAACATCAAACTCGTCATCAAGAACCTCCAAGGTTGTTGGAAAGATTTATTTTTATTAGAACATAACTTCAATACACTTCAAGAATACCTTGGAGGTATTGAAGTTATGATCATCATCTATCAAACATGTTTTTGAGGTCAAGAGCTACTATCCATAAGGATTCACTCACCTCAAACTTCATGTCATCATTTAGATGATGAAGAACAAGTAAGTAAATAAAGAAAAATAAAAAGAAATGAGGTAAGAAGAGATGAACATAATATGAACAAGCAAGTAAATAATAATCAATGGATGATAATCAATGTGATTTTGGACTTGTAGCTTGGTGTTTCACTCATAGATTTTGACATTTAGACATGGAAGTAGCCTCCTAACTCAAGAATGCTCAAGAATGGTGATTGGGGGTGTTTGGGATGTGAAGTATAAGAGAGGTAATGGAAGAACACAAGATTAGAACTCACTTTCTATAGCAAAATAGTAGGAGGAAGCTCCTTTTCTCTCTTCTAAACCTATCTCTATCTCTCTTCTTCTCTACAACTTTTCAAGCTTTTGCACTTGGCCCCCCCAAAATGAAGAGCAATGGGGGGTTTATATAGGGCAATTTGGGGTGGTTTTGGGATTTTAGAAGTGTTCCCATTGGTCCCAAACATCTGTGAACATAAAACTACGTCGTTTTGGCTTTCAATTAATCAAATTGGACCCCCAAAAAAATTACAAAAATGGACTCTGCGAGGGTTGAGTGCCACGGCGGCACTGGGCCAGTGCCACGGCGGCAGTGGGCCAGTGCCGCGGCGGCACTGCTCCTCAGAAGCCCAGAAAATTACGTTTAGGCCCCCAGAGGTTCCGGTATTTGCGAAAAGGCCTTATTTCGTCCGAAATTCACAGAAAATGCATACGAACTTCAAATTGAGGTTGTGATATACCGTTGGAAAGGTAATGGAGTCTACTTTACATAAAAAATAGTTCAGAGATAGGTCACTTTGAAAAGTTTTGCGATATTCGCGATAAAAGCCGATTTGATCACCTTTTTCGCCTTTGGAAATTCATAATAAATTCGTTTTAAATCCAGAAATTATGTACGATATACCGTTGGAAAGCTATTGACCTCTAGTATCCATGAAAAATATTTGAAAATTGTTTTGGTGCCCCGATTCTAAAGTCAAATCTTGGTCAAACTGGTCAAACATGGGATTCCCGGGAAGTTCTGGGAACCTCTAGGAGCTCCCAGGAGTTGACGTTTTCGCTCGATTCTCTTTTAAAACTCATTTTAATACTTTTCTAATGATTCCGGTGAATTCGGATGATTTTGGTCAAACTTGGTCAAACCTGGTCAAACCTTGGTCAAACCGGTCAACGAGGACTTTCCGGGAACTTTCGGGACTTCCGGGGGTCTCTGGGAGCTGACGATTTTATTCGATTTTACTTAAAAACTCATTTTATCATTTTTCTTACGACGTAGCATGTTTCCAGAACTTTGGGACCAAATCTGGGAGTTTTCGGGCTTTCAGGGGCATTTTGGTCATTCTGAGCATTCTGAGAGACAGAACTAACTTTCAAGAATCCTTTTAAGTCTTTTTTTTATCATTGTGAACCACCAAGCTATGGGTCTCCTAAATCTGATAGCCGACAAAATGGGGTGTCTACAACCGGCGCGATCGGTCTCATCCCGGGGAAGGTCCTGACCTCGTAACCGGATGGTACTACTGAAGCGGTCCTAATTTTCAAACCTCATCTGATGGGACATCACATCAACTTCAAAAATGCGGGGCAGCTGATATGTCCAGAAATATTTAGCCAAAGTCAGACTGCCATGTTGGCATTGAAGACCCCGAAATATCTGGAATAGGCGCTTGTGGCCCATCAATCCCGAGGTCGTCAACTATGACCGTTCGGGACGTTCTAACGGCTCGAGCGTACAGCACAGCTGCTTTCCACGAGGTGCAGCTTGGCAACCAAGCTACACCACGGTTTCCTAATCCGATCAGATGACTGTTGGGAAGAATGAGCAGTTTCCTAAACCACTTAGGAAACTCCCCTAAATTTATGTAAGTCAGTTGCAATCATATTAGGCTTCCTAATCTGATTACTTACCATATACAGGAGGACTCTTGCATCTATAAAAGAGCTCGCCTACCCTCTTTACAGGGGTCGCATTCTATTAAAACGGAATACCATATTATTCTCACTCACACGCATACACCCGGTCGGTTTTACTGGGAGTGCCACCCAATTGTTGGCTCACCAGGCGTGCTGGTGATCTGCTAGTGAAGCGCACAGACGCACCCGTGGACGTAGGTCACCTCGTTATCGGGACCGAACCACACACAAACTCTTGTGTCCCTCGTATTTCGCTCTGAATTTCTCTTATCAATTTTCGGCATCATCAGTATACAATGGAACAGAATGCAAGAAGAAATTGTACCCCACATGCCTCTCCCATGACCGTCCTAGCATTTTAAATATATTAAACTAAGCACTTTCCTTGTGCCCGGATGGCAAGGCATTTGGGTGTTATACCCAGAGATTTTGTGTTTGAATCTCAAGGGAGTGGCGCCTACAACATTTGTGATTTACCTGGCTTACTAGGCTTGTAGTGTTTAGTGGGCCCTTGGGATTAGTCGAGGTGCGCAAGCTGACCCGGACACCCAGAGTTATCAACGGAAAAAAAATTCAAACTAGTCGATTGAAAGGATTAATGAATGCTTGTCTCTCTTTTACTATTTATTTATTTAATTTTTTTTTTCGATTTTAAAATAGTAGATCACAAAAAGAATTGGTCCGACGATATGAAAAATGAGCAACACAAACATCTTATCCACGTTGCAAATCCTCCCAATAACTAATGAACTCGACACTTAGCTGGTTGAGGGAGGAGCCTGCTAAAATGACCCACAACACAGATTGCCCCAAAATTCACGATGATTGTGAAAATCCCACCAAAATGCCAGATCTAACAAAAAATGCTAGATCTGATGGAGAAAACACGAGATCTGCATGACTAAATCACTAGAACTGAAAGGACGAGTCTTGAAAGAGGAGTAGCAGGATCCTATAGCAGAACGAGAAGAGAATGAGATCTAGGGTAAGAACTCGGACCAAATAAAACAAAAACACAACTCTAATGTTAAGTTTTGGTTTGTGAATTTAGAAAATAAAAGGAAAATGAGAGAAAAATAAGAAGAAAAATTAATTTCCTTATCTTTTTTCCCCATATATTTTACTTCACACTTTAATAACATCGAAAATGAAATATTTTCAAAATGTAATTGCAAAGTAAGAACAATAAAGAGAAGGAAAATAACTACAAAATTCAGTATCTTTAATTTTTATCTTAGCTTATTCGCTTTTCCTTCCTATTTTTCTCATCATTTTCATTATTATTGAAACAAAGGAAAAGAGTTCCTCTTTTTTTTTCTTTTTTTTTTCTTCTACTAAATTCATAAACCAAATAAAAAAAAATAAACGGGGATTTGCATTTCTTGGGTAAACCATAAATTCCCAATCTATGAGAGTGTGGTATCGGCTCAAAATGGAAGAATTATTAGTCCCTTCTAAATTGTACAACGTGGGAAGCTTCAGAAATTAATAATTTTAGAACATTTTAGTGAGCTGTTAAGTTTGAGATTGGATTTGAGTATGTAATTCTATACCCAAATTTGAATTTCATCAAGTGCTTTGTCATTTGGACTACATTTTATTTTTTTTTGCTCAAAACTAACATTCATTAATAAAAACCAAACATTACAAAGACCACAATACAAACATATAAAAAATAAAATAAAATAAAATAAAAAAAAAAAAAGCAAAACAACTAAAGGAACAATAGAAAGGGAATCATAAGCGACCACAGAACACTCCGTTATGTGGTACTACCAACCACTGTGAAAACATGCGGTATAATGTCAAAAGCATTTGGCAAAAAAAGAAAAAAAAAATTAAAGCATATAATTGCATTTTTATTTTCAAAGAGTTGTGGAGAGATAAGTTTGCCTTTGAATAATCATACTTTAACCCTAAACCTGTTATATGCTAATATATGTCCAACCCACAGCATAACCACACCTTTTTTAGAGCTCTAAAAATCCAAAATTATAGTGTTCTTATTAAAATAAAAAATATAAATAAAAACTACTCAGAGCAAGTACATATGCCCATAAAAGATCAAATCATGGTTCCGCCCCTGTATGGCATAATATTATGTTTTACAACAAATTGGTAACTAAAAATTCAAAAGTGACCATATTTTGAGTTATGGGGAAAGGAGGAACTGAAAAATTAAGAGGGAGAGGTCAAAGAGAGAGAAGTTCAGGAATTTGTATAAGTCTCAACGTACGTAATTTGTATGTATATATAAAATATATATGCACTAGTAGATATATTTTAAGCAGGATTTTTTTTTTTTACAAATTAATAACTTTAATGACATCGAAAGGAAACACTATAATGGGAATTATTTGCCCCATAGATAGTTTGGGAATTTGTTTTTAAACAAATGCTCTTTTGGCAGTAAACTCCATAAAGATGGACATGCATGCCCCACCCATGTAGCAACAACGAGCAAAGCGACAGAGTCGACAACTCTCCCATATTTGGACTTTCTGTTCATGAATCAAAGATTAGTATAGCTAAACCCAAAAATGAAAAAAATTAAAAAAAAAAAAAATTAAAAAGGCAAAAGGAGAAAAAGACGTTCCACAAAGTCTTCTTGGTCTTGCAGAATCAATAAAAAATAGAAAACAGCTAAACAGTCCTCCCAAGGCGGCCTCCTTGTTCCAGATCTGCTTCTCTAAACCATAGTTTTAGTTAGACCTCCCATGATCTCAATTTTTTGGGGGATCAACTTTTTGCTACATCTTTTATCAGATCCGAAAGTTGTTGAGCTTAATTGTAGTTTGATGTGTACAAAATGGCCAATAGATTGATGAATTCAGTGAAAGAGAGACTCAAAAAGACATCTAATCAACCCTCTTATGACTGCTGCAGCATTTACAGAGTCCCCAGACTTGTACGTCAACTCAAGGAAGATGCTTACACTCCACGTGTGGTATCTATAGGTCCTTTTCACTATGGCCATGAAAACCTTAAGGCTATGGAATTCCACAAATCTCGATACACCCACTCCTTATTCCAACGTACCCCAGATCCAGAACTAACCTATTCCGAATGTGTCGAAGCCATTTTGAGCGTCGAAGAAAGTGCTCGTCACTGCTATTCTGGGCATGACCAAGATCAAACCATTCTTGGTCTCGAACAAGGAAAGCTAGCTGAAATTTTATTAGTCGACTGTTGCTTCATTCTTGAAGTTCTCCTCAAATGGACAATCCCCGAAAATTATTCAACTGATCCTATATTTGGTAATGCTTGGATGATTAATTGTCTTCAACGCGATCTAGTATTACTAGAGAACCAAATACCCTTCTTTGTTCTCGAATGCGTGTTTGACCTTATAAAGGGACGCATCAAAAATTGCGAATCCTTGTCACTCCAGCAGCTTTGTGTTTCCTTCCATTTGGCATTGAATTTGAATGCACAAGCAAAACAGAATAATAATGGCGTTAGGCATATGCTAGATATCGTACGCAATTATTACGTGCCTTCATATCCTAAGACCAAACCAAAGCGCGATCATAGCTTGGAATCCATATACTGTGCCACGAAACTCAAAGAGTGCGGAATCAAGTTTGTGAAGGGCAGCTCTGAACAATTGTTTAACTTTAAGTTTAGTAGTAGCGATGGAGTTCTTGAAATCCCGTTGTTGTTGATTCAGGA
The DNA here is from genome assembly GCA_033977485.1 of Hydrangea macrophylla. Taxonomy (NCBI): domain Eukaryota; kingdom Viridiplantae; phylum Streptophyta; class Magnoliopsida; order Cornales; family Hydrangeaceae; genus Hydrangea; species Hydrangea macrophylla. The sequence goes on along the minus strand of CM066986.1, from coordinate 83,000,680 downwards.
TGCCACGGAGTCGTTGTTGAGGAACATGATTGCTTTCGAGCAATGTTGCCATGGGACTAGTCAACTCGTCACCTCGTACGTCATGCTAATGGATCGCCTCATTGACACCCCACGAGACGTTGAACTTCTAGAACAGAAAAGGATCATCGTGAATCATTTGGGCAGCGGGGAAGATGTTTCTCAACTTTTCAACAGTATGTTCAAGGAAGTAGTTTTGGAAGACTTCTTCTTCGATGCATTGTGCGAAGAAGTCAATATGTATTATAACCGCCGGTGGCCAAGATACAAAGCATTCTTGTCACGCAATCATTGCTCGAATCCTTGGACAGTCCTGTCACTCGTTGCTGCCTTTGTGCTTCTCGCGCTTGCTGCAATTCAAACAGGATACAGTGTTGGTTCTTACTATCCTCACTAATCCTCATCATCCTAGTTACTCATTCAACCTTTTAGTTTTTGTTTTGAATTCTTGTTTTGGGTACTTGAGAGATATGTCTTAGGGTGATTGAGTTTTGGTGTTCTTGGGGAGTTTTTAGTTTCGTTTGGAGTCCGTTGTAAATTTTATTGATAAAAATGAATTGGTTTCTATCCAAAAAAGGAAAAAAGAAAAGAAAAAATTGAAAGACTGGGAGTAAAAATCAGAATAGCCTTATGTTTTTGTATTTGATTATCACAATGTTATGTTGTAGGTCCAAAAAGTACTTGCAAAAAGACTCATTTTTATATATGGTGTTGATTCAAGACATGAATGCTCTATGTGTTTTCTGGACCAATCATGTGGACCAATCATATCTTCAAAATATGAACATATATACGAAGAAAAAACAGTGCATTATTTGTCCTTTGCAAAATTACTTTCTTCACACAGACCTTATCAAATCAATTGATGGAGAGCACAAAATAATGGGAATCAATGGTGTCTAGTTTTTTAAGCTAGTCAAAGAACTTAGCATTAGATGCACCATGAAGGTTAAATGAATTGAAATTACAGATCATTGATGACTTACCCTTTTTCTTTTTTAAATTCCGTTCTTCTTTTGCTTGAGAAGATTTCAAGTATCTTTTCATAATAACTACAACATTTTTTTTTTTTTTGAAACAGCAAGCAAGATTTAGTTTTAAGAAGCCAAAGAGGCCATAGAAATACAAAAACCAGACTGCCAATCAACACATGGACAAAGCCCCAAAACAGAACAAGCACCACCCCAGAACACAAAGACAAAGAATAAGAGAGGAAAAAAAAAAAAAAAAAACATGATCAAAGCAGCCCAGAAAAAACAAAAAGGGATCAATATATAGCACAACAAAGACGCCAAAAAGATAGCAACCCAACACCCTTAACAAGAAACCAGGCGGATAGCAATGACAGCCAGAAACAACAGATTGCCTTTCAAATAAACATTATATATATTGATCCAGCAGCAATGAGACAGACATAACAGAAATGGACCAAGATCCAACCTCATCCCTAAAAGCCCAAATAAAACTACAACAATTTTCAATATCCAGAAAACGCAAGCGATATTTTAACAAATACAAAATTATTATGATGTGGTTGCCATTAACCCACTAAATAGCAACATTCATTAGTCATTATTTTTTTACTTTTTTTTTTTGCCTTATATGAGAGTTGTGACTAGGAGAAGGAGCACTTTTTTTCAATATCTTGCAGGAAACTTTTTATTATCTATGTAAATGATTTTTCACATATGATACTATATATGTGTATACTTATTTCTTCCATTTAGATTGTGCTATAGATGGCCTAACTCATGACTGAAAATCCCGCTCAGAGTCTTTTGCAACCTCGTTGGGTTTTGATGCTACTTTAGGCGGCACAATTTGGATCGAGAAGTTCTTTGGGGAATTTCGGGCTTTTCAGATCAGGGTTTTCTGGGGATTTCTACCAAGATTTCTAATCCAATCCAATCCGATTTTTTTTATTTGTATTTTTTTTTTTTTTTGATTTTTCACGATTTACAATTTTGTAAATCGTAAACTAATTTTACAGTTCAAGAATTAGAATATTGTTGACCGGTCTGGTCAAAATTAGGATTTTCGTACCAACTTGCACCCTGCAGTACCATTAGGAGAGATACAGAGTGTGTTAGTGGAAGTTGTTAGTGCCCCAAATATTACTCTTGCAAAAAAACAAATATTGACTTAATATCTAAACTCCATAATGCTAATGGGTGATATTGTAATACGGTAGGCTGTTGAATTTTCTTAAAAGCTTAGTGCATGTCAACCATTTGGGTACCTCATGAATTAATTCTATTCAGACAATCTAGAAAAAAAAAATTAGAATTTCATTTCCTATGCATGAAGAACTTATTAAAAGAATAAGAATGTAACCAAATAATATTAAGACATAAATAAAGAAGTGAATTTACTAAAGCATCAATATATTATACAAGTCAACAACTCAGCAAAATAAAGACTTTACAAAAAAAATTCAATTTTATTTTTATTTTTTTGTTGTTGAATTGGATGTTAATAAGAACCCAATTTTTCCTAAATTGTAATAATCCCCTAAAAGAACTGCACTTTCTTTTTCCTAGTAAGGCTAAAAAAATCGAATCTAAGATCTTCAATGGGCAATGCTAGGGGCACTAACAACTTCCACTAACACTTACTAACACACTCTATCTCTCTCCTAGTGGTACTGCAGTGCAGCACTAACAACTTCCACTAACACTTACTAACACACACTATCTTTGTTAGTGCCCCTAGCATTACCCTTTTTGCAATGGGTTAATATAACTAGCACATGTTATTGACTAGTTTGACCAAATGAAAAAGTAGAAAAAAAACACAAGTTGCAGAAGCGATAAGCATTTGGCAGTTAGAAAGCTTTTGAGGCATCATAAGCCAGCTAGGGCTGTCCAACAAAAACCGAACCCGACCAAAACCGACCCCACCCGACCGAACCCGACCCCACCCGACCCCACCCGTGACTGTTTGGTTGAGTCACGGGTTTCACAAGTCAAACCCGAACATGTTTCGGATGGATGTCGGTTTCTCCCTTCAAACACCCGACTATACCCGACCCGACCCGACTGTACACAACATGATTAAAAAATATATATTTTTTAATTACAGACTATGCAATAAAACTTTGAATGTGCATGTATATATATGTATGTATATAATTTGTGTGTTGTATAGCTCTATAGCGATTGTTCTTAAGTTTTTCTTCAGATCTATAATTTGTGTGTGTGTGTGTGTTTTTTTTTTTTTTTTGGTTTATAAATCTATCATCTACACATTGTTGTTTTTACTTAACTGAATGTATAATTGTTTTTATTTTACAGATCTATAATTGTTGTTCCTCATAATTTTAGTTGTTCTTTACATTGTACAATTTTTCTTCACTTTGTTGTTTTTAGTCGGGTTTCACCCGACCTAACCCGAAACCACCCGAACCCGAACTCACCCGAACCCGATGGATGATGAGTGGATCACGAGTGAGACAATTCTAACCCGATCATGTTTCGGATGGATGGTCGGGTGAGGGTCAAACTCGACTCACCCGACCCGTGGACACCCCTAAAGCCAGCCAGCCAGGGGTTGGTTATGATTCAAGAATCCAAACTTGAATCAGTTAATTCTAGAATAATCAGGCAACTTGGGGAAAATCAAAGGATAAAATGGAATGGGCAAAGTCGAATGGGGCATCGGGAGGTATCATTTGTCTTTGGAAGGCAGATATGTTGTCAGTCAAGGAAACCTTTGTAAACCCTCGTTTTGTGGTCCTTAGAGATTGCTGGGTGGAATCCAATTTTGATTGTGTTATTTGTAATGTGTATGCCCCAAATGCGGATTCTGACCGGAGGGCTCTTTGGGATGTGCTAAAAGGAATTAAAATTCAGTTTAATATACCTTGGTGCTTTGTGGGAGATTTCAATGTTGTAAAGAATGCTCGGGAGCGAAGTGGTGGAAACTACAATATCGGGGCCAGTATTTATTTTAGACAATTTACCTCAGATTGTGAACTAGTTGATCTAGAAATATTATCAGGAAGCAAGTTTACTTGGTCTAATAATAGGGAGGATTGTTGAATGAGCAGATTAGACAGATATCTGGTGACAAATGAGTGGATCTGTCAATTCCAAGACCTTTCGACATTGGTGTCCCGAGGCCTTCCAGATCATAATCCGATAGTGTTGGGATCTAGAAGTATGGATTGCGGTCCCATCCCATTTGAATTCTTTGATCATTGGTTTGAGGATAAAAAGGCAATGGAAATTATTGATAACGCTTTGAAGAAGCAATTGATCGGGTCTTTTGGATTTATTGGCAGAATCTCAAACCACTATATCAAGCTCATAGGGCCGAAAGGGGAAGGTTAATGGGAAAATTATGGAAAGCATACAGAAAGGAGGAATCAATGTGGCGTCAAAAATCGAGATTTTGGTGGTTCAGAGAAGGCGATAAAAACACGGGCTTCTTTCATGCTACGATTAATAATAGGATTAGGAGGAATTGCATTGTTAAAAGAGTAATGCTAGGTACACCTAAACGGATACCTAAACTATCCACTGCTGATGTGTCATGATATTTTGAAAAATAATTCAAACTTTTTTTGGTAACTGATGAATGATTTTAGAAATCCACATCAGCAGATGGATAGTTTAGGTGATCCATTTAGGTGTACCTAACATCATGGCCGGCCCAAAGGGGGGGCCAGTGGGGCAACCGCCCCGGGCCACCAAAGTTCATCAAATTTTGAGGGCCTCCATAAAATTTTTATAATTATATTTTTACCATGAGATTTTTTTAGCATTTTACATTAGGTCTCCCTTAATCATGTTTAAGCCTCTCCTCAACTTATGTTTAGGCCCCAAAGGGGCCCAATGCCCAATTTAGTGTCATCAACTATATATATATATATATATATTGATATACATATATGTAAAATTCAAAAGCAAAAGCCCCTAGAATTTTGAAAATTACACTTTTAGTTTAAGTATTTTTTGAGTTTTAGAAATAGGTCTCCCTAGAATTTTGAAAGACACCATACAATATTTAAGTTTCACAAGTAGACTCATATTATAAGTACACCCCAAAAAAATCGCCAATTATGTATAAGTAAACCCTAAAAAAATAGCCAATTATGTATAAATAGACCCCAAAAAAATTGCCTCGGGGGCGCTGCCCTCGAACCTCCGAATAAGGGGCCTCACTTTTAGTAGTTTGTCCCGGGCCTCCAAATACTCGGGACGGGCCCTGCCTAACATTACTCGTTCATGATGGGTTGGAATATTCGAATCCTAAGTTGGTTAAACAGATTATTTTTAATCACTTTAGCCAACGTTTCACTCAAGGTGATGAAATCAAACCTCAATTCCCTATGGCAAGAGTTCGTACTTTGTCATCTAAAATGTCATGCAATTTGGAAAGAATTTTTACAGAAGTTGAAGTTTTGGTTGCAATCTCGGAGTGTGATGGGGGCAAGGCTCCAGGCCCGGCATTTGCTATATTTTGTGGTTCGGGCATGCCAAAGTCTTGTGAGGTAGACCCAAACTTGTAAAAACAAAATTTCCTAAAACTACTTGTGTGATTAATACACAAGGTTTCATAATCTAACTTCTAAGACGCGATTGTGCGAATAAGTAGGAAAGTACCCTTATTCTAGGTCCCTAGACAGTGTTGAAGCACACAAGTCCAGCAAGTGATGGAAAAGAAATAACATAAATTAAATAAAAATAGACTTTTATTTAATTGTTGAAAAGAGATTACAAGATTGCCAGAAAACTATCCTAAGAATGCTAAAAATGCTGTTTAGGTTGCTTTTGGATGCGGTGTATCGAGAGAGAGACGCAGTGTGCCTTAAATGCTTGTCGGCCGGCTGTATTTATAGGCCTGAAGCTGATAATGGTAAGAAAAGAAAAAGGTCTTCAACCATAATCTGATAAAAAATACCAGATTTATCTCCATAATGTGGAAGTAAATAATATTTTCCATAATCTTGTATTTGGCCCTTGATGAATCTGGTCCGATTATGGTCTTGAAACGTCTGACTTCCCAAGCAAGCAAAAGATATACTTCCCCAAAAGTGATAAACTTCAAATATTCTCATTATCTTTCCATTCCAAATCTTAAATACTATCCCTTCCTAATCAAATAAATTTTCCATAATATGGTAAGATCTTCCCTTATCAATATATATCACATAGAAAATTTGTAAGAATGGTATATACTTCTCAAAATCTGATTGATACTTTGATAATATTACCATAAGTGATAATATCATGAATTAATGATATCACAATATCATATATTAATATCTCATAGGGGATCCACCGCATATATATATATATATATATACTAGTGGAGGACTGCGTGCGTTGCACGCAGCGGTGCCCGTGCCAGTGGTTTTTTTTTTGGTTTTTGCTTTGATTGGTTCGCAACAGTTGGTTTTATTGGCAGTTTTTCATGTAAGAAAAGGCACATGGATAAGTGAATCAGAGTATATGAAGATTGAAGCTGTAGAAAACAACTATTTGGGTAATTTATCAAATGGAATAACAAAAAGCAGAGGTATTATCAGTAGGCACATATCAGCACCACCAATCAGTTGTCTTTGTCTCGTCTGTCTTTCTTAATGTAAATAAAGGTCATTTCAGTTAACCTAGTTATGGAATCATCATCATCGGGTATTATGACAAGCACTGTCTGCACCGAACCAAAGCTCCTACTCTGATAGCCATTTGGATCTTCCATTAAAAGAGTAGCAATAGTGTGCCTGAGAATGGGAGAGTAAAGAGATAGTGTTGGAAAGAAGTAAAAAAGCAAGAATTTCAACCACTAAAGAACACCAACGCTGTTTCTAGTAGCTTCAAAGAAGCAATTTTGGTTCTTTGTGAAACCATTATAAACTTGATTCTTAGGAAAACAAGTTCAAAAGTGAGACTGCAATAATAATACCAAACAAGCCTAAGATATAGAACACAGATTGTGTACGAATGATAAACAATAAAAGTAAACTTGAACATCACGTTCAATATGAAACCATTATACAGTTGATTCTTAGGAAAACAAGATCAAAAGTGAGACTGCAATAATAATACCAAACAAGCCTAAGATATAGAACACAGATTGAGTACCAATGGTAAACAATAAAAGTAAACTTGAACATCACCTTCAATAGTCACCATCCAGGCTGGGCACTATCATGGTTTTGTCGTCAAGAGTAGCAACCCTGCATTAAAGATCATAAAGGTCACCCAAAAAAGGGGTTCGTTAATACCAATAATATCCAGCTATCAACAATCAATATGTAGCACCAATTAGAGAACAGGGAACACTATTGTGAAGATCTTACACAGGTTGCTCAGAAGCCTTTGCTCCGGCCCAGATGAGAGAGTAGCTGACTCCACCACTTATTGGTGAAAACAAACCAATAAAAATTGCATAAATGTGGTGGCTTCCCTTAATGTATGAATCACTTGGTTCCCTGGATTTAGAAAGCCTTCCTGCACAAAATCCATAAATAACTCAAAAAATTTCAGTGAGAGAGAGAGAGAGATGGGTTGGTTCTGGTCAGTAAAATGCAATTGCACTTACCTCGTAAATCAACAAAATAAATTCAATTAAAAACTTATCAACTTAAATAGATACATTTCTTTGTTCAGTTAAGCTTTTTAACACAAAATACTGTAATGGTTACAAGTGCATATCCTTGGTGTGAATGTCTGGCTTTCCTACTCTAGATTCAGAAGTGTGGCTCATCCTAATCTAGAGAGGTGTCACCCCTCAACCTACTGCTTTTTCCTATTCTTTGCCTTCTCTATTATCTTTCACCCATCTTAGACATTTTTCTGGGACCACGTTCTTTTGATAAAGGTTATCCGGACTCTGGCATCACAAAGACTAACTTTCTGGTAGGAAAAGAGAAAAGGAGACTCAAAATCAATCCAACATAAAGAACATAAAGTACATATAAATGACATGGATCAGAAATAGAGAAGAAATGCTGATGATAGAGAAAAAGATCTAAGAATTAATAAAAACATAGACTTCTAAACTGTTATCCCACTTTATCCAATTTCCTCAATCTAAGGACTGTCTGTTATCAGTATCAAATGTTCTGAGGGTTTCATTAACTCACTCCTGTACCTTGTATTGCAAGCCTTGGCCGGAAAATGAAGAGGACACCGAAGAAACTGCAAACAAGAGCTGAAAAGCAGACAAGGATTCCAGAAGAAATTAATACCCATGCCACAAAAGGAAAGTAAAAATAAAGAAATAAGATTTTGAATCATTAGTTGACGAAAAGTAGTTCTGGGAACATGGATAGTTCCTCTAGCTTTCGTGTTGTAAACAGAAATGGTACTATGACACTCCGAGAGAGAGAGAGAGAGAGAGAGAGAGAGAGAGAGAGGATCTTCGTAGAATATTAGACAATTGTAAGGCTGGAATATGAAACAAGGTTTACTAACACTCATAAGATCTTACCTCCTATTTTCGCAATTTTCAACTTCTCATGGAAACTTATTCTTTCCACAATTGAAGTCATAATTGGAGTCGTAAAGCTTATTATAATAGCTTGAGAGAGAGGTAACCTCTGAATGCTGCAAATGGGAAAAGTGAAATATCTTGTTCATTACCACTCAATCAAATCCAAAAGGATAGAGTGAGGGGGGGAAAAAAGGCTGGTATTAGATACAATCTAGAAGTTCAGCTTACCAGTAAATAAAACGCAACAAAGACAGGAACCCCATGACAGCTCTTGACACCAAAAGGCTCCTAACATTCGTTTGTCCAAAAATTGACTGTCCGCTCCTTCTCAACCACATAAATGACAATATCAAGATGATTGTACATCTTCAGAATGCTATCTGAAAAAGAGGAATTGATTGAGCTGTCATTACAAAATTGAAATTATATGAATTGGTGGTGAATTTTATATATGCTGCCAACAAAAGATCAAATGGAATGGAAGGAAATAAACACCTAGGTATGAGTCGTACGACCACAGTAAAGTTTAAGACACGTGTCGAAGAAAACCTTTGTACTATATTCCCTTCATATAAGTCTAAGATTGGTGATAGATCAAAACTGGTGACATAAAGCTACAATATAATGCCCTAAATCCTAATGGATTTAAAGCATTAATTGCAATTATCCTACTCTTTTATTACGGGAAAAACAAAAGACGAAAAGAATACAGTCATCTCACTAAAGTGGCAAACAATCAGGAAAACCACTACTGCTGTAATTTATGCATTCAAAAGGTCTCCAAAGCCTTGATTCCTACCATTGTGCCTTTGGATGATTTAAGTTTTCATTATAACTCATTCAACAAGTATTGAGTCTTAAGTCAGTACAAAGAACGGTCACACTGGTTTTAAAGAAGAAAAAAAGCTAGTGTACATCTGCATTGCTCAATGATTTAAGCCTACACCCAACTATTTGCCCTCATCCAGCCAACCCATGAACTACAGCAGATAGAATTACAAGTCTTGTAAATATGTATACGCAATTTTGATACATTTCTGCTATTACCCTCCAAAAATTAACCAATGTTGTATTTCGAATATCTCACAGATATATAAATGCATAAATGTGATAAGCAAACTTCAACTCCAAATCTTGAAACTTAACCAAGTATAAGGAAAAACTTTGACAAGTGACTACACTATTTTTCAGGAGTACGAATTTGTGATTACAATGATACACTGGAAGCCATGTTCAGTTACACTAAGCCCCGTGATAGGGCCCACCAATACAAATATAGGAACCACAATAGGAAGCCCAATACCAATCGTGCAACTGAACTTCCGATTGTGGTTCCAAATTTGCCTATGTCAAATCAAGTGACAATAAGGTACAAGTGTTGGAAGATATGACAAAGAAGACCCTTCGTGGATTTGATGAGAGAATCCCTTATTATGGCTTGATTGGTTCTTATTTAATGGCATGTAAATCTTATAAGAGTGATTAGTCTGATCACATCCCTAAATATGTGTCAAAAGATTTAAAGAATTGAATTGAAGAATATCAAAGATGTAGCATTGGGGCTTTTGGTTGTGGTTGTAGGTCCTCTGGACTGAACCAAGTTAGATTTCTTTTTGTTCCCTCTTCTCCCTTCTTCTTCTCTTTCATGCCTTTTCCATTCTTTGTTTAGTTTTAATATTACAAAATTCAACATGGTATTAGAGCGGGTCGATTTTGCCTGGGTCATATGAACATATATAATAGGATTCTGCACATGAAGAGATGCTTGCGTAACATGAACAGACGTGGATCAATTTCACTCTTTTTCTGGTAGTTCCTTTAACCAAATCCAGGTGTCTCGTAGAAAATTTAATACCACAAAACTCATATTAAATGTCCAGGTGTTTGGACCTTGGGTAGGTAGAACAGCAAGTAAAGACCTCTTTCGTCTTAAAACTATAAAAAGAATTCATGCAATAAATATTTTAAGAACTCACTGACCAGAGAAAGTATGTGAAAGGACTTCCATGATATAGTAGATAGTAGATGACAAAACCGTGCATAGCAAACCAGAGTACCTACAACCACTCCATACCCACAAAATTAACTGTGTAATTGGTGATATCTCTGATTCAGCTAATCTCATTACTTGCTCCTGCAGATATATACAATTATGACCCGATTAGTGTCTCCTACTTCGTCTCAAATCCTTGAATCACAAAGTTAAAAGAAAAAGAACCCCACTAAGAAATCAAAGCCATCAGATTAGGACCAAAAGTATCTAGCAAGGTAAGGTCAAATGTGAATCACAAAGTTAAAAGAAAAAGAACCTCATTAATAAATCAAAGGCATCAGATTAGGAATTTAGGACCAAAATTAGCTAGCGAGGTAAGGTCGAAATGTGATTTTACATCAGCTCAATGCATCCTTATTATAAACATGTCTGAAAGACCCACAACTGTGAGTTTCAAACTGCCATGTATTACCATAATTCAACAATGCCCTCACTTGATGGATAGCCCTAGAATTAACCCCAAAGCCCAGTAAATGCTACATAGCTTTAACAAAATAGTTAAAATTAGGACTAAACCAGAAAAAAAAAATGAATCAGTGAATTACTGAAATGCCAAATACACCAACTCCAATAATATTGCAAAATCTTCCCCAAGGTACTACCCAATAACCCATTTCATAGCACAGGGAAACAGACACAGCAAAGTTGGAGAAACAGAAGATTGATATTCACCTACCAGTAGTTAAAAATTGTGATTACAATTAAAGCAGCTAAAATTGGTAATCAAGTAACCACAATTTGAAAACACTGATCATCGAATAATTAACACAATGAATTGAATTGGTTTTTAAATTACCCTATTGGGTTTCAAGAATCCTGAAGCAACAAAAGATTGATATTCACCTAACAGTAGTTAAAAATTGTAATCATAATCAAACCAGCTAAACTGATAATCAAGTAACCACAATTGAAAACGCAGATCATCGAATAACAGATAACATAATTAACAAAATGAATTGAAATTCCAAAGTGAGATTGCAATTGAAAGCTCCAGAAGAGCATTAACCAAATAGAGATATCCCCAAAATCAAGGTTCAAATAAAATGTTAAAATTGCCTGTATCTACCCAAAAAAATGTTAAAACCAATTATACATAGTTCACTTACTAAACGTGACTTGGTTAGGCTGATTGTGTAACCAAATACAGAATGAATAGTCACTAAAATGAGAATTCACACATTAATAGATCCCTAATAGTTTTTACATATTAAAAGCCTTTTCATAATGTTTACTTATTTTTTAAAAACACCGCAAAACGTTTATGTAGATCTATTATTTGGACCCCAAACCTATAATTATTCTTAAATAACACAACATAACTTGTGTATATATATATATATCTATTATATCAGTAATTTTATTGAAGGAAAAAATCTACCTAGTCGTCCACTTAGCCCCTAGGCGCTAGGCCCTCCTCAACCGCTCGATTATCGCTAGTGATTTTTAGAACATTGTTTCAAGTATTCAAATTGGCTGCATTCAGTGATTTTTATTTTTTGTTTTTCTTTTTTCCAATAGAACTTTTTTGCAAGTTTTCATAGGTTTTGGGTGAAGAGGCACATTATCAAAATTGCTAAATAAAAAGGCTATAACTTTTCAGTTTTTAGCACTTAATTGGGTTATTTGTATGCAGTAAAATCGATTTTCAACCAATGTCGTTTCTTGCTTTTCAATGTTGTTTCCGAATATTGCGGCATGTACTTCAGTTTCGTGATTGTAAATGTATTTAGTTCCCAATTCTTCTTCACAGATAAAATTGATAGATACATAATGTAAATTATTTGAATATGTAGATAATCATAAGAGGACATTCTCAGCGGGTTTTTTTTCCCCTTGTTTTGAAGACATACCTGTGCGTCAGCAAGTATCACCTTCTGGAATCTTGTGGGTGTTGATCCAGGTTCTTTGATTTTTGCTTCTTTGGGTTCTTGTTTCTGTATGACTTGTACATGTACTTGTTGCCAACTCATTGATTTATCCGTAGTGTCTTTGTTCATCTGTAGTTTAGGCGCCATGGTGCTGCTGGTATTTTGCTAAATACAACGAGGAAATATGATGCTTATGTTAAACAAGTAAACAACAAGCAGCTTTGTTGGTTGTTTGGTTTTTTTTTTTTGTTTGTTTTTTGTTTGTTTTTTTGTTTCAGCAAATTGTTAATAATATCAAGTTACAGTAAATATTATCAAGAGTGAGCTAGATGTAGAATTTCTTTATATACAATGTTTTGTGTTCGTGTGGGTTCATTTGTAGATGTGTTAATGGGCTGAATTAATACTTTAACAGATGATGCATTTGTTGCTCTTGATAATGCTACATATAATTGTCCGTGAGAGAAAACTGGTTGTTTTAGATATATGCCAACTTGTTTTAATGTTTGTCCTTGAGCTTTGTTAATTGTCATTGCAAAACATAGTTTTATTGGAAATTGAGTTCGTGTAAATTGAATGGGATATTTTTCTTTTTCAGATGGTTGTAAAGGGATTCTTGGTATAAAAACCATGTCACCTTTATGATCGCCAGTGGCTATTTCTGCACATATTATATTTCTGTTAAATTCACGACAAATAAAACGTGTTCCATTACAAAGTCCTCTTGGTGGATCTATATTTCGGAGAAGCATGATTGGAACATTTTTTTTCAAGTGTAAGGTGTAAGGTGGAAGTCCAGTTGGAGTTAAGGAGTTGAGAAAATCTTCATATTGTCCTTGTTCATGTGGGTCAATAGCTTTGTCTATTGCAATATATTCAATTTCTTCACCTGGGAAGTTATTGATTAACAAAGTGTTCAATTCATCTACAGTGTCGTTTTTAGGTGTTAATATAGCTGAAGACATCATCATTGATGGGTTTTCATTATATTTGTCTAGTTCTGGAAACACGGCTGTGGTTAGATTCTTCATTGAATCTGTTGTATTCGCCCAAGGGATGATCATTGATTGTGGTATTTGTATGCGGTTTTGGTTGTCAAATATTTCAGTTCCATTGCCAACTCGTAATAGAAACATACTAAATGAAGGATCTGATTGTGCTCGCATGTTTGTTGTTAGTGTTAATTTTGTTAAGTAATTCCAAATTGGAGATTTGAGTAAACTGGTGTTTATTGTTTCTTCACGTGATGCTTTTGGTACTACTGGTAGTACTTGTCGAAAATCACCACCAAATACTACTATTTTGCCTCCGAATGGTAAATTGCAGTCGTTTATATCTCTTAACATTCTATCAGTTGCTTCTATGATTTCTCTTCTTGCCATAGGTGCTTCATCCCATATTATTAATCTACAAAGCTTTAGCAGTTTGCCAAGATCGCTTTGTTTGCTGATGTTACATGTCATAGTAGAATCTATTTGTATAGGAATCTTGAAGCGAGAATGTGTTGTTCGTCCTCCTGGAAGATTAGAAGCAGCTACTCCTGAAGATGCTGTAGCAAGAGCTAAGATTTTTTTTGATCTAACTGTGGCTAAAATTGCACGATAGAGAAATGTTTTGCCAGTTCCACCTGGACCATCTATAAAAAAACATTCTGGTGTGTTTGTTAAAACATTTTGGACTATTTTGTGGTAAATGTCACTTTGTTGTTTGTTTAAAAGAGATATTGACATTAAATCAGTTGCCGAGGGAATAATATTTTCTTTATCTTCAATTTCTTTGCACTTTTCATTGTGTGTGTCTTCAAAACCTAATGGTTTTGTGATTCCATATTGCTCAATATTTTTTCCCATTGATTCAAGAGTTGTATTTATATTTCTTAACGTTTTGTGATATCGTTGTTTTTGATTTAATGTTATATCGTTTTCATAATCTTCAGACATGTATGCTTTATATTTTTCCCATAATTGTTGTGGATTTTTGGGAATGCAGTAAACTAATATTGTTGCAAATAGCCGGCGTAAAGAGTTGGGCATTTGATAAAGAATTGTTCTTGTAGGCATTCTTCTATGCTGTTATCAGCTTCAAATAAATTGAGTGAAATAGTTCCTTCTCGGAATGTTTGTAGTGTTTTTCCTTGAATAGTTTTTAAGTCGTCGTAAGATTTTGGGCCTCGAACATGGTTTAATAAAAGTCGAAGAAAATATCTTTCGCCTTCAGTTGGACTTGCTGTAATGATACGTCCAATGGCTCTTCCTTTTTTCCTTTCGGTCCATCTCTTATCTTCAAAGATCCAAGTAAAATGTTCGGGGAATTCTCGATATAACAAGTTTTTAGCTTTAGCAGTAGCATTTGTTCGGTTCATTAAGAAGAATTGGGTAAGCATTGTTTCAGAGTAGGTATCGTTGTTTGCAATATATGTTAGATTTGTTGTTTTTTTAAATGTAATCATCTGTGAATTTGGTAAATGAAGTTGGAGTTTGATAACTGGGGGAAATATTTCATTCATAGAGAATCTATAAATTCGCCACATTGCTTCAGGAGCAGAAATCCATCGAGCTGATTGAAATTGTTGTAATTCGTCAATTGTGTCAAGGTTGTATTTTCACTTAAATGGAATGAAATTCTGTCATGCCCTTTGTAGATATATTTATATAAATATTTGACAGCTTTGATTGTTGAGCAAATTTCTACATTAATATGACAGTTATATTTGGCTAGTAAGTAAGGGTTATATGGAATTACCCATCGATTGTCAATAATTTGATTTCGTATATATGCGTGTTTTCCATCTTCTCGTCGTCTATAAATTGGGTACGATTTATCTCCAATGGTAGTGATTTCATTGAAGGATTTAGGATAATGATTTTTACATGCTCCATTTTGCATGCATACGTTTGTTTTATTTAGTATCCCACATGGACCATGAATCATATGTTTTAATACCATTGAATTTAAATGAGGTTGTATTTGAGTATTAGGTAGTTCAGCAGAAACCAAGGAATCATATTGCTCGGATGATCTAAGTTTTGATTCTTTTGCTAATATCAATAGAAAATGTACATGAGGTAAGCCTCTTTTTTGGAATTCAATAACATATGTATATGCAGCTACTATTCCAAATATTTTCTTTGTAATAAGATCGTGTTTTAGCTCTTGTAGTTTACTATGAAATATACGAGCAATTAGGTCGGGTCTATTTTGAGCTTCATCTGTAGGAGCTAATTGTTGGGTAATCTCAGGCCAAGAAGGGTTACATGTCATTGTTAGGAAAATATCAGGTTTGCCATATTTTTGTACTAAGCTCATTGCATCAATGTAACGTTCTCTCAAATCTCGTGGACCACCAATAAAGGAACTGGGTAGAACTATTCTTCTACCAATTGTAGTAGGATTTGTTTCTCCTTGGGCTATACTGTCCATTATTCCTTGATATAAATCAGCGCGAATTACATTTTGATTTAATCTGAAGTAATCTAATCTTGATGTTTCTATCTTAATGTACATATCAACAACAAATTGTTGGAGTAAACGTCCTGAATGTAGTATTATTGATGTAATATTAGGTCTTATTTGTAGTTTGTAACAATAATATTCTCGACATGAAATAGTTCCTCGTTTGCTTTGATTTCCTTGGAGCACTGCACATTGGAAAAGGAGGAAACGCATTCAGTGACAATGATTGCAATTTATCTACTTATTTAATCTTAAGGTTAAATAGTACCTATTTCTTCGTTATCTACGATTGTACTTGCTGTCGTCATTGTTGCTGGATTTAAGAGAGCCTCCGTAGTAAATGTATTGTTGTGGTTTTTGTTGGTTGTGTATTTGATACCTTCATGCCATCCAAGTTCACCGAGAGGGAAAAGTAAAGGATATTGTAGTGGATCGTAACAACCATAATAATACTTGACTGTTTCGCTATGGCCGTCATGTTTGTGTACGATAATATCACGTTCTCTATAATTGTCATTGTTGGTATGTTCAATCCACATAGCTGCTACTTGTGAAACCGTAGGATGGTTGTATACTCTTTGGTCTAAATCTGGAGTTGCTCGTATTACTATTTCATATGTGTCTAGGTTTTCAACGTCTTGTAAATTTTTAAAGAAAGTTGTGTATGGATTTGTAGACATTATGGACATTAATCTTTTGATAATACAAGGATTAAATTTGTCATATTGCATTGTACGATGTTCTAATTCATGATCTGTATCGTAGAAATATAATTGTAAATAATTTGGTTTCGAATTAGCTGGATATAGATCATTAATGAAATGATATACTTGTCCTTGAACTCTAAATGTATAGATTCCTTTGGTTTTATTACATAATTCTTTGTCATAATTAATGCCCATTGAAGTAAATGCGAATTTATTGTTATACGATCGGACATATTGACGAAATGATTGGCTTTCATCTGTATTTTCAGTGTATAGATGGTATAAATTGTTGCCAACATTATCTGGTTGAAGTGCTATTTTCCCTTTGTTGCAACAAAAGTTTGCACTTTCATGTTTAAATAATTTGGCCTTGCAAAATGTACATGTTGTCGGTGAAGGTAGGATGGAAGGATGTGTTGGCACAATACATTTAGAGTTCTTACTTGTTGGAATGTCTTCTAACTGTTTTCTTTTTTTCCCTCTGTTGTTTTGACGTTGTGCTGCATATCTTTTCTTTTGTATATTGGTAAAAGTTGAATATATTGTAGAGTCTGAAATATGCTCTTGTATTTCTGTGGTTGATGGCATGTTATATGTATGAAGCTGCAAGAAATTCACAGTATAATGGGGTGTTATTAGTTGTTTTTTCCATTATGTTTACATAAGACCACATAAAACCTATCAATTTCACAAGCAACTTTCATAATATTAAATATTTTTATTAATAAAAGTTGTACTGGCTAAATATGATGTTTGTATAGTATACTTTATGATATGCAATCAATTCAATCCTATGTTTATGTATAAGAAGTAGTGCACATCAAATTGAAGGAAATATGAGGTGAAACTGTGGTCAACCAAATAGAAAGTATAGTTATACTAAGTAATCCAATGTATGCATAAACTACAAGTTGTATAGACAAGCAAATAAAGGGAAGTTAAAAATCTTAATAGTTGTAGAGATTGTTGAAGTGAACATGCATTTAGTGTAATAACTAACATAGTTGACAAGGTAAAATGCTCGAGTAAATTACATATGGTTTTTTTTTGCCCCCCTATCATGGTAACAAATTAACATATACATATTTGTAGTGTACCTGGTTAAGGATGGCTCAAATGCTAGTTTTATATCTTGGTAGTGGTGTACCTGTAAAATCGAAGTAACCAACGAGTAAGATTTAATCCTAAAAGTAATGGATTTAATAGTGTAAAAGAGAGAGAATAAAATCAGTTGCATTTAAAATAAAACATGGTTAAAAGTTAGTATTTTCCCTCTTGTTTTCCGTTAATAGCTGAACAAAGTATACATTATATTAAATTATTATAAAATGTGAGAATACTTTAGTTAAGTGATGTTTAGTAAAGATTTTGGTAGCCCACATGTAGTAGAATGAAGAGGGGGAAAAATCAACACTCTTCCTAAAATAATTCTTCTTAATATGTTAAGAACAAGCATGGCTCAACTTTAGGAACATAACATTGACTCTACATACCAAATGTCAAAGTACTATAATCTACAAGCCATGCCAGTTAGTGGTGCCAAGTATTATCAGAGAAGGGGTCAGGCTTAAAGTTTTAACATATCTTATCAAAATCACAAGTGTGTACAGATTTGGACGAACTTACGGAATCATTGTCGAAAGATTTCATCTCATTCTCAACAACATTGTACTAAGTATTATTTTCAAGTTATAGATCCTCAATTATCAAATTCCAAATACGGAAATTTGCACAGCCCTATAGTTTTTCATCTTTCTTTTTGATACCTTACAATGCTTAAGCCCAAGTTGTTAATAGTAGCCCTCTTGATTCTACATATACCAGATTAACTTTTTATATTTATCCGATGTGGGACGGGATCTCACATATTCTTTCCACATATAGTACTCACTCAAGAAGTAAGGATACATGAACTCTTACCACACCAGATCAATCTCAACCAAGTACACTAATAGTGGTTAAGGAATTGGCTTTGCATTAGAGAACTTGATCTTGAATTAGTTTGGGTAAAGAGGCTAAATAGATCGAGTTTTATCCCTGATACATATTTTGTAAGACAACATACCAGACAATTCTGTGACTTACTGATTTCATTGACATATTTCAAATCATGTATTATTATTCTATATAGAGACACTAAAATGGCAATAGAAACACCACCAGTACATAATAGCACCAAACAGATTAACATTGTTTATATATCAATAAAAGAGAATGCATATCCATTTTAAGATAAAATTCATTTACTTTGAAAGTGTTTTGTAAAGCTTAGGAAGGCCAGAATGTAAGTTGGGGCTTGAAAATTTAAGACACTTTTGTAATATCCTATTAATCTATGCCTTAAGCTTCAAAATGTGGTTTCTCTTATTGTTTTATGCAGCAGTACTTACTTGGATCTGATTCAAACACTCTTTGGGGCCTTGTCTCTATTTTCTTCACACAAGTAATTAAGAAAATGGGAAGTGTTGTGATACAAAACGAATATAGAATTGTACATCTAAAACTTTTAAATCTATATCACCTAGTTACAGTTGCAAACTTTCTTTCCAATGAGAAGGTATTGCAACACTGTAGGGTTTTTTTTTTTTTTTTTTATAATTCTAAGGCAGAAATAGAAAATAAAATACTATTTAGTCATTTCAAGTTAGCTCGTGTTTTTTGAACAATGACTCAAAACTTCCAATTGCAGAAGACACAGAACCGAGTTGGATTGAGAGAGAAAATGGGGAAAGAAAATAAAAAGCAAACAACTCCTCTAAATTGTTGAATTGGGTTTCAAAACTAATATGGGTTCGTCCCCAAATTGAAACTGGGACCACAAAGCAAAACGCAATAAGATCAAAAGAGAAGAGAAAAATGCCCACAGCCCACGAATATAGTATTGAGATTGAAATTCAAAAATTCAATCATTCAACAATAAATGAAACTCACAATTTAGAATTTCTCAAGGGTAACTATGTCAGAAATTGTACCTAAAAAACTTTACCTTACAGTCGTAGAGTTGAAAACAATCACAAGCGATCACTCCAGTTCTTAGAAGAGCAACTTAAGAACAACCCAACAAATCCCAAGTTAACCCTCCTCAACCTCAAACTCACTCTCTGGTTGAAGCACAAATTAAATTAAGGTTTTTCTTGTAAGATTGCAAACGGCGCTAGTGATACATGCAGAAGCTGAAGCGGTGAAAGAAAAACACTGACAAATCCAAGCGTTGGAAGATCGACAAAAGAGAGACAAATCAATTAGAAGTTGAAACGGTGAAGGAAAGATATACCAAAATCGAAGCGGTGAAAGAAAAACACTGACAAATCCAAGCGGTGGAAGATCGACAAAAGAGAGACAAATCAATTAGAAGTTGAAACGGTGAAGGAAAGATATACCAAAATCGAAGCGGTGGAAGATCGACAGAAAAGAAAGGAATGAAAGAGACAAAGTGGCAAAATCGTGAATGATCAATCACAAAGGGGCAACAACGGCAGTTCGTATTATTCGACACAATGAAAGAGACAAAGTGGCAAAATTTTAATCTGCAACTATTCTCATCAAGAAAACAAAGCCCCAGTGGGCTTTTCAATTTGCCTTGTTTTATTCATATTGGTTTAATAATTTCAGATACAAAGTCCCCGTAACAAATTCCAATGTTAGTGTACCTAGTTCGCCCAAATCTCACATAAAATTTAGGCTGCAAAGAATTTAATTTCTAGCTCATATGTTGAAACCTATTATTTATATTCCAATTCAAGCAGCTTGATATAAACTATGATGTTCGTTGCTCAAAATTTCTATTTTTCCCCTACCAGGCAAACTGATGGTCACATTTCTCTTTGCTACCTGTCTTCTACATGCAACTATCTTTCTCTAAATGTATGTGTACCAGCCGTAGGGTTGTATTTGGTTCATTAATTTAGTGAGGGAAACAAAAACATAACACCAGCAAAAGCACTTTTCTATGAATATTTAGCTACTTGTTCACTGTATTCTTTTGACATTTTCAATCTTCTTGAAGCATGAAGAAAAAGCACACAAGGAAAAATGAAAATAATCATCCTTGTTTTCCTTAGCCTTTTCTTTTCCTACTTTAATTTCATCACTTTCTGATGAATTAGTTTTGCTTTCACTGGTTTACAGTGGCATACAAAAAGCAGCAATTGGAGAAAACATTTTCACAAACACCTACCTTGCATAAAATTTAGAAAGTAAGGGGGGGGTGGATTGGTGGGGGAGTGACACTTAGTTGAAAGTTTAAGAGAAGGGGCACTTGGGTTGCCTGAAGCTTAGTAGATAGAGATAAACAAGACGCAACAGCTAGTTGGTTCATCCATGGCTTATCTCTGTGGAAATAAATCCGTAAATTGAACTACACTACAGAAGATAAACAAAAAGCAAAGAAGATTACAGTTGTTGTTCTTAAGCTGATGAGGAATTTGATGTTCAAGCAATCAATCTGTGAACACTGACAGAGAGGAAAAGGGTAGTACAAAATACCAAACTGTAGGTGAAGTAGAAAGATAATAGAGATTGATGAGAGAGATTGTTGATAGTTGGAGTTGTATTGTGCAATAATTTTGTTGGCATCTCAGAAGATAAGAAGAAAAATTCAGATGGCGCTCTCTCTCTCTCTCTCTCTCTCTCTCTCTCTCTCTCTCTCTCTCTCTCTCTCTCTCTCTGGTTTTTGAAGTGTAAAAGAACGATAAAACAAAAGGGCACACAATCAAAGAAGGGGGTATTATGGGTAAGTCAGACGGGCAAAGTGAGGGCGAAGAGAGGAAAAAACAGTCGACACAACCGACCATATATTCCTTTATAGCATAGTAGATAAATAAATAAATAATTAAAAAGTAGGGGAAAAAGAATGATAATAATGAAGGAAAATGAGAAGGAATTGAAACAAATTTAAACGAGGTTGTAATTATAAATCTATGAACTAACTGGCTTCCTTCTTATTTTGCGCATTGTTTTTCTTATTTAAATCAAATAAGGGAAAAGAAGAAACAAGCATAGGACCAGAGTTTTAGATTCCAACACAAATACAAAAAGCAAAAATTAAAGAAGGCATTTTCACAAACACCCACCTTGCAGCAACAGATAAGTGTGTTATCCCTGGTAGTTTGTATAAATCTGCACAGAAAGAGAGACAGGAATCAATTAGATGTTGAAGCCATGAAGGAAAGATCCACCAAATTCGAAGTGGTGAGAAGAGCGAGAAAAAGGAAGACAAATCGATACACTTCGGATCACCATAGCAAACCATTTTTTTACTCCGCAGATTGATGTGGTTTATTCAATTCCATTTATGATATAGCAAAAGCAAATCTTATATGCTTGTACACATCATAAACATAGCATCCTACAATTCTCTTATTCTCAAGAAATTGCACAAAAACAATAGCGGAATGACAATTCATTTGTAAAGTTTCACTCATCTAATAAAGATTTAATGGTATCTTAAAATTTCGCGGACAATGCTTCGAACACTTTTTTTTTATTTTGATCAAAGTTCAGAAAATCAACAGCTTAGATCGGATCAATGGGTTCATTTTACTCCCAACTATATAACAGAAAGGGCAAAGAACATGAAGAAGAAAAAAGAATATGTTTTGGAAAAAATCCATTTTTCTACCACTTCAGTTGCTTTGCTGAAACTAAAACAGCTTCATCTATGTCAACCCAACCAAATAGATATGAAGTAAGTATAAAGCTTTGGTCCAGCTGAATATAAAACCCCATCATTTATATAAATCATTCGCTTTTCAACCAAAGTACCATTTCAAAGTTCCAAACTTTCACCACCATTAAAAATGAGTACATTTTTCCTCTTAAAAAATGAATACATTTTTGCTCTCCCCAAAATTGCTCGCCTTTGCCACCCTCCTCTCCCATCCATTGGCTAATGTAGTGGGATCTAGGATTAAATGAGAAGTAATTAATGTGTAAAGCACTGAGCGCATTGGGGGGGGGGGGGGGGGGGGGGGGGGGGGGAACCTGAGCAAAGGATGAACAATTTTGGAATGAGCAAAATTGCACGCATTAAAAATGGTTTCATATCTAAATGTATAAATTATAGTTTGTACACTTGTCTCCAAGCATGCTCTCAGATCCAATACCCCAATTTCGTTGATTATGAGTTTTATAATCGTTAATTGCACAAGAAATTCAACAAAAATACCAGAAAATAAAATGTTTGTTTTAAAAATTAAAAAAAAAAGAGTACCTGGATTGGATTCTCTTATGAACCTTATTGTGGAATTCAACATTCAAATTAGGCTTTGCAACGCCAAAAGAACCTAATTGACAGTAAAAAGAGAAAAGCTCATAAGATATAACAGAATAAATATATCAAGTGAGAAACCAAACAAAGAGATTGGGAATACGAGCAGAGACTTGGAGATTAAAGAAAATATGAAACCATCACCATAGCAAACCATGAGGAAGATGTGCAGTGCAGTAAGCAAAGGCTTTTCTGCATGTGAGAAACAGACATATATAAATACATATGTAGAGAGAGAGAGAGAGAAGGAAAAACACAAAAATTGACAGAAAACTAAAGCTTGAACAATTATAAATCCAGGTGAGTAAAAACCTTAGTAAATTAGACATTTAAAATGGGAAATTTCACATTCTCTTTCTATTAGTTTCCCTCAATTTATCAAAGATCTTCAATTTACCCGGTATAATGTGAAGACGTGTTGTCTTTGTGACGAAGCGTTTAGGCCTTCGTCAGATGGTGGTCGATTGACGGAGGCGATAGCAATACTTAAGGCCAAATCCGCCAAACCTGGGCAGCGCTTGTCTGAAATTCAGTTAATTCCAGTTCATATGAGTAACAAGGTTTTGGCGAGTTTGGAAATCGATGGTTGCCTCAGATTAGGGTTTGTAGAGTAAAAAGGTTTTGATCAGTTTGGAAATCGATGGTTGCTTCAGATTAGGGTTTGTAGAATCAGAAGAAAAGGTCTAAAGCGGAGAAGATGAAGAACAAAGAGAGAGAGAGAGAGAGAGAGAGAGAGAGGTGGAGTATGGTTCGGTTTTACCCAGAGTATATATATGGTACAGTCCACAAGGAGACTTTTGGATAAAGAAGATTAAGCGGTGAAGGAAAGACAATGAAATCGAAGCGGTGGAAGAGGCAAACTGGCAAAACCGTAAAATCTCAATCTCACAGGGGCAACAACGGGAGTTCGTATTATTCGACCAAAGTTAGGCTATGTTCCTTTATAATATAGTAGATATATATATATATATACCAAAGATAGCCAAACTGCTAGCAGCCCACAGTGGATTTGTAACTGTATGACAGCCCGAAGGGAAAGCAACCAAACCGGTGACCGACCATTACGTGGCTGAGTTTAGAGCAACTCCAATGGGATTAGGCAAATGGGCTAGGCAAAATATCAATTTGGCTAGTTGAATAGGAAAATGCCTAGCCAATATATGGAAGCCACTCCAACCACAATAGCCAAATGACTAGCCATTTATTTGTTTTGCCATTTTTTCATTCAATCAATGACTTGGCCCACATCCCAAATCCAATCAAATTGAAGCACATAGGCCAACCACCATGATCATTGGCGCCATTTTTTTAGCTCACCTCCATCATCCTAGGCATTTTGGCTCTCCAATTGGGAAAGAGCCATTTTGGCTCATGTGATGGCTCTTTGTATTGGAGACCAAATTTGAAGTTTTGACTAGACATTTTGGTAGTTGAAGGTTTTGGCTAGGGTGATGGCTCCTCCCTTGGAGATGGCCTTACTAAACCATAAAAATTGCTACCCAAGTGTCCAAATAGTGGCTGAATAATCATGGCCAGAACTATTAATACTGAATGTTTATAAACCATTCATGGTGGGCCCATCATGTTACTTGCCAAAGTAACCAAATATTGATTGGCACATATCAAAAGCTGAATGGTTGAAGGCCCAAATGTTGAGTTGTTGACTAGCTTGATGACATTATACCACACGCCGAGCTATTGTGGTAGCCAAACAAAGTGGTGGCCGAACAAGCAGTCCGAATGGATGCAGTCAGCCAAATGGTGAAGCAGTATTCATGTATAGCCAAATTGAAGTAGGGTCCACTTTGCGTAGTGGCCCGATAAGATGATGGTCAATCCGATTAAAAATTTACAATCAGCCTTTACCAATTTTGATTTAAAAAATGTATTTTTTTTTTGTGCAAACAATTGTCCTTGGCTCTTTAAAATGAAAGACAGTGAATTTTTGGAGAGCCATGTAGATCAGAACGATTCCCTTTAGACTAGTATCGGGCTCATTACACAGATTGCATAGATGTGAGACCACACATAGACAGATTTTTTTCTTTCTTGAATCTGAACAACAGGGCCGGCCCTGGGCTAAAGCCGGGAAAGCGGCCGCTTTGGGCCCCGAGATATTTAGCTAATTTAAGGGCCCCATTTTTTATATTAACTTTGCATTTTTATATTGGACCCTTATAAAAAACTTACTATATAACTTAGCCTAATAAAGGCCCCAACCTAAACTAAAATGACCCAAAATTTTCACATACAAAACTACAAAGCTAAGTCCAAACAAACCCTCTAGAATAAGACTATATTTTTTTTGCTAGAGAGAACAAGACTGTAATTTATTTTACTATTAAAAAAAAGACTAATTGATCAACTTATAGTGTGATACACTTTTAAAAAATAAATAAAAATAAATCAGTGTACTGTGTACCAAAAAAATGTAAGAAAATTAGGCTTTTCTCAATTCCCCTAATTCTTTTTAGTTTTAGCCCAAACAAACCCTCCAGATGTAAGTTGTTTTCAATCTATAACTTGGTTTCAAATTATTGGTTGTTCAAATAAGTATTTATTTATGCTGCAAGTTGTTAACAGATTTTGCAATGTGACATTGAAAACCAATATATACGCATAATTATGTATGTGTAGACTCCAAAAAAAATCGTCGGGGGCGCTGCCCCCGAACGCCTGTATAGCCCCGGGCCCCATTTTAAAAGTTTGCTTTGGACCCCCTAAAGCTCAGGGCCGGCCCTGCTGAACAAGCTTTAGCGGTGGGCCCTCTTGGTAGAAACTTTTTCAACCTTGAACCCCATATTTTGACAGCATCTAAAAACATGACGTGGGGCCCTCCATTTGCATTAAAAATCCAGCCACCTTTGTACCAAGCAGCCACCTTTATTCAATCTCCGTTCTTTACTTCTTGGAGATTTCGATCTAGCTCGTAGTCTGAATATTATTGTGTTTGCTAGTAGTTATGCGCGGGCTAGTAGTTATGCGTGGGCGTGCCAGAACCAAAAGTGGTTCAGTGTGTGCAAATTAATTTCCTATATGCTTGAGTCAGTGATACTCAAGGCTTTTAGATCTGACTTTCAAACTAAAACAATTGTGTGCGGCGAGTAGGAAAGTACCCTCACCAGAAATCCCTTGGCAGTACTGAAGCGCACAAGCCAAATAGTGTATGAGTTTACCAAGTAAACAATCACAAACGATTAATAAAATACAGATTTTACTAAATGTTTGGAAAATACAACCAAAGAACAGATTCAGAACAGACTGATTGTTCGTGAGAATGAAAATAGTAAAAGAAAAATAACAAAAAGAGGGTAGACCTATTTGCTATGCTTGCAGAAAGAACATAAAAGTTGAATACTTTTGAATGCTATTGAATGCTGTTTTCGAGAGTGACGCGGAGTGCTTTGCATCTTGGCCTGCCTCCATATTTATAGCGGCCATGATTGAATTCTGATTAGAAAAGGACTCCTTAGCTTACGCCTTAAGCTACTAATTGATTGGTTAATTTGAAGAAACCCTTTTATATCAATGATTCCTTTGCCTTATCGTTATCTTGATTGAAGCAATCCCACCAACTCAGGGATCATCTTGCCTAAATCCAGCGATAAGATTCTTTCCCAAACGGACTCGGATTTCCCCAGATCTGGAGTGACGTCACAAATGGCAGCTGTCACCAGAACCGCCTTACCTTTATTCCCATCGGCCTCATAACTGTGACTGAAGACTCACCGGACTCATGTAATATCTTTATGTCCGATAACATCTCTCCAGGTGCTCACGTCCGATCGGGCTCACGTCACCAACCTTTATCACTTTCAGTAGATATGGTGTTCGATAGTTGGTACATTCATGTTCTCTATCTCCTCATCGAGCTCCCGTTCTGACAAATGCCCGATGAAGTCCCTTATGCTCGGCGTCTCAATCGGTCTCCAACGTGTGTCCTTGCTCCATTGCTTCCACCATTGATGCCCGATAGACCACTGCGGGTCTGATACTGCCTATCGGGCTCCACCCCATGGAACATCCAGGTTGCCTTCTCTAAACTTCTGGTGACGCTTCCCCTAAGCCCGATGTCATCATCTACTTCGGACCAACCGGTGTCTGAAATGCCCATGCCCGACTATCTCTAGGCCCCTATCTTCATATCAATCGGGCTAGAAAACCTTTGGCGGTTTTTAGGTGCAAACAATTGCCCCCCAAAAGGTCATATCATCTCGCCTTGATTGATGTGACGTTTTGAATTTTAAACTAGCCACGCGTCAAGCACACAGTTACTTGTCAGTTTATGGAGAATCCCACCAGTCATCCCACATTTAATGCGCCATGATTACGGCGTCGTGATATTTAAATATCACCCATTTTTCGAAACTCCCCACAACGGCACAACCTATTGGCATTCTCTCTTAAGCATAACACAGAGCTTCTCTCTCAAAAACCTCCATCTTCTCCGACGACCTATTTTTCCCATAAATAGCTCCTAAGACTGCTCCGGCCGCCACTAAAGGCAAGAAAACCGTCGTTGATGCTCTTCCGCCACAAAACCGATGCAGGGAGGTTAGGGCTTTAGCCAAAGCTCACGCTGCTGACATTTCCACAGAATACCTCACCCCCTACAGTTCCTCCGACGGTTCTCCCGTCACACCAGGCTTAGGCGCGGCGTTTCTTGGCCACCCTCCGGCGGCTTTTCTTCCTTTCTTCTCTCCTGTAGGAAACGAATCGTTCCTACAAGTCCCTACTCATTGGACCAAGGTCCAGACTGCAAACCAACCAATTCGAGGATGGCCGACACCCGCCGCTGATTGGGACAAGTGGATAACTAGGGTTTCGGCCTCTAAGGCCGCTATTTGGAAGCAAACGGGCATTCACGACGCCATACTACTCAGTCGGTCAAGAATAGAGATAGACCGACCTCTTCTTCTCTCTGCCTTACTATTCTGGTCCTCATCTTGCAACGGCTTTCTTTTCCGCTGCGGACCAATGGCTCCCACCGTCAAGGACATTAGTTATCTGCTCGGCCTCCGTCCCCACGGACAAGAGATCATTCCCGGGCTTAATGTTGGGACGGCCAGCTTTGCCTATCCTCAACAAGAAGTTGTACGAGACGGGGCCGTTTTTCATAGGCCGATTACAGCCTTTGGAGGCTTTCTTTCCGCTTGCATTGGGGCAGATGACACGGAGGTGTCCGACGCAGAACATACTGCCTTCATCATCTACTGGCTCAATAAATACCTCTTCTGCTCAGCCAGCCAAGCCATCACTAAAGAATACACAACCCTGGCCTTGGCTCTTGCATCGGGGCAGCCGTTGGCCATGGCTACGCTGGTCTGGGCGCACCTGGTCAGAGGTATAACGGATTTTGTGCATTCGGGCTTCAGTGCTGGTGGGAGCCCGATGTGGATACTGCAATTGTGGCTTCACTCATACTTTCCTGAATTCCAACCCACCATCACTCCCTTGGCCGACGTTCCAATTTCCGCTGTTCAATTTATGAACGTATCTCCTTCTTTACACTCTTTTGAAGAGTGTTTTACTTTCTTTTACCAGGGTTGCTCCCCTTGGGACGTCAATCTCTTCACCCCATTCTTTTCCCTTCAATTCTCTTCTTTTCTTCAACTTTCCAATAATCCTTCCAACTGGGGTTCGGGCACCCAGTCTACTTATAATGAAATTTTTTCTAGCTACTTAGTAGCTAGAGATATTATTTTTAGCCCAAGCATCCCGTCGGCCAACAATAAATGCGGGGCTGAGTACTATTCGCTCCCCTATATGCCCGCCAATTCGGGCTTACTCAACTCGTGCCCGTTCCTCCTGGCATCACCGTCAACGTTGACTGGGTTGAACGTGGCCTTATTGTTAATGACGGGCAGGTGAAAAAGATAACAGAGAGGTCAGACCGGCTCAAAGCCGCGTTCAACTTTACACCCTTCTCTGCCCGGCCAATAGTATCAGAGGAATTCACCCAATGGTGGGATGAACGGGCTCGAAGCATATTCTCATGCACCGCTGTTGAGGCCCTGGTTCCTTTTACTGCAACATCGGCCACCGTGGCCGATGTCCCTGTACCGGCAGCAGCTCCAACCCGGCGTAAACAAATCGCCAAGAGACCGGCTCGCAAACCAACTCCGGGCAAGGGTCCGTCTCAAAAGAAACAAAAAAACAACCCCGGCCTCCGTCCAGGTTTGCTCTTCTCTTTGCTTTGGTGATTGAGCCCGAATTCCTTTTATTCAATATTAATCATTTTATTCTATCTTTGCAGCTTGCTGACGAAGACTCAGGGGAGGATCCACTTCCACATCTCACTCAGACTCTTCCCCCAACTCTCCCTACATCACCGGCCTCTACAACGGCTTATCTAGAACGAGTGGCCGTTCGGGTGATGCCACTTCACATCGTGCCTCCTCTAACTCCTTCAAGCGGAGACGAGGACCTTGCTGCCTCCATCCAAACTCCGGAGCAAGTCGTCCTCTCTTCCAGCACTGAGGACGTGGCCGATGCTGGAGCTTCCGTCGAAGCTGCTGTGGACGAGGTGGACCAAACCATCCCTTCTGATATTGAAGCCGGGCAAGGAACAATAGCAGGATCAGTAGTGTCCGAGGTCAGTCCTCCTGAAACATCTGCCACAGAGGCCGGGGCTGAGGTCACCCAGCCAACGGTGGCTTCAACGAGTCCTGAGACGGAGACCGGTCTCCCCTCTTCTCCACAGCCAACACCTTCTCGACCAAGTGAGGCCGATATTCGCGAAGCGATCTCGGCCTCCCTTAGTCCTCAGACCCAGGTATCGCAAAGTACCTTCTTTCTTGAACTTGTATCATTTTTTAAAGACCATTTCTGATCGTATTTCTTTTGAACAGGTCGATCCCACAGGTCCAGCGCCCATCATTCCTTTCAACGATTTTTTCTCGGGCCTGGACCTAGGAGTTTTTGACCTTGGCCCCCTCGAGCCCGAAGCGGTCTCACCTTCCATCCTTCAACAAGCCAAGGACCTGCTCTTCGGGCTTGCTGACCAAGAACTTTCCAATCTTCCTGCTGCGGCTGACGTTGACACCGCTTTGAACACCCTCATGGCCGATCCTACTCTTTCAGACGGGCAGCTATCATTACTCGTAGAGATCAAAGAAAGACTTCCCAGCGCCCGTCTTATAGACAGAACGGCCTCGAAGATTCAAGCGGATGCAGAACTTCATTTGGGCTCCCGGCAGAAAGCATTGAAGTTCTTGGAAGGGGCCAAAGCCAAGTTCGAAGCGGGAAAGGCCTCCCGGGCTCAGGTTCTAGCTAAGGGTACTTGGCTGCAGAACCGAATTGCTGTACTGAAGGCTCAGCTCGCCCAATATGAGGCCGAGGTAGTCACCAATCACAACGCCCTTGAAAAAATTGACGAAGCCTTATCTTCACTTGGCGGCGATGCTCAGAAGTGCAGTGATCAACTGCAAGCCAGTATCCCGATGTCTCGGGCATGGGCCCAAAAGCTGGAAAAAACCAAACGAGATCGGTCTGGAGCCGCCAAAACCTGGGAGGACCTGAGGGCTAAGCTTAGGAACTTTGGGTCGGCCTCCCGTTTTGTATCTTGTACAGAATTCGTTTTTTTTTTTTTTTCTTATTATTTTTGTAAGTAAGCTGTGCTCAGCCAACTAATACAAAAATAATATTTTATTTAGATCATTCAGGCTCCGGCTCATAATTTATTAACTGATCATATTCTAACCCAGGATTTGGTTTATAATCCAGATCAATAGTTTCCCATAACGTCGGATAATAAGACTTTAAGTACTGACCATTAATTAATCGGACATGAACAGTTCCATCTAAATCACGCAGCCTATAAGCACCACCTCTTCTGACTTGGTGGACGATAAACGGGCCTTCCCAATTAACCGACCATTTACCGTAGCGATTATCTTTATCTCCAATTGGTAACACGGCCTTCCATACCAAATCATCCGTGCAAAAAGATTTCTCTTTCACCCTCTTATTGTAAGCTCGGGCGGCCCGTTGTTTTTGTACTTTTAATGAATCCAAGGCCGCTAGCCTCATTTCATCAAGCCCTTCCAACTCAGCTATCATAGCCTCTGTGTACTCTGCGGGCTCAAGCTTGTTCTGTAAAGCTCTTCTGGCCGATCGGACTGTAACTTCCATAGGTAACATCGCGTCATGCCCGTAGGTCAGCATGAACGGTGTAACCCCAGTACTCGATCTTTTTGACGTCCGATAGGCCCATAATGCTTCGGACAAGAGTTTGTCCCATTCCCTAGGATTCTCTACTATCATCTTTTCAATGATCCCCTTAAGGATCTTATTAGTAGATTCGGCCTGACCATTAGCCTGTGCATAATAGGGCGTAGAATTAAGAATTTTGATTCCCCTACTCTCTGCAAAGGCCGAGGTCTCTGTCCCTGTAAACACTGATCCTTGGTCGGCCGTGATAGTCTCTGGTAGGCCGAACCTATGGATAATGTGTTCTTCAATGAATTTTATAACAGTGGCTTGTGTCACCGTTCTACAAGGTATGGCCTCGGCCCACTTAGTGAAGTAGTCCGTTGCCACTATTATGAAACAATGCTGGCCTGATGATGGCGGAAGGACCTTCCCAATTAAATCCATCGCCCATCCCCTAAACGGCCATGGTTTGATTATGGGTTGCAATTGTTTGGCTGGCATATGCTGGATCGGACCATGCTTCTGACAAGGTTGACAACCCTTAGCATAACTGATACAATAATAATAATTATACCTCCTCAGTAACCATTTCATCTTAGTGCCGGCCTGATGTGCTCCACATATCCCTTTGTGCACCTCGGCCATAACCTGCATAGCCTGCTTCTTCCCTAAACATCTCAAGACAACGTCGTCTCCGATCGGTTTCTTAAATAATTCTCCATCAAGTACCACGAATCGGACAGCAAACAATCTAACTTTTCGGTCTACCCTCACATTTGGGTGATTTAAGTATTCAATGATGGGTATTCTCCAATCATCATCCTCCATCAAGACCGAATTGGTAGTAGCGTACCAACCTCTTTTTGCAACCGAAGGCAGTGATCGGACATGAACCGTGATAACTTGGTCTTCCAAAGCCTTTGTAGAAGACGAGGCCGATCCTGTCTTAGCCAGCTTATCGGCCTCGGTATTCGTAGACCTAGGGATATAACTCACGCTAATATCATCAAACTCGTCCATGAGCTGCGTGGCGACAGAGTGAAACGGGCATAATTCCCAACTTTTTATCTGGAACTCTCCTGATATCTGCCCGATCACAAGCCCTGAGTCTCCATTTATGTGTACAGACGATGCCCCCAACTCAAGGAGTATCTCTAGTCCGATAATTAATGCTTCGTATTCAGCCTGGTTGTTTGTGCACTTGAAATCGAGCCGAAATGACATTTTTGTTTTCTTATACTTGGGTGATACAATGACCACCCCTGCCCCAGCACCCTCTGCACTTTTGGACCCATCAAAGATCAATGTCCATGGAACCAAGGAAGTGTTTAATACTTTAGGTGCTGGTAGCAACCCTCCCAGATCAGTTGGATCTGGGTGATCAGCCAAGAAATTGGCTATAGCCTGGCCTTTAACCGATTGCTGTGATCGGTATTGGATGGCAAATTCCATCAGGGCCAAGGTCCATTTTCCAATTCAGCCTCTCATGATTGGTCTTGACAACATATATTTTATCACATCGGTTTGACATATAACATAAGTAGAAACGGGCAACATATATGTTCTTAACTTCTGTGATGAAAAATACAATGCCAAGCATAATTTCTCAATCGGCGCATAACGCTGCTTGATTGGAGTTAATATTCTGCTTAAATAATAAACGGCCTGCTCATTCCCCTGCTCATTATCCTGAGCTAACATACTTCCTATAGAGCAGTCAGAGGCCGATATATACAATTTAAGGTACCTACCCTTCTTGGGTGGCATTAAAACTGGGGAAGTTGACAAATATTGCTTAATTCCCTCAAAGGCCTGTTGATGGCTATCTTCCCACTTGAATTCTTGGTCGGTCTTGATCTTCAATAGTGGAGTCCATACTTGGGTCTTTCCTGCACAGTTGGATATGAATCTTCTCAGGAAATTAATCTGCCCAAGCAGCCTTTGAAGCTCTTTCTTATTGGCTGGTGGCTTTGCTGTCTGTATTGCCCGAGCCTTGTTTTTGTCCACCTCTATCCCTCTTTGATGCACCAAGAATCCTAAGAAGTTCCCTGCCGAGACGCCGAAAGCACATTTGAGAGGGTTCATTTTTAGTTTGTGAGCCCGCATTCTTTCAAATGCTTTTTCTAAGTCTCTCAAGTGATCGGCGTTGTCGCTCGATTTTACCACCACATCATCAATGTAAACCTCCATGAAATGTCCGATCATATCATGGAAGATTGAATTCATCGCCCTCTGATATGTGGCTCCAGCGTTCTTTAGTCCGAAAGGCATGACAACCCATTCAAAGGTTCCAATTGCCCCCGGGCAACGGAAAGCTGTCTTCGGGACGTCCTGCTCAGCAATGTAAATCTGGTTGTACCCTGAGTGCCCGTCCATAAAGGACAAAATTTTATGTTTGGCGGCCGAATCAATCAATTGATCGGCCATGGGCATAGGGTACTCGTCTTTTGGGGTAGCTAGGTTTAGATTTCTGAAATCAATACAGACTCTCAGCTTACCATTTTTCTTTACCACTGGGACTACATTCGATACCCATTCCACGTACCTGGCTGTCCGAATGAAGCCAGCTCCCAAAAGTCTCTCTATCTCTTCTTTTACCTTCATCGTGACTTCAGGTGACATGCGCCGTGGGAGCTGTTTAAACGGCCTAAAACCCGGTTTAATTGGCAAACGGTGCTCCACCAATTCTCTGGATAGTCCGGGCATCTCATCGTAATCCCAAGCAAAGCAATCCTTGTATTTGTGCAAGAGAGCAATGATATCGGCCTGGAACCGCGGTTCAAGCACCTGACTCACATATGTGGGTTTGTGCTCTCCTTCATTACCCAGGTTGATCTCCAATAGTGGATCCTGCACGTCGGCCTTCAAGTCATCAAGCTTGGCTGTGGCCGTTTCGAGTTCATCCATCTGAATCTCTTCCTCTATTGGCGTTTCTTCTTCATAGATACAATCGGCCAGATTAATCGTTCCGTCCACAGGGCCGATCTCTAATCTCCTATCGGCCAGATATGCGCACCATCTGGCCATGCTGGCCTTAAGGGCCAGCTGTCTTTTAACTTCAATTGGTCGTGGATCCATCGAAGTCTTCTTGTTCATTAATCTCTATCGGCCTTGACTCTTCTGTCCGACTTAGATTGTGATAACCAAGCTTTAAGTTTGGTAGACTTTCTTTACGGAATGTGGCTGCATTTGGTCTGCCCAGTTTGCCGCATCCTAGTAATTTGATAGGTCCGAGATCATCTTCGTATAATACTGCATCGGCTGTCTGCACCCGGGCAACAAATGGCTTCGTATCAGCCCCAACCACTTCCGCTTCGTCATCTCTCCAAAAGATCAACAATTGATGGAGAGTGGAAGGGATGCAGTAATTGGGATGGATCCAATCACGGCCAAGCAACGCGTTGTACGCGGCCGATGTCTCAACGATGAAAAAAGCTGTCATGGCCGTTTGGGTTCCAACCGTCAACTCCAGAGGCAAGATGCCCTTTGTCTTAGATGGGGTGCCCGTGAAGCTCTGAACATTCATCTCGGTCGGAATTAGTTCCGACTCAGATTTTTGAAGAATCCTCAGCATGATTTGGGGCATGATGTTGATTGTAGATCCCCCATCAATCAATATTCTATTCACGGGGATCCCCTCAATGTGACCTTTTACGTACAACGGCTTCAAGTGCTGAGACATTTGATAGGTAGGTTTTTCGAAAACCACCTTGACTGGCCCCGCTGGTTTCAGCCCCTCTTCAGTTTGGATCCCTTTCGGCCTCAAGATGGTTATCTTAGGCCGATCGGTTTGTATATCGGTAGCGTCCACGTTCTTGCTCGTAGCCTCTATCACCTTGGGTCTAACGGTCTCTCCACCACCCCAACACAAACTTTATATTACCGCCGACTCCTTGGTCTGGCCTTCTATTACGTCACCTTCAATGGCCACTGGCTGATCCGGTTTGGCCATGAATGACATGGGAAGAGTAAACACCATATTTGAGGATAGATTTTTTGGGATTGTCCCGAATTGAATTAGTGTATCATCCTCATCTTCATAATCATCGGCCTCCTCGATTGGATGGGCCGATGGCTCGCACTTTTCTTGTTCAAAAAGTTTCTTTAAGCGCTCTGTGGCATGCATCGCCCCTTTGCCCGCTTTCTTGTCGAAAACGGGCTCATCTTCTTCCATGGCCGTTATCTGTTTGCCGGCCCTACGCTGCGGGGACCTTGGAGGATCCTGGACGTGACCCTTCGACTGCTGCCGTTCCCTCTCGGCCTGTCTCAGCCTCTGATACCTCCTCTTCTGAGACTTGCTGTATTGAGGCATCGCTGGAAATTTTGGATGCTCAGCTCTATACCATCTCCCATCCCTCACTCTTGGTGGGAGTATCATTCGGGAGCGAATGTCCGATGCTACAACCCCTTGTGAGGCACTCATCGTGGGTCGTGATCGATATTCCCTTCCTTCCATATGACTCGAGCTAGGCATACCGCTTGCTGGCAGTGGCGGTGGCTTCGGCTTCCACTCGGGCTTTACGCGTCCCTGTTTGGGCAAGGAAAGCCTCTCATGCACGGATCTTCTCGGGCTGCACTCTCGTCGTTCCTCAACTCTAGGCCTCTTGCTTGGGCTAGAGGCCCCTTTCTTGATATCGGCCTTGCATCTTGGACACAGGCCTTGTTCTATCAGTTCTAGTTGGTGTCGTAGATCTGTGATCAAATTATCTGTGGTTGATCGGGCTACTTCGACCTCAGCTTTTTGTTCTGCCTCCTTGCGTTCCTGGTATGTCCTCTGAAGCTCGTGAATAGTCACCCTCGGCCTATCGGTTCCTGAAACGGCAATTTGCTTCCCTTCCCTTTGCTTTGGGACCTTCTCGCTATCGGTCAAGTCTATCTTGACCCTTGGCCGTGTCAGCTTAGTCAAATCGGGCATTACCATATTGGTTCCAGTGATCTGTGGGAACGGATTCGCATCAACTCCCATAGCTTTGTCTGAAAATTTGAACACTCCTTTCTCCACGTTCTCCTGTATCACATTACGAAAAACAACGCAGTTATTAGAGGAGTGTTTCCAGGAATTATGCCACTTACAATATTCCTTATTTTTTATATCATCGGCCTTAGGGATCCGATGACCTTCACCTAGCCTAATCACTTTTTCAGCCAAAAGGGCGTCAAAAATTTGATCGGCCATTGTTATGTCAAATGTGTAATTTTTTCCTGCCTCGAACGCCATTTTTTTGGTCGCGGCGTTATTATTGACCGGTTTGTTCAAGGCATTACACACAATAGGCCGCTTAGAGATTAGTTCGGCCATGTCGATTTCTGCCTCGAGGTCACAATCTGTTAGATGGACCTCGTAGTTGGGATCTTTGTAATATGTTCCCTTAGAAGAATTCTTCTTTTCCTGTTCATCAAGTAGGATACGCTCGTAACGGGCGA
The DNA here is from genome assembly GCA_033977485.1 of Hydrangea macrophylla. Classification (NCBI taxonomy): domain Eukaryota; kingdom Viridiplantae; phylum Streptophyta; class Magnoliopsida; order Cornales; family Hydrangeaceae; genus Hydrangea; species Hydrangea macrophylla. The sequence goes on along the minus strand of CM066986.1, from coordinate 82,964,293 downwards.
CCCTTGAAGCCAGCTCGAATAAATCACGGAAATCGGTCCCTTCGAACTTTTTGCGAAGCTCGAAAGACATTCCGCCCATAGCCATCTTTGCGTATTCTTCTTCGGGCAATATTGTCTTACATCTGTACTTAGCCTTCCTAAATCGGGCTATATATGTTTCAACGGTCTCTCCCACTAGCTGGAGCATCCTAGACAGATCTGCCAACGATATCTCGGGCTCAGTCCTATAAAACTGCCCATGAAACAATTCCTCCATTGCTGGCCAATTTCGTACTGAATTGGCCGGGAGATTGACATACCACAAAAATGCTATGCCCGTGAGTGAATTTGGGAACAACGTTAGTTTTAAAGGGTCGCTATTGCCTGCATGGCCGCATTGCACAATGAATCGGCCTATGTGCTCTACCGTGGTATGCTCACTTTCCCCAGAAAATAGGGTAAAGTTTGAAACTTTATACCCTGGTGGGAAATTAACTTGGTCAATTTCAGGCGGGTAAGGCCGTCGGTACGTCGGCCTCTCCATCCTTCTCATAAATGGGCCATACTCTTCGTGTATGGCCGCCACCAACTCCTCCCTGTTAATAGGCTGCGTGGTGGGTCGGGCATTCACCAAAGCGGGTGGTGGTTGCTGTTGGTTGTTATTGGCCTGACGAAGCCAAAACTCATCATTATTCCTTTGCCCCCCAGCAGCGTTACCTGGGGGCACTTGTTGGCCGATGACCTCTGGGTTACGGCCAATTGTTGCAATTCCTTCGGGCTGAGCCCCTGTTACCGGGGTTGTTAGTGGAGGTGGCAACTGTTGATTATTATTGATCTGGTGGGTCCAAAACCCGCCATTGTTTCTTTGCCCCCAGCAGCGCGAACTAGAGGTGGTGTACGGTCGAACTGGGTTTCAACACGGCCTCCTGTCTGGACAAAGCTCGGCATCGCCGATCCACTGGGATCGGTGACCACCACGCCACTAGCCGTTTCGTTATGTAATTCGGGCTTCTTGCCCGAGATGTTACTCTCCCTTAGGTTCGGACAGACATAGAGTGAATCCTTTGGTTTATCGGACTCAAGCAGCGTGCCAGAGCCCGATCCCGAACCTGAGCCTGATCCCGAGGCCTTTTGGTTGTTATTGGCCTCAAGAACAGCGCAAAGCTGCTGTATCTGAGTAGCCAAGGCGTCCAGCTTCACGTGGGTAACCCTAGTCTCCATGACCAACTCAGACTGTTCCCGACGTATATCGGCCGTTTGCCTGACCACATTGTTGAGATCTGCCATTGACCCTATCAAGGTATTATAGTCCTGCCTCAAAGGATCAACGGTGGCTCTCATGGTTTCCGAGATTGCTTCGATAGTAACGCCACCGTCGTCCGGAGAATGACCAGTGCTTTCCTCCATAGGTGGATCAACGGCCGACTCGTCTTGGCCGTTTTTGCCTATCTGCTTATCCTTCTTTGGCGGCATGACTTGACACTACGGGTCCCACCGGGCGTGCCAAAATGTTTGCTAGTAGTTATTCGCGGGCATGCCAGAACCAAAAGTGGTTCAGTGTGTGCAAACTAATTTCCTATATGCTTGAGTCAGTGATACTCAAGGCTTTTAGATCTGACTTTCAAACTAAAACAATTGTGTGCGGCGAGTAGGAAAGTACCCTCACCAGAAATCCCTTGGCAGTACTGAAGCGCACAAGCCAAATAGTGTATGAGTTTACCAAGTAAACAATCACAAACGATTAATAAAATACAGATTTTACTAAATGTTTGGAAAATACAACCAAAGAACAGATTCAGAACAGACTGATTGTTCGTGAGAATGAAAATAGTAAAAGAAAAATAACAAAAAGAGGGTAGACCTATTTGCTATGCTTGCAGAAAGAACATAAAAGTTGAATACTTTTGAATGCTATTGAATGATGTTTTCGAGAGTGACGCGGAGTGCTTTGCATCTTGGCCTGCCTCCATATTTATAGCGGCCATGATTGAATTCTGATTAGAAAAGGACTCCTTAGCTTGCGCCTTAAGCTACTAATTGATTGGTTAATTTGAAGAAACCCTTTTATATCAATGATTCCTTTGCCTTATCGTTATCTTGATTGAAGCAATCCCACCAACTCAGGGATCATCTTGCCTAAATCCAGCGATAAGATTCTTTCCCAAACGGACTCGGATTTCCCCAGATCTGGAGTGACGTCACAAATGGCAGCTGTCACCAGAACCGCCTTACCTTTATTCCCATCGGCCTCATAACTGTGACTGAAGACTCACCGGACTCATGTAATATCTTTATGTCCGATAACATCTCTCCAGGTGCTCACGTCCGATCGGGCTCACGTCACCAACCTTTATCACTTTCAGTAGATATGGTGTCCGATAGTTGGTACATTCATGTTCTCTATCTCCTCATCGAGCTCCCGTTCTGACAAATGCCCGATGAAGTCCCTTATGCTCGGCGTCTCAATCGGTCTCCAACGTGTGTCCTTGCTCCATTGCTTCCACCATTGATGCCCGATAGACCACTGCGGGTCTGATACTGCCTATCGGGCTCCATCCCATGGAACATCCAGGTTACCTTCTCTAAACTTTCGTTGACGCTTCCCCTAAGCCCGATGTCATCATCTACTTCGGACCAACCGGTGTCTGAAATGCCCATGCCCGACTATCTCTAGGCCCCTATCTTCATATCAATCGGGCTTGAAAACCTTTGGCGGTTTTTAGGTGCAAACATATTGTTAGACACCCCCCAACACCCCCCCCCTCCTCTTTTTTTTTTCCCATCTCGGCCTAGTATCTCAGTCCAAAAAATATTAGTTAGACCGAATTAATATTCGAGATCTATAACACCCGTAATTGTGTTATTGCATTTCATTAAATTGTCTTGCATAATAATGTGATGTGTTATGCATTTTGGCACATGTGTGAGTGAGTTTTGATTCGCGAGTTGATTTGAGTGTCTGTATTAGAGAACCCTCTGAGACTGTATATTGAATGAGTGTTTGGATGTTATGAAGTCACTCCAAATATGAGACGTTCACTGTGGAATACCTTAAATGTTTATTTAAAAATAAATATTTACCTGTGTATTTCACTATCTGTATTATTTTCTGGTTTGGAATATATTTCTGTTGTTAATTTTAGTATCCTAGTGAGGATGAATTAACACGTTACATAATTGGTAGGCTAATTAGTAATTTCGTAAAATCATGTGAAATCGCATTTTAGCAACCAAACGGAACTTAGTAAAAAACTGGTAAGGTTGGATATTTATTACTAGGGGTGCTAAATCGAAGGTTTAAGACCTTGAGGGGAGTTAAATGATATTTTGAGAAGTTTTGGCTATACATTTACAAGTGTGAGATATTTTGACAAAGCAAAATCAGACGCTCAAGGATCATCGCTTGTATGCCAAATTCAGTAAATGTGAGTTCTGGTTACAAGAAGTGAAATTTTTGGGATGGAAGGTATCATCCCAAGGAATTTCTATGGATTCATCCAGGGCAGATGCTGTATCAAACTGGTAAGGCCGACCAACCCTACAGAGGTTAGGAGTTTCCTTAGACTCGCAGGTTATTACCGAAGATTTGTTTAGGGATTCTCCAAGATAGACGCACCGTTGACGGGATTGACTAAGAAAGCTCAGAAGTTCAAATGGATAGAGAAGCATGAGCGCGCCTTTCTAGAATTAAAAGGAAAAATCACCACATCACCAGTACTAGCTACACCCAAGCCTGATGAGAAGTTTACTATCTTCAGTGATGCGTCATATCAAGGATTAGGGTGTGTACTCATGCAAGATGGTAGAGTTATCGCCTATGGATCTAGACAGCTAAAGCCGAATGAGTTGAACTACCCTACCCACGATTTAGAATTGGCTGCAGTAGTATTTGTACTCAAGATTTGGAGACATTATCTCTATGGTGAGAAGTTTGATTTGTTCTCCAATCACAAGAGTCTGAAATATTTGTTCACGCAGAAAGAGTTGAACATGAGGCAACGCAGATGCTTTAAGTGGTCGCTGATGTTTTAAGTTGGCAAACTCGTGGGACGATTGCCTCTCTAATGGTTAGAGAATGGTGAGCATTAGAGACATTGGCTGAGTTCGATATGCAGAGTGTTGAGGAAGGAGAAGGGTAACTTTTTGGATGTCTTATCCTACAGTCTACTCTTATTGACCGCATCATCGAAGCACAAAAAGGAGATGAGAAGTTTCATGCATGGTTTGTTAAGATGTCAGAGAAGGTCCCGATAGAATGGAAAGTGGGGAGTGATGGAGGATACAGATGTAGAGACAGATTATGCATACCAGACTATGGAGACTTGAGAAAGGATATTCTAGAAGAAGCACAAAAGTCCAGGTTTACAGTTCACCTAGGAAGAAAAAAAATATAAGGATTTGAAAAGAAATTTCTGGTGGGAAGGTATGAAGAAGGACGTGGCCGAATTCGTATCGAATTGTTTGACGTGTCAGCAAGTGAAAGCCGAACATCAGAGACCTTTGGGATTGTTGCAGCCTCTACTTGTCCCAGGTTGGAAATGGGAACACATAACCATGAATTTTGTAGTGGGATTACCCCAGTCTTAGCAGAATCATGACACCATTTGGGTAATTGTGGATCGATTGACGAAGTCTGCTCATTTCATTATCTATAGTATGATAGACCCGGTCCAAAAGATGAGCCGAATGTACATAAAACACGTTGTGCGACTTCAAGGTGCACCTATGTCAATTTTGTCAGACCGTAATGTACGTTTTACTTTTGGATTTTGGGAGAGTTTGCAAGAGGCTATGGGAACCTCGCTTAAGATGAGTACTGCTTTTCACCCTCAGACAGATGGACAAACTGAGCGTATTAACCAGATCATAGAGGATAGGCTTAGGGCTTGTGTTATCGATTTCGAGGAATCTTAGGAAACACACTTGCCTTAGGTGGAATTTGCCTATAATAACAGTTATCACGCTAGTATTGGGATGGCTCCGTTCGAAGCATTGTATGGACGACCATGTCGTTCTCCGTTGTGTTGGGCAGAGGTCGGGGGGACACAGAATTGTTGGGACCAGATTTGGTTAGAAAAACTAACGAGAAGATTTCCCTGGTCAAGGAAAGGATGAGAACCGCGCAGAGCAGGTACAAAAGTTATGTTGATCGACGCCGAAAGGATTTGGAGTTCAGTGTCGGAGATCACATACTTCTTAAGGTATCGCCGACCTGAGGAGTGGTGCGTTTTGGCCTCAATAGAAGGAAGTTAGCCTTGCGGTGACCGTTCGAGATTTTGGATCGTGTTGGGAAAGTGGCTTATCGACTCGCACTGCCACCAAAGATATCTAGGATTCACAATGTATTCCATGTTAGTATGCTAAGAAATTACATACGAGATCCCTCACATGTGGTTAGCTTCGATGATATTGAGACGAGTCATAACATTTCCTATAAGGAGAGACCCGCGGGAATTCTGGATCAGAGTAGCAAGAAGTTGAGAAATAAGGATATCCCATTGGTGAAGGTTCCGTGGAATCACCATGACAAGAATGAAGCCTCGTGGGAAATCAAAGCTGATATGAGGAAGAAGTACCTGGAATTGTTTCATGACTAGTTAGTCTAGATTTCGGGAACGAAATCCTGTTTAAGGGAGGAAGGAAGGATGTAACAATCTGTATTTTCATTTAATTGTTAAATGTGATTTTCATAATTTTAGTTTGTACTACTTGCTTTTATTTTGTTAAAATTCTTTCATTAGGGTCAAACTGTAATTTTTATAAATTCAGAAATACTTGTGTTGTATTTCAAATCTGTATTTCGAAATGGTAAAGTATTTACTTTCGAATCAATCTGTATTTTTATATAATCAGAAAACTATTTCTTACGTTATAATAAATTTTCTGTATTTTGTGGTGATCACCGCATCGCAAAAATACCAGTTTATATTCGAAAACTGTCCGCGCCGTGTTCCACTCCTACAGATTTAGATTCCCCGTCAATCAGGAGGTGACATATGCTTTACGTACATTTATAGCAACTAATCATTAGGTTGGGCTTGTTTTGGAATGCTATTTGTGTATGTGTTAACTTAGTGCCATAAGTTGTTTTCCCAAACAACCAAAGTGATTCCTAGCCAACTTGTTCTTGCCTTGTTTGGCTATGCTTATTTTGTGTGTGGTTATGTTGGGCCTAAAGCTAGCATACCCAAACACCCTTATGTGACCTCTAGTACTCTAAGTGATCCCTATAATCTGTGAGTACATATATACGTATGTATATATTAGCTTATATGCATATTTGTGTGTGTTTAGATTTGAAGAAAACAAATTCATCTGTTGAGTATTGAGGGTTGAACTTGGAGCCCAACTTCACCAAATTGATTTCTATATATTTACACTACACTCTTTCACAATCTGCACATTTTGCAAAACAAGTAGAGAGATTTTCAGAGAGAGTTTTACACAGAAATTATTTAGAGACAGAAATCTCTTCTCCATAGCTTAAAGTTTGAAAGTGGGTTAGCTTATTTTGGATATCTTTCTCAACAACACTTCAATCTTATATCTCAGTGAATATTATTAACTCACTCCTAATGTAAATTCATGCTTGTTTACTATTTATTTATGTGTAATTGTAAAACACCAATTTTGATTTCATCAATGGAGTTCAAAGCTTGAAAATAGTGATTTTCCAAACTTAACCAAAATGAGTTTTTAGAGACGATTATGAAAGATTGTAGTCCCTAGAGGTCATGTGTAAAGTATTAGAGCCTAATTCATTCATGGGAGAAAGTATATTAGGAATTAAGTTTCGCCACCCCTCGGTTTTTCATAAAAATCGAGTTTGTGTTGGCTTTAATTTGGGCGTGTTGGGGTTTTTTTTTTATGGTGTATTACTATTTAATACTTTGCATCTTTATCATTTTAATGAAATATTATTTTTCCAAACAAACTTCGAAACCCGAACCTGAATATTCAGTTCGAACCCGAACTGTATTTTTGAAGTTTATTATAGTTCGGATTTTGGTGCCATTTCCCCCAACCTAGCCCGAAGTAACCTGACCCGAAGTTTACGGTTTGAACCCGAATTGTCCGAATGCCCACCCCTAATGATAGTAGGTTGGAATGACTTACACTCATTCTCTCAGCTATAAATATTGTACCCTCATTTAATACGAAAATATCAACAAACACAATGAGAACCAACTAAGAACCAAAGCGTGCTCTCTCTCTCTCTCTCTCTCTCTCTCTCTCTCTCTCTCACTTGGGATTACCTTGGCTCTCACTCGAGCCACGCACTCTCCAGACCCATCTTTCTCTCTATATTATTTATATTTATTTACATCTATATTACTGTATTAACCTGCTTACATGTTATAAACTCACATCACACAAAAGAACTCACACACTTGGTAAACCTTAATCAAAGATGCCTATACTAGACATAGACTTAATCCATGATCAAAGATGCAAGTATTTGGTTCAAAGGTTTGATAGTGTTTGAGAGCTATATGGTCAATAGAGTCAGAGAGATATAGATGTTTAATGTTATTATTGAAAGGTCAAAGGAGATGAGTGTTATTATTCCTTACCTCTCTCGAGAGAGGTAGATGTAATTTTACCTCAAAAAATATAGAAACCTACGATTTAGTCCTTAAGATTTCGGTCAACATGGATTTGGTCCTTTTACTTTTTGTAACATTGAAATTGATCCTTTATTCATGTTGATACTTAGAAATTAGTCATTTTCCCCAGTTTAGAGATTATTTTTTGGACAGTTATACTCCCCATTTAATACATATTTGTATATATATATATATATATATTTTTGTATATGTTTTCGTGTGTAGAAAGTCAGTTATGGGAATAACATTTAAGGAAATCTTGGATAAGAGAATCATTATCCCAAAAATCAAGGTACCCATTTAATAGATATTCGTGTATATATATATTGTATATATTTTCGTGTGTATAAAGTCAGTTATGGCTTATGGGAACAACATTTAAGGAAATCTTGGATCAAATAATCATTATCCTAAAAATCAAGGTATTTCTCTGTTTGTACTCAACAACCATATTAGATGGTATTAGCTCTAGTGTGAAGGCTTGTTTAAAGAAAATATTTACAACTTGTTTGCATTAATTTCTTGTGAAATTTCTCACTTATTTTTTAGGATCTTTTTCTCACTTCGTGTTTTTCTATGTAATTTCTCACCTTTCTGTTTCTGACAATCAGATTATTCACAGAGATTTTTGTAAGAAATTTCTCACCTTTTTTTATGTTCATTTTTAAAAAGAAATTTCTCACCTTTTTTTATGTTCATTTTTAAAAAGAAATTTCTCACCTTTTTTTTAGTGTTCTTTTTTGTATTTTTATGTTTCTGGAAATTTGTTTGATCGTTAATAAACAGAATTTTTTCTGGGCATTTGATTTTTTTTTTTTTTTCAAGTTAATCAAGAGGTGAGTAATTTGTGAACTTTTGATGAACTTGCCAGTTTCTGTGAGAAATTTCTCACTTAGATGTGTCATGTTTTTGTTATTTTGTTTATTTTTCAGTATTAAGTGAGAAATTTTACACTGTAACAATGAGAAATCATCATTTTGTGACTAAATGATGAATAACAAAGTGACTAATTTCTCATTTGTTTTTTAGAATAGTATAGTGAGAAGTCATCGTTTGTGACTGAATGACGTATAACAAAGTGAGTAATTTCTTATTCTTATTCTGACAGTTAGTTTATTCACAAAGATTTGGGCGAGAAATTTCTCACTTTTTTTTGTTCCTTTTCAAAAAGAAATTTCTCACCCTTTTTTATAAGAAGTTTTACAAATACAGATTTTTGGAATATCAAAAAAAAAATTACAATTGATAGGAAAAAGGAAAAGAAAAAAAAAAGAAAAGAAAAAAAGAAAAGAAAAGGCAAGCACTTAAACTTCTAAACTACATGATGTCATCATCGACTGAGAATCTAAAAGGCAAAAAAGGCTTTTAATCAGGAATACCTAAAGTAATTACATCACATGGAGTATGAAACGAGTCAGATACAAAATCGGTGAGTTCGGTAATGATTTTAGAGATCACTGTTTGGGAAACATTCGTCGGAGCATATCACAGCGGCGTGTGCTTCGTCGGAGCATGTCTCGTCGGGAAATGTGTAAAATTTGCCTCGATCTGCGTTGGAGGTCGTTGATCGTGGGGAGACGGTCATCGATGGTGGGGAGACAACGATTGGTAGTGCGATGGCAGCGATTGGTGGAGACGCTGGTGCATGGTTGGTTGGTGGTCCGATGCATCTGTGCATTGGTAGCATGGTAGTGTCGACGCCGACGATGGGTGAGAGACAATCTGTAACTGGAGATATATATATATATATATAGATGGAAGACGTGATTGTGAGATTTGGATGACATTTACCACATATGTATATATATATATATATATATCTATAATATGGGGGTATTTTAATCCTCAAAACAGGTGAGAGAATAATTTTTAAGTTGTGTTATAATAGGGACTAATTTCTAAAAATGGTAGCTATAATAGACTATATATTAAGTATCCCCAAAAAATAAAATAAAAATAGCCCATAGAAGGGCCAACAAGTTAGAGTTTTTGACCCAACCCATCACTTTTGGAGTGACATAAAATATTTACCAGACCCATCATATATTCAATTTATTTCCCAAACTCATCACTTTTTTAAAGTCGCTAGTTCAAGTAGTGACTTCATTATTAAAAAAAAAAAAAAGAGTAATACTAGGCACACATCACAAACCACAACACCAACTACACAAGTACCACAATTAAAAGCACAGTGTCTCACATTCAAAGCACCACATTCAAGGACAAGGCACCTTAATAATACTAGGTACCATATGCTTTAAATATGGGACCTTGTGCTTTAATTGTGGTTTGTGATGTGTGCCTAGTGTTATTAATAATAATAAAAAATCTGTAGAAGTCGCTAGTTCAACTCGCGACTTCTGGCAGCAACGAGAAGTCGCTAATTGAACTAGCGACTTTTGTTGATATATATACTAGAATCTCTCAAGAAAGAAAGTGAAAAGGATTGATATACATATATATATATATATATATATATATACTAGAATCTCTCAAAAAAGAAAGTGAAAAGGATTGATATATATATATATACTAAAATCTCTCAAGGAAGGAAGTGAAAAGGACAAGTCGCTAGTTCAACTAACGACTTCTTGTTGCTGCCAGAAGTCGCTAATTCAAACTAGCGACTTCTTGTTGCTGCCAGAAGTCGCGAGTTGAATTAGCAACTTCTAAAAAAAAAAAATTTATGAATTCGATACTTAAACTAGCAACTTTAAAAAATATAGTGGGTTTGGAAAATAAGTTAAAAACGTAATAGATCAGGTAAATATCACTCCATAAGTGATGGGTTGGGTAAAAAATTCCACGAAGTTGTTTCATGGGCTTCCTGGTTTGGGCCCTCCGTTACATAAATAAATTCTCTCGATTCTCTCCAACCAATATCTCTGGAGTAAATCATGAGAGCATTTTTGCTCACCCAAAATTTGATACACCAATGCTCACCCAAGCATCCCATTGGCCAATGCAGTGGGGTCCAGGATTAAACAAATTAAAAAATTTGTTTAATCCTGGACCCCACTGCATTGGCCAATGGGATGCTTGGGTGTTTAATTTGTTTAATCATGAACCCCACTGCATTGGCCAATGGGATGCTTGGGTGATGTACCAAATTTTGGGTTAGCAAAAGTATTTTCGTAAATCATTTATTGAGGATAATGATCTGTTCTTTTTATGTCTAATTATGCCACAGCATCTATGAAGTCTAAGGTTAAGAGAAACAAAATGAATACAGCTGGTGAATCAATTGAGTATAGATGCCTTATTCGGGCTACTGATGGCAAAAAGACCATTTCCACTTCGGTAACTACGTACCCTAAAATGTTATTCTTGTTACGTTTCTATATATTTACACCTAATTTATGCACATTGTGATTGTGAGATTACATGAAATGCGCGCTAATCATTTTTCTGAAGTTGACTAATGTTTGATAATATATTACTTTTGCATATTAGTTTTTGATATTAATGATTGAAATTAAAGTGCTTGTATATTGGTTTTGATATTTTTACTTTCATCCACCATTGGTGTTTGTTGAGACTCAGCAGTCAGCTCTTAAATAACATCCTTAGTTGATAATCACCATACTGAAAAAACTTGAAATACAACTATGATCGGAATATGGTTTGAATCTTAAGACGTGGACTAGCCATTACAAACTTTCTGGTAAATGCTTATCAGTAGAGCCCCTTTGGACTAAATTATACATGTCAGTTGATGGTCTAGACAGACTAGACTTTAGAATCTGGCGACTTTACTTTCCTCTTTTTACTGCTTTGAAACTTCCAAGCCTTATTAGAAAGACTTAATTTATTATTATTATTATTTATTTATGTTTTTCACTTGAATGATGGTGCATAAAAAGAAGCTAATTTCTAGTATTGAATGAAGTAGTCAGCAAATATGTTGTTTTCTAATTTGTTATTATTTTTGATTTATTTTGCAAAGGAATAAATAATTGTTTTAAGGATTTTGAAGAGATGGTATACGGGACAGTAGTCGACACGTATTTTAGCATTTACTCATCATTTGCTTGATTTGGTGCTTCATTTAACTAAATGATGCCAATATATATATATATATATATATACATATTTGTTGTTGTTTTAGAAGATTATACTCTTTTATCTTTTTGGATTTTGGTTTTCTTTGATAGGGTTCTGAATATTACTGACATTAAATTTCATGGCCTAATAGAGGAGAGCAATCAATACAATTGGCATTATGTGTTGGCACTCTGTTACTAGTATACAAATAAAAGCATTCCTACTTAGGCACGTGGACGTAGATTTTTTAAAAAGTGAAGGAAAAGAAAAGCATTACGGTCTGAAAATCTCCCGTGTATAGACCTTGAAGCAAACGACAGTTCAAGGCTCACTTCTTCTTCTTCTTCTTCTTCTTCTTCTTTTACAAATTGGTTGGTATATCCGGGGGGAAAAAAAAGTGTAAACTTTTAGCCTTTAGGCATGTGGCCTGATATCTCGTATGAACAGAAAAAGAGGGATGGAGAATACTAGAATAAAATACAGGCATGTGGCTTGATATCCCCCCAAATTTCTGCGTAGGAATCCTTTCAAGCAAAGTAGGAGCTGCTATTTATCAACTTCAAATGTGAATCGGACCGGTAATGGCGTCCTGTGTTACCTAAACCCTTCATAATGCATGGAATACCCGGATAAGGGTACTCCTCTCTCCAACCCTTCAAAATAGTGTATAGTCTTTAAAAGTTGCACGAACCCGACGCTTGGACAAGTGTCCGACCCGACGCTTGGACAAGTGTCCGACCCGACACCACTACCCGAGTCTCCCGAGTCTGGGTATCATTGATGGCGTCTACATAAACCCTATCTTTGGAGAAGATAGTATATGAAAACAGAAGGTAATAATGATAACACTAAAGTGAGTAGTATAGACATAGTACAATAACTATTGAAGTTTACACAATATTTGTTGGTGAATCCCAACTATATTTGGTTTGTACCTAGAGAAATTTTAACATAGGTTTAGATGCTACATGCACTGCCTGCACTTAAGGGGCCAACGTGATCACTGTATATTTTCAAAATATACTAGTAACAGTGTGCCAATATGATTAGCTCGCACGCCGGGTAGAGTGGTGGCAGTCTGATGTGTATCCCTTAGGTGTCATAGTCCATCTTGACACCAATGGCACAGTAACATGTCACTGAGGTCTTAAGATGAACCTAGCCACTCACCTATGCCTCCTTAGTCCTAAGTGTGGAGAAATTTGCACGGGCGATTCAAATGGGTCGATTTTTGTGTTTCATACAACTGGGACCGGATTCGTGATATTTAAATTTTGAACTCTGAAGTTCGAAGTTTAAAGTGGAATACTTCCCAACATTTGAACCTTGATATCGCATGAAACTTATATTCAACTGTTATTTTGTTAATTTAAGCATTGTACATGTGTTTTTGTGGAAATAGGATATCATGTATAAAATTATGTATTTTCTGAAAACGTAAAATTTTCGATTCATGATTAATGCGACTCACAATTCATAAATTTGGAATACCAATTCACGATTTGACGACATTGGATAGTGGGATAAGGATTTGAATTCTTAATCTACCACCCTTTATGAAAATAAATAAATAAATTGTGTAGAAAAATGAAGATAGAAACGTACTATTTTTAAAATCCATTTCTTGCTCCTTTAATCGGGTTGGTATATATGCATGTCGTCAGCCTTTTTTTTTTTTCATTAGTATTTGGTGTGTTGCAGAGGAGGCTCCTTTGCAGCAAAAATGTTTTGGCAATTTCATATGTGATGGACAGTGTTTGGAGGGCACCCTGATACAGAATCCTCATTTGGATTACCCAGTTTCTTGAATGCAATCATCATGGACTTTTTCCAAGTAATTCGTGGGAGTTTGCTAGAGATGCTTTGTCCACAGCTGATAGCTAAGGTCCTGGGAATTTACTTCATTGCTTCCATATTATACTTGCAGTGAGAGCTGTCACGAATAGGAATAGCTCAAGTGGTTTTCTAAACCATCTTTATTTTATTTTGTGAAACTGTCCACTTCTCAATAAAACTTCAGTGGTTTTTTTACTTTTAACCTCCTCTAAGGCTTAGTTTGGCCCCCACGTGGCTTTTTAAAAGGAGCTTATGAAATTTAAAAGGAGGTTTTAGGTTCTAATGCACCATTTCATTGTAAACTTGGTGCCATTGAGTAGTAACTATGTTAGGGTGCCATTTTGAAAGTACAAGCGCAACCGTCATTGACATTAAATATAAGCCAAAAGACTATAATACACAATAACGGTCACAAACACCAAACTTCCCAACTCTCAAAACGGGACAAAAAAAAACCTGACATGGTAAAACTACATTCTTTCTACTTTCTAGCACAAACATCATGCCCAAAAATATGTATAAACTATAAAAACACCCCCCCAAAAGAATCACCCATCGACTATGATGGTGGGGTACCAAGTGGAAAGTTTCCCCCCTGCTGTGCAGAAAGTTTGGCAAGAAGCATTTTACATCTTCCTTTTCTTTCTTTTTTCCGTCACTGGTATGTTTTCTAAGATCATTGAAGATTCGTCCCAAGATTTCTATCTCTTCTGTAGTTGAATTGGTCTAGTCAACTCTCCATGGGCTATCTGAACTCTGGCCTGCCAGTTCGGATTTTCAAAACATGTTTTTTCTGGATCTGCCAAAAGGGGGGGTCGGTCCAAAAATAGTAAGCTAGTATCATTAGCTTTTTCGTCTTCTAATGGGATGTTTACGATTTTAGTTTCTCTCTTATTGGCTGTCCAAACTCTGGCCAGCCAATTCAGTTTTTAATACCCTCTTTTTGGCGAGTCTGCTAAGGAGAGTGGATTCAGTAATTCCCTCGCTGCTGGCATTTGTGATGTTACATAATAATAATCCCTAGTCATTGACTGCCTTCACATTTGCAGTTCCAATTTTTTCTGTGTCAAATTTCAGAAAGACGTGGATTTGATTTCTAATTTACAAAGACGTAGATGGGAACCTTTAGCTTTTCATTATATTATTGCCTAGTTTGATTACATTCACAGTAAAGTTGACTTCCATCTTTCTTGGGTTTTTTCTTTAGTTAGCACTCGATATTAAAACCGTGCTAAGGACAAGGTCCTATCTAAGTTAGAATACTTCCCCCCCTCCACCAAACAAATGGTGTGGGTTCGATCCCCCTCCCCCGCTTACCTATCAAAAGAAAATATTAAATCTGTGTTACTAGTGCTTTCCCTTTCATTTAGAAGTTCTCCTCCTTTTTTCTCTCTTTCTTTTTATTTAAAGGGCTTTCTGTAAGCAGAAAAAGGCAGAGAAAGGAATTGCTTGACTCACACCCATAGGCATACCCGAACTCTCATTTCCTTGCTTAAGGCGCTTTGTCTATTGATGATAGGCCAATGCACTCAGAGATCTGTCTTCTTAATGAACGGTCTTTGCTGACTAGAAATAATATTTGGAGCAATGAGACTCAACCTATCAGGAAGGATCTTGGTGATAACCTTGTAAAGGAAATTAATTGCCAAAAGCAATAGGACGATACTGGTCAATAGAAATAGCCTCTGGGAACCAAGGTGATAAAATGAGAGTTCAAGTTGGGAATATATTATGATGGTATTTCTCTATAAAATTTTGTACTTGTAGTGGGTTTGGGAAGTTTGTATTTCTGATCCTTTGTTTACTTTTCACAGCCAAAAAGGTGCACAGTCCTTTTGATAGTCTTTGTAATTGAGTCCCTTCTTGAGACTTACAAGTGATTCGATGATTTTTTGTTCCTTGCTAACAATGGTTTTTCTTGGAATTGAAGGTTGGGGCAAAGGATCACCAGCGTTTTCAGGCTTCTTATGCAACTATTCTTAAGGCGCTCACGACTGCTTTGAAGAAGAGAGAGAAGAAAGACAAGAAAAAGGCCACAGAGGCAGATAAGAAGCAAGAGGGATCAAAGAAGCACTCTTCTACTTCTAAAGCCTCTAGTTAAAGTTTAAGCGCATTTCCCGATTTGCCTTCTTTTTTTTTTTTTTCTTTTTTTTTCTTTTTTTTTTTCCTTTTTATTTACAATTTTTCTCAAATATTTTGAGCAATTGTGGAGTAGAAGAGATTGGCATTAATTGAGTGGATGTGACTTATACAATGAATCGTGTGAATTTTGGGTTGATACAGAGGAATTTACATCTCTCTTTTTCTTCTTGTTTTGATTTTGCTTTTTAGCTCTTTGATTAGCATAGCAATTTGAACCTTCTACTTTAAAAAGAATATTGTTAATGCTGTTTGACTGCTGGACAAGTATTTGATCCCTGGGGTGTTGGACGAGGAGTTACTCATGATCATAATGATATTGTAACATTTCCAGTTTTCAGGTTCCTAAATTCAAATCTAGTTTTTGTTTTCTTTTTAAGAAAATGAAAGCCACATCAAAATAAAAAAAAATAAAAAAATAAAAAATAAAAAAAAAGAAAAACGAGAAGATATCACCCAACACATTTTTAAAGACCAAACGGGTCATAAGTATCCCAAAAGTGGAGGACTTGGTTAAAAATTGTAATTAGGTGATACGAAAATCACTTGATAAACTGTGTAATTTGGTGATATTCCCTATAAAGCAAATGACTAGATCCTGACGATAGTTGATTTGAAATGACAGTGACTCGGAATCATTACTTGTATAACATTTTGGGATTATTAGATATCAGCCAATTTTTATTAGTAATTTAGATGTCAGTCACCTACTTTATTTAAATTGAAAGGAAATTTAATTAATCTTCACAAATTAAAAAGAGATCAACTTTTGATCTTTTTTGAAATAAAAAAATAAAAAAAAAATTACATTTACCCCCCTCATCTTCTTCCTCACCACCACCACCACCCACTACCACCACCACCACTACCCCTACCACAACACGACCACCACCACGACCACCATGACCACGACCACGACCACCACCACACCACACCACGCCACACCACTACCAACACCACCACCACCATGGCCACCACCACACCACCACCACCACATCACGACCACCAGCCACCACCACGGCCACCACTCCGACCACAACCTCTCTCTCTATATATATATACATACATGAGTATATATATATATATATATACTAGTGGAACAGCACGTACTTTGCACGTGCCCGTCAAATGTATGAGTTTTTCTCTTAAAAAGAGGGCCTAATTAGTAGGCCAAAGATTTGTGAATTGTAGAAAACCAGTGACATTTACATGCAAACATGAATTGTAATCCTACCACATAAGATTTCGAAAGCATAGCATTACTTAAATTATATTTATATTGGCATGTGTGCAATAAAACCACAATAATTATTATGATACAAATTATAACTAAAAAGGCTAAATATAAGCATATAACTATGTGTGTGCGCGCGTGTCTAATAAAAATATTAAATTAACTATTAAAAAAAAAGGATATAACTATTTGTGCGCGCGCGTGTAATGAAAATATTAAATTAACCATTAAAAAAATGGTTGTGCCAAAAGATAACCATTTTATCAATTTTGTTATAAAAATTGACTTATTTGTTAATATTATGCAAGTAGTCATTTTTGTTGACTCTTTTTGAAGCCAATTGTAATTATGGTTGCAAAGGTTGATTTTGTCTTACAAAAATTGACCTATATGTAAATATTATGTAAATAGTCATTTTAAAATTCAGTGGCAACTTCAACAATCAATTTTATTTTGAAGGCAATTGTAATTATGGTTGCAAAAGTTATTTTTCCCTTGCAAAAAATGACCTATATGTAAATATTATGTAAGTAGCTATTTTTGTTGACTCTTTTTGAAATAAATTGTAATTATGGTGGCAAAAGTTGATTTTTTCTTACAAGAATCGACCTATATGTAAATATTATGTAAGTAGCCATTTTTGTTGGTTCGTTTTGAAGCCAATTGTAATTATGGTTGCAAAGGGTAGTTTACAAAAATTGACGTATGTGTAAATATTATGTAAGTAGGCATTTTGTTAAACTCTTTTTGAAGCCAATTATTATTATGGTTGCAAAGGAAAGTTTGGGAATTTTGTTAGACATTTTTTTAAGTCAATTGTAATTATGCTTGCAAAAGTTTATTTTTTTCCTTACAAAAATTGACCTATACGTAAATATTATGTAAGTAGTCATTTTTGTTGACTCTTGTTGAAGTCAATTGTAATTATGGTTGCAAGATTTTTTTCTCATAAAAATCGACCTATATGAAAATATTATGTAAGTAGTCATTTTTGTTGACTCTCTTTCAAGCCAGGTATAATTATGGTTGCAAAGGAAAGTTTGGGAATTTTGTTGATTTTTTTTAAGTTAATTGTAATTATGATTGCAAAAGTTATTTTTTTTCTTACGAAAATTTACCTATATGAAAATATTATGTAAGTAGCCATTTTTGTCAATTCTTTTTTAAACCAATTGTAATTATGGTTGTAAAGGGCAGTTTGGGAATTATGCACGAATTTTAAGTAGCCATATTTTTTTAAGTAACCATTTTTGTTGACCCTTTTTAAAACCAATTATCATTTTCCACATTTAGTTGATCAATTATGAATTGATACAAGGGTATTTGTGTCAGTTGAAGTAGATAATTAGTTTTAGGTTAGTTTTCTGAATTTTAATTAATATCAAAATGAGTATTCAATCACCTTTTATCATTAAAATGAGGAGTCAATCAAGCTTTGCAAAAATATTTACCATTTGCTTCAAAATAACCACAAAAGTTAACAATTCTGGCTGTGCCTTGTTTGGCACAACCAATTTTAGTCTTCTTTGATTTTGTTGTTTTTCTCTTCTTCCCAAACAAGGCACTAATTTGCTTCCCAAAAATAACAAAGTCAACAATTACGGCTGGCTCTTTGGCACAACCAATTTTGGTCTTCTTTGATCTTGGTGTTTTTCCTTTCTTCCCAAACAAAACTTAAACTATCGCAACAACAGCTTGTTACCCAAATGGTCCTCCCCTCACACAGATACAATCTTGACACTATTATATTACAAGAATACATATGAAAACATACAAAGGTCAACAATTGCGGTAGAGAGAGAAAGAGGGAAAGAGAGAAATTAAGAGTAGCAGGCAGCACAATGATCTGATTCATGAAGAATGTAGAACATGAAAAGCAGTCAAGCAGCAAAAGTAAGAAAGGACAACCTGGGGCAAACTTGGAAATTCGAAAATTTCGAGCAGCTAGCTTAATGACCTGCTCTGTTTTTATTATATAGTAGATAATATGGCCACCACCACCCCAACCTCTCTCTATCTCTTCCTTCTCTTCTCACCACCTCCAGCCACTACCACGAGCCTCCTCCCTCATCCACCCCCGCCAAAGCAAAAAAAAAAAAAAAAAAATTGCAGGTTGGAGCAACTATCCAAACGACATGTGCAACTCACCAAACGTATCGGGAGCAACCCACCAAACGTAAGGAGCAACTCACCAAAGGTAAGTTGCTCCTTACGTTTGGTGGGTTGCTCCTCACGTTTGGTGAGTTGCTCCTCAAGCTTGGACTGTTGCTCCAAACCTTGGTTTGGTGAGTTGCTCCTTACGTTTGGTGAGTTGCTCCTCAAGCTTGGACTGTTGCTCCAAACCTGCAACTTTTTTTTTCTTCGTGAGGGAGAGAGGGAGAAAGGAAGAGTTCTTCATGGATCTGAGAGATCGAGATCGAGATCGAGAGAGAGAGAGAGAGAGAGGGAGAGAGAGATGAGGGGGGAGAGGAGATCAAAGAGAGAGAAGAGATAGAGAGGTTGGAGTTTAGAAGATCCATAAAGAACTCTCCCTTTTCCCCTCATCTCTCTCTCTTTCTCTCTCTCTCTGTAGAAGATCCATGAAGAACTCTACCTTTCTCCCTCTCTCCTTCAAGAAGAAAAACAAAACAAGTTGCAGGTTTGGATCAACAGTCCAAACTGGAGGAGCAACTCACCAAACCTAAGGAGAAACTCAACAAACGTAAGGAGCAACTCACCAAACGACCAGGTTTAGTGAGTTGCTCCCCGATACGTTTGGTGAGTTGCTTCCGTTGTTTGGACAGTTGCTCCAATCTGCAATTTTTTTTTAATTTTCTGCTTTAGCGGGGGTGGATGAGGGAGGAGGCCCGTGGTTGTGGCTGGTGGTGGTGAGAAGAGAAAGAAGAGGTAGAGAGAGGTTGGGGTGGTGGTGGCTATATTATATATATACACTCGTGTATGTATATATATATATATAGAGAGAGAGAGAGAGGGGGGTTGTGGTCGTGGTGGTGGCTGGTGGCCGTGGTGTGGTGGGGGAGGTCATGGTATGGTAATGGCTGATAGTAGTGATGGTCAAGGTGTGGTGGCTAGCCATGGTGGTGGTGGTGGTGTGGTCATGGTGGTGATGGTGGTGGTGTGGTGGGGTGGTGGCGGCAGCTGGTGGTGGTGGTCGTGGTATGGTGGGGGTGGTGGCGGCAGCGGCGGCTGGTGGTGGTGAGGAAGAAGCTAGGGGGGGATAATTGCAATTTTTTGATTCTTGATATTAAAAAAAGATCAAAAGTTGACTAATCTTTGAATTTTTAGTTTTAAAATGATTTCCTTTTTGTTTTGAAAAAGTAGGTGACTGAGTTTGTAGTTGTCAACAAATTGTTGACTGATTTTTAATTATCCCTAACATCTTTGCTTCTTTGGTGAAACATAGTGGTTTTGGGGTGAGAAATGATTGTTTCGATAAGATACATTTGATCCGCAATTAAAAATATTTGTTTTTATTAAAATCGTCCAGAATAAATGATTCTAATCGTGGAACAAATATGTTTTTTTTTTTTATCGGGAACACTCATTTCTCACCCAAAACCACTATGTTATAGGTACACCCAAACGGCCAAATCATTTGGGTGTGTGGAAGAGTTTTCCAACTTCTTGAAGACATGAATGCTGGAGTATTCTTTTTAATGGAGAGAAATTTTGCTCACCCATATTTGCTCCACCATTGCTCACTCGGGCATTCAGTAGATAACATGTGTTCCATTCCATTCCCATTTTATCCTTGCATTATCAACATAATTACTAAAATTGAATACAAGTGAGCTACTGAAGGCTTGAGTGAGCAAAGTTAATGTGTCTTTAATGGACTCAATGTAGAAAATTAGAAATGCAAGTGGAGAGAAACGTTAAGTACAAATGTATGCTTCTCTGCTTGGTTCATAGATTTAGAGAGAGAAATGAAAGGAAAATAAAATATTTTTCCTTGTTTTGTTTGGCATATAGGGATTATATAAATATATATATATAGGCTAACTTACAACATGATGGTTGTAAATTAGCAGCATACAACAACCCTTTTAGCGACGAAATTTTTGTCGGTAAAGGTTTCAACTTTTAGCGACGCAAAATTTTCGTCACTAAAACCTTCTTTTTCGTCACTAAAAGTCTCATATGCTGTAAGTTAGCAAATCCCATATATATATATATATATTGGGGTTGGAGGGGGGGGGGGCAAATGAGTATATGATGAAAAATACTTTGATTTTTTATTTTATTTTTTAATTTTGTAAGTTTCTACCTCATCCTTTTGACTTCCCCCCCCCCCCCCCCCCCCCCGTTTTTTTTGGTAATTTCAGCATGAAGTAAAAACACAATGCAACTATTTTTCCTTTTTCTTTTCCTTTGCACTCATTTTCTTTCTCTAAATCCGCAAATGAAACAAAGCTGAGAAGGAAAACTGAATGAAAAGCACGTGAGAGAATTAAGTTCTAACAAGAAAGATATTCACATTGTAATTACTAGTAAGAGCACGTTTGGAAAAGCTTGGTCACAAACTATTCACTACAATAGTTCTAGCTTATTCTACCTAGTTAACCCAGTGCAAATAATAATAATAATAATAATAATACAATAATAATAATAAATAAATAATAAAATAGGGATAATGCTATGCTTTCTAAATTTGAATCTCAAATGCTTTGCAAGTTGTACCACTATAATGATTTGTGGTACTACCGATCATTGTCACATCATGTGGTACAACTGTTAATACATTTTTTAACGAAATTTGAGATCGTATTTTGGAGGCATGACATTATTCAAAAATTTAACCAAAATGTCTATAGAGTGCTGTATGATATTCCAAAGTAACTTTTCGTAGAATTAGAACTGTTAAGGTAAATATAATATAATCAAACTTTGGACCTAAAGTCCCTTTTTTGAACTCTTCTCTACATGGATTAACAACTCCATAGCAGATAACCAGGCACCATAAATCATCCAAACAATCCTATTTTTTTTTTTGGTTAGAAAACTATCCTAATTTTGTATGCTCTCTTTCTGTACATAAATTTATATACATACAAAGTGTTACATACATATCGTTTAGCAAAAAAAAAAAAAAAAAGTGTTACATACATATATATATATATATATATATATGTGTATAGAAATGCTAATGTACTGCATAAATAAACCTATGCACCATGATGTTCAATTCACTATGATGCATCCATGTAAAGATCATTACCAGAAATGGATTTCCCAAATTTGAGGCTAAAAATAATATAATGAGATTTGTCAATCATAGAATCGACTTCCAATTGCAATTGCTCCATCATCCCCTTACACATAGCAATTGACTACATTGGTGTATTCATAATATTTCCAACAAACAAAAAAAAAAGTTTCGAAGTGTCATAGCCTATCAACCTATTAAAAAAAACAGGGGAAAAGGAAACGTAGTAACATTGAGAACTGAATTCATATCATCCTCCAAAATCCCCTGTTAAAATGCGACAAAAAAAGGTGACACACGATTCGGGATCACTCATTAGACGTGGATGCTAGATAAGCCATAAGGATGCGCTTATATTTTGTGGGGCTATCATACCACGTACGTGTATTGAGAATTTCACGTTCCAACCAATCTGGCTGAATCTCCTTCTTCCTCGTTTGCCTTTGGTAAAACTTCCCCCATTGGTACATTGAACGGCTCAGACGAATGCTTTTCTTTCCACTAAAGAAGAACTTGATATAGTCCTTTGCTAGCCGAGTTAGATCCTCCCCATCAATGATGTACATGTACTGAAATGAAACCAATGGTATAAAAATATTAGTGCATGGATGAAAGCCATCATGAGCATACACGATTTTTCTTTTCGGGTGGTGTTTATGATCAGATAGATGCATATTCTACACAACCTTTCGAAGGCGACCTACCACATTCTCCATCTTGCCAAATCATATTGATGTTATATGGATCCGTTCATATATAAAATATCAAACTTCCTCTGCCACAGAGTCACCATCCTATCAAAATTTGTTACCCTGTTTGTTCTGTGTCTATGATTGTGTCCTTGGCTTTGGCACAACTGAACTTTGACAAAAATCATATAATTGTTTCAAAATGTTTGCTTGTAGTTTTGCGCGGGCGTGCCAGAGCCAAACGGGCTCGGTGTGTGCAAACTAATTTCTTAAGTGCTTGTGTGAGTGATTCACAAGGCTTAATGAATCTGACTTCTAACAAAACAACTGTGTGAGGTGAGTAGGAAAGTACCCTCACCAAAAACCCTTTGGCAGTACTGAAGCGCACAAGCCAAATAGTGCAAGAGTCTACCAAGTAAACAATCACAAACGATTTAACAAAATACAAGGTATCTTATTGAATGTTTGGAAAACAATCACAAAGAAAAGAACAAGATCAGAACAGGCTCTGATTGTTCAAAAAGATGAAAGAACAGTAAAGAGAATAACAAAGAGGGCAGACCTAGTTGTTACGAATGCTATGGATGCAGAATAACAAGAACACAAAGGTTTGAATGCTTTGAATGCAGTGTATGAATGTTGTTTGTCGAGGATGACGCGGAGTCCTTTGCACGGTTGGCCTGCTTCTATATTTATAGCGGCCCTGAACAATTCTGATAAGGCAAGGACTCCTTAACTTACGCTCTAAGCAGATGATTGATTGTAGAATTCTTCCTAATCCCAAATTCTTACCTTATCCGAATCCTGATTGAATCAATCCCAATATTTTAGGGATTACCTTCCATATCCAGCTGGACGTGATCAGATTCCTTTCCCAAACGGACTCTGCCTCCTCAAATTCAGGGTGACGTCACCATGACAGCTAAGAGTAGAACCGCCTTCCCCTTTTGGCTTATCGGGCTCACATGATCACACCCTTAGCCAAATTGGGCTCGCAGCTTCCAACTGTCATACTTTCGGACTTCCATGCCCGATGATGGTCTTTCGAATGCTCATGACCAATCGGGCTCATGCAACCGGCCTTTACCGTTTATTCCTAATATGGTGTCCGATTGCTAAGTGTACTTTCTTAATCATTCATCGGGCTTCCCTTTGACGCCAGCTTTTGCTTTTCGGATGCCCGATCGCTGTTACTTCTGCTTGGTCTCCCCATCGGACTCCCACACTCGCTATTGCTTACTTATTCTAAAGATGATGCTCGATTGGTCAGCACATGACTCATACCACCTATCGGGCTCCACCAAACTGAGATACCAGCCTTGTCCTCCTAAACCGTGTGATACTCTCTCCCTGATCGGGCCTTTGCAGCCTCTGGGCCGGCCACTCCTAGACAAGTTTCGGGCCGGTCATCCTCAAGCCTATTTCAACAACTCCTTCGGGCAGAAAACCTTTGGCGGTTTTTGGGTGCAAACACAACTCAACCAACATAGACATCATATCTTTCGTAATACATGCTTATGCATATTTTCACTAATCAAGCATTTACCTTGAATGCAATAATTGCATTCATACTTTTACATTGCATTACGACTAAGAAAAAAGATGACCTCGAATGGTCCATAAGATTAATTATGTTCGATTTAGAGAGAATGCTTAAACTCGTCGATTTGCCCATTCCAAGGAGACATTGAAATGACCATTTAAGAAAAAAAATATATACATATATATATGAAAAGACTCCTATATGTCTAAAGGGTTTAATTCACGCCCATGAATGTTATTTTAAGATTCTATATAGATTTGCTAATGAGGCTATTAAAATGCAAGTGACTACTAAACATGCCATTAGTTTAAGTATATTCTTGTCTTCCTTCTTTCACTCTTAAGAGAAAACTACTTTGCACAAAAATGTCATAACGTCGGCATAAAATTTCCTCAGATGTAGTCTTACAAATTTCGACACATCTATATCTATATCTATATTACATATAAGTGTACCAATACCCATAAGTGTTTTACACTTTTATCAATTGGTGCACTTTTACTTAAGTGATTTTCCTTAGAGTTTTAATAAGTTTGGTATGCCACCTTTTTTTTGGTCCGTCCATAAGCGTCCTACTTTGCTTTGGATATCACCTTTAAAGACTATTTTAATATTAGTTAAGTTTTATGGACTCACTGAGTGCTGCACAATTTATTGTGAATTGACTCACTACTAATTACAATTACTAACCTTTTTCTAAAGGTTGGTCTGTTAAATTTTTTTATTTATTTATTTTTTTTTATTATTAATTTTTATTTTTATTTTTATCATTATTGCTTAATTGAGTCCTAAATGTAATTGACTCTACATTCCTTATTTGACACATTGTTAGGACTCTTTGTAGTCTATAGCAAATTAGAATGGTTTAGTGAAACTCGAACTTATTCAGTGGCCGAGGCTTATCTTAATTAGGACATTTAAGATACCACACACCAAAGGCGACTTTTCCAAATGCAAATAGCACTGCTAGGATTTGGAAAATAGTAAATGCTATGCTTCCTAAATTTCTATCCCAAAAGTACTTCCCAAATGATGTGTGGTAGTGGGGCCAGATAAACAACTTCAAATCAAATTTAACTAGTCCCACTATTATAGACTTGGCCCCACTGCCACATCATTTGGGAAACACTTTTGGGATAGAAATTTGGGAAGCATAGCATTACTCTTTGAGAAATAGGAAAAGTCATGTGCCTCATGAATCTAATGCCGTCCACTTTTGCAAAAACGGGTGGCACTTGTTTGGATAGCTTGTACTTTTGTGAATGCGTTAACTTTGCAATATCTTGAGTCAAAATAGGTTATTGTGATAGATGTGGTGTTCGGGGGCAGGGGCGTGAAGTTGCACTTGGGGTAGCCGAGTTTACGGGAGTAGGGCACAACACCCTTGAAGCGATTTTTTTTGGACTGTGTATACATATTTTTCGTACTGATGAAATAAGCTAATGCTATAAAAATTAATACAAAAACCGAAGAAAATTTCTCACATTGTATAATACATACATCAAAGTTACAACACTTAGGACCTTTTACTATCCATTATAAAATTGTAACAAAAAAATAGCACCTAAAAGTTATACCAAATGGGCAATGGCACAATAGAAAAGTTGATCCTGATTGGCACCAAAGGTACAACAAAATGACATCTTGTTACTATAAATTAAGACCAAGAAATTGAATGTATCATGCTTGGTTGTATTTGCAATTTTTCGAAACTCAAATGCTAATAAATAGGGAGTTTTGAATTTTTTGAGAGGGGCTTAAGTGTAAAAATCTATTTTTTAGGGTATATATGGCATTTTCCCAAAAATCAATGGGGAGCTTGAGCCCCTGCTTGTCCGTCACTAAGTCGACCCTTGTGTTTGGATAATGTATTGTAAACGTAGTTAATGGCCCCGTTTGTTGCTACTTAACCAGACATATTATAACTTTTAGCTTTTTAGATTATAGCTTTTAGAACTCAGAAAAAGCTGTGAACCTATTTTGTGCAGCTTTTCAAAAGCAGGGATTAAGTTGTAGTATAAGCTATCAAATAGCGTATTTGTTGTATTATTGTCCAAAATGCCCTTAAACTTTGTCCAAGTAATTTAAGAACAAATAAATCTCTACTAGGGAATGTTTTCTTTCTACTTCGACTTTGACCATAATCCGCAGTAGTAACTAAAGATTAAAATTTCTATACAAGCTTATTTCGGAAAGAACAAAAATTTTAAAAGAATGTGCTTATAACAGTAATGTGGAGTAAAATGTGGAATTGAAAGTATTTAAAAAACGTCTAAAGAGACCCATCTATTCGGTATCTACAAATTTTACAAATTTCACAATTTTCACGATGCAACAAAAATTATATTTCTGAAATCTGTTTGAACAATTTCATAGTTCTTCAAAATTTTCATGATTTTCATGAATATGAAATATGTTTTGCAATGTTTTGACGATTCTTTGAAACATATCCACGTTTTTTTTCTTCCTAATTATGATTTTTTTTCTTCCAAAATTATGATTTTTTTCATGTCTTATGGTATAAACAATTTTTAAATTTATGTAATTTTCAATTGGAAGAGGAAGAGATGTGTCTTTATTCTAGCCCCAAGGTCATTTTCAATCTTCTGAAAACAGGGTAAGGGTAGTTCAGGTATAAATATTTCAATTTTCCAAGCTTTAATCAATAAACAGAATTGGGGATTTGTTATAACTAATAAAAGCACAGGGGGGATGCGTTCTTCAAATCTAAGGGAGGCAAGTGTTCTCGGATCAAACATCAAGGGTGATAGGTGATATTAACCCTACATTATATATAATACTATAAATTTCATTTGAAGAGAAAACTAACAATTTTTTCAAAATGGCCCATTGCACAATTTTATTTTATTTTAAAATTTCAACTGTTTCCCTAGCGTTCTTCTATTTCACCTTATAGTTATTCTATTCCTATTGGTTTATTCCCTTAAAGATATAACCAGATGAAAGATACCAAATTTGTCTATGCCACTTAATGATTATACAAAGATTGGAGTAATTTTTTTCGTTGTTTTTCAATATTGGTCTATTTTGCCCAATGATTATGCAATTCCTATGGATTTTTTAAAACGTTAATTATTATAATCTAACGTCAATATATAACGTTCATATGGTTGGTTGATTGCACATGATCTTTTCTATCAATTTTTAGATAACCATCTAAAGAACTTTTTAACTAATTAATTTTTTAGTTTTTTTGTTTATAATTATTATGTGTGACTGTGAATTGTTATACACGGTTTTCTCATAGAGGGGTCTTGAGTTACGTACACGAAAATGCTTGTGGTAGTCGGTGAAAAACATGCACCATACAAGGCTTTATACTGTGGATGTGGTTTATCAACTCAATGATGATCGTGCCATAATAGGCAAATTGTCTAGATTACACGTTTTTTCTTTTTCTTTTTCTTTTTCTTTTTTCGTTTTAATTTACAGTCATTCCAAATTAGGTAAGATCATTTAATTGTATATTCTTATCTAATTTATATTTTATTAATTTTTGTTATTCTATTTAATCCGCTTGAATGAAATAATTGTATATATCTACCTTGGGTATTATGATTTCCATAAATAAAAAAATAAAAAAAATCCCTTCGCTTTATGAAGAAACTATACTAACTCCCTTAAATATTTTACACTTTTTTCAACGACTCTAGAAAGCATCCTATGGAAGGGGTTTGTTAAATTACATATCATTAGCATTCAATTGGCAGCCGAACTAGCAACATTACACTTTTTTTTTTCCTTCTAAGGTCATTTCGAATAAAGTACGCATCAATGTAATTATACCATTTTATTTTTCAAATTTTCTCTATCACACATTGTGTGAGTTCTTTATCCGATGTGGATAGTGTATGAGGGATGGTATAACACGTAAGCTGGTTAGTGCCAAGTGGAGCAACCAGTGATACTATGTGGTAGGTAGATGAGAGTGAGAGTTTGGTACGATAACAATGATAATAATAATAAATAATAATAATATAAATATATGTAAATAACTAAAAGATGGTGGGACTTGGAGAGTGTATGGCTCGAGTGAGAACCAGGGTAGTGCCAAATAAGAGAGAGAGAAAGCAGTGAAGGGTTGGTTACCGTTGAGGACTGCTATTTGGAAGGGAGTTATTCTATAAGGCTAAAGGAGAGGTAGTGGAAGGTTGAGTAAATGGCTGAGAGTTTGGTGAGTGTCTTAAGTGCTTGGGTTCGCAGCTTAAGACTGGGTTAAAGCTTAAACTCTAAGTTGAGCTCGGGTTAGTGGATGTATTGAATGAGGTTGGTATTTATACAGAGTTTGTGAGGTTCTTGGCACAGCTGGGGTGGCCGAGTTGGCATCTTCGGAGTGGTTGCCCTGTTTGAGGTAGGTAGGGATTTAAATGCGTATGTTTAAGGTAGTTGGCCTTATTAAATGGGGATGCGGACAGGTCGATGCATTGGGGGGGTAAGACGAGGTATTGTCATGTTGCTGTGAGGGTGAGCGGATGCCATTGGTTGGTCAAAGGGAGGGAGACAAAGTGAAGGAGTTCTATAAGTGCAGAAGATGCAGCGAAGGGGGAAGGTGTCAAGGCTTTTCTTATTGGTTCGTCGAAACTGTATTGTCACTGGGAACGAAATGGTTTTATTGGTGCAGAAGGTTAAGCATGGAGGTTCTCGAGATCATACTGCTGTGTCTTCCAGAGGGCTAAGCAAGGGTGTATACCGAAGCTAAAGCCATTGGTGCAGACCCTTAAGCAGAGAGGATATCGAGACCCTGCTATTGGTTCGCAGAATACTCAGCGAGGTTGGAGTGACTGGTCAGGGTGAGAGTCAATGGTTTCAGCTGGTTGCTAGGATATGGGCTTTTCTAATTGGTTGGGCGGTTAAAAGGGGCAAGGCACGTGATTGGTGGTCACGTGTCTCTCTTTCTCTTTGGGACCAACCCTATCCAGCCTGTTAGGCGTTGAGATAGGGAGGTTCCCCTGGTTCTAGCCTCCGAACCATGAACTCTCAAGTTCCCAGTGGTCATGGCCACCCTTGGTACTGCTTCCTGACCAAGGGTGAGAAATCCACCAGTGAATGTGTGTTTGTGTTGTAATGGAGTGTTCATTAGGTGCAGAGGAGAGATTCCTTGTAAGCTGGCTTGAGAGCGAGTGGTGACTACAAGCAATGGTTGATTTTGTGGTGAGTGGTCATTCGACGCCATGGCTTAATTGATGACACGGATGGTCATTCGACGCCGTGGCTTAATTGATGACACGGATGATCATTCGACGCCGTGGCTTAATTGATGACACAGATGATCATTCGACGCCGTGGCTTTGACTAGCGATCGACAGAATTAAACATCCACGTGTCTAATGGGTGTTGGTGTAACGAGTGGAGAGGGCAGTAGGTGGACTGGGTCCATTTTGCTTTTCTTGTTTGGGTGGGCTCAGTCGTAATGGGCCTCAGGTGACTGCTGTGAGTGGGCTTTGGAGGGGGCTGCTCGAGGCTGTCCTTTTCAATCGTGGAGCTTCCTAGTGGGCTCTGCGGAGGTGGGTTTTGGGATATAGTTACTCTGGGTGAGTTCGGGTAGATATGTGGGTTGGGTATAGCGGGGCTCATTACTTGGTGATAATATTGGGTACACTTGGAGTCGTCGTTAACATGTGTTGGTCAAACTTAGTGAGTTGTTAACCAGTACCTACATTAGCCCCCCTGTCCGTATCGTAGGCGTAGAGCGGCTAGGATGCGGGCATAAACCTTGCGTGTCTTTTTGAGATTGTTTTTCTGGTAGTGAAAGGACATCTCTTCTTTTGCGGGTGGTACTGGTGTTCTGGTTGCTTTGTTGTCAGTTCGATGGACGTCTCAACTTTTTGTAGATAGTACTATCGCCGAATTTGGTGAATAGATTGGTCCAGCAAATATTAGTGTTACCTGCTGTGCATCTCCATCGTACATTCGTTCCGGTGCTCTATACATAAGTGTAGTAAACCTGTGTGATCCTTTGTAATAGACATACTTATGGCTGACTCTATTTCGTCCCATGCTGTGAGAGGACGTCGCTCTCTGCCCGACTTATTTGGTAACTCGGAAGATGGTTGGAGAGGTGTGAAGGTGCATCACTGGTATGTTGAGTGTTTAGAGCGTGTTTATAATCATAGGCCTGATACTTTTGTTGATTTTGCTGATCGCGCTCCGGAGCAGCAATCTACCCTGCTGAATCATTTGGGGTATGTTTTGGATTACCTGTCCATGGTTACTTTGTCCACTAGTGATGAAGATGTGTATTGTGTTTGTTTCCCAAGAGTTCACATCATGATGGAAGCTGAGCTGCCAGTACAATGGTTGCTTCATCATTTGGAAGACATGCAGCAAAAATATTTTGTTTTTAAGATTGTGCTTCATAGGAAGAGTCTCGCTGTTCGTCGCAAGGAGATTTTGCGGGAGATGGAGAAATGTAAGGATGCTCTGTCGTGGCTGGGAAGACTTTTGAGGCCAGATAGTAACCAAATAGCTCTTTTTGAGGGTCATGAGAAAGACCTGATGGGGTTGGAGAGTGAGCTGGCGGTGATTCAACGAGAACTTGCGGAGGTTGTTGCCAAAGAGCTTCCTCTTCGTCCGTTTGTAAACGAGAACGGCCTTCATGAAGATTACGAGCTGGACACCGGGCTCTTTTGATCGGAGTCTCCAACGCTGTCCCCCTTGATAAATGTAAACATATATAGAATATATTTTTGTTTGTTTGCATAGTGGGTAGCAGATCCTGTGTGGTGTAGTATCCTGTATTTTGTCGCCACGTGGTTAATGTAATATGGCACATGTGGCCTTTTGTCCTTATGTAGAATCGCTGTCTTTATATATCTTCCTTTCCTTTCTTATTTGTTGTGTGTTTCTTTGGTCTCTCATTTCTATCGTCTTCATCGTGCATTATTCTCTTGTTTTGTTTTTTTTTTTTTTGTGTGACTGTTTTGTTTGTTGAGATGTCTGGAGCTGGATCTTCTGGTGGTTCTTCGTGGGGTTTACCCCTGCCGGAGGCGTTTGGGGATGTTGAGGATGGTTGGAGGGGCGTGAAGATGGATCAAAAGTTTCGTGATAGTCTAGAGCAAGTATATCAACGCTATCCCGAAACTTTCATTCGTTTTGGTCGGATCGGTGCCAGATCCCAGTCCGATTTGCTTAGACGTCTTTGCCGAATTTTACGTCGCTTGCGTAAGACGACGTTGGAGGAGGCGGATGGTGATCTTTTTGCTGGGTTGTTGGAACAGGTTCGGAATCTGGTACAGGACAGATTGTCGGTCCATTGGCTGTATTCCCATGTAGAGGAGATGGAGCGTAGGTTTGACCTGTTTGAGCCGATGTTGGAGCGACAAGCTGCTTTCGATGCTTACTTGGAGTTGGAGAATTCTGTCACAGAGTGTGCACGGACCCTGGGACGTTACGAAAGTATAGTGTGCGGAGGCAAGCGGGTTGGCTCCCTAGATCCGAACACGGTGGGATTTATCGAAGTGTATGAAGCGGAGAACAGGCGTTTTTTGGAGTTGAAGCAAGAATACGCGGATGCTAATGTTCGCTTTGAAGCTGCCAGAACTGAGGTGTCTGCTGTTGAACAGCAAATTCGTGAACTGGGTTTGCATATTAACTATAGGTTGGATACTGGTCTGTTTGGCTAGTCAGATATTTAGATGTGTTCGAAACCATGGAGAATATGTGTGTATTTTGCTTTACTGAAATTAGGTGGAATATATATATATATGTATATAATTTAACCGGGTGTTTTCCCATTTGGGCAATGGCGCCAGTTATGCAGCGGTGGCGCAGGTCATTACTACGAATCTCGTTGGAGATGGAGATGGGGCTCTATGTAATTCTGTATTTATATATATATGTATATATATATATATATTTTTTTTTTTTTTTTTTACTCCGAGCAGTGGCGGTTTTGTCCACTGTTGCTAACTTAAACAAGTGTAATGGAGCTGTGGTTTGTAAAAAAAAAAAATATTGAAATTGGCTTACCTCGGGTACCCTTAATAGTGTGGGAACTATTATTGTTCGTCGAACATCATCTTGCTGGGCTCGTATTTTTTGTTGTTTTATTTTTGTTTTTTTTAAAAAAAAAAAAAATAAATAAAAATGAATAAATAAATAAATTTAAGAATGAGGGTTTTGTACAATGGATAATAACCAGAGGATATGGACTGTGTAGAGGAGATGGAGCGTAGATTTGATTCTTTCATAGAGAAAATCTGGCAAAGATTTAATTTGTACTGGTGCTGTGAGTGATGGGACTGGTGTTCAAAAGCTATCTCAGGTATTAGTTTGAGTTAGTGTCATGCGGTGAATTTATTAGGAGTGTATCTCTTTTATGTTTTGAGGGTGTTGTGTATCTTTAGTAGAAAAGAGAGAGAGAGAGATCGAGAGAAAAGAGAAAGAGGGTGAAAGGGAGAACAAGAGGTGGAGGCTACGCATTCTTGGTTGTTGGGGGCAAGGCTTGGTGGTGGACTCTCCATTGAAGCTCCACAAGGTGTGTATATGTATATATTGTTTCGTTCTCTCTCTATATGTGGATGTATATGTAGGTGTGGTGGCGTGTGGGTTTGGAATTGGGGGTTTGGGGTTTTGTAAGGGGGGGAACTTTTGTTGATTATGGTGGGGAAGGGGGAAAGGGAAAGGGAGCTCGGGTGAGGGTTGGGGAGCCGAAGGCAGAGGGAGGGGCCGATGCCCCTTTTTTTTTTTTTTTTTTTTTTTTTTTTTTGCCGATGGTGAGGTCCGTGGGGACCGGGGAGTTGCGGTGTGTTTCGGAGAAAGGGGCCGATGGGTTGGACGTGGTTCCGGTGGTGGGGGCCGAAGGTTTGGGTAAAAAGGCGCCGAGTTTTGATGTGGTGGGGCTGGGCGGTGTTTGGTTGAATGTTCGATGGTGTGGGCTTTGGTGATGATATAGTGGGACTGGTTGGTCGTCGAATGGGGTTAGGGTATCGGTGATGGGCGTCGTTGGGTGGGTCTGTGGTGTCGACGAAATTGTCGTCAATTGGGTGTTGTCGAATGGAGGTGTCGTCGAATGTGTGGGTGTCGTCGAATGGAGTTGGGTGTCGTCGAATGGGGTATCGTCGAATGGGGTGGGTGTTGTCGAATGGAGGTGTCGTCGAATGGGGTGGGTGTCGTCGAATGGGGTGGGTGTGGTCGAATGGAGGTGTCGTCGAATGGGGTGGGTGTGGTCGAATGGAGGTGTCGTCGAATGGGGTGGGTGTGGTCGAATGGAGGTGTCGTCGAATGGGGTGGATGTGGTCGAATGGGGTGGGTGTCGTCGAATGGGGTGGGTGTGGTCGAATGGAGGTGTCGTCGAATGGGGTGGGTGTGGTCGAATGGAGGTGTCGTCGAATGGGGTGGGTGTGGTCGAATGGAGGTGTCGTCGAATGGGGTGGATGTGGTCGAATGGGGTGGGTGTCGTCGAATGGGGTGGGTGTCGTCGATGGGTATTGGGGCGACGGTTGGGGGTAGGGTTGTCGAGTTGGGTCGGCACTGACGGGTTAGAACACTTTGGTTAGCAGTGTGTGTATCGCCGGGGGTAGTGTGGGCGGTGCTATGCGTTGGGACATAGTGGGACCGGGCATAGCGACAGCCTTTCCCCCTTTTGTATTTTGTTTTTTTTTTTTTTTTTTTGCTAAACGACGGATTAGTTCAGGTTGTGACCTGTGACAGTCGGCCCGGTTGGGTTGCCGTTAAGAGGGATTGAAAGGCTTTGTTGGTCTTCTTTGGCTTTCTTCTTCGGTGCATGAATCATCAATCAGTAGTACTGTAGATGTGATAGCATCACGTGGCTTTAAGGCAGCGGTTTTGGTGAGGCTTTACGTATCGTCAGTCTAAACAGTGTACTTTGGTGTGTCGTGTAGTGAATATATTGTGCTTTGAATGAGCTTCCAGTGATTTAGATTTCTGTCCAAAGGGTACTTTGATATCTGTATATAAGTTCATTTGTATGTATGTGATACGTTTGCTGGGTTCGTGAATTTACTGTTGTCTTTTAAACCAAGATGTTGGTGCCGGTGTTGGCCTTTGTAGTAAATGTCCCTCTTTTTTTTTTACCATTTGACTTGACGTTTGTGTAGTGTAGCTCTATATATATATATAAAAAAAAAGATATACAAGGGAGCATTTGTACTTATCTGTTTCTTGTCCAGGTGGAGGGGAGGTTCGTTGCTTGTGTGATTGCATTGTGGCGGTTGTGTGCTCGTATCACTTGTTTGGTGTTTCCATTTACCCATTGATCTCGGTTGTTGTGGCAGGCTGCTTATGTGAAGTAGGGACTGTTATTTATTTATTTTTTTTACTGTGGGCGTGTTCTTCCTCCGTGGTGAACTTCGGTATGTACTGCTATACGTGCTTATGCGTGTGTTTGCGTGTGGTGAGTATATTTGCATTGATATTTGCGATTTCAAAATGTAGGTGTTATGGCTCCTCGTCTTGGTAAACCTTTGAAGGGCAACTCCCAAGTTGCGCCTTCGGTTCCTTCTTTATCTCGGTGGTTTAGGGCGCCGTTCCTTGGTGCTGCAGATGAGTTTTGGGTTCAGGTTGATCATGTGATTGCTGATTTGGGTGTGGCTTCTCCTTTACCTGTCTTGGGTTCGGACGCTGACTTAGTTGATTCCGCCAAAGTTCTGCGATTTCAAGTTGAACGTGGGGATTGTCCCTACTCGAATTTGAAGTTTGCTAACAGGCTTTTTCTAAAGGAGGATTGGCAGGAATGGACCGACGCCATTATCCGAGAGTTTGAGGGACCCCTTAGGCAAGCGCAGATTTATGACTCGGTTATGTGCTGGCGTGATCTTGCTAATGTATCTCGGGTGGAGTCGGATATGGTGACATTGATATCTCGGTGGTGCACTTCTACACACACGTTTATCACTGCTTGGGGTGAATTTACGCCTACCTTAGAGGATGTGTCAGTCTTACTGAAGCTCAACATTTTGGGGGATATCAATCTAATGACTTATGAGTTAGATGCAGAGGAGCAACATATTGTGAAAGTGCTTGAGGAGGGGCTACGACATTGTCAGAGGGCATCGGTATTTGATGCTAATACGGGTGCTCGTATTCCTGGACCGGTGAAGGGGAATGGTAAGAAGGCGTATTTCCAAGCATTTATGAGGTATTTTTGGGAGGACCGCCAGCCTGAGAAGTTTGTCGCAGAAGGTGGTACTCGTGATGTCGAGATTGGCTTGATGAATGACTATAGATATGCTGCCTATTTGGCATGTTGGCTTTCTCGGTGTATTTTTGAGGGATCTCCCGAGCATGGGCCGAGCTTTCGTTGGTTTGGGGTAGCTGCTATTTTATCTAGAGGCAAAGTTGTTCCCCTGGCTGGGCTTTTTCTGGGTTCATTATATTTACGCCTTGATATGGCCGTGTTGGATATGTCTCGCTCTTTTGGTAGATATGATGTTGCCACGTTTGTATCTATTCCATTTTTGCAGTCGTTCCTTTATGAGCGTTATCATCGCGCGTTGGAGATTTCGAATCATCATCGTACGACACCAGAGTATAGAGTATGCCGATGGATCGATTGTGGGCCACCTGAGCGTTCTCTATCAGCGGTGATAGATGATGTTGATTCGTTTGATTGGCGCCCTTATGGTCGGACAGGTCCGGGCTACCGGGCCGGGGTTTCTCCATGGAGCGAGACTGCTGGTAGTCAGGTTTTGGCCGCTGATTTTAGTGGAGCTTCTGTGACTGTGGCTGCTGCGGTGGCCGTGCTAGCGTGCCGTTATTTGCCAGCAGTTTGGGAGGTGGGTGGTAGTGTAATGGTGTATCGGCCTGATCGTGTTAGGCGGCAGTTGGGTTTGGATCAAAGCACTCCCTTGGCACGTACTGCTCTATCTCCTGACAGCTTTGCTCGGTGTTGTGCTGGTTTCAGTGACGGGTACTTACGGTTTGGGTGTAATATGGTATTACCACCACTGGGGAGGCGGGGGCGGTGTTTTCCCGATTATGACACTTTCTGGCGGAGTTCTTTGTTAGCTTTTCGCGCATATTGTGAGGGCTCCCCACCTGCCATGGTCATTGGGCAAATTCGCTGTGGCGACGTATCTCTTCGTGCCCGTGCCTCTTCTCCTAGGCGTATCGATGATTGGGGTTTGTCGTGTTTCAGGGCTAAAGATATTTCATGGACCGTAACCTCGGATGGCTGGGTTGGTGGGGTGTACGCCGATCCTTTTGGTTCGTCTGCTCAGAAAGCTTTCAAGAAGAAGGCGAATTATGTTGTAGGAAGGGAAACTTTGGAGGAGGTAAAAAAAAAAGTTAATGTCATTATTTTGTGTAATGTTTTATCAAAAGAATTTTATTATTATTATTATTATTAATTAATTTAAATATTTTTTTTTTTTTTTTTAGGTGACAGTGCCAGTGCCAGTGCCATCAGTGCCACCAGTGTCTAGTTCGAAAAGGAAACGATTGCGTAAAGGTGGGGTGTCCGAAGGACCTGGTGTTGCTGGTGGGGGTGGGGAGGCTTTGGTGGGTCTATCTATTCCTTGTGATGACTTGGGTGATATAGAGTTTATTGGTGGTACTCAAGTGGATCTGTTGATGGAGGAGGTGGTTAGTGCTTCGGATGGCTTATTTCAAGGGAGAGAAACAGTTTTTATGTGTGACTTTAGGGGGGATGATGCTGAGGATGTGGAGGAGGAGGAAGAGGATGGCATTGGTGGCGTTGAAAGCTATGGTGAGTACGAGGGAGAGGAGGAGGTAGCGGGTAGCGGCGTACATCCTTCTGTCTTGGTTTCTTCGTCGGCGCCTTCAGCTTCTGCTTCTGAGGTTTCTTCCTTGGCGCCTACTGCTTCTTGTTCTATAATGGCGTCGGCGCCTACTGGTTTTGTTGTTTATGGACCGTCTGCATCGTCCTCTATTACTTGTCCGTTCGAGCGGCAGGGATTGTTGGCACGGGGTTTTTCTGCTGCAGTTGTGCCTACGCCGCGTGTTTGTGGGGAGTCTGTGCTAACTTCGGCTTTTACTGCTTTTCGGGGTGAGGTGAGTTCGGTTGCGACTGCATATATTGGTGTTTCGGAGGGTGGCTTTAGTGATTCTCAGTCCGGTGCGCGGCTTTCGAGTGTTGCCACTCTTATTTCTCCGGCTGTTTTTGCCCCGAGGGTTTCTGTGTCGGGGCCTTCTTTTTCGGAGGTTTCGATAATGGATAGCACCGTTGTTTCGGTCTCGGTACCTTTGCCGGTGGCGGTTCCCGTTGGTGATGTTGGTGATATGGCCTCCGATATTATGTGGCGCGGCGTTAGCTGTTCTGTTGGTGATGCAGCCATTTTGGAGATGGTTTATGGACGGTATCCTGGGACATTCGGGTCCATGCTTAACGAGGATACCGCTCCTCGTTTCAAGTCTTTCTTCTGTGGTGTCCTTTCGTCGGTGATGCGATCTTTATGTGGCGTTCGTCTAGGCGACATGGATATGGTGGCCTTTGATGGTATTCTTAAGGAGATTAAGTCGCTTGGTGACTTTTGTGGTTCCGACATAAGGTGGTTGGAGCAGCGTCTTGCTCTGGTTAAATCGTGCTTATTTGTTCGGGGTGCTCAAGTGACGGTGGGACTGTGTGATGGGAGACTTGCAGAGTTAGAAGGAGAAGAGCGGCGATGCGTTGATAGTATGCGGGCGATAGAGGCAGAGATGTCGTCGTTGAGGGCCAGGCTGTTAGTCCATCAATCACAAGGAGAGGCCATCAAGTTGTCGATGACTGAGTTTAGTGAAAAGAGGGAAAGAGTTCTGAAATTGTGTGAGGATGAGCAGTTGCGGTCGACGGTGTCTTCTGACTTGTCCACCGAGGGTTATGTGGTTGGTGATTTGTTCTCAGATGAGGAGATGGCGTTTCTTCATCGACAGTCTTGATGTGGCTCTATTTTATATGCATTTTTGTATAGTGACTTTGGTGCTCGTAAGTGGTAAGTGATTATTACTGACGACGGTTGTATCAGCTGTTTGACACTCTCTCTTTTTTTTGAACGACGGCTCCTTCTATTGCTTCTCTATGTTTTTTTTGTTTGTTTTTTTTTTTTAAAAAAAAAAATGCTATACATGTGTGTTAGAGACACTCTTTTGTCTTTTAGTCCTAGCGATGGACCTCAATTATAATGTATAAAGTATGACTAGTGAACCCGTGATGATTTTGTAAAATGATGTAGAAAGTAAATCACGGGCTTTGTACAAATGGGTTAGGGTGTAAACACGTGTTTATGCAAAATGGGCAGCTATGCGAATACTTGACATGTGTCTGTATTGTGTAAGGGTATGTGTTTATTTTTTGTAATATAAAAAGGGGATTGGTCTGTCTAAGGCGTGTATAAATATCAATAAGGTAGAGGGCTAAACCATGGCTGACTCTTCACGAGCGTCCAACCTAGGGCCGAGGCAGCCGCGTTTACCGGCGAGATTTGGTGATGTGCTAGGGGGTTGGCGAGGCATCCTTGTACGAGAAGAACTGATCCCTCACTTGGAGAGAGTATACGTGAACTATCCACAGACTTTTATAGGGTTAGCCTATATGGATCAACAAGAACGGTTACTGGCCTGCGGAATGTTAGGTAACGTAATCTTAGATCTGTATAGGACTAACCTTGGTGCCGCCACTTATGACTACATGCAAAATGTGAGAGGAAGTGTTCATGACATGACCACGCAGGGACTGCGACTGTTGTGGTTGACGGAGCATCTTGATATGGTAGTATTACTTCGACAATTTGTAGAGGCACGGCGGAGGAGGCAGTTTGAAGAGAGGCAACTTGCCTCGGCTAGTGAGAATTATCGGAGAGCTCGAGTGGAGTTGGTGACAACAGCAGGGCAATGGAGGAGAACAGGCGTACCTCGTACAGCGCAACAAGAAGCTCGAGCGCCGCGGCTTCAAGCGGCTGTAGATCATGGTGAGGGGGAATGTAAGATGTACGAGGAGAGATTGGCGCGGGCAAGGATTGTTGAGCAGCGCTCGAGGGCCGGCATTATTACCGATGATGTTGATAATGAAACATTGGTGATTGTAGGTTTGTTTGTGGAACGAGGGGATGCTTGAGCATAGGGTTATAATCTAAGGGTTTTTTTTTTTTTTTTTTTTTTTTTTTTTTTTTTAGTGATGGGTCTGGTTTGCAAGTGTTTTCCCCTCTCTTTTTGTGTATATAGTGATAATGTGGCGAATATAAAAGGAAAGTTTTCCATAGAACAGTGTAGTACATGTATGGAAACAACGTTTTCTTAGAAAAATGTAACAAAAACTGAAAAGGCTCAGGCTCAAAACCAAGGTCAAGCTCAAAACAAAGGTCAAAATAACTGAGCTACAGAAAGGGGAAAACATAAAGAGTTGAGGGCCTAAGCATGGAATAGCTTCAGCCATTGGGTGTTGATAGGTCCAGAGATGGAGGTCTCATCAATTTTTCGGATCCTATAATAGCCGCTGGGGTTGGCTTCTTTGACTTCGTAGGGTCCTTCCCACTGGGGTGTGAATTTGGGCGCTGAGAGACCCCTCATGACGTGTGTGGCTGCCTTTAGGACCAAATCTCCCTCCTTAAAGACCCTTGGTCGAACCATAGCATCGTAGGCACGTGCGATTTGCTTCTGATATTTGTGGAGGTTTGATCGTGCTGTGTCTCTATGTTCGTCCAATTGTTCCAACATCATTGGGCGTGGGTCATGCAGAACCTCGCTTTTCATAGCTATCCGTGCGGAGGCCACCACCAATTCTGTAGGTAAAACGGATTCAGCTCCATAGACCAATGAAAAGGGGGTTGCTTGAGTTGGTCGCCTTTTCGAGGTCCTGTAGGCCCACAGGGCTAGGGGGAGTTGGTCAGCCCATATCTTTGGACAATCTTTCATCGTTCTGCTCAGGATTTTCAGTAGTGTTTTATTAGTGGCTTCTGCTTGACCGTTGCATTTTGGATAATAGGGCGTGGACTTGTGGTGGGTGATGTCGTAGGACAGGAGAAGTTGTCCTACGTGCTTGTTGACGAACGGGGTCCCGTTGTCGGATAAGATCACCTTGGGGATTCCGAAGCGGCATACGATGTGTTCTCGGATGAAGGCTGCCACTGCGGGTCCCACTGCTCTCCTCATCGGAATGGCCTCTACCCATTTGGTGTAAAGCTCTGTCGCTGCAAGAATCCAGATATTGCCTTTTGATGCAGGGGAGATCGGTCCTATGAGGTCGAGGGCCCAAGTATGGAAAGGCCATGGTGTCGATAGTGCTCGTAGATCTACGGCAGGAGCGTGGATTCGATTCCCGTGGATTTGGCAGGGGTAACACCGCTTGACATGGACCCTCGAATCTTTCTCCATTGTTGGCCAATAGTATCCGAGATCCAAAAGGTGGCGATATAATTTTGTACCTCCTTGATGTTCAAATTCATGTGCCTCGCTTAGGACTTGGTGAGTTTCCCCTCCGGCCAAGCACCGTAACGGTTCTCCGCTGAAGCTGCGTCGAAAGAGCGTATCTTCGCGTATGAAGAATTTGTGAGCCTGCTTTCTGATGATTGATGCATCAGCTTTATCGATGGGGAGTGATCCCTCTTTCAAGTAGTTGATGTATGGGCTTCGCCAGTCCGCGATTTGGGTAGTGAAGTTGCATTCTTCCTTATTCGGGGCTTCTTGACACTTCATACATGCTTGTTGGATCATCGAAGCTTCTTTGGACATCTCTGGCCAGTAGTATCCTTTTCTTTGCACCATTCTGTACAAACTGATGTCCTTTTCTCCGCAAAAGTGAAGGTGGACCTGGTGGAGGCGGAGTTTACCCTCTTCCTCTCCTATGCACCGCGCTAAAACCCCTGTTGGTGCGCGAAAGTAGAGGTTGTTTCCGAGGAGGGTGAAATTCCTTAGGTCGGATACTGCCAACTTTCCATCGCGGCTCCGAAGCTGGGTGACAATGGGGGCTCTCCAAT
The DNA here is from genome assembly GCA_033977485.1 of Hydrangea macrophylla. Classification (NCBI taxonomy): domain Eukaryota; kingdom Viridiplantae; phylum Streptophyta; class Magnoliopsida; order Cornales; family Hydrangeaceae; genus Hydrangea; species Hydrangea macrophylla. The sequence continues at coordinate 82,923,127 of CM066986.1, read as the reverse complement.
CATTAGTTTCTTCGAGGGGTAGCAACTCCAGTACTGTACATGGGAGAGTTCTTTTGATGATCTCGATGTGTGTGGAACCCTCAGGCACATCTATTTTGGAGGCCAGAGTTGCCAAGGCGTCTGGGAAGCGATTGTCTGATCGCGGCGCGTGTTCCACTCGGACTGTTTCAAATTTGTCAAGCAATCTTTGTACGATGGTCCTGTATTCTGCTAATGCCGGCTCTCGTATTGCAAACTCTCCCGAGGTCTGTTTGATAACCAAATTGGAGTCTCCCCTTATGCATAGCTGGTTGACACCCATCTTAGTGGCTGCGAGCAATCCCAAGACCAGTGCCTCATATTCTGACTCATTGTTGGAGCATTTGAAGTCAAGCTTGTAAGACAAGTGGAGCTTGGAGCCGTCTATTTGGGATGTCAAATTAATCCCTGCTCCTCCTCCGAGTGATGTGGAAGAGCCATCGAAGCTGAGAGCCCATTCACCTGGGTCTTCGATAGTCATTGCACACTCCAACTCTTCTCCTGGGAGTGCCTCTGAAGGTGGTTCGAAGTTACCGCTTGGGAATTGAGCCAAAAGGTCGGCCAGTGCTTGGCTCTTAATTGCCGTGGGAGTTATGCAGGTGATGTCGAATTCGGCTAGGAGAAGGAGCCATCTTGCCATTCGCCCAGAGAGGGCAGGTTTAGATAGGAGGTATCGAAGTGGGTCACACTTTGTTACCAAGTGTACTACATGGCTAAGGAAGTAATGCCTAAATTTCTGAGCTGCGAAGGTGAGCGCAAGGCAATGGCGCTCGATGGGTGTGTATCTCACCTCGGCATTTCGGATCACTCGGCTGATGTAGTAAACTGGTTTTTCTTGTCCCTCCACCTCTTGAGCAAGCAATGCTCCTATTGATTTGTGTGTTGATGTAAGGTAGAGGAGGAGTGGTTTCTCTTGTACTGGTGCCACCATTGTGGTCGGTGCTGCAAGTGCCTTCTTGACAGCGTCGAAAGACTCCTGGTGAACTGGTTCCCATCTGAACTTGGCATTTCCTTTCAGTAGATCTCCCAAGGGATAAGAGATTTCTGCTAATGCTGGGATAAATCTGCGGAGGTAGGACACCCTTCCCATGAATTGCTTCAGTTGCTTTTGGGTGGTTGGTGCGGGCATGTCCATGATTGATTTGGCCTTCGTGGGGTCCAAGTCGATGCCATGGCGGTGGACTACGAACCCCAGGAATTTTCCAGCCGTGACTCCGAAGGCGCATTTTAGGGGGTTCATTCGGAGCTTGAATTTTCTGCATCGTTCGAAGACTGCACGGAGGTCGCTTTCATGGCCATTTTCTTGCTTGGATTTTACCACAATGTCGTCCACATAATCCTCCAAATTATGATGTAGCATATCGTGAAAGATGGCCGTCATAGCCCTTTGGTAGGTGGCACCTGCGTTCTTTAACCCGAAGGGCATGACAGTGTAGTAGAAGTTGCCAAATGGGGTACGAAAGGCCGTCTTCTCTGCATCTTCCGGGTCCATCTTAATCTGATTGTATCCGCTGAATCCATCCATGAAGGAAAAATCTTGATGTCCAGATGTGGCGTCGATTAAAGTATCGACATTAGGAAGGGGAAACTCATCCTTCGGACATGCTTTGTTGAGATCCCTAAAGTCGACACATACCCTGATTTGCCCATTCTTCTTTTTCACAGGTACCACGTTCGCCAACCATGTGGGATGCTTGATGGGCTTAATGAACCCTGCTTGAAGGAGTTTCTCTACTTCGACCTTGATCTGGAGCTCGAGTTCGTGACGGAACATTCGAGGAGCTTGTTTTACCGGCCGATGGCCTGGATCAACGTTGAGCTTGTGGGTTACAAGAGTTGTATCCAACCCAGGCATCTGATCATATGTCCAGGCGAACACGTCGATGTATTCTTGAAGGAGAGAAATCAACTTTTCTCGCTCCTCTGGAATCATGATTTTGGAGATGAAGGTGGTACGGGGTGCCTCTCCCTTGGGCGCAAGGTCCACTTCTTCCACTTCTGGTCCCGCAGTACGGGGTCCATCTTGGAGTGTTTCTGGGGCTGTCTTGGGTTCGGTTGACTCTTGAGCCTCAATGACGTTGCACACAGGGGGCTCAGGATCATGTGGTGGAGTATCTGACCCCGACCCCGCGCACCGTCATAAACAACGATACGCGAATCGTCCATCGGGGAGCTTGATCCGAATACACTCGGGAGAGGTGTCACGGCGGCTTCTGGTGTTTCTCTTTGAGGAAAAATCCTCCTTTTGAGCGTCCTCCCATCTCGGAATGGCAAGGGCGTGTGGAGATGTAGGCGGTGTGATTTCTTCTTCGGAGTCCAGGCTATCGAAAAAGTCTGCTTCCGCCATGTGAGCTTCATGAATGCCGAATGGTCGCAGCGTGCCAGCGACGGTGAACACCTTTCTTCCTTCGCTCGTGTTAACTTTCCCTTTCATGCATTGATGGTATGTGGAGGGCACGATGCTGAACTTGTGCATCCATTTTCGCCCCACGAGAAGGTGGTAGGAGGTGTCAGCGTCGATCACATGGAATCTAGCTGGTGCTTGAAATTTTCCAAGGCGGAGTGATGTGGTGACGAACCCAATGGTCTGCCGTACGTCATTGCCGAAGCCCGCAATATCGATGGCTTGCGGGATGAGCTTTTCCTTGGGGATACCTGTGGCTTTGAAGGTTGCTAGCGGCATTATGTTGAGTGAGGCTCCTCCATCGAGTAGGGCCCTTTTGAATTCCACCTCGTGTACGGTTGCTGCCACATATAATGGGCGATTGTGCGGGTGTGGGACTTGTATGTCTGCATCTGTGAAAGTGATCATTGATTCTGCTTCTTGGGTGGCACGTCGTATGGACCCCCCTGAGGCCATGCATGCTTGCTGGTGGGTCTCTGCGACCTGTAGTATAGCCTTGGTGGCCTCGAGTCGTGCCTCTTCGCAGAATCCGACTTGATCGAAGAAACGTTTGAATTTGGTGAGGTCCTTGACCTTTGATGCGGTGAATTCCTTAGTGCCAGCGCGTGTTGTGCATGGGCCCTTGGCCATCGGGTGTATTTCTTCTTCTTCCTCTTTTTCCTCGATGAGCTCGATGAGGGGGGCTGCTACTTGTGCTGGAGCAAACGACTTTTCCTGGATAAACTGAATAAGAGGAGTCATACGAGGAACCATATGGAAAGAGACCATGTTGACGATCCCTTCGTTGTTCCTTCGAAGTTGGCAAGGTATTTCCTCGGCGGCCTCTGGCTGAGTGGTCGTCACCAGCTCTCCGTTTGCGATCTTCCTATGGAAGATACCACGGAGGGCCCAACAATCTTTGGTGGCATGCTTCACTATCTGATGATAGGAGCAGTAGTTGTACTTAGCTTTGTCGGCCTCGGTGGGAGGCCTGACAGGTGGACGAAGGGTGACTACGTCATCCCTTACCCACCTTTTGAGTACGGCCAAAACTTCTCTCATGCTGCAAGGGAAAGGAGCCGGCGCCTCTGTCTGTTCCCTTTTGCGCTTGTTGTCGTTGTATTCTTTATCTCGTTCACTCCTTCGTTCTTCGGTCATAGCGGCGGTTGGATACCGTCGTGGGGGCGGAGGACGAGAATCCCTGCTTGTGCTTGTGCTTGTTCTTGATGACGACACTCTCACGTCTTTAGCCAGATTGCGGGCCGCAACCATTAGGTCCGAAAATGTTGCGAAGGAGTGGTTGATGAGGTGGATTCTGTAATCTCGGAGCATGCCATGAACGCAGAGTTGGACTAGGCTTTCTTCCGTGGTGTTGTCATGACACTCCATAGCTCGATCGCGGAATCTGTCCACGTATTTGACCAAGTTTTCGTTGTCGCCTTGGGCCTCTCTAGACAAAGAGACGGTGGTTACTCTTTCCGTCACACTAAAAAACTTAGCGTGAAACATAGAAGCCAGTTGGAGCCAGGACGTGACAGAACCTGGTTCCAAGTTGGCGTACCAGGTGTACGCTCGGTCGGTTAAAGATTTAGAGAACTCTCGGAGACGGAGATTTTCATCTTCACGAAAAGTTCCAAGGCTGTCGAGGAATCTGGCCACATGCTCTTTGGAGTTCCCTCGTCTTCCATCGTATCGTGCAAAGTGCACGTTACCATACCCTTCCGGGTAGGGAAGGCTGGCCAACTTGAGTGGATAGGGTGGCCGAGTGTCAAGCGGGAGGAGAGGTGACGGAGTCATCATTGTCTTTTCTCTTAAGAGTGATTCGACTTCTGCCAAGGTGACAAAGGTCGTGGGTGGTTGCTTTCCTGTTTGCGTGGTGGTGGTAGGTGTTGATTCCTTTAATGGCGTATGGTGCTGATTGTTAACATCAGATATGTCAACTGATGCCCTGACGATGTTATCCAACCCGGAGGTGCCGTTTGGGGCAGGTGATGGTCCTTTCTGAGCCATGGCCGCCAAGGTCTCAATGATGAGGCGATTTTGTTCCTCAAGCTTTTGGAGATACTTTTGTTGTCCCTCCATCTGCTCAAGTCGTCGCAGGATATCGAGTTCGACATCTGCAGCGACTGATCCACGCGAATCCTGAGTTTGAGACTGGGCAGGCTCCTCCCTACTGGGGTTAATGCTTAATGGGTTGACATTTGACCCCGTAGGTTGGGCCTTGGACTTTTTGGGGCGTCCAGCCTTACCCTTAGGGGGTTGTTGCTCTCGCTCGCTAACCATGTTTTCGAGTATACCTCCCACTGTGGTCGCCAAAATGTGTGAGTTCTTTATCCGATGTGGATAGTGTATGAGGGATGGTATAACACGTAAGCTGGTTAGTGCCAAGTGGAGCAACCAGTGATACTATGTGGTAGGTAGATGAGAGTGAGAGTTTGGTACGATAACAATGATAATAATAATAAATAATAATAATATAAATATATGTAAATAACTAAAAGATGGTGGGACTTGGAGAGTGTATGGCTCGAGTGAGAACCAGGGTAGTGCCAAATAAGAGAGAGAGAAAGCAGTGAAGGGTTGGTTACCGTTGAGGACTGCTATTTGGAAGGGAGTTATTCTATAAGGCTAAAGGAGAGGTAGTGGAAGGTTGAGTAAATGGCTGAGAGTTTGGTGAGTGTCTTAAGTGCTTGGGTTCGCAGCTTAAGACTGGGTTAAAGCTTAAACTCTAAGTTGAGCTCGGGTTAGTGGATGTATTGAATGAGGTTGGTATTTATACAGAGTTTGTGAGGTTCTTGGCACAGCTGGGGTGGCCGAGTTGGCATCTTCGGAGTGGTTGCCCTGTTTGAGGTAGGTAGGGATTTAAATGCGTATGTTTAAGGTAGTTGGCCTTATTAAATGGGGATGCGGACAGGTCGATGCATTGGGGGGGTAAGACGAGGTATTGTCATGTTGCTGTGAGGGTGAGCGGATGCCATTGGTTGGTCAAAGGGAGGGAGACAAAGTGAAGGAGTTCTATAAGTGCAGAAGATGCAGCGAAGGGGGAAGGTGTCAAGGCTTTTCTTATTGGTTCGTCGAAACTGTATTGTCACTGGGAACGAAATGGTTTTATTGGTGCAGAAGGTTAAGCATGGAGGTTCTCGAGATCATACTGCTGTGTCTTCCAGAGGGCTAAGCAAGGGTGTATACCGAAGCTAAAGCCATTGGTGCAGACCCTTAAGCAGAGAGGATATCGAGACCCTGCTATTGGTTCGCAGAATACTCAGCGAGGTTGGAGTGACTGGTCAGGGTGAGAGTCAATGGTTTCAGCTGGTTGCTAGGATATGGGCTTTTCTAATTGGTTGGGCGGTTAAAAGGGGCAAGGCACGTGATTGGTGGTCACGTGTCTCTCTTTCTCTTTGGGACCAACCCTATCCAGCCTGTTAGGCGTTGAGATAGGGAGGTTCCCCTGGTTCTAGCCTCCGAACCATGAACTCTCAAGTTCCCAGTGGTCATGGCCACCCTTGGTACTGCTTCCTGACCAAGGGTGAGAAATCCACCAGTGAATGTGTGTTTGTGTTGTAATGGAGTGTTCATTAGGTGCAGAGGAGAGATTCCTTGTAAGCTGGCTTGAGAGCGAGTGGTGACTACAAGCAATGGTTGATTTTGTGGTGAGTGGTCATTCGACGCCATGGCTTAATTGATGACACGGATGGTCATTCGACGCCGTGGCTTAATTGATGACACGGATGATCATTCGACGCCGTGGCTTAATTGATGACACAGATGATCATTCGACGCCGTGGCTTTGACTAGCGATCGACAGAATTAAACATCCACGTGTCTAATGGGTGTTGGTGTAACGAGTGGAGAGGGCAGTAGGTGGACTGGGTCCATTTTGCTTTTCTTGTTTGGGTGGGCTCAGTCGTAATGGGCCTCAGGTGACTGCTGTGAGTGGGCTTTGGAGGGGGCTGCTCGAGGCTGTCCTTTTCAATCGTGGAGCTTCCTAGTGGGCTCTGCGGAGGTGGGTTTTGGGATATAGTTACTCTGGGTGAGTTCGGGTAGATATGTGGGTTGGGTATAGCGGGGCTCATTACTTGGTGATAATATTGGGTACACTTGGAGTCGTCGTTAACATGTGTTGGTCAAACTTAGTGAGTTGTTAACCAGTACCTACACACATTATTTGATGTTGATATGAAAAATCAAAAGTACAAATAGAAATGATTTTTAAAAGCTATATTATCAATTATTTGCAACTTATTTCTAATCAGGTCATGTGAAATAGTTTTGCAGTTCAAATACTACAGATGTAAGAAAGAACTAATGACGGACATAAGGTACCAATTTAATGCAACCTATGAAAACTTTCATTAAACAAATAACCAAGCCGTAAAAGACACAGAATTTAACAGTCTCTACACTTTTCTTTTATTTATTATGGTTTGATATCAGTATGTGCTTTTAGGTATCACTTTTTATTTATTGTTAATTTTTTTAATTTTTTATGATTGAATTGGTTCTTCTTCACCTGATTTGACTGTTCTCTACACTTCATGGTTTAATTCTCCTAATCACTAAACTAGTGTATACTATATATATATATATCCTTTTATACACACAGAGAGAGAGAGAGAGAGAGAGAGAGAGAGAGAGTGGTTACCAGAAATATAAAGCCCATTGTTGCCAAGATCACTTGCAGTGTCTCATCCAAGATCCCATCAGGACTTTCACCCTCTGGCCCACCAGAATTATTACCGCCCCCACCGGATCGATTTCCCCCACTGCCTCCGTCATCAGAGTATTCCTGTTTTTCAATCTGCTGCCGCAACACATCCTCTAGTGATTGTTCCTTCTTCAAGCCTCCCATGGCTTTCTCAAGAGATTTCCAAGGAGAAGCCTGATAACAAATCGATATTCACGTAAGTTAAACTACTTTGACTTTAAAAAACAGAAAAGAAGAGTAACACTACTACTTTGAGCCCTATATCTGACGTGTATCGAGTGTCTTCTAGCTGGCTTCCAACAAAACAATGTACATGTAATATGAAAATAAGAGGAAGCTGACAATTACTGAAGCTTCCTTAATGATTTATATAACACGGACTCTTGTAAACAAGGTTACTGATCGCTGCCGAAATAGTGTGTATTTCGTCCCATAATTTATGCTTGTTAGGTTCTTCATACCTTTATTTTGTTGTTTTTAATAGTGCTTTAGATTTTGTAGGTTCAAACACCCTTAAAAGGTTTTTGAAGTCACGAAGGAAGAAAAGAGGGGGAAAAAAAAAATCCAAAGTTGCATAATTTCTCGCCTAAGTGAAGTGAAAAGTGAAACAGTGAAGATTTTGGTTTTCAATGGCAAATTTGCCCGAGGCGAAGTTGGCCTGGAGAGTTTCCGTATATGTGCAAACTTTGCCTTCTTAAGGGTATTTTCATCCAGATGACACACCTAGATCTACAAACATATAAAAGGACCAAAAGAAGTTTCTTTTAGGGTTGGAAAGTATGAATTCCCATCTTCCTCCGCTATAACCATGGTTATGGAGGGCTAAACTCCATATCTAGGGTTTCATCAGTACTATTCAAGTAACTGGTTTTCTGTACCTTATTTTCTTTGTTCTTTTATATTAAATGATTGCATGCATAGGAGGATTACATATGGATCATCTTCTACTACCACTGGTAACATTTACTATCATTTAATAGAAAAACTTTCTTCCTCTTCATTTTTGTGTAACTGGTATCAAGAGGACACTTGGAAGACACGTGGAGAAACCCTCTCCACGAATGTAAATCAATTATAGGAAACGACTGTATTAGTCATTATGAATACTGTAATAGTCATAATATAATAAATGCCATCCATCCACCATGATGAGGACTTGTAGTCCTTAAAGTCTATAAATAGATGTATCATTTACGTTGGAAGACATCTTGAAATCTTGTATATTTTTCCTCGCTATAATATACTCCTTTTGACTATATCTTTTGAGTAGCTGGTATCAGAGCAGTAAGAGTTTATAGCATCAGAGTTCTTCTATAAGATCAAGTATATATTGAAGTTCTATATAGCATCTTTGTAAGTATTCTCTTAGTCTTTGCTTTTTGTAGATGCATCTTACGTACTTATATTATTCTGTTTAGACTGTTTTATGGTTGTTATTTCTCTTGATTAATAGTTGTCAAAGCCCATATACCCGTCTATTCATGACTGTTTTATTGCCATAGTTAGGCTTGTTCAGGTCTTTTGTGAACTCTTGGGAGGTCTTAGGCACCAGACAATTACTAAGCTTGTGAAAGAAATTTCCATAATGATAGATAAGTATAAGACAATAACGTGTGTAGGAGAAACTGTAGAATGTATAAATGACTCATATGATCATGCACTGCATATTGAAAAAGAGTCGGCTACAATAAGTAGTATGTGTTCTAGTCTAAATAGTATTATAGATATTATGTGTTATTGTTTTTCTAAATTAGAAAAAACCCAACAAACCAACATCGTGTGAGTAGGAAACAAAAAATATCTATTTTAGTTTTATCATTAGCTATGGGTTCGAATCTAAGAGAAATTCTAGAGAATGTTTGCTATCCTGAAATTTTTTGTCATTTCTGAATGACAAGGAGAAAAAAAAAATTGGGTCAAACGAATATGCCATTTTGGAGTTTTATCAACAATTTGCTAGTGTAGGCTACTAGGCGGGGATCCGGAGTCAGTAGTTACTTCAATAGATCATAAGGTAGATAATCTCGGATCTATTACTAGTATTGATCTAGAAAAAGAAACAAAGAAACAAAAAAACATATTAGCCTCTTGATCAAAAGTTTGGAAAAACCAACTAACGGAAAAATAGATAATGGTATGAATAATCCAGGTGATAATAAAATCACTCAATTATATTATGGATCCGAAGATATTCTGATGTTACAAGAAAAATCCTATAATAGGACTGAGTATGACAATATCGTTGAAATCCTAGAAAAATCCTATAATAGGACTGAGTATGACAATATCGTTGAAATCCTAGATTACTGGCGTCAACTATACAAAAAATTTGACTGTTGAAGAAAGAAATAAGATAATAATGTAGATAAGAGACACTTCTCTGCAATATGAGGAGTTATTAAGGCATTTTGAATATAATAATATTCCATAAATGCCTTATCAGATGATGATAGTCAATCATCCTCTTCAGAAAAATCCTCAGATGAAACCCAGGAGGAAGAAATCCCAACTCCTAAGGGAAAACGAAAAGCTAGTGAACCCCTAAGACCCAGAATATTTTGACAATTACGGAATGAATGAGTTCAATCTAGACAAATTTATTCAAGCAGGGGAGGACGGAAAAGGTAAAGTAGACAACCTCTACGTCAAAATCAACTTCTGAACCAATAGCAGCCAGGAGAGATGATAACCATAAGTACCCAATAGCCCAGAATGGTACTTATTTAAATCTTACTAATGTACCGTTTAGAGACCAAATAGCCGCTATTGAAGATTAGGCACAATCATTGTCCATCATCATTACAAATTATGGTACTATATGGACTAAAGCAAAGTTCCTAGATTATATTGCAGCCACCCTACAAGGTGATGCAATACAATGGTTAAAGCAATGGGAAAAAAGTGAGTTAGGACAAGCTCAAAAAAAGAAATTACTAGAATATAATTCCTTTGACAAAATCCTAGCCAAATTTGCCCTTCTTTTAAAAACTAATTTATGTGGTTTTGTAGGTGATACCTGATAGTAATTTGCAAGAAGATGCAAATTATATTCTCGCTAAGATAGAATTATGTAATAAATGTCTTTATGAAGACTATGTTACAACTTTTAAAAAGTATTATTATCAACTTGATCCATCAGCCACAACATATTGGCTTGATCAGTTTTTTCACAAACTTCCTAATCCATGGGATGAGTTAGCTATTAAAGATTACCCAGACTTTCTTAAAAAAAAATAGGAAAGGAAGATTTAGACAACTTAGGTTTTCACACACAATATGTTCTTCGGTTGATAACCCATCACTGTTTAGAACTAAAAGCGAAAACAGTTACACAAAAGAGATAGTCAAAAGGAGAATATTATAGTGAGGAAAAATATACAATATTTCAAGATGTCTTCCAACGTAAATGATACATCTATTTATAGACTTTAAGGACTACAAGTCCTTATCAAGGTGGATGGATGACATTTAATACATTATGATTATTATAGTATTCATAATGACTAACACAATAGTTTCCTATAATTGATTTACATTCGTGGAGATGATTTCTCCACGTGTCTTCCAAGTGTCCTCTTGATATCAGTTACACAAGAATGAAGAGGAAGAAAGTTTTTCTATTAAATGACAGTAAATGTTATCAGTGGTAGTAGAAGATGATCCATCATACACGACTTAGTCCCATGATATAGACTTACAGATAGTCTACTATTGTGAACTTCAAATTAAAATTTTTACATTCGATCTGTAACTATAATAAATGTACAAAGACTATCTATTACATCTCTTGTCCTATCAAGGTTATTAAAGGCACAAGGCGCACTGAGGCGCAAAGGTCCCCTGGAGCCTAGGCGCGAGGCACAATCTGAGGCGCGCGCCCGAGCGAAGCGAGGCGCACTGTTATATGATTTTTTTTACATGATTTTACATGTAAATAGTTCATCTAAAATATGATTCTAGATGATTATAATATGATTTTACATTATTATATACAAGTTAAAGAGATTAAATCATCATTTAGTCCATAGACATTATCAATTATACATAGTATAGACTGTATAGTAGCATACAAAAAAATAAATACAATTGAGGTGTCAAAAAAAAAAAGAAAGAACATAACACTGATAGCAAGAAAAAAAAAAAAAAAAAAAAGAAAGAAAGAAAGAAAGAAGAAAGAAAGAACATAACAGGAAGAAAAAAAATATAAAAATAAAAATACAAGAGAGAAAAGAAAGAACAAAACAAAAAAAGAAAGAAAGAAAGAACACACACAAAAAAAAAAAAAAATAATAATAATAATAATAAAGAAGATGAATTGATTCATAAAGGGCAAAAGAAAAAGGAAAAGAAAAAAAAAACTGTTTAGTGGTTACTGTGGGTTTGTCTCTTTCGCAGAACTGAAGAAGAAGAAGAAAAAGGCAGCGAAGAAGAAGAAGACAGCAGGAAAGAAAGGGAAAAAAAAAAAAATGAGTCGCGACTGGTTCTAGGGCTCGCGAAGAAGAAGAAGAAGAAGAAGAAGAAGAGCAACAAAGAAGACGAAGAAGAAGAAGAAAATACCTGGTAAGAGTGTACGACTGGTTCGTAGGGCTCGCGATCTCCTTTTCTTCTTCCCTTCTTCTTTTTTTTTTTTTTTTGCATGCTAAACTGAAGTGATTGGGATTTTTGGGGAGTAAAAATTGGGAATTGGGCCTCGCTTCATTAGGCGCGCGCCTCATGTGCCCTGCGCCTCGACGAAAAACCCCAAAAGGCGCGCCTAGATTGCGCCTTGTTGAAGGCCTGCGCCTTGCCTTAGGCGAGGCTCATAGCTCGCGCCCGCCTGTGCCTCGCGCGCCTCGGGCGCGCCTTTCACAACAGAGTGTCCTATTACATCTTTAGTCAATAGATTTTAATAGGGATAGTCCACCTGTCCTTTGAGAAAGGCTTGTGGTTAAACCTAATGTATACTCCAATTCTGTTATTATGGATGTAAAGCTCATGCAATGGTATTAACTTAGTACGGACTGTTTGTGCCACTTGTAGGCGAATCATATTTGGGGTTAATCCTCATAATTTTATTGAACGATAAGATTGGACTTGTAGTGGCAATTTATCCTGTTTGGTATAAAGAACAACCAGTGAAATAAATACAGTTGGCCATAGTTATGCGATTAGTGGTGGATTTAATAACCCAGGTCTTCACTTTTATTGATCACAATTTCTATTTTGGTATTTAGTTCAATTAGTGATTAAAAATTGAACAAACAAATCCATTTTTCATCTTTGTTAAATATGATCTAACTCTAGATATTTCTGCACATCTCTCAGCCGCAGTCCCCAGAGTTCGAAATCCGTGTTACTCATTGCCATTTAGTAGTTTGTAAGTCGGAACACTATGTTGACCGAATAGTTACCATTAGAATATCAATAAGAAGGCCCTGACAGTCGAAGTCAAATGATAACTATCGGCGTTCTTTGCCTTACTCCAGAGGCTGGGTATTGTAAAAGGAAATTGAAGAGAGGGAGGCTCTTAAGCCTATATGACAGTTAAAATTAGAATTTTTAACTTCCCAAACCTCAAGGGAATATATTGAAATTATGCAAACCACAAGGGAAGTCCCTGCATTTGACCTTACCTCAGGGGAGGTCAATATAATTTACCCTTTGCTTAACAGCAACCTCTAGTGGAAACTCCCACTAACAGGATGGCTTGAGCTAAAGCCCAAGTGAGGCACTGAAGTTGTTGAATAAAAATGAGGGGGAAAAATGTTAAATAAAGATAAATAAATTAAGCAAACAAAAGTGAAGTAGAAGAACCCATATTCCAAATGAAGATATTCAAATGTGGCAAAGAAAGATTCGCTACAATGTGAGGACTATCAAAATGGTTCTTGGGAAAAAAGGTTCATCGGAACACTGTTGCTGAACTCAAAAGATCCTAGGAAAGGGCTTTAAATTGCAAGGAGAGTCGGAGACATGGGAGGTCCTAACATTATAATTGAATCAAAGTCGGAAACTTCCTTTTCCCTTACTATGTTGATGGTGATACTCCCATTGTCTGTTTTATCATAGAAAATTGCCAAATTTTGATCAGTGAGTCCATGGAATTACAACATTGATGATACTCTTCTTCAAGGAAGCACCGGTGTGACTGCGAAGCATTCGTCAATTTTCCAAAAACCTAGGATGCGGATTTGGAGATGCTTATATAAAAACTTCATAAAAAATTACTTTTATAGAATTGTATAAACTATCTACAACTACATTGTCTTATTTTTTACTTTTTATGTAATCAAGACATGAATAACAAGCATAGAGGCAAGTAGGCATCATTAGCATCAATAGCCTTTTGAAATGTAATCCAACTCCAAACATTTTTAAATTGACCCAAAACTTCTAAAAATATGTTACGAACCCCCCTTATAAATAAAATAGAACAAACACCCTGTCGCACATGAGAAAAATCCACACAAGTGAGGATTCTTCAGCCTTTTTGCAAAATCCCTGCTTCCTTGCTCTTCGTGGAGGGAACAAATGTGATGAGTGTCTCGCAGGAACAACTCACGTCATGTCTGAACAACTTTTTATCATTGACTCTACCAAACGCTCATCGAAGCTGATTGGATGGGAGATTTGTTTCCCAGATTCTAGTTTTTTCGTTTTTACTTTCAGACTTTCCGAAGAAAAAAAAAAAAAAAGGGGTGTGTGTGTTTGGTGGTGGTGGTGGGGGGGGGGGGGGGGTTGGGGTTAAGAAATAACAACTAGGAGGGAGATCAAATGGCTGATAGCCTTTGTAGTTTGTACATAAGGCTACCTCTTTAGAGAAAGGAAAGGAAAACTATTTCCCTAATGTTTTGCTTAATTGCTTCCTATGCTTAATAGCATTGTAAATAAAGCATAAAAAAAAAAATTTAAAAGCCCTCCAAAATGTAATTGGAACTCAATAAAATAAGGAGCGAATCTAAAATACAGAATTTTCAATTTATTTTCCACCCTACTTTCTCTTCCTTCCTATTTTCCAGTGTTTTCATTTTTAACCAAACAAAAACACTTGTTTCCCTTGATGTCTTCTTTTTCTTTCCCATGCAAAACCCATGAAGCCAACACAACAATAAGAATGTTATGAAATGAAATTAAGTTTTTATGTAGCACGCAGAAAGTAGGAAAGAGTTTCAAGAAGGCGCTTACCTCATCGCCACTCGCTGATTTTCCTTTGCCACCAAATAAACAAACAGGAGTACATCGCGGGTATGTTGTGGTCAGTTTCGGTGAATTGCTAATGTGTGCTAATCCAGAGTTGGTCAGACTCGGGGTAGTCTTATGGAGTCCATAGAAGCGTGTTGGAGTAGTACATGACAAAGAAGGTTTGCAGAGTGAATGAGGGCAGGCATTGACTTGAATGCAGCTCATCTCTCATCAACTCAGTCACTTCTTAAACAACACATATAGATCAAACACCCTAAATTTTCACTCTGCACTGTCTGCACATTAAATCGCAGTGAGCACAATTTGAATTTCTAGATACAAAGAGCATATCAGAACTCTATTTGAATTTCTAAGCACATTAGAACTCCACTGGGAACAGGACTTTGTGAGGAAAAAGAAAAGCTGAGGAAATCTAAGATAATTGTATAAGATATGTTACTTGTCAAAAATATGAAGCATGCAAGGCCAAGAAAAGTTCTTGACAACCAAAGATATCTCAAGCTTTATAGATTTCTAGCACAGGACTTGGTTGATAGATTCTCTGAAGACTGACAGGAGTTCGTTAAGAAGGTGCTTAAAAAAGTTACTTGACCAATTGGATCCGAAATCGACTATATAAATGCTAGTGAAAGTACTCCAGACACATGTAGCATGTATACGGACACGTGAGACGGATACGGACATAGCGACATGGAAATCTTAAAAATATAGGATATGGACACGTCGATTAAACATTATATTTTTTAACTAATCACAAAACATGTTGTGCCGTGTCCATTCTCCTATCTGAAATTCAAAATAAACTTGTTACTTGTTTTTTTTTTATTTTTTATTTTTTATAATACTCCTAGACTTTTGCAACAAAATTCTAAAAGTTCTCAAAAGAGCCACCATGCCTTGTCCACTCCCATGGCCAGCCATGCCCTCATGTCCAATGTAAAAGAAATTAAGACATGCCGATGCATTTGGATTTCTGACACAATACCCAAATTTGAACTGTACAATGCTACATAACCTCAGACAACCTGAATTTCAATCGCGTAAATGGTCAATGCCAGACTCAGTTATAAGGTTCAACCTGCTCGTCTGTGGTTATTTGCATCAAGCTGAAATGGTGAATGTTATCCGTATCATGCTTTTTTTGGCCACTCAAACCCTCTTATTCCTCTCCCTAACTGTGAGCAAACTTTCACGTGGTGTTTGGTTAACCAATTGAAAGTTTCTGGTTTTGAGAAACATTTTTAAAAAAAAGGAAAAAAACAAAAGAAAGAAACTAGTTTCATCTTCTTCATCGCCTATCCCTCTTTATGTCTCTTTACAAATTTTAAACTAAGAAAGAGAACACAAGTTTGACAGATCAAATGCATCAATATTTATCATTCAAGATTGAAGAGAGTAATAAGTATATTACGTACAAAAACTCATTTTGGTAAAAAAAAAAAAAAAATCTTGAACAGAGCAAAGACAATTCCCTTAGCTTCATATAATGGTTTCTTTTATGATATTTTGTTTGTGGATGATCACATTTGATACTCATGGATTTATCCCTTCAAATCCAGATCTGAAACTTACACACTTTCACTCAATTCAAAGCTTTAGTTGAAAACTCTTTTTGGAGGAAAATCAAAATGTTGAGAACAGAAGGTGCCATGGAATACCAAAAAGATTCTTTCAAAGCCTTCCTGCAAGATAATGGCATACACCATCTAAAACCATGCCCTCACACCTCTCAGCAAAATGGTGTTGCTGAGAGGAAACAACGACATATTGTTGAAACCAGACTAACTTTAATATCCAAAGCATCTCTTACTACCAATTTTTTGTAACATGCTTTCTCTGCTGCAACATATCTCATAAATAGGCTACCAAGTGTCAATACTCTCTAAAGGACTGTACATTAACCATTTCTATTAGCTCGATTTGGGCCCATAGCAATATCGCAATTGAACTTACGAAAGCCCTTTGGTGGTGGTCAATATGGGCAGCATGGAGTTTCAAAGTTGCTGAACCCCAAACACTCTTTGTTTCTTCTGGATGCTTCCTTCCACTTAATCCAATGTATTCTATCATCTCCACAAGATGAACTCCACCAGAATTCATAGTCTTTGGAATTGAGTTTGTGACCGACATTCTTGGGGTATATTTAAGGATCAACATTGAGTAAGTGGGGATGACCAGTAAAATAGCTTTCACAAGAATTTCTTTCCCAGCACTATAGAGCAAACTCTCCTTCCAACCTTCAGATTTTGCTACAACTCAGTTTAAAGTAGTGTTCAAAACATTTGATTTAGATTCTTCCCAAAAAGTGTGGAGACCAAGGTACTTTCATAGATTGCCAGTATTTGGGAATTCTAGAGGTTGTTTCAATGGCTTCTCCGATGCGATAGAGAGTATTAGAACTCGAAAACAAAGCAGACTTGTTGAAGTGAATGAGTTGGCCAAAATAATAGCAGACGCAGCAGTGCGTATTGACAATGGCTTCACAATAAGCTAAATAAGCTTTGGAGGAGAAGATTGAGTTATCAGCAAAAAAAAAATATTAGATGTGAGAGATTGGGGCCCCTTTTACTGAGAGCAATACCATTAATGAGCTTATTCTCCATAGCTCTATTCATAAGGACAAACAAACCTCTTGTGAAAATGATTATCAGATAGGGTTAGAGGGGATAACCTTGTCTTAAGTCCCTGAGGAGCAAAATAAGATTGATGTCAAGATTGAGAATTGAGTTTGAATTTGGCGGCTTGTTTGGAAATTATAAAATATGAACCGGTTCAATCTCAATCTCATTTTCTACTGAGATTGTAACAAAGAAACTATTTTAGATCCGGCACAGACTCGATGTAGTATAGTGCCGGTGTCGTGTCGTATCCGTGTCGGAGTGTCCGTGCTTCATAGCCCTTAAATTATGTCTAGAGACTTTGGAGAGTGAAGTGTAACTCAGTCTTGTGCTTTCATGTTTGGTGCCTACTAGTTAATATTAAGGATGCTGAATGGACTATCAAGGATCAAATTCAGACAGTAGTAATAATATTAAGTGGCAGAAAGATGCAATTTTTATCTGCACCATTGGCCATTGTAGTTTAGGTGTCATACAAATACACATTGCTAGCAAATTCTACAAAAAGGACTGTACATTAACCATTTCTATTAGATTCATTATTATCTCATCCGTTATATCATGTTTTTGTTTTGTAACTTCAAATATTCCATTAAGAAATCAAATGGGAAATGCTGTTTTTTTTTTTTCCATTTTGTACAATGTGAAAGAGGTAATTTTCTACAGCAATTGTTTTAAGTCTTGAACAAAGCAAAGACAACTGCAATTTAACTCATTTCCATACAGTCTCCACATTTAAATACAAACCTAGCGATTGGGCTGGTCGGAGAAAGATAGAGCGACTTTGTGTGTGTGTCTGAGGGTTTGAGAGAGAGAGAGAGAGAGAGAGAGAGAGAGAGAGAGAGAGAATACCTGGTGGGCGTCTCTGGAGGTGGGTCACTGAGTCCGGAGAAGGATGACTTTGAGACTGTGAATGATGGTGAAATATTTGGAGCTTTGATATCTCCAAGGCTAACTCAGTAACTCACTTGTATTGAGTCTGGCCCGATTAAACCGAGTTGTACCGACGGACTCAATACAAGTGAGTTACTGAGTTAGCCTTGGAGATATCAAAGCTCCAAATATTTCACCATCATTCACAGTCTCAAAGTCATCCTTCTCCGGACTCAGTGACCCACCTCCAGAGACGCCCACCAGGTATTCTCTCTCTCTCTCAAACCCTCAGACACACACAAAGTCGCTCTATCTTTCTCCAACCACCCCAATCGCTAGGTTTGTATTTAAATGTGGAGACTGTATGGAAATGAGTTAAATTGCAGTTGTCTTTGCTTTGTTCAAGACTTAAAACAATTGCTGTAGAAAATTACCTCTTTCACATTGTACAAAATGGAAAAAAAAAAAACATTTCCCATTTGATTTCTTAATGGAATATTTGAAGTTACAAAACAAAAACATGATATAACGGATGAGATAATAATGAATCTAATAGAAATGGTTAATGTACAGTCCTTTTTGTAGAATTTGCTAGCAATGTGTATTTGTATGACACCTAAACTACAATGGCCAATGGTGCAGATAAAAATTGCATCTTTCTGCCACTTAATATTATTACTACTGTCTGAATTTGATCCTTGATAGTCCATTCAGCATCCTTAATATTAACTAGTAGGCACCAAACATGAAAGTATAAGACTGAGTTACACTTCACTCTCCAAAGTCTCTAGACATAATTTAAGGGCTATGAAGCACGGACACGGACACTCCGACACGGATACGACACGGACACTCCGACACGGATACGACACGACACCGGCACTATACTGCATCGAGTCTGTGCCGGATCTAAAATAGTTTCTTTGTTACAATCTCAGTAGAAAATGAAGTTGAGATTGAACCGGTTCATATTTTATAATTTCCAAACAAGCCGCCAAATTCAAACTCAATTCTCAATCTTGACATCAATCTTATTTTGCTCCTCAAAGGGACTTAAGACAAGGTTATCCCCTCTAACCCAATCTGATAATCATTTTCACAAGAGGTTTGTTTGTCCTTATGAATAGAGCTATGGAGAATAAGCTCATTAATGGTATTGCTCTCAGTAAAAGGGCCCCCAATCTCTCACATCTAATTTTTTTTTTTTTTTTTTTTTGCTGATAACTCAATCTTCTTCTCCAAAGCTTATTTAGCTTATTGTGAAGCCATTGTCAATACGCACTGCTAAGTCTGCTATTATTTTAGCCAACTCATTCACTTCAACAAGTCTGCTTTGTTTTTGAGTTCTAATTAGGGATGGCAACGGGGCGGGTATGGGACGGGTCCCCCATACCCCGACCCCGCCCCATGAGTGAACTCTTCCCCCGCCCCCGCCCCGATGAGATATCAGTCCCAACCCCGACCCCGCCCCGTAATTAGAAACCGGCCCCCGCCCCGCCCCGCCTGAAAAAAAAATCCCAAAATGTGAAACTAAAAAAAGGCAAAACAATACAGAGCATACAAAATTTGGGGAAAAAAACAATTATTGCATTTGAAAAATAAGAATCAAAATACACATATTGGAATCTTGCCTCTCTTAGGCACCGAAAACAACAATAACATTTTTGCCCAAAATGTAAAGAACCATAAGAATTCCTTCAAACTGATTTCATGTTTCAAACTATTAAACCAAGAAATCCACTTAAGTCCCATGACTTCGTTGTGGTCTAAAGAAAAGAATAACATTCAGAAGCATATAATTAGTTAGATCTGTACATACATATATATATATATGGAACACACATACATACATATATATATATACCTGATTTGGGATGTAGGGTTTGAAGAGGACGGCGAGAGCTATTGGCAGTGGCCGCAGTGCTGTGGTCCTATGGAGGAGAGAGAGAGAGAGAGAGAGAGAGAGAGAGAGGGAGGGGGGTGAGATTCACAAACAGAGAGAGATATGAGATTCGCACACACAAAGAGAGAGAGAGAGAGAGAGAGGAAGAACGACATACATACAGAGAGGCAGGGGCGGAGGCAGTGTAGGGCCATGGGGGCAGGCCCCCTGAGATTTTGAAAATTAAAATTTTAGCCTAAATATTTTTAGTATTTTACATTTAGGCCCCCCTCAACTATGTTTAGGCCCCCCTCAAATTATGTTTAGGCCTCCCTCAATTTATGTTTAGGCCCTCAAAGGGGTCTAAGGCCCAATTTAGTGCTATCAACTACATATATATTGATATACTGGTATATACAACTCAAAAGAAATGCGCCTAAAATTTTAAAATTATACTTTTAGTGTGATAATTTTATGCATTTTAGAAATAGACCCCCTTAAAATTTTGAAAGACACTATATAATATTTACGTGTCACCGAATAGACTTATATTATAAGCATATCCCCAAAACATCACAATTATAGACAAGTAGACCCTAACAAAATTGTCAATTATGTATAAATAGACCCCAAAAAAAAAATTTCGGGGGGCCGTATAGGCTAGGCCCCCCTGACCAAAATTCCTGGCTCCGCCCCTGCAGATAGGAGGAGAGCTGCTGGCTGGTGGTGGTCTGGTGGAAGATGCCCTGCGGCGGCGGAAGAGGAGCCGAAGGGGATTTGGTTTCTATCAGTATCACAGTATAGATATGTGCCCTAAATACTCTTTATAAGGAGCATTTATACTCCCAACGTTTTGTAGGTACTGGACATAAGTGTAATTTTCTATTATATTCGGGGCGGGTTCGGGGGTTTTATGCCAAAACCCGACCCCGACCCGAACCCCGGCTCGGGTTGAGAAAACTCCCCCCATACCCGCCCCTAACCCTTATAAGTCTCCCCCATACCCTACCTATTAGGGGCGGGGCAGGGAACCCGGAAAACCAGCCCCATTGCCATCCCTAGTTCCTAGGCTTAGGCTCCAATTGCCCAGTCCCAGACCTTATCTTGGGCTTGGGCGACCTGGCCGAATCTGGATTCACAGTTTTTTTTTTTTTTTTGAGTAAATACTTCACACACAACTTTTTGTTCACAATCCATAAAAGTATGTTTATTTCTCATGTGTCATTCTGTGATGTTAGTGGACCCCATAGTGACACAAGAGAGAGATAGACACATTTTTGTAGGTTGTGAATAAAAAATTGTGTGAAGTTGTATGTGAAGTTTTATCTTTTATCTTTTTTTATTTATTTATTTATTTACTATTATTATTATTATTATAGATTATCGACACGTGCTTCGCACGTGCCTATCCTCTGGTATTAGTTTTGTTATTTTTTTTTAATTTAGTTTTGTTAACAATTGTGTAGTAATTTAAAAATTAATGAATGGGGTATTTGTTGCAGCTTATAAACTGACCTTTTCAGCTCATAGCTTATTGTAAATATAAGCTGCACCAAACAAAGTTTAGCTTACAACTTATTTTAAGTAGAAAACAACTTAAAATTGGAAAATTTGCCAATTTATCAAAAGCAGAGTTTTAGATGCTTTTGAGATTGTAGTTTCTCAGCTTATTTTATGCTGCAACAATGGGACTGAAATATAGTAGATTGGCTTCATTGACTTTCACAATGTGACTACTTCTATATCGTTGGTATTTTTTCTACTTTTGGTTGTGTTATGGCATTCAAATGTTGCAACTACTAATACAGAGTCAAAAAAGTAGACTAAAATATATTTATGCCTACCGAGCACCAAATAACCGAATGTAGTAGATTGGCTTCTAAATTTCAAATTTATTAAAAAAATGTAATTATTTGTATGAAATGACACCAACAACAAATTAGCTATCATAAAGTTCGCTAAAATATTATTTTGTCTACAAAGGTCGACTGAATCCATAACAAAGTTGACTAAAATGGAAAAAGCCAAAATAAAGTTGACCTAATTGTAATTATTCATGTAAAAAGACACCGGGATCTAAATTTCCATAAATCCATGACTGAATTCTAAATACAAAGTTGACCAAGATACAATTAGGCATCATATGGTTGATCCCAAATATAATTAGCCGTTATATTGTTGAGTTACAAGTAATTAGACTTTATGTAGTTGATTTATTTGTGATTTTGATATTAATTTTATTTCGACTTGAACATAATTATTGCGTTGAAATGTCAGAATTACCCTCACAGAAATGAATATCCTTACGTAGCTTTAAAGATGTACGAGTAATTAAGATATTATGGTATTTGACTAACTCCGCAATCAGCGTTAAGTCTCTTTTATATATGGGGAGTTGATGTATATGAGCAATGCTATGCTTCCTAAATTCTAGTCCCAAATCAATCACAAATGATGTGGTAGTGGTGCCACTGAATTTTGATTGGATGATGTTGAAATTGTAGGATTTAGGTTGTGAAAAACTTAAATTAATGCACAACGGAAAAACAGTTTCAAAACTTTATTGGTAGTCTGGATCTATTAATTATCAACTCCATAGATGCGAAGGAAAGAGAGGGACAAGAATATTACCTATCGGTCTTGAACCCAATTCTGAATATGTCTTCCTTATTTAGTGTGCAGCAACTTCCTCTAGGTGATCTTCAATATTATGGCTACTTGAACACTTGCCGGAACCCTAATAGAGAGGATATAAGAGGCTAGAAGACTTAAATCTAGGTCTGAACCTTTGAGAACTTCATAAAACGACGTTCAACCTATTATACCTCACATGTCCTCCTATTTATAAGTTTTCCAACCGACCTAGGTTTCAATCGATCGAACCTCATTTGAACGATCGAAATGATCGATAATTCGATCGATCGAACTGAACCCATATTCAATTGATCGAAACTTGTTTAATCGATTGAAACATCAATCGATTGAAACTCTTCTAATCGATTGGTTCAATCCCCTTACGCCTTTCCAAGTATTCTCGCGGAGTTAAGAGTAGGACCTTCTAGATTCTTTATTGTTGGCTCAGACTAGTTATTAACCCCTATGACCAAACTCATTGATCAGCGAATTAACCAACTGATCAGTCTATGTTAACTCCACATATAACGATAACTACAAACCAACTCTAAAGAGCATATCCGAAGCAATATCTAGTCTTGTTTGGTGTACTAATGTCCCTTTACCGTCAGCATTCATAATCATATTCAGGTAGTCGGATAACTGTTACTATCAACCTAAATGATGATTATATCTTCTGTTCCTTGAGTTTCATTCACCTCTCATTATTACCAAACATATTGATAACTACTTATCAACAAGACTGCAGTTCTTAGTAATCAACTTGGTCACATTCTCAAGGGAATGCTTACTCTTGATCAGATGGTAGATTCTATCTTGACAATATATGTTCACAACCCTATAAACATGACTTACCCAAGATACCCAGGTATTGATCTTGAAGACCTCAGTGATTGGTAAGTCAAAGTAGTCACATCCATAGTCTATGTCCATAATCGTCTCAAGATTGAGAACATGTACCTTATACAAGTTATGAGTTCCTATCGACTGTTAACAATTTTGGATGTCAATAGGAAAGCTCATGGTCCGTCAATGCACTATAAGCACTAGTATATTAACTAAGAGTCATACTCTAGTGATCGAGATTCATCACTCCATCCAATGGTAGTTAATCATGCTACAGTGTATTCCTGATGAGATATATATCCAGTCTCATCATCCACTGTGACAAGTTCTAAGTATCAAAGAATAGAAATTCACATCTCACTTGTTTACATCTCATGCATACACGAATTACTTACTGTGAACACTTAAGGATTACAAACAATTATCTCATGAAAACATACACAATTAAATATATAAATGATATCCATATATAAAATGCCAAATATCACATACATAAAGAGCAGGTTTGAAGTTGCTTCGATCGATCGAACGTTGATCGATTGAAAGTGTTTTGATCGATTGAAACCCAAAGGTTGGTTTGAAAACCTATAAATAGGAGAGATGTGTCCATAATTAAGAAGAACGTTGTTTTTATTATTCCAGCTCTCCAGAAAACTATTTTAGGGTTTTCCTAAGCCTCCCTTACCTCTCTATTGGGTTCCCATAAACCCTAGCCTATCCGAGAAGTGTTCAAGGAGTCATGCCTATCCGAGAAGTGTTCAAGGAGTCACATAAGGGTGAATATCATCTAGAGGAGACTGCTGGATATTGAAATAATCGGAATCGGGTTCAAGATACAAAGGTATTGCACTCTATCTTTCCTCACATCTATGGAATTGATAAGCAGTAGATTCAGGTTAACAATAAAAGGTTTTGAAACATATTTTTTCACTGTACATTTTTTAAGTTTTTTGAAACCTAAATCCATCAGACAGTCACATCTCAACGTTGGACTATATCTTGAATGAGATGATACTTCTTTTCTACGTGCTTTCCCTTTCTGTGGTTCCCTGGCTCCTTGGACTGAGCCACTGCCCCATTATTATCACATTATAATGTAATAGGTGACAATGCCGCTTGTACCACCTCGAGTTCTATGAGGAACTTTTTGAGCCAAACAGCTTCTTTTGTGGCTTCACAAGCAGCCACATACTCAACTTCTGTAGTTGCGACTGCAATGCATTTTTGCTTAATGCTTCTCCAACTAACAACACCACCTCCCAGGGTAAAGAGATGTCAGGATGTAGACTTTCTCGAATCTTTATCTGACATAAAGTCTGAGTCAGTGTATCTGACTGGAATAAACTCATCACCGCCATACATAAGCATGTAATCTTTAGTCCTTCTCAAGTACTTAAGAATGTGCTCGATGGCTGTCTAGTGCTCTGGACTAGGATTCGATTGATACCTGCTAACCATGCCAACGGCAAAGCAGATATCTGGTCTAGTGCACAACATCGCATATATAAGACTTCCCACAGCTGTCCCTCTCTTTGAGTATAACATTTCGCTACAAGCCTTGCCTTAAAGGTTTCAACATTTCCATCAGATCCTCTTTTCCTCTTGTAGACCCACTTACAGCCAATGGGTTTAATATTGGCAGGTGGTTCTATGAGATCCCAGACCTGATTAGATTCCATAGATTCCAATTCAGACTTTATAGCTTAAACCCAATTAGCTGAATCAACATCAGTCATTGCCTCTTTACACATGGCAGGATCAGATTCAGATTCACATTCTATGGAGACAAATTCAAAAACTTCTCCTAAGAACATGTATCTGTTAGGCTGGCTGACTATCCTCCCACTACGACGAAGTACCAGTGTGAAAATGGGTAAAGATGTGGTATTTTCCTGTCTTACATCATTTTCAACTATGGGAGGATAGAGGGCTCTCTGTCTATTTCTCTTAAATCTATCCTTCCCTTAGGATTATGGTTCATGATATAGTCAGCCTCCAAGAAAATAGCATTTGTACTGACAAACACTTTCTTTCCTATCAGATCATAAAAATACCAACCATAAGTACCTTTGGATATCCTATGAAGTAATATACTTCCAACCTAGTTTCCAACTTGCTCATCTTTTTTTTCAGCATATGTGTTGGACATCCCCATATCCGAAGATGTTGAAAAGAGGTCTTGCGTCCAATCCACATCTCTCTTGGTGTCTTAGGAACAGATTTGATTGGAACTAGATTTAGTAGATACATAGCGATTTCCAAAGCATAACTCCCAAAGAAATAATGGCAACTCCGAATAACTCATCATCGACCTAGTCATGTCTAACAGCGTCCGGTTCCTTCTCTCTGCTACACCGTTCTGCTGAGACGTAGCAGGTGCAGTCAACTGTGACAGAATCCCATTCTGTACGAGATGATCAATAAACTCATTAGAGAGGTACTCGCCAACTCAATCAGATCGAATGACTTTGATATGTGTGCCTAATTGCTTCTCCAATTCAGCCCTAAACTCTTTGAACTTTTCAAAGGCTTCAGAGTTGTGCTGCATTAGATACACATATCCATACCTAGAGCGGTCATAAGTAAATGTAAAAAAATGCACATAACCACCCCTAGCTCTAATATTTATTGGACCACACACACCCGTATGAACTAATTCCAACAATGCATTGGTGTTGTTTCCTTTGCAGGAAAGGGCCTTTTGGTCATTTTACCCTCTAAACCTGATTCACAGACTTCTATTGGTTCGAGAACCAAATCCCCTAAGATCCCTTCTTTGACTAGTCTGCCAATTCTGATTAGTGGAAGGTTCCTTTCTTTAGATGGTACAATTACCACTTAGTTATTAAGTTCCATGTTAGAATCTTTAGAAATATTTGGAGTGATCATATGCACGCCATTAGTTTTAACACCAGAACATATAAAAGAACCATTTCTTTTAATAACAACTTCAGTTCTAAAATTAAAGGAATAATTATTATTCGATAATTGTGAAACTGAAATTAAATTATGCCTCATTAAGGGGACGTAAAGTACATACGATAATACTATTGCCTTATTGTCTGAAAATTCTAAAACTACCACTCCTACAGTAACCGCAGAAACGGTTGCACTAGAACCTAAAGTCAGCACGATCTCCCTATCATTGCACCTCCTGGTTGATCTGAACCCCTACAACAAATTACAGATATGGTTAGTTGCACCAAAATCAATGCACCAAGTGTTCGAAGTATCCGTTATAAAACTTACTTCAATCACATGTTATTTGATCATACCTTGAATTCTTGCAGCTAAGAATTCCAGACAGTTCCTGTTCCAGTGTCCCATCTCTCCGCATTGGAAACACTTTCCTTTGCCTTGATGCCTTCCCTTTGCCTTTGCCCTTTCCCTTAGATTTTGCAATCTTTGGGACTGGTCCAAACACTTGAACCACTAGTGCTAGCGTTCTTCTTCCCTTTCTTGCCTTTTGGTACAGATCAAGAAGAAGAACTACCTTTCTCAACATTCAAAATGTTGCTCCGAGGTTTGATCACCCCCTCCGCTGATTGAAGATCGCTCATTAGTTCACTCATAGAAAAATTCATTTGATTCATATTATAGTTTAATTTAAACTGAGCGAATGATCGAAGCAGCGAGTTGAGGATCATATCAACTTTGGAAGGGCATGGGGTAGTGAGGACATAAATGTGATCCTCCGCAGTTAAAACAATGTCTAAGTTACATTTCTATTCGGTGTAATTGTTTCAGTTAGTTTGTTTTGAGTGAGTATGGTGGCAAGTGGACTAGATGCAGATCCAGATATAATGAATACTGAAAAAACAAACAGACATAATAAATATGGATATCATAAATTAGACATCATGAAATAAAAGAATCCTTAAAACTCTTATTTAATAACAAAGTCACCGAAATATCGAAACGAAAGAATAAAGCCTCCATGTGGTGGTCAATTTTCAATCTTTCGATTAATCATGACTTGTCCGCTATGCAAC
This sequence comes from Hydrangea macrophylla, assembly GCA_033977485.1. Classification (NCBI taxonomy): domain Eukaryota; kingdom Viridiplantae; phylum Streptophyta; class Magnoliopsida; order Cornales; family Hydrangeaceae; genus Hydrangea; species Hydrangea macrophylla. The sequence continues at coordinate 82,895,994 of CM066986.1, read as the reverse complement.
TCTTGCAAAACAGGTCATGACTTCGAACCATTTTGATCTCTAAGTTTTTGAATAATGCCCCGTGTGGGACCCTTATTCATAGCTTAGCTAGTATACACCATTAACTAGGATCCAATAACAACCGCCTCAAGTAGTGCCCCCGTGTGGTGGTCATCCTTTAACATGTCTCATTGATCCTATCCATAGGAAGTTCACATCTAGTAACCAATGAGTAACATACCCTCCATATGGAATGATCATCCATTGCTGAGTGACACAGAATACATTACTTACCTTACAGTGAACTGTTAATGGAAGATCGTGGGAGTTATAAATAAGTCCCTCTTCCACTAGATTTAATAATTAAGGATTTTGCTTTTGAGAAAAAAAATTGTTTGACATCCAATGTCTACTAATGAGTTAAAATGATTTTTGAATTTTATTTTAGCAAACTTGTACGTGCATGCAAGCAGTATCAATATTTAAAATGCCAATCAAAACCACGCACATAAAATAAAAAATTACTAAAATGAAATAAAGACATTTAACAATGCCTCTATCTCCCATGGCTCTATCTTCAAAGATCCATCTCTTGGCTTGATCACCTCCGGCTCCATCTTCTTGGAATTCGGCTAGCAGCTCCATCTTCATGGATTTCCTATTCTATTACATCGACCCTATGCTTCTTTCGAAGCTTGCAATTTATCTAGAAAGGGAAATAGTAATATAAAACTAAAAAGGCTAGGAAAACCGGTGCAACTTTCCTATTCGCAGGAATGAAGTCGCAGTGCCCTTTTACACATGCCTTCAAAACGCAAACCAAAATAAAATACACCAATCACAAAAGTAAACAAAATTAACAGTTCTTGGTACCATAGGAGACAGCAGTCTAACTTGCTGCAAAAGGGTTAGACATACACACATCCACGCATATATATAGCAAAATGTATAACTATTGGAACCCCTAATTGACTCACACATTCCATAGACACTTCATGGAAATAATTAGAATATTAAAACAACATCTTCGATTCTCTGTCACACTACGATTGATTGAACCAATTTCAATCGATCTCATTCAATCGATTGAACCATGTTCAATCGTTCAATCGATTGAACCAGAAAGTTTACATATTGATTTAAAATTTTCCGGTTTAATATAAAACATTAAAGTAGATAATTTTTAAAAGTTTTAAAACTGTGAAAAATATATGGACAGGGTAATCAACTTAGTGACAATATCAAGGGAATGCTTATTCTTTATCAGAGAGTAGATTCTATCTTGACAATATATGTTTACAACCTTATGAACATGACTTACCCAAGATATGCAGGTGTTGATCTTGAAGACCTCACTGATTGGTAAGTCAAAAGCAATCACATCCAGTAACACTTGTATTTTCCTATCTGTAATTCTCGAATTTCTGTATTTTCTCTTTGTAATGCTCTCGGTTATATATATATATATAAACAAGACCTGTTTTTCTTGTTCCTTATGGTTCAATATGATTTTTGTGCATTTGGGTGTTTGTATGAGACCTTCGGGAAGCTTTGCTGGAAAAGTAACCCCGAGCACTCGAGGAGCAGGAGCGCTAGAGCCCATAAAAGGGTGAAATGACTATTTTGCCCATGGGTCTTAAAGTCTACAAATACCCAACATTTTCTCAGCATTTGTGAGTCCAGAAAACAAAGAAATGGAATAGAGAGCTTTAGAGATCACCTTCATACACTTTGCACACACACACACACACACACTTGCATGTGGTAATCCTACCATTATACACACACATACACTTCATATTCCTTCTATGTTGCTGAATCAAGATGGAAAACTGAGGTGGGGTTGTTGATTCTTGGTCATCCTCATGATCAAGCACTAGAGAGGAAGAAATTGAAGCTCTAAGTTCATCAATTCAAGCTTTCTCAACAACATTCTCATATTTTCCTCATTTATTCACAAGTCAAGCTTGTGTAAGAATCTAATCTCATTAAGAAACCTGTAAAGATAGTACATACATGATTTTATGACCATGCATGTGAATCACAAGTAGATATAGCCTTTGTATGTGAATAAAAGTTAAGGATCAAGTTAATTCTCAATCATACTTGTATGTTTTGATCATCTAAACATGTCTTAAGCTTATGTAAGTATAGATTCTCACTTGGACACCATTAGACTTAGTTCATACATATTTTTATATCTTGCATGTGTCTTTAGAAACTATTTACGAACTTGCATGTGAGCTTAAATAGGGAATCTGGTTTCTGCTGAGCGCTCTAGCTAGGCTGAGCGCTCTAGCGAATCCAGAGCGCTCGAGCTCCCTGAGTGCTCGGGTTTGGCAATTTTGCCTTGTTGCTTGTTTTTCATTACTAAATCAGGTTGTTGGTCTACTTTATGTATGAACTTGAGTTGCTATGTCCATGTTTTAGTCCATGCATGTCCACCTATCATTCGGACCCTTGGGATTAATCACTAATTGATGACTCATGCTTATATGTGCAACTTATGTGGATACGTAGCTGCTAGAATCAGACCTTGGAACTCATAAAACACAACGGCGACTTCCGTTCTTACGACAACATTGATAATGAGAATAATATACACGTAATAAGATTGGAACATTCTAATAACCATGCGCTCTAACGATTTGTACTTCACGCATCAATGCTTGTACTTTGGTCCATCTCTTGATATAAATGTGTCATTACTGTAACGCTGAGCGTTGTCAATGTGGTTATTGTTGATGTCACTTATATGAGTCAGTATGGGGATTGAAGAAGTGGATGGTGACTAGACTTTAGTGATATAGTCGACTGTTAAAGTATGCTACTATCTTGATGCGCCAAGGGTGATCAAGTGGTTGTTGTAGCACATATAGTATACTAATCACTCGGCTGTTAAGGCATGTTAGGATAGGTCATTGACCTTGAATATCTTGGTCGAGTTGGCTGTTAAGGTATGATACTATGTTGATGCGTCGAGGGCGATCAAGCGGCTGTTAAGGCATGTATAGTATACTCATCAAGCGGCCGTTATGGTATGTATATTCTAAACCAATGGCTTATGCCGGGAATGCAAAAAAGAGTAAGAGTTGAGTTTGAAATCGTGGAATGAGTAGTTGTTCAATCCTTTCTATTGTGAGTCTCTATGAAGGTTTTTAAGATCGTTCCTTAACGTGTTTTCCTATGATCATAATTCTTGATTTCTCATAACGACATAAATAAGCCGACTAGCGAATCATGAACTTAATTGCTAATTTTACTATTTTTAACGGAGCTTTGTGAGACTTTATGCTCACTCAGCTTGTATTCAAGCTGATAGTGTTTTATACCATTGGACCTTCCATGTCTAACTATACCAGATCTAATAGGCAGTGAGCAGCCCGAGGGTAGCTATGGTGATGATGGATACACCGCTGAAGGATATACTAATGAGGGCTATTATGATGAAGTATATGTTAGGGAAGACTTCTACGGAGACCACTACGGCTTCGCGAGCTGAAGACTGCACTACTAGTCTTCTTTTATCTTTCCTGCTTTATGATGTAATAACTAGATGTTATCAAATTTATTGACAAGTTGTCACAAGACTATGATGTTTAATTATGTTTCTTTTATTCGGGCCTGTAATATATACTACTATTTTATGACTGTTTAATGTTTATATAGTACCACTGCGTTGAACTAGTCATATGCCATTATTATTGCATTTCTTGTTATCATTTTGTTGAGGACAGTCAAGCGACTTCCAACCAGTCACGTGTCTACGGACCCATAAAGGAAAATTTTAATTTTCCCTATTTTTGGCTTACTTTGGACCGTGACAAGGATTTTTGGTATCAAAGCTCTAGGTTTAGACTCGTTCGCCGATTGTCCTACACATTTTCATTTGTACACTAAGATTCCTTGCGCTTGTACTGACTATAAGATAGTTTCGTTTTCAGGTCAGCATGGATCCAGTTTTTGTTGAGGATGCGTTTGGAGGATATTTCTTATTTCTCGATCATCGATAGCTTGCTAATTAGGATCTTCACTTCTAGAAGGTTAGATCATGTGTACAATGTCTCATTGAGGATGACTTTTGGAGAGCTATACACATCAGTGGCGTTCAGAATTTGGAGAGGGTGCGTGTTGAGGCTCTACACCGAGTGCTCACTCTCTTACGAGTCAATCGAGAGATGGAGGCTACACTATGAGATATTTCGCGTTATCAGGAGATTCTGGCCTGAGCAGTACATATGCCACTAGCCCATGCAGTTTAGCCACCATCGCCAGCACCTCTAGTACCCCTAGAACCAGCTGTACCCGAACCAGAGGCAGATGATGATGACAATGTCGATGATGATCCCGAGGAGGACCCTATGGAGGAGGGAGACAGAGGAGATAACGAGGGAGGCGACGATGATGATGAAAATGCCGATGATCTTACTAAGGACGACGATGTTGAGGAAGAGCCAGAGTTCACCCCAGAAGATGACCCACAGGAGGAGGTCGAGAAGCTAGGACCAGAGGAGGATCAGGTTGATGATGACTTAGATGATGTACATGAGGAGATTCTCCTGCAGCCCCAGTTTACCTTGCTCAGCCTGCAGCGTAGCTAGATCCACTACTAGGGGATGCAGCCTAGATTGAGGAGTTGGACGATCACCCTGACGACCCTATGGTTAACGAGTTTGATTTTTGGTTAGATTGGGTACCCCAGAGGAGATTGTTCTGCCATAGGACGAGGTTCCACCTATTGCATCCGATGAGGAAGAGGACTTCTGGAGTCTCTTCTCTAGAGACTAGTCTTACCAATGTCTTTGTAGGCCTTGGGCCACATCTTTTGTATATATACTGTATATATGGTAGTGGTATGATGTTTACCTATTGTAGATAGCTCGGTTGTACCACGCTGTTTGTGGTTCTGGATGAAACCGCCTTGTACATATTTTTGACTACTAGTATGTAAACCCTACCTGTAAATTTCATGTTCATATTGACGAAATAGATATTTTGGATATTTGTTTCGCTTACTGATGTTTCTAGTCTTATTACTTATCGAATTTGTGAGACATTCTCTTGTATATCATATTATACAATCCACCTATCAAAGGTTTCCACATTCACCAGTAAGTACTCATGTTGATGTACTGATAATCAAGTCATAATGGCTCCTGACACTAGAGGAGCGAGGAACCATAACGGAGCAAGACCTGCTAATCCGATTCTGCCAGAGATTGACCCGACATGACTTTTGGAAGCTCTAGTAGGAAGAATTGAAAGTGCCAATGCTATAATGGGAAATATGGAGAATCGAGGAAACAAGAATGGGAATAACCATTGTTTTTAGGCTTGAGGAATAATAATATCCTCCTCCGGAGATAGACTGTTAGAAAGATTCTGCACACTCTGCCCCAAAAGGTTCGATGGCTTGGGTGACCCATGGAAAGCAGAACAATGGATGAGAGAGATGGACCTAATCTTCGATACCATAGATTGTAATGAACAAGAGAAGCGTCATTTGGCCACCTTGGTTGCCGCGGAATGGTGGGAGTCACAGAAAGCCGCAGTTGGAGAAGAGGGGATCAGAAGAATGACTTGGGCTACATTCAAAGTGAGGTTCTTAGCCCAGTACTTTCCATTGGGTGAAAAGAACGTAAAGAAGAAGGAATTTTTGGAGTTAGTTCAAGGGAATCGTTCGATTAGAGAATATATGACCCAGTTTCAGCGCTTGTCTCGTTTTGCATCGCATATGGTTGACAACCGGAGAAGAAGAATGAACAATACTATTAAGGTCTTGCCCCAAATATTCAAGGAGTGGCCACAGTCTACCTACACCAATCTTTTGAGTCCTTGGTAGATCTAGCTATCTCCGTAGAGAGTGCCAAACGAGCTAAGCAGCGCGGATTCATTGGTAGACAACCGCATAGACCTTATCCAGAATCAAGACCACCATTTCCATATTGAGGAAACAAACGCATATGGATAGGTGAGAGGAAACCCCAGCCAGTACACCCCCGACGTCAGGTAGGTCAACCAGCAGTATCACGACCACCATCGGCCCAAAACAGAGCACCCCCCCAGTAGGAGGGTATATTGCACCCCCAGTTCCCTCGAGAGGCAATGATGGGAATTGTTTTAACTGTGGAACCCAGGGCATTTAGCCAAGGATTTTCGTGCACCGAAGACTTTCAACCGGAAGGAGATTACATGCTAGAACTATGTGAGATAGGCCACTTGAGCCGAGATTATAAGGCACACCGTCAAGGACACTATGGACCTATAGCTCAAGGTTAGGCCACCCAGATTTGCTTGAATGCAATCATCCCAGAGGTAGCCGAATTTAATGCGAGGCTCAGAATTTTGAATGTACGCTCACACTTTCAGTAGTAGAGTTAGAGCTTTATTTGATACTAGTGTATCGAATTCCTTTATTGTGAATAAAAATGTTCAAGATTTGGGTTTAGTGCCTCAGAGCCTTTTTGTAGCCTTGAACGCTATTTACCCATTGGGAGTATCTGTTAGGTTGGGTAAAGTATGTAGGGACTGCCTTATTAACCTAGAGGACAGAGTCCTACTAGCAGACTTGGTAGTATTTTCGATGAGAGAGTTTGACGTTATCTTAGGAATCAGACTGGTTGACTAAGTACCATGCCAACTTGGACTGTGTTAGCAGGTCGATTACCTTCTCATTACCTGGAAGCCAACCCTTTAGCTTTCAGTGTAATCCATCGAGGGACGCATTTCTCACAAGCCGCTTAGCTGCCATTAAGGGCACAAGTTCAGAGATTATAGTCGCCGAGATTCCAGTGGTGCGAGAATTCGAGGATGTATTCAAGGATATCTCAGGGTTACCGCCCAAGCAAGAAATAGATTTCTGCATAGAAATGGTACCTGGTACGACCCCGATATCCAAATCTCTATATTGAATGGCACCGACTTAAATGTAAGAGTTGAAAAAGCAAGTACATAAGTTAGAAGATTTGGGTTTTGTTCGACCTAGCACATCACCGTGGGGAGCACCGGTATTGTTCGTAAAGAAGAAGGATGGATCGTTTCAACTCTGCATAGATTATAGGGAATTAAACAAAGTGACCATCAAGAATAAGTACCCACTGCCAAGGATCAACGATTTGTTCGATCAGCTTCAAGGAGCGACAACATTTTCGAAGATCGATTTGAGATCGGGCTACCATCAGCTTTTGGTTAGACCGGAGGATGTACCTAAGACTGCGTTCAAAACCAGATATGGTCATTACGAGTTTCTTGTGATGCCGTTTGGAATGACCAATGCTCTAGCAGTCTTCATGGATTTGATGAATAGGGTATTCAGTGTTGAAAAATATAGGTTTAAATGGAAAGTTTAAACGCGCAGCGGAAAAATCAAGTTATGAAACTTTATTGGCATGCCCGGATCTACTACTCGTCAATTCTACAGATGCGCACAAGAGGGGACACGAGTTATACCTTAGTGTCTTGAACCCAATTCTGATCTTCAACTTCCAGCAGCCTCCACTAGATGATCTTCACCCTTATGACTCCTGCGGATGCCTGCCAGAAAGACTAGGGTTGGTGGGAACCCTAATAGAGAGGATAGAGAAGGTTTTGGGGCTCCAAAACAGTTTCTGCAGCTTCTGACGTTCAAAACGACGAACAACCTTTTCCAGAACGCAGCTGCCCTATTTATAGATTCCCAGAACCGACCTAACCTTCGATCGATCGAAGGACTTCGATCGATCGAACATTCGAACGATCGAACCTTTCTCGATCGATCGAACCTGCTGACTTCGATCGATCGAACTAGCTTCAATCGATCGAACCTGTCAGGACAGTTTCCTCAAGCATCTTTCCAAGCATCCTGGCGGAGCTAAGAGTGGGACCTCCTAGGCTCTTTATTGTTGGCTCAGACCAGTTTGTTAATTACCATGACCAAACTCTTTGATCAGCAAACTAACTAACTGGTCAGTTAAAGTTTATTCCACTATAAAACGATAACTGAACTCCAACGCAAAAGAACATATCCGAAGCGATAACTAGACTTGTATGGTGTACTAATGTCCCTCTACCGTCAGCATTCGTAATCATATTTAGGTAGTCGGATAACTGTTACTGTCAACCTGAATCATGATTACTTCTTGTATTCCTTGAGTCCCATTCACCTCTCATGATTACCAAACATGTTGATAACTCTTATCAACAAGACTGCAGTACTCAGTAATCGACTTGGTGACATTCTCAAGGGAATGCTTACTCTGAAATAGAGGGTAGATTCTATCTTGACAATATATGTTCACAACCCTATGAACATGACATACCCAAGATACCCAGGTGTTGATCTTTTATAGACCTCACTGATTGGTAAGTCAAAGCAGTCATATCCACAGTCTGTGTTCATAATCGTCTCAAGATTGAGAACACGTACCTTATACAAGTTATGAGTTCCTATTGACTGTTTGACAGTCTTTAGCGTCAATAGGAAACTCAGGTCCGTCAATGCACTATAAGCACTAGCATATCAACTAAGAGCTATACTCTAGTGATTGAGATTAATCACTCCATCCAATGGTAGTTAATTATGCTATAGTGTAGACTTGATGAGGTATCCAGTCTCATCATCCACTGTGACACATTCTAAGTATTAAAGAATAGTAATTCGTATCTCACTTGTGTGCATCTCATACACACACGAATTACTTACTATAATACTTAAGGATTAACAATCATCTCATGAAAAGAACATACACAATGAAATGTAAAGCTGATATCCATATATTAAAATGTCAATGTCTCATACATAAAGTAATGGTTTGAGGGCACAAACCCAACAAACTCCCACTTGCCCTCATAACCATTCAGAACTACATCTAAGACCTAGACTATCTAGATGACGATCAAAGACCTTCTGTGGCAAGGCCTTTGTAAACGGATCAGCAAGATTGTCAGCTGTGGCAATCTTGGTGACAGTCACATCTCCACGTTGAACAATATCTCGGATAAGATGATATTTCCGCTCTACGTGCTTTCCCTTTCCGTGGTTCTTTGGCTCCTTGGACTGAGCCACTGCCCCACTATTATCACAATAAAGCATAATAGGCGACAGCGACGCTGGTACCACCTCGAGTTCCATAAGGAACTTCTTGAGCCAAACAGCTTCCTTTGCGGCTTCACAAGCAGCCACATACTCAGCTTCTGTAGTTGAGTCTGCAATGCATTTCTGCTTAATGCTCCTCCAACTGACAGCACCACCTCCCAAGGTAAAGAGATGACCGAACGTCGACTTCCTCGAATCTTTATCTGACATAAAGTCCGAGTCAGTGTATCCCACTGGAATTAACTCACTACCACCGTACATAAGCATGTAATCTTTAGTTCTTCTCAAGTACTTAAGAATGTGCTTAACGGCTGTCCAGTGCTCTGGACCCGGATTCGACTGATATTTGCTAACCATGCCAACGGCAAAACAGATATCTGGTCTAGTGCATAACATCGCATATATGAGACTCCCCACTGCCGAAGCATAGGGAACTCCTGTCATGCGATTCCTCTCCTCCTGTGTCTTTGGACACTGGTCCTTGGAGAACGCTAAACCATGCCTGAAAGGTAATAAACCTTTCTTCGAATTATCCATTGAAAACCTAGTTAGCACCTTATCGATATAACCAGCTTGAGATAATCCCATTATCTTTCACTTGCGATCCCGAAAGAGCTTTATCCCAAGAATATAGCTCGCCTCTCCTAGATCCTTCATATCGAAAGTACTAGCTAGCCAAACCTTGACCGTTGACAATGCCGCTACATCATTTCCAATGAGTAGAATGTCGTCAACGTAAAGCACAAGAAAAGCCACCACTTTCCCTTCACTCTTCTTGTATACACAAGGTTCATCCAGATTCTGCATGAAACCAAACGATTTGACCGCTTGGTCAAATCGCATGTTCCAACTTCTGGATGCCTGCTTAAGCCCATAAATGGACTTTTGCAACTTGCATACCAAGTTACCTTTCCGACCAGCTATGAACCCTTCTGGTTGTTGCATATAGATGTCCTCCTCAAGATTGCCATTCAAGAATGCAGTCTTGACGTCCATCTGCCAGATCTCAAAATCTAGGCATGCAGCAACGGATAAGAGTATTCTGATGGACTTGAGCATGGCCACCGGCGAGAAGGTTTCCTCATAGTCAATGCCCTCCCTCTGAGTATAACCTTTCGCAACAAGCCTTGCCTTAAAGGTCTCAACCTTTCCATCAGATCCTCTTTTCCTCTTGTAGACCCACTTACAGCCAATGGGTTTAATATTGGCTGGAAGTTCTACAAGATCCCAGACCTGATTAGAATCCATAGATTCCAATTCAGCCTTCATAGCTTTAACCCAATGAGCTGAATCAACATCAGCCATTGCCTCTTCGTATGTGGTAGGATCAGATTCAGATTCTATGGAGACAGCTTCAAAAACTTCTCCTAAGAACATGTATCTATCAGGCTGGCTGATAATCCTCCCACTACGACGAGGTACTGGTGCGGAAATAGGTGAAGAAGTGGTGTTTTCCTGATTTACATCGTTATTAACTTACGGGTTGGACTGAGGGCTCTCCTTCTATCTCTCTAAGATCTATCCTTCCCTTAGGTTTATGGTTCATGATATAGTCATCTTCCAAGAAAACAGCATTCGTACTAACAAACACTTTCTGTTCTCTTGGTTCATAAAAATACCATCCATAAGTACCCTTTGGATACCCCACGAAGTAACATACTTCCGATCTAGAATCCATCTTGCTCATCTTTCCTTTTAGCACATGTGCCGGACATCCCCATATCCAGAGATGTTGCAAAGAAGGCTTGCGCCCAATCCACATCTCTCGTGGTGTCCTGGGAACAGATTTGCTTGGTACTAGATTTAGTATGTAAGCAGCGGTTTCCAAAGCATAACCCCAAAGAAATAAAGGTAACTCAGAATAACTCATCATTGACCTAGTCATGTCTAAAAGAGTCCGATTCCTTCTCTCCGCTACACCGTTTTGCTGAGGCGTACCAGGTGCAGTCAACTGAGACAGAATCCCATTCTGTACGAGGTGATCAATAAACTCATTAGAGAGGTACTCGCCACCTCGATCAGATCGAATGGCCTTGATATGTGTGCCTAATTGCTTCTCCACTTCAGCCCTAAACTCTTTGAACTTTTCAAAGGCTTCAGACTTGTGCTGCATTAGGTACACATATCCATACCTAGAGTGGTCATCAGTAAATGTTATGAAATACTCATAACCACCCCTTGCTCTAATATTTATTGGTCCACACACATCAGTATGAACTAATTCCAACAATGCATTGGTTCTATTGCCCTTTGCAGGAAAGGGCCTTTTGGTCATCTTATCCTCTAAACAAGACTCGCAGACTTCTATTGGTTCGAGAACCAAATCGACTAAGACCCCTTCTTTGACTAGTCTGCCAATCCTATTTAGATTGATATGACCAAGCCTCATATGCCAAAGCTTTGTTGGATTAGTGGAAGGTCTCTTTCTTTTAGATGGTACAGTTACCATTGAGTTATTCAGTTCCATGCAAGAATCTTTAGAAATATTGGGAGTAATCACATACAAACCATTTGATTTAACACCAGAACATATAAAAGAACTATTTCTTTTAATCACAACTTCAGTTCCAAAATGAAAAGAATAACCATTATTCGATAAATTAGAAACTGAAATTAAATTACGTCTCATTGAAGGGACGTAAAGTACATCTGATAAAATCAAAACTTTATTGTCTAGAAATTCTAAAACTACGACTCCTATAGCAACCGCAGAAACGGTTGCGCTAGAACCTAGAGTAAGTACGATTTCCCCATCACTGCACTTCTTGGTTGATCTGAACCCCTGCAATGAATTACAGATATGGTTAGTCGCACCAGAATCAATGCACCAAGTGTTTGAAGTATCTGTTATAAAACTTACTTCAATCACATGTGATTCAATCATACCTTGAACTCTTGTAGCTAAGAATTCTGGACAGTTCCTCTTCCAGTGGCCCTTCTCACCGCATTGGAAACACTTTCCTTTGCCTTGGCCACCCACCTTCCCTTTGCCCTTACCTTTTCCCTTAGATTTTGCAATCTTAGGGATCGGTCCAACACTTGAACCACCAGTGCTAGCCTTCTTCTTCCCTTTCTTTCCTTTCGGCATAGATCGGGAAGAGGAAGCGCTTTTCTCAACGTTTAAAACGCTGCCCCCAGGCTTGATCACCCCTTCCGCTGCTAACAAAGAGCTCATCAATTCGCTCATTGAAAAATCCATTTTATTCATATTATAATTCAGTTTAAATTGAGCGAATGATGGCGACAGCGTATTGAGGATCATATCAACTTGGGTCTGTGCATCGATGTTGGCACCTAGGGTCTCCAGCTCGTTTAAATAACCAATCATTTTCAAAACATGTTCTTTGACTGGAGTCCCTTCCGACATCTTAGCACTCATTATCTTCTGCATAGCTACCTGTCTGGCAGGCCTGCCATGCTCCCCAAACATCTTTTTCAGGGATTCGATAATGTCACTGGCGGAATTGTTCGACTGGTATTGGTGTTGTAACACATTAGCCATAGAAGCCAATATGTAACAACGAGCCATCCCATTCGACTTTTTCCATTTATCGAACTCGCGTCTAGCAGCAGCCGAAGCATTTGCAGCGGGTTCTTCGGGGCATGGGGTGGTGAGGACATATATGTGATCCTCCGCAGTTAACACGATGTCAAGATTACGTTTCCATTCAGTGTAGTTGTTTCCAGTTAACTTGTTTTGAGTGAGTATGGTGGCAAGTGGACTAAATGCAGATCCAGACATTATGATTTACTGAAAAAATCAAAACAAAATAAATATGGATATCAGAATTTGACAGTTTGAAATAAAAGAATCCTTTTAAAACTCTTATTTTAAAACAAAGTCGCCGGAATATCGAAACGAAAGAATAAAGCCTCCGTATGGTGGTCAATGTTCGATCTTTCGATTTATCATAACTTATCCGCTATGCAACTCTTGCAAAACAAGTTATGACTTCCGAACCTATTTGATCTCTAAGTTTCTGAATAATGCCCCGTGTGGGATCCCTTATCCATAGCTTAGCTAGTGTGTACCATTAACTAGGATCCAATCATAACCGTCTCAAGTAGCGCCTCCGTATGGTGGTCACCCTCTAACACGTCTGATTGATCTTATCAAAAGAAGTTCACATCTAGTAACCAATGAGTAATGCATCCTCCGTATGGAATGATCACCCCTGGCGAGGTGACACAGAATGCATCACTCATCTTATAGTGAACCGTTAATGGAAGATCGTGGGTGTAATTAATAAGACCCTCTCCCACTAGATTTAGTAAAAAAGGATTTTGCTTTTTGAGAAAATCTGTTTCTACACACTTCCCATAAACATCTAATGTTTACTAATGTGTTGAAAACGGTTTTTGAATTTTATTTTAGAAAACTTGTTTTGCGTGCATGCAACAATGTATTATACGCCAATCACAAACAAAGCACATAAAACAAAAAACTAAAATGAAATAAAAGACATCCAAACGATGCCTCTATCTCCCATGGCTCTATCTCCATAGAACCTGCTTTTGGTTTGATCGCCTCCAGCTCCATCTTCATGGACAACGGCTCCTTGCTCCATCTTCATGGATATTCTAATTCTATTACATTGAACCTATGCCTCTTTTGAAGCTTACAATTTATCTAGAAATAGAAATAGCAACAACAAAATAAAAAGCTAGGAAAACCGGTGCGACTTTCCTTTTCGTAGGATTGAAGTCGCAGCGCCCTTTACATATGCCTTAAAACCAAACCAAACTTAAAACAACACACCAATCTAAAAACATTCAAATACAAAATTAAATGCTCTTGGCGCCATGGGAGATAGCGACTAACTTTTGCTGCAAAAGGTTAGTTGAACACACATCCACGCATATATATAACAAAATATAACTATTGGAACCCTTAATTGATTCACACAGTATATAAACTCTTTACATACTGAATTAGAACTCAAAACAGCATCTAACTTCTCTGTCATAGTTCGATCGATCGAAGACCGTTCGATCGCTCGAACCTTCGATCGATTGAACCCTGTTCAATCGCTTGAACATTCTATTTCACAGAATGATTAAAAATTTTGCAGAATACGTTAAAATTAAACTTTTAATTTCAAAATACTTTTAAAACTGTGAAACAGAAAACCTGACAAAGAGTCTGTCTCGATCGATCGAACTCTATTCGATCGCTCGAACAACAGAAGGTTTCGATCGATCGAAACCTGTTCGATCGCTCGAGTACAGAGCGTTCGATCGATCGAACATTCTTTGATCGATCGAACCCATCTTACATCCAATGCATTCACAGATTTGTATATTGCTGCAATAACACTGCAGAAACAGATCTGTGACGATGCAGTTTCGAAAGCAGTTCTAAAATCAACATGCAAATCAAAGTAGTGTTCCAAAAAACGCATCTATAGATCCAAACGAACGTGGCTCTGATACCAATTGTTGAAAAAACAGGTTTAAATGGAAAGTTTAAACGCGCAGCGGAAAAATCAAGTTATGAAACTTTATTGGCATGCCCGGATCTACTACTCGTCAATTCTACAGATGCGCACAAGAGGGGACACGAGTTATACCTTAGTGTCTTGAACCCAATTCTGATCTTCAACTTCCAGCAGCCTCCACTAGATGATCTTCACCCTTATGACTCCTGCGGATGCCTGCCAGAAAGACTAGGGTTGGTGGGAACCCTAATAGAGAGGATAGAGAAGGTTTTGGGGCTCCAAAACAGTTTCTGCAGCTTCTGACGTTCAAAACGACGAACAACCTTTTCCAGAACGCAGCTGCCCTATTTATAGATTCCCAGAACCGACCTAACCTTCGATCGATCGAAGGACTTCGATCGATCGAACATTCGAACGATCGAACCTTTCTCGATCGATCGAACCTGCTGACTTCGATCGATCGAACTAGCTTCAATCGATCGAACCTGTCAGGACAGTTTCCTCAAGCATCTTTCCAAGCATCCTGGCGGAGCTAAGAGTGGGACCTCCTAGGCTCTTTATTGTTGGCTCAGACCAGTTTGTTAATTACCATGACCAAACTCTTTGATCAGCAAACTAACTAACTGGTCAGTTAAAGTTTATTCCACTATAAAACGATAACTGAACTCCAACGCAAAAGAACATATCCGAAGCGATAACTAGACTTGTATGGTGTACTAATGTCCCTCTACCGTCAGCATTCGTAATCATATTCAGGTAGTCGGATAACTGTTACTGTCAACCTGAATCATGATTACTTCTTGTATTCCTTGAGTCCCATTCACCTCTCATGATTACCAAACATGTTGATAACTCTTATCAACAAGACTGCAGTACTCAGTAATCGACTTGGTGACATTCTCAAGGGAATGCTTACTCTGAAACAGAGGGTAGATTCTATCTTGACAATATATGTTCACAACCCTATGAACATGACATACCCAAGATACCCAGGTGTTGATCTTTTATAGACCTCACTGATTGGTAAGTCAAAGCAGTCATATCCACAGTCTGTGTTCATAATCGTCTCAAGATTGAGAACACGTACCTTATACAAGTTATGAGTTCCTATTGACTGTTTGACAGTCTTTAGCGTCAATAGGAAACTCAGGTCCGTCAATGCACTATAAGCACTAGCATATCAACTAAGAGCTATACTCTAGTGATTGAGATTAATCACTCCATCCAATGGTAGTTAATTATGCTACAGTGTAGACTTGATGAGGTATCCAGTCTCATCATCCACTGTGACACATTCTAAGTATTAAAGAATAGTAATTCGTATCTCACTTGTGTGCATCTCATACACACACGAATTACTTACTATAATACTTAAGGATTAACAATCATCTCATGAAAAGAACATACACAATGAAATGTAAAGCTGATATCCATATATTAAAATGTCAATGTCTCATACATAAAGTAATGGTTTGAGGGCACAAACCCAACATTCAGACCCTACCTAGATCAGTTTATTATTGTCTTTATAGATGATGTTCTGATTTATTCCAAAACCAAAGAAGAACACAAAAAGAATGTGCAGATTGCATTGCAGACGCTTAGAGATAATCGTTTGTACGCAAATTTTAGCAAGTGTGAATTTTGGCTTGAAGAAGTTCTTGGGACACGTAGTCTGTCGAGTTCTTGGGACACATAGTCTGTCGAGATGGAATTTCCATGGATACTTTGAAGGTTGATGCCGTACTAGATGAAAAAAGACCAAGTAATGCCTTAGAAGTTAGGAGTTTTCTTGGCTTGGCTGGTTATTATTGGAGATTTTTAGAGGGTTTCTCTAAGATTGCAGCCCCATTAACTGGTCTTACTAAGAAGAATTTGAAGTTTGAGTAGAAGGATAAGCATGAATGCGCATTCCAAGAGGTAAAGAGAGATTGATTTCAGCGCCAGTGCTTGCAATACTGAAGAGCGCAGAAGGTACACCATCTATAGTGATGCATCGCACCAAGGATTAGGGTGTGTGCTTATGAAAGATGGAAAAGTTATAGTGTATGGATCAAGACAATTGAAGCCTTAGGAGATGAACTATCCCACGCATGATCTTGAGTTAGCCACAATCGTTTTTGCCCTAAAAATTTGGAGACATTACCTCTTTGAAGAGTAGTTCAATTTATTTTCAAACAATAAAAGTTTGAGGTTCTTGTTTTCACAGAAAGAGTTGAACATGAGACAGAGGAGGTGGATGTAATTATTAAAAGATTACTATTTTACTTTGCAGTACCATCCCGGCAAGGCAAATGTAGTCGCAAATGCGCTAAGTTGAAAACCTCGCGGGATAGTTGCTACTCTCATGATTCAAGAATGGAAAGCATTAGAGACTGTAGCAGAATTCGATCTTCAACCCGCACAGTCAGAGGAAGGATGATACTTTGGGTGTCTTGTTGTTCAACCAACACTCATTGACCGTATTTTAGAAGCTCAACAGAAAGATGAGGAATAGAAGACATGGTTTGCTAAAGTTTTGGCAAAGCAACCAGAGGAATAGAGTGTCGGTTTAGATGGAGGATTCAGATGCAGAGGTCGACTTGTTGTACCCAATGTAGAAAAGCTTAGAACAGACATATTGGAGGAGGCATACAAGTCTAGATTAATTGTCCACCGAGAAGGAATGAAGATGTACAAAGATATGAAGAGAAATTTTTGGTGGGAAGGTATGAAAAGAGAAGTTGCTGAGTATGTGTCCAAGTGCTTCACATGTCAGCAAGTCAAGGCAGAGCACCAGAAACCGTCTGGACTTCTACAACCACTGCCAATCCTGGAATGGAAGTGGGAAGACGTCACCATGAACTTCGTGGTTGGATATATTGTCGAGGACACAGCAAGGTCACGATGCCATTTGGGTGATAGTAGATTGGTTAACAAAGTCTGCTGATTTCATTGCCTACAACATGACTTACCGGTAGAAAGGCTAAGTCAGATGTACATCCAGCAAGTGGTTCGACTTAATGGTGTTCCAGTCTCGATAGTGTCCGATCGTGACTCGAGGTTCACCTTAGGATTTTGGGAGAGTCTGCAAGCAGCCTTGGGGACTTCTTTGACGCTAAGTTATGCTTTTCATCCACAGACTGATGGGCAGACTGAGCAGATAAATCAAGTCATGGAGGATATGCTCAGAGCATGCATCATTGACTTCGAGAGTTCGTGGGAGACCGACTTGCCCTTAATCGAGTTCGCATATAACAACAGTTATCACTCGAGCATAGGAATGACACCATTCAAAGCATTATATGGGAGACTGTGCCGTTCACTGCTATGTTAGACCGAAGTCAGAGATGGAAAACTTCTTGGACCAGATATGGCTCGAGAAATAAGTGAGAAGATCAGCATAGTCCGAGAGAATATGAAAGCCGCCCAGAGTAGACAAAAGGGTTATGCGAACAAACGTCGTAAGGACTTGGAGTTTCGTGTCGGAGATCATGTGTTTCTTAAAGTATCTCCAGTATGAGGTGTGGTTAGGTTCGGAAGAAAGAAGGGAAAGCTGTCACCTCGCTACATTGGACCTTTCGAGATCCTCGATCGTGTAGGCAAGGTCCCCTATCGACTTGCACTGCCCCCGAGAATGTCCGGAGTACACAATGTCTTCCACATAAGCATATTAAGGAAGTACGTTCACCGTTCAGCACCAGTGATTGACTTTAAAGATATTGAGGTGAACGACAATGTGTCTTATCTAGAGAGGTCGGTACATATTTTGGGGAAAGATATCAAGAAGTCGAGGAACAAACAGATTCCCCTGGTGAAAGTTCAGTGGACCCATCATGACAAGAGAGAACTTTTTAGGAAATGGAAACTGAGATACGAGAGAGATATCCCGAGTTGTTCCAGGAATAGTTCACTCAGAAGTTGGATGAAATCTTTTGACAGGTGGTGGATAGATATAACACATGTATTTTCCTATCTGTAATTCTTGAATTTTTGCATTTTCTCTTTATAATACACTTGGTTTTATATGTATATATATAAGACCTGTTTTTCTTGTTCCTTATGGTTGAATATGATTTTTGTGCGGTTGGGTGTTTGTATGATGAGACCTTGAGGAAGCTTTGCTAGAAAAGTAACCTCGAGCGCTCGAGGAGCAGGAGTGCTCAAGCCCCGTGCACTCGAGCCATGCTAGCGCTCGAGCCCTTAAAAGGGTAAAATGACAATTTTTCCCTTAAGTCTTGAAAATCTATAAATACCCAACGTTTTCTCAGCATTTGTGCATCCAGAAAATAGATAAACTAAACAGAGAGCTTTAGAGATCATCTTCATACACCATGCACACACACACTTGCATGTGGTAATCCTAGCATTATACACACACATACACTTCATATTCCTTCTATGTTGTTGAATCAAGATGGAGGATTGAGGTGGGGTTGCTGATTCTTGGTCATCCTTATGATCAAGCACTAGAGAGAAAGAAATTGAAGCTCTAAGTTCATCAATTCAAGCTTTCTCAACAACATTCTCATATTTTCTACATCTATTTACAAGTCAAGCTTGTGTGAGTATCTAATCTCACTAAGAAATCTATAGAGACAGTCCATACATGATTTTATGACCATGCATGTGAATCACAAGTAGTTATAGCCTTTGTATGCGAATAAAAGTTAAGGATCAAGTTAATTCTCAATTATACTTGTATGTTTTGATCATCCAAACATGTCTTAAGCTTATGTGAGTATAGATTCTCACTTGGACACCTTGAGACTTAGTTCATACATATTTTTGTAGCTTTTATGTGTCTTTAGAAACTATTTATGAACTTGCATGTGAGCTTAAACCAGGAATTTGGTTTCTGCAGAGGCTGAGTGCTCAAGGCCGAGCGCGCGAGCGATTCCAGAGCACTCGAGCTCCCTGAGCGCTCAGGTTTGGCAGTTTTGCCTTGTTGCTTGTTTTTCATGACTAGAACAGGTTGTTGGTCTACGTTATGTACAAACTTGAGTTGCTATGTCCATGTCACGACCCATCCCACTACGTGTGGAAATAGGGCCCATGACACTCCACCAAGGCTCATCCAATCATTAAATAACTATATGCAGCGGAAAAGAACTTTAAAACAACTTGAGTATTTAAATCTTTAGGAAACGATACATTCCGAGTTGTAAAATCCGTATAAAATTGAAAACGTAATCATATTTCAAAACGAGTTAATTTATGTTGAAAGGGGTCCCAAAGGTACCCTAGGAACCAATCAAAACCTTTTGAAAATTTCCGGAAGTAGTCGAAAAAGATTTTATGCAGGGGGTATTTCGACCGGTCGAATGACACTTTAGTAGAATTCTTTCTAGCAGCAGAATTTTGCTAAAGCATCACCCAACCTTCACCCATTGCAACACTTTAAACATATTCCAATCTTTTCAATCTTTACCAAAGTTATGAGGACAAGTATAACAACTTGCCTAAGTTTGGAAAACGTTAACTAATGAAGTTAAGGGTCCGATTGGATCAAATCCCATAAGTGCTACAACAAATTCATAAAATATGAAATTCAACGTGTTAAACATCAAGACTGGAACTCAATAGTTCCGAGTCCCTTCCAACCAACTTAAAAGGTTTTCAAAAGAATATTACAACAACCCAATAATAATCCAAAGCTTCTATGATTTGATTACAAGAATCTATACCCCAATTCCTCCGAATGATCCCAACGGCCTCATCCCTCGCGTTCCATCTTTCCTTTCTTCATACCTGCAATGGAGTAAATCTCCATTGCTCAGCTATATGCTGAGTGCACAATTTCTAACATGTGCATCTATAGCAAATTATGCTTTAATCTCATAATCACATCAAATAGTCTCTAGGGAGAGAGACACGCATTCATCCGTTATATCAGCAAGCCCAAAGTCTATCAACCGCGATGCCAATGGCAAGCCCAGAGTCTATCAACCATTGCACCCAACTGCTCTGGCAGGGTCGGTTCCCAAACCAAGCAAGTAGCCGTCACTACTATAACTCTCAAACATCGAGAGGCGTACCCCGGCATGAATTTGTATCAAACTCCCTTTTGACCCACATAGACACATAGCATGCTCATATAATCACATATACATGCTCGCATAAAATTAGACATGCCTTTTACATTTAAGCGCGTGTATAATTAACGGGCCTAAGATTAACACATGGATTTGCCCGGATCTCAATTTCGACACAGAAAATTAAAACATATAATTTCCCTATATCTCATAGGCTAGAAATTCATACCTCGTGCAAACGTCCTATAATTTAGAGAGGACGACTAGAAGCCCGTCTATGATCCTACGCAAAACCAATGAGTTTGCACGTGTTTTCTCCAAAATTCCAACATTAGGATTTAATTAAAAGTTATTCAAACATGGCCTAATAGGTATCAAAATGTAGCCTTTACCATGAAAAGTTAAAATATGAAGTTTGGTTAAAAACAGACGGACGAAAAGGTCGCCGATCGTCATCGCAAAGCCCGTAGCAACAAATCTCCTTTTCTCTCTCCTCTCCCAAGATATTATATGAGTTTTGCAACTAATGCAAACTCACCCTCCCCTATTTATAGGCAAACTTTCAAGAAATTACGTTTACCTCCCCGCGGGTTTCTCTAATTTCTAATTAACTCCTGAAATGTCGCACACGTCCATTTTATGCCTTTACGAGTGAAAACTATAAATTATAAAAGTTTTCGATTAAGTCCCGTTTGGATCCAAAATTACGTCCGAAAACCAAATTATGTGGAATCTCTACACATCCTAACTTTTATACAACGGGTTGCTCATGTTCTCACCACAGTTCTCAAAATGATATATAACAGTATTAAGATTACCAGAATTTACTCTACACAGGTAAATTTACTATTCATCAAAATACCAGATAAGTCGAATAACATTTAAATCATATAAATGTCATTTAGCCATGCCCATGCAACATGATTCTCCATGTTCCCGTGTCCTCGCTGACACCTTCCGTTGACCCACGGTCAACCTCATCCACAATTATTAATCAACATTAATAATTCTCAGAAATTCACTTAAGCATTTAAAAAGAGTATATTTTCCGGGACGGGCGTGACAACTCTCCCCTCCAAAAAGGAAGTTTGTCCCCAAACTTTTACCATCTCATCAAGCTACAAGACTTCTCACAAGTACTTCCAATGTTTGTTTCACACACAACCCATTTCACTGAGATGTCACAATCTTACGAGGAAAATAAATCCTCAAGCTCTTAAGGAAAATAAATCCTTAGAGCCCCCGTCTCGACCCTATTGAAGATTCAAACCGCATTTTAGTAATTCATTGAAGCACCTCAATAAGTAAGGACATCAATACCTGAGTAGAACCTACTCCATTGTCAAACCTGACATTCAATCCCATCGCGATGTCACAACGTCAACTCCCATATACCTTCATTGTACTTGTCACATTTCATTTTCGAAACTCAAAAGTTTCATCACAATACTCAAAATAAAGGAAATAACTCATCTCACTTTCACCTATATTTCTTTTCGACTCAAAATTTGTTTCTAACGCGTCTCAACTGGTTAACAATCATATACGATTCCTCATCTCGAAGCGAACCAAAACTGAGTACTAGCGTAAATAAATACTCTGCCGACAAAGCAATACCTCAACCAACTATTTCATATACCATAGATTCAATCCCTTATCTTGCGAATTGCGGAATACTTGTAGAATGATAACACGCTTCAACGACTCTCATTTCTTATCAAATTCCATTTCGATTTAATCCAACCTCGTATTATTCTTCCAATCATGCATGATTCGTAAGACACCATTCAGATTCTCAACTGAAAATTTCACACCGTTTTACTTGTTCGAGGTTACCAAATGTCCTTAATCACCCTTAGTGTGGTCAACCCACTTGTCATTTATCTCTCAATTCTGTACCCGAACTACCGTCTATTAACATAGAAGATTACACAACCCTTTGATTTAAAACTTTTAACAAAGTCAAATACATTTCCCATTCATGTTTTAGAACAAATTATTTTGAAATCTTACATAACACTTCCATCTTTTCACAATGTAAGTACCCCAATATCTGTCGCAACAAATAACGTTGTTAACCCAAATTAACTTAGTCAATCATACACGTACCACAGAGCTCATCAAAACATACTCACATGTTCAGCACGTACTTTGTTCCTGTCTCAAACCTTTGACCATTCACAATCCATTCTTATACACGTTGTGTACACATACCCTGAGTCAATTACTTTTCTGTCGAAGATCTCATCTGTAGTGTAATACATTCTTATCTCATACCCTACTTGTCCACTATCCATTAGTTTATCAGTCCAGGTAGATTCACTACCATCACGTAGTTATATGATTCCATAAATCTCTGGTGTTTCACTTTTTTCCTTTACACAAGCCCATACCAATCATACTCCTGTATCTACACCCATATTGAGTTTCTGACAACCCTTCACATTAAGCGTATAATCCTCGTACAACATATCAAGGCACCATTTCATATTCAATAGTTTAATAATTCATAACCTTAGTCAGCTTGACTTAACTCCAATTCAGATTCTCTAATCCTTTATCTTTGCTATTCTGATCTCAACTTCATTGTTCTCGAAGAACCTGTTGTTCGAGTATTCATACTACTCCCGTAACCATCTGAAGGCAACTCAGTAATTCGATCTTCCCAATCAAGTTCCATAGTCTCACTATGTTCGATAAATTTCTTATCGACTTCTAATTCACATACCTTTCGTGACTATGCTCAAAGTCAGCCATTCTCACTTCGGGTACTAATGTCGACCCATTCATAACTATTGTCTTCAAGTGCTTCACACTTTACGGATCTCATCAAGTTCTTGATCGTTCAAACTTCAAATCATTCATAACCTCGGGTTATTCCGATACTTAAACCAAGATCAAGTTCCGTTTAGAACAATACTCAAGTCAACTCGTTTAGTGGCACTACCTCCAGCTTACTAAGTCCAAGTGTACCACATTTCACTAGCTCCTTACTTTAGAATTTCCAAGTTTATAATCTGTTCGTGTAGAACTCATTCATTTGACAAACACTGTTGTGTCCCAAGCACTAATCATACCATATCCTTCCACGATACTCGTCTTCCAAAGTCTACTTGATACCTTATTACAAGTATTTAATACAAATTTTCTTACTCAAACAAAAGTTTTATTTTAAAACATTTTAAACACTTTAAAATTTTCTTGGGGTGAAATCCGACATTCTCAAAACCCTCCAACTTCGTTGGAATTCCGGGCAACTGTGACAACTTCCATTGATTCCACCACTGTCCTCTAACCACTTTACATTCCTACTATCATATCCGATAATGTACTCAATGTACTACCAAGTCTCCATCTTCCTTTTATCGTTCATGTTCACTTACCCATGGACGCTTCATCTTCCCAATTTACATTTTTGTCTATCTAACTTGACTTACCCCAAAGTCACTTTACTTATCCATTTCCACAACTGCTCTTGTTCAGTATCGTAATACTTTTCATACTCCAACTTTCCATTAGAAACCACTCGCTTCAGACACCCAACAATGTTTTAAAAACATTAAAAGATTTTCCATTTGCATACACTAACTAGCAATGGAGGCATGTATTTGACATCTTAAAATAACTTTTCTGTGACAAAACAGCCCAAGGGCAAAATGGTCATTTAGAAAATATAGTTAAATTTTACATCAAAAGATAGCTCTTTGAGTCCCGGTTCCAACGCAAAAAACGGACGCGAATCCGAATTTTCTAGAAAGAGTTATGCCTGTTTTAATTTGTTGTTAACTCTTGTATCTTTTGATACAGCAAAATGGGGCATGTGGGTTCTTTGCTTGGTATGATATCCTCCAATTTGAAATCGAGGAAGACAAGTTATACCAGGATTGCTTCGGAGGCTGAGCGGAATGGAAAATCAAGTGGCAATGGCACGAGCAAGAGAAAGGGTTGCGTGGGTATGTCTTACTGTTTATTGGGTCATGGTTGATATGCTTTAGTTGAAGACAGTAGCTGGTGGTGTGGTAGTGGTGGTTTGGGATGAAGGCAGTAAGTAATAGAATGTTGTCTGTGTAGATTGTAGTTATGTTGGGAAGTAGTAGTATTGGGAACAATATAATGGGATGAAAAAAAGCCCATTTTTGAATTTTTTGTGAGCATCAAATTAGTGTATATTTTTATGACTGGGCTGTAGACTGAAGGGAGTTGGGCTCTCAGCAGTTTTTTGGTTCTTTTCCCTGGAAATAACAATTTTGACTCTATGAAAAGGTTCTCAATGAATCAACTCAAGTCTTTTTGTAATGGGTCTGCTAGCTGAAGGCTTTAATTTTTTGTATGGGCTGTTGCTTCTGTCTATTACATTAAAGAAAAATATCCTCTAAATTGCAGTTGTAAGTTCAATTTGTAAACTGGAGGAATGAAAATCAAATTGCACAAACCATGTGGACTTAGCCAAAAAAATTCACTTCATAAATATTTTTTTTTTGAACAACTAAGGTACACAAACAAGACCTTAAAGAAACCCCCCAAAACCAATATATAGTTTATCAGATAGTGTTAAAAAAAACCATTTGGGATGAAGTGAACAAACCATTTGGGAGCTGTTCAAACAAATATATATATTTATGAGGCCAAGTTTATATTGGCAGCACATGCAGCCTTACTTTATCAGCAATAGCAGCTAACAACAGGATGCTCCATACCCAACTGACAAGAGACGAACTATGTGAAGATGGAAACCCCCAGCAGAACGAGATCAAGAATGATCAAACATTCAGACCAATGCTATAATATATCCTCAACAATCCATTCAAACATCAAAAGGATTTTTAACCAATGCTGTAAATTTTTTTTTTTTTTTTTTTTTTTTTTTTTTTTTTTTTTTTTTTTTTATGCAGCAGCAAGTTTTTAACAAAGCTGAGAAAAGAGCAACCGACAAGAGCAACCCACTTCATAAATATCAAAATAGCTTCCTTTTTTTTTTTGAAACAGCAAGCAAGATTTATAAATTAAGGACCATAAAGGTCAAAGATACACCAATATCTGCCCAAAACAACAGCAAGCAGAGTCCCTAAAAACTGAAACAAACAGATCAAAGCAAAAAGAAACCAAAAAACAGCCCAAAGATCCCAAAGAGAAACAACGAACAAACCAACCAACAGCCTAATTAACACTCTCTATGAACAAAGCAATAGCCAAGCCTCCTTCCCTAATATGCTTCTCCCGTTACAAAACAAACAGAGCTCAACCCATGATCTTTAGCAATCCATAGCAGGAGGACTAAAACCCAAAGAGATTCAGCCCCATTTAGGCAACAGTAGCAGCATAAACTTGACAGCACCAACATAATTATGACAGCAACAAACAGCTACAAGCACTACTCAAACAAAACACCCTAACAACACAGCCATCTGAGCAACAAACTGCTGCTATGAACAGCCAGTAGAAGGAAAAAGCAAAACAAAGCCTTACTTCATTCATATGCAAAAATATCATGTCCTTGTCTGGTTGGTTGATTCATCTACAAAAAGCAATTTAGCCCATCACCAAGCTACATAACAACAGCAGTTTAATGCCCCAAAAAAAAAAAAAAAAAAAAAAAAACAGAATGTTCCCAAGATATATGCAGGCTGCTAGAACACAAAAACATAAAAGCATCTTCAGCTTCACATATTCCCACTCCAAGTTGTTTCAGATAGTAGTCTCATTCCTTGTCTTCGGACCTGCATTAGTTAGTAAAATAAGCTTAGTATTTCAGTTATGTCGAATTGAAGGTTGGGATTTGCAATTTTAGTGTACTGACTGGTAGTTCCTCTGGTCTTTGTCCCTGTCCTCCATAGCTCTGTCCTCCTTGATTTGTGTTCTTGCAAGTTCTACTGTTATGCCCCATTTTTCCACATTTCTTACACTTGACAGAAGTGTACATCCTCTTCAGCTTGGTGGAGTTAGTATTTTGTTTTTCATCCTGCTCCTTTCTCCTAGCCTTCTTAGGTCTCCCAGGTTGTGACTTGATAATGGGAGGCAGCACCTCTATCATACCAGTTTTAGGCCACATTTGAGGACCATTAAGAGGATTTATTATAGGCTCATAGGACCTTAGAAAAGTTTCCTTCTTGTAAAACACATGGACATAATCTTCTGGTTGACGCTCCAAGTAGTATATTGATGATACAGCATGTGGACATGGTATCCCAGACAAATCCCAACTTCTACAACTACAACTATAGTCATCCAAGTTAACTGAATATTGGTCTCCATATGGACACATAACCTGAAACTTGGTATCTCCAGACCAAATTGGAATGCAATTTGCGGATTCCTCTTTTATTTTCTCTAACTTCTTATGAATCTTAGGACAATTGTTCCTTTGAAACCTCTCATCTTCTCCCTCTTTACTTGAAGCCTAGTCATTAA
Organism: Hydrangea macrophylla; assembly: GCA_033977485.1. Lineage (NCBI taxonomy): Eukaryota > Viridiplantae > Streptophyta > Magnoliopsida > Cornales > Hydrangeaceae > Hydrangea > Hydrangea macrophylla. The sequence continues at coordinate 82,869,082 of CM066986.1, read as the reverse complement.
CAAGCTCCTAATCCTCTCAAGCATAGTTAATACTGGTTTGTCCCTTGCTTCTAGTATGTACGCATTAAATGACTCACACAAATTGTTCAACAAGATATCACACTTGGAGTATTCACTAAAGTGGGACCTTGACCAATAAGTTGGAGACTTACCAGCCAACCAATTATATGCATCAGGGTCAAGCTTCTTGATCTCCCCCATTTCATAGTTAAACTTGTGGACTGTTGAAGCCCTTGCAGCATTCCAGATTCTATCTTTTAGAGCCTTACCCTTGAATTTTTGTTTGAAATTGTTGTAGAAGTGTCTTACACAAAATCTATGGTCACAATTTGGCAATATATCTTGAAATGCAGGTATTAAATCCTGCAAAGCATCAACTATTCATTTTAGTTTGCCTACAAATAACTTATATGTTAATTAAAATTAAGAATAACTGATATGTTCATTTTAGGGGTGAGCAATGGGTGTGAAATTTTGGGGTGAACAAAAATGTATTAAAATAATATACCTTTTGCTTGTCTGAAATGAATGTCCATGCAAACTGGTTCACAATTCCAAGATCTTGTTGAAGTAAATCTAGAAACCACATCCATGAGCTCTTGTTTTCACCTTCAACAACTGCACATGCCACTGGGAATATGCAATTGTTCCCATCTATCCCCACAGCTGTCAACATTTGACCACCATAAGGCCCCTTGAGGTGACATCCATCTACCCCAATAATTTGCCTACACCCAGCCAACAAACCTTGCTTAACAGGCACAAGACAAACATATAGTCTTTCAAATCTTGGGTGAACTCCATCCCCATCACTATAAGACACCTGCATGACCATAGTTGACCCAGGGTTTGTCCTTTTGATCTCTTCACAATAATCCCAAAGTTTGCTGTACTGCTCAACATGATTACCCTCAATTAGCAACATTGCTTTCCTTTTGGCTCTATAAACCTGACTTCTAGAAACATTCACAACTAAATCCTTCCTAATTGTTTCCTTGAAAGAAGACACTGACCAATCTGGGTTCGTTCTAAAAGACTCCACATATTTTTTAGACAACCAAGTAGATTTAACATGCTTGTTATTAAAGTTTCTGCTGCATGTGTGTTCATTCTCATAGGTCTTCACTTGCAGAGTACTTTCATCCTGCATCACACTTGCAAAAATAAACCAATTGCAACCCTCTTTGCATTTAGCCCTCACTCCTTTCTTCTCATTTTTCACAAATCTGATTTCTTTTCCTTTTCTAATTGCATACTCACGCACAGCCTCTTTAAACTCCTTTGTTGATCCAAATAACATTCCTACCTTGAATTGCACATCATTCATATCCACATCAGCCCTAAATTCTGGGAATTTTTTATTCAAAGTCCTCCCCCCCTCATCAGAAGACCCACCACAACTAATTAACTCATCTGAAGGGGCATAGTCAGAAAGTAATTCTTCACCAACATGGTCTATTGCTTTCTCATCCCCAGACATGTCATTACTCTTTTGAAGACCAGTCCACTCAACACTCTTGTCTACATGTGTTTCAAACAATTGATCATCATCCGAATCATTTAGACAATAATCACTATCATAAAAGTCATCATCAGAATCAAGGTCCATTGTCCTACTAGGATTCATATTCTGGTGTTTAAGTTTATTTCCATACACCTCACCTACTGGGTTATGGTCATCTGAGACATCAATAAAAACAGAGGAACCACCTTGGAATGCTTGTGAAACAGTCATGTGTTCCAAGTAGAGTTCTAAGACTCTACATTGTGGAATAAGTTTCATGCATTCCATCACATCGCCATCTATTTTAACTTGCTTCAAACCATTGTCAAGCTCCATCCCAGGAACTCTAAAATGGTAGTTTATCATGCCTTGATGACCAACTTTCTCTGCCATGTCATCTAGCTCAAGTAGTGACATGTGGTCAGGATGACAATAATCAAAATGGCTGATTGTCCCTCCCCTATATAGTTTCTTTGGTGTGCTTCGAAATTCACCACCATGGTGTATTTCCATTGTAAAGTATTCAGTGTTGTAATCTGCAACAATAAAATAGGCTGGTTTAATTGAAGAAAAAAATGTATTTAAAATCCACCTGGTATACTATTCAGTTTCTTTAAAAACAATAGCACGTGTATTTAAAATCCACTTGAACCACACATTTGAACCCATTTGATTCAAAAAAAAGAAAAAAGAAAATCACAGATGTGTTACCATAATAGATTGATTTGCCACCATCGCAAGTGTTGAAGGTCCGCAACCTCCTTGCGATATTGCTCATAGTTCCTTCAGTCTGGTACCTTGATCTAGTAATCTGGTAATCAGTTCATACCCTCTGTTTTTTCTGACCAGTTCATAGCCTCTATTCTTCTTCAGTTCATATGTATATATATATATTAATTATATAAGCCCTAAGCTTGGCTGATTTGGGCGGTCTGATTTGGGCGGGAAAGGGAATGTAATTCCTATTATACCCTTGGCTCACCAGCATGTGACTTGCACATGTCATTTAGCCGTTTGGTTTTTGACGGTTCCCAACGGAAGGGACTGAATTGGTACAAGTTTGAAAATCAAGGGTTCATTTTGTCCAAATTAGAAATGTAGGGACCAAATTGACACAACTACCAAACTATAGGGGTCAAAAATGTAATTCACCCTTATTCTTTTGTAAAGCTAATGGGGATCAAATTCTCACTTTGAGCTAGTATCGGGGCTAAAAAGTAATTTTATTAAAAGTAGTTTGGTTGGGGTTAATGTTGCGAAGGAACGGGTGAATGAATGGTCAAATCTAATATATTGCAAAATAGAAAGGCTGCCAATCAATTATCTGGGTGTGCCATTGGGTGCTCAGGCTGGGAAACCAGAATGTGGGATCCGATTGTCGAAAGATTGAAAAACGACTGGCATGTTGGAAGAATAAGTTCATAACTATGGGTGGAAGGATCTCTTTGATAAAGTCTGTAATCCGAAGCATCTTGCTCTACTTTCTTTCGATATTTAAAATCCCTGTAGTAGTGGCTCATAAAATAGAGGAAATTTTCAATGCCAATTTCTGTGGTCTGGGTGCAATACAAAATAGAAAAATTCATTGGGTTAATTAGGTGGATAGAAGAAAGGTGGGCTGGGTATAGGGCGAATCGAAGACAAGAATAAAGCTTTGCTAGCTAAGTGGTTGTGGCTGTGGAGGTTTGGAAACTCCAAGAATGCCTTATGGAAGACAGTGTTATGTACAAAGTATAATTTGGATGAGAAAACGCTGGTTTTGGATGCTCTGGATAATTCTAGGGCGCCTCTTTTCATGAGATGTTGTGCTAGGATATCGAAATCAGACAACGTGTTTGCTCAAGCTTCAGAAGAAGGGTTTGGAATTGTTGTAGGGACAGCCGGACAGGAGAAGCTACCAAATTCTGGACAGACAAATGGGCTAAAGGTGAGGTGTTAAAAAACAAATATCTATGAATCTATGCTCTAGCCAGGAAGAAACATGGATTGGTTAGCGAATTTGGTTATTGGGAGGGTCAACAATGGAGATGGAACATCGAACTTCGGCATCAAACTTTTGACTGGGGTGTACAAGTTTGGGAAGAATTTCTAAAAACAAGTTTGAGGGGTGGAGTTGTGCAGGGAGTTAAAGGATAAACTCTTATGGAGATTTGATGCTAGAGGCAGATTTAGGGTGTATTTGATAGGCTTTTTTTTTTTCCATAGAAAACATTTTCTTCACAAAATTTCCAATTTAGATGGCGTTTGCTTGTTTAAATTTTCCATGGAATGTTTTTCAACAAAATGGTCATGTGACCAGATTTTCCTCATTTTTGAGGAAAATCATTTCCAGCCCTCCTCTAGAAAATCAAATTCCATGGAAAAGAATTTGGACAAAACAGATAGACGAGATCGTGATCTCTCTCTCTCTCTCTCTCCCCCCCCCCCCCCCCCCCCCCCCCCACTGCCGAATCGCCATCGCCATTGGCTCTTCCTGAGATCTATGAATCGGTACTCTCTCTCTCTCTCTCTCTCTCTGAATCTGGATATGTATATACAGATTCGGCTCTGTTATATGTGTATATATATACATATACATATAGAAATTCTGAATATACATATAGATATACACATACATACACACACATATTGAAAAGTGCATTTGTTCTCACTGGCACAATAGCCAAAGCCGAGAAACAAACGAGCTTTTTTCAGTGTTTTGTATCGAATCAACTCGGATGATCCTTCTCGCAACTAGGTTTTCCATTTAAACTCTAGCATTTTATTCCAATATCTTCTTTATATGTAATGCGACTTAAAACCATAATGGAATTTTGAAATGTTCATTTGAGGTTCAGATATTCAAGTAGTAACTTGTAACTTCACGAAATTTTCCTAACATCACAAGCTTGAATTGGATATTGCCAATCAGCAAGAGTAAAATTTTAGTGTCACATTGTGCTTTGGCATTAGCACATCAGCAAGAGTAACATCACAAGCTTGTTAAAATGACAATCTGTATCTCCTTCAGCTAGGAGTAAAATTTTTCTTCTTTGTTCTTTGTGCTTCCTACACATGCCCAATCGTTCATCTTTAACACTGAAATGTCTTCCCAATATTTTGAAAGTACCTTTTATGATATATGGAATCTGCAGTAGACATGAACACAGTTAAATCAGGCCCAAGTACCATCTATTATTCAATTAAGTTAGACCCAAAAAAAATTTATTAGCTGAGGCATTATGGGTGGATACTCTTGTGACTTGATCAAATCTCACATATATGGAATCACTTTGGGAACAACCTTTCCTCTGCTTACTGTAGTGTTCTGTCAATATTGAGATTTGTTACTAGAATGAGGGGAAGTCTTAGCCCCCAAGGAAAACTAATTTAACTATTACTAGAATCGGTCACTTTCCAGAAAAAGTCACCAGCCAATTTACATAGTTTTGAGGGTGCATGTTTAGAAAGTGTTAAAGAAGAAATTTCATAAAACAAATGAACGTGGAAGTGTTAAAGAAGAAATTTCACCAGTTATGAAGTATTTCTTTGTAGGGATTTCAGAATTTTACTCAATGAGGCCGGTGTTGGTTGGTATATTGTTTTAGAAACTATGCAAGTCCATTCCATAAGGAAGTAATTTTTACTTTTTAGAAGGTCAATAAGAATGCGGAGCAATTCAGAAAGAGCAATTACACAAACAGATGTTACTTGTAAGTGACAAATGGTAGGGGTCCTAGGGAAGGTCCTTGCAATTTTTCAAAACATGTGAGGTCTGAGTAAATTAGATCATTAGGTTACATTAGCTATCGACCGTTGCAAGTTAATCATTGAAGCACACTTCATTGGAGATAGTGTGATGGTAGTTCTAGTTTCTTTGTACACCACATTATCGGTTGTGTTATTTTACTTATGCTAATCTTTGATAAAGGTATGAAATGGTGGGACTTATCAAGTCATCTTTGTGAAAGAAAATTGTACTTCTCTGTATTGCCGCCTTCGCTCTATTTGTGACAACCATGGTATAAAGTATATCCTACTTTGAGTAATATATATATATATATATATTATTTTTGCTAAGATACTTTGAGTAATAGTTAGTATTAGCTTTTTACTACTTTGAGTTAAGGTGAAAATGTGTGGACCTCTATAGGCTATAGTCTTTCTCCGCCACTGTAGTTTCATTTGCTTCTGGTAGGTGGTAGCAAGTATGTTGCTGTGCTTTTGCAATTTACATGAACTTGTGTTTGCATAGAAATTTTGTTTTGTTTACCATTTTGGTTTGTTTTTCAAACTTCTGGGTTTGATGGAGTAGAAAAAAGAAAAGAAAAGAAAAGAATTACATTCCTGAGGCAGAGGAGTACTCTAAATAAGTATTACATTCCTCTTGAGGAATCTAAGAACCACAAGTTTGAGTACGAGGCAATTTCTTTTTGATTTTGCTTGTTTAGTGATCCTTCTATTTCTACCTATGAACTCAAGTGTGCATAAACTGTACTTGTTGAGAGACATTTTTTTGAATGCTTCTTCCTTCTAATTTATTTTTCATTTATCCTTTTTAACTTGTAGATTGAGAAGCAAGCCATTACTTTTGAGAAGCAAAGCAACTCAAAGTCATGTCAATGGGAAGGCAATCCTACAAAAACTTCGAGCTTATGCAATTGTTTGAGCAAGATGAAAAATCTGGACGGTTCTTCCTTCGGATTAATGGTGATGCTTTTATGCGCCCTTGGGTAGAAAAGATCCAACTAATTAATTTTGATTTTTAGTACATTAAAATAATCATGAAGACTTGTTACTTTGATGAGAATTTTTTTTTTTTTTTTTTTTTATGAGTACTTCTAATTTTACTTTGATGAGACTTTGGTTTTTAGTACATTAAAATGATCGTTTGTGAAATTGACTATTGATATGAGAAGTTGTTTCAATTGCTTGAATTTGTATCATTTTCAAACTATTTGTTTGTGATTCATAGGTTAATTGCTTGAAAAAGGTAAGTTTTCAATGAAAAGTGTTAATTTTTCATGGAAAATTATTGCAATCAAACAACAAAAAAAGTTATTTTCATAGAAAATGACCATTTTTTACTGAAAAATCAATGTTCTAAAAATCGCTAGGCGCTAGTCGGCCGGCAGAGGGGGGTCTAGCTCCTAGAGGCCTAGGCGGACACCTAGGCGGGGTCTAGGCGGATTTTTTTTTTTTTATAAATAAAATTAATTATATAATAGATATATATACGAGTTATGTGGTGTTAATTAAAAGTAATTATAAATTTGTGGTTCAAATAATAGATAGATAGATATATATATATAAAGGTTATGTGGTGTTTTTTTGAAATAAGTAAAGATTATTAGAAGGCTTTAATGTTTAAAAAACTATTAGGGATCTCTCCATAATTAACTTAAACCTTAAGTGTATATATACACTAATGTTAAGAGTTTTTTTTTTCCAAACAATCAACCCAAATAAGACTCTCTAGCATTCTCACCCTAGCCCGCCTAGCATTGCCTAGGTCCCGCCTAGAGGCTGGCTAATCCATTAGCCGATTTTCGCAAATGCCTCGGAAAAATCTCGGCGGCCGGGCACCGCTTAGCGCCTAGGCGACCGCCTAGGCCAATTTTTAGAACACTGTGAAAAATAGTGACAATCAAACAGCAAAACTAGATTTTCCAGCCAGAAAATAATTGCAATCAAACAGCCCCAAATTTTATTTCTGTGAGAAAAATTTCCAAGTAAAATAATTCCATGGAAAAATTTTGTTTTCAACCCATTTTCCTACTTGCAATCAAACGCACCCTTAGTGTAAAATCTCTACTAAAGTCAGTTGAAGACAAAAGGGTCCCTTCAATTCAAATTTGGGAAGATTTGTGGCGGGGAGATGTCCCATCTAAAGTAGAAGTATTTGTTTGGCAGCTCCTGAAAAAAAAAAATTACCTGTAAAAACAATGTTAAACAGAGTTGGGTGCATTCCAAGTGGAGAAGTGATATGTGTTTTGTGCGTGTTAAGTTACCAACTACTTCAAAAGCTTAAGCTGTTAGAGAATGGGCCCAACAATGTATATCAATCTAACACCCTTCCTCACGTGCAATCCCGACTTGCACATGGAGAGCAAACAAACCAAACTCCATCATAGTGGAAACAATTAACAAAGTGCAAATATGCACAACAAATCGGGGATGGAGAGTCAAACCCAAGACCTCCCACAAACAAGTGTCTGATACCATGTTAAGTTTCCAACTACTCCAAAAGCTTAAGCTGTTAGAGAATAGGCCCAACAATGTTTATCAAGCTTCAACAGTGCGAAGCTAGTGAGGAAACACAAGATCATCTCTTTATGGGCTGTGAACGGATCAGGGAACTATGGACGCAAATTGTTGAATGGTGGGATGTTCAATGGTGCCCTCCAAAAACAATATCAAGGTTATGGGAACAATGGAATAGATTATGTCCGAAAGCAAAATCCCGAAAGGTATGGCCAATGATCTTCTATGTTGTTGTATGGTCTATATGGCTACGCAGAAATGATGTTGTTTTTAATAGGAATACAAAGGAAATGGAAATATTGATGGACCTTATCAAACTGCGACTTTCATGGTGGTTCATGGCGAAAATGGGTGAAATCAATTTTTCTATCTCGGATATTACTCTCAACATTAAAGAGACAGTGGCGGTTCAACCAATTAGAAAGCTACCAGCAAATGTCCAATGGAAGGCTCCTGAAGAGGGATGCTTGAAGTTCAATGTTGATGGATCAGCAATTGGAAAACCGGGATCGGCTGGGATGGGCGGGTTCTTAGAGATTCAGAAGGTCATGTGAAAGGAATGTTTTCAAGAAGTATTGGTGTAACAGATTCGATTCTAGCAGAGCTAAGCACAATTCTGGAAGCTTTGGAGATGATGGCACAATGTGAGAATTTGAGAGGAGGAAAGGGTTATTGTTGAAAGTGACTCAAAGACAGCCCTAACCTGGGTTGTGGATAAAGATTCCACATGTTGGAAATATGCTAATACAATAAAGAAAATAGGAAATCTTATAGCGGTCCAAAGAGAAGTATTATTTATCCATACTCTACGGGGAGCTAATTTTTTTGCTGATGGATTGGCCAAACAAGGGGTAGGGAGGGTGCTGCCCTTGAAAACTACTTTTTGAGGAAAATTAGTGTATGTTGTGATGTTCGGCTTCATCGGAGATTGCAAAGGGGAAGTGGGCCAATATGAACAAAATTATTGACGATGAGGTGGTGATTTATTGACGATAGTTGTAGACTATGTGAAGTCAGTGGGTTATTGCCAAGATAATTCTTGAGGTATGCTGTTATTGGAGAGTTATTATCATTGGCAGTGCATCTCTCTTGCACATAAGGTTCTGGATTGTTGGAATGTGGGTGTGTGTGTGTATGTGTGTGAGTACGTGGGTCCTTTGTTGCGAATATGACATGTAACACACATAATGCAAACGCACACAGCAAACAACAAACAGAAAAAACCACGACACAAGATATACCCTGTGGTTCGGCCAAATTGCCTACGTCCACAGCCTCTCACACCAGTTCACTATAATAAAGAAGAAGAGTTACAGAGTTTCTCTCAAAGAACGCAGCTCTCAACACTCTGCGGCTGCACATAGAAGGGATAATATATCCCACTAGGGGTACACTGCTCGTCCAACTCGGGGGAACCGCCCCCCAAACCCCCGGTATCAGAATGGATCAGACATCACAAACCCAACATCCTTTATATTGCCGAGTTCTTTGGATGTGTGAGTTTGGTGCGTGTTTTTTCTTCATGGCCCTAGTTGTGTTCGGTGTGCATTTCATTTCATGGTTGTTGTTTTTGGTGCTCTCGGCTTGTGTGTGTGAGTTTGGATGAAATTCTGTTTTTGTCAAATCCTCTGTATGACGGACGTTTAAACTGTCGAGTATTACATCAATTTTTTCCTATTTGGATTCTATCTGTGTTAAAGGCTTCGGTAATAAGAAATAATATATTCGCCGCAAACGAATCTTGCTGCTGCTTACGGGACTGGATCCCAGCACTTTTTATCACAGGCTATGGGCTGTTTTTATTATTTATTGAGCCGTAGCACAGAGTCTATATCTGACTCGGGTTTATAAGGATGCCGATATTAATTCAGTGGGTGGTGATAATGCTAATGCCAAGGTGGTCTGCTGCAATGATGTATGCTGAGTTGATTGGGCTTTATTATGGTAATATCTCCAATTTGTATTGACTATTGCTGCTGTACAAGTCTTTTTGACCATACTTGTCTGGGAGCACTGGTTTATCTGTGATATATTGCTGTTAAGATCTTATTGGAGGATATTTTCGGTGCGCTTTTAAAATTTGCTCTTGGATTTGGATCGCCCTTTAATGGTTGATGGATTTTCAATGAAAGTGATGCTGGGTTTCTCTCCGGCTGCCTGTTTTTAGTCCATGGGCTGATGCGTCTTCTCTTATTAAGCTCTGCAAAGGTTTCAGATTGGGTTTGATAGATGTGATCTCTGTCTTGGTAGTTGATTTTTGGGCTGGGTGATCCCATCATGTCTGCATTTCTTATTGGGTGATATGAATGTTTCAAGGGATACTACAATGATGATGAAAATTCATCCAAGGGGCGGTACATCTTGTGCATATTGTCGATGGCTAAGCTGGATTTCTGGAGTTCTTGATGAATATTAGGAAGTTGTATTTTAATTATTGATGCGTGATAGTGGAGTTTTCGTGCTTTCTTCGGAGCCTTGCTGCTGTCAAAGTGGTGATGCTGTTGAAAATCTGCTGCTGCTGCTGCTTTGTTAATGGAGCTGAAATGCTTTTGGTTTTAGAAGCTAAGGAAATCAATTAAAAGCTTGGTGGAGCTTGCAACTTAAAATGGTGGGATCAAATTTTGGCATCATAGATGGGAAAATCCGCTACTGAAATCCGAAACACTAAGCGAATTGATGATGTGGTTGGATTGCTGCTATTGTTCTTGTGCAAAATTGTTTACGAGATGTTTTCCAAGTTTTTTGGGGGTTTTTGATTGGATTCCTTTGGAAATCTTGATTGGTTCATTGTTTTTTCTTGGTTGGGGTGATTGTATCTCTCTTGGTCTTTTGGCATTTTAAATAAAAATTGATTACTGTTCAAAAAAAATTTAAAAAAAGAATTTGATCAAAAAATAATAAAATTAAAAAACATGTAAAAAATACAAAAAAAAACTTCCAAAATGTTGCAAGGAAGTTTCATACTGAGAGACTTCTCTGTCGTTTTTTATTTGTTAAATCAGATCGAATATATACCGTATACTCCACGTTTACAGCGACCCATTGACTACTAATGTACAAGGGAAATAATCCATGTTTAGAAGTATTTTTATAGGTAATTTTGTATTCATCAAGGAGGAGATGATTGTTAAATTTATGAAGAATTAATGTTTTGCTTCCCAAATTTTGTATACCAAATGATTCCTACACACATGTAGCAGTGGGATTACTTAATGGTGGGAGCACTTCAACATTCTTCAATCAAATCAAGTAAATCCCACTGCCACATATGTCTAGGAGATATTTGAGAAATAAATTTAAGAAACATAGTATTACTCTTGATTTACTAACCTGACCGAACTGAAACGAATCAAACCAAACAAATATTCCAATCAAACTAAACATAATCTTAGTTTTTCAGGTTTGGTTAGGTTTAGACTCGTCGGTTTTGGGCTGAGTCCAAAGTTGTCCAATTCCATTTCAGAGCATAATAGCAGAAAATACTGATAACATAGGAAAGGGTGAAAAAAATATTATTAATATTATCATTATTATTATTATTAAATTTTTTTTTTTGTTTCAAGTAAAACGATCATTTCCTTTTTCCTAACAGCAAAGGACACATTTTGGAATGTGAACTTAGGGTTGAACATCTTCATTTGAAAAATTGTGTGATATAACTAAACTGTTTTGGTTAACTACATGACTTTGGTCACAAAACCTTATGACTCAGGTCGCAAAGTGTTGTATCTCGGTAACAAAACATTGTAACTTAATACAGTATCACTTTTGTTTGGAAAGCGAAGTGGTTTCCAAAGTTACAATTTGAAACCAAATTACAATATATATATATATATATATACAAAGAGAGGATCAGGTGCGGACCTTAAAGAGATGGTTTGGAGCGATCGACTTTTAGTGACGAAATTTTCAATACTAAAACAATGATTTTTAGCGACGAGTCTCTAAAAGCGACATTTTCGTCGCTAAAAGTGGTCCGTCCCTTGGTCCTCTCTTTAGAGTCCGCTTAAGATCCGGACTTTATATACATATATACATATATATATATATATGTATATATATAATTTTTGGACAACTTTTATTGGAACTATTTGAATGTGTATCCAAGCATAAAAGGTTAGAGGCTAAAAACAAACACATTGAAACTCACTCTATAAATTCTCTCTTTGAAGGTTGAGTTGATTGCCGGCAGAGCTGTGATAGGAATGAGGTTTTTTTTATCTTAAATTGGGGTGTGTATGATATTGATGCGACACAATTTTGGAACCATTTGGATATGTATCCTAGTATAAAAAGGTCAGATCGAGATTAAAAACAAACACATTGAAATTAACTCAAGGTTGAATTGGTTGCCGGCTGGAGGTAGCTGTGTGATAGGCATGAGGATCTTTATCTCAACCTTAACCAAAAGGAGATACATTTTGGAAGTTGAGAGCTCCGACACAATCGGCAGTGTGAAGGACAAAGTTGAGGAGGTGGAAGGGGTTGCTGCGGATCTTCAACGTCTGATCTTCGCGGCACGTCTATTGATGGATGACAATCGTACCCTAGCGGAGTGCAATGTCCAGGAAAATTCCATTCTCTATCTTGTAATTAAAATTCCTGGAGGCGGCCAGATTGTCTCAAACGTTCGGCCCGGCGGCTCATTGCCATCATCATTATCGGCTATTTCTTCTACCGCGGCCGTAGCCTCATCCATTAAGGTGATAAGCATCTTCCCACGTTTGGGCCTTTTTTTTTTTTTGGCTTTTCAACCACTAGTTATAATCTTCTCAAAAGCTGTTCATATGAGCTGATTGTTTAGGTGATCATTAACATCTTAATTGAACAGACAATTTTCTTTGCTGAAACTCATTTTTGATTCTTCATAAACATTACTGAAATAACGGAAACTGGAAGACTTGTGATTTACTTATAAGTAGGACTTGACAAATATAAAAGTAGAAAATTACGCAAAAGTCCCTACAACCGAGTGTTAAGAGTTTATAGTCCAATTCGATTTTTAATTTGCTCAAAAGTCCCTCAAAGGTCGAGTTAATTAAGTAAAATTTTATTTAATATTTATGTACGGATTCAATAAAATTTTACTTAATATTTCTGTATGGAAGTGAAAGAAAACAAGTGCATTTCTGCTCACCCAAACACCATATTAGGTGAATATAAGAGATCCATCACTTTTCATGGACAAAATGAGAATAAATAAACGATGAAAAGTGGTGGGTCTCACATGTGCACCTAATTGGGGTGCGTGGGTGAGCAAAATTTGGGTGAACAGAAATGCACTCTCCGTTTGGTTCATGGATTATTTTAGGTTGATTTTACTTACCAGGAAACATTATACTAGTAATCAATTTACTAGGAATCTGAATCATTGCAAAGTGTTTAGTTCACGAGCGGAATCCTATGTAGATTTAGAATCCACTATTCGGTTGGGTCAAGGAAAATGAAATAGATATGATATTAAATACATAAACTACCTTTGAAGGCTGTCCATAATAGGAATAATATTAACTTATACCTTCCACAAATATAAGGACTAATTTAGATAGTATAAAATTAGAAAACCAAAACCCCAACTAGCGAATACCACCTCCAAGCTAGAATTTAGAATCCACCATATTTTTCACGTTTGGATAGATTCTAAATCCAATGGGACTCACAATTCAATGAATAATCCATGAACCAAACAAATATAAGTTTTACGATTACTAGTAATCTTAGGGTAGAATCAAAAACCACCCTAAGAATGAACCAAACTGGCCATCAAAGAAAACCGTATGAAACCATCAAATATTTGCACAGTAGAAAACAAAAATTTAACGATTTTGTAAAACTCAACAAAACACATAAAACATGGGTTGAACGAATAGTTACTCTTATAGCGTGCTTTACAAAACTTTTAAATCCTTATTTACTTAGGTTCCTTTTGGTACCCTATACAAGGTTTAAGTGAATCATACAAATATCTGATCTCTAAGAATATCCACGTAAGCAAATGACAAACTAGAAGAAGACTTTTATTTTTGAGTGGAGCTTTAAGTTAAGAATAAATTTGATTTGCTAGCATCTTATTTTGTTCCTACCTTTTGGTATGTAATAAATATAGAAGTCACTTTTTTTAATCTAATTCGGATACCGTTTTGTTCCTATCTTTTCTTATGTAATAAACATTTAAGTCACTTTTTTTAATCTAACTCGGATAATGTATTTGATTTGAAGACCGTCTTAAATCAAATATGTAGTTATAATATTATTAATATACTAATTCTATATTAATGATTTAATATTAAGCATGCCTTCTTCTAATTGTACATTACTCTTTTGTGTGTGACTCCTTAGGTTTATATTAATTTGGTAATTGAGACAAATACTTAAGTATTACAATTAGAACCATTTCTTATTAGAGTAATGTTAGGTATATTTAAACGGGACACCTTAGTACTATTTTCGGGCATCTACTCTTCATGAGTAACACCTAGTAACATATCTGACACCCCATATAGTTATGAAAAATGTCAACCTTTTCATTAACAGTTATTGTATAATTCAATCATTATATCATGCAATGTCTCGATTAAACTACTTGGGTATGAACATACTATCAAGCCCCAATTTAATCATATGTTCCAATCTAATTGGTATATTATATAGCTTGTATGATGTAATTAGAAAACTCTTTTCTAATTGTCACCATGTCTTAATCTAGAAACTTGTATTTTAAGAAGATGATGACATGGGACTTTCTCTCTCTTTACTTGAGAGTGACAGATTCTTTGTTCTACATTCACATGCCTCTATGTGCAACTCACTACATGCAACAACACTACACGAATATGTCTCTACTAAAAACATAAATATTGTCGCCCACTATTAAAGTATAACAACTCATACATAAGGCAACCATGATGTCTCAGGTCTAAAGATCATTTGTACTACTGTAACAATGAACAACCAATTGATAGATAAGAAAAACAACATGTGGAAGTTCTTTACAGTTGATTGCATTAAGTGAACTCGTTCTCTAACAAGTACCCATATATCTGTTCCAGTGTCCCCATGCTTATGACTAAAGACTATTCATATTTTATCCGATAAAATAAACATGGCACGTGTTAGTCTAACCGGATTATTAAATGCCCAGTTTAATAATCTAACGACTAAGAATATTTTAAGAATAAAGTAACCGAGAAGTGTAATTCTTTCTAAACACTTTAAATAATATATTCTCAGCTTTAGTTCTATGCACTTATTATGAGGATTAAACAAAAATAATTATCATAATAAATAATAAACATGACCTTTGATAAGTAATGAGACTATTAATGAATGTAATATTCCTAAAAGATTTTTATAACAATTGGCTTTCAGGGCATATTATTAAAACATCTCTCACTTTCACCAAAGTCAATGGATCTAGTATCTTATGCCCATCTTCTCAAGATGGCTATCCAAATGTTGTTGTAACAACGCATTATGGACTGCTAAGTATCTACCAATACCATTTCCTTATTGACATATCACCTTTCCTACTAATTACTCTTAGTCATGTGGAGATAAAAAAAATGAATCAATTTGGATTTATGATGAGACGCTGATTCCCAGACTTAAAAGTACTTTTGATTCAAACGTTTATTCTTTCTACTGTCCAAGCAGCGATGCATACAAACTTAGTACTGAAATTTGCCATGATGTCTCACATACAAGATTTTCAAATAGCAAAACCATTACCTAGGTAAACATTACCTTGATGTGGATTGTCTAACATCCACATCAACTAAAATCTCAAAACCAAAAACTCTAGTTCTTCTTACTCCATTTAATGAGCAAACGCTTAGTGCTTCTCAAGTACTCAAGGATATTCTTCATTAAGATCCAATGCTCTCTGTTTGGATTTGACTGATATCTACTTGTAAATCCTTACAACATAAATTATATCATGTCTTGTACATAACATTGCATATATAGAGCTCCCACTTTGACAGCATAGGGTATCTAGCATATGTAGTTTCTCTTTGGTGTCTTACGACTCGTGTCCTTCTGAAAGATGAATTCTATACTGGAAGGTCAACAGCCTTTCTTTTGGAATCCCACTTTTTGAACTCTTTCAACACTTTGTCTATGTGCACGAATTAGGACAACCAAGCAACCTTTTAGATCTATCTCTATAGACCTTTTTATCTAATGTATAGAGTTAGACCAATAATGATCATTCCTACTTCATTCCATACATATCTTAGTGACATATATATATATATTATAACTTTCTGGTACCATTTAGGAGGGGTAAGTATGTTAAATAGTATGTTTAATACATAAATTAAGTGTTTGTATCATGGGTACCCATTAGGCTAGTTATTTTAGTATTTTGGATTGCATTATGGGCTCATATGGTTCCTTTTAGGTCATTTATAGAAAATAAGAATGTGACTGCTCTCCCACTAACCTTTTAGTACACATAAGGCTTATTTATGTTTGATGGGTCTTTGATTACTTCATCAAACTGGATGTTCCAACTTTGACATGCCTACTTGAATCCATAAATAGATCTCTACAACTTGCACACATTGTAGCCTTCATCACAGGATGCAAAGCCTTATGGCTGCTACATACAAATGTCCTCCTTACAATGTTAAGGTATACAATTTTTACATTAATATGGCATATCTTATAGTCATAGTGCGTAGCTATAGCAAGCATAATCCCATAGATTTTACCATAGCCATTGGTAAAAGGTTTGCTCATAGTTAACTCATTGTCTTTGTTTGCCGCCTTTTAGCCACTAGCCTAGCTTTGTAGATCTCCATCCTTTCCATCTGAGTCTTCCTTTCATAGACCCATTTGCAGCCATTTAGGTACAGTACCTTGAGATGGGTCCACCGGACTTGGTTGGAGTATAAATAATCCATCTTTGATTTCATGACTTCTTGCCATGTACTCAAATCGATATCTAACATCGCCTCTTTGTAGTTAGAAGAAGCACTTTTGACATCATTGCCTTTGCAATGAAAGAGTTCTTAGTCACCTTGATGAAGATCTAAATATCTCCTATAAGGTACAAGAATCCTACTAGGTCTACAATAAGGTTGTATACTAGAAAGGTTCTACTGTAGTAAGGTCTGAGGACAATTCCCCAGGTTAGTTAATATTGATTTGTGGTTATGAGGACACTTCCTCCTTTTACCCAATGCCCTTATCTTGATCAAACTCTATTTTAAGATATATGACAAACTTGCTAACAACCACATTTGTTCACTTAGGGAATAATAAGCCATTAACTGTCTTAGGTACCATCAAATCTACATTTTACCAACCTTGATTCCAATTTGATGTTGGTGTTTTAGGAATAGATTTGGATGATACTTTATTTAGTATATGTCTTGCAATTTGTAGGACATATATCCAAAATGATATAGGTAAATCTGTGGAGCTCATTAGCATACCATATATAGTAAAGTACGATTCTGACATGCCATCTATATATGGGGTTCTAGGAGGTGTCCATTAAGATAATATACCATTTTCTTGAGATGATCTTTAAAATTCATTTCTTAAGTATTTACCTTCTCGATCTTATCAAATGACCTTAATACTTTTACCAATACTTTTTCTTCTTCATTTATGAATTTCTTTAACCTTTCAAGAGATTCGGACTTATGTATTTCATCAAATATACATACCCTAACCATGAGTGATCATTTGTTAAGGTTATGAAGTAGCAAAAACCACCTCCAACAATTGAATTCGAAGATCCACAATTCTTGGTATGAATTAATCCGATTAGCTTCATAAGCAAGTGGATCAAAGTGGTCATCTTTAGCCAACTTGTTAGTCTTGTTGTCACTAGTATGACCTAATCTTAGATGTCACATATAAGGATCAATTCCATCTCTAGGTTTGTGGTCTTTTATCATGCTCTGCTCAATATAACCAAAAACAACCATCATAGTTGAAGAAAAAAAGATCGTTCAAGTTTATTCCATACCAATCCAATCACTACTTGAAAAATGAGAAATTAATGTTTTGTAAAACATCTATTAAATTATTTATTGTCACTAAAAGATTTCGGCATAACTTGACAACGTTCCAATTCCAAACATTTCCAGACAGTAAGACCCGTAATGAGTCCCAACAGTTAATGCATCAACTCTTGCTTCTTTTTTCACTTAATGGATAACCTTTTAGTTAACTTGGTCTTCCGATTCTTTTAGTTCTTGCATAGAAGTACAGTTGTGTGAACTAGAATTAGTATCTTATACCAAAGTAGAAGTAGAACTAACAAACAAGTTTGTTTTTTCATAGAAAACATACTGGACGCCCCTTCTAAAGGTTTGCCTCTTAAAGAATAGTTCTTTCCAATACCCATGTTTATCGCAATGGAAACACTTTTATTTTGCTTGTAATTAGGTAAGCTTACTTTTATTGATTCCACATTATGTCTTCATTTAGACTTATGCCTCTTCCCATTTCTTCACAACTTCTATGTTTGGACTTGGAAATAGAAGTCTTTTGAATGACTTGGGTGGATTCATTTGTCTTCTCCATAGTCTCTCTAGCTGTGCAACTCTAATTTCCATACACCACGTATAGGTGAGTTAGAATTCATATGAGCTTCCAATCACATCGAAATGCTTCTAAAGCTCCTTTGATCATAGATACTAACATGTAGTATCTTGCCTAATAATCATCATATGGCCATTTTATCAAAATGGTCTTTATCTTTCTAAGAAGTAATTTTTCTGAAATTTGTACTATATAAGACATAGGAAGTCATTTCTTCTTGAGAACTATTTTCAAAATTCCTTAGCCTATAATTAAAGTTAGGTCTAGTCAATGAATTCTCAATATTTTTGAAAGAAAGTTATATGGTGATATACAGAAAATAAATAGCAGACAATAAAATCAACAACTAATTTTATTAACCTTTACATATTTGAGTCTTTCAGTTATAATGATGATCCCACTATTCTTATCAAATTCCCCATCCATTAAAAGGAGTTCGTAATTCTCTATTTGGAAAATTCTAGTAGGGATTGAGGTCTCACCAAAACTAGTACAACCTCACATAATAACTTTGATAAGAAGTTAACTTTACCTGTTGCTTCTCAAGCAAGTTCCAACTATCCTTTAGCCTCAAAAATTGTGAACCATACATAATTGTTCTTGGTCCATATATTTTAGTTAATTTAGACATGTCATTCATACGAGACACTAATGAGACCCTCACATAATAGTTTCTTGGATCACATTAATCCCCACCTTATATTATCCCATGCTTAAGTAGGATGAGTGAATCTTTTTAGAATAAGCGGCATCTACATCTTCGTAGCCGAGAATCCCACGTAAAAAAATCCAATAACCTATAATGGTAGATGGCTATGATAAGACAATCATAACTATTGTGCGGGTGGTTCCACAAAATCAAGATCATATCCATCAATATGAAAGAGATAATTCATACACATATGAATAGTAAGAGTAAGATAGATCCACACACAAGAAAACAAAACCACACAAGAGAATACACAAAGATTTCTACGTGGTTCAGCCAACTCCATGCCTACGTCCACACCGGTTCTTTTCTTTTATTGATCCTCATATTGAATACAAGCCACTCTCAGTCTCTCTCATTCACACTATGTTTTGGACATTTATATTCTAACTCAACTTAGAATAAAGGGTTCCACACAACCTTGTTGGACATTAATGTTTCCAACTCACCTCTTCATGTTGAATGATTGACCCATCAAGAGCTCCTACCCATGAGGACACACTGATTATTCTCTCCTTCTCTCTAAGGATTCACCAATTACTCTCCACCAAGGATTCTTCTCCATCACTCTAGTTAGGCCATGCCCACAGACCGCGGCTTAAGCCAAAGCTCCCACACTCTTACTTGATTTTTCTTTCAAGGATCTTGACTCTCCCTCTCCCTCTCCCTCTCCCTCTCCCTCTCCCTCTCCCTCTCTAGGTTTCAGATTCAAGAGTTTTTTCTTCTTTGCCATGATCCCCTATATATATCAATAACCTTGTCTAATCCAAGTAGAAGAATATTTACCCACATGGAAACACTTATTCACCAAGAAACTTATCCCACAAGTAATTCTGTATAATTAGGAAACCTTTCTCCATTAGAATCCATCCTAATATGAACTCCTTATCATATTAGGAAACCTTCACCTTTTAGAAGACCAATCAACTTTGGAAACTATCAATAAAAGTGCTATCCTAAACCTCTTAGGAAAGCTGCCTCTTGCCCAGATTTTTCATTCCCGCACGGGCAGGACCCGCTCGCGCGAATCACTATGCGAGCGACATTCTAGTTCCCAATCCGTCTTCAGCTTCTCCCTGGAGCCTGCTCGAGCAGGGACCACTCAGGCTGTCTGATTGGGTGGCATTCCAGCTTTGAGAAATTTTTCCGAATTTCCAACAAACTTCACCTTGGGCTCAATTTCTCAAATCTTCTTCATCTCAAGCTGCAATCCACAACTTCACCATCTTTGGCATCTTCTCAAGGTTGAACTTCTTGTACCATCAAACTCTTCCATCACCTTCCGTGCTTCCTAAGAACTATCTTCTTCCATTGATCTTGAAAATCGCCAACTGTCTTCTTCCTTCATGGATCTTTACATCTCACTCCTCACACGTTAGGCCGTTGGTTCCCTTGACCAATCTCCTTCTTGTAACTTTTGGACCGAGATGTCTACACCATGTGCTCTGATACCAATTGTTATAAAATGTGGGCCCCAATTTCATTGAATCAAGATCGCATCCACCAATATGAAAGAGATAATTCATACATATGTGAATAGTAAGAGTAAGATAGATCCATACATAAGAAAGCAACACCACACAAGAGAAGACGAAAAGAATTCTACGTGGTTCGACCAACTCCATGCCTACGGCCACACCGGCTCTTTTCTTTTAATGATCATCATATTGAATACAAGCCTCTCTCTCACTCATACAATGTTTTGGACATTTTTATTCTAACTCAACTTAGAATAAAGGGTTCCACACAACCTTGTTGGACATTAAGGCTTCCAACCCACCTCTTCGTGTTGAATGCTTGACCCGTCAAGAGCTCCTACCCATGAGAACACACCGATTACTCTCTCTTTCTCTCTAAGGATTCATCGATTACTCTCTGCCAAGGATTCTTCTCCGTTCACTCTGGTTAGGCCATGCCCACAGACCGGCTTAAGCCAAAGCTCCCACACTCTTACTTGATTTTTCTTTCAAGGATATTGACTCTCCCTCTCCCTCTCCCTCTCCCTCTCCCTCTCTAGGTTTCAAATTCAAGATTCTTTTTCTTCTTCACAATGATCCCCTACATGTATAAATTACCTTGCCTAATCCTAGTAGAAGAATATTTACCCACATGGAAACACTTATTCACCAAGAAACTTATCCCATAAGTAATTCTATATAATTAGGAAACCTTTCTCCATTAAAATCCATCCTAATATGAACTCATCATATTAGGAAACCTTCACCTTTTAGGAGACCAATCAACTTTGGAAACTATCAATAAAAGTGCTATCATAAACATCTTAGGAAAGCTGCCTCTCGCTCAGATTTTGTATTCCGGCTCGGGCAGGCGGGACCTGCTCGAGCGAATCACTGTGCGAGCACCATTCTAGTTTCCAATCTATCTTCAACTTCTCCCGAGAGCCCGCTCGGGCGGCATTCCAGCTTTGAGAAATTTTGCCCAATTTCCAACAATAACATCTCTTCCTTTATACCTTAATATTATCACATGAAGGGCATTTTAAGCTTTCATCCATTGAACGTGCTTCACATACACAAAATAAATATTTTACCATTTAAAGTTTGATATGTCCATTTGATACTCTCGATAATTAAATTTGAAAATTCTTTCAAATTTAATTAATTTAAAAGCATTATCCACCTAATCCACTAAACAGATAATAATTTGCAACAATTTTAAATATGGACATATAAACTGTGTGTTGTAAAAACACCCCAATAATTGTCACATAAAAAGAGGTCATGGATGATTATGGAATTTTGAGGTGATTTAGCTTGAGCCTTTAAGTTGAATCTACATCTGTAGTTCACATGCTTTCAAGATCTAAGGTTGAACAATAATAATACATGGTTTTCGTGCTTTCCTTGGGAAACTCATCTTCTCCAAGTACGTTCCGACTTCATTTTTATACTTCTATCTTTTTCTCTAAACTAATTTTATATGACTTTAAAAGAAGATTTTGATTCATAATCAAGGGGGAGGTCCATAGGAGGGAGATGGAATTACATCAAGAATTAGAGATTTTCTCTTTTCTATTTCGTATGTAAAGTGTTTTTTTCCTTATAATTGTGGATGCAGATCTTCGTGATAACCACAACAGGCAAGAGAATAACTCTTGAGTTGGAGAGGAATGATTCAATTGACTACTTGAAGGCCAAGATTCAAGAGAATGAGGGTGTTCCACTGGTTCAGCAGAACTTGTTTTTCGCCGGAATTCAACTGAAGGACAATGGTCTGACCCTTGCGGACTACTATATTCACGATGGGTCGAGTCTCCAACTTTATGATGTTGCTGCAAAGCCTCAGACCGGTGGCATGCAAATCTTTGTCAAAATTTTTAGTGGAGTTGTAGAACGTGAAGGGACAATCACTTTGGAGGTTGAGAGCTCTGATACAATCGACAGTGTAAAGGCAAAAATTCAAGACGAGGTGTTAATTCCTCTAGAGTATCAACTTTAATTTTGACCTTTGATCAAATGGAATTGGAAAACGGTTGGACCCTAGCGGATTATGAGATCCCGAATGAGTCTACTATCCACCTCTTGGATAGAAATGAAGGCGTACATTCTCTCACAGCTACCACCTCATCTTCTATTTATGCTATGGGTGCTGCAACTAACATTCCATTTCAGGCCATCATTGAAGGCATCACTCATACTTTTGGTCCTCGCTTGGACAACATGTTCTCCCAAATCACTGCCTTGGATGCAAAGATGGATCGGTTGGAGAGGTTGGTTTCCAGCAGTGCTACTGCCTCGTCCTCTACTTC
Source organism: Hydrangea macrophylla (assembly GCA_033977485.1). NCBI lineage: Eukaryota > Viridiplantae > Streptophyta > Magnoliopsida > Cornales > Hydrangeaceae > Hydrangea > Hydrangea macrophylla. Next base: position 82,846,297 of record CM066986.1, on the reverse strand, counting down.
TCCCAAATCACTGCCTTGGGTGCAAGATGGATAGGTTGGAGAGGTTGTAACTGATGCTTCATTATAGGACATGGAGGTGTGAACTCTAGATCCTCATCTTGGATAGAATGTCCACGCGGATCGTCTCAATGGATGTGAAGGTGGACAGGATGGAGAGGTTGTTTTCTCAAATGCAATGATAGATATGTTTCCTATATTGTTTTTGTTGTGTGAATATATTGGCATTGGTTGTTGGTTTGATATTTCTCAATTTTCATTCAACCCACCTTAAATATTTATCCTATCATATTTCCTTCAGTTTTTAATTTAGTCTTAATGTATAATCAAATAGACCCCACAAAATTGTCTCAGGGGCGCTGCCCATATGCATATCCATTCGGTCTCAGCCCTCCTAACTAAAAAGCCCTTGGACATCGTTACTTTTTTTTTTTTTTTTTTTAACTTTAAAATTCCACAACTTTCAATTTTCAAACTTGTTATTCATAAAATTTATATTTTTGGAATCGTTAAATGGAAAACTTTGAAACAAGATCCATATATGAGATGAATACCAAAGGAAAAAAAATTCAAATTTTTTGGTTGGTTGATCAGCAATTTTATCTGTTTACAAATATGTAGTTATTTGTTTGATGGCAACTTTAGTTGGCTATAACTTGATCATTTTTTAGCCTTTTTGGATGATTTTTTTTATGTAGTTTTCGAGATGACTTGGAAATTGTGCAAAAACAGATAATTTGGAGGCTCGTTGTGAGCTTTTATCTGTATGGCCGGGCAGATATTATCATATGTTTACAAATAGATAATTTTATTTGTTTGATCATTAATTTCTCTTCTTATTTTTTTTTTTGTCTTTTTGGATGGCTTCTATTCATTTAAAATGTTAAGTGAAAATTTAAACTCATCTTAATCTATAATTGTCCACATAAGTTTGCAATTGCACTGAAGATTGCCCCTTTCCTTAATGTGCATTCTTGTCATCCAAATGTTGTTCACCCATTCATTGCTCTCCCAAACACCTTATTGGGTGAGTATGTGGGATTCATCACTTTTCATCTTTTATTTATCTCCATTTTGTCCTTGAAAACTGGTAGGTCCCACGTGCTCACCAATGAGGTGCTTGAGTGAGCAAAAATGCACTTTTTGGCTTAACAAAATAAGCAAAACTTCACATAAAAAATTGAGAATTTCACTTTAAAAATAAGTCAAATTTTACTTAATATTTTTAAGGGTTAATTACATTTTTAACCCCTTGTGGATAGGCCCAGCTTCACTTTACCCTCTGTATTTCAAAAGTGAACACTGATCCCCCGTTGTGTTTCGGATTAAAGTGAAATTATTTCTCTCAAAATAGGCCCACATGAGAATTAATCGTTAAAAATAACCCCAGATGGGGAGTTTAAGTGTCAAAATTAACCCCACATAGGCAGTTAACCTCAAAATTAGCCCCACAAATAGGTAAGTGTTAAAATTATACCCACGTAGATGGCATCCTTATCCCCATATAGGGACTAACCCCAAAATTAATCTCACAAAGGGGGTTAAGTGTTAATATTTTTGGCCAATTTTATAATTTTCATCAATTTTGATGGAAATATTAACAATTTCACTTTAGCCCCAAACCACAGAGTGGTCAACTGTCCACTTTTGAATCACAAGGGGTAAAGTGAAACTGAGCCTAACCACGGGGAGGGGGAGAGGGGGGGGTTAAAATTTAATTAGCACTACTTTTAAATTCTAGAACCAACATTCCTCATACCTGATGATGGTCTCTAGAGTTCTTGTGCTGGCGGCAGCGGTGACGGAGACGATGACATTCAGATTTAGATCTAGATCTAGACCTTAATCGACTCTGGTGATGGTGACGATGACGATGGTGGAAGTGGTTGCATGCGATGGAAGAGGGCGATGGCGGTGGATCAATGGTGGTGGCAGTGGCGGTCGATCGGTGGTGGCGGTAGATGGATGGTGGTGGTGGCGGTGGATCGATGGTGATGAGAGAGAGATTGAAGAGTGAGAGATCATAGAGAGAGATTGTAGCAGGCAGTGGTGGTGTGGCTATGGTATTAGGCGGGGGCGGTGGATTGGTGGTGGTTAGGGGTGCAATTTGGAACGGAAATTCCAATTCCGACCTATTCCAAACTCGAAAATTTTCGATTTTGGCAACTAAAAATATTTTTCGAATTCCGAAAATTTCAGAACGGAATCGGAACCATTTTTAGAATTCCGAAAATTCTGAAATTCTGATCCGAAAATTCCGATACAAAAATTCCAAAATTTAATTCTGAAAATTCAAAATTTATTCTAATTTAATTTCGAAATATATGTTTATTTTAAATATTTTATATATATTATATTATATATACACATAAGTAGATAACACATACATAGAATATACTATACTAAATTAAGTATATCACTATTATCATAGTTACCTAGCCTTAGGGGTCTTTAGCATAATTTATCAAAAGTTTTGTCCTACTACTACAATAAAAAAAAATTACCAACTTATATCTCTTTAGGTTAGAAAGAAGTATAGTAGTATACTGAATCATTCACATTACCTAGCCTCAGTCACTGCGCCGCCCTCTTGAGTCTTTGAGACTCTTCTCTAATCTAGGGTTTCATTTCAATTTTCAACCTTTCAAACCTGCGCTGCCCGCTGCTCTTCCTCCTCACTACGCTCTGGTTCATCCTCGTCACAGCTCGCACCTGCACTCTAGTTTGTCTCTCTCTCTCTCTCTCTCTCTCACACACACACACACACACACACACACACACACACTCTCTCTCTCTCTCCATCTCTCTCCAGTCTTCTCTATCTTCTCTCTTCAAGTGTACCAGTCTTCATTCAACTGTACCAGTCTCTTATATTGTAGTTCTCTGCAATTGGTTTATAATTTTTGTAGTAGGTTGTTCCTCTGCATTTTTCATTGCCCCAATTGATGTTGGTAATACATGCATTTTTCACCTTTTTTTCCCCTCACAATTTATTTGTATAGCATACAAATTACAAAGACATACATATTCCAGGAGTTTTGATCCATAATTTTTGTAGTTCCTCTACAATTGATCTATAATTTTTGTAGTAGGTTTTGAATTTTTGTAGTTCCCCTGCATTTTCCAATTCCCCAATTGATCTCTTTTTTTTCCCTCACAATTAATTTGTATAGCATAGTTCCTTCTGAAATTCTGAAATTTTGAATCGCTACTGACAGTCACAAATTTTGGCCGAAAATTCCGAAATTATTCTGAAAATTCTCCGAAAATTTCCGATTCCGAAAAATTTAGAAATTTCCAAAAATTTCGAAAATTCGGAATCAAAATGGAAAATCAAAACTCCATATTTTCAAAATCGGAATCGGAACACACTTTGGCATTCCAAAAATTTCAGAATTTTTTTCGATACTCCTCGTTCCGTTCTGGCCGAAACACACCCCTAGTGGTGGTAGTGGTGGTGAGAGGGAGGTCATAGAGACAGAGCGAGAGAGAACAATAGAGAGAGAGAGAGAGAGAGAGAGAGAGAGAGAGAATGTGAGGGGCGCTAGAGTTTCTTAAGGTATTTTGGGGAGAAAATTGTGAGCTTTAGATGTCCAAAAATGTAGTACAGTTTAGGAATTTAAATCAAGGACTTTTTGATAAAATAAGAATCAAAAAGAACTTTAAAACTCTTGGTATTTATTATAGGGATTTTCCATTAATTTTCCTAATAATCAAAGATAATTTTTTTTTTAATAATAATATAACTAAATGTACAATATTTACCACCTTGGATTAGAGACAAAACTTTGAGGTAGCAAATTTGACTTTTGTAGCAATTTCATACTCGGATTGGAGATGTTCTTAGAGCCATCTTCCCACTATTTAGGCTATTTTATTTTATTTTATTTTTTTGGCCAGATTAGAAAGCCAGATAGGATAACTCTTGTCTTATCTGACGTTTGAAGCATCCTATCGGACGGATAAAAAAATTTGATCCCTTTTTATCTTGTGTGATACAGATAGAATATTCCAGGGGTGGCATAAATGTGGATAAGGAGCAATCAGGTAGGGGATGGGATAAAACAAAAAAGGAAAAATTGGTGATAAGGTCATTAAGAGAAGCTTTATTGGCATTAAGGACAACTTAAAGTAAACATTGGGGATAAGTCCTCCCAATGTCAATAGACCAAAATATCCTCATTTTCATCCTCCAACCCTAACCAAACCCTAGCCACCATTACCACCACCCACACCACCTCCGACCACCAACCCTACCACCTTCGGCCACCACCCTCGCCATCTCTGGCGACCCCTACCATCTTCGGTGACCAACACTGTTTTACCTCTTGACCACCACCTTTTCGACATCCAACCACCATCCTCACCACTCCTGCCACCCCCCACCATTCAACTAAACTCCAACAACAACCAATATCGATCTCGATTGAAGACTGCCTTTTTGCTTAACAAAATAATAAGAGTGAAGTTTCACTTCAGACAGTTGATATGTTAAGTGAAATTTCTCTTAAGATATCTTAATAAAAAATTCACTTAATGTTGTTCACGGGAAATTTAACTTGATTTTTGAAAATTCTACAATGCATGTGCGATGATCATGAAATCACCTTATATAGTAGTCGACGGAGATCGTGAGTTACCGGCGATTACAATGATGTTTAGATCTAGATCTTGACCGGTGATGAGAGCGACGACTCCATTAGTAGTGGCATCGACGGTTCCAGTGGTGGTGGTCGTGATGGTGGTGGCTATGGAGGGAAGAAGAGAAGGAAAGTTAGAGAGAGAAGAGAGATGGTGGTAGGGCGGCGGCTCCTATGGTAGTGGCGACGGCTCTGGTGGTAGTGGCAACGGTGACGGTGGTGGTAGTCGCAATGGTGGTGCCTAAAGAGGGATGAGGAGAGAGAAAAAAAAGAGAAATGGTGGTGGTGGCTATGGAAGGAGAAGGAGAAAGAAGTTAGAGAGAGAAAGAGAGAAGAGAGATGGTAGTGGTGGTCTCCTAGGTTCCATGGGCAATTTTTCCATTTAGAGAAAATTTTAAAATTTTAGAGGGCTTTAGGAGGAAAATTTTAAATTTTAGGAGACTTTAGGAGGGAAAGTTTTTTTAGAGTGTGTCCTTGTGTGAGTTGTTGTTTATGGCTTGTCCAACCCCTTGTCCACCACCCAGTTGCACCACATCCGCCGAGACCGACCGGAGATAAATTGCTCGAATGTTTCCGTGGATTGCACCCGGAGAAGTTTGATGGGTTAACAAAACCATGGAAAGCCGAGAAATGGCTACGTGAGATGGAACTGAAATTTGAAGCCCTAGAGTGCAACGAACAGGAGAAACGTCACCTTGCTACGTTTCAGTTGACTTACGCCGTCGTAGATTGGTGAGAGGCTGAAAGGGTCACAATTGGGATGAACGCTGCGAGAGTGATGCCATGTGAAACATTTAAGGGAAGATTTTTGGAGAAGTATTTTTCAGAGGATGAGAAGGACCACAAGAAAAAGAATTTTCTTAACCTTGTCCAAGGAAGTTGGACTGTACGGGAGTATACTACGTAGTTTGAGTGATTGTCTCGATTCGTTCCACACATGATCGACACCTTGCAGAAGAAGGTGAAAAGGTTTCACCAGGGATTGAACCCTCATCTTTGTCATATGATGATTGGTCACCTCAACTAGAATTTTAAAGGATTGGCAAGACTTGTTGTGAGTCTAGAGAATGATACATATCCGGTACAACGACAGCAGATGGGAAGACCGCAGCCGTCGAGAAATTTTCAGCACTAGAGGAATTTCTAGAACCTGCCGCCAAGGAACATCCAAGGGAAACCTCAGGGTAATTTTCAAGGGAACAAGCACACCTAGGACGGAGCCAGGAAGCCTCAGCAGAACTATCCCCGACCCCAACAAAATCACCAGCAGGGACCACTACTGTCATGACTATAATATATATACATATAATTTTTTTTTACAAAGGGAATAAATAATTACTATTTTAATAAGGGAAAGTAGATAAATTTTATATACACATACATTATACATTTAAGAGTGGGAAGGTAATAAACAAAAAAAAAAAAAGAAGAAGTCTGGAAGCTGCTTTTTGGCTTGTGATGCAGCGTATATAGGATGTATATATATATAAGATAAGGAAGAAATCAATGGACAAATGAGAGAGTCACAGGAGGGGGTTTGAGGTGGTGGCATAAACTTGCTCTAGGACCCTAAGATAGGTCGCCCAGCAATTTTGGGAGCTGCCTGGCCAGATTTGGGCTGCTCATAAATTGATAGATACTGGTAGGAAAAGGAAAGGAAAAAAAAAAGGAAGAAAACAGGGGAGTGTTTGGGGGTCAAGATTCAAGGATAGTGTGGGGTCCATCCCCATGTAATCAAAAGAAATTCAATTTCTTTTGATATGCTAGTTGTATGAATTGATGAGCATGATAGTATTGGATAGTATTCAATACTAGTTGGAGTTGGATTTGGATAATGCAAAGCCATGTGCTTATCAGTGGCGTGAATGAGAAGTCTTCTCATGCTAGGGAATCTCATCCGTGCATGTGTATGGTTTATATACATGCGTGCGATGTATATGAGAGTACACTTGGTCGTTTTCTTTTTGGGAGAGAAAAAAAAATATTGTGAGAGTTTTTTTCTTTGGGATATTGAGTGTGGGAGTATAAGGGAGGGTTGTGTTACGTGATTTAACCCTAGGTTTCTTGTACCATCTTTTTTATTCTCAATAGTAAAGGAAATATCTCTTGGGTGTGGACGTAGTCAGGGTTTTGCCAAACCACGTAGAATTCTCTTGTGTTATTTTTCTTTTCCTTTTCTCTTGTTATTTTCTTTTCATTGTGTGCTCGTTTAATTCCGCTGCGTAAATCTCAACAAGTGGTATCAAAGCCAAGGTTTGGTGTGTCAGTCAATTCACCATGAAGGCGATGATCAACTCACAATTTACCGTGGAGCAATTCAATGGAAAGGGCAGTTTTACTCTCTGGCAGAGAAGAGTAAAAGACATTCTTGTGCAACAAGGCTTGTACAAGGCTTTGAAGGGAAATGATGGAAAGCCGGAGGCCATGAAAGACGACGAGTGGGAGGAGTTGGAGTTGCGGTGTGTTAGCACGATCCGACTCTGTATTGCTGATAATATTATCAATAATGTTATGGATGAAGATTCTGCGTCAGGCTTGTGGGAAAAGTTGGAAAAACTCTATATGGCCAAGAGTTTGACTAACAAATTGCATCTTAAGCGACAGTTGTACCAGCTGAAGATGGAAGAAGGCGGGGATCTCATGGAACACATGAGTGTGTTCAACGGGTATTTGAATCAACTGCGGAAAGTTGATGTCAAGATTGAGGAAGAAGATAAAGCTCTCCTACTTCTTACCTCTCTTCCAGATTCGTATGACTACCTCGTGACTGCGTTGCTGTATGGTAAAGATACAGTAATTTTGGAGCAGGTGGAGGCTTCACTAGTGTCCCACGACACTCATAGAAAGACAACTAGTGAGGGTGGACATGAAGCTACTTTGGCTGTAGCAAGTGGGAATCGGGGAAGGACGAAAGATAGATCTGAAGGTAGCACCAGGGTTAGATCTAGTTCTAGACGGAGAGAAGTTCAATGCTATCTGTGCAAAGAATTGGGTCACATCAAGAATATTGTCCTCAACGTAAAGGGAAGGATGATGGTGGGAAGGATGGTGATGGTGAAAATTCTTTGGTTTTATTGGGAGATGATGGAGATGTCCTCACAGTCTCCGAAGGTATGCACACTATTTCTCATGATGATTGGATTTTGGATTCTGGTTGTACAAACCATATATGCTTCAGGAAGGAATATTTTAATGAGTTCCAAAAAGGTAATTTGGGAAAGGTGTCATTGGGTGACGGGTCCTCGTGCAAAATTATGGGTATTGGGATGGTTAGAATTAAAATGTTCGATGGAGCGGTTCGAACTTTGGGTGGTGTGAGATATGTCCCAAAGATGCGCAAAAATCTAATCTCGCTTAGCCAGATGGATTCCATGGGGTGCAGGTATTCAGCTACAGGTAGAGCCATGAAAATCACACATGGCTGCATGGTAATTATGAAGGGAGAGAAGTGTGGTGGGTTGTATCGTCTGATTGGAAGTACAATGAAGAAAGACTCGATTGGTGTTTGGAAACGGAGTGCACAGGAAAAAGGGTACCCTAGACGTGTTTCTTTTGCGATGAAGACGAAGACACGGGTGACAGGTTTCCAAGGAGCAGACAATGGTGAGGGGAAAAATACTGCTGGTGGTGGAGGGGGTGGATCGAGACCCTACTCCGGCATTAATGGGTAAAATTAATGGAATACGGTTACACATGTTCATTGGCCATGGTGAATCAAATTGGGACTATGTTGATTCGGTATGTGTAACTGGAATTTTTAGGCCAATGGTTCGGGCATCTTGACGGGTTGTTGATCAAGGTGGGATATTTTTTTTCTCTCATGGGAATGGAGGTGGAGATTTATGGGGTCCATCCCCATGTAGTCAAAAGAAATTCAATTTCTTTTGATATGCTAGCTGTATGAATTGATGAGCATGATAGTATTGGATAGTACTCAATACTAGTTGGAGTTGGATTTGGATAATGCAAAGCCATGTGCTTATCAGTGGCGTGAATGAGAAGTCTTCTCATGCTAGGGAATCTCATCCGTGCATGTGTATGGTTTATATACATGCGTGCGATGTATATGAGAGTACACTTGGTCGTTTTCTTTTTGGGAGAGAAAAAAAATATATTGTGAGAGTTTTTTTTTTGGGATATTGAGTGTGGGAGTATAAGGGAGGGTTGTGTTATGTGATTTAACCCTAGGTTTCTTGTACCATCTTTTTTATTCTCAATAGTAAAGGAAATATCTCTTGGGTGTTGACATAGTCAGGGTTTTGCCGAACCACGTTGAATTCTTTTGTTTTATTTTTCTTTTCCTTTTCTCTTGTTATTTTCTTTTCATTGTGTGCTCGTTTAATTCCGCTGCGTAAATCTCAACAAATAGGAGGGTAAGGAATCTCTTCTTCTTTTTCCTATTCAGTGAATACCTTAGTTTTGTGAATAGGAATCTTGTGCAAACATAGTAATTGAAATAGAAATGGGAAGTTAAATATTTTCTTGTGTTGGGTATGGTTTTATAAAGAACTTTTGATTTTAATAGTTACCCAATTCGGTTAGGAATTAGAGGGTAAGGGAGGAAAGCTCAAAGTAATTCTTGACCAGGATTTGCAAGATCTCCGGCGAGCGTCGCCGGAGAAGATGACCGGAGAGTCGCCGAAGTGGGGGTTCGTTTGTTGTTGGAGGGTAAGGGTCTGAATGTATAGAGTGAATATATTTATATACAAATAGTTACACAACCGTCCTCGTTCGTTGGGTGGTAAAGGAAGCACTTTGTTTACTTGAGGTCTTTGGTCCGACTCATGGCCGGCCCAAAGGGGTGGCAAAAGGGGCAACCGCCCCGGGCCATCAAAGTTCACAAAATTTTGGGTCTCCTATGAAATTTTCATAATTAGATTTTTATCTTGAGATTTTTAGTATTTTACATTTAGACCTCCCCCAAGGCCCAATTTAGTATCATCAACTACATATATATTGATATACGTATATATATAACTCATAAGTAAAGGCCCTAGAATTTTAAAAATTACACTTTTAGTGTAAGAATTTTTTGAGTTTTAGAAATAGGCCCCTCTAGAATTTTAAAAGATACCATTCAATATTTAAGTTTCACAAATAGACTCATATTATGAGTAGACCCCAAAAAAATCGCCAATTATGTATTAAGGAAACCCTAAAAAATTGTCAATTATGTATAAGTAGACCCCAAAAAAATCACCTCGGAGGCACTGCCCCCGAATCCCCGTATAAGGGCCTCCCTTTTATAGTTCGTCCCGAGCCTCCAAATACTCAGGACCGGCTCTGGTCCGACCCTTAGCAGTTGCATTTTTTTTATATAATGTCTAAAAGGGTGTAAATCAGCAAGTTATCAATTATAGTGGTGAGCAAAACACAATCAAATTCCTAGTGTCAGGTTGGTTGTGGCATGTTTCTTTGTAAACCCATGGTCATGGGTTCGAGCACAGTAGCTAACATTTTTATTAGTCATCTTTGTACTTTTTTTTTTTTTGAAATCATAACCCCTCTAACTCATTAGAGGGAGATGTCCTTAGGGGCTGTTTGGTTGACCAGAATTGTAGGATTCTAGTTGAGAATTTCTTATTATTGTGCAGGTAATGTTCTATCATAGACTAACTTAAATAAATAAGTTAATTGTGAAAAAAAAAACTAGAATAAAAATAAAAATGCTATTCCACTTCTAGAATAGTGTTTTAAGAGTTCTGTTTCTAATATTTTAAATTCGAATTTAAGATCCATTGGGCCAACAACTTTAAGTAAATTACGAACAAGTTGAATGGAAAGGGATTTTAAGAAGATAACTTATTATTGTTACTTAATCTTTCCCAATTTATTATTGGATCCTTATTACCTGAAAATGACATGGTGCTCTAAATTACTCGTTATGACATCATCCTAATTGTCACGCATGCACAATCGTTTTATTGATTCGTGGATTTGGTTAAGGCCGAGGCCATTTGTATAATATGAGACCAAGATAGATTGCGTTGGGATGGCTGGGACTAAGAAAGTCCTACAGTTAGTGCACTGATATGCTACTCCATTTTGAGCTGGTGTGGTGGATAGCATCCACCTTGCGAGCGGGGCTGGGGTGCTGTGGCCATAGAATTGTACATACTTGAGCTGGGCTAAGTGTGTGCAATTGAAGTAAATACTCACCATAATTTTTGTGTGAGATGTTAATTTTGCAGGTAACATGGAAGAGATACACAGGTATGTTTTACATGTGCAAGTTGTTAAATAAAAGCAATTGGTTAACTTATTTTGTTTACGTGAACATATGTACGGTGATTAATAAAGTTTTAAAATAAAATAGATTTTCCTTAAGCGTAAAGCTCATAGTATTTATACCAAAAATATTTCAGGGCCCAAGAATGGATAGCAGGTACGTGGAAGCTTGTCTGTGGGTCGTGGGAAGGAATAAAGTCATGAGAGTTATGTGAAATAAATAAAAGTTTAGAAGCTAGTATTGTAAGATAAATGGTTTGAGCGTGAAGCTAGTGTTGTACAATAGCTAGTTGAACTAATGTAATATTCTACTTTGGAATGACAAAGTAGCATATGATTGGACACGTGTTATTTCCTTACTCGTCACCGCTCCACTTTCTTTCACAACAGATTATTATCTGTTAATTAGGAGCGTGATAACTACCTCAGGTGTTGCTTGCTGCTCCACTATCGAGTGACAGGGGATGTTTTAACTATGGTCAGACAGGACATATCGCAAGGAATTGCACTATTTCCAAGACCCATCATCGTACTAATAATTTTTGCCACAGCTGCAACAAGCCAGGTCATTTGAGTAGGGAATGTCGCGCACCTCGCGGAGGATACTATGGGGCACCAGTTTAGGGAATACAAGGACCCCCAGATCAAATACGGATGAATGCCATCATTCCCACAAAGCAGGCTTTAATGCTGATGAGCAGCAACATCTGGAAGGTACGCTTGTACTCTTTCATAGTCAAGTTAAAGCGTTATTCAATACTGGTGCTGCACGTTCATTTATTGCTATTAAGATTGTACGTCAGTTGGGTTTAGAACCCCTGGCACTTGAGCTGGCACTTAATGCAATATTAAGACCATATCTAGATCAATTGATTATAGTGTTCGTCGACGACATGTTGATCAACTCCAAGACAGAGGAGAATCACAAGGAGTATTTACAGGTTGCCTTGTAGACGCTCAGAGATAGTACGTTGTATGCAAAGTTCAGCAAATGCGAATTTTGGCTACAGGAAGTCAAATTTTTGGGACATGATATATCTCAGGAAGGTATCTCTATGGACTCATCTAAGATCGATGCAGTCTTAAGCTGGAATAGACCAACTAATGCGACAGAGATCAGAAGTTTTCTTGGCCTAGCAGGATATTATCGAAGATTCATAGAAGGATTTTCTAAGACAGTAGGACCTTTGACGAATTTGACCAGGAATGAGATGAAGTATGAATGGACTGATAAGCATAAGGAGACATTTCACGAGTTAAAGGAAAGGTTGACTTCTGCACCGGTATTGGCAATACCCAAGAGTGGAGAACGGTACATAATCTACAGTGATGCATCACACCAAGGACTTGGTTGTGTGCTTATACAAGACGGGAATGTTATTGCATATGGATCCAGACAATTGTAGCCACACGAGAAGAATTATCCTATGCATGATCTAGAGTTAGCAGCGATAGTGTTTGCATTGAAGATCTGGAGACACTATCTCTATGGAGGGAACTTTGATCTATTCTCCGATCATAAGAGCTTGAAATATTTGTTCTCTCATAAGGAGTTGAACATGCGACAACGAAGGTGGATGGAATTGCTCAAGGATTATGATTGTTCATTGCAATACCATCTGGGTAAGGCAAATGTCAAAGCAGGCGCTTTGAGTCGTTGACCTCGACTAGTGATCGCTTCATTACTAATGCGAGAATGGAAAGCATTGGAAGTTTTAGCTGAATTCGATCTTCAGTCAGTGGATTTGATCGAAGGACAACATCTTGGATATCTTATAGTACAGTTGACTTTGATCAGCCGTATCATAGAAGCACAACACACGACTGAAAATTTGAAGTTATGGCTCGCTAAGATGTCAGCAAAGGAACCAGAAGTCTGGAGTATTGGTACAGACGGAGTCTTACGATGTAAAGGTAGACTCTGTGTACCTGACAAAGAAAATCTCCAAAAAGAAATATTGGATGAAGCACATTAGTCGCGGATGACTGTTCATCCTGGAGGTACGAAGATGTACAAGGATTTAAAGAGGAATTTCTAGTGGGAAGGAATGAAGAGGGAAGTAGCTGAGTATGTGTCTCATTGTCTTACTTATAAGCAAGTGAAGGCAGAACATCATAAACCACCTGGACTTCTACAGCCGTTACCAATTCCCTAATAGAAATGGGAACATATAACCATGGATTTTTCGGTAAGTTTACCAAGAACTCAGCAAAACCATGACGCTATTTGGGTGATAGTGGATCGACTCACAAAGACAGCACATTTTATTGCATACAGCATGACGTATCTGTAGACACCCCAATTTTGACCAAACGTCAAATCCAGGGATTGGTTACCTCTCAAAGACCGATGATGACGATGTCCGTGACGTTCGAGGATTTTCCAAGAAATTCAAAATCTTCAAGGTGATCTTTAAGAAAAAAAAATTTAAAGGGAGAGGATTCAGGCATTCGGGGGGAAACCCGAACGACGAAGAACGTGTGAGAAACCCAGTCTGGGAATCCGTTTTCTTTTAAAGAAAAGAGAATTAATAAACAAAAAAAAGGAGAGAGAGAAAGAAGGAGTTTCCTTGGAAGAAAAAGGGAGGACAAAATAAATGAAAAGATTTTTGAAAAAGAGAAAATACAAAAAAGAAATAGTATATTCAAAAATATACCATGCACATGGTTGATACCATGCACATGGGGGATCTTAATGCAAATATATACATACATAGAATAAAAATTTTGGTTTACACCAACATATTTTTGAAAAATCAAAAAGAGGGACAAAATTCAGTTAGCCCCGGCACTCAGCGAGTGCCGCTGGCACCCGTTGAGTGCCGCTGGCTGTAACAGACTGCATTTTCTCACATGTTCTAGAAGAAAACCTTGCACATGGGTCTCCACCCGAATTTACCCATCTATCCCTGGAATAATGGCCTATATAAACAAAACCTTCCCTTCCATTTTGGGGACTTGAACTTGGAAATCAATAGATACACATACACAAGAATGATATAGATTTTTAGAGAGAGAGAGAGAGAAAAGAAGAATTTCTTGAAGAACTTGAAGAACTTGAAGAACTTTGAAGAGAATTTGGAAATCTTGGAAGATCCTCACAAGAAGTTGAAGAAATACTTGAGGTCATAGAGGTAACCTCTTAATCCTTGATAGAATTAGGACAATTCAATCACAAGTTCATAGTTCTAGGAACTTTTTTCACATTTTCAAAACCTCTCTTCTTATCCCATTTCATCACACACCACCAAGAACTTATGATTGAATCTCATGACATTTCATCAATTTGGATCTAATTAATGCTTTGGGTTTAAGACAAATTCAACTTTGAAGAGTTTGTATTCTTAGTTTTCTAAGTAATCTTTGATTTTCCTTACTTTTATTTCATTCAAAAGGTGCATGAGGTCTTCCATATCTCATTGAACCTCTTTAAGTTTGATTCCTTAATTTCCTATGATCTTATGATCTATATGGAGATTAGAATGAATCATAGTTTTAATCTACATATAATTAGTGAGATTCAAGTCTTAATCCATGACTTGAACCTCCTCATTAAGAATCTTATGGAATCCTTACTATATTCCAATGAGGTTTGAGTAAATTTTAACTCCATTTAGACTCCAATGACCATCAAATGGTAGGAGAAAATGTGTTAGTTCAAGTCTACTCCCATGGCTTAGACTAATCTTTCCCTTAGGTTTTGAGAAGTTTCTTTCATACTTCGTCTAAAACCTACATATGAGCATGTCTCTAACTCCAATGACCATCAAATGGTAGGAGTGATAAGTTGAATTCAAGCTTGGATCCATAGGTTTGAGTTCTTTATTTGAGGATTTTGTGAAGTTCATTTCAATACTTCATCAAGACCCATAAGTGTAAGGTGTCTTAAAACTCCAATGACCATTAAGTGATAGGAGTAGTGATTTGAATCCAAACTTTTATCCATGGATTTAAGTTCATTGTTCTTTGGATCTTGTGAAATCCATGCTATACTTTATTAAAATCTATGAGCATATATGCCTCTTAGTCTTCAATGACCATCAAATGGTAGAAAAAGTAGTTTGGTTTGAGCCCCAACTTCATGTTTTTAATAGTTGAGGCCAATCAACAAAGTTGAACTAGCAAAACGAAAACAGTGGGTTCACAAACTGTTTTTGATCAAAGATTTTTAGTTCAAAATCTAACCGTTGAAATCAAGTGAAACCAACGGGAAAGTGTCAATAACACATTGTTTTACCACTGTGATTTTTGTTTTATAAAGATCTTGTGATTAGAGGGGTTTGATCATGGTTTTTGTGAGCTAATCATAATCTGTCCAGAGTTCTAGAATACTTTCAGAATAATAAGTCCGTTTTGAAATTAATAAATCAGAACCTTAATAAAGTTTTTGGGGTCTCAAATAATTTTTTATAAGTACCTTAATGTGTTAGGAAGGTACCCTAAAAAGGTCTAAGTGTTTCTCATTTTTTTTACTATTTTTAGAAAATCATACAAGATCTCTGGACAGAGAGTTGCAAAATCCTGAGTGAGGTCTAGTATTTTCAGTATTCCCGGAGATCTAACCGTTGAAACCTCGATTTTCTTTTTGGGTTAGGAACTAGACTCACAGAGGCATAACATATCAAAAAATCATTAAGATCCAACTATTGAAAGTATTTTATTCCTATTTTTGAACGTCTGATCTGCTCTCTGTAATTCATAAAAAACTGCTACTATTTTTGTCTAATCTTATTTATTCCAACTCAAATAGTCTCTTAATGGCTTAGGACTTAAACCATGTTTTGAATAATGATAATTTAGATTAAATCCAGAGGCTTAGTGATCCAAATTGGTGAATAAATTCATATCTCATGCTTGTTCATAATCATTCATTCATATACATTGATGCTTATAGTTAGAACTAGTTCTTGGATAAAGTTGGACTTAGTTGAATTTAATTGAACATGACTTAGGATTGATTACTTTTTGATATTATATCTAGTATAAGGCATGTGTACTAACCTTTGTTTTGTAGCGCTTTGAGGTACAATTTCTCAACCCTTCTCTAGTTTAATTTATTTCATTGATTTTAATTGATTTTTCGACCCCATGTGCGACACCTTAGCTTAGGTTTTGCCTTATGTGAATATATGAATTAGAGACTCTTTTTTTAGAAAATTTGTTCTTGTATGCATTGCATGTTTGATATTCACGGCTGGATCCCGGGTATGTTTTCTAGTTCTCTATCGCATATCATGTTGTTTGCTACTTGTATTACGTGGCTTATGAATGATATTTTGCCGTTAGCAATTTTACACCATTTCCAATATGCTTGTGTGATGTATATGTATATATGTATTAATTGAGAGCATGCTTAGATTAATAATTTGATTAAAAAGGATGTTGAGTAGAGGCCTATCGTGAGATAGGACGAAAGGGGGTGTTTTAGTCCGCCGGGCTCCTTCCCCTTTCATTCCATAATCCCCGGATCCAGTTTATCTTTGGTTTCGCAAAAGATCAGTTTGCTTTAAAATGGTTTTTTAATTTTCTTTTTAAAAAAATTAAGTGGCGACTCTTTGAATTTGAAAAATATTTGTTTTAAAAGTGGGTAAAATTTGGAAAACCTGTGATATCCACAGTATCCAGTAGAACGATTGAGCCGGATGTATCTACAACACGTTGTGCGATGACACGGTGTACCTATTTCTATCATGTCAGATCGAGATTCGTGCTTTACTACAGAATTCTGGAAGATTCTTCAAGAAGCTATGGGAACAACACCGAACTTGAGTTCAACTTTCCATCCGCAGACCGACGGGAAGACTAAATGAGTCAATCAAGTGATGGAAGATATGCAACGTGCATGCGTCATTGATTTTGAAAGTTCTTGGGAGATGTACCTACCGCTGATTGAGTTCTCCTACAATAATAACTACCATACGAGCATAAGGATGGCGCCGTTTGAAGCTTTATATGGAAGACCTTATCGATCGCCGCTATGCTAGGCCGAAGTTGGAGATACTCAACTTCTTGGGCCATAAATGGTATGAGAAACCATGGAGAAGATTCAAGTGGTACGTGAAAAGATGAAGACACCTCAGACACGACACAAGAGTAATGCTGATAAGCGACGTAAAGACTTAGAGTTCACAGTAGGAGATCATGTGCTTCTTAAAGTTTCAATTGTTCGAGGCATCATCAGATTTGGTCAGAAGAGAGGCAAGCTATCACCACAATTCATCGGACCATTCGACATCTTAGAGCGTGTTGGAAAAGTTGCTTATCGACTTGCATTGCGACTAGAGATGTCAGGAGTGCACAACGTTTTCCAAATCAATATGCTGAGAAAATGTTCCCATAATCCAGCACACGAGATCAACTTCGAGGATAATAAAGTCAATGACAATGTTACGTTCAATGAAGGACCAGTGTGGATTTTAGATCGAGGAATCAAAAAGCTTAGAAACAAAGAGATTCTGCTAGTGAAAGATTCAATGGAAGTATCATGATGAAGGAGAAGTTTCGTGGGAGCTGAAGTCAGAGATGCGAGCGAAGTTTTTCGTTTTTGTTTTAACTCTACTACTTTCGATTTCAAGGATGAAATGTTTTAATAAATTGTGGATGATGTAATACCCTGTATTTTTGGATGGTATTATAATACATAAGATTCTGTATACTTCCCTTGACTATACTTGAATTTCCACTTTCAATCGATCGAACTCTTTTCAAGCAATCAAGAGTTTCAAAGTTTAAGCAATTGAACCCTGTTCAAGCAATCGAAACCCTACTGACATGAATTTATTATGTGTCCCCTTTTTCAATCGATCGAATCAGTCTCAATCGATTGAACCTGGCCGACCTAGTCTCAAGCGATCGAAGAAGCTTCGATCAATCGAGCATAGCAGAATATCTTATCTTCAGTTTACGCCTAAGTTGCCATCTGCCCCCTCCTTTCCCTATATATATATATATGTATATTTCGTGTGTGTTTGCCCAACTTAGAGAGTGTTAGGGAGAAAGAGTGTGTTTATATTATATGTGCACATCCATACATATATATACACACACACATACTCTATATATATACATATACTTTGTGAGAGAGAGAGAGAGAGAGACGAAGTAGAAAAAGAAGAAAAGGATCAGAGAGAGAGAGAGAGAGAGTTGGCCATTGGAGGAGCTCAAAGCTTCAAGCTTGCCAAACATGCTTACAACGTTCGGTGAGTTCTAAACTCACTCGGTACCATTGATATGAAATTTTACAAGTTTTAGACGTAAATAATGCACCCAAACATGCCCTAACACTTCTGAATGTTCACTGTCCAGAACTGCTGGAAAAGACGACTTTCGAGCGATTGAACTGGGTTCAATCGATCGAAACTTCAATCAATCAAAAGGACTTCGATTGCTTGAAGCTCATTTTTCCTCAATCAATTGAACTGAGTTTGTCACACCCTGAATTTCGGACAACCAAATTCAGTTAAGAGCTTGTATCCGAACTGATATTCGCCACCCAAAAGCCGAGCTGACAAACTCTTACACATGCTCCAAGAAAATTATTAAATATAGAATTGGATTTAATTTAAAATTGAACCCATGGCCTCTTTGTTTCATAATATCAATTACTAAACTATTTCATTTCCAAAACATTCATTTTATTATAAAAGAAATAAAGTTCCATTACACATATTATATCATTTCGATTTACAAAAGAAGCATTATTTTCATTAAATAAAACTCTCTTTATAGAGTCAAGCGGAAAGAAAATAAATAAGAATAGAATCTATACATTCATTGGTCAGAGTAACTACAACATTCCCAATACCCAATATAGAATCCTCATTACAATAATACAAATATGGCCCACAATGCCAGAAACAAATTTAAATAAGATATAACTAATGCAAAGTACGATACTACACAACTGCAACTCCAAGACATCAACAGCTCCACAGAAAATTCTCAAATACTAAACCTGCACAACTCCAAGACATCAACAGCTCCACAGAAAATTCTCAAATACTAAACCTGCACAAATACATTTGACCACGTTTCATATAGAAACGCCCCCGAATGCATAACACACTCGGGTCAGTCACATGACTGGTATGAGTTAAACAAAACACAAGTCTTAGGGATGCAACTTGAACCCGTAGACTACAAACCACACAACAACATTCTTGGGCTAAGACAGGAAGTTTCACACACATATCTGAACAATAGAGTAGTTTTCATTTATGTGGTGGCAAGTAGTTTCTTTCCTGAATTAAAACAACTAAATACTTACCTTTCTTAACTATGGTAGGCCGATACCTGCAAACCATTAGTGGGCCTACAATCCTATACAAATATAAATTAACACAATAATAGAAAACCGTAACAAGATGCTATTAATTAAAATGAATTTATCTCCAATAAAGAGCTGGAATTAGACAAAACTTAAAACACGAAAAACGTCAAGAATAAAATTTCCAAGGAATGACTTGTGTTCCCGTTCATTAATTCTAAATGGATAATTCAGAAATTAATTATTAAACTTCAGCTCTTAGATAGAGGATGTTCAGCAGATTCTGAAAATCGATGAAAATAGTGTCAATATGACGATTTAGGAAAAGTGTAAAACGCAAAAGTTGTACGGATCGTTGTTTTACTTCAGTTTACGCGAAACGGCCATAAACTATGAGTATAAGTATCCAAAATATTCAATTTACTAATCTGGTCCAGTTTATTATCAGATTACTACGTTCCCAAAAATGGTACGTTACACATAGAATGCAACGTTTTAAGCTAACGGATACACACAAAAGTTGTTTGATATGACGATTACTAAGCATCTATTAATTTCTAGGATTCGACTACAATAAGATATAATGAATTACAATACAACGTATAGCCGCAAATTTAAACACCACAGGTATTTTATTTAATTATACCTTATGTTCACCACCTTGGCCACCCATCCATGGTTCATCCTACACATATATCCCATGTGTCTCCTAACGTAATACTAACTCTCACTCCGGTCCCAACTCCCATGGGGTATCACTGGGATTTGAGTTTACACCGAAAGGCTAGTCCTTACATTCCTGACGTCAATAAACAATGTCTAAATACACATGAAATAGACCAACAAGCTGGGCATAAGGCTTAAAATAACGAATAGACAGGTCATCCACGTAGTCGCCGTCTAATCACACAAGGACAGGTCATCCACAAAGTCGCCGCCTAAACTCATAAGGAACAGTGGTGAACACTAAAGGACTTTCTAATATTAACTTCTATTAGAAAAGTCTTCACACAGATGGTCTCACATTCACAAATTCATGAAACAAAACATTAGATGAGAATTCTTACATCTCAATGTAATTCCACGTTTTATCATAATAATGAATACGAGTTCATACAGACACATAAACCGACTTAAGACAATCAACACATTTTAATCTTATAAAACTGCTACTGTAAATTAAATTTACAGCCCAAACGGTGCGGAATCAGGAAAAACTCAAAACACGAAAAGTGTGCAGAATCACGTTTTACATAGGACATATAAACAGAATGTTAGATTTCTAAGTCACGATTTTATAATATTTTTTTGAAGTTTCAGCAACTGTTAGAAATAAAAAAACAAATTTTGCATAAACTCCGAATTAATTTTATTTTCAATCCCTAAGCTATTTCAACAAATTCATATACGAATTTATCAAAGTTTAAACGAAACAATTATTAATGCACCAAGATTTTGATCACGAATTCACACGAGAAACAAGATTTATATTCGACTTATCATGACATATAACGCAAAGAATTAAAATACCAAACAATAACGTACAATGATTCGATTTATTCGGATATACATATATATATATATATACACATGTGTGTATATATATACATCAAGATACACATATATTTAACTCACCGAGTTTTCGCACTAAATCCCACGAAGATTTGGTGACCGACTAGATCACGATGAACTAACCCTACGCGAGCCTGTGATCCCTTCTCTTTCTTCTTCTTCTTCTTCTTCCTCTTCTTCTCTCTCTCTCTCTCTCTCTCTCTCTCTCTCTTCTTTTTTCTTCTCTTCCCCCTCTTTTTTTTTTGTTTGTTAATATGGGGGGCTAGGGTTTAATACATGTATATGTATACTACACACATAGCACATGTCAATAAAACACACACAAATATGTAAATCCCGTTTTTTATCTTTCAGGCTCACAAAAAAGCTTCATATGGGCCCGAAATACATTCCAAAGTACTAAAATAAGTAGCCCAATGGGTGTACATGACCCGAGTACTTAACTTAAATGTTAAAAACACGATTTAGCACATTCACAGGCCTCTAAGCACTACTAAAAAATAAGCACATCAACACTTCAATAACTTGTTCAACTTAAATTTTTATAACTTAATTCTACCACTTAGCTCTACAAATTTCACCCAGTAAGTAATAATAATTAAAATAAATACACACAGATAAATAAATGACCATAAAAAATATAAATGCACATAGCCCATTAATAAAATTCAAAATTTTAGTTTGCCTCATTAACATTTTTTAAAATGAATATTTATATCAGGAAAATACGGGGTATTACAGAGTTCAATCGATCGAACTTAACAGAACATGGTTGTTTCCTTTGAGGTTTATAATTCATAATGTTTAGTCATTTAATGATGTCCTATGTTACTATTATGCTAAAACTGATGAATACAGAGACAATGGGAAGCGATAATAAGAGTACATTATGAGCAACATATTCGGGATCGGACATTAATTATTGTTGATTCTAATCGAGTTTGATAAATCAGTTCACTTCAATCAAAGTCGTCAGACCACATGGGATTGTCATGTGTCAGTAGTAGTACAAATGATAAGTAGGTTTGTTTGGTTCTGGGATGGTTATGGGTGGCTTCCATTCTTAATTAAGTGCGATAGACAAAAGAATGTGTCTATGACATGCAGTGGCTGAGAATATGTTGATATCGATAAATCGTGGCTGTAGAACTGATGTGTCTTTGCTCAAAGCGTTAAATCCCTGACTTGCGGTGGACTGTGCATATGTTTGTAAAAGTGGGGGATGGACTGACGTAGTATCTACGACTTGCAGTGTACGCAGTAGATGACCTCTATGACTTGCAGTGTTATGTGGTAGATGTGTAGACACCCCAATTTTGACCAAATGTCAAATTAAGGGGAGTACAACCTCTAAGATCCGATGATGACAAGCGTCCGATTAATCTAGGATTTTCAAAGATGATTCAAACTCTTCCGAAAGCTCTTGCACTTCAAAAAACAAAAAGAAAAAAGGAAGAAAAAGAAAAAAGAGGCAGAACGGCACTTGGGCCTTTTTGCGACAATCACGGGTTGCCGTTGCGGCAGTCTCTGGATTGCCGGACGGCATTCTGTGAATGCCGCGAATTTCATTAAGTGCCGCAAAGAACTGAATTTTTACTAAAAAATAGCAGTCCCTGGAGTTGTCTGTGGCATTCAATGAAAGCCGTTCCGGCAGTCAGTGAATGCCGCGCCGACAGTCAGTGAATGCCGCGCCGACATTCACTGAATGCCGCTTCATTGAATGCCACAGCGGCATTTACTGAGTGTCACTTCTATCTCCCCGAGTGCCACATTTTTGTGACAGCCTGTCCTAAAGTAGGTCGGTTTATACCTTGAAATGGCGACGGAAATTAGGGTTTTTGGCTGGGAATTTCCCAAAATAACCCCTAAAGATTGCCTACATATAGAAGGTGTATATCCCATTATTACCAACTTGGAAAAATGGAATGTTAGGATCCCTAGGTTGATTCTCCTTAAATATTTCCCAAATTAGAGAGTAATAGAGAGATTTTGGTTGAGAAAAAGAGCTAAAAGAAGAAGTTTGATCATCACTTGGAAGGCTTTGAAGAAATCAAGAAGTTGAGGATACTTAGAGGTAAAGATTCTAAGACTAATTAGTATATTTAGTAGCTCAATCATAATATATAGATACTTAGGATCTTTTACACATTTTCAAAACCTCTCTTCCCACCTCTTTTCATCACACACCACATATTGTGATTGAGCTTTCATTTCATTAATTTGGGTCAAAGTAGTTTAGTGTTTGAAGCTTAATTAAATCTTGAAGTGAACTTTGGCCCCTTTTTTTTATTACACATAACTCCTTGGGTTTGTGAGACTTTCAATGTCTTACTTAGATCCTTGTGTTTAGAATCCTTCAATGTCCTTATGAACTCATGATTCATGAGGGGATTGAAGTTGATTTTGGTACATTGAGTCAATGAGTTCAAACTTCACCCATAGTTTGAGCTCATTACTTTGAGGTTTTATGAAGTCTCTTATACTTCATTGAAATCTACATGTATGTGTGTCTTTAGTCTCCAATGACCATCAAAATGGTATGAGCAATGATGTGAATCCAAGCTTTTGTCTATAAGTTTTGAATTCATAGTCGTGGGATTTTATGAAGTTCATTCATACTTCAATGAAATCTCCAACCATCAATATCTTTAGTCTTCAATGACCATCAAATGGTAAAAGAAATGGTTTGGTTTTAAGTTCAACTCATTGGTTTAATAGTTGGGATTAACAAGCGAAAGTTGAACTTGAACAAATTGTGCAATGAATTCAATGACCACCTTTGATCAAGGATTTTTAGTTCGAAATCAGACCATTGAAACTGAATGAAACCACTTGGAAAGTGTTTATAACTCAAAGTTCTACCACTGTAATTTTTTTTAAGGTAGTTTTATGCTTTGGGTGCTTTGATCACGGGTTTTGTAGAACAACCATAATCTGTCCAGAGTTTCAGAACAGTAATACTCTTTTGAAATAAGCAAATCATAACCTTAATCAAGCACTTGTGACCCAAAATAAATTTTTCTAAGTAGATTAATGTGTTAGGAAGCTACCCTAAAAAGAACAAAGCATTTCTGATTTTTTTGCTATTTTTAGAAAATCGTGCAAGAACTCTGGACAGAAGGTTGTAGAATCCTGAGTGATGTCTGGTTTTTGTCCAATTCCCGGAGATCTAACCGTTGAAACTTTGATTTCTTTTTTGGGTTAAAAACTAGACACACAGAGTCATCTTGTGTCCAAAATTCACCAGGATCAAACCATGGGAAGCATGCATTTTATGCCTTCTACTTTCTGGTCTGCTCTCTGTAATTTTTAGAATTTTATGACAAATTTGACCGACTTTGTAAATAATGGTCCAAATGACTTTTCTATGACCTAGGGCTCAAACCATGTTTAATAATGATCAATTAAACTTGAATTCAAAGTTTAAGTGATCCAAATCAATGAATATTTCATAATTTACTCTTGTTCATGTATACATTCGTCCATGTGGCTTGATGTTTGTAATTAGGACTTGTTCGCTTTAGATTTAATTACACTTGATAGATTTAAGCTAGAAGTCTAGAATTGTTATTTAAGATCCGACTTTACATCTTGTATATTATGTATGCTAACCTCTATTTTGTAGCGCTATTGAGGTACGATTTCTCAACCCCTCTCTAATTTATTGTATTCTTTGATTTTAATTGATTTTCGACTTCATGCGCGAGACAATAGAATTAGGATCTTGCCTTATGTGAATATATGTGATTAGAGACTCTTTTCTAGGATTTTCTTTCATTTGTTTGCATTGCACGTTTAATATCGCGGCTGGATCACGGGTAAGTTCTCTTGTTCCCTAATGCATATCATATCGCTTGCTACTTGAATTATGTGATTTTTGAATGATATTTTATCACTTGCAATCTTGCACCCTTTAGACATACTTTTGTAATGTATATTTATACCTATGTATTAGTTGATGGCACATTTAAATTAACAATTCGATTAAAAGGATGTTAAGTAGAGGACTATCGCGAGATAGGATGAGAAGGGGTGTTTTAGTCCGATGGACTCCTTCCCTTCTCATTCCATAATCCCCGGACCTAGTTAATCTTTGGTTTCGCAAAAAGATCAGTTGCTTTAAAATAGGTTTCTTAATTTCCCCTTTTAAAAAATTAAGTGGCGACTCATTTGTTTTGAATTTGAAAATTTAAAAGAATTTTAAAAGAAAAGCTGTGGGTAAAAGAAAGAAAAATTGCGATATCCACAAGATGGTATCTACGACTTGCAGTGACGCGGTAGATAGAGCATTAGTGTATCCAGGTGTATTACAATCAAGTCTTTCATTGATGAGTCTGATGCTCTGAGTTCTGGTATACAAGACGTGAATAACCAGTTAATGAGTTTGGAATAAAGAGAAAGATATATTTAGTAGAACTATTGAATATCGTTTATAGCTGGTGAATACATTATATCTATGATACTGTAGGAGTTTTTATTCACTCAGCTGAAGTATGCTAACGGCATTTATGCCTGGACATTCCCTGTCCCTATTGATACAGGAGATGGAGCTTATGATAATGGCTACTACCCGGAGAGGGAGTATGTAGAGAATGGCCCCACCGATGATGGTTATGCCGGGAAAGACTATTACGCTGACGACTATGTTTACGCTAGCTGAAGATCTGAAGATAGATATTAGCTTATGTTTCTACTTTACATTACTGTTGGACTTTGTAATAAATGGGTACTTGGGCATATGTTGGACCTGTTATATTTCCTATAGCGCACTCTGATAATTGTAATAGCTAGAACTGTTGTAATACATTCAGTTTGATATTATTACTGTTCTTTTTAAATTGCCCATTTAGAAAAGTCCATCTTGAAAAGCCCATTCTAGGAATAAACTTTTGAGTGAGAAGCTGCGCTAAACACTACATTAATACTGGTGGGACCACTTCAGTATCCTCCATTTGGGATGCAAATTTTGGAATTGTCTCATCTTCACATCAATTATGTTAATTTAAAATTTAAAAATGTCAATCTATATAACTTTTTCATACATTTTGGCATTTTCAACATTTTGCTTGTATTACTTTAGGGTCCATCTAATACAACTAAAAATTAAATGTAAAATTTTAAGTACTAAAAATTTTAATCGATTGAATTTGCAAACGGAAAACAGTGTTTGAAGTGCTAAAATAAACTACATACAGTGATTATTTTCAATAAAAAATTTTCACTTAGAGTTTTCATTGAATTTCTCAACATTTTCAATTAAGTGGTACATTATCAAACGCACTAAAAAGAAATGAGTGCTGAAACTTTTCAGTTTTAGCACTTAATTGGGCTATCAAGCACACCTTTAGTTTGTTGAAAAGTCCCTTAAATGTAGAGTTAAGTAAAATTTCACTTAATATTTATGTATGCCAAATGAAATTTCACTTAAAATTTTTTTGTATGGTGGACCTTTCCCTAATCAAGAATCTTAATTGTCCTTAACTCTAAAAAAATCTTATCATAATATCATTTTCACTAATTTCTTCCCCAAAAAAAGTATTTTGTCACCTCAGCGGATATGTGACCCTCATTTTGAAAACTATTTTATATAAACGATAACAAATTACGTCTACTAATTTCAAATTAAGTATTACCAATCAAACCTTATTTTCATGGTTGAGAAGGGGTATTTCATTTATTATGAAGTTAAAACTAAAAATGTCCACCTTCATTATCTTAGTTGGAAAGGGGTATCTTATCCCGTCTAATCTAATCTAATCTACATATATATATATATATATATGAAAACAAAAGCTTTTGCCACCTAAGTTCTGATGTGATACACTTCTCTATTTGTGTGTTACATTTTTCACTAAATAATTCAAGAAATAACTAAGCTAATACATTTATTTTGAAGGTAACTTATGAAAAAAAAAAAAAATTCCGTCAAATTAGCATATTTTGGTTGAATGAGAGATAAATGCAGTCAATGTGTTTTGCATATTTTACGCACATGATCTAGATTAAATACCTAATATTTAGGAATAGAGCGGGTAAATTCCTCTACTACCATTATTTTTCAAATTTAAATTGCGGTTAAAGGATAAACATTTAAAACTATCCGTATAACAAAAACTTAATTTTATATTGTTCTTTTGAAATTTTTTAATTTATTCACAGGATAAATGCATATCTTATTAATCACTTAAATCAAAATTCAAATTGGTCGAATCTGACTCAAGGTCTCTGGTTGAGTACATAAATTTTGTGATCACATCCAACAAATATTTGAATATTTTGTTAATTTAAAGGTTTTGTTCACCAAGTCAGACTTGATTGTATTTCTTCTTTGTAACTTGCTTTGGTATGATGATTGATATCTTTATCTCTTTTTGACTGGTAAAAAAAAAAAAAAAAGGAGGACTGTTACTTAATTCAATCATGCCAACCAATCCCCTAATCTAGAATATTTTGGTTCCAGAGCACATTTCAATTTTGAGGTAAGTTTATTTCTCTATTTATAATTCTAGCAATATATATATATATATATATATCTTTGTCCTACGTGAAAGAGGTAGAAATCAATTAGAAATGTTATAATTCTATTGGAAAGAAAATTTGGTTTTCTAAATTTAATAACTCATGTAATTTCTTTTTGCTGCTTGGGCAAGTGCCGAAAACATATTTATTTCTTTGCATCTGAGATAGAGTGTGATGATGATTTCCTCATTTATTTGACTTAATTTCATTGTTAATTTGACGTGATTCATTTAAGGTGAGTAAAAAACATGGTTTGAAACTTAAGGTTCTCATTCATTTGAATTTCTATTAGTAACTTCGGTTTCTTTTCAATTTAGATCTCCAATCAACTTAAATTGCTACTATTTATTAATTTTTTTAATTGACTTTCATTGTACAACTTATAATTTTTCAAGAAAGAGTGTGCTTTTTATTATTATTGAAACCTTATCTACAAATTAATATTCACGAGTAACATTCAGTTTAAATAAAATTTAGTAGTTAGCCTAAATCGTCCAAATAAAACCCTAAATGTTTGATGTATATTTTATTGTCATCACACATTGAAAGACAAGCCGTGAAATTTCATGACTACAATTTTTTTACTCTTCTAATTTCACCAACACTCTTTTTTTTTTTTACTATTATGTTAATTGAGATATTGCTTTATTTTAAATATAAATTTTCAAATTAGCTTCCCCCGTGCAAGCACGGGCTCACTACTTGTTATATCTATGATACTGTAGGAGTTTTTATTCACTCAGCTGAAGTAAGCTAATGGCATTTATGCCTGGACATTCCCTGTCCATATTGATACAGGAGATGGAGCTTATGATAATGGCTACTACCCGGAGAGGGAGTATGCAAAGAATGGCCCCACCGATGATGGTTTTGCCGGAAAAGACTATTACGCTGACGACTATGTTTACGCCAGCTGAAGATCTGAAGATAGATATTAGCTTATGTTTCTACTTTACATTACTGTTGGACTTTGTAATAATTGGGTACTTGGGCATATGTTGGACCTATTATATTTCCTCTAGTGCACTCTGATGATTGTAATAGCTAGAACTGTTGTAATACATTAAGTTTGATATTATTACTGTTCTTATTGCTTCTAGTGGACTAGCACTACGTGGTGTGGACAACTAGTGACATTCACCCGTCATTCCCTATAGACCCAAAAAAGAAATTTATTTTTTTCTATTTTTGCTGCCCCAGGGCGTGACAGACACACACACATACACACACACACACACACACACACACACACACACACACTCTCTCTCTCTCTCTCTCTCTCTCTCTCTCTCTCTCTCTCTCTTGGTTTTGAAGATATTTATGAAAATATCTTGAGGCTTTCTATTTACAGCCATGACTTTCAACAATTGCGTTTAATTCCCCACGAGTTCTCTAACCTTCCAATTATTCTCTGAAACATCTTAAACATCTAAGTTATTGATTCACGAGTGAAAATCTATAATCCATAAAAGTTTTCGTCTAAGTTCCGCTTGTCGCCGTAGCTACGTTCCGAAAACTATTTTCGTGGAATTTATAGATAACCTTATTGGTTATCACTAAATCAGCCAAAATTATCTTAATCAAGATTAAAACTATCAGAATTTGCACTACACAGGTAAAATTTACTATTCATAAATCCAGATAAATCAAATAACATTTAATCATATTTATGTCATTTAATTCACATCATTGCCTTTTTGATATCAACTTCACGTGTCTTCGATTGACACTCAACGTTGATCCACGGTCAACTTCACTCTCCATTATTAATCCACGTTAATAATTCTCAATGAACAATTATGCATTTAAAATGAATATATTCTCGGAGATGGGCGTGACAACCAAACAGGCTAAAAGACTCAAAGCAAACATGGTCAAGAACAGCAAATCTTTTTTTGTCAGCTTAGACAATAACGAGGAGGTCACCGATGATTTCGGTGGTGCCAAGCTCTAGTGGACTTTATTAAAAACAACCCATCAAAGACAAACATTTTCTTTAAGCGCTTCTCCTCTGGAGAAGAGGAAAATTTTCAAACTTTCCTTCCAAAAGCAATACAGAGTAATGATGATGGACCATTACTTAAACCATGTGATGGAGGAAGGAATGGCGATTGAGTTGAAGAATCGACAGAGGAAAATTTTCACCAATAATCCGAGTGATAATTAGTATTGGGGTGGAAAGAACTTGTGGAGTCACATATTTTTTTAGCACCGGCAAAGTTTCAGACTTTTGCAATGGAACCAAAAAAGAACGAGGAAATTATAAACAATCTCATAGCGTTCACCAAATGAAAAGAGTACTATGCGAAGGTTGGTAAGGCTTGGAAGCGCAGTTATCTTCTTCACAGCCCACCAGGAACTGGCAAGTCCACCATGATTGCTACAATTGCCAATTTCTTGAATTATGATGTTTATGATCTTGAATTGACATCGCGGTTAAGAACAACAACGCGTTGAGGAAACTATTGATAGGCACAACTAGCAAGTCTATAATTGTGATTGCTCGCTTGATCTTACTGGTAAACGGAAGAAGAAAGTGGGGAAAGTTAACGCAATGAGGAGAAAGAAGAGGATGAAGGAAATGAAAACAATAAGGTTACCCATTCCGGGCTCTTGAATTTCATCGATGGGATTTGGTCAGCGTGTGGACCAAAATGAATCTATTATTTACTACTAATCACTTGAACAAGCTCGATCTAGCTCTAATTCGTAGAGGACGAATGTATATGCTTATTGAAATGTCGTATTGCAAATTCGAAGTATTACAAGTTCGAAGCGTTCAAAGTCCTGGCTAAGAATTACCTAGACATAGATACGCACCCGCTATACAAAAAAATAGAGCGATTGTTGGAGGAGAGTGATACGAGTCCTTGTGATGTTGCAGAGAATTTGATGCCTTAGAGTGACTCAAAAGATGCCGAGGGTTGCTTGACTAGCCTAATTGAAGCTGTAGAGAAAGCCAAGGAAAAGAAAAAATTAAAGGCCGAGGAAGAAGCGAAAACAAAGAAAAAAATCAACAACGAAAATATATGGTCAGTTCATGAAGATAATTAGGAAGCTAGCTTGGCAATCCAGTCAAAAGACAATAATAAGAATATTAATAACACTGTATAGCTACTAGGATTGTTCTGTCTCTCTTGTACATTTTTTTTTTTTTTAAACAATTAATGGTATCTGCAATGTTCTTAGTTTTGGTTATGATCAGCGGGAAGAAATTCTTATCTAATCTTGAAAGAATGATGGTGATGAAAGCCAAGACCTTGGTTTGAATTTAGCTTGCTTAGGGCCTTCTCTAAATTTTTTTTTTTTCTTGGTCAAAAAAATATTTGCCAATTTACCACTTAGCGCAAACTATTAAACCAGACACTCCGTATGTACTAAATTTATGCATCAAAATTCAATGTGGTAATTTGATTTTTAACACTAGGATAATCATGGAATAATTAAGGTTAAGCATTCTCGACCGACCTATCTAACTAATATTCTCTTTGTTTTCTAGCAGAGTCAGCAATGTATGTGTATGCGCAATTGACTGATGTAACAAAAAGACAAAAGCCTTTCAAAACAAACCCAATTCGTCACAAGATGACCACCTGTTTTTTAAATTAGCAACACAAATTAAGAAATGTTTCTTAAGTTTTTTAAATTAAAAAAAAAAAGTGTTAAATACAAAGCATACCCCTGAAGTTTGGTCTATCTGTCATTTTAGTCCCTATAGTTTCAATTGTGTCAATTTGGTCCCTGAAGTTTTAAATAGAAACAATTTGATCCAAATGACCAATTCTGTGGGGAAAGTTAACAGAATTTACTCATATACTACGCACTGTCACTTTGTAGGGGTAAAACTAGAACACTACTAATCTCTCAACCCGCTTATTAGCGTAATTGTGAACAACAGTGGGTAAATTATGTCAATTTTCTCACAGAATGCGGCATTTGAATCAAATCGGTTCTATTTAAAACTTTAGAGACCAAATTAATGCAATTGAAATTATTGAGATTAAAATGACACAGGACCAAACTTAAGGGTCAATTTTGTAATTAAGTCTTAAAAAAACCAAAACTTTACGTCAAAAAGTCCTATAAAATGTTAAACCATTGTCACATTACTAATTGGGATCCTACCTTCCCATATAAATTAGGGATCTATATATAATATTTCTTTGTTCCATAGGAGGTGCAACATCTGTATACATATATAGTCATATATAGCCAACAAAAGAAGCAGCCAAACCTATACAGCTCACCAGCTGGGACCACCAAATTGAAAATCTAGTCCTTCCTTGGACATCCAAATAAGTTTCTAGTGAAAGAAAGACAGAAAATATCAGTCCTTTAATTTTGTACTTTTAGGCTTTGTTGGTTCTTGAATTTTGTGGAAGAAAAGAAAAGAAAATATATGTATTAAATTTTTATAATTTTTTAATGTCAATTAAGCATGAAAGGAATTAAACACATGCAAGGGAAAATCCGAGTTTCTTTTCCCTTACGAAATTTATGAACCAAACAGAGCCTAAAAAAGTGGTCAATGAAAGGAAGTTTCTCCCACCCATCTCCACACATAACAATATATAAGATCTGAATCCTATTAAAACCCATCTGCAATTTTTTGAAGAAAAGCAAAGAACAAACTAACATGGATTTTAGAGACATATTTGCTCAACTAGGATCCATAATCGCCGGTTTGATGTTTGCTTGGGCCATGTTTCAACAATACTTCCCTCACCAACTTAGAAACTCTATAGACAAATACTCTCAACGATTGATCAATTTCTTCCACCCTTACATCCAAATAAGATTCAATGAATTCACTGGAGAGCGTCTAATGCGAAGTGAAGCTTACTTGGCCATTGAGACCTATCTTAGCATCAACTCTTCAATGCAAGCTAAGAGGCTCAAGGCGGATATCGGCAAGAACAGCCAATCTCTAGCTCTTAGCATGGACGATCACGAAGAGGTTGAAGATGAGTTTAAAGGAGTTAAACTATGGTGGGCTTCGGGTAAAAACATAGCCAAAACACAATCTTTTTCTCTCTATCCAATAGTCGACGAGAAGAGGTTTTACATGCTCAATTTCCATAAAAGGCACCGAGATCTAATCATCGGGCCGTATCTAAATCATGTACTAAAAGAAGGCAAGGCAATTACGGTGAGAAACCGGCAAAGAAAGCTTTACACTAACAACGGATCTCGTTGGAGCCAC
The DNA here is from genome assembly GCA_033977485.1 of Hydrangea macrophylla. Taxonomy (NCBI): domain Eukaryota; kingdom Viridiplantae; phylum Streptophyta; class Magnoliopsida; order Cornales; family Hydrangeaceae; genus Hydrangea; species Hydrangea macrophylla. The sequence continues at coordinate 82,813,872 of CM066986.1, read as the reverse complement.
GTAGTGTTTGAACACCCCGCGACATTTCAAACACTAGCTATGGAAGCAGAGAAGAAAAAAGATATAATTGATGATCTAATTACGTTTAGCCAGGCAGAAGATTTCTATACGCGAATTGGACGAGCTTGGAAACGTGGGTATCTCCTTTACGGTCCTCCAGGGACCGGTAAGTCCACGATGATCGCTGCCATGGCCAATCTTTTGGGTTATGACATTTATGACCTTGAATTAACGTCAGCCAAAGATAACACCGAGCTAAGGAGGCTTTTGATCGAGACATCAAGCAAGTCAATCATAGTGATTGAGGATATTGATTGTTCGATAGATCTCACGGGACAACGAAGCCAGAAGAAGAAGAAGGAGAAAGAGGAAGACGAAGAGAAGGATCCGGTAAAAAAACTAGCAAAAGAAGAGACGGATACCAAAACGAGTAAGGTTACTCTTTCCGGGCTTCTAAATTTCATTGATGGACTTTTGTCAGCTTGCGGCGGAGAGAGACTCATCGTATTTACTACCAATTATGTGGAAAAACTCGATCCAGCACTCATTCGGAGAGGGCGAATGGATAAGCATATTGAATTGTCGTATTGTAGCTTTGAAGCTTTTAAGGTTCTGGGAAAGAACTATCTTGGTATTATTGAATCACATGATTTGTACACGAAAATTAGTGGGTTGTTGGGGGAAACAAATATGACTCCTGCAGATGTTGCCGAGAATTTAATGCCCAAGTCTATTCCTGGGAACGTTGAGGTGTGTTTGGAGAGTCTTATTAAAGCTCTTGAGATGGAAAAAGAGAAATTAGCAAAGCTCAAAATTGAGGAAGAAACAGAAAAGAAAGAAGCAGAAGTGAAAGAGCAAGAGAAGGGAGGAAAAGTTGTCTCAACTAATTAAGATTGTGCATCCAAAGACAAGTATAGGACTTGTCTTGTACTTTTATCCATATATACCAAAAATGATTGTACTTATCCAATTATTGAGCAATTCCATTATGTTGTGTGCTCAAAGTAATTTAAATTCTAAACTATTTCCTTTGTATCGTTCTTGAAATCGTGTATAATATCATGTATACATACACACTTGCGTGCGGAAAGATTTTAAGTTTTGTTTAGTACTGTTCAAGAAATAAGTTGCAGAGAACAGTGAATTGAATAAGTTCACATCAAGGATAGAATGATAGATTTGATGACTTCAAGTAAACCCAAAGTTGGGAGGAAGAAGAATTTGTACGAAAATGATCAAATCCTTAATACCAAATAAAAAAGGACACTCAATTAAAACGATTAATTTCAATTTATGAAATTAACCAGAACTAGTTCCCTTGTGTCTACCCACTCTTATATCAATCTTAGATCAAACGTCATTGTGATAGAAATGAAGTCTTAAGAGCAAAATGATCTGCACTTAACATTTGTCATGAGCCTTTTAGCTTTAGACGGCACCTGAGAAAACTCGGATAAATATTTAGATTATTTTGTCAATGAAAAATTGGAACATATCCATTAGGGTAACTCTTGGGACACAACTTTCATACAACTTTCAGACAATCTCCTAAAAGATGTGTCTATCTCTGTCATGCGTCACTGTGGGGTCCAGTGACATCACAAGAGAGATAAGACACATATTTTTAAGAAGATTGTGTGAAAATTGTATGAAAGTTGTGTCCCGAGAATTACTCTGTGCATTATATTCTTTAAAACCCACCAAAAAGTCGGTATTTTTTGTATTTGTTGTACTTTGTGGTAAATTGCTTAGTAAGTCAAATACCATAATATCTCTTTACTATACAATAATTACTCGTACATCTCTGTACTTCCATAAGGATGTATTGATTTGTCTCCGAGTAATTATGTGATTTCATACTAATAATTATGTTCAGGGCAACTAATAATTATATTTAGGCCAGCTTTTCAAAATTAAATTAATATGAAAAAAAAAACACAAATGAGTCAACTATATTATGTCTTATAACATTTAGGTCAACAATAGGATGTTTAATTATATTTAGGTCAACAATATTGGTCAAATGATGGCTAATTATATTTAGGTCAACAATATTATATTTAAATCATCAACAGGATGGCTTATTAGAAAGTGACAGAGCAGGAGAAGGGAAAATCAGAAAGTGACATGAATGGATAGAGTTGTCTCAATTAAGATTGTGTTTTTTAGACAGTATAGGACTTGTCTGGCCGCTTTTATTCATAGATACATACCAAAATTGATTGTACTAATCCAATTATTGAGCAATTCCATTATGTTGTGTGCTCAAATGTAATCTAAATTCTAAACTATTTCCTTTGTATCATTCTTGAGGCTATTTATATATAAAGAATGAATATCATGTATACATACACACCTGCGTGTAGAAGGATTTTAAGTTTTGTTTGCTATAATAGTAAAGTGCTCAAGAAATAAGTAGTAGAGACAACAATGAATTGAATAAGTTCACATCAAGGTTAGAATGATAGATTTGATGACTTCAAGTAAACCCAAAGTTGGGAGGAAGAAGAATTTGTGCGAAAATGATCAAATCCTTAATACCAAATAAAAAAGGACACTCAATTAAAACGATTAATTTCAATTTATGAAATTCTTGAAATTAATTAGAACTAGTTCCCTTGTGTCTACCCACTCTTATATCAAATGTCATTGTGATAGAAATGAAGTCTTAAAGAGCAAAAGGACTACACTTTAACATTTGTCATGAGCCTTTTAGCTTTAGACGGCACCAGAGAAAAGATCTCAGATGAATATTTAGATTATTTAGTCAATGGAAAATTAGAACAAATGCATTATATTCATTAAAACCCACCAAAAAGTCAGTATTTGTGTATTTGTTTTGTCATTTATGGTAAATTGGTTAGTTAGTCAAAAATCATATAATATCTCTTTACTATACCATAATTATATACATTTCTGTAGCTACATAAGGATATATTGATTTATCTAAGGGTAATAATGTGATTTCATACTAGTAATTATGTTTAGGTCAGCTTTTTAAAATTAAATTAATATAAAAAATACAAATGAGTCAAACTATATTATGTCTTATTACATTTAGGTCAACAATATGATGGATAATTATATTTAGGTCAACAATAGGATGGCTAATTAGATGTTGAACAACTTTGCATGAATAATTACATTTAAGTCAACTTTACCTTGGATAATTACATTTAAATCAACTTTGTTATCAATCTAGCCAACCTTTGTAGACAAAACTACATTTCAGTGAACTTTATGCCGACTATTTTGTTGTTCGTATCATTTTATGCAAATAATAATATTTGAGTGAACTTCAAATTTAGAAGTCAGTCTACTGTATTGCGGTTATTTATTGTTTGGTAGGCATAATTATATTTAGGTAAAGTTTTGTATTAAAAGCATCAACAAAATGAAACATGCAAAACCATAAGAAATTGACTTTTACTCTAACCTCATACAAAATCAACAAAATTATCTATTACCACTTCAAAATTGAACAAATATTATCAATAATGAAAAAAGAAATAAAAAAAAAGGGCAAATTTTAGTTTAGTTTAAAATTTTTCAAAATGCACTAAACGTTTGCATCAAAATGCCACTTCAAAATACAACAAATACCACCAATAATGAAAAAAGAAATAAAAAGCGTGAAAAGAAATAGAAAACTTCAAACCAAACCATACACCGAAAAAATAATGATCAAATACAAACTAGGAGCATATATATCACCTTTGTTTTATTGTATAATAAATGGAGGTTTAATTGACATCTAAGAGTTGGGTAGGATAAAAATACAATAATCACGACAGTTAGAACTCAATAAGAGAAAAACACTTCACACTAATAATTACAAAAAAGTAAATAATATTTACACAATAATGTTATGGACTAATTATTATCGATGTGGTGTTATTAATCCCCTTAATAATGAAGGGTGTAAATAATACTCTACAATCTGGTGGAAAAACTTGTGCTTTTATGATAGCAAAAGTAGTTACGGTGACAGAAATGATTACATAAATATTTATTAAATTGTCAAATTATAATACCACCACATACATCACTAACTTTTCCTCAATTTACACAAAGCGCGCATATATCATAAATTTCATCCACATTTACCGACGGGCACGCATGCTACGCCCCTAGTGTGTATATATATATATATACATCTATAAAAATAGATAGAGAATGTGTGTGCTTTTTTTTTCTTTTTTCTTTTTTTTTTTATTTTTTTTATTTTTGGGGTCTGTGGATAGATGCATGGGAGCCCTTACCATAAATGTGGTACTATTTTCGGTTGGGACTTTTACTCCCGTACTAGATGTACACCCAAACACATGGAAGAAATATTGGATGCAATGGTTGTAGGAGTGATGTGGTATCCCAAACCAATCACATCTCATTAATTATCTATTTATCCCTCTATTTCTAGGAGAATCTCAGTCCACATAAGCAAAAATAATTTTTGTATTAATGGTGTGATAGAGAATGATGTGGTACACCCATTATAACCAATATTTATTCCACTAAATGAAAATACTGTTAGTCCAAGTCCCATCTACTTATCCCCAAACAAACGCACCCATATGGTATTTGTTGTATCATGCAGCCAATTTGGTGCCAATAGGTTGTGTGATGGTCCCAACAAGTTGTAACTTGGTCTCAATAAGGTATAACTGTGAAAATCACTTAGATTTTAAAATCAAACCAATTTTTAAAATTACAATATTTTGGGATCAAAACCAATTTGAGACCTGACTGCAATATTTGGTGGTTGTATGATACAGACAAACCATTATGGTTATATTATAGAATTTTTTTTAGAAATTTGGTATTAAATACCAAATTAGGAGAATTATTTGGTTATAAGACACAATGGAAAAATATTTGGAGACAAGGACATGTTTGGTGGAAGTTGTTAGGGATAAACTCAACTACTTCTAGTTGTGACCAAAATACCCATTTCATTCATTTTCAGTTAGAGAGAGAAAACACAATCAAAGGCAGAGAGAGAGAGAGAGAGAGAGAGAGAGAACACAATCTGATCGGACCACCAACCACCGCCGTCACTGACCACCGAGAACCAAAGGCGAGAGCACCGGTGACCACCATCATCTCCGGCGACTACCACCATCCTCTCCGGCGACTACCACCATTCTCTCTGTGCTCACCCAAAGAAAAGCAGTTGCCGCGTCTCCATCCACCGCCATCGTGGACAACCACCACCGACTTTGTCCATCGCCAACGAGCACTAGCCACGACCACCACGAATTCCAGATCTGCCACCTCCGCGAGCAGATCCACCCCCTCCGCGAGCAGATCCACTAACATCGTCATCTCTATGGAATGGTGGTTTTTTTTTTTTTTTTTTTTTTTTTTAACACCTTTTGTTGAGAAATTTATCAAAAAAAGTCTGTGAAGTTACTCAACATTTTTTTCCAGATTTTGATATCAACTATGATACTTGTTTGATAGATCTCGTTGAGCGGGTTGTAAAAATCTAGATTTTATGCAAAAAAAAAAATTGCAGATCGATATGAATTCTCGAATTTGTAAAAAGTTTTTGCAATGTTTGTTAGAACACTTTTTTTGTGAAATTTCACAAACTTTGTGAAATTTCACAACTTTTTTTTTTAAAAAAGTTCACAGCTTTTTCTGTATTGGTATGAGAAATTAAATTTCAAAAACTTGTTATGTGTTCATTTCATGTTGATGTGGTGGTTTGGTTTGAAGAGATCAATCAGGTGAGGTCGTGGTAGTGATCGGCAGACGTTTGGTATGGCGGTGGTGGTTTCGTGGAATTTTCACGAACTCTGTGAAATTTCACAACTTTTTGTTGATAAATTTCACAAATTTTTTTTTTAAATTTCACAAGTTTTTTCGGCGGTGTGAGAAATTTACTTTCAGGATCTTGTTTTATGATCATTTCAAGTTAATGAAGTGGTTTGATTGTGAAGAGATTGATAGAGGTCTGGTGTGGCGTTGGTGGTGAACGACAGAGGTGTGGTGGTGGTGGTGGTAGTCGCTAGGGGGTCTAGTGTGGTGGTGTTCGCCGGAGGTCAGACAAGCTCAGGTGAAGTCGCCGGAGCTCAGGGGAAGTCGCCGGAGCTCAGGCGATGTCATGGTGGTGGTCGCCGGAGCTCAGGCGAGGTCGCCGGAGGTGATGGTGGTGTTGCTTATGTTTTTGTCACTGTGATGCAAAATATTAGGGGTATTTGTGTCAAAGTAGCAAGGTATAGACATTATACTACAACCTTTTTCTAACTGGACTAAAACCATAATATTTCTCTTAATTTGGTTTAATTGCTAATTGCCCCAAATTTTTTTGTGCTTAAATTCAATATGTAATATTATGCTTCTCAAATTTTGTATCCCAAATGTGATTCTAAACACACATGACAGTGGTACCACTTCAACATCCTCCAATAAAAATCAAGAGCCCCACTTCACATGTTAAGAACCATATATGGGATACAAATTTGGAATTTGGAAAATATTTCATTACTCAAATTCAATAAGGTTGATTCATAAAATCTTGCTCCTACAGAATCAAAAAAGAATAGAAAACAGCCAACAGGTCCTCACAAGGCCTTGTTCTGCTTCTCTGAACCCCTCGAGTGCTTTTGGAATATATATATATATATATATATATACACAGTCGGGCTACAGAGAGGGCACCCTCTCTTTATTAAAGAAAGGGTATTTTTTTTGGCCGTCAGATCGTGTTTTCATTAAGGGCAATTTTGTCATTTCACAGTTTTTAAACACGATCCGACAATCAAAACAAAAACCCTCTCTTTAATAAGGGAGATTTTTCATATATATATATATATATGTGTGTGTGTGTGTGTGTGTGTGTGTGTGTGTGTGACAAGTAATTGGTATTTGAGTATTTTGGTTACTTGAACATAATTTTTTTGTCTTTTTAAACGATTATGTTCATCAGATACACTCCAACAAAAGTAGTCAAATGAGTAACAAATTAATATTTTACATATATTGGTGTATCTGCGATTGTCCTTTCCTTTTTTTTTTTGGAGAAGTGTATCGTCAAAACTGGGAAAAAATTTAGCCAAACTTTACAAAGAAACTAAGGGACGTAATTTCCGGTTCTAGGCAATTTCCCTATGAACAAAGTATCAATAATTTTCTTCATGTTAAGGATTCTAAACCTAATCGTACGAAATACATCATTGAAAATCACGAAAACATGTCTAGGAGATCCACCATGCTGCCTATTGCACCTTTCAAACCAGAGAATGTAGATGGTGGCAGCAAAACATAATTTCCTAACATAGTTCGGGAAGCTTTTTCTCTTGAAATTTGTAGCAACCAAGTGCAGCTCATCTAAACCATCAAAAATGGAGCCTTCAAAGAGAATTCTTGTGCAGGACACTACTCCAAATCCGACTCGAAAAGGGGCAGGCGCAGAATAAATGTTCTCCACATTCAAGATGATCATCACAAAGGAGACATTTACTTGGCCCTTAGATATTCCACCTTAACATGCGATTTCGGGTGAGAATTCTATTTCTAATTACCAACCAGAGCATAAATGAATGGCGAGGAATATTCTAACAGAACTAAACAAAGAGAGCCCATGAAACTTTGGTCATTAAACAATAGGATAGTATTGTATTCAAAATTTAAATGGACAAAAAATTCCAAGTCACTTCGTTAAAATGGGGTACTAGAGTAATTTTACAATAACAGTACTAAGGTCATTAACTTTAGTTCATTTGTAAGATTACCTTAATATCCTCACATAAATGAGGTAGCATGGGCATTTTTTGTCCGAAAAATGTGCGTATTTTTGTATATGTTGTAGGTTAGGATTTCCCATATATATACACATGTAGATCAAAAAAGAAATATATATATATATATATATATATATGGGGGCTGCTAACCTATAACATGGTGGTTGTAGGTTAGTAGAGCGTACACCGGCTTTTAGCGACGAAAAAATAAAAACCTTTAGCGACGGAATTTTTCGCCGCTAAAACCTCCGACTCTTAGCATCGAAAAATTTCATCGCTAAAAGCGTTTTTTTTGTCACTAAAAGGGTGCCTAAGTTAGCATTACAATGCGTTACCTAAAAAATAGCTTGGACTGGACTTGACTGGGCTTGGGCTGGAGTTTTGAAACAGAGGTTCGGCACGACCAAGCTTGGGCCTTGAAGAAATACTCTGGAAAGGAAGGAATAGTGAAAAGCCATGTCACTTGGAACGAAATTGGTTGCTTGCTTGCTTTTGGTAAGACCACTAACAAAATTAGATTCTATTATATGGGGATGATTGCTTACAAAGTCCAAGTAATGAACTCTCATCCAATAGGTTCACCAAAAAACCAGTACTGCTGAAAAACACTTCAGCAGTTACTTTCTCCCAAACCAAGTTGGAGTTAGATCACAACATATATATATATATATATATATATCAGTCAGCTCCAGTGCGCACTGGGTAAGCGCATTGGGTGAGCTACGCTTAAAAAGCCAGGAACCCGCCACACCGACCCACTGCATCTGGCCTTTTAAGCCTAGCGTTCGCCCAGTGCACTTACCCAGTGCGCACTAGAGCCTGACAGTATATATATACAAAAAAGTAAAGGTGTATAAAGACAATCTCCAACATAAACCCAGAACAGCTTCTTAGTTAAGTTAGTTCAGTATCCAATAAGTAGACTATGTTCGCCCTACGAGGCTATGACCATCCCCTCTCTCTCTCTCTCTCTCTCTCTCTCTCTCTCTCCACCAATCCTAAAGCTTAAATATTATGCCATAGTCGAGACCAGGTACACTGTGCTCTTCAACACATACATAGTCCAAAATTTTTACATATATAAAACTAAAAGAATACAATGGGGAGAACCTCTCGGAAACATGTGTGTGATCCCTGCTTGCCCAGATTAAATTTGGAAATAATTCGGGATGTTATGCTTTCGCTTCAATATCTCGTTTAATAACAAGGGCAGCTCTCACAACATTTCCTCTCGTAATGATCCCAACCTTACAAGATAGTAAAGTTTCCAAATTAAATAAAAAATGAGGGAAAACAATATAAATGAAATTGAAAAGGAATATGGAAAAGGGTGTAAAAATAAATGTAACATTGGTGACTCTTACCAGCTTACCATCAGCATCTACAACTGGAAGTCGGCGGTATTTCGTTTCAAGCAATATTCTGACATCAAATAAATCAGTTCACAAAGTTTGGATACTAGGCCATAATTAATTGGATAACTCTTGGGGCACACAAGAATCTCACATAAACAAGACACAAACTTTAGGTGTCTCTCTCTCCTCTGTGGACCCACAGATAATGTGGACCCCACAGTGCCAGAGGACCCCACCAGGAGAGAGATAAACACATTGTGGTTTATGTGTCTTGTTTATGTGAGATTCTTATGTGCCCCAAGAGTTATCCTAATTATATTGAATTAAGGACACAAACAAGTATTGCGTGGTTAAAAAATAGAAATTAAATAATTAAGAAATGAAAAGTAGAAAAGAGATACAGAACCTAGCAGCGTCCTCGAGATTGGTGGATTCACGGACGACCACCGGTGCTGGTGTCATCAAATCTCCGACAATTTTCCCATTTGTTTTGCTGAGCAACTTCTGTACCTCGTTGAATGTCTGCGATGGTACACAGAAACAAGGAACTGAGTATGTTACCAAATTATTAGAATTTTGTCCAAAACTAGCATTCACAGAAAAATCCAAGATATGGACATTAAGAAGTGAGATTTGAATGAAGTACATACATCATTCACAAGAAACAACACCACAAGGGGTTCAATGATTTGCCTATCAAATAGATAACTAACTACGGGTACAAGAACTGCTTGTGTTGTATGTTTGTTCAAAAAGATTAACATTTTCAAAGTTTTTGGTTAAACATTTCTAATCAATTTTAGAACTCAAAGACTTACAATTATGTAATCTACCGTGATCAAGCACACAAACTAGTTGTTCTGATAAGATGTTTAATATTGGAAGAAAATGAAGCATAAACAAGACTATGTACTTGAATTTGTTTTGGAACCTTCCGTGGTGGCATTGGGACACACTGTGTTTCAGATTTTTGACCATAGAATTCTAGGTATTTTATTTTTGATAACATATAGTTCAATGAGATTAAAGAGTCACAATTACTCTATACAATTAAGTTATAGATATGTTGCAGTGGAACATAGACCATGATCAAATATTTAAATAGACAAACACGTATCCACAGATAGGGTTTGACATACTTTCCAAGTGCTGTCAACTTCTGGAAACATGCTCGTATCAGTTCGTCCACCACCTACAAAAGCATGTTGGAACATTTAACCAATCTCTTAAAAGGAGAAAGTGTAGGAGATGCGTTTCACCATCCTTGAGGCAAGCATAAGCCTTTTCATTTTTCTTGTTTTTTGATAAACAGAAAAATAATATTAAATTAACAACTAAAAGAATAAGAAAGTATGTTTAACACCATAAACAAATTAAAAATCTCAAATAAATCAACCAAAATAGTAAAATGTCTGGAAAACAATTCCAAGGTAAATCAATAACAAAGGAACCAAACAAATATGTAACAGGACGTCCCAACCATTCTCAAAAGGGGCAGGTTAGCTAGGAAAAAAGCAATTAAAGATTTCACCTGCCTTCGCCCAGAAGTGACTAAACTAGTGTGTGTCTTAGGCGGCGAAAAGTTGGACCCTCGGGCACTTAGGTGTATCTTCTTAGGGTACTTTCGGACCCAAGACGGCTATCGTTGTTATAGTCCCTCCCTCCATCGGTTCTTTGTCTCCTCCGACGTCACCTGTTGAATCTACACCATATTTCTCAGAGTCTCACTCTGCTGCTGATCCAAACTTTACGCTACTCGTACCTCAGCAGTGTCTAGTTCGATACCCAATTTCCCATATATGTCGCAGGTGTACATGTACACTCATCGACCAAGTACCAAGACTACACCGGCAACAACTGCTAACCTCCGTCTTCTATGTCCTCGGATATGATCCCCTCCTCTTCCGCTCCAACAGAGTCAGAAATCCCCATTGCTCTTCGTAAGGGTAAGCATTCTTGTACTACTCACCGTATAGCTACTTTTGTATCTTATGGTCATTTGCCTTCTATTTTCTCTTCCTTTGTTGCCTCCAATCTAGAACATGTCTTCCTAAGTCTATTGTAGCGGTTCTTTCTCATCCTGGTTGGAGACAAGCCATGGATGATGAGATTCTTGTTCTTCGAGAGACTAGTACTTGGAAATGGGTTCCCCTCCCACAGGGTAAGTCAATTGTTGGTTGCAGATGGGTTCATCTTGTAACTAAGGGATATACTCAGGTTTATGGACTTGATTACTCATAAACCTTTTCACGTGTGGCAAAAATTGCCTCTGTTCGTGTCTTTATCTCTTTGGTTGCATTCCATTGGCCTTACATTAGTTGGATATCAAAAATGCGTTTCTTATTGACACTTTATGTAGGAGGTGTGTATGGAGCAACCACCTAGATTTGGTACTAGGGGGAGTCTGGTATGGCGAGTCGTTTGAAGACATCTTTATATGGGTTGAAATTTTGGTCGCTTCAGTGATGTTGTTGAACTTGGTCTTCAAAGATATGGTGTTGGCCACACAATCATTATAGACATACACGAGCAAGTAAAATTCTACTAATTGGACATGTTGATGACATTGTTATAACTGGAGATGATTCCAAGGGCACTAGATCGAGTTGAAACAACCTTTATGATAGGAGCAAAAGATTCCTTTCAAAGATTGTGCTTTCTTCGCACAGAAGCAATGGGATTATGGGCAAGAATAGGCAAAGTTGACATACTTGCTCAATACGTTCATTTCCAGCTAAACAAAAATGACCTGGATCGAAAGTTTTGGACAGGACTTTTTATGGGTTGGGGTTTGACACTTACAAGCACGAAGCGAGGGCGGGGGCGGGGGCAAGGAAGCGCTAAAATTTAAGAGATTCAAAGGTAGGGAGCGTCCAAATATTTGATATAGATATATTCTATATCTAATTATTGAAGAGGAATTTAGATTGACATAAGACATTTGATTGTAAATTTGTTTTTGAAAGTCTTAAGCCATATATTCCGACATAAAAATAATTCTTGGTAAAATGATGTACGATCAACTATCTATAGTCGAGAAAATTAAAGATGATCTATCATCCTCTCAAGTCGTCCAATGTGGTTTAAACTGTACATCAGCGAGATCTCAACCCAACCAATACATCCAAGCATTATGGAGTTTCCCTCAAGTCGTCCAATGTGGTTTAAACTGTACAACAGCAGGACCTCAATACAACCAAATCCAAGCATTATGGAGTCTGCCATTGTAGCCATAAAGTCGTGTCTAAGAGAGCATGTATGAATTGACTTTGGACACCTACAACATCTCATCTCTTCATTCCTTTTCTAGTAAAGTATATGCAAGGAAATTCCTTTACCTAGGAAGCACCGACACTTCAAATGAAGTTCGGTATTTGTGTCTGACACACCCTCGACACCGACACGCATTTGAAGCGCCTCCGACAAGTGTCGGACACACCAAAAACTTGTCGAGAATTTTTAGTTTTATTTTTTGAAATCCAACACATCCTCGCACGGCACCGACACACCATTGACATGGCTCCGACACTTCCCTACATGGTATGGTTTTTTTATTTTTTAAAAGAAGTCCAGAAATTTGGGAGGAAAAGTCATAATGTTTAAAATAAGGTTACAAAGAAGGTTTTATTTGAAAAGTTAATACACTTTATGAATAATAGAAGGAATACTAGAAAGCTGAAGGACTTATGATAAGTCTTGGTAGTATTGTTATGATATTTTCATGTTGTCCTGTTGTTTGGAGGTAATTTATTTAGCATCTTAGTTCTTAGTTATTTTTATTTTTATTTTACATGGTTACATATAAATACACACACATATATATAATTAATATTTTCCGTGTCGCCACCGTATCGTGTAGCATTTTTTTTAGGATTTCCCACATCGTCGTTCGTGTCGTGTCTATGTCGTCGTATCCGTGTTGGTGCTTCTCAGGTCATTACATATTACATACCTTTTCATCTTTCCTTAGGGAAGGAGGATAAGGGTAATGGATATGTATATTCTGACCATCGATTGCTGCAAAAGTTTCCATCAGAAGGTGAGAATTTGACTCAGGAGAGAATCTTCCTTTCTCACCGTGAGCAATTTATGTGTGTGTGTGTGTGTGTGTGTGTGTGAGAGAGAGAGAGAGAGAGAGAGAGAGAGAGGGCAAATTGATATACTCTTTTGCGAATGAAACCCACTAACTAGTGGTAACTAAGTGAAACTTGATTTTTGGTGCTGATCCTATGCAAATTCTCAACAATGCCCCACCAAGAGTAAATTAATAAACAAGTCTTTTCCCAACAATTGCTAACAAACTGAAGCATTGCGAGGACGAATGAAACTTAGTCCTAAGGGGGGCATGAAACACAGGCAATAGAAGCATACAAAAGGCAGTTCAACGAAAACATGTTAGTTCAAAATCGATATTCACCTAATACCATCTATAGAAGGAACATACAAAACACAATTAAAAGAGCTTAAAGGAAAATCAATGGCCGAAGAATTATCTCAAACATTAGATTGAGAATTTGCAATTAGTTTCTAATGGGAATTTTCCAACAATTTCTGTCTAAACTAGAATCTGAAATTTAGACAATTTGTCCTATAAAGCACGTGCATACACCTGCTAATGCACACTCTTGCAGTCCTGCATACACACTGTTGAAGCTTGATATTCATTGTTGGGCCCATTCTCTAAAAAGGTTAAGCTTTTGGAGTAGTTGGTAACTTAACATGGTATCAAAGCCTTGTTTGTGGGAGGTCCTGGGCTCGACTCTCCATCCCAGCTTTGTTGTGCATATTTGCACTTTGTTATTTGTCTCTACTATGATGGAGTTTGACTTGTTTGCTCTCCACGTTCAAGTCAGGGTTGCACGTGATGAAGGGTGTTGAAGTTTAATATACATTGTTGGGCCTATTCTCTAATAGCTTAAGCTTTTGGAGTAGTTAGTAACTTAACATGGTATCAAAGCCTTGTTTGTGGGAAGTCCTGGATTCAACTCTCTATCCCCGCTTAGTTGTGCATATTTGCACTTTGTTATTTGTCTCTACTATGATGGAGTTTGGTTTGTTTTCTCTCCACGTGCAAGTCGGGGTTGGACGTGAAGGAGGGTGTCGAAACTTGATACACATTGTTGGGTCATTCTCTAAAAGATTAAGCTTTTGGAGTAGTTGGTAACTTAACACAAATAAAACACCCACCTGCACCCACACACACGCAGAGGGAATTCGGAAATTATAATATCTATGTTCAGAAGGAGCATATAAAATGTTTTGACCTCTGATCATTACCAAATACTGATATTGCTTCTCTTGGTTTCATACCATCCACCAGAACGGAGCACCAGAGGCTCCTCCATGCACCAGGGGCAAAAATCACTATCTAATGTTCTAGAGAATCACTTATAAGTTATAAGTGAATAATTAAAAAGTTTTAACCATTTGGATAAGCTTTTTTACAGCTTTTAAAATAATCAGAGAATTCAAGAACAAGAAGAAAGACACCCTTGATAGATGCTTTTTTCTCAAATGAACCGATTTACAACGTTAAACCTTAAATAACCACATCTATTTGAATTTTGTGTCGTCAACTGCTACAAATATAAAAACAAAAACTCCAAAATAATACAAAAATAACCACAATCATGAAGAATAAATTTAACTAACATCTAATCTTCTAAAACAATGACAAGGTTAAATTCAGGTTTTGACTTACCTGATATGGAGTCCAGTGCTAACAAGTCATAATCTGAAACAAGACCAACCTGCAGCAATGAATACCCTTTAAAACACTTTATTGGAGCGTAAGAACTTCTTTTGCTTTTAGAATTTTTGACATATCTCGGGTCAACTAAAGATGCAAAATCGTGGCATAAACAAGTAAGAATGCAATTTGACAACAGGTTAGTGGACTAAAGGTAAGCGCCACTGTTTCAGGTTGCCAGGATGCAGAAGGTGAAAGTTCAAGTCTGAAAGCAGCCATCTCATGCAAATAATACCAAAGGTTTAGCCTGTACCAAGACACCACCGTCAATTATAAAGCACTACAATATGCTAGGTTTGGTATGGAAGTCCAAGCTACGTCTACCCCGAAGTCATGTCCTTGTATACAAAGCACTATCTCTAGCTTAAAAGTGGAAGAAAGACAGACATGCTTTTTGGAAAAGTAGAAGTTGTATTAGAATGAATCTTCAAAATAAGTCGAAAATGACGTATAATGAACTTATATAAGGGATGGGAAAGTATTCCGAACATGTCGCTCCAAAAGCACCAATAGTGCCAGACTGCCAGTGGCACTTACAAGTAAATGGATCTCCAAAAGTAGTAGCTTATGACCTTGGCATACTTCTTTCAAGACAATACCACCATAAACTTAACAATGCAGGATATGTTTGGTGCAATAACTAAAGCGTGGGTTGTCAAGAATGGGAACATGGTTTCAGTTCTAAAGACAACCATTTCCTGGCTCCTGCAGCTGAATCCGGAGATTAGGTAATATCTAGTCCGTTGAAAGCTGAAGATTGGAACTTCAATGATAGACTTGTTGGGTTTCAAACATGAACAGGAGTCAATATGCAATCTTTGATCTTAGAGTCCAGTAGCGGGTTTCTGTTGTTGCTCGGGATCAAAACATGAGCAGAAAACTAGACTAAAGTCTAAAATCATATTTTTCTCTCCTATTTCATGGTGGGGGGTTGGGGGGGAATAACATACTCCTCCTGCCCTCTCCCCCAAAACAAGAGAAAATATAACAAAACAAAACATCCAAAAAAGGAGGAGAAGAAGAAGTTACCAATTTCCAGTAATCATCAATCACTGGAAAACCAGTTATTCTATTTTCTACAAGAGCTTCCAAAGCTGTTTGCGGAAACGGTAACGTGTCAGATATTGGAAAAATGAAAGGCAATCTGGGAAACATAACTAAAGCACTAGAAGTACCTTCATCTACAGTCGTTGAAGGCTTTACGACATGTAAGTCCTCTTTTTTTGTCATAAAATCACCCACTGTATATACTCTACTTCTTGGCTGCAAAATAAAGATCAACGAAACAATACGGAATTACTAGTTTGAATTTAAAGTACAAAACTACCAACTCTAAAACGTTGAACGTGTACAACGCATTTTCATTCAGAATAAGATGAAAAGAACATAATGCCCTATATGAATCACACCCGTGAGCCATATAAAACCCACAGGGCCACATGGCATAATTAAAAACAACACTGTGTGGTTAGCTATAAAGAACACGTCCACAGCTTGAAACATCAACCAGGCAAACACACATCACTACTACTTAAAAAGTTGAATCATTTGTCTCATGTGTCATAGTTCAACTTAGGTGTACTCATAATGTCATTTAAAGTGTGTTGTACTTAATGGGGCTTTCTTAGTCTGCATTATGCAACAGAAGTACATTAACGTCACGTAAAGAAATATGACAATACGACACTACCATTGGTAACAAAACTTGAATAGCAATTAACTTCTAACACCTTTTTTGTCCAAACCTAAACCTCAATTTGCTGGGAGGGGCCAAAAAAAAGAAGCTAATTAATCTGTAACCATTGATATGATCAAGTTCTCACCCAACAGGTATTAGAACCTTAGTTGACATCCACTTTTGTTAATTATTTGGGACTTGTTAGCTGTCAATACAGACCATATTATGATTAAAAGAGGCGGTTATATATATATATATATATATATACATCAGGCACTTACCCACAAACTCTCCTATCTCTAAGACTTGAAACTAAAATTAAGTTGCATCATCCCAGATGAGGCCAAAAAATCCACAATAACTGAAATGGGCCAAATGACTATAAATAAACAAAAAGAATACTAGAGTGAAATCAAAAGGTGCCAATGCAATTAAAAATACAATTAATTTCAAAGGGTGTTAAACTTTCAAATAGGGTCCACCATAACTAATGGCAGATCTTCATGTCAATATATAGAGTGGAAGATTAATAAAACCCAAGTATACTATAACAAACACATCACTAATGAGGCGATACCATCAACAATTTCAATTTCAGCGGGCAGCATACGCAAATTAAAACGAAGTACATTATACACACGCAAATATACGCATATATATATATACAAGCTGCAGTGCAAATGTCAAATTAAGAAAGAAAATGAGAATTTGAAATGGATAAGGTAACAGACCGGCACAGAATTGGCCATCAAAGTGCTGCTGGCAGCGGCGAACGATTTGGGAAGGACTGAGAGGTGGAAGAATCGAGAGGAGGAGGCGGCGAGAGAGGGAAGTTTAGGGCCATGATGAGATAGTAGAAGGGGAGGCTTGGGGTGGCGGAGGGCGGAGGAGACGGTCGTGGAACGGAGGAGAGAGATGGATAGGGGTTCCGGCGGAAGAATTGAGGTCATGATCTGTCGATGTTTCTTTTTCTTTCTTTCTTTTTTTTTTTTGAAAATTTGAAATAACAAGAGACTTGTGAAATCTTGGTGCCCTCACTCAACTGGGGGCGAAGAAACCCAAATGTATTACTACTTCCATATATTTGTATGTATATGCAGCAGAGGTGAAATTTTTGGTTAGCCTAAGATACCATACTACGTGGTATGCCACTTGATATTCCGTATCTAATAGAAGCGCGTCACACAAATAATGAAATTCATCATAAAAAATTTAAATGGCCCAACAATCCTGTGTGGTACTATCTTATTAGGTGTGGGACACCATATATGCGCTACTTTAAAGCTACACAAAAACTTCTTGCAAGAGAGAGATAGTTGGAGAAGTGAATTACCACGTTTGTTTCGCAGGATTAAGGGGATAGAGAGGATTGGACTAGTAGTCTATTTTAATCCAATAGTATGACGTTTTGGCACAGCTATAGAGCGCGGGACTATTTGTCCATTTTAAAATAATACTCCCTCCGTCCCATATTGAGAGTCTCTTTTGGGAATTCCAACTTATTAAGGGAACAACCTTAATTTTGGTGAGATTTTTAACTTTCCAATATTCCCCCTTTTTAAAATTCAAAATTGTAGTGTCACATCAAAAAAACAAAAAGGGAAGAGTTGGATGTAATAAAGGGCAAATTTGGAAAGCGTGTATTAAAGTACTTTGACTTTTCAAAGAGAACTCTTAAAATGGGACATAAAAAAATGGCATCAAGGACTCTTAATATGGGACAGATAGAGTAGTGATTAAGTTGTACCATGAGAGAGGTGGTATTACCATATTAGTAGTCCCGAGACTATTTTTAAAAAAGGACTAATTGTCCAATCTCTCCTCTGTCATCCAAACGTGGCCTTAGAGCATCACAACGCATACAAAATTTAAGCAAAACATTTGTTAAGTGTAGTGTACAGAATTGGGACACTAACAGTGATGTTGTAAACTAAACGGCACACACAATGCCGCATAGAGTCACACGGCACACAATGCCGCACAAAACTCACACAGCCCACACAAAGCCATTTGAGAGTGTGTGAGTGTTTGCACCATAAGCAAACAAAAAGGAAAGCTAAACGGAATTTGGGAGATAATTGTGCGTGGCACGGCATAGTGTGTGTCGTTTGGGAGTGGCACGGCTTTGTGTGTGCCGTGTAATCTCTCACGGCACACTCTGTGTCGTAGGCTCGTAGTCCTCGTACATTAGCAAAACTTAGCTGAACAATAAACTTAAGTTCCACCAAGTTTACATGTTGTGAACTGTTGTACAGAGCTTCCTATTGCAGACGTCCCCAAACACAAATCCCTTAAGTTTATTATTTCTTGCAGCCCACTGTGGATGCTCTTATAAAAGCTTGTTTAGGAGTAAATATTGGGTATAACACACCCTTGGTAATCCGAGGAACAGACGTACAAACACAGAATTTGTATTGATTTGAGACACCATGTCATTCAAATAAATTTGATAATGAATATTTTTCCCTTGTTTAGAAGGACTAACTAATTTTAAGGGTAAAAAGCATTTCCCCCCTCAAAATTATACACGCTTTTGCAATTGACACCTCGAACTTTAAAAAGTTGTAATGTCTCCCTAGCTTGAACTATCTTTAGGGTTGTAATATCCCCCTGAACTTCAAAAAGTTGAAATATCCCCCCTGAACTATCGTTTGTGTTGCAATGTCCTCCATGAACTATCTTTTGTGTTGCAATGTTAACACTGCCATCACATTCCGTAAAGAAATGTGATAGAATTTGCTCACGTGGGACGCACATGCCAAATTTTAAGGGCATTTATAACATTTCACGTTTCGCTTCTAAATTAACAATCGTAAATATCATAAAAATCATTAAAAAAAATCATATATAATTTCACTAGGCTGCACTTTTCTTTAATCTGTTAATTTACTGTGTAGCAAGAAAAAGTTAAGAGTTTTTTTTTATGATTTTTATGATTATTAATTTAGAAGGGGGTGGTGAAATGTCATCAATGTCTTTGAAATTTAGCGTGTGCGTCCCATACAAGCCAATTCTATCACATTTTTTGACGGAATGTGATGGCAGGGTTGACATCGGAATATGAAAGATAGTTCAAGGGGAACATTGCAACACAGACGATAGTTCGAGGGGGGGGGGGGGGGGGTATTTCAACTTTTTGAAGTTCAAGGGGAACATTGCAACCCTAAAGATAGTTCAAGGGGACATTACAACTTTTTAAAGTTCAGGGTGTGAATTGCAAAAGCGTGTATAATTTGAGAGGGCAAAATACTTCTTACCCTAATTTTTATGGATCTCATGTCATAGCGAAGGTGGAAGATTTTCTCTCATCCATCTTTAGTGGTTTGGTGTATCATTATCATACATTTCAATTTGGTCTCAAAATGTAGTACTACTTTCGAAAACCATTTTTAAATGAGTAATGTTATGCTTTCTAAATTTCAATCTCAAAATTACTTCTCAAATAATGTGTTCTAGTGAGTCAGGTCTAATACAGTGGGACAGTTGAATTTTAATTAGGAGTTGTTTACCTGCCTCACTGTCACATTATCTGAGAAGCACTTTTTTTATAAAAATTTGAAAAGCGCCGCATTACACTTATAAAGTTACTTCAAACCAAATTTTAACATTTTGAGACTAAAACCTTTAGAATGCATGACACATTCAAAAACACTAAAACGTATCATAGATTTTTCCTTAAATTCAATAGTTATCTCCATTCATTTCTTTGGACATGAAATGTCTTTTGTGCCAATAAGACTAGTAAGTATTTTAGGTAGGATTCATGGGCACGCAACTAATAGGATGTTTTGTTTTTTTCGGTTATGAGGAAAAGCTAGAAAGCTAGATTCCTCTCGATCGAGAAGCAAATACCAATGCAATCCCCCAAAAGAGGAATTGTCAAATAGATCTAAAAAATCTATAGACATGTAAAATATGCAAGGTATATATCCTCACACCAATGGATGCACCGAGAACAGATATGATTATCAATAATACTTCTAATAGCTCTGATGTGGTTTGAGGCAAATCTATCATGGAAGCAAGTTCAAATAAAGTGTTTTAGCTTGTTAGGGATACTCCCAAGCAAGAGGGTTAGGCGGGTTATTTTGGCGCCGGTAATGAGGCAGTAGGCACTACTAATGCTAAACTTGCCATTAGCAGCATAAGCCCAAGTTGGTAAATCCGAGAGGTTCCTGGCTCGAACAGGTAAAGGAGTGTCAAGGATGTCTCTTTTCAACTCAAGGTAATAAGGTGATCAATAGACCTCAAATCCCAATTACCCAAGTTATCAATAATATCATTGACGAGCAGGTTAGGAAGCGGGGACGGATATAGAACAGACTTAAGGGGATTACTCCCACACCACCATTTAGTTCAAAGGGGCACATATGTTCGTCCCATTACCCACAGTCCATTTGATCCCTAAATCTAAGAAAGGCTTAGAGAGAAAAATGCCTTTCCAAATGTTCAACTTGGGTCTATTATTCACCCATTCCTCCTTATCATGCATTGGCCCAATGGGAATTATCGTCATGCACAATGCTTCAACCTAACTTGCAAAAAATGCCAATTTAATTATTTAATACCCTCTATTTTGGATATATATTAATATAATGAGATTATGTATAAATACCCTAAATATACGTGTACTTTGTTTTCCAATCGATTGACCATATACTAATCGATTGACTTAGAATGGTTTTCAATCGATTGAAATTGAAATTGTTTTAATCGATCGAAACTCTGCCGACAAGTTAACGTCATAAATGCACTGATTATATCTCAGTTCAATCGATTGAACCTTTGTCAATCGATTGAAAGTGTGTCACCTGTTATCAATCGATTAAAAGTGTCTGGAAATCTTATCCCCAGATTCACACAGAAGTTGCCATCTTGCCCCTCTTTTCCCTATATATACGAGTATTTTGTGTGTGTGTGTGTGTGTGTGGGGGGGGGGGGGGGGGGGGGAGGGATGGGGGGTAAAGTTTGCTAAAACCAAAGATATATATATATACATAGTTATATATACACTCGCACGCATATCTCTATATACACATATATACACTACATATATTATATATTCGGGCAGAGAGGAGAGAGAGAGAGAGAGACAGAAGAAGCAGAGAAAAATAAGTGACGAGGAGACAGAAAGGGAAAGAAGAGAAGGAGACAGAGATAAGGAAGAGGAGGGAGAGAGAGATCACCATTGGAGGACCAAGTTCCAAAGCATGCCAAACGCGCTCTTAATCTTTCGGTGAGTTCTAAGCTCACTCGGTAGCTAGGTGTATTATTTTTAGATGTTTTGGACTTGAAGAAAAGAACCCCAAAGCCCCCATGAGTTCTGGTCATCACTGGCCAAATTCTAGAGAAAAAGACATTCTCAATCGATTGAATTGGATTCAATCGATTGAATTGGATTCAATCGATTGAAGTTGTGTCAATCGATTAAACTATATTTTTTCCCATTCAATTGAAAATGACTTGAATCGATTGAGACCACCTGCATCCTAATCGATTGAGAACGACTTCAATCGATTGGATCTAATAGAACATTGTTATTTCCTTTGTGTTATAATAGATACTACTTAGCTGTTAAATATCAGTGCATGCTTTCCATGTGTGATACTATTGAAAAAAGAGACAATGGAACGAAATAAAGAGATAACGTTGCGAGTAATGTATTAAGGTTCGGGATATTAGTTATGGGTTGATTCAAATCTCGAGTTTGATAATACGTTCATTTCAATCAGAGTAGTCAGGCCATATGTGACTATCATGTAACAGTAGTAGTGCAACATTAGGTAGGTTTGATAGGCTTCAGGAGAATCACATGGGAGTGAGCATTGGTCAGTCGCATGTCCTTAAAAGCAGTGGACCAGACCAATTAACTCTATGACAGTTACCAATTCAATCACATGTCCTTAAAAGTGGACTGGTCATATGTCATGGCAATAGAACTGATGTGTTTTTTCTCAAAGCATTAAATCCCTTAATTGCAATAGACTGTGCATATGTCCTTGAAAAGCGGGCGATGGACTGATGTCGTGTCTATTGATGGAATTCATTATCGAAAACTTAAATAATCTGCGCAACGGAAAAATAATTTACAAAACTTTATTGGTATGCTCGGATCTATTACTTATCAATTCTATAGACAAGATTATTACCTTTGTGTCTTGAACCCAATTCTGATTTCTTCACTCTTTGTTCAATGTCCAGCAACTTCCCCTAAGCGGTCTTCACCCTTATGTCTCTTGAGCGTACACTTCCCGGAGAGGCTAAGGTTGGTAGGAACCCAAGTAGAGAGGTAAAGAAGGGTAAAGGAAACCCTAAAATAGTTTCTGCAGCTTTTTGGAATAAAAATGATGTTCAAACTTTATTCTGTACGCAGCTGCCCTATTTATAGATTCCAAACCAACCTTAGGGTTTCGATCGATTGAAACACTTTCAATCGATCGAGCGCTTGATCAATCAAAGCATCTTCGATTGATCGAGAGCACCCATGTTCAATTGATCTAAACAAGTTCGATCGATCGAACTCCTATTTCTGCCTTTTCAAGTATTCTTACGAAGCTAAGAATGGGGCCTCCTAGTTTCTTTATTGTTGGCTCAGATCAGCTGTTAATTACTATGATCAAACTCTTTGATCAGCTAATTAACCAACTGATCAGTTAACGTTAACTCCACTATATAACGATAATTGTACTCCAACACAAAAGAACATATCCAAAGTGATAGCTAGACTTGTATGGCGTACTAATGCCCCTCTACTGTCAGCATTCATAATCATATTCAGGTAGTCGAATAACTATTACTGTCAACCTGAATGATGCTTACATCTTTCATTCCTTGAGTCACATTCACCTCTCATGATTACTAAACATGTTGATAACTACTTATCAACAAGACTGTAGTTCTCAGTAATCAACTTGGTGACATTCTTAAGGGAATGCTTACTCTTTATCAAAGGGTAGATTCTATCTTGACAATATATGTCCACAACTCTATGAATGTGACATACCCAAGATACCTAGGTGTTGATCTTGCAAGACCTCACTAATTCGTAAGTCAAAACAGTCACATCCATAGTCTGTGTCCATAATTGTCTCAAGATTGAGAACATGTACCTTATACAAGTTATGAGTTCCTATCGACTATTGATAGTTTTATATGTCAATAGGAATCTCATGGTCCGTTAATGTATGTCACACCCATTCCAGAATTTCATAGTTTTAAAATGCATAATTTGAGGTTTTGTGAAATTATTAATGTTATTAACAATTTGAGCTGAAGTTGACTATGAGTCAATGGTGAGGTGTTAGTGGAGACACGGGAACTTGGAAGTTCATTTCGCATTGGCACGACTAAATGACATTTATGTGATTTAAATGTTATTTGAGATATCTGGTATCTTATGAATAGTGATTATTCTTGTTCCGTATAACTCCTGGTAATTTTGATATTGTTATAGACACTGTGGTGAGAACGTGAGTGATACGTGTATAAAAGGGTGGTATAGAGATTCCACGGAGAATTAGCTTTTGGATCCTTATTTTGGACCCAAACGGAACTTAGTCGAAAACTTTTATAAATTTTAGTTTTTACTCGTGAAATAATAAAGTTGACGTATAAGATGTTTTGAGAGATAATAAGAAGTTTTGGATACTCGTGGGAAGGTAAGCGTAATTCCCAAGTCTCGTGCCTATGAATAGATAAGCATGGAATTTCATTTAGTTAAACTTTCTAAAAATGTCTAGAGGAGGAGAGAGAAAAGGCAGATTTGGTTGCCACGAGCTTTGCAATGCCGATCGACGACCGTTCGTCCGTCCGTCAGATTTTCGCCAGATTTTAGATTTGGACTCCTCGAGGTAAGACCTTCATTTTGATACCTCTTAGGCAGCGTTTGGCTAACTTTTTTGAAAATTTAATTTCTAGGAATTTGGGGAACCCAGTAAAACTTATAGGAATCGCGTATAATATGAGATCCGACGATTATTCGGGTCTCTAGTTGATCCTTCAAAGTATCGGAGAGATCGCATGAGGTATGAATTCTAGATCTATGAAATATATGGAAACTTCATGTTTTAAATATCGACTTTGATATTTTGGATCCGAGCAAAATTCATGTGTTAATAAGGCCCGTTAATTATGCATGTTAAACTGCGATAAAAGCATGTATAACTATTTATGTGAGCATGTTATATGTCTACTTGGGTCAAAGGAGAGTTTGGTGTAAATTCATCCGAGGGTAAGCTCCTCAAACCTTGAGGATTGTGATATTGATTATGGTGGTGTTTGGTATGGAAGAAGGCCCAACCAGGACATGGTACCTGGTATAGAGGAAGGCCCAACCAGTGTACGGGAAGCGTGGGAGAGGTGTGCCTTCCACGACATCGGTTTCATTTACTGGATGAATGTGTACCACTCACCCTAGAGACTATTTCTATGTGTTTTCGATGTTTTAAATCATGGATTATCATATAAGCATATATGTAGAATTGTACACTCAGTATATAGCTGAGTAGTGGAGATTTACTCCATTGCAGGTGATAAGAAGCGAGGAAAGAAGAAGCGTGAGGAGTGAGGCCGAGGAATGCCGGGGGAACACTCTTGTTTATACTTTTATTTTTCATTCCAAACATGTAATAGAATCTCGACTTGGATTAGTACTTGTAATCCTTAGTAAACACGTTTGTATATATGTTTTGAATCATGGACTTTTGATCGTGTTGAGGTTGGGAATTGGTTTGGAGAACCTTGGTTTAGAATGCTGCAGATTTGGGCTTTTTTTTTTTAGGAATCAATCGACTGGTCCGTATTTCAGTCGACTGGACCTCTGTGTCCTTGAGTTATTTCTTTCAGTTTTCAAGGGCTCCAGTCGACTAGACGGGTTATCAGTCGACTGGTTTCTGCACGAAAACACCACATTCTGCATGTATAGTGTCCAGTCGACTGAAAAATTGAGGCCCCAGTTGACTAAATCCCTGACACAGTCGACTAGACAGGGCTATTAAACTTTTTAAACTTCCTGCTTCAGGTATCCAGTCGACTGGACCCCCAATCAGTAGACTGGACCTCTGTTTCAAAAATTAATTTCTTTTTGGAGCTCTTTCAACTAGGCAAAACTTTTTATAACTCTGATTTTAAAGAATTTTATATATATTTTCTGCTGCTTTTTTTCACTTTAATGGAATTGGTTAAGCCTTGGTGGAATGTCATGTGTCCTATTCCTGCGCGTAACGGGATGGGTAATGACATCTATTGGTATCAAAGCTATAAGTAACAAACCTTTGGGAACGTTCGACGATGAGTGGAGTGTTGAGTGAATTGTTACACATTCTAGATCATATTCATACATTGTAGAGATGTTTGATGCATATGTATGTTGTTGTACATACATGTTAGAGATATTGTTGTGCATGCATAGTATTTATGCATCGAGACTTACAGAAGTTACAACCATGAGTGACGACCGAGAATTATTGCCACTTACCTAACGTATGAATGAAATGGCAGAAACGATGGGGAACATGGGCGACATGATATGAAATATAGCTATAGTACATGCACCCAAGAATAGAGGTATGAGATTTGTGTCGAAATAATTTACTAGAAAGAAGCCGACAGAATTTCATGGGACGTATGACACGACATTGGCAGAGCATTGGGTTATGGATATGGAGAGGATATTCAGAACTATTCCAATGTCCGATACACTAAAGATAGAAAATGTGAGTCATGTGTTGAAGGGTGAAGCCCAGAATTGGTGGGTAAATGTGTTGGACCAAGGGGCACCGATAACTTGGGAGGGATTCAAGGCAGAGTTCAATCTCCGATTCTTTTTGCGAGCCGCTCACAATGCAAAAAAGAGAGAGTTTGATAATCTTAAGCAAGTGGATATGACCGTAACTGAGTATACTTCTAAGTACAATGCATTACTGAGATTCGGTCAGGGTTCAGTACAGGGGGAGGAGGATAGAGCAAGGAAGTTTGAAGAAGAGTTGAAGGAGAACATTTGTCTAAGAGTGGAACCGTATGAACACTCAACCGTCAGTGTAGTACAACAAACAGCAGTTGTGGTAGAAAGTGGATGGGAAAGATCGAGGCAGAATCAACAAGGCAAGCGGGGTTATGAGGGTAGTGACCGACACCAGTGTGGATCTTTTAAGAGGCCGTTTTCACGAGGCTCTGGTTCTAGTTTGAGTGATTCCCGAAGAGCACCCAGTAATATACCATTGTGTCCGCTTTGCAATCGACCACACACTGGCCGATGTTTATTTGACTAACTCTCAAGGTAAGACTAGAGGGGGAAATAGTACAGGTTCTGCGTCCTATCCGCAACTCAAGTGTTTTGATTGTTGTAGTTTGGAACATCGAACAAACGATTGTCCGAGGAAGCGTCCTCAACAAGGAGCGAGTTCCATGGCTTTCAGTGGTTCGAAGCCTCAATAGTCAAGTGAGAAGAGACCAAAGATAGAATAGCATGGGGGAAGATCTTTTCAGATGACCCTGGAGACGTGGTGCTACTGATACAGTGGTCTCAGGTATGGGTGCTTGTATATTCGCACTTAGCATGCATACTTATTGACTTAGCATCTACACATTCGTTTGTATCATATAATTTTGTTGGACATTTAAATGTTAAGTTCGCGTCGCTAGGGTATGATTTATCCATTGCTGTGCCGCTTAGTAAACCAGTAATAACATCTATGATATATAAAGGTTGTGAGATCAAGCTAGGTAAGAAGTTGATGACCGTAGACCTTATACTAATTGCTGTGAACCCTTTTGATGTGATACTAGGAATGGATTGGTTAGCTTATAACTAAGCTACTATAGACTGTGAATGAAAATAAGTTAACTTTCGATCACCGGTATATGGGGACTTTTGTTTTCAGAAAAGTGGTGTTACACCGCCGCCGTACTTGATTTCAACCATCCGAGCAGGTAAGTTGTTGAAAAAGGGATGTCAGGGATTTCTATGTTCAGTACTGGATACGTTGGCGACTGAGTTGAAAGTGGAAGATATTCTGATAGTGCGAGAATATTTAGGTGTATTTCCCGATGACTTGTCAAATGTACTGATTGGGAAGAAAATTGAGTTCACCATTGAGATAATGCCAGATTCAAGACCTGTATCGAAAGCACCGTATAGAATGGCACCAATAGAATTGAAGGAACTAAAGGTGCAATTATAAGAATTACTTGATAAAGGTTTCATTCAACCTAGCATGTCGCCGTGGGGAGCTCCAGTGTTGTTTGTGAAGAAGAAAGACTGTTCAATGCGTATGTGTGTTGATTACCAAGAATTAAACAAGTTGACAATCAAGAACAAGTATCCGTTGCCGAGGATTAATGACATATTTGATTAACTCCGCGGGGCACAAGTATTTTCCAAGATAGATCTTAGATCGGGCTACCATCAGTTAAAAGTGAAGGCTGAAGACGTTGAGAAAACAACTTTCAGAATGCGCTACGGACACTATGAATTCTTAGTTATGCCTTTTGGCATTACAAATGCACCAGTCGCATTCATGGATCATATGAACCGAGTCGTTAAGGACTACTTGGATGATTTTGTGATAGTATTCATCGACGATATTCTTGTCTACTCGCTGAGTGAGCTAGAGCATGAGAATCATCTGAGACTGATACTTAAGAGATTGAGAGAGAAAAAACTATTTGGCAAATTCAATAAATGTGAATTTTGGTTACCTAGCATTACTTTTCTTGGTCATGTGATTGACAAGAATGGAGTTTCAGTTTATCCTCACAAAGTAGAAGCAGTGTCTAATTGGCAAAGACCGACATCCGTATCCGAAATTTGAAGTTTCTTGGGGTTAGCGGGATACTACCGCTGTTTTATTGAGAACTTCTTGAAGATTTTGCTACCTATGACCAGATTGATGAAGACAATATTCAAGAATTGAAGTCGCGGTTGACGAGAACACCTATCTTGACGATACCATCTGAAACTAAATGATTTGTGATTTATAGCGATGCATCACATCAGGGTTTGGGATGCGTACTTATGTAAGGGGGTAAAATGATTGCTTATGTGTCTAGATAGTTGAAGACACATGAGATAATTTATCCGACTCATGATTTAGAACTGGTTGCCGTAATTCATGCCTTGAAGATTTGGAGACATTACCTGTATGAGGAAAAGTGTGAGATATTCACGGACCACAAGAGTTTGGAGTACCTATTCACGCAAAAAGATTTGAATATGAAACAGAGAGGTTGGTTAGAGTTAATGAAGGATTACGACCTTTCGATAGAGTATCATCCGGGAAAGGCTAACGAAGTAGTCGATGCTTTAAGTCGGAAGACGACAAGGAATTTAGAATTAATGAAGGATTATGACCTTTCGATAGAGTATCATTCGGGAAAGGCTAACGAAGTAGTCGATGCTTTAAGCCGGAAGACAATAATGAATTTAGTCGATGAGCTAACTCAATAAAAGGATTTGGTAAAGGAGATGGAACATCTAGAATTGGATGTGATCCCAGAGACCAATGGTGGCTTGATGACGACGATCATAGCACACCCAGATGTTATTGTGAGATCAAGAAGGAACAGTTTCACGATGTCTACCTATGCAAAATGAGAGACGAGATACCTTTGGGAAGGCGACCAAGGTTTATGATGGAACAAGGAGTATTAATGCTTTGGGAATCGGTTGTGTGAACCAAACGTAAAGGACTTGAAAGAGCGACTCTTAGAGGAGGCTCATAGTACTAGATACTCAATTCATCCTAGAAGTAACAAGACGTACCGGAATTTAAGGGAGAACTTTTGGTGGAAAGGTATGAAGCAAGAAGTGGCAAAGTATATTTCAGAGTGTTCAGCATATCAACAAGTTAAGGCAGAAAGACAAGTACCCGCGGGGATACTACAACCATTACTTGTGTCAGAGTAGAAATGGGACGAGAACACAATGGATTTTTTTTTTAGATTTCCACGTTCGAATAACAAGAACGATAAGATTTGGGTAATAGTGAACTGATTGACGAAATTAGCTCATTTTCTACCGATCAAGACGACTAAGCCATCTAGACTAGCAGAGTTGTATGTGAAAGAGATTGTGAGACTACACAGAATTCCAATAGTGATTATATCGGATTGTGATAGTAGTGTTACATCAAGGTTTTGGGGAAGTCTACAGAAGGCTATGGGTACTAAGTTGAGTTTCAATACTGCATTTCATCCTCAGACCGACAGACAGTCAGAGCGTATGATTCAAACATTGGAGGATATGCTTCGATTGTGTGATTTGGATTTTGGAAGTGATTGGGAAAAACATCTACCGTTGATTGAATTTGCCTACAACAACGGGTTTTAGTCAAGTATTGGAATGACACCTTATGAAGCGTTGTATGGACGTAAGTGTCGATCATCGGTTTGTTGGACTGAAGTTATGGAAAGAAAGTTACTAGGACCTGAGTTAATACAGGTGACTACTAAGAAGGTAAAGCTGATACAGGAACGACTTAAGGTAGACCAGAGTCGGTATAAGACCTATGGTTTTTGAAGTGGGAGATTTTGTGTACCTGAGGGTATTGCCTTCGATAGACATCGTACGATTTGGAAAGAGGGAAAAGTTTAATCTGAGGTTTGTAGGACCGTTTGAGATCCTAGTAAGAATAGGACCAGTGGCTTATCGATTAGCTCTTTCATCAGAGTTGGAGCACATACACAATGTTTTTCATGTATCGATGTTAAGACGGTGTATGATGGATACGAGTAAGATCATAGTACCAGAACCGTTACAAATTCAGGAGGACTTGACTTATGTGGAGCAACCGGTAGAGATCCTAGATCGAAAGGAGCAAGTATTGCGAATGAAAACGATTTCAATGGTGAAAGTGTTATGGCGTAGTCATACAGTCGAGGAAGCTACATGGGAGAACGAACAGGAAATGAGGAACGAATATCCCTATCTTTTCGATCGATGAGGTATAAGTTTGGGGATAAACTTCCTTTTTGGAGAGGAGAGTTGTCACACCCGTTCCAGAATTTCTGGAGTTGACTATGAGTCAACAGTGAGGTGTCAGTGGAGACACGGGAACTTGGAAGTTCATTTCACATTAGCACGACTAAATGACATTTATGTGATTTAAATGTTATTTGAGATATCTGGTATCTTATAAATAGTGATTATACCTGTTCTGTATAACTCCTGGTAATTTTGATATTATTATAGATCATTTTGAACACTGTGGTGAGAACGTGAGTGATACATGTATAAAAGGGTAGGTGGTATAGAGATTCCACGGAGAGTTAGCTTTTGGATCCTTATTTTGGACCCAAACAGAACTTAGTCGAAAACTTTTATAAATTTTAGTTTTCACTCGTGAAATAATAAGTAGACGTATAAGACGTTTTAAGAGATAATAAGAAGTTTTGGAAACTCGTGGGGAGGTAAGCGTAATTCCCAAGTCTCGTGCCTATGAATAGATAAGCATGGAGTTTTTCATTTAGTTAAACTTTCTAAAAATGTCTAGAGGAGGAGAGAAAAAAGGGAGATTTGGTTACCATGGGCGTTGCGACGCCGATCGACGACCGTTCGTTTGTCAGATTTTCACCAGATTTTAGATTTGGACTCCTCGAGGTAAGACCTTCATTTTGATACCTCTTAAGCCACCTTTGGCTAACTTTTTCAAAAATATAATTTCTAGGAATTTGGAGAAAACCCAGTAAAACTTGTAGAAATTGCATATAATCTGAGATCCGACGATTATTCGGGCCTCTAGTTGATCCTTCAAAGTTTCGGAGAGATCGCACGAGGTATGAATCTAGATCTATGAAATTTATGAAAACTTTATGTTTTAAATATCGACTTTAATATTTTGGATCCGGGCGAAATTCATGTGTTAATAAAGCCCGCTAATTATGTGAAACTGTGATAAAAGCATGTATAACTATTTATGTGAGCATGTTATATGTCTACTTGGGTCAAAGGGGAGTTTGGTGCAAATTCATCCGGGTGTAAGCTCCTCGAACCTTGAAGATTGTGATATTGATTGTGGTCGTGTCTGTTATGGAGGAAGGCCCAACCAGGACACGGTACCTGGAATAGAGGTAGGTCCAACCAGTGTACAAGATGTGTGGGAGAGGTGTGCCTTCCACAACATCGGTTTCATTTTACCGGATGAATGTGTACCACTTACCCTAGAGACTATTTCTATATGTTTTCAATGTTTTAAACCATGGATTGTTATATAAGCATACATGTAGAATTGTATACTCAGCATATAGCAGACCAGTGGAGATTTACTCCATTGTAGGTGATAAGAAGTGAGGAAAGAAGAAGCGTGATGAGTGAGGCCGAAAAATGACGGGGGAACACTCTTGTTTATACTTTTGTTTTTCATTCCAAAGATGTAATAGAATCTCGACTTGGATTAGTACTTGTAATCCTTAGTAAACACGTTTGTATATATGTTTTAAATCGTGGATTTTTTATCGTGTTGAGGTTGGGAATTGGTTTGGAGACCCTTGGTTCAGAATGCTGCAAATTTGGGTTTTTTTTAGAGGAATCAGTCGACTGGTCCGTATTTCAGTCGACTGGACCTCTGTGTCCTTGAGTTATTTCTTTCAGTTTTCG
Source organism: Hydrangea macrophylla (assembly GCA_033977485.1). Classification (NCBI taxonomy): domain Eukaryota; kingdom Viridiplantae; phylum Streptophyta; class Magnoliopsida; order Cornales; family Hydrangeaceae; genus Hydrangea; species Hydrangea macrophylla. The sequence continues at coordinate 82,781,750 of CM066986.1, read as the reverse complement.
AGGGCTCTAGTCGACTGGATGGGTTATCAGTCGACTGGTTTCTGCACGAAAATACCACATTCTACATGCATAGTGTCCAGTCGACTGGATAAGGCACCAGTTGACTGAAAAATTTAGACCCCAATCGACTGAGTCCCCGACACAGTCGACTAGACAGGGCTATTGAACTTTTTAAACTTTCTGCTTCAGGTATCCAGTCGACTAGACCCCTAATCAGTCGAATGGACCTCTGTTTCAAAAACTGAATTCTTTTTGGAGCTTTTTTAACTGGGCAAAACTTTTTGTAACTCTGATTTTAAAGGATTGTACTGATGTTTTCCACTGTTGTTTTCACTTTAATGGAATTGGTTGAGCCTTGGTGGCGTGCCACGTGTCCTATTCCTGTGCGTAGCGGGATGGGTCGTAACAATGCACTATAAGCACTAGCATATTAACTAAGAGTTATGCTCTAGTGATTGCGATTCCTCACTCCATCCAATGGTAGTTAATAATGCTACGGTGTATACCTGATGAGATATCCATTCTCATCATCCACTATGACAAGTTCTAAGTATTAAAGGATAGTAATTCGTATCTCACATATATGTATCACATACATACACGAATTACTTACTATGATACTTAGGGCTTTCAACAATCATCTAATGAAAAATATACACAATGAAATGTAAGCTGATATCCATATATAAAATGCCAAATGTCAAATACATAAAATCGGGTTTAAGAGCACAATCCTAACATCTATGACTTGCGATGGATTGTGAATATGTTCTTAAAAATGGTAGATAGAGCATTGGTGTATCCAGGAGTATTACAATCTAGTCTGTTCATCTATGAGTTGGGTGTTGCGGGTTCTTGTATACAAGACTTGAGTAATCGATTAATGAGACGCTTTGAAAAAATAGAACAATATTATTAGTAAAACTATATTTTACGTCCTACCTAACTTGAAAATTCATTTTACCTATGATACTGCGTTAGTTTCTATTCATTCAGCTTTTAGTAAGCTGATGGCTTTTATGGTTGGACATTCCCCGTCCAGACTACCCTGTTCTAACACTGCAGGTAATGGCGCTAATGATAATGGTTACTACCTAGAGGGTGGATACACAAAGGATAACCCCACTGATGACGGTTATGTCGAGGAGAACTATTACGCTGACGATTACGCCTACGCCAGCTGAAGACGAAGATAGATATTTAGTTCCATATTTACGTTAGACGTTATTATTACATTTTGTAATTGATCATATGTTTCCCTAAGACATTTGTATTTTTGTTTTAAACTCTGATGTAATCATTAGGTTGTTTATATTATGATCAATAAATGTATCACTGTTCCTTTTGGGCATATGTTGCCCAAAGACATTTGTGTTTCTATTTTAAACTACGATGTAATAATTAGGTTGTTTATATTATGATCAATAGATGTATTACTGTTCATTTTAGTCACATGCTGCTTAGAACTGTATGGTGTTGACAATTCAGTGACTTCACCAGTCATTCCCAAAGGACCTAAAAAGGAAATTTTATTTTTCTCTATTTTTTCTATTCTGGGGCATGACATATTATCCATTACTTCTACGAAGACCCAACCCTCGTCTACTTTTGCTCTAACAAACCTTGTCCCAATTAATCAGGTGTTGTTTCTTGGAGTTTTCACCATCCCCTAGAGAAAGTTTCTATTCAATAGATCGTTTTGCAAGTACTACTTGGAAGAAATGTAGTTTGCATAACATGGGTAGGGATGGTTGAGGTTACAGAATGAATAAGAGTGGCACCCCAGCTTTAGATAGAAGAATGGACTTCCAACCACAAAGACATCTCTGAATTTTAGTTCAAAATATCATAGAAATGGTCTTTCGATATCCTGTGATGAAGGAGTGGGATCCCTAGGTGTTTTCCAATGTTATTGGTTCTCGGGATACCACTACTTCTGCATAATCTATTGGCCACATTTCTATAATCACCTTTGGAAAAGAAATTTTTTGTTTTGGAAGATTAATCTTTTGAACAGAGAGGGCACAAAAATCATTGAGGTTTTCCATCACAACATTGCAACATTTCTCCGTCGCTTCGGTAAACATAATAAGATTATTAGCAAAAAAAAAAGTAAGAAAATGAGGGTACTCCTCTAGAAGCTTTTAGGCCTTTCTACTATTAGAATGCACTTATTAGGAAATCATAGTAGACAAGACTTCCATACTAAGTAAAATAGGTAAGGGGATAAAGTGTCTCCTTATCTAATTCCCCTATTATGTTTAAAGGAATTCAGGGCCTCTCAATTAAACAAGACCTCAAGGTTCAAAGTAGAGACACAGTGAATAGCAAAAGTCACCAAGTTCATGGGGAAGTTCAGTGCAATAGAATTTTTTTCTTCCAAAAAGCTCCAATCAACTCTGTCGGAAGCCTTTTCCAAGTCAATTTTCCAAATACTCCCCTCTTTGGCTCTTTTGCTTCTTCTCAGCAAGTACAAATATTCTTGGGTAATTATCACATTATCTTTAGCATTTCTTCTTGGAATAGACTACATTGGAAGGGGCTAAATATGAGTTCATTTAGATCTTAGTAATGATTTTATAGTTAATATTGCACAAGCTTATAGGACAAAAGTTAAATCACAATTTCTAGGTTGTCAACCTGAGGAATTAAAGCAAGAAGAGTTTTATTCACCTCTTCCAGAATAGATCCTTGAAGCCAACAGTAAAAAGTAAAAATAATCACAGAACTAAGATGAATATGTTCCAAAATGCTTTTCCGAAAGAAAAAAAAACGAATATGTTTCAAAATTTCTAGTAAATTTTGGGTTAATAACATCACGTGTTTATATCAAAAAGGGCCCTTTTAATCTCAAACTGACAAAAAAGCTTAGCGGTATAATCTTTGATCACTATGGGTTAGGGTTGTAAGAAAAGGAAACTACACCACCAAAGAGATTGACCATGAGTGGATGATGGTCAGAGTATACCCTTGCAGCACATGCACTGAATCTTCAGGGAAGAGCGTCCTCCATTTTACCTTAACACTGCTCGACTAAGCCATTTCCCATTCAGACTACCCTATTCCTAACACTGCAGGTAATGGTGCTTATGACGATGGTTACTACCCAGAGGGTGGATACGCAGAGGATGGCTCCACGGATGACGGTTATGCCGGGAAGGCTATTACGCCGACGATTACGTCTACGCCAGCTGAAGACGAAGATAGATATTTTGTTCTATATTTTTGTTAGACATTATTATTACATTTTGTAATTGGGTATATGTTGCCCTAAGACATTTGTATTTTTGTTTTAAACTCTGATGTAATCATTAGGTTGTTTATATTATGATCAATAGATGTATTACTATTCCTTTTGGGCATATGTTGCCCTAAGACATTTGTATTTCTATTTTAAACTTTGATGTAATAATTAGGTTGTTTAGATTATGATCAATAGATGTATTACTCGTCCTTTTAGTCACCTACTACTTAGAACTGTATGGTGTAGACAATTCAGTGACTTCACCAGTCATTCCCAACGGACCCAAAAGGAAATTTTATTTTTCTCTATTTTTGTTATTCCGAGGCGTGACATATTATCCATTACTTCTACGAAGACCCAACCCTCGTCTACTTTTGCTCTGACAAATCTTGTCCCAAATTAATCAGGTGTTGTTTCTTGGAGTTTCACCATCCCCCTAGAGAAAGTTTCTATTCAATAGATCATTTTGCAAGTACTACTAGGAAGAAATGTAGTTATAACATGGGTAGGGATGGTTAAGGTTACAGACTGAATAAGAGTGGTACCCCAGCTCTAGATAGAAGAATGGACTTCCAACCACAAAGACGTTTCTGAATTTTAGTTCAAAATATCATAGAAATGGTCTTTCAATATCCTATGATGAAGGAGTGGGATCCCTAGGTGTTTCCAAGGTTAATTGTTCTCGGGATACCACTACTTCTACATAATCTATTAGCCACATTTCTATAATCACCTTTGGAAAAGAAATTTTTTGATCTGGAAGAGTAATTTTTTGAACAGAGAGGGCACAAAAACCATTGAGGGTTTCCATCACAACATTGCAACATTTCTCCATCGCTTCGGTAAACATAATAAGATTATTAGCAAAAAGAAAAAAATTAAGAAAGTGAGGGTACTCCTCTAGAAGCTTTTAGGCCTTTCCACTAATTAGAATGCACTTATTAGGAAATCAGAGTAGACAAGACTTCCATACTAAGTAAAATAAGTAAGGGGATAAAGTGTCTCCTTGTCTAATTCCCCTATTATGTTTAAAGGAATTCAGGGCCTCTCAATTAAACAAGACCGTGTGGTTCAAAGTAGAGACACAATGAATAGCAAAAGTTACCTAGTTCATGGGGAAGTTCAGTGCAATAGAATTTTTTTTTTTTCCAAAAAGCTCCAATCAACTCTATCGGAAACCTTTTCCAACTCAATTTTCCAAATACTCCCCCTCTTTGGCTCTTTTGCTTCTTCTCAGCAAGTACAAAAATTCTTGGGTAATTATCACATTATCTTTGGCATTTCTTCCTGGATTAAAACTACATTGGAAGGGGCTAAATATGAGTTTATTTAGTAAGGGCGAGAATCTTAGTAATGATTTTATAGTTAATATTACACAAGCTTATTGGACAAAAGTTAATCATAATTTCTAGGTTGTCAACCTGAGGAATCAAAGCAAGAACAGTTTTATTCACCTCCTACAGAATAGATCCTTGAAGTCAATAATAAAAAGCAAAAATAATCACAGAACTAAGATCAATGTTCCAAAATTCCTAGTAAATTTTGGGTTAATACCATCACGTGTTCATATCAAAAAGGGCCCTTTTAATCACAAACTGACAAAAAGGCTTAGCAGTATAATCTTTGATCACTATGGGTTTGGGTTGTAAGAAAAGGAAACTACACCACCAAAGAGATTGACCATGAGTAGATGATGATCAGAGTATACCCTTGCAGCACATGCACTGAAGCTTAGGGAAGAGCGTCCTCCACTCTACCTTAACACTGCTTGACTAAGCCTTTCCATTGTATTACCTAAACATGTCTAAGTCATTGGAACTTGTGCATCCAAGGTCTAATAAACCACAAGAGTTGAGATATTATTGAAATTGGTACATATGTTCTTTAGATTGTTGCTAAAGAAACTAGGGTAGCTTCTCCTTTCGTTGGAGTCTGCAAAATCATTAAAATCCCCCGCGCGCGCCATCCAATTGATTGTTTTGAGGCTGAGAGAGATCTTGAAGATCCCCCATAACATATTTCTATTTCTAGGGTTAGGAATAGCACAAATGGTTAGAAAAAACTTAGTTGTCAAAGTATCTTTTTGAGATGACAGATTGAATAGTGTTGACTTACACTAGGAGAAGATTCCATAACAACTACATGTACGGGTGTGAAAAGGCATGATAAAGACAAGAATATGCGATGATTTTGGTTCAATGTTCTTTGCAATTTTGTAATTGTTACCCTGCAATGACATATCAATCAAAATTTTCAAGAGAGCATTTGTGTACCTTTTCCAAGATCCAAGTAACTGTTACTAGATGTCCAAAGGCGGATGCAAGTGAGTGTTCGTGGAACTTCCTAATAAAGAATCATTAAAATCCCTTGCAATTTCTAAGGAATTTATGAAACTTTAGAAAATTTAGGGGCTTATTTGAAATCTTTTGAAAGATTGGGGGGCTAATTGAAAATTTTGAAGGTTGTTGAGGTTCTTTTCAAATTTCTAAAACTTATGGGATGTCCATTCAAAATTTGTGAAAGTGTGGGGGTGTTTATTGCAATTATGGAAAGTGGCTTTGGGGGTGTAACCGTGTAAGGATATGGAGCTGGTTTAAACATTAGATGGTGGGGGCCTTTGGGCTTGGATTTCTTGGTTGGTTGGGTTGGACTTAAATAAAGACAAACTACACTCAAGTGCTAGTAAGGGACATTAGATTGTGGCTCTTCTTGTACAGAATATGTGCTGACAGAGCTGTCATTTAATTAGAGTTAGAAATCACAAGCCTGGCCTGATTTTTAGGGCTTGGACAGGGGTCTTAAGCAACAACTGAGCTTGATCCAGATTCTACGTATAAAACAAAAATATAAGGTTTAAAATAAAATCAAGTTGGGCTTCAATCGATTGTCTGGCTCAGCCTCTGGCTTTGACAGACTCATCTAAAGCACGGGCCAAGTGTGGACAGACTCACAGAACTAAAGATGTGTTGTGGCCACCTTAGTTGGAGTCCGTGGTGATGGGATAGACTAACGGTGGATTTAGGTTGTCACATTGTTGGAAAATTAAAAGGACACACAGATTATTAATTCAACAATGCTAGGGGCACAAAAGGATACAAAAAACTTCCACAAAATGAGTGGAAAGTCTATGTGGCACAGTGGAACCCGCCAGTAATTAAGCATTGTTTCCATTAATTGCTGGCAGGTCCCACTGTGCCACATAGACTTTCCACTCATTTTGTGGAAGTTTTTTGTATCCTTTTGTGCCCCAATCATTATTCTTATTAATTTGATTGAGGCGTATAACAATTTGTACGTCCCTCGGAGGCAGTATTTTTTAGTGCTTAGAATTGCTAATAAAGAATTTTTTAAAAAATGATTCTTGAAGAAAAAAGAAAATAGAGAGGAAATTTTGTCTCTTGGAATGAGAAAGGAAGATAAAACTTGTAGAACAAAATTAAATTATGTAATAGTAAGTTATAAAAAAAATCGAACGGCATTCGTGTACGCACAACACCGCATGCTCGCACAAGTATCGATTTTTAAGTCAAATCGGATGGTCCAAATTCGAGATTTGCACCACTCCCTGCGTGCACGTGAGAGAGCATTTCTACAACACATGTTTACTAAGCTTAAGATGTAAAACCAAATATAAGAAAGAAAAAATGTCTCAAGTTTAATCAATGTGAGATTCAAGTCAAATCAAATTATAAGACTTTAATTTGAGTTTTTGAAATAAAAAAAAAAAACTCATAACCCAAAAAGAGAGTTTAAAATTATATAAAACCAAAAGCCCAATTATATGATAAATCCAACAGACATAATTTTCACAAGTTATACTTATACTCCTCGTCCCAATTTAAGAGTTTTATAATATTTTTGAATATCTCATTAAGGCGGTAAAATATGATTGAATTAATGGAATAAAGTGATGGGTCCCATTCATTTAGACAATGAAGAAATTTTTTTTTGGGATAATTAAAAATCAGTAAACTATTTGTTGACAAATACAAAGTCAGTCACCTACTTTTTCTAAATAAAAAGGTAATCATTTTAAAACTAAAAATTCAAAAATCAGTCAACTTTTGATCAATTTTTAAAATGAAAAATGAAAAAAATTACATTTACCCCCCTATCTTCTTCCTCACCACCACCAGCCACCAGCCGTCGCCACCACCCCCACCATACCACGATCACCACCACCACCACCAGCTGCCGCCACCACCCCCACCACACCACCACCACCACTACCACCACCATGACCACACCACCACAACCTCTCTCTCTCTATATATATACAAACACGAGTATATATATATATATATATATAATATGGCCACCACCACCCCAACCTCTCTCTATCTCTTCTTTCTCTTCTCACCACCACCACTGGCCTCCTCCCTCATCCACCTCCGCTAAAGCAAAAAAAAATAAATAAAAAATTACAGGTTGGAGCAACTCTCTAAACAACAGGAGCAACTCACCAAACATGTCGGGAGCAACTCACCAAACGTAAGGAGCAACTCACTAAACCTGGTTGGTGGGGGTGGATGAGGGAGGAGGCCCGTGGTGGTGGCTGGTGGTGATGAGAAGAGAAGGAAGAGATAGAGAGAGGTTGGGGTGGTGCCATGGTGGTGGCCATATATTATATATATACTCATGTATGTATATATATATAGAGAGAGAGAGGTTGTGGTCGGAGTGGTGGTCGTGGCCGTGGCTAGTGGTCGTGATGTGGTGGTGGTTGGTAGTGGTGGTGGTGGTCCTGGTGCGGTGGCCAGCCATGGTGGTGGTGGTGGTGGTGGTGGTGGTAGTAGTGTGGTGTGGTGGTGGTCGTGGTCGTGGTCATGGTCATGGTGGCTGGTGGTGGTCGTGGTGTGGTGGGGGTAGTGGTGGTGGCTGGTGGTGGCGACTGGTGGTGGTGGTAATGGGTGGTGGTGGTGAGGAAGAAGATGAGGGGGGGTAAATGTAATTTTTTTTATTTTTTTATTTGAAAGAAGATCAAAAGTTGATCTCTTTTTAATTTGTAAAGATGAATTTGATTTCCTTTCAATTTAAATAAAGTAGGTGACTGACATCTAAATTTTTTAAAAAAGTTGACTGATATCTAATAATCCCAAAAATTTTACTCATTCAAAATTTGCTCAACCATTGCTCACTCAAGCACCCTATTAGATGAGTACATGGGGCCCACCACTTTTCAACTTTTATTTATTCCCATTTTGCCCATGAAAAGTGGTGGACCCACATTCTTACCCAATAGGGTACTTGGGTGAGTAATAGATAAGCAATTTTTGGGTGAGCAAAAATGTTATCAACAATGAATGACTTGGGTGAGCAAAAATACATTCTTCATTTTAAGAGTATTCTTTAAATAGTCAATATATTTTAACTTGATACTTTTCAAGTTCATCCATTATCATATACAACTTTCACTTTTGTTTGACGTGACACTTTTAAACCTTCAATAATGAAAAGTTGAAGCATAATAGTAATAGTTAAGGGTAGGCATTTGGTCGGTTCAATTTGATTTGGGCAATTTTCAGTTCGATTTGGAGATTTTGGAACTGAAACTAAACTGAATTTTAATTCAGTTAATTCGGTTCGGTGACTGAAATTGTCGGTTCGATTTGGTTTTTTAATTCGGTTAACTGAATTGTAAAAAACCAATATTATTATATAGATTTTTTCATTTTTCATAACTTTTTTATGTAATTTTTTTCTTTTTCTTTCATATTTTTATTTTCAATTGTAAAAATGCTTATATTTTTGTTGTATGTAAAGTATTTTAAAAATTTTGAAAAAAAAAAAGAATTCAATTCAATTTTTCGGTTTGGAGAAGTGCAACTGAAAATTGAACTGAAAAAAAAAAAAATTTGTTCGATTTGAAATTGAACTGAAAATTTTAACTGAATTAACTAAAATAAAATAAAAATTTTAATTCAATTCAGTTCGAATTTCGATTAACTAAACTATTTGCCTAGCTCTAATAATAGTCACAAAGCCTCTTAAATAATTAGAATTCTAAAACGGGTTCAAATAATTTGGGCCAAGCTCTCTCTGACTATTTCATCCAACAAGTCCAACATTTGGCTTTAAAATAAGTTTGTTGTATTGCCAATAGAATTTACTTTTATTGATGATTTGGGTGGGTGCACTAGCCTAGAGGATAATACTTTGATCGTACTTTCTAGAGAGTTGAGTGGAGCACTTAGTTTGGTCTGTCCTGTGGCTGCGTATACAATCATTCAAAATCAACTTTGATCTAAACTTGTCTAGACATACTGTGATGCCCCCAAGGTAGCTAGAGTCGGGATCCTCGGCCACGCGTTGTTGGACAATACTTTGACAGCGCGATAGGATTATACGATGATTTTTTTTAGTAATTTTTAAAAATATAAAAAATAAATAAATAAATAAATAAAACCATCATGTGATTTTGCCAACTCCACACAGACGCTGTACCCATTCGCGTGAGACGGAGGATCCTCAGGCTCTGGCTATCCGATGGCCCAATGGGCCGAGCAAATTTTGGATGTTGGGGTGGACTGAAAATGCAGAGAACTGGAAATGCAAACAATGTGCGGACCCCAGCCCACTTTGAAGTCTCACTCCTAGGTGTATGTTATCATTTTTTTTATAACAAGGTTGATCATTACTTGTAATTTATAAAATTTGGAATGATGGTAAAACAAATTCGATTAGACTAAACTAAGAAGTGAGAGAAAAAACTGCTGGACCAAAATATTTATGAGAGAAAAAATATTAGGCCAAACATTCAGAGTTGACTGAATTACAATTGGACTAATATATTACCAGTACATAATTTTTTTCCCTTCAGAATTTAGATTGGACTAAATTAAGAGGTGAGAAGAAAAAGTGTTTAAACATATATTGCCAATAAAGATAAATTTTTCCAAAATTTTTTGGTGGGTAACAACCCGCTTGAGCCCGACCATAATTTCACCCTTGCCCAATTTAATCCCACTTTAGGAAGAGTAAAACTATGCTTTCCCCATTTGCATCTTAAATGTGTTTTTTCTAACACATGTGGTAGTGAGTTCACTCAATTTTTATTGGAGGATGTTAAAGTGGTCCCGTTGTTACATATATTGAGAGACAGCACTTCAGTGCTGTTAAAACAGTGTTGTTTGTGCTGTTCTTATCACAAAATGAACAGAAAAATTGCTTTTGCATAAGCAGTTTTTTAAAAACTGTCCAGTTTTATTGTTCATTTGTGAGGAAAACAACACTAACAACACTGTTTTAACATCATTGTAGTGCTGTCCATATATTGAGACCTATAGGCTACATTTGAGATATAAAATTTAAAAAGATAACATTACTACTTTAAAAATAGACAAATAGGTAACTATCGTAATCATGGATCAGTCTCCGTAAAAACAAGTAGTGAAAAATGAGAGTTGGAAAAAACCAGATCAGTCCAAACATGCCCTTATTTTAAAGTCATTAACCAATTGGGTAAATTCAGGCATTGGGTCAATGCTACTGAAACTATTACCAGTCACTGACAGAATCTTTCCCATAGATTAAAAGATCTTCCTTTTCTCAAACACTGCATCCATCCAAAATAGAAGTACCCACACAACCCATGCAAAAGTGTGTGTGTGAGAGAGAGAGAGAGAGAGAGAGAGAGAGATTTGGTCTAAATACATTGCTTGTAGTTTGTGATTACAACAGTCATCCGCTTCCATTAAGGGAAAGTCTTTAAATTAAGGACCATTAATATGGTCACCCCATATTTTTGTTTTGGGTTAGGAGAGACATCCTTTTAGTGCACAATGAGTGAAAGACTGAAAGGGAAGAGATTTTGAATTCAAATACATTATTATTTCATTTTGTGATTACATTAAATCAAATCCTCTTCCATTAAGGGAACGTATCCCAAGACTAGCCACTCATTTTGAGACACCTCAAATTTTCACCTAATTAAGATAGGACACCCCTTACCTAGTGCATAGTATTAGTACCTTTCAAACTATGTACAAGTGCTATGCACAATGATAGCATGTTTCACTTTCAACATGCCAAACAAACAAATAATTGCAAGCTACCATGAGTACTGTTAGCCCAAAGTAATGGCCTTTTAGGACATGAACATGACACATGGTCATGTACAAAATTCTACACTAACATATCATATTAAAGATAATATCAATTTTGTTTGTGATTTATTTTATCTTTCTAGTTCTACCTCTTCTAGGGCTGCAAGAAGAATAAGACTGTAAATTATTAATGAGTGTGTTAAAATCATATACAACAAATTAATATTCTAGAGTCCTAGACAGGTTTGACCAATATATATATACTAGTTTTTAAACCCGTGGTAAATATTTTTTTATTTTTATTTTTATTTTATAGATTTGATGGTTTAAAAAAAAGCAATTATTTTTTGGTTTTATTGGATGTAAATATTTATTTTAGGAATCAAAAAGAGGAAGAAAAAAAATAAAAAAAGTTGGCTTTAGAGAGAATATGCTAAAACAACAATCATAAGCGAACCACGACCCATGTGGCCGAGTGGTAAGCCTTTGGGTGTACTACCCAAAGGTTTAGTGTTCGAATCATGGGTCGGCCACTGAGGATTTACCCAGTTGTTTCTCAGTGCCCCGTGGGATTAGTCGAGGAGCGCGCAAGCTGGCCCAGAACCCAAGGTCACCCAAAAAAAAAAAATCAATCATAAATGCAGGATGAGTACTGTCTTTGCAAAGAAAAACTATAATACCCGATGAATAAAAGTCTCTAGTCTCTCATGATAGTACTCCACGAGCTACAAAATCGTACCACTGGAGAAATAGAGAAAACTGACCCCATGGGTCAAACAATTTAAGATTAACTTGAAAAAATGCAAACGGACTGCCAAAATAAAAAATCAAAAGAAAACAAATTATATCACATATACTAAGATCCCATTAGAGATCCTTACATGTATATATGTTTACATAGATTAGCTCATAGATGCTATACTAGGGTAGAAGATCAATCTTTGCTTGTATCTTCTGTTGTGTTTTTCTCGAGAGAGGAATAGAGAGTTGGAGAGAGAGAATTGAAAAAAGAGATTTGAAGTAGAGAAAGACAAATAGGTTGTGCAAATTATGAGATGTCTATGGTGAAAAATGAGACATGAAATAGAAGAAAGTGTAAGAGATTAATTAATAAGTAAACTATAGAATATTATTTAGTGAATTAATTGTATTTAATGGGGTTTCACATGCATGTGAGAGAAAAAAGTTTGTATTCTTTATTGTGTTGACATGTGGCACCAAAATCTTCCATATTATAATAGTATAATATAGATACTTATTATTCTAGACATGTGTTGTTAAGGGTATCGATTTAGATTTGTCGGATCGACTAATTAAATTTGATGATAAATTTGTTTTTAATCACAAACAAATTTAGATTTGTCGGATATCGATTTGATAGAATGTTTTACTTATTGGGTAATATTTGGGGCACAAACACTATACACAAATACTTACAAACACACTCTATCTCTCTCATGGGTGGCACTGTGGATCCGAATATTAATCTCAATGAACCCCACAATGCCATCCAAAAAAAGAGAGAATGTGTTTGTAAGTATTTATGTAAAGTATTTGTGTCCTAAAGCATTGTTGCTACCTATTTTATACATTTTGTATAAGTCCATTCTATTAATAGTCATAATGAAAATTTTAATATTTGAACTTCAATCAATTTTTTTTTAAGGTTTATCAAGCTCAAAGCTGATTTGGTTATTTATGAACTGTCTGATTTGGGTTTCAATTCCATTCCTAATACATAAATAAAATTTTTTTTCCCAGTCATAGTTTTTTTTAGGAATTTTCCAGTCATAACTTTACAATAAAAATTTGACCAATTGGGAATTTCACTTCATAATTTTTTTTTTTGTTTTCAGGATATATATCAATATCATTGTACTTCAAACAGTATAAATTCATTATCATTATATATAGATATATAATTTTTGCCTTTTAGCTGTGTGTCGACACAAGTAATTGCCAAAAAATCAATTGGATGATGTTTGGACAAGTCACATTTTCCTTGGTTTTAAGGTAAGATGGAGTGTATAGAAAGAATGGACCCCACATCCCCATCATCTTACTCCTGTTTGGACAACCAGATGATTTCCTCGTATGGATCAAGTATTGAGTAAAGCTTCAATCATTAATTATAGGTTACAAAGGTCTCACAAAGAAAGGCATATGGGCTTTTTAGCTATAACATTTTATGCATTGCCATGTGAAAGAAGAAAGTCTAATTACCCTCTCTCTCAAATTTTTATGCCTTATTCATGGTCGCCCACATTCTTAGCCCCAACCCAACCCATCCCAACCCCCTCACTTTTTATATTATTAGTTTGACAAAAGCAAGCATTGTTGTTATAAGAAAATAGATACATAAACAGCAAAAAAAACTACCTTATGACTGGCATTTCCAATTGGAGAAGTGAAGTTGTTTTCTGTGTGTCTAAGGGTCTCTTTGGGAATGTGGTGGTTCACTGATTTTTCAGGATTGCCAAAAGCAACCCCCTCGCTTTTGTCAATTGTGAAAATTCGAAGATTGTCACTGTAGACACCCCAATTTTGACCAAACATCAAATCTAGGGATTGGTTACCTCTCAAGAGACCGATGATGACAGTGGCCGGTGACATTCGAAGATTTTTCAGGAAATTCAAAATCTTCAATTGATTCTTCAAAACAAATTTCAAAATTAAAAATAGAAAATATAAAAGGGAGAAAGAAGAGAGAGAGTTTGGGTATTCGGGAGAAACCCGAACATTGAAGAACACATGAGGAAATCAGTCTGAGAATTTGCTCAATATATATATAAAAGAAGAGTTTTGAAAAGAAATATAAAATAAAAATGATGAAAAAGGAATTTTAAAATAAAGAGGAATTTTCGAAAAGAAAAAGAAGAAAAGAAAAGGAAAAGAGAGGAGGAATAATACATTTAGAGCATATGTTATGGATGTATTCTTAATGGAATATATTACAAATACAAGTATTTTAACATAATTCGTCAATAATTAAGTTTATATTAATATATATGTTGAAAATTAACAAGTAGGGCAAAATTCAGTTAGCCCCGGCACCCGGAAAACCCGGCGGCACTCGCCTGGCACTCAGAGAATGCCGCCTGGCATTCAGCGAATGCCGCCCGGCACTCAGCGAATACCGCCGGGAGCCGTCGAGTGGCGCTGGCTGTAACAGACTGCTTTTCTCACATGTTCTAGAAGAAATCTTTGCACATGGGTCTCCACCCGAATTTACCCATTTATCCTTGAAATGATGGCCTTTATAAACAGATCTTCATCTTCATTTGGAGGGGACTTGAAGCTTTTGAATCATTTGATACATATGCAAGAGATATACTTGAGTTTGGAAAGAGAATTATATAGAGAATTGAGAAGACAAGAGGAATTTCTTGAAGAATTTGAAGAGTTTTGAGAAGAATTTGAAGATCTTGGAAGAACTTCACAAGAAATTGAAGAATTCTTTGAGGTCATAGAGGTAACCTCTTAATCCTTGGTAGAGTTAGGATAATTCAATCACAAGTTCTTAGATCTAGGAACTTTTCACATTTTCAAAACCTCTCTTCTTACCTCATTTCATCACACACCACTTAGAACTTGTGATTGAATCTCATAATATTTCATTGATTTGGATCTAATTGATGCCTTGGGTTTAAGATAAATTCAATTTTGAAGAATTTGTGTTCTTAATCAAAACTTTGATTTCCTTTATTTCTATTTCATTCATAAGGTTCATGAGATCTTCCATATCTCATTGAAACTCTTTGAGTTTTGATTCCTTAGTTTCCTATGATCTTGTGATCCATATGGAGATTAAAATGAATCATGGTCATAATCTACACATAGTTGGTGAGATACTAGTATCAACTCATGACTAGGATCTCTTTACTATGAATCTTATGGAATTCATACTATATTCTTTGGAGATTAGAGTAGATTTGTTTTTTTTAGTCTCCAATGACCATCAAATGGTAGGAGAAATGTTTTAGTTTAAGTCCATCTCTATGGCTTGGACTAATCTCTTCCTTGGGTTTTGAGAAGTTCTTCATACTTCATCTAAAACCTACATATATGTGTGTCTTTATCCTCCAATGACCACCAAGTGGTAGGAGTAATGTTTTGAACTCAAATTTTGGTTCATGAGAGTGAGTTCATTGCTTCGGATTTTGTGAAGTCCATTTCATACTTCATCAAAAATCCATAGGTCTAAAGATGTCCTTAGTCTTCAATGACCATTAAATGGTAGAAGAGATGGTTTAGTTTAAGTCCAACTTCATGATTTAATAGTTGGGGTTAACAAATAAGTTTGAACTAGCAAAATAAAAACAGTGAGTTCATGAACTGTTTTTGATCAAAGATTTTTAGTTCAAAATCTAACCGTTGAAATCAAGTGAAACCAACGGGAAAGTGTCAATAACACATTGTTTTACCACTGTAATTTTTGTTTTGGTAAGATTTTATGCTTAGAATGGTTTGATCATGAATTTTGTGAGACAACCACAATCTGTTCAGAATTTCAGAATAGTTTCAGAACATCAAACCGGTTTTAAAATTAATAGATCAGAGCTCTAACCAAGTTTTCATGACCCCTAATAATTGTTTCTAAGTACCTTGATGTGTTAGGAAGGTTCCCTAAAAAGAATGAAGCAATTCAGATATTTTTGCTATTTTTAAAAAATCATGCAAGATCTCTGGACAGAGAGTTGTAAAATCCTGAGTGAGGTCTAGTATTTTCCATATTCCCGAAGATCTAACCGTTGAAACTTCGATTTTTGTTTTGGGCTAGAAACTAGACTCACAGAGGCATAACATATCTAAAAATCAGTAAGATCCAACCGTTGGAACTATTTTATTTCTATTTTATAAGATCTGGTTTGCTCTCTGTAATTCATAAAAAACTGCTACTGTTTTTGTCTAATCTTATTTATTTCAACTCAAGTGGTCTCTTAATGTCTTAGGACTCAAACTAAGTTTTGAATAATGATAATTTAGATTAAACCCAGAGGCTTAGGGATCCAAATTAGTGAATAAATTCATATCTAATTCCTGTTCATATTCATGCATTCATTGATACATGATAATATTCATAAGTAGGACTTATCTCTTGTCTTAGTTGAATCTAGTTGAACATGACTTAGGATTAATTACTCTTTGATATTATATCTTGTCTAAAGCATGTAGACTAATCATTGTTTTGTAGTGCATTTGAGGTACAATTTCTCATCTCTTCTCTAGTTTATTTACTTCATTGATTTTAATTGATTTTCGACTCCATGTGCGACACCTTAGACTAAGTCTTGCCTTATGTGTATATACGTGTTAGAGACCTTTTCTTAGATTTATTTTGTTCTTGCATGCATTGCACGTTTAATATTCGCGGCCGGATCCCGGGTATGTTTTCTAGTTCTCTATTGCATATCATGTTGCTTGCTACTTGAATTACGTGGCTTATGAATGATATTTTACCGTTAGCAATTTTACGCCATTTCCAACATGCTTGTGTAGTGTATATGTATATATGTATTAATTGAGGGCATGCTTAGATTATTAATTTGATTAAAAAGGATGTTGAGTAGAGGCCTATCGCGAGATAGGATGAAAGGGGGTGTTTTAGTCCGTCGGGCTCCTTCCCCTTTCATTCCATAATCCCCGGACCCAGTTTATCTTTGATTTCGCAAAAGATCAGTTCTCTTTAAAATGGTTTCTTAATTTTCCTTTTAAAAATTAAGTGGCGACTCATTTGTTTTTAGAAATTGATTTTGAAAAGCTGTGGGTAAAAGAAAAAATAACCTGCGATATCCACAGTCACCGACAAATCCTCACCTTCATGGCGTAGTAGGGATGACAACGGGTCGGAGTTGGTACGGAGTTCCCCTATACCAACTCCTACTCCGTTTATTTTCTTCCTACTCCGACTCCGCCCCGTCCCGTTTAAGTAAAATACCAACTCCTATTCCACTCCTACTCCGTTTACTATCGGGTACTCCTATTATACTCCTACTCCATTTGTTAATCACCATTCCAAAATTAAATGTTCTAATTCAAAACCCACTTAATTTTAGCTTGATTTTTTAAAAATCAATCACGCAAATGATTCAAAATTTGTTAATCACAATTCAGAAATTAAAATATTAATACTGAAGAGAAAGAGATGTACATATATGCCCTAATTTGTTGTAAATAACTGTAAGTATGAGAGTAATTTAGTAACTTAATGAATTAATCGGGACGGGGCGGGTTTTAAATGGTAGTATTTCATGGATACCAACTCCGCCCCGACTCCTATAGGGTTTTTATATTTCCATACCAAATCCACTCCTACTCCTATTATAACTCCTCCAAACCCATTCCATTAGGAGCAGGGCGGGGCGGAGGTCCAGCGGGGCGGGGTAAATTGCCATCCCTATGGCGTAGCTTACATTACCCGAATAGTTAGACTCATTTGTTTGACCGGATTGTTGGATTCTGCTGGGAATTTTAAAAATGTGGAACTGCATTCTTTCAAATAAACCCACCCACATGAGCAGTAATTAAATATGCACAATTAAAGAAAAGACACAGATTTCTATGTGATTCGGCCAAACACCTGCCTACGTCCACACTCAAGAGATCCATTCTTTCATTATTGAGTAAAACATGGTACAAGTTTCATGGATTAAATCTCATAACCCAAACACAAGACACTTCTATACTTCTCACTTAAAACTCCAAAGAACCTGACATAATCACTGTAATACATAGAGAAATCATAGAGACAAAGAAATACCCTCTCTACCTCACATCCCTATATCGCTGTGAACACCCTTCACAGAAAATCTCAATGATTAATGTCCCATGCCCCAAAGGGGCACCCTCTCTCGTCACCACTCTCTGGCCAAGTGATTCAAACTCTTTTACAATGTATAACCTCCGTCCCATAATAAGTATCCACTTCCATTTTGCACATTGTTTAAGAAAGTTGTATTACATTAGATTTTTTGGTTAATTAAAGATTCACTTTCCAATACTCTTAGATGTGATGGGTGTTTGACTTTTTGCTTGTTCTGAGACCATAAATAAATGCTACTTTGTCTTTATTATAAGGATAGTTTTGGAAAGTAAGTAAAGCTATATGCCAATTTAGGAAAGTAGACACTTATTGTGGGACATCCAAAAAAGGAAATGTGGACACTTATTATGGGACGGAGGGAGTATAACATATTTATACACATATGTATCACCACCTAGCAAGTCTCAGTTGTGTGAACAAGTGAAGAAGTTCACTTCAATTTGAACACTATTGATTTGTTGGACCAATCAATTCTTGCCAACCACAACATTTAGAAGTTCGAAAGCTACACAATTCAACACTCCCATTTTGTTTCAACTACTAAATGGGTCACGACTTTGTCATGATTATCCATGCAAAATATATGTGATATATATGTATTATCCCAACAATTACCCCCTGTATCACATATGGGAAAATTACTCCGCCACACATCACCAGAAACCCCTAACCGGTGTGCTCGCACCCCCTCAACTGAAGTGGCCACAAATGCCACTGCATTGCATCCGTTTGACAAATCGCAAACACTTCATGGCCATTAGCCATAACCAATACTAGATTGCACATACCTCGAATCCACACGGTCTTGACACCCTTGATTCAAACAATACGACCAATACATGTGCAATTGCCCCGATTTAATTATACGCATTAACTCCACTAGAGAAGAGCCTCGACCTCTCCTTCTCCCAAAGCAGGATTTCTCCTCACCATCGTCTGAACTGTGAACAAACCATTGATGCACTCACTTATATAAGAATTTTTCATCGAGGACTTGTAAGTAAAACTCTACCAACTAGGCAACACAAACCATCCACACTTCTCTCAATCGGCGTATCTAATTTCAGCAACAATATTAGATTCCTCCGCAACTTTGGGATCAAGATCACACCACCCAAATAGCGAACATGCTCCAAAAATATTTGATCAACGTTCCTACGTGCAATATCCTAACAATTACCTCTGTCAGGTGATTGTGCGTGTGTTTGCCTCTGCCTTCTTGGAACCTATCAAATTATTTTCTCTAGAAGCACATACTTACCATACTTGGAATCTAACAATCCAAGAAAATGCCTGTATGAGTGGACAATGAGAACCTTTCTGTCACACCCCAACCCGTCTTATGCGGATTAGGACACATGTAACAATGCTACAAGAGTCTAAGTACATTGAATTGCAAAGAAACATGCAAATTATTAAGAATCGCATGTGTTTAGCAACATTAAACAATTCTATTGTTACAAAATAGCCCCCAAGGGTAAAATGGTAATTAATAAGATATAGCAAATTTTATACCAAAAGATAGGTCTTTGAGTCCCGGTTCCAACGCAAAAAACGGTGCACAAATCCGAGTTTTCTAGAGTGAATTATGTCCGTTTCCGTAAAAGCCGTCAGTGCAGAATTTGAACCAGCGGATCGATCTGCCCAAAACCGGATCGATCCGGATCTAGCAGATTGTCATCTCTGGCTCCTCCAGCAGCTCCGGATCGATCCGCTCAAAGGCCCGGATCGATCCTGTTCCTGAAGAACCCAATTTTTGACAGATTTTCCCTGTTTTGTAAGTTCCAAACTTCACCAATACCAAATCCAACCTCATGGACACATCCAAAACCACCATCAAACCTTAAGAAACCTTCCAAAACATTTCAACACACCCCCAAACATAAATTTAAGCTCCTTTAACATTTTAAAAGAACATGGTGTTAACTTCAATTGAATTAAAACAAATTCCCTTCAAACCAAATCCCTTTACACGAACTTGCTAGTAACGGATTCAAGGCCAAATCAATACTTTTCCAAACTTTGCAAAAACATAACAATAATCTATACAAGTTTTCTCTCTCACTCAAAACATATGTTTACAACTTTAAGTGAGTTCAATAAGTAATCAAAACCAAGATAACTCCATGAACCACCATTTACATAACTCCTCCGGAAAAATAATTACAAACCATTCAAAACGTTTGGTTATAAAAGAACCTAACTAAAGAAGTTGCGACACTTACCCAGGCTCGCCGGAAAGGTCCAACACCACAACTTATCCATGCACATGGTTACAACCCAAGGAAATGCATGGAATTCACAAGGTTTACTACAACCCAAGAAAAACATTAAACTTACAAATTCAACCTTCAAATCCTTCAACTTCTTACCCAAACTAACTACTAACATAGAGAATTGCATAAGTTCCTTCATATTGACATTAAACTCATGAGTCAAGGTTTTAATTCACAAGTTAGGGATACTAACCCACAAGTTATACTATATTACAAGTTTAAAACATATTTACAAGTTCTAATTCTCTCCCCCATTCCCGAGCGCGTCACCTTCTCTCTGGGTATTGCTCCGTACCTGCGGTGGTTATTCAATAACCACAACAGAAAACATATTTTTCGTTTAAGCTTTCGCTTAGTGAGAGAACTAATCATGCTATTGGGATGCTTATTATGCAAATGCAACAATCAATATAAACAACAACAAAATTGATCTCCGGGAAGTCAAGTCATTCCAGCCACCACCCCCGGGTCCTTTTCACCCCGGATCTTTCTCACTTTTGGCGCATATAGCGCAACACACACTCTCTTGTGACCCCGAAGGCGTCACCGACATATCATTGTGGTCTTCACCACGCCCCACTCATTGAGGACTTCTTGTCCCTTACATATGGGACCTATAAATGGTGACCACTACTTGACTTTCCTTTGATCCACATAAGCATTTAAACAACTTAGCACATAAGCATAACAAATTCACATACTTGACATGCTTTTTACCCAGATTCATCAAAATACATATACAAAAGCAAGAATTTAGCAACTACTAGCAACAATTTCCATATGAACATAACTAAACATCCAATTTTGAGATTAGAACACTTACCTCTTCGATTTACTAGAAAATTAAGCTTAGAAATCCCAATTCCTTCCAAGTTTTAGCTTAATTCGTAACCGGTGATAATCCTACATAAGTTTGGTACCAAAAACAACGTCTATCAAGGACGGTTTCCATAAAAACGTTTCCGAAAATGAAAATAAAGAACGTGCATGTGATCCTCTTACCTCCACGAGTCCAAAAGTGGTCTCGGATTGTAAATCCGACGCCGGACGACGAAGGAACGACGTCAAACGTCATCGGAGAAACCCCGTCATCTTCGTTCTTTCTTCTTCCTCTCTCTCTCTACGTGTTCTTCTAGCTTGCATTTGTTGTCAATGACTCTTATGAGTCATCAAATGCCTTTACAAGAGATCAACATATCTTCTTTTTTTTCATATTTCCATTTACACCCCAAAACCTTTCTAATGGTTTATTATGACGCCCCCAAAGTAATTATGTTAATTAACCCCACATTTTCTAAATGGATTTAATCTATATCACGCGTGGGTCCCAAATGTGGTCCCACATATATCATGAGGTTGCTATTGAACCTATCAATTATGAAACACATTCAAATATGCCCTCACATGGGTACCCAAATTGGTCCCCTTTACCTATCATAAGACATAAAAATATCTTTAAGCATTTAAACAATTAGTCATTTAAACATATAATGACATCTATATGCAATTCACATCATTTAGACCTTCGTCAGGTCCCACTTTTATACCAGTCCTTCTTATCACAGGACTTTCATCTGTGTTCGCATTTGAACACCTTTCTACCTGTGGGTTCATAACCCCACCTTTAATCATTTTATGCATTAATTATCATTAATAAACACATACTAATATCACACTAATCTTCTTTTCCGGGTACGGGTGTTACATTTCTCCCTCCCTTTTAAGAAGTTTGTCCCCAAACTTTTCCCATCTTATAGTATCAAAGAAGTATACACATTTTTTTTTTCCGAATTTCCAACAGTCCACAATATATCTAATTCAACCCGACGATTAACATCATAACACAAAGGCTTGAAATACATCACACTCCTTTGGTTGTTTCTGACTGCAACCTTAATCACAAGTTACCAGTTACCAGTTCACATTCCTTTTTGACTTGGATTTGCAATGCTTTTCAATTCTTCAATTTACATTACTTACCAAACCATTTCTTTTCTCATAATAGAAACCCTTCTTCAATTATTCTGGGAATAGAACCCAATTACCTGTGATGCATTTTGTTTTTTCTTCCCTCAAGCATCGGCTTACGGTAGATCGTTCTACTACAATTCTGTTTCATTATTATTGCTTCTCATAAAGTTTCAGAATTTAAATACCTGCAATTTGTCATTCTAGAATGGTAGATATCAATGCCCACATAATCTCATAACTTCCTTTCACATATAATTCGATTACCCTTGTAAATCGGCAACTTTAACCAATAACCATTAACTGTCTCGGTCAATCTGTTCACAATCATTTATATATCAACATCTAAATCACACCAACTTGACAATCCCACAATGAATCTCATCACGACACATGCCCTTTTTCATTGATCATCAATATCATCTGCACTAACCCCGCGAACCTTCGGTATCTTCGCCTTATTTTCTCATTATACAACATGTCACATAAAGTGCTTTACAATTCTTATCTAAACCAATCGTCACAGTATTTCAGCTTTTAATAATACTCAGATTCTGAGTCAATCTTCAAGAAAATTTGTACCACTTTTGAATTGATTATCAAGTCATCACATACCATAAATGCAACCAGTACCATTCTATACCCATTCATTAGTGACTCATTTCCAAAATCTCATTACAATTTCTGAATTTCCTTCTTGAGCTATTTTCATTCGGAATATATATATATTTAACTTCTAGATTTCAACACTTCTTTCTGCAGAGTAGAGTTTGATCATTTCTTTCTCAACAACTTATTATATCTCTCTTTTGCAGAACAATAAACAATACATACCCTTAAGTCCGCTTCTTATAATCTGACACAATATTGTCGATTGCACCCAAATTACGGTCGCCTTTTCTTCCCTAATTTCTAGAGTAATTTCAGCTTCTAACAATTTCAATCGTCCCAATTATTCTCGAGCAGTCAATTTACACACTATCTTTCTCTCATCAGTCCCTGACTAGTAGCATTAACAACCACTTAACTTTACTTGTCCAGTGCTAGGTTTTTCATATCGTTGCTTACCACGAATTCCAGCTATTTCCTTTACCATGTACTCGATTTCCACTATATAAGTCATATTTTGAAACCCAGTGATGTTGTCAATATCAAGATATAAAAAGTGTTCTTTACTTTTCAAAAGATTTGTAGTGTGAAAGCAAAGGTCGAACCCACAGGGATTGGTTAACTACAGCGACTTAATTTTAAAACCTAACTTTAGTTAATTATGAAAACAGATTTTGATTTGATTTTAATTAAACTAATAACAATAAAACTAAATCTAAACTATGAAAGCAATTAAAAGTGTTTTAAATAAGGGTTCTTTAGATTTCAGTCCTTTATTGTAGTATTTTTTAAAAATTGATCCATTCTATAAGTCAACTTAGAAATTAGTCCCTCACCTGTTTCATGACTAAAATACCCTCACTCCCACAAATCAGGGTTTTTAAATACCCACTCCCACAAATCAGGGGTTTTAAATGCAAAACCCATATAACTATATATAATTAGGATTTTGAAATTCAAAATCCACAAAATACATACATATATATATATCTTATAAAAATTTAGAAATTGACCAAACCAGTGAGAGAGATAAATAAATAATTAAATTTCTCACTAACCATAAATGAGAAATTATATATATTATGGTGAGAAATTCTCACCAAATCACGAAGAGAAAAATATGGGTTTGAAGGAAAAATTTGTCAAAAAAAAAAAATCATTTCTCACTGATCATAAATGAGAAATTACAGTATATGTTATGGTGAGAAATTCTCACCAAATCAAGGAGAGAGAAATATGGTTTTGATGAGAAAATTTCTCACGAAAAAAAAAGAAAAGAAAATCTCACTGACCATCGCTGGGTTTGAAGGGAAAATTTCTCACCAAAAAAAAAAAAAAATCATTACTCACTAATCATAAAGGAGAAATTACACCATATGTTATGGTGAGAAA
The DNA here is from genome assembly GCA_033977485.1 of Hydrangea macrophylla. Classification (NCBI taxonomy): domain Eukaryota; kingdom Viridiplantae; phylum Streptophyta; class Magnoliopsida; order Cornales; family Hydrangeaceae; genus Hydrangea; species Hydrangea macrophylla. Next base: position 82,757,393 of record CM066986.1, on the reverse strand, counting down.
TTCTCACCAAATCAATAAGAGAGAAATATGGATTTGATGAGAAAATTTCTCACAAAAAAAAAAAAAAAAAACTCACTAACCATTGCTGGAAGAGGTGACCCACATATCCTAATCTCTATCTCTAAAACTGGGGTTGGTTTTTCTCTATCTCTAAAACTGTTGAAGGTGGGATGAGAGGAGATATATATATATATATATATAGATACATATAAACAGATAAAGGAGAGGAGAGATAGAGATCGTGAGATGAGAGAGAGAGATTCAAAACAGTCATTACATCTCCTAATCTCTTTTACATGGAGGAAACCCATGTGGACACAGATTTGAAAAGGAGAGAAGATATATATATATATATATATAGATACATATAAACAGATAAAGGAGTGGAGAGAGAAATAGAAACCTACCATTCTGGAGAGAGATTAATATAGAGAGAGATGACCCATTTAATGGGTAGTAAATGAGAGAGAGAGAGAGATTGTGAGATGAGAGAGAGAGAGAGAGAGAGATAAAATTGCATTTAATTATTACTCTCATAAATTTAAAATTCCTAATTTAAAATTGATGATGATATATATATATAATGATGAGGATAATTTTGTCCATAAAAAATACACAGATTTGGGGCAAAGGACTAATTTCTAAATTAAGTATTAAATGAGGTATCTATTTATATACATCCAATATCAAGGGTACCAAATCTACAATAAATGCATATTGAAGGTCCAAAACTAATATTTCTATTTAAATAATGTTTACGGGAACCTAGGATTGCAAATCCACCACTAGCTTCATAATAGGAATATTTATGAATTACTTTAGCTTATTACGTTGGATGATAATGGGGAATTGTAGCTACAAGCCCAATTCCTCCGACAAGAAGATAATCATGGTTCAAGCACCAACATAATCCATCTTCGGTTAGCACGAATTATCCCACACTAAACTAGGGTTGTGTTATAATCCGTCTAATCTAGGCATGGACTATTCGGATACTTGATAGCACAATTCAATAAAGCACCATCACATGTAAATAATCTAAACAAGCACAGCGAGCATAGATCATTGAGCACATCACAGTCAAAATAGATCTAAGACAAGAATAAATTCTGAAAGTAATGATTTAATCACTAGAAGTACGATTTATTTATAAAAATCCTCTAAACATGTGACTGTCATCCATACATAATAAACCTAAAATAAAAACGTAAATAAAACCCTATTACTCGTCTAGGGCTTCATTGAAACCCTAGATCTTTGATCTAGCCGTCCATGGAAGTGATGGATGGCAAGTAGTTGATGGAAGAGGCCATGGAAACCCTTGGTCTTCTTCTTCTTCTCCTTGCTGCCCTCCCTTCAATGGCTGGAAGTATGGTTGTAGAATGTGTGTATAATAATTGCCAACCCTTTTATTGAAGTAATTTAGGATATATATAGAGTTTACACAAGCTTTTGAAGCCTTCCTAACCCGAAACGGACTGAAACTGATGTAATTTACAGTCTAGACGTCATTCAGCAGTTTCGTTTGCACAGGAGTCTTCAGTATACTGAAATACGCAACTTTGATTTCTGTACGGATCGCGCGAGCGATTTTGGGTTTCTCGCGCGAGCGATTCTCGGTTTCTCGCGCGCGACTTGGCTTTTTCAGCTTCTTTCTTTATGCTTTTTCATCCTGTTTAGCCTGGTTTAGGTAATTTCTTCCAAATTCTGTCAAAAACTAGAAAACGAAGTAAAAATATACAAAAACAGGATAAAAAGGAACTAACAGATGCTCGTTAAGGCGTATAAATAGGATTTGTTCTCTCCCGATCACCCAGCAACTCCCATAAACTTCATACTCGTAGAAATATCATTGCCTATTTCAAACCTTACATCAAATAGCATATTCATCAAGTTTCAATTTCAGTCTTATGTGCAGCACAAGCAATTATTTTATCACTATATAACCTAATCTCTAACATAGAACTTCATTATAGTTAATAAATCTCTCAATGCCAATCAAACTAGTTAAGGTCATTGTCCTCACAAATTAATTCTTTATTTCTCAAAAACATTTACACGTACCTCGAATCAATAGCAAACACATTCCACGATTATGAATATTATCAACCTCTCGTCTTCTACCATTTCATTTCTTTTTCACAAAGTTTTAACCATTAAAAACATCAGAAATCTCGCTACCGCACTTTATCGGAATATAACCTAATCTTTAGCATAAGTTTTCACCTCTAACAAAATCCCCTGATATCAAATAGAGCAGTCGATATGTATCACCATCACAAGTTCATCTCAATACTTCTCAAATATTCAATTCATAACATCAATAGTCAATAAAGGTGCTCAAGTTACCTTAAATATTATTGCAATCATCGTCTGCTTTGGTTTTTCACCAAAATCCTATAATTTCCATAATCTTAATCTTTCATTAACTATTCTCAGATCTTGTCTAAGAAGTACTAATACTTCTATGATGAGTCAACAATTTATTCATTCGCTATTTTACACCTATTCTCAACTATAGCTTCATTTAATCCCAATTCTCAATACCCAATCTAGTTGTTTCGTTTGTCTTTTTCATAGTAATGCCAATAACCCCTTCAATTCTCTACCCAAAACATTGTTCAAGCCCTTTTGTAGTTCAGTTATCCTCTATCAAGCAAGTTATTCAATAAGTCTTCTCATCATACACTCAAAATTTCATTCACTATCAAAATATTCTCAAACTCAATTCAATTTCTACTCTTACTCTAATAAATACAAATTTGTTTGGCAATTTTTTTCCACTATACGATAAACTTTGATGATAGCACAATGCGAAATAATCTCATTATATCAATTTCTTAGAAAATAGAAGTTTGTTCGGTTCGACACTTACCTCTTACACATTATACCATATTTACCTGATTGGAAATAATGTTATACCCAGTGCTTTCTCAAACGTTGAGTAGTTATCAACACATGCCCACGGCTAACAATATTATATTACCCTTACACTATAATTTCTTGATGCACATGACTCACTAGTAGAAACTTCTAACAATTTCTCCTCAATTAGCCGACAAATTCTAATGGTTTTCACAATGTCAATTGACAACATTATCATATTGACTATCTTGAAAATAAAACTCCATTTGACTCGGTACCCAATCATTAAACAATCAACTCTACAATTCTTGATTTATGACCCATCCATACCCAGCTGTGCATTCAAAGAATATCACTATAGTCACTGCTAATGGTCTTATATTACCCTTATATCATTTACCCCTGGTATACCAGAACCAATCACGAATACCTCTGATTAAAATATCACTTGTTAAACCAGCCTCCCAAATTTCCAATAATACGCTTAATCATTCAACAATCGTTACAATGTAACCAGTACATAGTTCTTTCGAAAGCAGAAATGCTTGCATTGATTGATAAATAAATAACCCCACACATTACCTGATATTCTTGGTGACTCAAAGATAAGTTTTGAACTTGTACATTCTCGTGCTTCTCTCCCCATTGTGGGTGAATGAGTTTCGAGGTAGTCTTAGATGTCAAAAAGCTTGGGCCCTCAAAATAGTCATATACCCAGTAGTCTCGTTGACCACATTCATAGAAATTACCCTGAACCGTGTACCCCTATTTAGATAATTCTTCATAAAGTGCCTGAGTTGTCTACAAGCATAACAAATCGAGTAGCATACCCCAGTGTTGCTTTTCACACATTACACAACGCGGATCCTTCACCTTTAGAACACCACTTACCGATGAACTTCCCACATTTTTTTTAAAGCCCACCTTGACTTCTGTTTAACCTTTCTCCAATCTGTTACCCTCATGTCATTGTCGAGACTTCTTTAACAACTTTTTCTATAATTGGTGGTTCCGTTCTTACCTCTGAATTCGGAGTTTCCTGTGCTTTTTCCTACTACCCTTACTATTATCTACACAACTCTTTTTACCCGTTTTACTCTTGATTGTGATATCGGTCTTTTCTCGGATTTCATTACTACTAAACAATTAAGTCTGGGTTCCTCATAATCATTTACAGGCGTGTTAACATAAAGAACACACTATGCATTCTAAACAACCTTTAAGTATGATAAATAAACATGTATGCATGATTTACACATCTTTTAATCATTTATTTTATTACGCGCTGTAATCGTCACTCGTCCCCAAAGGCTCTAACCTATTGCTTTGATACCAAAAATTGTCACACCCCAACCCATCTTATGCGGATTAGGACACATGTAACAATGCTACAAGAGTCTAAGTACATTAACTTGCAAAGAAATATGCAAATTGTTAAGAATCGCATGTGTTTAGCAACATTAAACAATTCTATTGTTACAAAATATCCCCCAAGGGTAAAATGGTAATTAATAAGATATAGAAAATTTTATACCAAAATATAGGTCTTTGAATCCCGGTTCCAACGCAAAAAACGGCGCACAAATCCGAATTATCTAGAGTGAGTTATGTCCGTTTCCGTAAAAGCCGTCAGTGCTAAATTTGAACCAGCGGATCGATCCGCCCAAAACCGGATCGATCCGGATCTAGCAGATTGTCATCTCTGGCTCCTCCATAAGCTCCGGATCGATCCACTCAAGGCCCGAATCGATCCGGTTCCTGCAAAACCCAATTTTTGACAGATTTTCCCTATTTTGTAAGTTCCAAACTTCACCAATACCAAATCCAACCTCATGGACACATCCAAAACCACCATCAAACCTTAAGAAACCTTCCAAAACATTTCAACACACCCCCAAACATGAATTTAAGCTCCTTTAACATTTTAAAAGAACATGGTGATAACTTCAATTGAATTAAAAAAAATTCCCTTCAAACCAAATCCCTTTACACGAACTTGCTAGTAATGGATTCAAGGCCAAATCAATACTTTTCCAAACTTTGCAAAAACATAACAATAATCTATACAAGTTTTCTCTCTCACTCAAAACATATGTTTACAACTTCAAGTGAGTTCAATAAGTAATCAAAACCAAGATTACTCCATGAACCACCATTTACATAACTCCTCCGAAAAAATAATTACAAACCATTCAAAACGTTTGGTTATAAAAGAACCTAACTAAAGAAGTTGCGACACTTACCCAGGCTCGCCGGAAAGGTCCAACACCACAACTTATCCATGCACATGGTTACAACCCAAGGAAAAGTATGGAATTCACAAAGTTTACTACAACCCAAGAAAAACATTAAACTTACAAAGTCAACCTTCAAATCCTTCAACTTCTTACCCAAACTAACTACTAACATAGAGAATTGTATATGTTCCTTCATGTTGACATTAAACTCATGAGTCAAGGTTTTAATTCACAAGTTAGGGATACCAACCCACAAGTTATACTATATTACAAGTTTAAAACATATTTACAAGTTCTAATTCTCTCCCTCATTCCCGAGCGCGTCACCTTCTCTCCGAGTAATGCTCCGTACTTGTGGTGGTTATTCAATAACCACAATAGAAAACATATTTTTTGTTTAAGCTTTCGCTTAGTGAGAGAACTAATCATGCTATTGGGATGCTTATTATGCAAATGCAACAATCAATATAAACAACAACAAAATTGATCTTCGGGAAGTCAAGTCATTCCAGCCACTACCCCCAGGTCCTTCTCACCTCGGATCTTTCTCACTTTTGGCGCATATAGCGCAACACACACTCTCTTGTGACCCCAAAGGCGTCACCGACATATCATTGTGGTCGTCACCACGCCCCACTCATTGAGGGCTTCTTGTCCCTTACATATGGGACCTGTAAATGGTGACCACTACTTGACTTCCCTTTGATCCACATAAGCATTTAAACAACTTAGCACATAAGCATAACAAATTCACATACTTGACATGCTTTTTACCCAGATTTATCAAAATATATATACATAAGCAAGAATTTAGCAACTACTAGCAACAATTACCATATGAACATAACTAAACATCCAATTTTGAGATTAGAACACTCACCTCTTCGATTTACTAGCGAATTAAGCTTAGAAATCCCAATTCTTTCCAAGTTTTAGTTTAATTCGTAACCGGTGATAATCCTACATAATTTTGGTACCAAAAACAACGTCTATCAAGGACGGTTTCCATAAAAATATTGCCGAAAATGAAAATAAAGAACGTGCATGTGATCCTCTTACCTCCACGAGTCCAAAAGTGGTCTCGGATTGTAAATCTGACGCCGGACGGCGAAGGAACGACGTCAAACGTCATCGGAGAAACCCCGTCGTCTTCGTTCTTTCTTCTTCCTCTCTCTTTCTCTCTACGTGTTCTTCTAGCTTGCATTTGTTGTCAATGACTCTTATGAGTCATCAAATGCCTTTACAAGAGGTAAGCATATCTTTTTTTTCATATTTCCATTTACACCCCCAAACCTTTCTAATGGTTTATTATGACGCCCCCAAAGTAATTATGTTAATTAACCCCATATTTTCTAAATGGATTTAATCTATATCACGCGTGGGTCCCAAATGTGGTCCCACATATATCATGAGGTTGCTATTGAACCTATCAATTATGAAACACATTCAATTATGCCCTCACATGGGTACCCAAATTGGTCCCCTTTACCTATCATAAGACATAAAAATATCTTTAAGCATTTAAACAATTAGTCATTTAAACATATAATGACATCTATATGCAATTCACATCATTTAGACCTTCGTCAGGTCCCACTTTCATACTAGTCCTTTTTATCACAGGACTTTCATCTGTGTCCGCATTCTACCTATGGGTTCATAACCCCACCTTTAATCATTTTATGCATTAATTATCATTAATAAACACATACTAATATCACACTAATCTTCTTTTCCGGGTACGGGTGTTACACTTTCCATCATACGCAACCTGCTATAATCACAGATTTTTCGGTCCTAGATCCCAACCTGCTGCTATATATATATAGGATCCATCACCAAGAAAAAATAAACTCTAATCCGTGCAGGATTTCATAAATCTGCACCAACAGATGAATATGCTGTTAGGTTTGTGCCCACAAACCATTACTTTATGTATGAGACATTGATATTTTTAATATATGGATATCAGCTTTACATTCCATTGTGTATGTATGTCTTTCATGAGATAATTGTTTAATCCTTTAGTATCATAGTAAGTAATTTGTGTGTGTATAAGATACATACAAATGAGATACAAATTACTATTATTTGATACTTAGAACTTATCACAGTCGATGATGAGACTGGATATCTCATCAGATTTACATTGTAGCATGATTAACTACCATTGGATGGAGTGATGAATCTCAATCACTAGAGTTTAGCTCTTAGTTAATATGCTAGTGCTTATAGTGCATTGACGGACCTGAGCTTTCCTATTGACACTCAAGACTGTCAATAGTCGATAGGAACTCACATCTTGTATAAGGTACGTGTTCTCAATCTTGAGACGATTATGGACACAAATTGTGGATATGGATGCTTTGACTTACCAATCAGTGATGTCTATAAAAGATCAACACCTGGGTATTTTGGGTATGTCATGTTCATAGGGTTGTGAACATATATTGTAAAGATATAATCTACCCTCTGATGAAGAGTAAGCATTCCCTTGAGAATGTCATCAAGTTGATTACTGAGAACTGCAGTCTTGTTGATAAGTAGTTATCAACATGTTTAGTAATCATGAGAGGTGAATGAGACTCAAGGAATACAAGAAGTAATCATGATTCAGGTTGACAGTAACAGTTATACGACTACCTGAATATGATTACGAATGCTAAAGGTAGAGGGACATTAGTACACCATACAAGTCTAGTTATCGCTTCAGATATGTTCTTTTGCGTTGGAGTTCAGTTATTGTTTTATAGTGGAGTAAACGTTAATTGATCAGTTGGTTAGTTTGCTAATCAAAGAGTTTGGTCATGGGAATTAACAACTGGTCTGAGCCAACAATATAGAGCCTAGGAGGTCCCACTCTTAGCTCTGCTAGGATGCTTGGAAAGGCACATGAGGATCCTGTCAAGATTGTTTCAACCAATCCAAGTAGTCTCAATCGATTGAAGTCTAGACAGGTTCGATCGCTCGAAGATGGTTCGATCGATCGAAGCCACTTCGATCGCTTGAACGTTAGGCCGGTTCTGGAAATCTATAAATAGGGCAGTTGCATCCAGAAAAGAGAGTTCGTCATTTTAATTCACCAGAAGCTGCAGAAACTATTTTAAGAGCTTCCAAACCTTCTCTTTCCTCTCCATTAGAGATCCCACCATCTCTAGTCTCTCCGGAAGCATTCATAGGAGACATAAGGGTGAAGACTACCTAGTGGAGGCTGTTGCATCACCAAGGAAGAAGAATATCAGAATTGGGCTCAAGACCTAAGGTATAATTCTTGTCCCCTCTTGTTAGTACGCATCGATTGAATTGACGAGTAGTAGATCTTGGGCTACTCATAATTTTGAAAACTTAAATTTTCCGCTGCGCGTTTAAAATAATTTTAAACCTACTTTTCCTTCATATGCAGCACCCAAAAATCTTAGGAACCATCTCTGACCCAAATTCCAAGCAACATAGCTTATCCCCATAAGCTACTTGAAATTCCAATCAATCATGATATATGTTTTGCTACACCATGTCACATGGAATAATTTACCATGATAAACTTCAAAAAAACAAATCTGAAGCCTATCATTTATGGGACCACGCCCATGACCATCGTCACCATGTTACTAACATGTTTACCTGTTCCTTTTTTTTTTCCTTCATCCTGTGTTATCTTTTAATCACCGTGCTGCTAATCTCCACTGTTACCGTACGCCTCTGCCACCATGATCTGACTACTATAGATTTGATACCAATTGTTGGGAATTTTAAAACGCGGAACTAAATTCTCCCAAATAAACACACCCATATGACTAGTAATTAAACATACACAATTAAAGAAAAGACACACAGATTTCTACGTGGTTCGGCTAAACACTTGCCTATGTCCACACTCGAGAGATCCATTCTTTCACTATTGAGTAAAACATGGTACAAGTTATATAGATTAAATCTCATAACCCAAATACAAGACACTTGTACACTCCTCACTCAAAACCCCAAAGAACCTGACATAATCACTATAATACATAGAGAAATCATAGAGACAAAGAAATACCCTCTCTACCTCACATCCCTAAAATGCTATTAACACCCCTCATAGAAAACCTCAATGATTAATGTCCCATGCCTCAAAGGGGCGCCCTCTTTCGTCACCACTCTCTGGCCGAGTGATTCAAAACTCTTCTACAATGTATGACATATTTATACACATATGTATCACCACCTAGCAAGTCTTAGCCGTGTGAACAAGTGAAGAAGCCCACTTCAATTTGAACACTATTGATTTGTTGGACCAATCAATTCTTTCCAACCACAACTTCTAGAAGTTCGAAGACTACACAATTCAACACTCTTATTTTGTTTCAATTACTAAATGGGTGACGACTTTGTCATGATTATCATGCAAAATATATGTGATATATATGTATTATTCCAACAGGTTCAAGGTCGCCATGGAAGAAGAATCAGAAAATAAACATAAGATCTGTAAGGTTTTGAGGCGCGTTGATTGCGCTGTCTTTAAAGAGTTATTTGCCCCCACTCATAAAGAGTTTGCTACAGGGTTCCTAGTAAATCCCCTCCATGATACAACAAACCCTGAAAAATCTACCAGATAGCAATTCTAAAGATTTTTCAGGAAAGCTTCTAGGAAATTAGTTTTTAACTGACACATGAATGTCATGAAATGATATGGGAGAATGTGTACTTAGTATTTTTCACATACCTAAAATGAATAACCAACTTGTCTTATATAGACCTCTTGGTGTCTCATCTAAATGGCACCCTTTGATTAAGTCAGTTCATTAAGCATCTTTTCATAATAGGTATCATAGACACCTTTAAAGGGTAGTGATCTTTAATCCAAAAAGCACCCCTTGAATGGTATCTTTCACATTTATCTATTATTCTCTTTATATATATTTTAATATTACAAACTATATTAATATATGTTAAAATATACAACAATAAGGTTTTGGGATAGAATAAGAGTTATCCTATCTCGTGTTTGAGATGCACTATATATTCAAAGGATTAAAAAGTCCCATTCTCTCTTTTTTTATCCCAAACTACATGGGTTTGGTATAAGGGTGGATAAGGAGAGTGGTATAAGTAATTGGATAAACTAAACTCAAAAAACTCGACCAGTCATCACCATTCAAACTAATCACGGAGAATTAACAAAGTTCATCTTTTGGATAATTTTCATGTATGTAAAATAATAAACCCACCATACTAATTATTATCTGAAACTTTTATTCAAGAATTATCGAACACAAGATTAGGATATGATAGCTTATTTGGTAGCATGAATTCAGGATATTCTAAACACATGTCATGATGTAGAGTTGTCCCACATGATAACTATCATATCTAATCAAGGCTTATCCTATTCTATCTCGCAGTTTTATCTGGCATGCCAAACATGGCCTTAAGGAAATTCTCATTGGAGAGCCAATCTTCCAACAGGGTTTCCAAACAATGCCTAATTGACCTCTTCATTGAAAAATAATGGCTGTTTAATTAATTGCAATTTTTTCTTGGCATTGTAATTAAGGAAAATATAGAAAAAAAAAATCCGCGACAAGTTGCTCGATTAGACAATGGGGAGAGGTTAGGATTGCGAAATTTCAAGACGATTGATTACAATTTCTTGTTAATCTAATAGAGAAGTTGACTAGCAAGTAACTTTAATGGTTTGTGTGCATGAAAATCTAATCTAAATACAGTAAATATGTGTAATTTGTACTTTACTAAGTACATCGAACATATTATTATTATTATATTTTTTAAACGAAAGGAGAAAGATTTTAATCAACAATACTAATTCAGGAGTCAAACCAGAACGTATATCAAAACTAACTGGGTGTAGGATCGAATAGGGGAAATTTTGTTCCCAGTCAATACAATGATTCAAATGGACAGCAAAATTTAGCAACATTATGGGCTAAAGCATTCACATCGGACATTTTAGTAACATGATACATATACACACCAAATGACCCACAAGCCCTTCTAAGCAAAAAAAAAAAAAAAAATTTCCATGGGTCCCACACTAAACTAACACTAAATCCCTAATTCCCTCCCAATCCTTGCACACCCCATTCCGATTCCAGAGCCGGAGCCGGAGCTGGAGACATCCCTCCTTGTTCTTCCAGTAAGTTCTCTTTCTCTCTCTCTCTCTCTCTCTCTCTTCGTCGGTGCCAGAATCAGGGTCTTGTACAAACTTCTCTCTCTCTCTCTCTCTCTCTCTCTCTCTCTGATTGTTGATAATTTGAAGGACAACAATTTTTTTCTCTTATTCATGATTTTGCTCTTATTCATTGTACAAGGGTTGGGAAGAAGAATAAAAAAATGGCCATCCTTGCAAAGAACAAGGATGACCCATTTTTGCTATGCATATAGTAGGATCGATTAGATACTTCCTTGTCTTTTTACTTATCAGAATTCTCACTGATTTAAAGAAAAGTACAAATTTGTTATATCAGATCCAACCAATCATCCTCCACATTAGCCAAATTATTTGGATCTAGTACTATGGTTGAAACATCCTTCTTCTTCTTGTTCAAATTCTTCCTCTTGTTCATTTAGATGATGAAGAAGGAAAAGCATTAGAAAATATTTATGGAATTAGTTATAAGTAGAGAAAATATTTTGGATACTATGATGACCCATTTTTGCTATGAATATATACATTCTGGATATCTTGTAATGACATTTTTTCATTTGAGTAATAAATTTGACTGAGGCTAGGCTCTCATTCTACAAAATAATTGTGTGGTCTCACAGAATTGAAAAAAAACAATCAGTTTCATAATCTAGCATTTCTAATTCATGCATCATTTATGTATGCTATGTTAGCGAAAAAAAGTTTCAAATTGGACGGCTAAGCATCATTTAGTTGGAGTTCACGATAGAAAGATTGATGGGTCAAGAGGCCAAAAAGTCAGGTTATAAAATAGCAAGAAAAAAACAGAGGTGAAAAATTAAATAACTTTTCTATAAGTTGCAAAATAACTTCAAACTTTGTATTCATAGCAATGAACAGGTTGTAAAATAGCAAGAAAAAAACAGAGGTGAAAAAACATATGATTTTAGGACCAAGGAACCAATGTCAAGACTGAAATACTGAAAGGGAAAAAAAAAGTGGCATTCATGAACATTTTCATTCTTTCTAAGGAAAAAGAAAAAAAATGGCATAAAAAAAGATTCCTTACTCCAGTTTGATGTTTTAGGGGAAAAACGCACTCCTATTTTTGTCCCACATGATGTTTATAGACATTTGAGTAGTCATGGAAGAGAGAGAGAGAGAGAGAGAGAGAGAGAGAGAGAGAGAGAGAGAGAGACTTACTGGAAGGACGGCTGGATGGCTCCGGCAACGGGTTCGAAGTTAGGGTCCACGAGGGGGCACTTGGGTGTGATTGATTTGGGGGGAAATGTCATGGAATTAGGGTTGTTTGTGTGAAAGAGTATGGGTCCCATAGTAAGTTTTTACTTTTTGCTTAGAAGGGCTTGTGGGTCATTTAGTGGGTTATTTGGTGCGTATATGTATAATTGTTGTTTTAGTAATATGGAGTTACTATTTATAAATTAATCGCCAATTGCCAAACAAATCTTGATTGCAGAATTCTAGCTCAGATTTACGGTTTTTTTTAAATGCGCAGTGTTATTTGACAAAGAGTCTATTTAATCACACACTGACTTTTCAATAACAAAAGCATCTACCAAGCACAATTTTTTTTAAGGGGTAAATATCACTACTTTCCATGAGGTTTGATCTTAATATATAGACCTCCCAGCCCTCATGTTTCAGAAATCTCAATTACTTCCCTTATTTTTGAATTTTAGTATAGATTCCCCCTCCCCTCTTTTTAACAAATCGGTAGAAAATTTAAGAGAATCTAATCTAAAATTCTAAATAAGATAAAAATGAGGGGAGGTTTGTGTATTAAAGCCAAAACTCAGAGAAGGCATTCTCTTAAATTTTCTAACAATTTGTTAAAAGGAGGGGGGGAATCTATACTAAAATTAAAAAATAAGGGAGGTAAGTGAGAGGAAGTGTGTGTATTAAGATCAAACCTCAAAGAAAGTAGGTGATATTTACACTTTAATTTTTTCTGAACTGCTAGTATAAGATACCATGACATATAAGATACCATGACATCCAACATTGGAGAACTTCCAAAATATATGCTTTTCCGCAAACTGGTAGGTACATAGAGTTGATCTTTCTCAAAGTGATACATAGAACATAAAAGCCTTAATTTCGACTAGCTTTTATGATAATAGAACCAAATTTATGAGGCTGTTGGGAAAAGTAATGAATCGGTTTAATAAGTGAACTGTCATGCCCCAGAACCACCCAAATGATGCCAAGACACGTGGCACGCCACCAAGGCTCCCCACAAGTCATTAAAGTTTAAAAATCAAGTTTAAAATAAGCTTAAACCAGAGAAGCTCAACCAACAATGAACATATAAAAGTTTTTTTTGAAGGGTTCAAAAGAGTACCAAGAGACCCTTTTTAAGTAAAAAGTTTGAATTATACACATTAGGGAACACATAGTCCTATTTTGAACCCAATCAGCCCAAAGTCCTATTTTTGCAAGTTGTAAATTCTTATATAACAATACAAAATCTCAAGTTAAATTAAGACCAAAGCTCCAAACCATTTTAGAATCAAACCAAAGTCATAGACATGAGCTTCCATAATTTAAGCAAAAGTTTAAAAGCACTTTGAGAAAAGCATTGTTTAAAGCCATTAACAAACCAAACTCAAAGAGTACAACTTCGAGGTTAATGTCTCAAACCAACCCAACCTCAATACAAAAATATTTAACCACCAAACCTACATATTACAAATACCAAAGCTACTAAGTTCTTGTTTAACAATCTAAGGATTCACCTACAACATGAAGTTAAGCCAGGAATATTACATGAATTTTGTCGACTAAATTACAACAAACACCATTCCTGGATTAAAACCATTTACAACCATTTATAAGTTTCTAGTTACAAGTTTAAAACAAGTACCTATGAGCAAGTCTACAACTATCCCCAAAATCCATGAGCTAGCCATATCAACTCCCAGTTCACTTTCCCGATTCCTCGCCACAATCACCTACGATGGTTATTCAATAACCATTACAATATATAAGTTATATACTTAGTGAATAATGCTAATCATGATCATGGATAATGAACATGCTCAATTCAACATATTACAAAGAACTAGTCTCCGACAATTACTAGTTCACTCTCACCACTACCGGCTAGCCAGCGGCTCCAATCCCCAAGCCCACGTGACTAGTCATGACCCACACTGTCACATGTGCGATCCTATTGGCCTTTGGCAACCGTGGTCGACACCACATCGATTACCTCATGGTGGTATATAACTAGTAATTTTCATTGACTCAAATAGGCAACTCAACATGCTCATTTAAACATCATACCGTATAATCACACAACTATGCTTTACTAATGAAATGGGCATAGTTCTACACCATAGATTTGTAACTATTATTAAGCATACAAAAATTAAGCTAATTATGCATGCTTTGGCATCACAATTGAACCCAACATAGAAGTCATCCACATATCTAAATTAACATCACTCACCATTTGGGTTTCACTCCTAGTTACAAGATTACAGTCCGACTATGAACCAGGTACAAATCCTATACAAAAACTATAAGTTATGAGCTAAAACCCCAAAATTGGTCGCAGAAAAACTATCACGGAACTTAATAACCAACGGGTTAGACTCACCTCTAGGAGTCCGAATATATGTTCTGTTTTAAAAATTGATGTCGTTTGGCACGTCAATTGGCGTCGAAAAGCTCAGCATCAATATTATTGTCGATATATGTATCTCATATATTTTCCTACTGTATGTTGAAATGAAGGAGATGAAAGAAGATGAGTCACCCCTTTAGGTCTCTCACTATTAAAACTTCTAATTATTATTAGTACCTCCACCTAATTTTTGTTAGTTTTGCAATTACACCCCTACTATTTATTAAACTATATTAAAACTATCCCAAACCTAAATGGGTATTTTTTTATGTCTCGCATGGGTCCCATAAGTGGTCTCATACAATTATATAAACTTGCTAATTAACCTACTAATTATGTAACTTGTTCAATTCGCGCTCACAAAAGTACCCCTAACTGACCCCATAAATGGTCACCACCTAATAACATGATATTATTAACAATAAGATAATAAATCATTTAAGCCTTAATAAACATTTAGGCACATAGGGTATTCCACATATTACTGTCCCATCTTAATATGGACCCACCAATACATATCCCAAATTGGGACTGCCACACTGGCCACAATTGGGTTTCCAACTGGACACCCAAAAATAACTTATGGGTTAAACCTACCTCCAATAAGTGTCACATAACAATATAATTAATGGTAACTCATGATTATGCATGCTAAAGCAATATTAAATATAAATCACGGGAGTAGGTGTTACATCTCTCCCCTCCTTAAAAAATGAGTTTGTCCTCAAACTCGTAGAAGCTCAAGCCTCGAACAAGAATGGGTACTTCTCTTTCATCTCATCCTCTATGTCCCATATGGTATCTTCAACTGAGTGATTCCGCAATAGCACCATAACTAAAGAAATAGTCTTTGTCTACAAAACTTGTTCTTTTCTGTCAAGAATCTTTACCGAATGCTCGCTATAAGTCAAGTCTTCCTTGACTTCCAATGGCTCTGGAATAATCACTTTCTTTGAATCTAACACACACCTTCTAAACATTGATATATGAAATACATAAACGCCCGTATGCGTGTTATTGCATTTTATTACAATTGTCATGCATGCTAATGTAATGTGATGTGCATTTGTGGCACATATGTGAGTGAGTTGTGACTCACGAGTCAATTTGGGTATCTGTATTAGAGGACCCTCTAAGACGGTGTGGAATGGATGCTTTATTGTTGTGACGTATCTTCGAGATTGAGACGGTCATTGTGGAATACCCTAAATGTTTATCTAAAAATAAATGTTTATCTGTGTATTTCACTATCTGTATTATTATGTGGTTTAGAATATATTTCTGTTGTTAATTTTAGTATCCTGGTGAGGACGAATTAATATTACATAATTGGTAGGCTAATTGGTAATTTCGTAAAATCATGTGGAATTGTGTTTTAGCAACCAAACGGAACTTGGATGAAAACTTTTATAATTTTTAGTTTTTACTCATGAAGCAATGAATTAGGCATGTAAGAAGTTTCGAAGAATAATTAGGAGTTTTGAGAATTCGCGGGGAGGTAAACACAATTTTTGAGAGTTGTGGCTATATATAGATAGAGGTGACTTAGATATTTTCATAAATTTTTCTAACCTAAATCTAGAGAGGCCAAAAGGGAAATTTGGAGCTTTGATTTTCACGACGCCAAACGACGACCGTTCGTCCTTTGATTTTCAATCAAAATAATTTATTCGAACTCCTAGAGGTAAAAACTTCGTTTTGATATCCACTAGGACTTGTTTGGCTATGTTTTCTGAAAATTTGTTTTCTAGAATTTTGCTAAAAAGTTGATAATTGGACTTTTGATCGATATGGATTGTACTAGACGGACTTCTGCACAATCTTTGTGCTTGGGTTTTCTTTAGAACAAATTTCAGAAGCGTTAACCGGAGTTGAGTGATTCAATTATGTGTTTTAGAATGATTTCTTGACATGTATTCATGTTTTGTATGAAAAGTATGTGTTAGTTGATATATATATATATATTGTCTAGTTCATATTGGGCAACTGTATTGATTAGTAGGCTCAATTGCACGGTGAAATGTTTGGATTAGGTCGAAAGCACGGTGAAATGTATTTGAGCATGTTTAGTTGCTATTTGGGTCAAAGCAGCACATGGTACCAGACCATTTTGTGGAGCCGTTATAGGCATAAGGTCGTACATTTGAAGAAAAGAAATGTGGGTCTTACCTAGTCGCATGGACTTATTGGCGAGGAGTCGTGAACTAGGAGTGTGGAACGTACACATGAGATTCCGGAGACTAGTATGAAATGTAGAGGATGTGAATGCGAGCATATTTATCATTCATGTGCATTGTTGCTTTATTCACTAAGCGTTAGCTTAAACGTATCAAAATATGTATGTTATTCAAATAACCATTTTAGGTGCTAATGCCGGGAGGAATCGAAAAAGTGATCACGGGGTATTAGGAATTCAATTAGAAGGCGATGGAGTATGTACACCTAGTAGTTTTATAATAGAAATGTTGTAATAAAAATTTTATGACTTTTAAACCATGTTCAACTTGGTATCGTAGAACGAATTTGTAATGTTGTAATAGATAGTAATCTTTGGTAATTATGTTTTGGTAATGTTATAATCTAGTTGGGATCACTTTGGAATGAGTTTGGAGTGTGTGTTTGGTCCCTGGAAAAATTCAGAAAACTTTTAACTTAGAATTCTACTGATTGTGCTACTGCAATGAAACCAGTCGACTGATTTATGAATACAGTTGACTCGACCCTTTCGTGGAGCAATTCACTGCATCATTTTGTGAAAAACAATCGGCCAGGTCCCCTGACACAATCGTCTGGATGGTGTTTCAAAATCAGTTTTTTTTTGCTTGGACTAGAGTTTAGTCGATCAGACCGTTCAGTCGACTGATTATTTTTCACCCTAGTTGACTATACTTGGGGAGCAGTCGATTGTATGGGTTGAAGAGTTTTTGTGCTCTCTGTATCTTGCATTTCCAGTCGACCGGACCTCTAATCAATCGACTGGATTTTGTTTTCAAAAGGAGTGTTTCTTTAAGTGTTTTTAAATTGGCAAAACTTTTAAAATCTAAAAATTGTGGATTTCTACTGTTGTTCATTCTGCTGCTATTTACTTAAGTTGATTTGGGCGAGCCTCGGTAGCGTGCCATGGGCTTCAGTTCTTCTATTGTGGGACTGGGATGTGACAATACATCATACACATTAGCCAATTCTGGTATCAAAGCATAAGTTTAGAACCTTGGGAACGAGTGATGATATATGCTGAGTGACGTCGAGTGGAGTGTATGATTGTGACGATAATATTGTCATCATTGTAGAAATGCTTTATATGTTTGCATATGTTGATGTGATGATGATCTGTGCACATGTTGTGGCATAGCATGCATAGTCTTTATGCATTTTACTTATCAGGGTGAATACCTGAAACGTTATGACTGACCCGATAAGAGAGTTGTCACTGCATTCGCGTATGGATCAAATAGTGAATATGGTGGGAAATTTTGTTCAAGTAGTAAGTGAATGAGATCATATGAATGTTCAGGCCCCATCGGTTGAGGTTCGATATATCAATGCACCACTGGTACCAAGACCTCAATATACATTCATAGAATAGTTCCATAAACGAAAACCGACTTTGTACCATGGACAAATTGACATAGACATGGCCGATCATTGGATGATGGACATGGAAAGACATTTCTGTACAATGATATACACCGACAAAGAGAAAATTATTTGCGCATCCGATACATTGATGGGAAAAGCATTGGATTGGTGGAAGAATGTGCTCGAACAAGGGAAACCAACTACGTGGGAGGCATTTAAAGATGAATTCAACAAGCATTTCTTTCCACGATCTGCGCATACTCAGAAACGTTAAGAGTTTGCGAGTTTGGTTCAGGGAGATATGACTATGGGTGAGTATGCCTCTCGTTATAACGCTTTGCTACATTTTGGGAAAACTATAGTTTTGACTGATGAAGATAAGGCGCGAAAATTTGAGGAAGGGCTTAGGGAGAATATCCGTAGCCGTGTGGACACTTTGCAACACCTGACCGTTTCTCTAGTTGAGGGAGCTGCCCACATTGTCGAGAAAAGTGTCAAGCGATACCGACAGGGACAACAAGGGAAGAGACCCAACGACAATAGAAATAAAAGGGCAAGGGAATGCTAAGAAGCCATTCACTCAAAGTTCGGGATCATACGTGGGTAGCCAAGGAGGAAGTATGTTTATCAGAGACTCGAGACCATTATGTCCAACATGTAATATGCAACATAAAGGGACTTGCTACCTATTAAGTACATGTTACCTTTACAAGCAACTAGGGCACATATCCCAAAATTATCCTTTAAATGCGAATCTAACCACGCCCAACACAACCTCGAATAGTAAGAGCTACAACCCAGAGATGAGGGAGAAATATTTTGAGTGTGGCCAATTGGGGTATATAACGAAGAGCTGTCCGAGTAAGAGACAATGGGAAATAAGTACTAGGGCATCGAGTGTGCCAAGCGGATCAAGGACACAACCACGAGAGGATAAAGGGAAAGGAGTCGCGCAACAACAAGGGCGATATTTCCAGCATTGCTGGGGAATACGGATGGTACGGTTGTATCGGGTATTCTTCCTATTTGTTCATATCCTGCACGTATACTCATGGATTCTAGTTCAACGCATTCATTTTTGTTCCGTGATTTTATTAAGCATTTAACTGTTGAGTCTGAACCGTTAGGATATGATTGTGGATATTGCATTTTTCTCACCAACAGCTTTTCATTTAAAATCTTTTCCAATTCAAAACACGAGTCGCCACTTAATTTTTAAAAGAAAAAAATTAAGAAACCTTTTTAAAAGAAAACCGATCTTTTTGCAAAACCAAAGATAAAACTGGGTCCGGGGATTATTGAATGAGAGAGAAAGGAGTCCGACGGACTAAGACACCCTCTCTCATCCTATCTCGCGATAGGCCTCTACTCAACATCCTTTTAATCGAATTATTAATCTAAGCATGCCATTAACTAGTACATACATATCTATACATTACAAAAGCACATCTAAAGGGTGTAAAATTGCTAATGATAAAATAGCATCCAAAACCATGTAATTCAATAGCAAGCAATATGACATGCAGATAGGGAACTAGGGAACTTACCCGGGATCCAGCTATGAAATAGAAATGTGTAATGCATGCAAGAAAAGGAATCCTAAGAAATTTGTCTCTAATCCACATATACACATAAGGCAAGACCTAAGCTAAGGTGTCGCGCATGGGGTTGAAAATCAGTAAAACCAAGAAATGAACGAGCTAAAAAAAAAGGGGTTTGTGAAATCATACCTTAATGGCGCTACAAAACAGAGGTTAGTCCACATTCTTTAGATAAGATATAATATTGAATGTTGAGTGAAATTCCTAAACCTCTAGCTTAAATCTATAAAGTATGAAAGAATTGACATGATTATGAATTCCTTCTAAATATTTGAAAATGCACCATTTCTATAGATATGCAAGTCTCAACTAGGAGCCAATGCAATATCCATATAGGAGTACTGGTGTAGTCCCAACATGATTACAAGGAATTCATAATTATGTTTACAAAATGAATCCTAATTACAAGTATCGATCTATATGAATGTATGCAGCTACATGAATGTGAATAAGAGTAAGCTATGAAGTTATTCTTTGATTTGGATCATTTAACCTTTGGATTTATGTTTAACTAATCATTATTGGAATATGGTTTGAGCCCTAGGTCATAGAAAAGTCATTTGAACTATTATTTACAAAGTTTACCAAATCTGTCCCAAAATCCTGAAAATTGCAGAGAGCAAATCAAAACTTTAAAAATTGAAAAATCATGGTTTCCATGGTTTGATGTCAATGATTTTTTGACACAAGATGCCTCTGTAAGTCTAGTTTCCAACCCAAAAAGAAAAATCAAAGATCAACAGTTCAATCTCTGGGAATTAGACAAACACTAGGCATCACTCAGAAATTTATCACTCTCTATCCAGAGATTTTGTATGATTTTTTAAAAATAGTAAAAAAAAATCAGAAACACTTCGATCTTTTTAGGGTACCTTCCTAACACATTAAAATACCTAGAAAAATTTATTTGAGGCCAAGAATGCTTGATTAAAGCTCTAATTTTTTTATTTCAAAGAGGTGTTACTATTCTAAAATTCTGGGCAGATTCAGGTTATTTCACAAAACCCATGACCAAACCACTTTAATCATGAAATCTCATTAAAACAAAAATCACAGTGGTGGAACTTTGTGTTCGTGATAATCTCGAGTTGGTTTAATTCAATTTCAACGGTCCATTATTTAACTAAAAATCTTTGATCAAAAGTGGTTGGTGAACTCACTGCACCTTTTGTCAAATACACCTTTCATGTGTTAACTTTAACTATCAAGCCATTAGGTTTGGCTTATACTAAGTTACTTTTCCTCTCACTTGGTGGTCCTTGGAAACTAATGACACTTGCACTTATAGACCTCAATGAAGTATGAAAGCACTTCATGAAATCTCTAAATAATGAACCTAAACTATGGAGGTAGGTTTAGATTCATTGACCAAACATATTACTATCAACCTTAATCTCCTTGTAAAGCATGAGTTTACCAGAAAACTAAGGGGTTTCAAGTCAATAGATTCAAGTAAGACATTGAAAGTCTTATGAACTCTAAGAGATGAATGTGATTAAAAAGAAAAGAAGGAAAGAAAGAGAGAAAAAACTAAGACTCAAATAACATTTAAGTAAATAACTTAGAGATTACCTCTAATTATCTTTAACTTCTTGGTTGTTTTTAGGATATTCCAAAGCTAATCAAGCTCTCTTTCTAGCTCTTCTTTCTAAAAAACTTGCTCTTAATAGTGTTTAGAAATTTAAAGAGGTTGAAAGCAAAGAAATTTTAGAATCTAAGCCAAATTACTAACCAAAATCAAGATCCTTTGTAATGGGATATTCATCCCCTATATACAAGCAATTTTTGAAAGGGTATTTCAGTATTTTCAGGGGTAAACCCTAATTTCGGATGTCCTTTTGAAGGTACAAAATGTACTATTATAAAGCTGGCAGCCACAAAAATGCGGCACTCAGTGGAGATGGAAGCGACATTCAATGAGTGCCGGAGCGGCACTTACTGAATGCCGATGCGACACTCAATGAATGCCGCAGACAACTCCGCAGACTGCCTTTTTTTTTTGGAATTCTAATTTCACAGCATTTGATATAAATTTGCGGCTCTCACTGACTACCGTTGCTGCACTTACAAACTGCCATAAGGCAATCAGGGAGTGCTGCATCGGCAACCCAAGAGTGTCGCAAACTGTGCCATGTGCCGTTATTTACCATTCTACCTTTTCTTCTCCTTTCATCCTTTCTTTCTATTTTGTTTGAGAGTTAAGGAGTCTTTCGAAGAGCTTGAGTCACCTTGGAAACCCCAGATTAGTCGGACGTTGTCATCATCAGATCTAGAGGTAACACTTCCCTTAATCCAACGTTTGGTCAAAATTGGGGTGTCTACAATTGCCCCTCTTCCACAGAGCTTGTGGAGCAATGCGTGTCATAAGTGAATGTCGAAGCCTATGTGAAGACAAGCTTTTGACCAAACTGTCGAATTTAGGTAAAGCAAAAAGCGTTGCAAAAGAAAACAGGCGTGCGACAATGGTTCGTGTTGGTCGTGCTGAATGATGAGCTGCCTACGTATCCACTCAGGAATCAGACTAAGGCGTAGTTTGGGCAGGGGTCAAACACAAGCACATATAGTCATGTGGATGAATGCACCTATCTTATCGTGATGCACGTGCTTATGCAATGATGATTGTTAATGCAACTTTGCGCTCTAAAAAATGATGTGATTCTAAAACGTGCAATCTTGACGCATTCTAGGTGCAATCCAATGCCTTATGCCACTAAATGCTCGTGTTTACTTGAACTTAAAGAGGAATCACTCTTTAGAATTCAGGATTTCTACAATCATCGGGTTAATTCTCTTCAAGATACATGGCCATCTCTTGGCTAAAAGGACGAACGCAATTGACTGGGCGGCGCTTCGCGACTTAGGCCCCGGTGCCAATGCATGTTTGCTTTGAAAACCCGCAGCCGTTCGGCCCCATAGGATATGTTTGCTCTGAAAATCCAAATCCATAGTCGTTTGGCCCCGTCGGATATGTTTGCTTTGAAAATCCAAATCCTCAGCCATTCGGTCCCGTCGGATATGTTTGCTCTGAAAATCTAAATCCACAACCGTTCGGCCCCGTTGGATATGTTTGCTCCAAAAATTCAAATCCGCAGCCGTTAGGCCCTATCAGATATGTTTGCTCCAAAAATCCAAATCCGCAGCCGTTCGACCCTGTCGGATATGTTTGCTCTGAAAATCCGAGTCAATCAGACTCAAATTTTATCAAATTCAAAACTCGGGAGTCAATCAGACTCAAATTTTATCAAATTCAAAAATCGAGAGTCAAAGAAACTCGAATTTTATCAAATTCAAAAACTCGGGAGTCCATCAGACTCAAATTTTATCAAGTTCAAAAATCGGGAGTCAATCAGACTCAAATTTTATCGAATTCAAAAATCGGGAGTCAATCATACTCAAATTTTATTAAATTCAAAAACTCGAGAGTCGATCAGACTCAAATTTTATCAAATTCAAAATTTCAGGGGGTCAATCAGACTCAAATTTTAATCAAATTCAAAAACTCGAGAGTCAAATTGACCTGAAAGGAATAAATTTCCAAAATTGGGAGTTGGTAGGCCGGGGGAATTATTTTTAGGGAGTTAGAAAGCAAAAATATGTAAACTCTAGGGCTATATTCAAATTTCAGGACCCAATTTGAATTTTGGGGGGAACCCAAAAGGCCTCTTAACCGCCTTAAACGCGGCACATGCCTACAAATGCGGCAATCCATGAATGTCGTACGACACTTGCAGAATGCTGCTGCGATACTTCATCAATTGCCGCACATGTTTTTCGAGTGGCGTGCTAAGTGGGCAGAATGTTAATACTGAGAGTTTCATTTCATTTTTAATCCATTCCTCTTAATCTCTTCACGCCGAACCTCTCTGGAGATTTTTCTCTTTTTCTTACATTGATCTACAGGATTTGCAGGTTAGTTCCTCTTGATCCAAATATCATTATTCTCTTTATTTTTGTTGTTTTTCTTGATTTATTCCAAAGGTTTGATATCCAATTCTTTTTCTTTTGACAAATTATGGCTAGCGGCTCGGGTAGCAGGAAGAAGGCCAAGTATAAGGCCACTCATCATTTTGACCCTACATTCTTGCTCCGGGATCCGAACAAGCACCTGTCTGCGTGAGCGTTCAGATGAGAGGTATACACATCTCTTCATCTTTATTCTTTTTTTCAATCCTTTCGCTTTAAATTCTAATGAACACAACGTACAACATCATGCTTCCACTTTTGGTTTGCACTTTTTGAATGTGTGTGCCTCGCTCGAGCTCCTGAATGCTTTGGTTGCTTTTCTCATCATTGCTATTATTCATTTTCTTTCATTCTTTATTCCATTCTTTTCTTCACAAACCTTGTGAATGAGTGTACGACGATGAAACTTTTCAGAAATATAAATGCTATGCTTGCGGGATTGTTTCAACTGCTCTTTTATTCATTCACGTTCGATTTCAACGCTCTTGACCCTATTATATATATATTTTTTATTTTTCAAACTTTCACATGAAGCTCATAAATGCGATGCATGCCATAAAACTTTATATATTTTCTCATGAATGAAAATGTTATGCTCGTAGAATTTTTCAAGTGCTCCAATCGCTCTTTTCACTCATTCATTATTCATTCATTCTTTATTATTACTCATTCTTCTTTTGTTCTATTTCTTTCTTTTTTTATTTTACTGACATTGAATCTCATAATTTTTGTAGCTCCAGCCCGATGTGCTAAAGGGGCATGGCAGCTTGGCTCATGGCTTTGCATGGTTCGATATGCAAAACGCGACCGTACAGGGATACATCATAGCTGCAGGCTTTGGGGACTTCGTCAAGCTTTTGACGAAGAGCTCCAATGATTTGAGGCAGATTCACACCCTATCGGAGCAATGTTGGGACACCACCAACTCATTCCACTTCGAGTTTGGGGAGATGACGATGACCCGCTCGACTTTAGTATGATCACAGGGATCCCCTTCGGGGGGGAGTGCCTCCGTTATCTAGATACGGTGACGGAGTGGGACCGGGTGCTGCCACTGCAATGAGTCATCCCCGAGGAGCCCTTGGTCACGGCCAAGTGGTTTATAGATACGTTCAGGGACTAGGAGGGCTTCTCAGACGAGCAGATGGCTCGGGGCTTCATTATGTATATGCTTGGATGCTCTCTGCTGAGCAACAGGGGCGATAGGATTTCTGTGGTATTGGTGGCGTCCTTTGAGCACATGGATCAGATCTATCAGTATGATTGTGCCAGTGCAGGATTAGCCATCCTGTACACGCATATGGGAGACATTTTTCAGGATTAGCCATGCTCTACCGCTGGCTTCTGGAGGGCATGGGAGGTACACCTCTTTTCTTTTTTCTTTTTTAATTTTTATTTATGAATTTAAACCTTGCATTCCTCTTTCGATTTCTTTATTCATGAATCTTGAAACTTATGTTCCTTCTCTTTTCTTCTTTGCAGATTTGGCCCCACGAGTATCTACATATGATGTCACCTGAGACGCGATGAGCGGACGCCCTCATTATACCCCAGGGGCTAAAATGGCAGAAGGAGCGGGTCGGGTGAAAGACCGGGGCTCATGACTTCGTCTCATTCAGGAACTTCCTGAAGAATCTGTGAGAGCCGTACGTTCGCTGGCAACCTTGGGTGGATGTTCTTCTTGTCGCCCCTCTGGGGATTTGGCATTTGGGTGGGTATGACCTGATGAGGATACTTTTGGATGGTCCAGATGCCCGGGAGTGGTACTTGGGAGAGAGAGTGACCCGGTAGTCTCTGATGGCTCCCGGATATTTCATGCCATGTCCCTCACTTGATTCTATGAGAGCTACCAAGACTTTCCAGGGTTCTACGCTCACGGTTGCCCTGGAAGGGCTCTCTGTTTAGGACTTCATGGAGTCCCCTAAGGGGTACGCAACTTTCCATGCTGCAAAGCTGATGAGGAACTTCCCCTTAATAGAAGTGACCTGGGTGAGTTTCCTTTTGATTCTTCAATCGGTCTTTTTAATTCTTTTCAAATTGTTCTAAGTTTTCTCTCTTTTCTCTTCACAGCCCGTTCCTGCCGCATCCCTGGCTCCAGCTTTGCCGCCATGGGATTGGAGGGTTAGGACGGTCTCTTACGGTGAACAGGGCATGACTGAGATCCCTCGCTATCAGGTGGGTGGTCCCACCATTCTACTCCAGTATGACCACGTTCTAAGGGATTATGCAGAGGAGGGCCTACTCTACTCTCACAACGTGAGAGAGTGGATCCATGGTCAGGTAATTTTATGAAATTCCCCTTTGATTTTTGCATTTCTAACTTTGATGTTCTAATATTTCTTTTATTGATCTTCTAATTCAGGCCGACGGGGCGCGGGCATCTCCTGAGGCTCATGCGAAAGCCATGGAAAAACTCCCACTGACCTTTCACTTATACTCATTTTAGCATTTTTAAATGAAACCTGATTATACAATCTCTTTCTTCGCTCATGAGGAAGAGAACAGGGCTTTGGTCCTGCAGGTGAGAGAGCTTTAGTAGCAGCTTCATTAGTTCGGGATAGGCCCCAGCAGAGATCACGGAGGTACTGGGCGAGGTGGAGGTAGAGGTGAAGATAACAGTGGTGGCAGAGGTGGCAGAAGTTGTAGAGGCAGAGGTAGAGGCGGCGGGAGTGGTACGGAGTCAGAGGAGGAGCCTCTCATATGTGTCACTCGTCAGACTCGTGGCCGGGGTCTGGGTTGACCCTACTTTTCTTTTGTTCTTCTTTTTATTTAGATGACTGTACATATATACACACATAATTATTTTGATGACGGCTCTTGGATAGCCGGGATAGACATCTGCATTACTTATCTTTTGTTTTTCTGCAAGCTTCTACACTTTATGATTGCGACCATGGCATGATCCCGCACTTTATTTTAAATTTTCTATGACATTGTGAATGCTAGTGTTTTTATTATGTTTCTTATATGAATGA
This sequence comes from Hydrangea macrophylla, assembly GCA_033977485.1. NCBI lineage: Eukaryota > Viridiplantae > Streptophyta > Magnoliopsida > Cornales > Hydrangeaceae > Hydrangea > Hydrangea macrophylla. Next base: position 82,730,394 of record CM066986.1, on the reverse strand, counting down.
ATGTATGTATGTGACCATGGCTTGGTCTTGTTGTACATGATGCATGATGCATACGTTTTATTGTTTTTATTCGGTTTTCTATTTGCAGGTGGGCTAAAAACATTATAAACAAATCTTGGCCAAAATAATACTCTATGTAGCACTCGGTTAGGTCTGTGCGGCACTGAGTGAGTGCTACAGCGGCAGTTACTGACTGCCGCGCAGCATTCCGGTGAGTGCCGCTGAAGTTTATTGAGTGTTGACATGGGTTCTGGACAGATCCACTCCTATTTATACCCTTCTCTCTTTCAAACTCCGCAAAACACTCTCTTCTTTCTCAACTTCCCTCTCAAATGGCCCCCATTAGCCCTCAAATCCTCTTCCCATGGATGGATACTATCCCTGGCATTGATAGGCTCAACTTCGAGTGTTTCAGATTGAACGATCTTTTCTCCTTCCGGCGGATGATTCTGAACAAAAGTTTTCTTTAGATTGCCATTCAATGTTGGGATCCTTCTCTCCATGTCTTTCGCTTTGGCTTCCAGGAGGTTTGCCCTTTGTTCGAGGAGTTTAGTTCTATCTTGCACACCAATCCTTCTGTAGATTTGACAGTTCCTCCGGCGCAAGCCGAGTATGTTTAGGACCTTGCTGCTCTTCTTTACACATCTTGAAATGCAGCAAGCTCTTTTGTTCATGACATGCGAATTGACTTTGAGCGCCTTTCCTCCGTCTATGCACCCATGGGGGACCCTTATGACGACGGATACCAGATCATTCGGCGTAGTGTTTTATCGATAGCCATGCTTTCTCACTTCCTCTTTCAGTCATATTCTGACGTTCTTATACCCATTGTCTGTGGTTTGTGGGAGATAAAGAGTGCCGTCATATTGATCCTTCGTGAGACCTTGATTGGTCCAGATCGTGCCCGCGCTGCTAGGGCCATGTTATCCTCGGGAGTGTAGACACCCCAATTTTGACCAAACATCGAATTAAGGGGAGTACAACCTCTAAGATCCGATGATGACAAGTGTCCGACTAATCTAGGATTTCCAAAGATGATTCAAACTCTTCCGAAAGCTCTTGCACTTCAAAAAAAGAAAGAAAAAGAAAAAAGAGGCAGAAAGGCACTTGGGCCGTTTTGCGGCAGTCACGGGTTACCATTGCGGCAGTCTCTGGACTGCCGGATGGCATTCTGTGAATGCCGTAAATTTCATTAAGTGCCGCAAAGAAATGAATTCTTACTAAAAGACGGCAATCCCTGGAGTTATCTGTAGCATTCAATGAACGGCGTTCCGGCAGTCAGTGAAAGCCGCGCCGGCATTCACTGAATGCTGCAGCGGCATTTACTGAGTGCCGCGTTTTTGTGACAGCCTGTCCTAAAGTAGGTCGGTTTTTACCTTGAAATGGCGGCGGGAATTAGGATTTTTGGTTGGGAATTTCCCAAAATAACCCCTAAAGATTGCCTATATATAGAACGTGTATATCCCATTATTAAGGACTTGGAAAAAATGAAATATTAGGATCCCTAGGTTGATTCTCCTTAAATATTTCCCAAATTAGAGTGTAATAGAGAGATTTTGGTGGAGAAAAAGAGCTAAAAGAAGAGGTTTGATCATCACTCGGAAGGCTTTGAAGAAATCAAGAAGTTGAGGATACTTAGAGGTAAAGATTCTAAGACTAATTAGTAAATTTAGTAGCTCAATCACAATATATAGATACTTAGGATCTTTTACACATTTTCAAAACCTCTCTTCCCACCCCATTTCATCACACACCACATATTGTGATTGAGCTTTCATTTCATTAATTTGGATCAAAGTAGTTTGGTGTTTGAAGCTTAATTAAATCTTGAAGTGAACTTTGGCCCCTTTCTTTGATTATGCCTAACTCCTTGGGTTTGTGAGACTTTCAATATCTTGCTTAGATCCTTGTGTTTAGAATCCTTCAATGTCCATATGAACTCATGATTCATGAGGGGATTGAAGTTGATTTTGGTACATTAAGTCAATGAGTTCAAACTTCACCCATAGTTTGAGCTCATTACTTTGAGGTTTTATGAAGTCTCTTATACTTCATTAAAACCTATATGTATGTGTGTCTTTAGTCTCCAATGACCATCAAATGGTAGGAGAAGTGGTTCGAATCTAAACTAATCCCTATGGTTTAGGTTCATTGTCTTAAGATTTTATGAAGTTCATTCATACTTCAATGAAATCTCCAAACATCAATGTCTTTAGTCTTCAACGACCATCAAATGGTAGAAGAAATGGTTTGGTTTTAAGTCCAACTCATTGGTTTAATAGTTGGTGATCTTGTCAGAATCAAGATATAAAAGTATTCTTTACTTTTCAAAGGATTTGCAGTGTGGAAGTAAAGGTCGAACCCACAGAGATTGATTACTACAACAACTTAATTTTAAAACCTAAGTCTAATTAATTAGGAAAAACGGATTTTGATTTGAATTTAATTAAACTAATAACAATAAAAGTAAATCTAAACTGTGAAAGCAATTAAAATTGTTTTAAATAATATTTAAAGGAACCTAGGATTGCAAATCCACCACTAGATTCATAATAGGAATATTCATGAATTACTTTAACTTATTACGTTGGATGAATATGGGGAATTGTAGCTACAAGCCCAATTTCTCCGACAAGAAGATAATCATGGTTCAAGCACCAACATAATCCATCTGCGGATAGCACGAATTATCTCACACTAAACTAGGGTTGTGATCTAATCCGTCTAACCTAGGCATGGACTATTCGGATACTTGATAGCACGAATCAATAAAGCACCATCACATGTAAACAACCTAAACAAGCACAGCAAGAATAGATCGTTGAGCACATCACAGTCAAAATAGATCTAAGACAAGAATAAATTCCGAAAGCAATGATTTAATCAATGTAAGTACGATTTATTAATAAAAATCCTCTCGACATGTGACTGTCATCCATACATAATAGACTAAAACAAAAGTATAAATAAAACCCTATTACTCATCTAGGGCTTCATTGAAACCCTAGATCAATGATCTAGCCGTCCATAGAAGTAGTAGATAGCAAGAGGTTGATGGAGGAGGCCATGGAAACCCTTGGTCTTCTTCTTCTTCTCCTTGCTTCCCTCCCTTCAATGGCTGGAAGTATGGTTGTAGAATGTGTGTATAATAATTGCCAACCCTCTAATTGAAGTAAAATAGAGTTTATATAGATTTACAACATGTTTTGGAAGCCTTTACAACTCGAAACGGACTGAAACTGATGTAATTTACAGTCGGGACGTCGTTTAGCAGTCTCGTTTGCACAGGAGTCTTCAGTATACTGAAATACGCAACTTTGGTTTTTGGGCATATCGCGCGAGCGCGACATTTGGCTTTCGCGAGCGCGGATCGCGCGAGCGAATCTGGGGTTCTCGCGCGAGCGGATCGCGCGCGCGAATTGCATTTTTCAGCTTCTTTCTTTCTGACTTTTCACCCTGTTTAGCCTGGTTTAGCTGATTTCTTCCAAAACCTGTCAGAAACTAAAAAATGAAGTAAAAATATACAAAAACAGGATAAAAAGGCACTAACAAATGCGCGTTAAGGCGTATAAATAGGATTAGTTCTCTCCCGATCACACCCCCAAACCTACATTTTGCTAGTCCTCGAGCAAAACTAAAATAAAAACTACTAATAAAATACTATTCCATTTTCGTATGGATCACGATTGCATTTAGCATATGCAACAAGCCTTTTAAACCCCTAGGTGTCCCTAGTCGGACGAGTGAAGTCTCGTGAGGGTTCTCATCAACAAGTTACCCACAACCATCTTTATTAACTTAAAATTTTAAAAACTTTTATTAAAACGAAAAACATAATATTCAATACTCCTTATTATACAACAAAAATTTGAAATAGAATAACGAACAAAAAGAAATAGAATCAAACGTCTACATACATCATGAAAAACAATCTCAAGCACATGCATCGTATAAATCAATAGAGTTCCTCATAAGATTGCACGTGTGTGATATGGTAATCCAATGAACACGCGCATGTCATGAACATGGAATATAACTCGGATAACCATCTAACTATGCTTCGACTACGAATCTCACAATGTCAATTACACTCTAAAATGAAACACTCCGAAACATGTGTAATTTTTCTAATATATGTGAGTAAAGGAAATATATTTTCAAAACGATAAATGCTCACATATGACTCGAAAAAGACGCATGACACGAAAGAACAGTAGTCTCATGGATAAGATGCCAACAATCAAGAAAAATTAATCATTACCATGTTTTAATCCCCTCCCATCATTTTCATATCCGAACCATGTTTTTCTAGGATCAAATAGGACTTTTTAAAGGTTGTAATGTAGCTCAGGTAATGAAAAAGGATAAAATGGATATATGGGTATATTTAGAATGGCATTGTAAGGCATGTTCGATTTCTTTCATTCTTCTTCTACAAACTTTCATCTTTTCTTTCTCTTCATTCCTTTTCATTCATTTTTCTTCTTTTCTTTCATTTTTTTTTCTCAACCTTCCTCTTCTGTATTATGTTTCTTTTCCTTTTTCTTTTCTTGCTTCTCAAATGATTATTCATCGAATACCAAGCAACTACCCCAATAGCATCTTATTTTCTTCTTCTTCTTAATCACACATCGCCTTAACACCACTAAAAGGTGATCAATCTTTCAAAAGTGAACTCCAAGTTGGCCAAATTGGAGCAAAAACAAGGATAATGGTAATTTAAGAAAGAAATGGCATTTTAATGGCTCAAAGGGCGAACTAAGGAAATTTTATCTTTTATCGGCCGGCAGTAAACAAAGAGGGCCTAAAATCATTTCCTAGGGTTATATGGTTCTTCAATGTTTACGACGGAAGATTATTTAGCATGGTAACAAATATTTTAACTTGATTATCAACCAAAGCAAGAATAATGAGACTAAACAACAAGTAGATGCGCTATTTCAATGAAATTCGACAAACACAAGATGTATTTATAACCCTCAAAATAGAAAAGATAGGCTCAAAAGCTCACCGGGTCTAGTCTCCACCATGTGTTATCTAGAAATCCGAATCATATTATAGTTCACAACCAACATGTATTCAAGTGACTACGTGCAGTGCATAAATTTATGTGCAAATCTATGATATAAAACTACGATTCAAACAATACATAACTTAAAACATTTCAACATGACTTCAGTAAATGTTTAATCGCATCTTCCCTTGTTTATCATTCTATAACAAATCACATTACATACTAAGAAGTATCGGATTAAAATTGCAAAAACCGTAGGTAACATCGTTTATTTAAACACACTTATTGAAAATTTTTAAATTTTAGTGCATAATAACGTGCATGTGTGTGCATACCCCCAAACCTAAACCTTTCATTGTCCCCAATGAAACAATAAAACGAAAGAAAGGAGAGTACATAAGAAAGGAACGATAATACCTCGATCTTGACAAGCATATAACAGGTTAACACCAAGGAATGTGACAATAAAGTTCAATGTTACCTGTTACTACTAGATAAATGAAAAGAAACTAACAAAAATATTAAAAGTAAATGAAATCTAAATACAAAATATAAATCGATAAACTAATCAAAACTAAACTAAACGAATAAATGGAAAAGAAATAAACGAAAAAGTATAAATCTAATAAGGAAAACAATAACTAACACGATCTAAAATGGCTTAATAAACAAAAACAGAAACAAAAACATTATGAGAACAAATATGGGGGAAAGATACAGAAAACAAAAGAAAATATGCAGAAATGGGGGTATCGCGCGCGCGGTCCGCGCGAGCGGCAGTCGCGCGCGCGAATTTCCAAATATTTTTTTTTTTTTTTTTTTTAATGCTATCTCGCGCGAGCGAGGTACCTCGCGCCCGCGAAATCAGGCGCGAGGAGAACCTGAGGCTCATAAAAGAGAAAACAAAGAAAAACATCTAAGGGGAAAACTATCGCCAGCGGGCCGCGCGAGCGATGTCTCGCGCGAGCGGGCCGCGCGCGCGAGAATGGTTTCTTCCACTTTTTGATTAAAATTATGTATATAGTACTAAAATAAATTAATTCCAACCCCCAAACCTATCCAGAATGTCCAAAACAGACACAAACAGACTCAACAACGACCAAAACAAAGAAAACAGACGACATTAAGCTTGGGTTGCCTCCCAAGAAGCGCTAACTTTTACGTCTTTAGCTAGACCTTTCTAGCATAAGACTCATGGAGGCCGTAAATCAGACTGTGTACCCCTAAGGATGTCAGGTAAAGCTCGATGGTACGCAGAAATCACGTCGCTTTGAATTAAATCGATTACCGGTTTGTCATTATGTTCGAATCGATTTCTTACCTTCCGAATAGATTCCGCATTAGGGTCCACGGGATTAGGATTCATCCACTCATCATCGTCCGCTATATTGTTTTCCTCACTCACATTTATTTCTCTAGTAGGCTCGATATTTCGTGTTACCTCACCTTCCACCTCACATAGGGAATCGTCGTTTTTAGGAGGTTGATCCATAGCGTTAAAAACGTTCAATTTTAAATTCATGTTCCCAAATGACACTTTCATTACCCCCGTCCGACAGTTAACGCGTGCGTTAGCGGTTGCTAAGAATGGACGGCCTAAGATGACAGGAGTATGTTTCCTAGCATCTAACACGGGTTCAGTGTCAAGGACCATGAAGTCGATAGGATAATAGCATTTATCAACTTTAACCAAAACGTCCTCGACGATTCCTCTAGGAATTTTAATAGAACGATCCGCTAATTGTATGGTAGCGGCCGTAGGTTTCAGTTCACCTAGTCCTAATTGTTGATAGACGTGATAAGGTATGAGATTAACACTAGCTCCTAAGTCAAGGAGAGCCCTATGAATGATAGTGTCACCTATGACACATGAAATCGTAGGCGTACCTGGATCTTTATATTTTGGAGGAGCGTGTTGGAATATAGAACTTACTTTTTCCGTGAGGAAGACCTTTTTAGGAGTATGACTCCGTATTTTGCGCTTTTGAGTACAAAGGTCTTTTAGACATTTAGCATAAGCGGGAATTTGTTTTATAGCATCGAGGAAAGGAATATTGATTTTGACTTGTTTAAACACCTCGAGTATATCCTCAACCTTAGACCCTTTCTTAGGCGAATGTGACGGTCCCTCAACGTTTGGTGGATATGGCATTCTTGGAATATAGTTTGTTGGGGCCGGTCCTTTATCTTTTTGAATTCTACTCGTTCCCTCACCCTCCTTATTCAAATTTAAGTTAATTTTCCCATCTTTCTCACTCTCATCCGGAATTACAACAACTTCCTCATCTCGAGCAGTCGTCCTAGTCGAAACAGCGTTCACGCTCTCACTCGTACTACCCACTGCGTATTGCCCCTTAGGTTGCTGAGTAGGTTGACTCGGCAACTTACTCTCAGTTAAACGGTTTAATGTATTAACAATTTGCCCTACTTGGGACTCCAGTTTTGCGATGGATTGTGTGTGAGAGTGTACTAACTGAACCACCGATCCAAAGTTTTCAAGTGAGGCCAACACCTTCTCCTCAAAGGCATTATTGCGTGGAGGTGGAGGAGGTGGTTGGTATTGACCTTGTTGGTATTGGGGTCGGTACGTATTTGGAAAATTAATCGACCTAGGATTATAATTATTCTGTGGGAATTGTTGCATAGAATTAACGTGTTGTTCAACAAATTCCGGATATTGAGATGCAGAAGGACATGCAAAGATATTATGGGACGGTTCAGAACATAATGCACATACTTCTAAAGAGGATGGATTAGACGGTTTGTTCATTTGCATAAGTCGGTCAAGTTTTCTATTTAATTCTTGTATTTGAATTGATTGACTTGACTCAACTGTCACCTCTCGCTTAGGTTGAATGTATCCCTCAGAACGTACCGACACAGCCTGATGCATCGAATTCTCGCTTAGTGTTTCAAATATCTTCCAGGCCTCGTCGGCGCTTTTGTGTAGGAAAGTTCCTGCACAAACGGCATCGACAGTATTCCTAACAGAGGGAATAAGTCCCTCGTAGAAGACTTGAACCAATTGCCACTTGGGCACCTGATGATGTGGACACGAACGTAATAATTCTTTAAATTTTTCCCACGTGTCATAAAGTGATTCCCCATCTTGCATTACAAAATTAGTTATATCTTTTCTTATCTTATTTGTACGCATAATAGGGAAAAACTTTTGTAAAAAGGCGGTGTGTAAGGCTTCCCATGTTTTTATTGTGTTTGGCTCAAGTGATTGAAGCCAATACTTCGCTTTGTCTCTTAAGGAAAATGGGAAGAGCCGCAATTTTAATTCATCATTATTTAGGTATTGTATTTTCAAAGTAGAGCATATACCCTGAAAATCCCCTAAGTGTTGGTAAGGGTCTTCATTTAGACGGCCATGGAAGGAAGGTAGTAGCGAGATCGTAGACGACTTTATCTCAAAGTGAGATGCCGTCGCCTCCGGTAATTCAATACCAGCTTGTGGCGTGTAAGTAGTAGGAATAAAATAATTTATAAGTGGAGGTGGTGGCGGTATATTAAGGTTATTCATATTAGCACCGTCGTTATTTTGGTTGTTATTGTTATTTCCACCGTCAGCCATTTTAATTGGTTCGATTTTAAAAGTTCGAGCTCTCCTTAACCGTTCACGGGTACTTTGAATTTCGGCCTCAAACAACGACGACGGAATCGGAGTTGATTCGTCGTCTTGCAACCTAACTATAGAAGCTTGGGTTGTGGACTTACTAGTTTTTAACGTACGTTCAAGTTCAAGATCGAAAGATTTTAAATCTGGTTTATTTGAACGTGTACCCAACATAAACTAAAACAAAAGAAACGAAACTAAAAACAAAGACTGACTCAAATAAAAAAAACAAATAGCAAGCAATCACGCAACTAAGATAACAAGCACTCAACTACTATGATGCATGCAAATTATCCTGTAATGCAATGACCGCGTCAAGCCCAGCGCCCCGGGTTTCCTAGCTAATGCAGTGCAATTAACCCTAAACTAATGCAAATAGTGCGTCACAGCGCCCTGACTTACAGCGGTTTAAAGCGAATTCCAAAGGAAGCAATTTATTTAATTTTTATTTATTTTATTTGCGTAAGCTCCTTTGATGTAATTAGCGGCTCCACTCGGAAACGTTGACTACAAAATAAAAGAAAAAATTAGTAACTAAAAACAAAAACAGAAAATAAGAAAAATAAACACTAATCTAATATTTACGAATTAACTAAACTACGATTATAAAACTAAGAGTAGTAATGCAATCCCCGGCAACGGCGCCAAAAATTGATCTTGTCAGAATCAAGATATAAAAGTATTCTTTACTTTTCAAAGGATTTGCAGTGTGGAAGTAAAGGTCGAACCCACAGAGATTGATTACTACAGCAACTTAATTTTAAAACCTAAGTCTAATTAATTAGGAAAAACGGATTTTGATTTGAATTTAATTAAACTAATAACAATAAAAGTAAATCTAAACTATGAAAGCAATTAAAATTGTTTTAAATAATATTTAAAGGAACCTAGGATTGCAAATCCACCACTAGATTCATAATAGGAATATTCATGAATTACTTTAACTTATTACGTTGGATGAATATGGGGAATTGTAGCTACAAGCCCAATTCCTCCGACAAGAAGATAATCATGGTTCAAGCACCAACATAATCCATCTGCGGATAGCACGAATTATCTCACACTAAACTAGGGTTGTGATCTAATCCGTCTAACCTAGGCATGGACTATTCGGATACTTGATAGCACGAATCAATAAAGCACCATCACATGTAAACAACCTAAACAAGCACAGCAAGAATAGATCGTTGAGCACATCACAGTCAAAATAGATCTAAGACAAGAATAAATTCCGAAAGCAATGATTTAATCAATGTAAGTACGATTTATTAATAAAAATCCTCTCAACATGTGACTGTCATCCATACATAATAGACTAAAACAAAAGCATAAATAAAACCCTATTACTCATCTAGGGCTTCATTGAAACCCTAGATCAATGATCTAGCCGTCCATAGAAGTAGTAGATAGCAAGAGGTTGATGGAGGAGGCCATGGAAACCCTTGGTCTTCTTCTTCTTCTCCTTGCTTCCCTCCCTTCAATGGCTGGAAGTATGGTTGTAGAATGTGTGTATAATAATTGCCAACCCTCTAATTGAAGTAAAATAGAGTTTATATAGATTTACAACATGTTTTGGAAGCCTTTACAACTCGAAACGGACTGAAACTGATGTAATTTACAGTCTGGACGTCGTTTAGCAGTCTCGTTTGCACAGGAGTCTTCAGTATACTGAAATACGCAACTTTGGTTTTTGGGCATATCGCGCGAGCGGGTCGCGCGAGCGCGACATTTGGCTTTCGCGCGCGCGGATCGCGCGAGCGAATCTGGGGTTCTCGCGCGAGCGGATCGCGCGCGCGAATTGCATTTTTCAGCTTCTTTCTTTCTGACTTTTCACCCTGTTTAGCCTGGTTTAGCTGATTTCTTCCAAAACCTGTCAGAAACTAAAAAACGAAGTAAAAATATACAAAAACAGGATAAAAAGGCACTAACAAATGCGCGTTAAGGCGTATAAATAGGATTAGTTCTCTCCCGATCAGTTGGGATTAACAAGCGAAAGTTGAACTTGAACAAATGGTGCAGTGAATTCAATGACCACCTTTGATCAAGAATTTTTAGTTCGAAATCAGACCATTGAAACTGAATGAAACCACTTAGAGAGTGCTAATGACATAAAGTTTTACCTCTGTAATTTTTGCTTCTATTAGATTTCATGTTTAGAATGGTTTGGTCATGAGTTTTGTGAGTTAACAATAATTTGTCTAGATTTGTAGAACAGAAACACCTTTTGAAACTAGTAAATCAGAGCCCTAACCAAGTATTCACAACTTCAAATAAATTTTTCTATGAGGTTGAATGTGTTAGGAAGATACCCTAAAAATATCAAAGTGTTTCTGAATTTTTTACTATTTTTAAAAAATCATACAAGATCTCTAGATAGAGAGTTATAAGTCTCTGAGTGACGACTAATTTTTGCCCATTTCCCGGAGATCTAGCCGTTCAAACCTTGATTCCCTTCTTGAGTTAGAAACTAGACTCACAGAGGCATAACATACTAAAAAATCATCAAGATCCAACCATCGAAAGCATGTTTTCTATTTTCTTGAAGTTCAGGTCTGTTCTCTGGAATTTCAGGGATGTAATGACATATTTAATCAACTTTATAAATAAAGGTTCAAATGATCTTTTCTTAACTTAGGGTTCATACTATGCTTTAATAATGATTGAGTAAGCTTAAAACCAGGAGCTAAATGATCCAAATCAATGAATATTTCATAATTTACTCTTGTTCATGTATACATTCATCCATGTGGCTTGATGTTTGTAATTAGGACTTGTTTGCTTTAGATTTAATTGCACTTGATAGATTTAAGCTAGAAGTCTCGGATTGTTATTTAAGATCCAAATTTATATCTTGTATATTATGTGCACTAACCTCTATTTTGTAACGCTACTGAGGTACGATTTCTCAACCCCTCTCTAATTTATTGTATTCTTTGATTTTAATTGATTTTCGACTTCAAGCGCGACACCTTAGAATTAGGACTTTCTTTACTTGTATATATGGATTAGAGACTCTTTTCCTAGGTTTTATCTATTTGCATGCATTTGCACATTTAATATTCGCAGCCGGATCCCGGGTTAGTTCTCTAGTTCCCTATTTGCATATCATATTGCTTGCTACTTGAATTACGTGGCTTTTGAATGATATTTTGTAAATTGGTAATTTTGTACAATTTCGACATGTTTGTGTAGTGTATACGTATATCTATGTATTAGTTGAGGGCATGCTTAGATTAGTAATTCAATTAAAAGGATGTTGAGTAGAGGCCTATCGCAAGATAGGATGAGAGAGGGTGTTTTAGTCCGACGGGCTCCTTCCTCTCTCATTCAATAATCCCCAGACCTAGTTAATCTCTGGTTTCTAAAAAGATCAGTTGCTTTAAAATAGGTTTCTTAATATTCCTTTTAAAGATTAAGTGGCGACTCATTTGTTTTGAATTTGAAATTTGAAAAGAATTTTAAAAAGAAAAGCTGTGGGTAAAGGAAAAAATTGCGATATCCACGGGGAGCACCTTTCGTCTTACAGGTTTGGCTCATGGAGCGCCTTGATCTTTTCATACACCCTTCATACCTTCGAGGACCACTCCCCTACGACCATATGGAGGTCCACTGCTTATTCCATTCCGCCGATGCTTGGCTTTGTTGGCTCCGAGGCCTTTCTGCTGGTGATATCTGCCGGGTCTGCCCGCAGTGGTCTTATTATTCTGTTGCTGTACGACTTCTGGGGCTGTGGATACCACCGGCATTTGGGCCTACTTTTGTTTTTAAAATATTTTTCAAATTCCAAATTCAAAAACAAATGAGTCGCCACTTAATTTTTAAAAGAAAAATTAAGAAACCATTTTAAAGCAAACTGATCTTTTGCGAAACCAAAGATAAACTGGGTCCAGGGATTATGGAACGAAAGGGGAAGGAGCCCGGCGGACTAAAACACCCCCTTTCATCCTATCTCACGATAGTCCTCTACTCAACATCCTCTTTAATCAAGTTATTAATCTAAGCATGCCCTCAATTAATACATATATAGGTATACATAACACAAGCATGTTGGAAATGGTGTAAAATTGCTAACGGTAAAATATCATTCATAAGTCACATAATTCAACTAGCAAACATCATGATGTGCAAGTAAGGAACTAGAGAACTCACCCGGGATCCAGCCGCGAAATGGAAACGTGTGTGGACCACTGCGAATGAGGAGCGGATCCTGACGCTCTCCCTCGATAGTGTCCCGGGACGGATCCCAAGGAGCACACTTCAGGGAAAACTAGGACTTCCTCACGCGATCCTAGAGACAAAGAGTCGCCACCTAATTTTTATCGGGAATTAGGAAACCCAAGTTTGACTCGCCCAAAATTGAATAAGGTTACTCGCCCTTCATTACCAGAAACAAGGTTCGGGGGTCTTGGTACGAGAGGGGAAGGAGCCCAAGCAGGACTAAAGCACCCCCTCCTCGCCCTACCGAATGGTAGGCCTTGATTCAAATATCCTTGTTATTAATTCATAATAGATGTTGTTTCCTCAAACATACTAGATAGATATATACATGGCAAAAAGAAACATCTAATGAAAATCATTTCAAGAGACTAAATCAAGTAGAAAGCGGATGCTCATGTAATACAAGGGAGAAGTATACTCACAGTGGCTAGTCCCGCCCGGGACCGATGCAAATAAAGTAAACATGTCATGATATGCAAAGGGAACGAGAAGACTTACATTGGTTGACTCAAGCGGAGTTGCGAAAGCAAAAAGAATGGAAACGTGCAATGCAATCATGCAACAATCCTAGATAAGATGTCTCTAACAAATAATCATATAAACGGAGACTATCCTAAAGGAATTGTGTCGTTGAAATCAAAGTTGTAAACCTAGAAAAATTCTAAGAGAAAGGATAGAGATAGTACACGATACATGGGCACTAAGCCACATGTAGACGAGGCAAACCACAAATCGAAGTCCGGGTCCGAGGCACTTAATTCTCTGCACTAATACACCAAAGAATACCCAAGCATTGCAAAAATACAAGCAAACAAACGATATGCATGATAAACAAAGAAAACATGTCATCAATCAAATTTCCAGATTCAGCAACCTCTAATGAATCCTATCAAAAGTGGTTTTAAACATGAGCTGGATAAAAACCCTTTTATAGAAAGTTAGATACATGTCTTAGGGAACTTCTCCAAAAAGTGGGACCTCAATATCAATTTTATTGTTTGAGAAATAAATGTTTTGGGAACAGTGGATCAGGACTGTCCATTGTTCTTGTAAAAATCATAATTAAATCTACAAAAATCATATGAAGCTCTATTTGGTGTCAAAAGAAAGCTATTTCATTGTAGTATATGATAAAAATAAACCCATGGACATTCTGTAATCACAAGGTTTCTGAAAAAGTGTTTTAAACAGACTCTGTTATTCTGGAAATTTGGTATCATTTGACAAATGAATGCAAAACATAATAGAAGTATAATAGAAGTTCATGAATCATGTTAACCAAGTTGATTTAAGCTTTTGATCTCTCATCCATTTATCCTAGGTGATTTCTAAACCAAGTTTTATTCATCAATTGTTGTTGAGTGATCAAGGTATGACCATTTTGTATACATAATCATATTTGTAATTAAACTTAGAAAATTCCAGAATAGTTGTATCAACTTTAAACGCTTAGAAAACGATCCTAACTCGATCGTATGCTCACGATTTTACATCGGCATATAGATATATGAGTTAGGAATCATCCCCAAAAAGCGGAACGTCGATAACTATTATAGATTTTCTGAAATTCAAGCACAAAGAGACGATGTTCAAATCTGTCAACCGATTTCTCAACAATTTCTAAAAATAGTATATGAATCCTAAAAGCTCTCAAAACGGACCGGATGAAAGCTAATTCATCAAAGTTTACCCAGAAAATTTGAAATCCATCAAACTATGGGTTTTGATGGACCAAATCTAATGGACAAAACCAATCTGCTTTGCTGAATTTTTATCTAGTTCATTTTAAAGTGTGAGGAAAACATTTTAGTGATAGTTGAAGCTTATTAGAGAGATCAAACTCATAGATCAACTTAATTATCATGATTCCCAATCAATTTAGCCCTCAAGTTCTATGAAGAACTTTTAGATCAAGGATCAAAGGGACTTATAAATATCATGTTGGAGATGAAATTCAATAGGAATCCTAGGTAATAGGAATAATCAAGAGATAGGTATGAACATAGAAATCATCCTTCTCATAGATCATATTTCCAAACCATCATGGAATTCAAAATAGATATATGTATATATATATAATCATGTATGCATGAATCTAAACTAAAATTGAAGAATGAAACCAAAATTGAAAATCAAAGTGAAAAACAATCTCTAATTGTAAATTATCAATAAAAATCAAAGAGATTTGGATCTAACTATGTGAGTGTGTGAAGAACATGAGAGGAAGAAGATGAGTGTTCTAATAAGTAGAAATAGAACTAAGTTAGATCCAAATCTTATAGATCTATATATACAAAGTAGGAATTAGAGATGAACTATAGTGTTTACCTCTTGGAGGATTCTCAATTACAAGACCAAAATTGATTTGAAGATCTTCTTCTTCAAGTGTTATTCAAGTGTTCTTCAAGCACTCATCCATGGAAGTTGAGGGAGGCAATTGATGTTCAAATTGTGGTCTAATTAGCCTAAGTTAATCTAAATTCAATTCATAATTTTCTCTCTCTAGAATTCACCTAAATTGAAAGTATATTCAAAGTATACTTATCTCTCTTGTATGTGCTTCTATGTGTGTTTGTATCTCCAAGTATATTCAAGTGTATCTCTTCCAAGTGTCTAGTGTGTTAAGATGTGATCTCATATGAGATGTATGAGATCTTATATAGAGTTTTGAAGACTTAGCTCTTAAGTTTCAGGGTTAAAACAGGATTTTTAGAGCTTAAAAGAGGGTTAAAATGGCCATTTCGGAGCCTAAACGCAATTTCCAGGCAATTTCCTCGCAGTGGGAAGCTTCTAGAAGGGTCTGGAACTCAAAAAGCTCCGTGGAGGACACAAATGGAAGTGGCGGTTATGGTGGGACCCGCCACCCCCATACCCAAAACCGCCATTTACTATTTGGGTCCCTCTGGTCACCCACAAGCTCTGTTTCAAAAATCACGTGCACTGCTTTTCCAGATTTTTGTAAAAATGCTTTTTGGTGTCCGAAATCGTCCGTTTACGTACCGTTGGAAAGCTGTCAGGTTGAATTTCAATATAAAAATATTTCCAGAGGTTTTATAATGAGAATTGAAGTCCAATTGAAGTCCGGAAGTCCTCCGGAACTTTCGTCGTCTTTTTGAAATCAAATGACGTCTTTTCCAAAATTGCTTTCAAATGTGCGTCGATTTCGAACTTTTCTTTAAAATTGAATCTCTGGATACCTAGAATACTGCGTTTAGAACACTTAATGTTCATATAACCCTGAGAGAATATGAATTCTGAGAGATGATTTTGACAAAACCGGGATTTATCCATGGAAAAGGGCTTTTCTGAGCTTGAAGTCACTTTCCGAAGTCCGATCTTCTGATTGTGTGGAATCCAGTACCTTCCACGGGGTACTTTTCATCATCGAATCCTCCAAGACGTTGTCCACCCTAAATCCTATCAGTGTGGTCAAAATTGGGTGTCTACAGTTTGCCCCTCTTTGGCAGAGCTTGTTGTGAACAACGTGAACTGCAAGTGAGTGCCAAAGCCTTGAAGGCACCCAAATAACCATACTGAGAGGTTTTAGGAAAAACAAAAAATTCGCAAAATCAAGAAATTCAAAATCAGAGAAAATCAAGAAATTACGAATGCAAGAATGCAATGCAATGCTGGGTAGAGGCGGCTAAGTTGAAGCTGATGCTGGTCGTGCTCCGCTGGAGCTGCCTACGTATCCTTTCCAGGAATCAGACCAGGGCGTAGTTCAAGCGCGCGGGAAAACGGAAAACAAACAACAACAATGCGGATGAAATGCTCCTATCCTAGGATGCTGGTGCAGTATGAAAACATGAAATGTGAAAGTGCTGGAGGAATCATCCTCAAGGGTTCCCTAGATGCAAAATCTAATGCAAAGGATGCAACGACTCTCTCTCACAGTCGAATATGCTAGAGGTATCTTGGATGATTCTCGAGGTTTTTGTCAAAGTTATTCTTCTGATCTTAAGGCTCGTAGGCGTCATCTGTATCCTGGACGACTCTTGAAATAGCGAAGTATCTTGGATGAATTCTGAGTCATGTCAAACAACTGGACGATTGCTGGTGTAGAGTCCTTCTGCTGGGGACGATTACTGATGTAGAGTCCTTCTGCTGGGGACGATTGTTGATGTAGAGTCCTTCTGCTGGGGACGATTGCTGAAATAGGTCCTTCTTCTGTGGACGATTGCTGATGTAGAGTCCTTCTGCTGGGGACGATTTGCTGATGTAGAGTCCTTTTGCTGGGGACGATTGCTGGTGTAGAGTCCTTCTGCTGGGGACGATTGCTGAAACAGGTCCTTCTTCTGTGGACGATTGCTGATGTAGAGTCCTTTTGCTGGGGACGATTGCTGATGTAGAGTCCTTCTGCTGGGGACGATTGCTGATGTAGAGTCCTTTTGCTGGGGACGATTGCTGGTGTAGAGTCCTTCTGCTGGGGACGATTGCTGATGTAGAGTCCTTCTGCTGGGGACGATTGCTGAAACAGGTCCTTCTTCTGTGGACGATTGCTGATGTAGAGTCCTTTTGCTGGGGACGATTGCTGATGTAGAGTCCTTCTGCTGGGGACGATTGCTGATGTAGAGTCCTTTTGCTGGGGACGATTGCTGATGTAGAGTCCTTCTGCTGGGGACGATTGCTGAAATAGGTCCTTCTTCTGTGGACGATTGCTGATGTAGAGTCCTTCTGCTGGGGACGATTGCTGATGTAGAGTCCTTTTGCTGGGGACGATTGCTGGTGTAGAGTCCTTCTGCTGGGGACGATTGCTGAAACAGGTCCTTCTTCTGTGGACGATTGCTGATGTAGAGTCCTTTTGCTGGGGACGATTGCTGATGTAGAGTCCTTCTGCTGGGGACGATTGCTGATGTAGAGTCCTTTTGCTGGGGACGATTGCTGATGTAGAGTCCTTTTGCTGGGGACAAATCTTCTGAAACAGGTCTCTCTGCCGGAGACAAATCTTCTGCTCTTCTGAAACAGGTCCTTCTTCTAGACAAATCTTCTGTAACAGGTCTGGAAACAAGTCTTCTGAAACAGGTCTCTCTGCCGGAGACAAATCTTCTGTTCTTCTGAAACAGGCCCTTTTTCCGAACACAAATCTTCTGTGGCAGGTCTAGAAACAAATCTTCTGAAACAGGTCTCTCTGCCGGAGACAAATCCTCTGTTCTTCTGAAACAGGCCCTTCTTCTGGGGACAAATCTTCTGTGGCAGGTCTAGAAACAAATCTTCTGAAACAGGTCTCTCTGCCGGAGACAAATCCTCTGTTCTTCTGAAACAGGCCCTTGTTCTGAGGACAAATCTTCTGTTCTGATGCACGGATTCTGAGAGATACACAAATTCTGAGAGATGACCCTTCTTCTGAGAGCAACCCACGGATACACGATTCTGATTTTGAGAGAAACCCTACATTCTGGAGGCAACCCTGATATGCGATGCTGAGAAATACATGATTCTGAGAGAAACCCTACATTCTGGAGGCAACCCTGGATACACGATTCTGATTCTGAGAGAAACCCTACATTCTGGAGGCAACCCACGATTCTGAGAGAAACCCTACA
Organism: Hydrangea macrophylla; assembly: GCA_033977485.1. Taxonomy (NCBI): domain Eukaryota; kingdom Viridiplantae; phylum Streptophyta; class Magnoliopsida; order Cornales; family Hydrangeaceae; genus Hydrangea; species Hydrangea macrophylla. The sequence continues at coordinate 82,711,997 of CM066986.1, read as the reverse complement.
TTCTGAGAGCAACCCACGGATACACGATTCTTGGCATAAACCTTGTATTCTGGAGGCGACCCACGATTCTGATTCTGAGAGAAACCCTACATTCTGGAGGCAACCCACGATTCTGAGAGAAACCCTACATTCTGGAGGCAACCCTGGATACATGATGCTTGGCATAAACCTTGTATTCTGGAGGCGATTTTGATGCTCAAATTCTGAGAGATACCCTTTATCTGGAGGCAACCCGTGGATACATGATGCTTGCGAGAAACTTAATTCTGAAAGTTCTCTACTGGGGAGATCCTATGATTCTGAGAGATGCACGAATTCTGTATACCTTGACAATATCTGGAAATTCTCTGCTTGAGGAGATATCTGAGGTTTCTGGGACGCGAGCACATATTCTGGAGGCCCTGCTGATTCTTTCTGAGACTCATATTGGTGCTTCGACCAACGCAATCATTCTTGCAACACGTCAGGCTTACTCTAACCCTTTCTGAACATCTCGCATTCTGACCCATCTTCTGAAAGTCCTTTCTGGATGTAATTCTCAAGCGACAGTAGACTCAAATGTCCATTTTCTAAGACAACTCATAATCAATCCCAAAACGACGGGAGTTTGCCGTTTCTCGGCCACTTTCAGGCTGCGGTGCCTTTGATTCTTCTCATCTGGGGGACTTTTTTCAATTCTTGAATGGATTTTTACCAAGATTCAAATCTCCAGAGGTCCTCTAGACCAAGAAACCCTACATTCTGGAGGCAACCCACGATTCTGAGAGAAACCCTACATTCTGAGAGCAACCCACGGATACACGATTCTTTTCTTCCACAGGTGGCTCAAGTTAGGCAGCTTCAATCACAGTTGGAGCGGATGAATGCAGGCCCTTCTGGTGGGGCTGGTGGGTCTAGGCGAAGGCGCCAAATTGAAGATGATGATAGCTCTACGGCCTCAGATATGCCTGCTCGGTACCCACGGGCTACTCGTCGTCGCTGATGATGATCATATGCACCCATGACTATCTTTCTGTTTTTCTTGCTTTCTGTGCTGAGACTGATGTTGATGTATTCTGTCTGAGACTTGATGGGCTTGTACTCTTGACTTTGCTTGATGCTGTTTTATGCTATCCTTCTGTTTCGCTTTGCATCCCTTGTCACGAGACTGATTTGATTGACACTTTGCACACTGACACACAGGACTCGATTTTACAGGGAAAGGAAATTTCTGACGATTCCTCTTTCTCGACAATGTCTTTTGACTTGGATATTTGAATTTTCTAAGGATTTGCATGTTTTGAAAATGAGATTTTATCTTGTAGCAGGATATTGTGTTGGCTTTGCATGTAATCTTGAAGCTTTTGAAAATTTTCCACATAATGTTTCAGTCTTGACATTAGATTCACATCTTTAGATTGCTAAAAAACTTTTCAACTTAATATCAAGAATTACCAGATTTTTCACTTAGGTGCTTTCTGATAGCCAAGTGATCCAGAGAGGACAGGTAGCGAGGTATGGGCAAACGACAGTTTGCCCCTAGTTGACAGAGATAAATGGAAGTTTGGGCAAACGCAGTTTGCCCCTAGTGTGGCAGTGATATCTTGAGGCTTTGGGCAAACTTGAAAGTTTGCCCCTAGTTTGCAAGGTTCAGGGATCGAGAGCCAGGAAAGCTCGCCTACTTATCCCCAAGTGGGAATCAGATCCAAAGTAGTTCGGCCAGGTCTTGAAAGAAAGTATGGTTGAGGGTTTCAGGAGCAGTGACCGAACCGAGCAGGTTGCCTACATATCCCCAAGTGGGAATCAGGTCAAGTGTAGTTCCTCGAATGCTGGAGGTTTTGAAAGAACAGGTTTTGAAAGAAAAGGCTTTTAAGCATAGTATCTCTTGAGACGGTCAATGTTGATTGGCTGATTGAACTCAACTCCATCTAGATCCATCAGGTATGCCGCTCCTCCAGAGAGAAGCTTCTTGATGACGTATGGGCCAACCCAATTTGGCTTGAATTTCCCTCTAGGATCGAAAACGGGTGCTTTTAAGGCTTTAAGCACAAGGTCGCCTTCCTCAAGTTTTCTTGGACGGACCTTCTTGTTGAATGCTCGAGCTATTCTTCTCTGATACACATGCACATGATCAATTGCGGCCAACCTTTTCTCATCAAGTAACATTAGCTCCTCATATCTATCTCTTAGCCAATCAAATTCTGGAATCTCGGATTCTGCCACAACTCTCAAAGATGGTAGTTCTATTTCAACTGGGAGTACTGCTTCCATTCCGTAAGCCAATGAATAAGGAGTGGCTCCTGTAGATGTTCGGATAGATGTTCTGTATCCCCACAGTGCATACGGTAACTTCTCATGCCAATCTCGGTATGTATCAGTCATCTTTCTTAGGATCGTCTTCAAATTCTTATTAGCTGCTTCAACTGCCCCATTTGTTTGTGGCCTATACGGCGCTGACATGTGGTGCATGATCTTGTATTCTTCTAGTAGATCCAAAACCTCTTTCTGGAAGTGACTGCCATGATCGGATATCAACTCATGAGGGACCCCGTATCGGCAGATTATATTTCTTCTGATAAATCTGGCCACATCTTTAGCCTTCAATGTCGCATAAGACTCTGCTTCCACCCATTTTGTGAAATAATCAATTGCTACCAGGATGTATTGATGCCCATTAAACGCCTTCGGGGTTACTTCTCCAATAACATCTATTCCCCAAACTGAGAATGGCCAAGGGGTAGTCATGTTGTATAGCAGTGACGGCGGCACATGCTTCATATTGGCATGGATCTGACATTTGTGACATTTTCTGACATATTCATAGCAGTCCTTGTCCATAGTAGTCCAATAATATCCTTGTCGGATGATCTTCTTAGCTAACATGTGTCCACTCATATGAGGACCACACACCCCTTCGTGAATTTGCTCCATCATCTTTCTCGCACTGTTTCCATACAGACATGTCAAGTTGAATCCATTGTGAGATCTCTTCAATAGATTTCCGCCACAAATCATGAATTGAGCCGAGAATCTTCTTATGGCTCTCTTGTCTTTCTCGGAGGCGCCTTCCGGATATTCCCCATTTTCAATGAAGTTCCACACGTCGGTGTACCACGGAAGTTCTTCTGCTTCTTCTATTTCCCCAATCATCTCATAAGACGGCTTTTCCCTTTGTTCAATCATCAAAGGAGTTAGCTTTATCCCCACAGGAATCTCAATCATTGACGCTAAAGTAGCCAAAGAGTCTGTTAGCTGATTTTCTTCTCGAGGCAGGTAGAAGAACGTGATATGCAAGAAACGAGTTCGTAAAGAATCAAGATACTCATGATAGGGTTTTAACTTCTCTTCCTTGACTTTCCAATCTCCTCGAACTTGGGATATGATCAAATTGGAATCCCCGAATACATCAAGTTTCCTTACCTCCAAAGTCAATGCGGCTTCTAGCCCCAAGATACAAGCTTCATACTCAGCAGTGTTGTTGGTGGAAGTGTACTTCAGCTTAATAGAGAACGGGGTATGTGCTCCTTCAGGGGATACAAGGATGATTCCTACTCCATATCCTTTTTGGTTTGCAGCTCCATCAAAGTACATTTTCCACACATCTTCTTTTAATTCCATCAATCCTTCGTCAGGGAACATGAACTCTCCTTCGTTTTCCAGATTTATCGGATGTTCTGCTAAATGTTCTGCGACAGCCCTTCCTTTAACAGATTTACTCGTAGCATGTATCAAGTCAAACTCAGATAGCATCAATGTCCATCGGGAGATTCTTCCGGTCAATGCTGGTTTTTCAAATAGGTACTTCAAAGGATCCATTCGGGAGATTAAAACAACAGGGAAGGCCAACATATAATGCCTCAGACGACGAGTGGCCCAAACCAAAGCCCAACATGTCTTTTCTAACGGAGAATACTTCAATTCGTATCCAGTCATCCTTTTACTTAAGTAGTAAATGGCTTTCTCTGTACGCCCTTCATCTCCTTCTTGGGCTAACATGCATCCCATAGCATTCTCTGACACGGATAAGTACAACAGCAAAGGCTTCCCTGACTTTGGGGGTGAAAGAACCGGTGGGTTTGATAAATAAGCCTTGATCTTGTCAAAAGCTTCTTGACATTGATTGTCCCATTCGAATTTCTTCCCTTTTCTCAACAAGCTGAAAAGCGGATCGCAAGTAGCAGTGAGCTTAGATATGAAGCGGCTGATGAATTGGATTCTTCCCAGAAATCCTCTTACTTCCTTTTCATTTGTCGGAGGCGGCATATCCATAATAGCCTTGATCTTTGTGGGGTCAACCTCAATTCCTCTCTGTGTGATGAGAAATCCCAGCAGCTTTCCGGTGGTAACTCCAAAAGTACACTTCTGTGGATTCAATCTCATTCTGTATTTCCTTAATCTTTCAAAGAACTTGGCGAGTGCTGTTAAATGCCCACTTCTTTCTTTGGACTTAACAATCATATCATCCACATAAACTTCTACCTCTTTATGGATCATGTCATGTAACAAAGTAGTAGCAGCTCTCTGATAGGTTGCGCCAGCATTCTTTAACCCAAATGGCATCACTCGGTAGCAATACGTCCCCCAGTGAGTTGTGAATGTAGTCTTTTCTCTGTCTTCGGGTGCCATTAAAATCTGATTGTACCCTGAGAAACCATCCATGAATGATAACAACTCATGCCCCGCGGTGCTATCTACCAGAACATCTATGTGTGGAAGCGGAAAATCATCCTTAGGACTAGCCTTGTTTAGATCTCTGAAGTCAACACATACACGGATCCTTCCATCCTTCTTTGGCACAGGAACTATATTGGCTATCCATTCCGGATATTGGGTTACCATCAGGAATCCAGCTTTCAATTGTTTCTCAACTTCTTCTTTGATCTTCAAAGTCCATTCGGGTCTCATGCGTCTCAACTTTTGCTTAACAGGTTTTGAATTTGGAAAGAGAGGGATGTGGTGTTGGACAATCTCTGGATCGATGCCTGGCATATCTTGGTAGGACCAAGCGAAAACATCTTTAAATTCTTTTAATAAGTTGATTAGTTCATTGCTTTCTTGTGAAGTGAGTGTGGTGCCAATATGAACATTTTGTGGATTATCTTCATTATCCAAGTTTATTAGCAAAGTTTCTTCAATAATCTTGCATGCAGATTCATTTTCATTTTCAATTAATCTTTGCAAATCCTCAGAAATTTCAAAATCAAGATCATCAGACACAGAAGAGTAAGCAAAATCCTCGTTCATTTCATTAACATTTTTGGGTACATCAAAAGCAAAAGCAGACTCAACATCATGGCTCATATTGGCCTTTACAGACTTCCGGGGAAATGGGGGAGGGGATTTGTTGACTTCCGATTCTATCACCCAATTGTTCAGAGCTCCCTCTATTGGCTTGATTTCTTCCACATTTCCCAGTGCTTCTTCGGCCCATTCTTCCTCTTCCATATTCCTCAAGATGCAAATTGCAGCGTCTTCCGGAAGTTGAACATCCATAGCTGGTTGATTCGAGGATGTGATGTAGGTCTTTGGGTTATAAATCTGAGATCCTTCTTCTACAAAGTTAACATTTGGCATGTTCCCCTTATGATTAGGGAGAGGATTCTTCTGAACATTTGGCTGAGAGGGAGGAGGGGAGATGACCCCTTTTTCAATCAAGTCTTCAATTTCATGGCGAAGTCTCCAGCATCTATCTGTGCTATGTCCACGGCCTTGATGAAAGTCACAAAAGAACTCTGTTTTGAAACCCGGTGGAAGTGGATTTGGCTCTGGTTTAGGTTCCAATTTCTGCAAGTACCCTTTTTCTATCATTCTTTCAAGTGCGGTGCTTAGTGGCATCCCCAAGTCGGAAAATTCTCTTTTCTCTCTTGACTGTTTCTGATTTTGACTTCCTCTTGCATTAGCCATACTTCGACGCTCTTTCTGAAAAGGCTGAGGAGATAGTGTGTTGACGTCAGCAGACTGATGATAGACTGGCCTTTCTGTCTTTCTGTATCGATTGCTCGTGCTTTCTTTCTTGATCTTTCCATCTCTAATGGCATCTTCTATCAAAGTTCCCACATCAAACAGCTGTTCGAAACTCACAATGGACTGAAATTCTAGCCTTTCCAAGTATTCGGGCTGTAGATTCTTGATGATCATTCGGACCTGATCTTTTTCCGCTGGCCTGCTAGTCATTTGAGCAGCTTTAGCTCTCCAACGAGTAAGGAAACCTGCGAAGGATTCCCTGTACTCTTGTCGGGTGGTTTCTAGATCTCTTGCAGTTACATCAAACAACTGGTTATATGAATATTGAGCCACGAAAGCTTTGGCCAATGCCTCCCAATCTCTGGTTATGGCTGGTTCCAACGTCAAGTACCATGAAAGTGCTGCTCCACTCAAAACTCTTGGAAACAATAAAGCGAAGAGGTCAGATCCAATGCCCATGGGCTGCAAAGTTCCTACATAAAGCCTCAGATAGCTCTTTGGATTTCCGGTTCCATTGAAAAATTCAATATGCGGCATCTTAAACTTCTCTGGGAGTTTGGCTTTTGGAGCGTCACACAACCCTTCAACATCGAACAAATACTCATCCACCCCTTTGCTCTTTCTGATCACACTCTCTAGTTTGTCGATCTTGGCCAACTTGTCCTGAATTTCCTGATCTAGCTGAACCTTTGGTTGAACTGTCTCCCCAAAATCTTCTTCTTCATGATGCTCTGGAGGTGGTGGTGGTGGATTAGTTAGCTGCTCAATCATTCTCATCATAGTGGCAAGTTGTTCTCGATTCTGCTCCCTGCTCTGATCCAAGGCAGCTTGCATTGCGGCCAATCTGGCTTCCATATCCGCTTCGTATGTCATATCTTCAACCCTAGTCGACTCGGCTGTTCCTTCTTCTAACCCTGATCTGATCAAACGGCTGTTCGGAGCTCTGACCCAGAAAGGAGTACAACTTTTCGGTCCTATCTTTTCTTATCTGGTTTATTTAGGGATTTTCAAATAATCAGGTATCTTTATTGCAAAAGAATTTTTCAAAGAATGATATAAGAAGGTGGATTTACAAAGATGGAAATCATAAATGGAAAATCATTTCCTTTTTCAAAAACATTTTTCTTAAAATCAAAAGAAATCTTTTCAAGCTTTCAAAATTCTGAGGAAAACAAAACTTTTCTTTTTTTAAAAGTATATTAGAGGCGTCGCACTCGTGAGTCGTATATGCAATGCTCGTGTAGTGCATGCAATGCAGATGAAATGCAATCTAATCTAAATGCAATGCACCTTAATCTAGCTTAGACCTAGCACATCAGCACATAAGCACATAAGATTCCTTGAGTATGCTAATCACCCTACTAATCCAATCATTATCCAAGGATTTTGAGTTTTGAAATTCTTGATGGTTCATGTTTTCAAAATTGAAATTTTTCATGAAAATCTTTGAAAGAGATGGGGAGATTTGTAATTTTCAAAAGAATTTTTGAACCATCAATGCTTGTGGTGAGAAATCATGATTCTTAAAAATTGAGGTGGGAATTTTGAAATTCTAAGATCTGAGAGGAAGATTTTGAAATTGAATCATCATGATTTCTTGAAGACCAAAGTAAAATTTTTTTTTTTTTTTTTTTGAAATTCTCTAAAATCTAGGAGAATTTGAAATTGAATCATCAAAGTAGGAATTTTGGATTTCTCTAAAAATCTAGGAGAATTTGAAAGTGAATTTCAAAGCGAGTTTTCAAAAGGGATATTCCCGGAATTTTCAAAAGACTTGGGATTTTCAAAGAAGTGCTTATAATTTCAAAAATTTTCAAAATTGTCCTCAAATAATGATTGGATGTTCGGATAAAGACCATACTATCCTAGAGGAATCCACCATACAAGGTTTGATGATGCCTTCGCATACACGTCCTCATCATCCACATAATCCCTTACGGGCAAGCGCAAGTAATTCATCACATTGTCCTAATCAAAGATGATAATCAAGATCCTAATTGAAGGGTTCTATAGAAACTATATGCAAAGGCCGGGTTTTAGTCTCATAAAGGGTCCATTAGCAAGCTCAGCGGTGTGGTTGACCGCCTCCCCGAGGGCGTGCCGTTCACACATAGGCTCTATATACCGCACGCGGTACAAGGCTAACGGTGACTACATGCTACCAAAACTCTTGACAAATAGAGGAAAGAGGGCCCTCTATCTTCAAGGCAATGATCTCAAGCAGTCGCGGTGAAAGAACAATGCAAGTGCAAATGCAGGCAGAAACAACATGATTATTGAATTAATAACAAGGATATTCATTGGTTCAAGTCAAACCCTCGAAGAACAAGAAACCATCGGTTTCATGTTCAAATCCCCAGCAGAGTCGCCAGATTGTGGACCACTGCGAATGAGGAGCGGATCCTGACGCTCTCCCTCGATAGTGTCCCGGGACGGATCCCAAGGAGCACACTTCAGGGAAAACTAGGACTTCCTCACGCGATCCTAGAGACAAAGAGTCGCCACCTAATTTTTATCGGGAATTAGGAAACCCAAGTTTGACTCGCCCAAAATTGAATAAGGTTACTCGCCCTTCATTACCAGAAACAAGGTTCGGGGGTCTTGGTACGAGAGGGGAAGGAGCCCAAGCAGGACTAAAGCACCCCCTCCTCGCCCTACCGAATGGTAGGCCTTGATTCAAATATCCTTGTTATTAATTCATAATAGATGTTGTTTCCTCAAACATACTAGATAGATATATATATGGCAAAAAGAAACATCTAATGAAAATCATTTCAAGAGACTAAATCAAGTAGAAAGCGGATGCTCATGTAATACAAGGGAGAAGTATACTCACAGTGGCTAGTCCCGCCCGGGACCGATGCAAATAAAGTAAACATGTCATGATATGCAAAGGGAACGAGAAGACTTACATTGGTTGACTCAAGCGGAGTTGCGAAAGCAAAAAGAATGGAAACGTGCAATGCAATCATGCAACAATCCTAGATAAGATGTCTCTAACAAATAATCATATAAACGGAGACTATCCTAAAGGAATTGTGTCGTTGAAATCAAAGTTGTAAACCTAGAAAAATTCTAAGAGAAAGGATAGAGATAGTACACGATACATGGGCACTAAGCCACATGTAGACGAGGCAAACCACAAATCGAAGTCCGGGTCCGAGGCACTTAATTCTCTGCACTAATACACCAAAGAATACCCAAGCATTGCAAAAATACAAGCAAACAAACGATATGCATGATAAACAAAGAAAACATGTCATCAATCAAATTTCCAGATTCAGCAACCTCTAATGAATCCTATCAAAAGTGGTTTTAAACATGAGCTGGATAAAAACCCTTTTACAGAAAGTTAGATACATGTCTTAGGGAACTTCTCCAAAAAGTGGGACCTCAATATCAATTTTATTGTTTGAGAAATAAATGTTTTGGGAACAGTGGATCAGGACTGTCCATTGTTCTTGTAAAAATCATAATTAAATCTACAAAAATCATATGAAGCTCTATTTGGTGTCAAAAGAAAGCTATTTCATTGTAGTATATGATAAAAATAAACCCATGGACATTCTGTAATCACAAGGTTTCTGAAAAAGTGTTTTAAACAGACTCTGTTATTCTGGAAATTTGGTATCATTTGACAAATGAATGCAAAACATAATAGAAGTATAATAGAAGTTCATGAATCATGTTAACCAAGTTGATTTAAGCTTTTGATCTCTCATCCATTTATCCTAGGTGATTTCTAAACCAAGTTTTATTCATCAATTGTTGTTGAGTGATCAAGGTATGACCATTTTGTATACATAATCATATTTGTAATTAAACTTAGAAAATTCCAGAATAGTTGTATCAACTTTAAACGCTTAGAAAACGATCCTAACTCGATCGTATGCTCACGATTTTACATCGGCATATAGATATATGAGTTAGGAATCATCCCCAAAAAGCGGAACGTCGATAACTATTATAGATTTTCTGAAATTCAAGCACAAAGAGACGATGTTCAAATCTGTCAACCGATTTCTCAACAATTTCTAAAAATAGTATATGAATCCTAAAAGCTCTCAAAACGGACCGGATGAAAGCTAATTCATCAAAGTTTACCCAGAAAATTTGAAATCCATCAAACTATGGGTTTTGATGGACCAAATCTAATGGACAAAACCAATCTGCTTTGCTGAATTTTTATCTAGTTCATTTTAAAGTGTGAGGAAAACATTTTAGTGATAGTTGAAGCTTATTAGAGAGATCAAACTCATAGATCAACTTAATTATCATGATTCCCAATCAATTTAGCCCTCAAGTTCTATGAAGAACTTTTAGATCAAGGATCAAAGGGACTTATAAATATCATGTTGGAGATGAAATTCAATAGGAATCCTAGGTAATAGGAATAATCAAGAGATAGGTATGAACATAGAAATCATCCTTCTCATAGATCATATTTCCAAACCATCATGGAATTCAAAATAGATATATGTATATATATATATAATCATGTATGCATGAATCTAAACTAAAATTGAAGAATGAAACCAAAATTGAAAATCAAAGTGAAAAACAATCTCTAATTGTAAATTATCAATAAAAATCAAAGAGATTTGGATCTAACTATGTGAGTGTGTGAAGAACATGAGAGGAAGAAGATGAGTGTTCTAATAAGTAGAAATAGAACTAAGTTAGATCCAAATCTTATAGATCTATATATACAAAGTAGGAATTAGAGATGAACTATAGTGTTTACCTCTTGGAGGATTCTCAATTACAAGACCAAAATTGATTTGAAGATCTTCTTCTTCAAGTGTTCTTCAAGCACTCATCCATGGAAGTTGAGGGAGGCAATTGATGTTCAAATTGTGGTCTAATTAGCCTAAGTTAATCTAAATTCAATTCATAATTTTCTCTCTCTAGAATTCACCTAAATTGAAAGTATATTCAAAGTATACTTATCTCTCTTGTATGTGCTTCTATGTGTGTTTGTATCTCCAAGTATATTCAAGTGTATCTCTTCCAAGTGTCTAGTGTGTTAAGATGTGATCTCATATGAGATGTATGAGATCTTATATAGAGTTTTGAAGACTTAGCTCTTAAGTTTCAGGGTTAAAACAGGATTTTTAGAGCTTAAAAGAGGGTTAAAATGGCCATTTCGGAGCCTAAACGCAATTTCCAGGCAATTTCCTCGCAGTGGGAAGCTTCTAGAAGGGTCTGGAACTCAAAAAGCTCCGTGGAGGACACAAATGGAAGTGGCGGTTATGGTGGGACCCGCCACCCCCATACCCAAAACCGCCATTTACTATTTGGGTCCCTCTGGTCACCCACAAGCTCTGTTTCAAAAATCACGTGCACTGCTTTTCCAGATTTTTGTAAAAATGCTTTTTGGTGTCCGAAATCGTCCGTTTACGTACCGTTGGAAAGCTGTCAGGTTGAATTTCAATATAAAAATATTTCCAGAGGTTTTATAATGAGAATTGAAGTCCAATTGAAGTCCGGAAGTCCTCCGGAACTTTCGTCGTCTTTTTGAAATCAAATGACGTCTTTTCCAAAATTGCTTTCAAATGTGCGTCGATTTCGAACTTTTCTTTAAAATTGAATCTCTGGATACCTAGAATACTGCGTTTAGAACACTTAATGTTCATATAACCCTGAGAGAATATGAATTCTGAGAGATGATTTTGACAAAACCGGGATTTATCCATGGAAAAGGGCTTTTCTGAGCTTGAAGTCACTTTCCGAAGTCCGATCTTCTGATTGTGTGGAATCCAGTACCTTCCACGGGGTACTTTTCATCATCGAATCCTCCAAGACGTTGTCCACCCTAAATCCTATCAGTGTGGTCAAAATTGGGTGTCTACAACGTGCAATGCATACACAAAATACAAAGCCTAAGAAAAGGTCTCTAATTCACATATTCACATAAGGCAAAACCTAAGCTAAGGTGTCGCACATGGAGTCGAAAATCAATTAAAATCAATGAAGTAAATAAACCAGAGAAGAGATGAGAAATTGTACCTCAAATGCGCTACAAAAAAAAGATTAGTCCACGTGCTTCACATAATAATATGATATCAAAAAATCAATCTCAATTCTCTAGCTTAGATCTATTAAGCATGAAATCCAACTTTATTCAATAGCTAGTTCTAATCATAAGCATTGATGTACATGAATGAATGAATGTGAATAAGAATAAAACATGGATTTATTCACTAATTTGGATCACTTAGCCTCTGGATTTAAGCTAAATTATCATTATTCAAAACATGATTTGGGTCCCAAGACATCAGGGAACCATTTCAGTTGAAATAAATAAGATTAGACAAAAACAATAGCAATTTTTTATGAATTACAGAGAGCAGACCAGATCTTAAAAAAATAGAAATAAAATACTTCCAACGGTTGGATCTTAATGATTTTTGGATATGTTATGACTCTGTGAGTCTAGTTTCTAACCCAAAAAGAAAATCGAGGTTTCAACGGTTAGATCTCCGGGAATACAAAAAATACTAGACCTCACTCAGGATTTTACAACTCTCTGTCCAGAGATCTTGTGTGATTTTTTAAAACTAGCAAACAAATCTGAATTGCTTCATTCTTTTTAGGGAACCTTCCTAACACATTAAGGTTCTTAGAAAAAATTATTAAAGGTCATGAAAACTTGGTTAGGGTTCTGATCTATCAATTTTAAAACCGGTTTGCTGTTCTGAAATTTTGGACAGAGAATTGCTTATTTGGAAATCATAAGCCCAAACCATCCTAAGTATGGAATCTTATCAAAACTACAATCACAGCGGTACTCATATGAGTTATGAACACCCTCCAATTGGTCTCATCCCATTCCAATGGACCATGATTTTATGAAAAATCTTTGATCACAGAGGGTTTAAGGATTCACTGCACCAATATTGAATTGATGTTCATATTTTAAAACCAACTTGATCCATGATCCTACAAAGGACTAGAATCAAGCATGGTTATGACTATTGGGACAAATTAATGACATAGGAAGACATCCCTAGATTTAACCTTGATGGATTCCTACCATAGATCTCATAATTGGAGATCTAGCAAGAAAATCCTAAGGTCCTACTTATTTTAAATATAGACTATGAAAATCTACCTCCAATTCCTCTCTCAAATATAAGATCATTGAAGAATATGAAATCATTTCATTATTTCTCCTACCAAATTAATGGTCCTTGGAGACTAAATGAGATTACAATCTACATAAACCTCTATGGAATATAGAATGAATTCCATAAGATTCATAGTAAAGAGATCCTAGTCATGAGTTGATACTAGTATCTCACCAACTATGTGTAGATATGACCATGATCAACTTTAAACTCCATATGAGTCACAAGGTTATAGGAGAATAAGGAATCAAATTCAAAGAGTTTCAATGAGATATGGAAGATCTCATGAACCTTATGAATGAAATAGAAATAAAGAAAATCAAAGTTTTATTTAGGAACACAAATTCTTCAAAACTAATTTATCTCAAACCCAAGGCATTAATTTGATCCAAATTAATGAGATGTCATGAAATTCAATCATAAGTTCTTGGTGGTGTGTGATGAAATGGGGTAAGAAGAGAGGTTTTGAAAATGTGAAAAGTTCCTAGATCTAAGAACTTGTGATTGAATTATCCTAACTCTACCAAGGAGTAAGAGGTTACCTCTATGACCTCAAAGAATTCTTCAATTTCTTGTGAAGCTCTTCCAAGATCTTCAAATTCTTCTCAAAGTTCTTCAAATTCTTCAAGAAATTCTTTTCTTTTTCTCAATTCTCTATATGATTCTTATCTCTCTCTCACTCTAAACTCAATTATATCCCTTGTATATGTATGTATATTGATTCAAAAGTTCAACCCCCCTCTTAATGAAGATGAAGGTATGTTTATATAGACTATCATCTCAAGGATAAATGGGTAAATTTGGGTGGAGACCCATGTGCAAAGTTTTCTTCTAGAACATGTGAGAAAAGCAGTCTGTTACAGCCAGCGGCACTCGACGGGTGCCGACGGCATTCACTGAGTGTCGGGCGGCATTCACTGAATGCCGGGCGGCAACCCGTGAGTGCCGGCGCGGCACTCAGTGAGTGCTGCCGGGTTTTCCTGGTGTCGGGGCTAACTGAATTTGCTCCTTTTTTTAAATTTTTGAAAGGAAAATTAATCTAAACTTAATTTTTGTGAGTTATCTTTATATATTCATGTATATTTGTGCTAAAATGCACCCATGTGCATGGTATATTCTTTAATATACTATGATTTTCTTATTATTATTATTATTATTTTATTCAAGAGACAATTTTCCTTTATTTAAAACTCCTTTTTATCATTTTCATTATATACTTTCTTTCCAAACCTTTTTATATGTATATTGAGCAAATTTTCAGACTGATTTCCTCATGTGTCCTTCAATGTTCGGGTTTCTCCCGAATACCCAAACCCTCTCTCTTTTTTATTTTATTTTATTTTTTATTATATATTTTTTAATTTTGCAATTTTAACTTGAAGAACATCTTGAAGATTTTGAATTTCTTGGAAAATCTTCGAACGTCACGGTCATCGTCATCATCGGTCTTTGAGAGGTAACCAATCCTTGGATTTGACGTTGGTCAAAATTGGGGTGTCTACAGGGGCGACCTGGTATCTGGTTACCTGGCTTACATGCTACTACTTTCTATGTTCCAGGTCGAGTGGTCTGTCAGTATGGGTTTCTCCAAAATGTTATTGAGGACATTACTGCCGATTTCACGAGGAGTTCGATCATGTGTCCCTCCACCATGAAAGTTTTTGCTGAGGCTTGGCATGATAGGATGGCCGCTCCCTTTCGGAGGATTCCACCTTCAGTCGTTTCTACTACTGAGTACCTTGTAAAGATCCAGATTCTAGTCAAGAGACAGACTTTGTAGACATACATAGATAAAAGCAAAACAGGACGGAACTTTATTTTACAAAACACCTGACAAGTTGCCTACTTTCTTGCGCTTTTGAATGTGATTTTTTGATTTTCCAAAGAATGTTTATGTTTTTAGAAAATGTTTAATGCATGTTCAATCAATGTATTCACTCTTTCGGTCTATCCTTAGGTTATGAAGATCCTCCTTTTAAAATCTTTTCTTGGCTTTTCGTTACTTTGCTTTGAATCTTGCTTAGAGCTTTAATCATTCTATACCATGAATTCTCATTTGCTTCTTTATAGTACTTATTTCAATAGCCAGGGGATCCAGAGATGGGCTTAAAGTATTATCTGGGTTCCTCAGTTTAGCAAACGAAGTTTGCCCCTGGTTTTGGGGCTTTGAAGTGATTCCGGGAAAATGCAAGTTTTCCCGTGGTTCCGATCACCAAGGTTCCCTACAGAATGGCCCCCACTGAACTATTGGAATTGAAGGAACAAGTTCAAGAGCTCGAGAACTTAGGTTTTGTACATCCAAGTACATCGCCTTGGGGAGCACCGGTGTTATTTGTGAAGAAGAAGGACGGAACACTTCGGTTGTGTATTGATTATAGAGAATTGAACCAAGTAACTATCAAGAATAAGTACCCCTTGCCTCGAATTGATGACTTATTTGATCAACTACAAGAAGCTACAACGTTCTCCAAGATAGACCTACGGTCGGGATACCATCAGTTGAGGGTACGAAAAGAAGATATACCAAAGACTACTTTCAGAACCCGATATGGTCATTATGAATTTTTGGTAATGCCATTTGGAATGACGAATGCCCCGGCAGTGTTTATGGATCTGATGAACAGAGTGTTCAAGCCTTATTTGGGTCAGTTTGTCATTGTCTTCATTGATGACATTTTGATTTATTCTAAGTCAGTAGAAGAACACAAGAAATACCTACGGATTGCGATGCAGACGCTCAAGGACCACCACTTATATGCCAAGTTCAGTAAGTGTGAGTTCTGGTTACAAGAAGTGAAATTTTTGGGACACAAGGTGTCATCCCAAGGAATTTCTGTGGATTCGTCCAAGACTGATGCTGTGTCAACTGGGTTAGGTCAAGCAACCCTGCAGAGGTTAGGAGTTTTCTAGGACTCGCAGGCTATTACAGAAGATTTGTTGAAGGGTTTTCAAAAATAGCTGCACCATTGACTGGGTTGACGAAGACGAATTTGAAGTTCGATTGGACAGAGAAGCATGAGCGCGCCTTTTTAGAGTTGAAAAAGAGACTTACTATCGCGCCAGTACTAGCTATACCCATGCTTGATGAAAAGTTCACTATCTTTAGTGACGCATCATATCAAGGATTTGGGTGTGTACTTATGCAATATGGTAGAGTTATCGCCTATGGATCTAGACACCTGAAGCCGAATGAGTTGAACTATCCCATTCATGATTTGGAATTGGCGGCCATAGTATTCGCACTCAAGATTTAGAGACACTATCTCTACGGTAAGAAGTTTGACTTATTCTCCGATCACAAGAGTTTGAAATACTTGTTCAAACAGAAAGAGTTGAACATGAGGCAACGCAGATGGATGGAACTGATCAAAGATTACGACTTCACATTAGAGTACCACCCCGGTAAAGCTAATGTGGTCGTCGATGCTTTGAGTCAGCAGATTCGTGAGACGATCGCCTCCTTAATGGTTAGAGAATGGAGAGCATTGGAGACGTTGGCGGAGTTCAATGTATAGAGTGCTGAAGAAGGAGAAAGACAACTTTTCGGATGTCTTATCCTACAACCTGTTCTTATCGACCGTATTATTGGAACTCAGAAAGAAGATGAGAAGTTTCAAGCATGGTTTGTGATGATGTCAGAGAAAGGTTCGACAGAATGGAAGGTGGGAATCGATGGAGGATATCGATGCAGAGACAGATTATGTGTACCAGATTGTGGGAATTTGAGAAACGATATTCTGGCAGAAGCACATAAGTTAAAATATACAGTTCACCCGGGAGGAACGAAAATGTACAAAGACTTGAAGAGAAATTTTTGGTGGGAAGGTATAAAGAAAGACGTGGCCGAATTTGTATCCAGGTGTTTGACATGTCAACAAGTCAAGGCTGAACATCAGAGACCGTCGAGATTGTTGCAACCGCTACCTATTCCTAGTTGGAAGTGGGAGCACATCACTATGGCTTTTGTAATAGGATTGCCTCGATGACAATAGAATCATGACGCCATTTGGGTAATCGTGGATCGACTGACTAAGTCAGCACATTTTATTGCTTATAGTATGTCGTACCCGGTAGAAAGAATAAGCCGGATGCACATACAACAAGTTGTACGACTTCACAGAACACCTGTGTCGATTGTGTCAGACCGTGACGCACGTTTCACCTCTGGCTTTTGGAAAAGTTTGCAAGAAGCTATGGGAACCTCGCTCAGGATGAGCACTGCTTTTCACCCGCAGACAGACGGACAGACTGAGGGTGTTAATCAGATCATGGAAGATATGATTAGGGCTTGTGTGATCAATTTTGAAGAATCTTGGGAAACACACTTGTCATTGGTTGAATTTGCCTATAACAACAGTTATCACACGAGTATCGGAATGGCTCCGTTCGAAGCATTGTATGGACGACCATGTCATTCTGCGTTGTGTTGGGCAGAGGTGGGAGACACAGAATTGTTGGGACCAGATTTGGTTAGAGAAACCAACGAAAAGATTTCTTTGGTCAAGGAAAGGATGAGAACCGCTCAAAGCAGATATAAGAGTATCTCTGCACATGGTTATATCATGCCTATAATGAGGCCCTTCACTATAGTGGGAACCATGGGAAGAAGAAGATTTATAGGATGTGGTGCCTGAACGCCATAATGTTGTCTTCACTTATGTTGATGACTTCCTTGTCATCAAATTGGTTCCATACATTTATGTACACCTGAGCTATTTGTTATTCCGACTTCAATGCCCCCTTTCTGCTAGTGCACATGGTTATATCATGCCTATAGTGAGGTCCTTCACTATGAATCATATGTTACCACCGTTGTTCCTTCTGCACCAGCTGTTCCATGGATTTGGACCATACATAGTGCCCCAGGTACTCCGCTGTGAGAGGAAAGTCCGTTGAGAAACTGTACTCCGTTATCTTTGTCTCTATCCGGCTCACCTCTTGTCTGTGCAATCAATCCCTTGGAGAGTTCAGACTTGCTCGATGATGTCCTGGCTGCTTTCCGACTATTCTGGGAAAGGGAATCATCAAGTTTAGACTCCACATTCAAAGATTTGGCGGAGAAAGAAAAAATGGTGGAAGAAAAAATTTTCATGCTTGAAGAGTAGTGCCTTACTTTAATTGTTTTCTGTCATTTGGGTTTTCTTTTGTCAATTGGAGTGCAATCCTAGACAAAGTTTTATTAGTTTCAGTTTATTTGCGTAGTTTTTCTTTGTTAATAAGGTCTTAGGTACCATTGTGGGAGCAACAATTTTGCAACATGGATGCTATTAAATAATTTTATTTATAAAATTTGCAACATTTTACCTTGTTGATGATGATGTCTGGCTTACATGTCTTGTCAATGAACTGTTCTATCATTTTCCTGTATGTCCAGACCAATGTTGGTTAGATAGGGGTGTATCATTTCTCCATTCAGTGATATTGTAAAATTTCCAGGTTCGATCGATCTAACTCACTTCGATCGATCGACGACGACGCATCCTCAAGCGCTTCAACAAGTCTCAATCGATCGAAGGTTCGATCGATCGAACTTCCTCAATCGATCGAGACTTGTATTTAAACGAGGCGTCTTTTATACACCTTCTCTGTTTCTCTCTCACCCTCATATCCTCGAGCGCTCGGAGACAGAGCAGAAATGTGGGCGATTTTTGCCCTCCCTTCATCAATCAAGTCATTTGAGGAACTTCGGATCCCTCTGGTCATCATCATCATCACCCTCATCCCCTCTCTGCACACATATACGAGGTACGGGCCGAGACCCCCCCCCCCCCCCTCCTTTTTTTTCATTTTCTTTAAATTCAGATATAATAGTTGTATGCATTATATTTTGCATGCATACTATGAGATATATGTCATGATATGTATGATATCATTAGGTGGTGGTCATCAGGAATAAGTGGTAGAAAGTATGGATATAAATAATGACAATGCAACAAATGCGCGAATGGATCGAATAGAGGCTGCTATTGAGGGGTTTATTAGAGTAGTGGATGACAGAGTGCCACCAAGGGGAATAGAGCCGAAAAATCCAAATTTGGTACCAAGGGCTGGGCAATCAATTGCCGAAAAGTTCACAAAGAAGAATCCAACAATGCTCACTGGGGGATCAGATCCTGATGTGGCAGATTTTGGAAAATGGATATGGAACGTATATTCCGTAACCTGGCATGCACTGATAGAGAGAAAATAGACAATGCCACTGATACGTTGAAAGAGGGAGCTCAGAATAGGGGGGTTGGTATCCTCGCAAGTAGAGCACCGACTACTTGGGCAGGTTTTATAGAGGAATTTGATAAACGGTGCTTTCCAGATTCAGTGAAGACCCAAAAGAAGCGAGAGTTCATGAACTTGAAACAAGGGGATATGACGGTAAACGAGTACGCGACTACATTTAATGGTTTGGCTCGATTTACACCTGGTATAGTTTTGGAAGAAGTGGATAGAGCCAGGCAGTTCGAAGAAGGTCTGAGGGAGAATATCCATATTCGCGTTGATGCATTTCGTCTCCTAACATTTGCTGAAGTTCTAGATGTGGCTCTAATAGCCGAAAGAGATATTGGGAGCTACAAGCTTAGCCAACAAGGGAAGAGGAAAAATGAGAATCAAGGGAGGAACCAGGGTAACTTTAAGAAATCCTATTCAAGGGCACCTGGTGCTGGTTCAGGAACTCAAGGGAGAAGTTCATTCTCCGGAGGAGATAAACCAGTGTGTACTATTTGCAGCCGTAGACATTGGGGTGTTTGTTTTATGGCAAATACGATTTGTCATATTTGTAATCAACCAGGGCATGTTGCCAAGAATTGTACACAGACAAGAACGCAAAGTGAGAATGTGGATATGAGGGGTAAATGTTATGAATGTGGGATGCCGGGTTATCAGGAGAGGGATTGCCCAAATAAGCGACAACGTGGGGTAGGTTCTGTGGCTTCTAGTGGAACGAGAACGATGCCACAACCAGACAAAGGAAAGAAGGAACAAAGGGAGGCGCGAGCATTTAACCTTTTTCCAGGAGAGACGGTCAACGCGGACTCTGTGGTGTCAGGTACACTACTTATTTGCTCACGTCCTGCACGTGTACTTGTAGATTTAGGATCCACACACTCATTTGTGTCATATGAATTTGCTAAATGCTTGGATGTGATGTCCGAACCATTGGGATTTGATTTGTCTGTTTCAATTCCGTTAGGAGATCCTATAATAAGTTCCTTGGTATACAAAACATGTGACATTAAGGTAAATGAAAAGACCTTAGTTGTTGATTTGATACCATTAACCATTCATCACTTTAATGTAATTTTGGGAATGGATTGGCTATCGGTGTATTGTGCTTCAATTGATTATGTAAGGAAAAAGAGTTATATTTTAAATACCAAATCAGGAAGAGTTTTATTTCCATGGGGTAGGGATCACGTCACCACCGTATATTGTGTCAGCTGCACGAGCTTGTCGACTAGTAAGAAAGGGTTGTCAAGGATTTTTATGTAGTATTCTTGATACAAGAGTCATCTGAACGGGGATTGAAAATATTTCAATAGTGAGAGAATTTCCTGATGTGTTTCCGGAGGAGTTATCGGATACTCTAATTGAAAGGGAGATTGAATTTACCATCGATACGATACCTGAAGCACAACCGATATCGAAGGCACCATACCGAATGGCACCGATAGAATTGAAAGAACTGAAAATCCAACTACAAGAGCTACTTGATAAAGGGTTTATACAACCAAGTGTCTCACCATGGGGAGCACCGGTATTGTTTGTTAAGAAGAAAGACGGGACAATGCAAATGTGCATAGATTATAGTGAGTTGAACAAGTTGACGATCAAGAACAAATATCCACTACCACGTGTTGATGACTTGTTTAATCAACTACAAGGGGCCCATATATTTTCAAAGATTGACTTGAGATTGGGTTATCACCAATTGAAAGTCAAGGTGGATGATGTAGAGAAGATAGCGTTTCGGACTCGATACGGCCATTATGAGTTTTTGGTCATGCCATTTGGAGTAACAAATGCACCAACGGCGTTTATGGATTTGATGAACAGGGTATTCAAGGAATATCTGGATGAGTTTGTGATTGTGTTCATAGATGATATCTTGGTGTATTCCAAAAATGTTAAAGAACATGAAAGGCACTTACGATTGGTCTTACAACGATTGCGAGAGAGAAAATTATATGGGAAATTGAAGAAGTGTGAGTTTTGGTTGACTGAGATAGCTTTCTTGGGGCATGTAATTTCTGAAGATGGAGTTTCAGTGGACCCGCAGAAGATTGAGGCTATAACTAATTGGTCAAAACCAACAAATGTGTCAGAAATTCGAAGTTTCTTGGGATTGGCAGGTTATTATAAAAGGTTTGTGGAAAATTTCTCCAGGATAGCGATGCCAATGACTCAACTGATGAGAAAGAACACAGTATTTAATTGGGACTCGGAATGTGACAAGAGTTTTAAAGAGCTGAAGACTCGACTTATTTCAGCACCGATCTTGACGATTCCGTCTGGTACGGGGGGGGGGGGGGTTTGTAATCTATAGTGATGCTTCATATAGAGAACTGGGATGTGTTCTGATGTAGAACGGCAAAGTGATTGCTTATGGCTCACATCAGTTAAAGGTACATGAAGTGAATTATCCGACTCATGATCTTGAGTTAGCAGTGGTGATCTTTGCATTAAAGATCTGGCGGCACTATCTTTACGGGGAAAAGTGTGTTATCTACATAGATCACAAGAGCCTGAAGTACTTGTTTACACAGAAAGAACTGAATATGAGGCAAAGGCGATGGTTGGAATTGATGAAAGACTACGACTTGTCGATTCACTACCATCCTGGGAAAGCAAATGTAGTTGCTGACGCATTAAGCAGGAAGTCTACGAATAATTTGGCCTACGATTTGACTTCACAGAAACAACTTGTTGGTGAAATGGAAAGGTTGGAACTTCAGGTGATTTCAACAACCGAGGGAAGTTTGCTAGCAGCTATTGTCGCACAACCGACATTGATAGATGAGATAAAGATGAAACAACTTCAAGACCCAGTTTTAAAGAAGATCTATGATGAAATACCGCTAAATAAACAGCCAGAGTTTACCTTTGTGGACAATATTCTGAAATTCAAGAATCGGGTATGTGTACCTAATGTGGATGGGATTAAGGAGTTAATACTTGAAGAATCTCATAATACCAAATATACAATTCATCCAGGTAGTACCAAGATGTATCGAGATTTGCTAGAGGTGTACTGGTGGTCTGGAATGAAAAGAGAGGTAGCTGAGCACGTGGTCAAATGCTTGGTTTGTCAGCAAGTCAAGGCGGAACATCAAAGGCCTGCAGAGTTATTGCAACCTTTGGATGTACCAGAATGGAAATGGGAAAAGATAACCATGGATTTTGTATCGGGTTTTCCAAGGTCTATAAGATCGATTGACTAAGTCTGCACATTTCTTGTCGATTAAGACAAAGGAACCGATGAAACTCGCGGAGTTGTATGTTAAAGAGATTGTGAGACTACATGGAGCGCCAGTGTCTATAGTTTCAGACAGGGATAGTAGCTTCT
The DNA here is from genome assembly GCA_033977485.1 of Hydrangea macrophylla. Lineage (NCBI taxonomy): Eukaryota > Viridiplantae > Streptophyta > Magnoliopsida > Cornales > Hydrangeaceae > Hydrangea > Hydrangea macrophylla. The sequence continues at coordinate 82,689,365 of CM066986.1, read as the reverse complement.
TATCAAGATTCTGGAGAGGACTACAAGCAGCTATGGGCGTAAGTGTCGATCACGAGGTTTGGAAAGCGAGGAAATTTGAATCCTAGATACGTTGGACCGTTTGAGATTGTTGGAAAAGTGGGACCAGTAGCTTATCGACTAGAGTTACCACAAGAGTTGGCTAATGTACACGATGTATTTCATGTGTCGATGTTGAGAAGAGTTATATCTGATTCAAGTCATGTGATTATTCTAGAGCCATTGGAAGTCAAAGAAGACTTAACGTATGTTGAACGTCCAGTGAGAATCCTAGATAGAAATGATAAGGTGTTACGAAACAATACGATTCCATTGGTAATGGTCTTGTGGCGAAATCACTCAGTGGAAGAAGCCACGTGGGAAAGAGAGGATGAGATGCATGTAAAGTATCCATTTTTGTTTGAAGCATGAGGTATTGAAAGTTTGGGGACAAACTTCTTTTAAGGGGGAGAGGATGTCATACCCGCTCCCGCGGTATTTATTTATATCATTTTAGCATGCATGACATGCTTACTGTTGTGTTAATTAACATATGTGATGTGAGTGATGACTCACTAGTTGTTGGAGGGTGTCTTTGAGAACCCAGTATTTGGCCTTGAAGGCAGTCCAGAGGGTGGGCAAGTGAGAATTCCCTACGGTTGGGAAAATGAGTAATAACTCATGGTTATGTGCTTAAATGTTTATTTAGGCATATGTAAATATAAATGATTATTATATTATTAATTGCGACTCATCGGAGTCATTAGATGCCTGGTGAGGACGGAATTAAACACGTTACGTTATTTGGTAAGTTAATTAGCAATTTCGTAAAATTTGTAGAAACTTGCGTTTTAGTAACCAAACGGAACTTAGTCGGGAACCTTTTTAATTTTGAGGTTTCACCTGTAGAGCTATGCATTAGCTGTGTAAAAAGTTTAAGAGACTGATTAGAAGTTTTGAAAACTCGTGGGGAGGTAAACACAATTTCTGAAAGTGTTGCCTATATATAGATAGTGATGACTTTCTTAAATTTTATAAAGTTTAACCTGAATTCAAGAAGAGCCCAAATGGAGGATTTCTTGGCTTAGAGCTTCAAGACTCGAATTGACGGAGTTCTACCCGTTTGTTTTTCATCAAATTCCGTATTTGAACTCTACGAGGTAAGGCCATCGTTTTGATACCTATTAGGCCTTGTTTGGTTAAGTTTTCCGAAAACTCATTTTCTAGAATTTTCATACAAAGTTGATAATTGGACTTTTGATTAATAGGAATTGTATTAGAAGAATTACTGCACATTCTTTGTGCTTGAGTTTTCCATGGATCGGCGTTTAAGAGCGTAAATCGGAGGTGAGTGATATAAATATAGAGTTTTGGATGATTCTACGGTTTAATGCATTTGATATGCTAGGAATGTATATAGATACCATGTGTAGTTCATATTGGGAAAAACTCATGTATAAAGTAGGCCCAAAGTATGTTGAAATGAAAAACATGGTGATATGTGTTAAATGAGCATGTTTATATGCCTATGTGGGTTAAAGGGGGATTTGTGCTAATTCACCGTGAGACGTCCTCTCAAAGGGGGAGGATTAGTAGTGACGATGGTCACTTGCCGAGAAAGGCATTTACGCGACATGTCGAAGGGGCATGGGTCGTGGTTGAGTCTTAAGACTTTGGATCGGTGAAGGTGCACTTATTCCCTAGAGACCAATAGTTATGTGTTATGATGGATTAGAACATATTTGTCATCCGTATGCTTGATTTATATTATTCACTAAGCGTTAGCTTAAACAAATCCATATATCTGTGGTTACATAAATAACCATTTAGGTGCAAGGACTGGAGGAGAGAATCGCGGGTAATGAGGCGAGGAAGGACCGGAAGCTCCTAATATTTATAGAACTTGTAGCACTTTTTTAATATGTGTTTAACTCATGTCGGTTGTTTAACTGTGCAACTTGTATTAAGACTTGTTATATATGCGAGTATGACGCTTGGTTCACTTTAGGACCTAGCTTGCCGAGACGTGGGAAGCTTGTACCTTTAGTACGTGTAATCCGGGAAAGGTTTATGGTTGTTGTATAAACGGTGTATATGTTTTTGCAAACCCTTAGAATGTTTAACAAAGCTTTGAAATGGTTTTGGTTTGAAATGCATTAGTTGAAATGGTTTGGTTTCTTGTAATATGTGTATTATTTTATTAGCGGCGTTTGTGCGGAAGCACCAGGAATTAACGACGTTTATTAGGGAAGCGCCGGTAATTAACGGCGGTTGCGAAAAAGCGCCGGCAATTGTGAAACGGTCTTTTGGAGGTTTGGATTCTGCCCAGACCCCATTTGATCGGTCGAGCGGGGCAATTTGACCGGTCGAAATGCCCCCTGCCAGAAATTTTAAACTCCTACTTCCAATGTTCGGAATAACTTCTAATTAGGCATGGAGATACCTTTTGGGACCCATTGACCTACGAAACTGTTACTTTTGAAAACAAAACTATTTAAGGCGTGTTTGGACACGCGTTTAATATAACCTTTGAAAAACTATTTGGAAGTTGGTTGTTGTGGAGCAAAACTTTTATTAAAGTCATTTTTGGAAACTTTAATCATTGTTAGTAAGCCTTGATGGCGTGCCACATGACCTAGATTCATATGTATGGATCCGAGGCGTGACATGCTTTGATATCACTGAAGGAAAAAAAGATACTCAAATCTAATATGGGGGAATAATTTTTTCCTTTTTATTTATTTGAAAATTACTCCAAGAATTATCCACATGATTTACATGAATCCATGACAATGAACTTACCTCACAAGATTTCAAGTACAAGTTCTCTTGAAGTATTCAAAGCTTGTTCTTCTTTTTATCTCCAAAACAAACTCACTAGATTTCACAAGTGCAAAATCCTCCTAAGTCTCAAATGCTTATACTTTTTTTTCTCCCAATGGCCACCAAGAGAAGAATATAGAAAATAAGTTTCAAGTAAATTGATTTGCAACATTTGCTTGTACCTATTTATAGAACTTCATTAAGTACTCTAAGATTCTTCACTAGGCTAGGGAGGAAGCCTGGTGTATTGTATCCATTAGAAATTCTCATTCATTGGTAAGTCAAGATGTACTTAGTATTTAGAAAATGTGAATTCACCTAATCAAACTAAGTTCCTTTGTATGTTCATTGTATACTATTCTCTAATAAGTACATACATGAAACATATTCTATTGTAAATCCATTGAACATACATGATGCATTGTACATGGAATCAAATTTCATCATCTTTTTAAATTACAAATACATCCCTTTTTGACTTGATAATTGCAATTATCTCCATAAGACAAATTGCAACTTTTACCAAAAGAATAGAGAATTAATACGCAAGTATATCACCTTAAAAAAAATTTCATATTAGTCCCTCCACGAACTAATATTCCATGTAAACCTAAGATTGGACCATCAAATGTACTGTTACCCAATTAGTTTATATGTATGTCTCTTCACAAATATTAAATACATTATAACAATTTAGAAAAAAAATTTTCTAAATTGCACCAGCCGGTATAATCCAATATGTAAGAAACATAATATTTAATATTCTCTCTAACACTAAGAGTGATGGATCCCTTATTGGATAACTACAAATCTTCATACATTAATTAGATATCAGCGGTTGACAATATTAAAGCTTACTAACAGATATATAAGACTTAGTAATATCCTCAGGTCAATAAAGACTTTCTGCAATTGTTAGAACAACTCTTCTAATTACAGTGACTGGTCCAAGAGTGTTCTTTAATGATCCTGTTCAATATTTGTTATCTTACAAATACCTACAATATCTACTAAGGGTCTCTACCCTAATGGTTTAAGCACGTCATCCTATCACATATAGTAGTACTACAAGTGACAACCATTTACAAGCATATTGTCCTAGCATGCTTATTGATTGCAAACACAATTTAAATTACAAGAAAATTAGAGAAAATATTATAATTAACGATCAATATCATTTTTCGAATAACATAATTTTAGGACAAAATGTACCAACTATAATGGTATTATAATACAACCTATTAAATGTATGTATTAATTTATTATTATTATTATTATTATTATTATTATTATTATTATTATTATTGCCAGGGCATACAATTCTTTCAAAAGGGCCATTGATACCTTCAAATTAGGTGCTTCCATTAAAATCTTATATGTAATCACTCCTAAATGCACATGCCACTCTACACAGTCACACGCCTACTGTTGTACAACTTTACATTTTCCGATTGATGTAGATCTGATCATCGTGATATCTGGTATTTATAAAGAATTACGTCCACATCCGATAATTGCTAAGAACACGATGACAAAATATCGTCATAATTAGCACTTTTGATAGTACAAACAAATGGTCCAAGGATTTGTCACCTAAATCATTAAATTGACCGAGCTAATGCTAGGGTTCTCAAGTTCGATCATGTGGTTGTGATAGCATCTATAATGGACGAAGGAAACTTTAAGTTAAGTTATGGTACAGATTTGAGGGAATTCATAGTGGTGTAGCTGGATACACGACAGAGAAAAAGTCGTGAAAACACCAAACGCCACACTCAGTGCTGTGAGAGCACCAAACAGCACACTTTGTGCCGTGTCATGGGCTTGCTTAGGGACTGTTTAGAAGTGATGAAAAAATGTGAGATACACCCAAAAAAATTCTTTAATTGCCAAAAAAAAATATGCACCAAACAGCACAACCTATGCCGTTTGGGAAGCACACGGCATAGGGTGTGCCGTGTGGTGGTGAGTGGTGTAGCACACGGCATATCATGTGTCGTGTGGTGTGGGACGGTTCACCATTTGCCGTATGACCCTATATGACCGAACTTAGTAGAAACTTAGTCATATCATAAACTTAAGTTTAGCTAAGTTTCACTATCCTATACCACAGTTATATCTACACCATTGCAAGTGTTCTATTATCCTATATCACCAAGTTATCCTAAGTTATCCTACAAAAACTACCCATTGTTGATGCTCATTGTACAAATTTTGGTGGTCTTATTGCTATTGTAATGCGAACCTGTTTGGGGTCTTTTAGGCAATTTTGGTCAAAACTCCTATAAAATTGATTTTTTTGATTTTACATCCAAAGCCGTTATATGTATATATATATATATATATAAGGGTTAAATGTAAAATATATTCATGAAGTTTGGTCTCAATATCATTTTAGTCTCTGCACGTAGTTTTAATTGTGTCAATTTGGTTTGTGAAGTTTTAAATAGAAATAATTTGTTCCAAATGTCCAATTTTATGAGAAAAGTAAACAGAATTTACTCACATACTATGCACTGTCACAGTTTTTAGGGGCAAAAATAGAACATCACCAATCTCCCACCCGCTTATTAGCATAATTGTGGATAACAGTGGGTAAATTCTATCAAATTTTTTCACAGAATAGGGTATTTGGATCAAATTGCTTCTACTTAAAACTTCAGAGACTAAAGTAACACAATTAAAACTATAGGGATCAAAATAACACAAATACCAAACTCAAGGGTCTATTTTGTAACTAAGCCTATATATAATTATAAAAGATTCCCTAAAAAAATGGGTAAATTCCTTTTTGTACCCTTATAGTTTGGGTGTGATTTCATTTTTGGTACTTATAGTTTCAATATTGTCAATTTGGTCCTTACAGATTCATTTTAGGTTTAATTTAGTCCATTTATGAAAAAATCCTATAGTTTTTGGCAGATTTAGGATTAGTATAGGTGGTAAAGTATAATTTCTCAAAGTAAATTTACCATTATACCCCTAATGATACCTCACATGTGCATCATATGACCTATTTCTGTCAAAAGCTAGAAGAAATTTTCATGCATGGACTAAATTGAACCTAAACTGAAAGTGTAAGGATCAAATTGACAAAATTGAAACTACAAGGCAAAATGACATCACATCCAAACTACAAGGGTGCAAAGTGTAATTTATCCCAAAAAAATTTCACATAACTCGTTATACGATATTTTGGAAAACAAGGATTTGATTTGATTAAGATTCATTAATCAGGAAGTTTTGGCCAAAATTAAAAACACATTGTCCTTTAAACTCAAATAATCTAATATGAAGGGTTTTTTTTTTTTTTTTAATACCAAATTCCTAATTTCCCTGAAAGAGATTATTCTGTTGACACCTTTTAGAAAGTGGTTTATCTTTTGTACTGTTGTGAAAGCTGGAGATTTTTTGGGGGAAGAGTGTTTGGAATTGTGAAGTACCTTCCAAAAATAGTTCAATTTTTTGCACAAAAAAAAAAAAAAGAACCTTCAATTCTATTTCTTCAGCTTAATTTCCTATAATTTGATTTTTAGAAAAGTTAAGTGTAACACGTTGGTTGCCAAAGGAATATATAAATTCAATTAATTAGTTATCAAAGGGTAGTAAATACAGTCCTAGCCCTTCAAACGGATTGAATTGGATCGGATCGGATTCGGATTCATAGTGAAATCCACATCCAAATGTTAATAAAATTAGCTTTGTCTTTTATAGTCTGATATATATATATATATATACACACACATATCAGATTTGTTAAGGTAAAATTAGTTTTGAGTGTGTTCCAAATATTATCCTATATATTTATAATATACATTGCCTAATCCTAGTAGAAGAAGATTTATCCACATATAAATACTTTTTCACCAAGAAAACATTTTTCTACAAGTAATTCTATATAATTAGAAAACTGTTCATCCATGACAACTTATTCAAAAGTGTTATTCTAATCCACTTAGGAAAGCTGCCTCTTACTCAAAAATTCGATGCTCACTCGCGCGGTTTCTTTGTGCGGGCTGCATTTCAGTTTTCAATCCACTCATCATTCGCCCAAAGACCTGCTCAAGCGGCATTCTAGTCTTTGAGAAATTTAGCCCAATTCCCAACAAATTCTATATCCAAAAATTTTCAAGTTTCCGTTATCCATCGAATGCGATAATCAGCCTATTATTTGGATTTCTTTCAGATTGCAATCAAATTTTTATGATGCTTAGGGAAACGTACCATTATCCTGAAATGATATGACAATCAATAAATGGAGTTCCACTTCGGTACACCAAAATGGTTTTGGTGTACCTATATTATTGTTCTCAGCTAAATAATATTTGTTCAGTGATAAAAAATAGTATTTATTTTAAAGTGGTCTGAGTGATTTTGATGGAACAAATGTTTTCGATCATAGAACAAATGTTTCTTATCCAAAAACAAATGTGTCCTACCCAAAACCACTTTGGTGTATATACACTAAAACCCCCTTGGTGTATGTAAGTGTTTTCCAATAAAATGAAATTATGTTACATGGTACATATTATAAATGGGTAATACTTGAGACACAATTCAAGAGATGTGTCTATCTCTCTCCTGTATTATTATGGGGTCTAGTGACATCACAGGAGAAATATAAACACATATTTTGAATTGTGTCCCAAAAATTGTATCTTCGAATGTGTCACAGTCTTTACTCATTATAAATAGATTGTACACTTTAAATAATGTAATACTAATCCTATCGATTTTGATAAATCCAATTTCATTGGGTCAATTCAACTCTTACACGAACACGGATGTGAAATCGAATTCGAATTACAAAATAATAATCTAAATCGCTAAATGCAACGGACAGTCAGGCTATAAAGAGGGCGCCCTTTCTTTATTAAAGAGAGGACCTCTGTTTTGGCCGTCGGATCGTGTTTTCATTAATGGCAGTTTTGTCATTTCACAGTTTTTTAACACAATCCAATGGCCAAAACAGAGGTCCTCTCTTTAATAAAGAGAGGTTGCCCTCTTTAGAGAATCTTTGATGCAACGGATTCAAAATATAAATATGGTCCATGGACAGGCATGTATGGTCCCAATTACCAAGTTAGTTGAAATCTGAAATCAAATACGTACGGGGTAGCAAATTTAAGAACCATTATTCAATTGAAAATACATGAATGGTTGGTAGAGAGATACAAGAGATTTGAACAAATTGCAATTTGCAACCGAAAAATGACAAAAAGCTTTTAGGGCTTTTGGTTATTGTGTCACCTACCTATTCAATGGCGGGCTGAGTATATCTTTACTATCTGTCAGGATTCATGGTTGCCTCAAACACACACACACACACCCATTTTATGTATCTCATTATTGCAGTGTACATATACAAAATATTAATTGTTCTTCAAACGAAAAGTTGTTAAGGCTGAAGTTTAAGTGATTTATAAAAGAGAGCATTTTTGTTTACCCAAATATGGTAATCTATTATTTATATAGATATTCACTGGGTGATATGTGTCCTATTTTGGTAATTATGTTGATAGTACAAGGGTAAAATGGGACACTTGTCACCCAGTAGATACATGGGTGTAGTGGCGGACCTACGTATAAGCCAGGGGTGACACAGGCCCCCCTGGACTTTTGGAAATTACGAAATCACATATAATATTTCATAGATTATACAAATAAACCCTCCTAAAATTCACACAGCTCTCCACCCCCCGGACGTTTAGAAATTATAGATTTACATATAATATTTTATAGGTTTTAGACACAGGTCCTCCTACACTTTTGAAAATTTTAGAATTATATGTAATATATTATAGACTTCAGAAATAGGTCCCCTAAAATTACATGATTTACCCTAAACTAGGGGTGTTAAACCAATTTTACAGTTTTACACATAATTGTGTATAAGTAGACTTAAAAAAATTCGCCTCGGGGGTGCTGCCCCTGAACCCTTGTATAGTTTAGGTCCCCCCTATCCAAAAATTATGGATCCGCCCCTTCTTGGGTAAGCGATGGATGAACAAATTTAGGTGAGCAAAAATGCTCTCTTTACCAAATTACAATATTTCAGCCCCAAGTTTCAAAATATTAACACCAATGGTGACAAAAGAGAGCATTTTGCTCACCTAAAAATGGTCACCAATTGTTCACCCATGTCTTCACTAAGTGGCATGTGTCTTATTCCAACAATTATATTAATATTACAGAGGCAAAATGAGAATAGAATGATCACCTATTGCTCACCCAATGGAGGCCTGGGTGTGCAATAGGTGCAAAAATGCTCTCTTTACCAAATTACAATATTTCAGCCCCAAGTTTCAAAATATTAACACCAATGGTGACAAAAGAGAGCATTTTGCTCACCTAAAAATGGTCACCAATTGTTCACCCATGTCTTCACTAAGTGACATGTGTCTTATTCCAACAATTATATTAATATTACATAGGCAAAATGAGAATAGAATGATCACCTATTGCTCACCCAATGGAGGCCTGGGTGTGCAATAGCTGATCATTTTTGGGTGAGCAAAAATACTCTCGTGACAAAATGCACTAACTTGAGATATACGATACATCCTAAACCACTAGTGTACATTTATGAGGAAAAGACTTGAGCACTTTAGGGGTGGAGTCAGGAATTTGCATTTGAGATTTGGGTAGTTTGTTATTTTAAACATTTACTGGGTATTGTAATTCTTTGACTTATGCTTTACAAGAATGAGTGTTGTATTGCATATAGGTATGAAATAATTTTCAAAAGAGTGATGCTATGCTTCCCAAATTTGAATTTCAAATCCAAATAGCAAAATTGTTGTACCAAATGCTCTGACAGTGATTATGGTACCACATGCCACTATATGCATTTGATACAATTGACAAAATATTTGAGAATTAAATTTAGAATTCATATTTGAGAAGTATAAGATTATTCTTTTCTAAAAGATAACATTTTGGAGGAGCCAATACATAGATTAATAACAAAATTCTTTAAATTACATCTGCATAATCGAAGGTTTAAAAAAAAAATTGGAGAGGTCATGGCTCCCCAAGCCGTAATGTAGCTCCGCCTATGAAGTGCTTTTTATAGCTATTTTTTCAACTATTTTGAAGTTTGATTGCTCCATGTTGACCAGAAAAAAAAAAAGTTTAATGCTCCATGCGTACACATAACTATCAATGTGGCACATAATTAAATTAAGGGTAAATTACATAAACTTTCTCTGAGGTTTGCCTTAATTACACGGACCTCTCCTGAGGTTTCAAAAAATACACGGACCTCCCTCGAGGTTTGTAATTTGATAACAAAACTTTCCCCTACCCTAAAGGTCCGTTAGTTTTTTTTACATTAGCCCTCCCTGAAAATTACAATTAGCCCCCCTAATATTATAAAATTGTCATACTAAGCCCCCTTTCTCTTATATTTTTGTGTTAATTATAAAATCCCTCCTCCCTCCTCCCTCCTATGTTTTGGGTTAATTTTTTTAGCATTAATTTATATCTACACAAAATACATATAAATATGTCCAAAAAAAATTTTCCCCGAACAATCCTCTGTCAAGCCCCCTGTATTAATTTTCTAGATCCGCCCCTACCCTTATGCTTCAAAATGATATCCTTTAACCCATCTATAAAGGCTAATTTTGGGATTAAAGGATTTCATTGCTCTCTTAAAGAGAGGTAACCCCAAAATTAACATCACAAAGGGGGTTAAGTGTTTTTATTTCTAACCAATTTTAGAATTTTCGTCAGTTTTGAGTGAAATAATAACAGTTCCATTTTAGTCCACAATCACAGGGGGTTAAGTGTCCACTTTTGAAGCATAGGGGCATGGGCGGATCTAAAAAATTAATACAGGGGGGGCTAGACAAAGGTTTGTTAGAGGGAAAATTTTTTTGGACCTATTTATATGTAGTTTGTGTAGATATAAATTAATGCTAAAAATCTTAACCCAAAAACATAGGAGGGAGGATGGATTTTATAATTAGCACAAAAATATAATAGAAAGGGGGCTTAGTATGACAATTTTATAATATAAAGGGGGGCTAATTGTAATTTTTAGGGGGGACTAATGTAAATAAAACTAACGGACCGTTGGGGGAGAGGACGTTTTGTTACCAAATTACAAACCTCAAGGGAGGTCCGTGTAATTTTCAAAACCTCAGGGGAGGTTCGTGTAATTAAGGCAAACCTCAAGGGAGGTTTGTGTAATTTACCCTTAAATTAATAGTGTCTTAAACATGACCAAAAGTACTGGAAGCTTAGTGAAACCTAGTTTTGTTGTTCGCTAATTAAGTTTTATTATAGTAGAAGGCAACGGCACACACAAAGCCGTCCCATCACCAAACACTCTCTCACACCGTGTACACTATATCATCCACTCCCAAATGGTACAATGTAAGCTATTTGGGGCAAAATAAATAAATATATTTATATTTATATATATATTGTGTGCATAAAGGTTTCATTTCATCTAAAACGCTGTTATTTCGTCTCAAGCAATTTTAAAAATGTCATTTGAGAGTTACATCATTATAAACACACTCAACTTCTACAACAGACTTATGCTAAATTTTATTTATGTTTGTTGTACCATCCACTGTGGAAGCTGTATTACAACTGTAGGGATGAGTAAGAGTTTTTAAGATCCATCAATCAGAATCAAACCATTATGCTTTAGTATATTGTGAATACACATGTAACACATGAGGCTACTTCTCCTCCACATAGAAAAGGTATGGTTGTGTACAAAGCGGACCAACCAGCTGAATTAATCATGAACCGGCCCACCACATCTCTCTAATTTCTCTCTCCTCTCTTTCTCTCTCATATTTCGTGTATATTTGATGGAGTTGAATGAAAAAATCTTTGGGAGATTTTTTCATTCAAGTTGTCATTACTCGAGACTTTACGATCTCTAGGAACCACTACAATCATATATTGAACAAAATACTATATATAAAATCACGTATCTCATAGGATTCCCTTGGGAAATTCCATGTTATATAGTCCCAGAGTACAACTGTTCCTATTTATAGGAACCACACATGAAGCCCAATCACATATCACTCTCCTTGTCTCCCCTTAAATGTTCCATTTTTGGCCACTAACAACCACTTGACTTTTGTTAAAATAAAATTTATCATTGTAATTGTAATTGTTAAAAGAAGAACACTTAATTCTTTTTCTGGTCAATAAGAAAAATGTTGACAAAAATGCCAAGAAAAAAATATATGACCAAACATAAATTGAAAATTTTAGGCATCGCATGGTAATGTTGTAGTTTTTGGTTTTCAATTTTTGTTTCTATTTTTTATATTGAGAGTTGACTGTGACCAATTCAAAAAATGAAAACAATAACTGAAAATAAAAAACCACCACGTTACCATGCGACTGATGCGAGCCCTTAGATTTTATGAGTCTCTTCCCTTTCTATGTTCTTGAATTCCTGTTGAATTTTGAAAACTTTTTAATTTTTTTTTTTTAACATGATTTAAGTGTTTACATGTTAACACTTCGATGGTTGTTTTAATCAATCCTTTTCAGTTAAAGTTTCACCATACCTAGAGATTACATGGGGTTAGTAAAACTGTATAACATTTTCAAGTATATAAAAGCTGGTATAAGAACCAATCTAAATAATGATAAAAAGTACTTCACATCTCTTGTCTTAAACTTCTTATTCAGAAATCCAAAATCGATACAAACTCATATATATGTAATATGGACTTTGTGTTACAAGAACAACACAATTGGTAACAATGAAATCCCAAAGGTTTAATAACACTAATTTGCATATTTGAAGTCATATTCGCTGTCATTTTACTACAATAGTTTAAAAGCTGGTACTTGTAAGGCCCAGTCCATTCAACTCCTTAAAACCCAGGTGTTAAAGAGAGGGGAACTAAAGCCTTATAAACCGCACAGAGGGGCTATAAATGGGCGATGTGGGACATTCCAACACACCCCCTGAACCACAGGAGCCGGACACTCGGCATACCCTGGACCACACCAGCCGGACACTCGGCACGCCGGAAGACAAGACCAACCATGCTCTGATACCACTTGTAAGGCCCAGCCCATTCAACTCCTTAAAACCCAGGTGTTAAGGAGAGGGGAACTAAAGCCTTATAAACCGCACAGAGGGGCTATAAATGGGCGATGTGGGACATTCCAACACATTCGACCCAAGAGTTTCCTTTTGTGTCGGTTTTGTACCCTCTTTCAAAATCTGTCATAGCTTTTTTTTTTTTCTTTCTAAATTCTTCACATTTCATTTGAATTATGTCCACATCTCTGACGGAAGGTATAAGCTGACACAAGTTGAAAAATCTCAAATTTAATGTATCAACTTTTAAACAATGAGGTGCAAAGTGATATCAAGTATAAACTACGAGACATTGCATAATTGTAATTAACCCATTCCTAAATTCTACAGTGTATTTTTCTCAATGAAATTGCAATGTGTAGGGAGGTAGAAATTCGAAAAGGAAAAAAGAAGTTAAAATGTATTCCTTGCTTGTGCACTCCTATTTTACCCTTTCACTATGAAAATTTATGTCTCTAGAAATAGTCTCCTCGCATGCAGGATTAGGAGATAGTATGCATCCAATTCTCTCAAACTTTACGGGGGGTTGAATACAAAATATACCCCTGAAGTTTAGTCCCTGTTTTGTTTTTCAATTGTGTTAATTTGGTCTCTGAAGTTTTAAATAGAAGTAATTTGGTTGAAATGTGGTGGAAAAAGTTGAGTGAATTTACTCACATATACTATGCATTGTCACACTTTTTAGGAGCAAAAATGGAACACCACAAATTTCTCCACCTGCTTATTAACATTATTGTGTATAGCAGTGAGTGAATTTCGTCAAAATTTTCTGACAGAATGGGACATTTGGACTATATTGCTTATCTTTAAAAACTTCAGGGAACAAATGGACATAATTAAAACTACAGGAACTAATATGAGACAGGGACCAAACTTCAAGGGTATATTTTATAATTGAGCCCAGTAGGGGGAGTTGAGTTTGTCCTTTACGTAATCTTGGCCTTATGGCCATTTTGGATTGCCTTGGCTTTTGCATTTAGACAGAAACAGAAATTCTAATCTGAAGGGCGTCACAGGGATTAAGAAAAAGTCATAATAAACCCAAATGTGTTTCCTGCATCATGTTTGAGTTGAAACACCTTTAAATGGACTGGCTTCAGTCATAATGTGCTTTTGGGATTTAAGAGTGCTTCTTAAAATTTATCCAAACGGGAAAACAAATACTAGGTATCCCAAAACACTTTTGAGAAGTGATTCCAAACATGGCCTAAATTTGTAAATCGTGGTATTCGTCCACCATGTGGCCAATGCAAGTAAAATTACCAAGGGTGGAGCCAGAATTTTTTGTTAGAGAGGGCTGGGATTGGAGGGACATGCATAAATTAATGAATGCATACATGAATTTGTAATTGTAATTAACCCAATCCTAAATTCTACGGTGTATTTTTCTCAATGAACATGCAATGTGTAGGGAGGTAGAAATTTGAAAAGGAAAAAAGAAGTTAAATGTATTCCTTGCTTGTGCACTCCTATTTTACCCTTTCACTATGAAAATTTATGTCTGTAGAAATAGTCTCCTCGCATGCAGGATAAGGAGATAGTATGCATCCAATTCTCTCAACTTTAAGGGGGGTTGAATATAAAATATACCCCTAAAGTTTGGTCCCTATTTTGTTTTTCAATTGTCTCAATTTGGTTGAAATGTCGTGGAAAAAGTTGAGTGAATTTACTCACATATATTATGCATTGTCACACTTTTTAGGGGCAAAAATGGAACACCACCAATTTTCCCACCTGCTTATTAGCATTATTGTGTATAGCAGTGAGTGAATTTTGTCAAAATTTTATGACGGAATGGGACATTTGGACCATATTCCTTCTCTTTAAAAACTTTAGGGAACAAATTGACATAATTAAAACTATAGGAACTAGTATGAAACAAGGACCAAACTTCAAGAGTATATTTTGTAATTAAGCCCAGTAAGGGGAATTGAATTTGTCCTTTACATAATCTTGGACTTATGGCCAGTTTGTGATGATGCTAAAAATTGGTAAGAGTAAAGTAGAGCAGATTAAGGGGAGAGAGAGTAAGAGACTGGTTTTTTTTGTATGTGATTCGGCCATGTTAATGAAGGAACGTACGTCCACGGCTATGTCTGAGCACGTTCACTATACTGTAAAAGAGCCGGGGGCCTGTGGTGAACCAACAAGTCTGGAGCTACCGTAGGCCGGCCGGGCATGTTGATGAATGCTATAGAGGTGCTGTGTAGACTGAAAAATCGGCCCCTTCAATGGGGGGTGAGAGGTCTCTTTTATAGATGTAAGAGACCTACTCGTACATGGGTAGATACCCGGTGTGATTGCCTGTTTAGTTCATTCCGCCGTCTTACCCCCCAAGCTTTCGCTAAGACGAGGGTCTTATAGAG
Source organism: Hydrangea macrophylla (assembly GCA_033977485.1). Lineage (NCBI taxonomy): Eukaryota > Viridiplantae > Streptophyta > Magnoliopsida > Cornales > Hydrangeaceae > Hydrangea > Hydrangea macrophylla. The sequence continues at coordinate 82,674,086 of CM066986.1, read as the reverse complement.
GCTATGACTGTAGGTAACCGACCTGGAACATGGTGGTTGCAGGGTCTTTTGAAGCTTGCCATCATCAGCCACCTAGGAGGTTTGCCCCCATCGTCAGTTGGACTTAAGCGAAACTTGTGCCTCGGGGTTAGGCCCGAGGTCTTTGTATGCCTCGGGGTTAGGCCCGAGGTCTTTATATGCCTTGGGGTTAGGCCCGAAGTCTTTGGATGCCTTGGGGTTAGGCCCGAGGTCTTTGTATGCCTCGTGGTTAGGCCCGAGGTCTTTATATGCCGCGGGGTTAGGCTCAAGGTCTTTGGAAGGGCTCTCTGACAATCGGTGGAGCCTTATATGGTGATCAGGCAAGTACCATTGTAGTCGGGCTCATCTAGACCGATGGAGACAGGAGGTTGGATCAGGATCGTCGGGCTCCCGATTTCTCTGTACTGAAGACAAAGTTGGAACTGCTTGATCCTGACCGATGTGAATTGGAGGTCGGGTCAGGGCTGCCGGACTCAGACCACTGTGAACTGGAGGTCGGGTTGGGGCTACCGGACTCAGACCGCTGTGAACTGGAGGTCGGGTCGGGGCTGCCGAAATCGGTCTGTTGTGAACTAGAAGAACTGTCAGAACTCCCGGGCTGATCTCGCTTTTGCTTACTTCTGGAAGACTCGTTGCTTTCTTGCCCAGTGTCTTTGGTCTTTAGAAATTCTTCAGTGTCAATGTATTTTCCAACTCTCTCAGCGAGTTCAACCAAGGTTACCGGTCGGTTTCTGTGAAACGACATGGCACACTTGCTGTATTGAACTCCTGAGCAAAAGGCTATAATAGCGGCGGTTTCATCAAGATCATAGATGCTGAGCTTTTCTTGATTAAACCGGCCGGTGAACTCCTTGAGGGTCTCATTATCCCTTTGTATGACTGTCAGTAGCTGCATGTCAGGTTTTAGCCATTCATGCATACCGATGAACTGGTTGATGAACTTCTTACTGAGTTGCTTGAAACTGCGGACCGATCGGGGCTCCAAGGAGTAGAACCATTGCACGGCGGGGCCTTTCAAAGTGCTGGGAAAGGCTAGGCAGTGTAGTTCATCGGAGTTGGTTGCTAGGGCCATCTGCGCCTTGTAGGTCCGGACGTGGTCGACCGGGCTTCCCGAGCCGTTATAGGGATCTAGACGAGACTGCTTAAATTTGCGCGGGATGGCAAACCTCATGATCTGGCTGGAGAACGGTGACTCTGTCTCGGTATTGGCCTGATTCTGAGCGCGATTTTGACCAAGCTTTTTGACCACTCCGTCAATCTGCTTCTGCAAGTCCTTGATTCGGGCTTCCACTCCTTTCCGACCGGTATTTGAGGGGTTGGTCGGGTCGATGGAAGAGGTTTTTTCTTCATGGCGGTGTACTGTCCTCTGGGATCGGGTTTGGCTATGACTCCGGTTCATCGTGTGCCCAGGGACAACTCGGCTCTTGACCGAGTGACCCTAGACTGATTTTCGGGCCATATGCTCCTGCCTTTTCTCTTGGGCAGTACGCCTACTATCGATGTCTCTGGCATCCTCAACGGGGGACAAGTTGGCTCGGGCACGTCGTCTGGTCAAGATCGATTCTCGACCGTGCGCAACGTTCCCGAGTCATTTCCCAGCCATTGGAGGACGGCTTTGCTGGGCCAGCAGGGCTTCGATCTGTTGTTGGATTTGACGCTAGCCCTCCAAGAGTTGTATAAGGGTCGCGGTGATCTGCTCAGATGTCATGGCTGCCGCAGCCGGTACCGGGGCCGGAGGAACATCCAGGTTGGACTGCTGACCAACCTTTTTACCCTTCTTCGGTGGCATGATGATCAGTCAAGAGATTTGTTGATGAGAAGCCTTGTCGCTTCCCACAGACGGCGCCAAGCTGATGATGCTAAAACTTGGTAATAGTAAAGTAGAGCAGATTGAGGGGAGAGAGAGTAAGAGACTGGTTTTTTTTGTATGTGGTTCGGCCCTGTTAATGGAGGAACCTAGGTCCACGGCTGTGTCTGAGCACGTTCACTATACTGTAAAAGAGCCGGGGGCTTGTGGTGAACCAACAAGTCTGGAGCTACCGTAGGGCGGCTGGGCATGTTGATGAATGCTGTAAAGGTGCTGTGTAGACTGAAAAGTCGGCCCCTTCAATGGGGGGAGAGAGGTCTGTTGGGCTTGTGCCCTCAAACCATTACTTTATGTATGAGACATTGACATTTTAATATATGGATATCAGCTTTACATTTCATTATGTATGTTTCTTTCATAAGATGATTATTGATCCTTAAGTGTCATAGTAATTAATTCGTGTGTGTATGAGATACATACAAGTGAGATACGAATTACTATTCATTGATACTTAGAACTTGTCACAGTGGATGATGAGACTGGATATCTCATCAGGTTTACACTGTAGCATGATTAACTACCATTGGATGGAGTGATGAATCTCAATCACTAGAGTGTAACTCTTAGTAAATATGCTAGTGCTTATAGTGCATTGACGGGCCTGAGCTTTCTTATTGACACTCAAGACTGTCAAACAGTCAATAGAAACTCATAACTTGTATAAGGTACGTGTTCTCAATCTTGAGACGATTATGAACACAGACTGTGAATATGACTGCTTTGACTTACCAATCAGTGATGTCTACAGAAGATCAACACCTGGGTATCTTGGGTATGTCATGTTCATAGGGTTGTGAACGTATATTGTCAAGATAGAATCTACTTTCAGAGTAAGCATTCCCTTGAGAATGTCACCAAGTCGATTACTGAGTACTGCAGTCTTGTTGATAAGAGTTATCAACATGTTTGGTAATCATGAGAGGTGAATGGGACTCAAGGAATACAAGAAGTAATCATGATTCAGGTTGACAGTAACAGTTATCCGACTACCTGAATATGATTACGAATGCTGAAGGTAGAGGGACATTAGTACAACATACAAGTCTAGTTGTCGCTTCGGATATGTTCTTTTGCGTTGGAGTTCAGTTATCGTTTTATAGTGGAGTAAACGTTAACTGATCAGTCAATTATTTTGCTGATCAAAGAGTTTGGTCATGGAAATTAATCAACTGGTCTGAGCTAACAATAAAGAGCCTAGGAGGTCCCACTCTTAGCTCCGCCAGGATACTTGGAAAGACACTTGAGGAAGCTGTCAAGACAGGTTCGATCGATTGAAGCTAGTTCGATCGATCGAAGTATTGGCAGGTTCGATCGATCGAGAATGGTTCGATCGATTGAATGTTCGATCGATCGAAGCACTTTGATCGATTGAAGGTTAGGTCGGTTCTGGGAATCTATAAATAGGACAGCTGCGTTCTGGAAAAGAAGTTCGTCATTTTTGAACGTCATAAGCTGCAGAAACTATTTTAGAGTCCCAAACCTTCTCCTTCCTCTCCATTAGGGTTCCCACTAACCCTAGTCCTTCCTGCGAGCATCCATAGAAGTCATAAGAGTGAAGGCCATCTAATGGAGGCTGCTGGAAGTTGAAGAAAATGAGAATTGGGTTCAAGACACTAAGGTATAACTCTTGTCCCCTCTTGTACACATCTATGGAATTGACGAGTAGTAGATCCTGGGCTACCTTTAAGTTTTTATAACTTGACTTTTTTCGTTGCGCATTTAAGCTTTTAATTTAAACCAATTTTTCCTTCAATTGGTATCAGAGCCACGCTCGTTTAGATCTATAGATGTGTTTTGGAACACTATTTTGATTTACATGTTAATTTTAGGACTGTTTTCAAAACTGCATCGTCACAGATCTATTTCTGCAGTGTTTTCGCAGTAGAATACAAATCTGTGATTGCATTGGATGCATGTTGGATTCGATCGATCGAAGTAGGCTCGATCGGTCGAAGATCCTCTGTTCTCAAGCGATCGAACAGGTCTCGATCGATCGAACTTTGGATTTGTTCGATCGATCGAATAGAGTTCGATCGGTCGAGATAGACTCTTTGCCAGGATCTTTGTTTCACAGTTTTAAAGAGTTTTTAAAATTAAATACTTTAATTTTAAAATATTCTGTAAAAAATTTTCAAATCACTATGTGAAACAGAATGTTCAAGCGATTGAACAATGTTCAATTGATCGAAGGTTCGAGCGATCAAACGGTCTTCGATCGATCGAACTGTGACAGAGAAGTAAGATGTTGTTTTAAGTTCTAATTCAGTATGTAAAGAGTTTATATATTGTGTGAATCAATTAAGTGTTCCAATAGTTACATATATTTGTTATGTATGTATGGACGCGTGTACGACTAACCCTTTTGCAGCTAGATTAGTCGCTATCTCCCATGGCACCAAGTCATTTGAATATTTGTATTTAAATTGTTTGAGATTGGTGCATGTTATTTGGTTTGGTTTTAAGGCATATGTAAAGGGCGCTGCGACTTCAATCCTACGAAAAGGAAAGTTGCACCGGTTTCCCTAGCCTTTTATTTTGTTGTTGCTATTTCTATTTCTAGATAAATTATAAGCTTCGAAAGAAGCATAGGATAAATGTAATAGAATTAGAAAATCCATGAAGATGGAGCAAGGAGCCGTTGTCCATGAAAATGGAGCTGGAGGCGATCTAACCAAAAGGAGGTTCTATGGAGATAGAGCCATGGGAGATAGAGGCATCATTGGATGTCTTTATTTTCAATTTTAGTTTTTTTGTTTTATGTGCTTGGTTTGTGATTGGCATTTAATTATATTGTTACTACTTGCATGCACGTAAAACAAGTTTTCTAAAATAAAATTCAAAAACCGTTTTAACGCATTAGTAAACATTGGATGTTTATGGGTAATGTGTAAAAACATTTTTTCTAAAAGGCAAAATCCTTAATTTCTAAATCTAGTGGGAGAGGGTCTTATTAATAAACACCCACGATCTTCCATTGACGGTTCACTGTAAGATGAGTGGTGCATTCTGTGTCACCTCGCCAGGGGTGATCATTCCATACGGAGGGTGCATTACTCATTGGTTACTAGATGTGAACTTCCTTTGATAGGATCAATCAGACGTGTTAGAGGGTGACCACCACACAGAGGCGTTACTCGAGACGGTTGTGATTGGATCCTAGTTAATGGTACACACTAGCGAAGCTATGGATAAGGGATCCCACACGGGGCATTATTCAGAAACTTAGAGATCAAAAGGGATCGGGAGTCTTAACTTATTTTGCAAGAGTTACATAGCGGACAAGTCATGGTTAATCGAAAGATCGAATATTGACCACCACACGGAGGCTTTATTATTTCGTTTCGATATTCCGGCGACTTTGTTTTAAAACTAAGAGTTTTTAAGGATTCTTTTATTTCAAACTGTGAAATTCTGATATCCGTATTTATTTTGTTTGTTTGATTTTCAGTAATCATAATGTCTGGATCTGCATTTAGTCCACTTGCCACCATACTCACACAAAACAAGTTAACTAGAAATAACTACACTTAATGGAAACGAAACCTTAACATTGTATTAACTGCGGAGGATCACATATATATCCTCACCACCCCATGCCCCGAAGAACCCGCGGCAAACGCTTCGGCAGCTGCCAGACGCGAGTTTGATAAATAGAAAAAGTCGAATGGAATGGCTCGTTGCTACATTCTAGCCTCAATGGCTGGTGTGTTGCAACACCAATTCCAGTCGAACAATTCCGCCAGTGACATTATCGAATCCCTGAAGAAGATGTTTGGGGAACATGGCAGGCCTGCTAGACAGGTAGCTATGCAGAAGATAATGAGTGCTAAGATGTCGGAAGGGACTTCAGTCAAAGAACATGTTTTAAAAATGATTGGTTATTTAAACGAGCTGGAGACCCTAGGTGCCAACATTAATGCACAGACCCAAGTTGATATGATCCTCAACACGCTGTCACCGTCATTCGCTCAATTTAAACTAAACTATAATATGAATAAAATGGAGTTTTCAATGAGCGAATTAATGAGTTCTTTACTGGCAGCGGAAGGGGTGATCAAACCTGGGGTCAACGTTCTGAACGTTGAGAAAAGCGCTTCCTCTTCCCGATCTATGCCGAAAGGAAAGAAAGGGAAGAAGAAAGCCGGCACTGGTGGTTCAAGTGTTGGACCGGTTCCTAAGATTGTAAAATCTAAGGGAAAAGGTAAGGGCAAAGGGAAGGTGGGTGGCCAAGGCAAAGGAAAGTGTTTCAATGCGGTGAGAAGGGCCACTGGAAGGGGAACTGTCCAGAATTCTTAGCTACAAGAGTTCAAGGTATGATTGAATCACATGTGATTGAAGTAAGTTTTATAACGGATACTTCAAACACTTGGTGCATTGATTCTGGTGCGACTAACCATATCTGTAATTCATTGCAGGGGTTCAGATCAACCAGGAGGTGCAGTGATGGAGAAATCATACTTACTCTAGGTTCTAGCACAACCGTTTCTGTAGTTGTTATAGGAGTCGTAGTTTTAGAATTTCTAGACAATAAATTTTTGATTTTATCAGATGTACTTTACGTCCCTTCAATGAGACGTAATTTAATTTCAGTTTCTAATTTATCGAATAATGGTTATTCTTTTCATTTTGGAACTGAAGTTGTGATTAAAAGAAATAGTTCTTTTATATGTTCTGGTATTAAATCAAATGGTTTGTATGTGATTACTCCCAATATTTCTAAAGATTCTTGCATGGAACTTAATAACTCAGTGGTAACTGTACCATCTAAAAGAAAGAGACCTTCCACTAATCCAACAAAGCTTTGGCATATGAGGCTTGGCCATATCAATCTAAATAGGATTGGCAGACTAGTCAAAGAAGGGGTCTTAGGCGATTTGGTTCTCGGACCAATGGAAGTCTGCGAGTCTTGTTTAGAGGGTAAGAAGACCAAAAAGCCCTTTCCTGCAAAGGGCAATAGAACCAATGCATTGTTGGAATTAGTTCATACTGATGTATGTGGACCAATAAATATTAGAGCAAGGAGTGGTTATGAGTATTTCATAACATTTACTGATGACCACTCTAGGTATGGATATGTGTACCTAATGCAGCACAAGTCTGAAGCCTTTGAAAAGTTCAAAGAGTTTAGGGCTGAAGTGGAGAAGCAACTGGGCACACATATCAAGGCCATTTGATCCGATCGAGGTGGCGAGTACCTCTCTAATGAGTTTATTGATCACCTCGTACAGAATGGGATTTTGTCACAGTTGACTGCACCTGGTACGCCTCAGTAGAACGGTGTAGCGGAGAGAAGGAATTGGACTCTTTTAGACATGACTAGGTCGATGATGAGTTATTCTGAGTTGCCATTATTCCTTTGGGGTTATGCTTTGGAAACCGCTGCTTACATACTAAATCTAGTACCAAGTAAATCTGTTCCAAGGACACCACGAGAGATGTGGATTAGGCGTAAGCCTTCTTTGCAACATCTCCGGATATGGGGGTGTCCGGCACATGTGCTGAAAGGGAAGATGAGCAAATTGGATTCTAGATCAGAAGTATGTTACTTTGTGGGGTATCCAAAGTGTACTTATGAAGGGTATTTTTATGATCCAAGGGAACAGAAAGTGTTTGTTAGTACAAATGCTGTTTTCTTAGAGGATGATTATATCATGAACCATAAACCTAAGGGAAGGATAGATCTTAGAGAGATAGAAGGAGAGCCCTCAGTCCAACCCGCAGTTAATAACGATGTAAATTAAGAAAATGCCACTTCTTCACCTATTTCCACACCGGTACCTCGTCGTAGTGGGAGGATTATCAGCCAGCCTGATAGATACATGTTCTTAGGAGAAGTTTTTGAAGTTGTCTCCATAGAATCTGAATCTGATCCTGCCACATACGAAGAGGCAATGGCTGATGTTGATTCAGCTCATTGGGTTATAGCTATGAAGGCTGAATTGGAATCTATGGATTCTATTAAGGTCTGGGATCTTGTAGAGCTTCCAGCCAACATTAAACCCATTGGTTGTAAGTAGGTCTACAAGAGGAAAAGAGGATCTGATGGAAAGATTGAGACCTTTAAGGCAAGGCTTATAGCGAAAGGTTATACTCAGAGGGAGGGCATTGACTATGAGGAAACCTTCTCGCCGGTGGCCATGCTCAAGTCCATCAGGATACTCTTATCCATTGTTGCATGCCTGGATTATGAGATCTGGCAGATGGACGTCAAGACTGCATTCTTGAATGGCAATCTTGAGGAGGACATCAATATGCAACAACCAGAAGGGTTCATAGCTGGTCAAAAAGGAAACTTGGTATGCAAGTTGCAAAAGTCCATTTATGGGCTTAAGCAAGCATCTAGGAGTTGGAACATCCGATTTGAACAAGCGGTCAAGTCGTTTGGTTTCATACAAAATCTGGATGAACCTTGTGTATACAAGAAGTGTGAAGGAAAAGTGGTGGCTTTTCTTATTCTTTACGTTGATGACATTCTACTCATTGGGAATGATGTAGCGGCATTGTCAACGGTCAAGGTTTGGCTAGCTAGTACATTCGATATGAAGGATCTAGGAGAGGCGAGCTATATTCTTGGGATAAAGCTCTTTAGGGATCGCAAGCGAAAGATAATGGGATTATCTCAAGCTGGTTATATCGATAAGGTGCTAACTAGGTTTTCAATGGATAATTCGAAGAAAGGTTTGTTGCCTTTCAGGCATGGTTTAGCGTTCTCTAAGGACCAGTGTCCAAAGACGCAGGAGGAGAGGAATCGTATGACAGGAATTCCCTATGCTTCGGCAGTGGGAAGTCTCATGTATGCGATGTTATGCACTAAACCAGATATCTATTTTGCTGTTGGCATGGTTAGCAGGTATCAGTCGAATCCAGGTCCAGAGCACTGGACAACCGTTAAGCACATTCTTAAGTACTTGAGAAGGACTAAAGATTATATGCTTATGTACGGTGATAGTGAGTTAATTCCAGTAGGATACACTGACTCGGAATTTATGTCAGATAAAGATTCGAGGATGTCGACGTCCGGTCATCTCTTTACTTTGGAAGGTGGTGCTGCTAGTTGGAGAAGCATTAAGCAGAATGCATTGCAGACTCAACTATAGAAGCTGAGTATGTGGCTTCTTGTGAAGCCGCAAAGGAAGCTGTTTGGCTCAAGAAGTTCCTTATGGAACTCGAGGTGGTACCAGCGTCGCTGTCACCTATTATACTTTATTGTGATAATAGTGGGACAGTGGCTCAGTCCAAGGAGCCAAGGAACCTCTGCACTGACAACCTCAATGTTTGCTAGGCATCTAGTGAGGAACATATCACCCGAAGGGTTACATTGGAAATTGAAGAGTCGATTCCCCTTGTCCGCAAATGTGATCTTCTTCCTTGCACAATCCAACTTCGCATGATTCTTCTCGAGCCAATCCATTCCCAGGATTATATCAAACTCCTTCATCGATAGAACCACCAAACTCGCCAAAAGTTCACGGTCTTCTAACCGTAGAGGACAATCCTTACACACATGTAATAACTTGACTGTGGTCCCTAAGGGTGAGACAGCACTCAAAGCTTCCTCTAAACGATGCGGTACGATTCCCAACTTCTGAACGATCTTAACAGATATAAAAGAATGTGTAGCACCCGTGTCGAATAAAACTTTAACATGAGAGTTAAACAAAGTTAGAGTACCTTCCACTGTCTGTTGCTCGGGCACTCTCTCCTCATAAGCACCTCCTTCATACCCTGTTTCTTCATAACCAGCAGCCTCGGGAATAACAGCATTCAGGCGGGCCTGTCCTTGCTGACCATAGTTACCTTTCCTAGGAGCCTTGCATTCTGGACTTATGTGACCTGGCATGCCACAATTATAGCACACAACTCCTGGACGATCCGCACGCCTAGGTGCTCTGCAATCTTTAGCTCGATGACCGGGAACTCCACAATTGAAGCAGTTATTGTTTTTGGCCCCTTCTATTGCTAGAGGCTGATACTGCTGAACTGCTTGTGTCTGCTGTGGTTTCTTTCCTCCATCCCAGGTCCTTTTCTGTCCTTGAGGGTACCCAGGTTTCTGTCCTGAATAACCCTTCTGCGGAGGTCGATTTCCAAGCGGCTTCGAATTCTGACACCTATCATTTTCCAACCCCGTAGCCAATCTTACCAGAGCTTCAAATGACTGGCCCAAATGCCCCATAGTCAGATGTCGAAGAGACAGGTTGAGACCCCGGTGATACTTCTTGATTTTCTTCTGGGGTGTGTCCACCATATGTGGAGCAAAGCGAGACAGACGCTCAAATCGAGTAGTGTACTCTCGGACAGTCAGATTCCCTTGAGTCAACTCCATAAACTCTTTCTCTCTCTTGTCCTTCTCTTCTTCAGGAAAATATTTCTCGAGAAACCTTTCCTTGAACATAATCCATGGCATTCTCCTTGCAGCTTCTTCCCCTATGGTCGCCTTTTCTGCATCCCACCAATCAGCCGCTGCATAAGACAGCTGAAAGATAGCCAGACGCTTCTTCTCCAGATCAGTGCACTCTATGGTCTCAAAGATACGCTCCATCTGACGTAGCCACTGTTCCGCTTGCCATGGTTCATCAGTCCCCGCAAAATACTCAGGTCGCAGGGCGCGAAACTCTTTGAGAAGCTTATCTCCAGTCTGGTGGGCTTGCCTTCCATTCACGTTGTAATTCCCATTCTGATTATTGTTCCTTGCGTTCGGATCACTAACCCTCTCCAACCTCCTTACAAAAGCTTCGAACATTCCGGTTGGATCTATCACCGGGGGTGCATCTTCAATAGCGGGACGATTCCTGAGATTTCTTCCAGCCATCTGATCGAGAGAACGGTACCTATCCATCAATTAATAGAATTCGGTCAACCCCTCGTGAAGAAAGAAAACTCTAAACGATAGAAAGCGACTAGACACGGAATAAAGTCGAACTATCTTATCTCAATTCTATCTTAACGGCAGATCCTAGGTGTTCTGGACAATTGGTCGAGCCATAACCTGGCTCTGATACCAAAAAGCCTGTCACGCCCCGACGTAGCATAATTCAGGAAAACATTTAATTTCCTATATGGACTCGTAGGTCGTGACAAGTGAGTATGACCAATTGTCCCTGCAAAATAAATAACTTAAAGCAACATTCTAAAGGAAAGGATACTAATAAACATAAAACTCCAGAATTTAAAACTTACTAACTATTACATAAGTCGAGGTTTTAGGCACAAACGCCCTTATTCAAATTCTAACAAGGTTTATTACAACTCTGAAAGGAAAAACATAAAGAAAATAATAAGCAGCCTCCTGAAAAGTTCCCTGCCTCTAACTAGCATAGTCGAAGTACCCTGGCTGCTCCTGCCCCTGAAAATCTGGACATACAGTCCAGGACGCATCAACGCCGTCAGCTTATGAAAGCTGGTGAGTAAAATAAACAAGTGCTCGCAATGTATATATAAGCAAATAAACAACGGTACCATTTAATTTTAACAGTAATATATTCAAGGTTCCAATTCCAACATAATCACGGGGGAATATAGTAATAAATAAATACGAAATTGTACATGAATTGTGAAACATCTTATTTTGCCAATTCTTTCCTTTAGAACAATCCAATTAAATCAACACATCATTTCGGCTACCAGAAGTAATAAGTATTCAGTCATCCAATTCATACGCTACACTATCGCCTCCAATACCAGGAATACTATCCGATCGGTATTGAAGTCACACGCCACACTACTGCCTCAGATACCAGGAATACTATCCGATCGATATCTAGACCAAACACAACCAACCATCGCCCCGGATATCAGGAATACTATCCGATCAATATCCGAAACGCGCGCCTTAGATACCAGGAATACTATCCGATCGATATCTAAGTCGTACACAACACTATTACCATCGCTTCGGATATCAGGAATACTATCCGATCAATATCCGAAACACGCGCCTTAGATACCAGGAATACTATCCGATCGATATCTAAGTCGTACACAACACTATTACCATCGCTTCGGATATCAGGAATACTATCCGATCAATATCCGAAACACGCGCCTTAGATACCAGAAATACTATCCGATCGATATCTAAGTCGTACACAACACTATCGCCTCCAATACCAGGAATACTATCCGATCGATATTGAGGTCGCACACCAAAACGCCACCCTTTACTCTTTTCACGCTTTCTCACACACATGCATGTCGACACAACCTTGACCCAAATATGTATGTCAATGTTCATAGTTTTGCAGTATCGGTTAATAATCTCAAAGCTGAATATACGTTCAACATAAATCTCGATCTTAATCGTTCTTACAAGTCCAAAGTCTAACAGTGAGCCTTTAAAACAGTGTATTTTGTCAAACAGTTCTTTGAAATCTCCCAAAACATTTTCCAAACAGTCCCTTACTAAAAATCACACAAACTGCCAAAACTGCCACCTCGCGCGAGCGGATCGCGCGAGCGAGGGGGAGGGCAGATCGCGCGAGCGGATCGCGCGCGCGGAGGGGCTGGACAGGTCGCGCGAGCGGATCGCGCGCGCGGAGGGGCTGGACAGGTCGCGCGAGCGGATCGCGCGCGCGAGGGGGGGAAAAAGTCCGCGCGAGCGGGCCGCGCGAGCGAACCTCGCGCGAGCGGGTCGCGCGCGCGAGTTCTTGCAGAATGCCATCTTCTTCGTCTTCTCCCCTGTTTTCAGTTTCTGGACTGAAATTACCCAGTTTCAGATTCTGTTCGTACCAAGACAAGTGATATATGGTTCTTCTCGGTTTTCCGCGTAGATTAAGAATACGCGATCAATTTTAACTAATACGGATTATATCTCTAAATATTCGCGATTAAAGGGAGGGTGTCAAAACTTTAAATCAACCGTTCGTCGCGATACGGATGAATTAAGTCGTAGGATTCGAACCGTAGCCTATTGGCATCGATATCTTTCATTCCCAATTTACAGAATCGATTTTGGTTACGATTTCTAAAACTTCAATTTCCAAGCTTTAATGGTGTATTGATATATATACACATATACACACATATATACACTGAAATTCACATATATAGACATTGAGAGTGAGTTTAAATTACTCACTGAGGCTAATTAGACTGAGAATTTGAGACCGAGAAATCCGCCGTAATATCCGTCGTTAAGAATTTTCCTCCTCCGTTCTTGATTTTGGTAACCCAATATATATATATGACTATGTGTGTGTGTATGTATATAGTATATAAACTGTATGTGTGTGTGTGTGTGTGTTATGTTCTTGAGGAAATTGAGAGAGATTGAGAGAGAATGAGAGAAGCAGAGAGTTTGAGAGGGAGATATGAGAGACACTGTGAGAGAGAGAGACCACACACATATATAACGTATGTGTTTTGGGCTCCAAGAAAGTACCAGAAATCGCACGGTGTGGTTGAGCTCACGTGCTCCCACACCCAAGTCGCGGTAAAGGCGCAGTTTTAAAACAAAACTGGTATTTTTACGGTTGAAAATAAAATGCAGAAAATTATATTAACGTAGGAATTAAATTCCCGGTTATACAAAATTATAGATATCGATTTTGAAACCATAGAAAATATTTTCTATATTTTCAAATATTACGGTTTGGCCCCAGATAATTATTTATAAGTAGAAATTAAATCAACTACTCATGGAAATAAAATGCAATATTTATTTATTGATGATAATAAAATACAGGGCGTTACACCTTACCCACCTTAACAGAGATTTCGCCCCGAAATCTGAGCTAACTAGTCTTGAAACAACTCGGGGTATCTAGTCCTCATGTCTGACTCTAACTCCCACGACGCCTCTCCTTCGTCATGATGCCTCCACTGAACTTTAACCAAAGGAACGTCTCTTCTCCTCAGCCTCTTGATACTCTGGTCGAGAATCCTCACAGGTCTATCCTTGTAGACAACATCCTGACTTGTCTCAATATCATCAAAATTAACCACATGTGAAGGATCCCGTATGTATTTCCTTAACATACTGACATGGAACACATTATGAACACCAGACATCTTTGGTGGCAACGCGAGCCGATATGCCACTTTCCCAACACGCTCCAAAACCTCGAACGGTCCGATGAAGCGAGGTGCCAACTTCCCTCTTTTCTGACCAAAACGCACTACTCCCCGAACAGGTGAAACCTTTAGGAGTACGTGATCACCGATACTGAACTCCAAGTCCTTTCGTCGCCGATCCGCATAACTCTTATGCCTACTCTGTGCAGTTTTCATCCTTTCCTTGACCAGTGAAATCTTCTCATTGGTCTCTCTCACCAAATCTGGTCCCAAAAGTTCTGTGTCTCCCACTTCAGCCCAACACAATGGAGATCGACATGGCCGTCCGTACAAAGCTTCGAACGGTGCCATCCCAATACTTGAGTGATAACTGTTGTTATACGCAAGTTCAACCAACGGTAAGTGCGTCTCCCAAGACTCTTCAAAGTCAATTGCACAAGCTCTGAGCATATCTTCCATAATCTGGTTAACACGCTCGGTCTGTCCATCGGTCTGAGGATGGAAAGCAGTACTCATCTTGAGCGAAGTTCCCATAGCCTTCTGCAGACTTTCCCAAAATCCCGAGGTAAAACGTGCATCGCGGTCTGATACAATTGTCACAGGTGCACCATGCAGTCGCACCACTTGTTGAAGATACATTCGACTCATCCGTTCTACTGGGTAAGTCATATTGTACGCGATAAAGTGTGCAGACTTCGTCAGACGATCCACAATTACCCAAATCGCGTCATGATTCTGTTGTGACCGGGGTAATCCAACCACGAAATCCATAGTTATGTGTTCCCACTTCCATCCCGGAACAGGTAAGGGTTGCAACAATCCCGAGGGTCTCTGATGTTCGGCCTTCACTTGTTGACAAGTCAAACATTTAGACACAAACTCGGCTACTTCTCGCTTCATCCCTTCCCACCAGAAGTTTCTCTTCAGGTCTTTATACATCTTCGTTCCCCCTGGGTGTACTGTCAGTCTCGATTTATGTGCTTCTTCGAGAATATCTTTTCTCAAATCTCCTGAATCTGGCACACACAATCTGTCTCGACATCTGTACCCTCCATCGGCCCCAACCTTCCATTCTGTCGGGTCCTTCTCTAACATCTTGGCGAACCATGCTTGAAACTTCTCATCTTCCTTCTGGGCTTCGATGATTCGACTCACAAGTGTTGGTTGTACCATGAGGCATCCAAAGTGTTGCCCAACACTTTCCCCAAAAATCTGCATATCAAATTCTGCGATTGTCTCTAAAGCTTTCCATTCCCTCAACATCAATGAAGCAATCATTCCTCGAGGCTTCCGGCTTAGGGCGTCAGCGACTACATTAGCCTTACCGGGGTGGTACTCTAATGTGAAGTCGTAGTCCTTAATCAGCTCCATCCACCTACGTTGCCTCATGTTCAGCTCCTTCTGAGTAAACAAATACTTAAGGCTCTTGTGGTCCGAGAATAAATCAAACTTCTCCCCAAAGAGGTAGTGTCTCCAGATCTTGAGCGCAAACACAACGGCTGCCAGCTCTAAATCATGAGTTGGGTAGTTCAATTCATTTGGCTTCAACTGTCGTGAACCATAAGCTATGACCTTTCCGTCTTGCATAAGGACACATCCCAATCCTTGATACGAGGCGTCACTAAAAATAGTGAACTTCTCACCATCCCTTGGTATCGCAAGCACTGGCGCTGTTGTCAATTTCTCTTTCAATTTCAGAAAAGCGCGTTCATGCTTATCAGTCCATTCAAACTTCAAATCTTTCTTAGTCAAACCAGTTAACGGGGCTGCTATCTTTGAGAAACCTTCTACAAATCTCCGATAGTAACCAGCTAGTCCCAGAAAACTTCGGACTTCTGTAGCATTGGTCGGCCGAGTCCAATTCGCCACTGCATCGGTCTTAGATGAGTCAACCGCGATTCCTTGTTGAGAGATCACATGCCCGAGAAACTTAACTTCCTGAAGCCAGAATTCACACTTGCTGAATTTAGCATACAGGCGGTGATCCTTGAGAGTCTGCAACGCGATCCTCAGGTGTTGCTCATGCTCTTCCTCTGACTTGGAATAGATCAAAATATCATCAATAAAGACAATAACGAATTGATCTAAGTATGGCTTGAATACTCTGTTCATCAAGTCCATAAACACAGCTGGAGCATTCTTCATCCCAAACGGCATCACTAAGAACTCGTAGTGTCCGTATCTCGTCCTGAAAGCAGTCTTAGGTATGTCTTCCTTCCGCACCCTCAACTGGTGATACCCTGACCGTAGATCAATCTTAGAAAAGGTCGTGGCTCCTTGCAACTGATCAAACAGATCGTCTATCCGAGGTAAAGGATACTTATTCTTGATAGTAACCTTATTCAGTTCTCGGTAGTCAATACACAACCGCATTGACCCATCCTTCTTCTTCACAAACAACACCGGTGCTCCCCAGGGTGAAGTACTTGGACGAACAAAACCCAACTTCTCAAGTTCTTGAACTTGTTCCTTCAGCTCCAGCAACTCTGTAGGGGCCATCCTGTAGGGAACCTTGGTTATAGGTCGAGTACCTGGCACCAATTCCACACAGAATTCTATGTCCCTTTCCGGCGGTAATCCTGAAATATCTCGGAATACTTCCTCGAACTCTTTGATTACCGGTATAGATGATATTGTCACCTCTGCACTGACAACCTCAATGTTTGCTAGGCATCTAGTGAGGAACATATCACCCGAAGGGTTACATTGGAAATTGAAGAGTCGATTCCCCTTGTCCGCAAATGTGATCTTCTTCCTTGCACAATCCAACTTCGCATGATTCTTCTCGAGCCAATCCATTCCCAGGATTATATCAAACTCCTTCATCGATAGAACCACCAAACTCGCCAAAAGTTCACGGTCTTCTAACCGTAGAGGACAATCCTTACACACATGTAATAACTTGACTGTGGTCCCTAAGGGTGAGACAGCACTCAAAGCTTCCTCTAAACGATGCGGTACGATTCCCAACTTCTGAACGATCTTAACAGATATAAAAGAATGTGTAGCACCCGTGTCGAATAAAACTTTAACATGAGAGTTAAACAAAGTTAGAGTACCTTCCACTGTCTGTTGCTCGGGCACTCTCTCCTCATAAGCACCTCCTTCATACCCTGTTTCTTCATAACCAGCAGCCTCGGGAATAACAGCATTCAGGCGGGCCTGTCCTTGCTGACCATAGTTACCTTTCCTAGGAGCCTTGCATTCTGGACTTATGTGACCTGGCATGCCACAATTATAGCACACAACTCCTGGACGATCCGCACGCCTAGGTGCTCTGCAATCTTTAGCTCGATGACCGGGAACTCCACAATTGAAGCAGTTATTGTTTTTGGCCCCTTCTATTGCTAGAGGCTGATACTGCTGAACTGCTTGTGTCTGCTGTGGTTTCTTTCCTCCATCCCAGGTCCTTTTCTGTCCTTGAGGGTACCCAGGTTTCTGTCCTGAATAACCCTTCTGCGGAGGTCGATTTCCAAGCGGCTTCGAATTCTGACACCCATCATTTTCCAACCCCGTAGCCAATCTTACCAGAGCTTCAAATGACTGGCCCAAATGCCCCATAGTCAGATGTCGAAGAGACAGGTTGAGACCCCGGTGATACTTCTTGATTTTCTTCTGGGGTGTGTCCACCATATGTGGAGCAAAGCGGGACAGACGCTCAAATCGAGTAGTGTACTCTCGGACAGTCAGATTCCCTTGAGTCAACTCCATAAACTCTTTCTCTCTCTTGTCCTTCTCTTCTTCAGGAAAATATTTCTCGAGAAACCTTTCCTTGAACATAATCCATGGCATTCTCCTTGCAGCTTCTTCCCCTATGGTCGCCTTTTCTGCATCCCACCAATCAGCCGCTGCATAAGACAGCTGAAAGATAGCCAGACGCTTCTTCTCCAGATCAGTGCACTCTATGGTCTCAAAGATACGCTCCATCTGACGTAGCCACTGTTCCGCTTGCCATGGTTCATCAGTCCCCGCAAAATACTCAGGTCGCAGGGCGCGAAACTCTTTGAGAAGCTTATCTCCAGTCTGGTGGGCTTGCCTTCCATTCACGTTGTAATTCCCATTCTGATTATTGTTCCTTGCGTTCGGATCACTAACCCTCTCCAACCTCCTTACAAAAGCTTCGAACATTCCGGTTGGATCTATCACCGGGGGTGCATCTTCAATAGCGGGACGATTCCTGAGATTTCTTCCAGCCATCTGATCGAGAGAACGGTACCTATCCATCAATTAATAGAATTCGGTCAACCCCTCGTGAAGAAAGAAAACTCTAAACGATAGAAAGCGACTAGACACGGAATAAAGTCGAACTATCTTATCTCAATTCTATCTTAACGGCAGATCCTAGGTGTTCTGGACAATTGGTCGAGCCATAACCTGGCTCTGATACCAAAAAGCCTGTCACGCCCCGACGTAGCATAATTCAGGAAAACATTTAATTTCCTATATGGACTCGTAGGTCGTGACAAGTGAGTATGACCAATTGTCCCTGCAAAATAAATAACTTAAAGCAACATTCTAAAGGAAAGGATACTAATAAACATAAAACTCCAGAATTTAAAACTTACTAACTATTACATAAGTCGAGGTTTTAGGCACAAACGCCCTTATTCAAATTCTAACAAGGTTTATTACAACTCTGAAAGGAAAGACATAAAGAAAATAATAAGCAGCCTCCTGAAAAGTTCCCTGCCTCTAACTAGCATAGTCGAAGTACCCTGGCTGCTCCTGCCCCTGAAAATCTGGACATACAGTCCAGGACGCATCAACGCCGTCAGCTTATGAAAGCTGGTGAGTAAAATAAACAAGTGCTCGCAATGTATATATAAGCAAATAAACAACGGTACCATTTAATTTTAACAGTAATATATTCAAGGTTCCAATTCCAACATAATCACGGGGGAATATAGTAATAAATAAATACGAAATTGTACATGAATTGTGAAACATCTTATTTTGCCAATTCTTTCCTTTAGAACAATCCAATTAAATCAACACATCATTTCGGCTACCAGAAGTAATAAGTATTCAGTCATCCAATTCATACGCTACACTATCGCCTCCAATACCAGGAATACTATCCGATCGGTATTGAAGTCACACGCCACACTACTGCCTCAGATACCAGGAATACTATCCGATCGATATCTAGACCAAACACAACCAACCATCGCCCCGGATATCAGGAATACTATCCGATCAATATCCGAAACGCGCGCCTTAGATACCAGGAATACTATCCGATCGATATCTAAGTCGTACACAACACTATTACCATCGCTTCGGATATCAGGAATACTATCCGATCAATATCCGAAACACGCGCCTTAGATACCAGGAATACTATCCGATCGATATCTAAGTCGTACACAACACTATTACCATCGCTTCGGATATCAGGAATACTATCCGATCAATATCCGAAACACGCGCCTTAGATACCAGGAATACTATCCGATCGATATCTAAGTCGTACACAACACTATCGCCTCCAATACCAGGAATACTATCCGATCGATATTGAGGTCGCACACCAAAACGCCACCCTTTACTCTTTTCACGCTTTCTCACACACATGCATGTCGACACAACCTTGACCCAAATATGTATGTCAATGTTCATAGTTTTGCAGTATCGGTTAATAATCTCAAAGCTGAATATACGTTCAACATAAATCTCGATCTTAATCGTTCTTACAAGTCCAAAGTCTAACAGTGAGCCTTTAAAACAGTGTATTTTGTCAAACAGTTCTTTGAAATCTCCCAAAACATTTTCCAAACAGTCCCTTACTAAAAATCACACAAACTGCCAAAACTGCCACCTCGCGCCAGCGGATCGCGCGAGCGAGGGGGAGGGCAGATCGCGCGAGCGGATCGCGCGCGCGGAGGGGCTGGACAGGTCGCGCGAGCGGATCGCGCGCGCGAGGGGGGGAAAAAGTCCGCGCGAGCGGGCCGCGCGAGCGAACCTCGCGCGAGCGGGTCGCGCGCGCGAGTTCTTGCAGAATGCCATCTTCTTCGTCTTCTCCCCTGTTTTCAGTTTCTGGACTGAAATTACCCAGTTTCAGATTCTGTTCGTACCAAGACAAGTGATATATGGTTCTTCTCGGTTTTCCGCGTAGATTAAGAATACGCGATCAATTTTAACTAATACGGATTATATCTCTAAATATTCGCGATTAAAGGGAGGGTGTCAAAACTTTAAATCAACCGTTCGTCGCGATACGGATGAATTAAGTCGTAGGATTCGAACCGTAGCCTATTGGCATCGATATCTTTCATTCCCAATTTACAGAATCGATTTTGGTTACGATTTCTAAAACTTCAATTTCCAAGCTTTAATGGTGTATTGATATATATACACATATACACACATATATACACTGAAATTCACATATATAGACATTGAGAGTGAGTTTAAATTACTCACTGAGGCTAATTAGACTGAGAATTTGAGACCGAGAAATCCGCCGTAATATCCGTCGTTAAGAATTTTCCTCCTCCGTTCTTGATTTTGGTAACCCAATATATATATATGACTATGTGTGTGTGTATGTATATAGTATATAAACTGTATGTGTGTGTGTGTGTGTTATGTTCTTGAGGAAATTGAGAGAGATTGAGAGAGAATGAGAGAAGCAGAGAGTTTGAGAGGGAGATATGAGAGACACTGTGAGAGAGAGAGACCACACACATATATAACGTATGTGTTTTGGGCTCCAAGAAAGTACCAGAAATCGCACGGTGTGGTTGAGCTCACGTGCTCCCACACCCAAGTCGCGGTAAAGGCGCAGTTTTAAAACAAAACTGGTATTTTTACGGTTGAAAATAAAATGCAGAAAATTATATTAACGTAGGAATTAAATTCCCGGTTATACAAAATTATAGATATCGATTTTGAAACCATAGAAAATATTTTCTATATTTTCAAATATTACGGTTTGGCCCCAGATAATTATTTATAAGTAGAAATTAAATCAACTACTCATGGAAATAAAATGCAATATTTATTTATTGATGATAATAAAATACAGGGCGTTACAGTTCGGGAGGCATCAGGTGGACCAAACCGCTCGGGATGATGCTTGTCAGTAGTTGCAGAATAGAACCGCTCGAGCATGGGCTGATTTTGGGTGTATAAGTTTGTATTGCCTTGGCTTTTGCATTTAGACAGAAACAGAAATTCTAATCCGAAGGGCGTCACAGGGATTAAGAAAAAGTCATAATAAACCCAAATGTGTTTCCTGCATCACGTTTGTCTTGAAACACCTTTAAATGGACCAGCTTCAGTCATAATGTGCTTTTGGGATTTAAGAGTGCTTCTTAAAATTTATCTAAACGGGAAAACATATACTAGGAACCCCAAAACACTTTTGAGAAGTGATTCCAAACATGGCCTAAATTTGTAAATTGTGGTATTCGTCCACTATGTGGCAAATGCAAGTAAAATTACCAAGGGCGGAGCCAAGATTTTTTGTTAGGGAGGGCTGGGATTGGAGGGACATGCATAAATTCATGAATGCATATGGGGATTCGAGGGACAGCACCTCCGAGGCACTTTTTTTTGGGTCTATTTATTTATATTTATGGGTTGAATTGGTTTTATATCATCATTTTTCGTTCATAGATAGGATACCTTATTATAATTTGTTAAGCTTAACTGATAGTAGAACAATTTGGGTTGGACTAAAATGATAAGTGATTAAAAAAAAAAGAGGAAGGTAATGGGACAAATATACAAGGAGTGCTAAACTGTATTTGAGACAAAATAATACACAGTGTTACTTTTTCCAAAATTTACTAGGGGGTGGAACTAATTGTCACGCCCCAAAGCAGCAAAAATAGAGAAAATAAAATTTATTTTTGGGTCCGTAGGCCATAACTGATGAAGTCACTTAATTGTCCACACCACTTAGTTTTAAACAATAAAATAATGAAGAGACAGCAGTAATAAAACAACATTTGGCATATCATACTATCAAGTTACTAAGTTATTACATCATCGTCAGAAATAGAAACAAGATAAAGTCTTTACGCAATTACAAAACATAATAAATAAGGTCTGATAACAAGAATAGAAACTATAATATATTTTACTCTTCAGTTGGCGTAAACATAGTCGTTAGCAGAGTAGTCCTCCCCAGCATACCCAGCATCGGTGGGGTCACCCTCTGCATGACCATCCTCCTTGTAAAAGCTTTTGTCATAGGGTTCGTTACCTGTATTGTCATAAATAGGGTAGTTTGGACGAAAAATGTCCAGGCATAAAAGTCCGTCAGCTATTGAAAGCTGAGTGAGTAAAAAACTAATGCAATATTATAAGTGTGAAGTAATTACAAGTTATGGAACAATATATAATTAATGCTACTAATAATATCTTCTCTTTATTCAAACCCATCATCTAATTTCTATCATCTTATTCCACAACGACCGACAATGTACTCTTGATTGAACACTATAGATATACCATCATCCTGTCCACCACTTTTAAGAACATATATACAGCTCATCGCCTGTCATGGACACCACGTCAGTCTATCCCCAATTTTTAAGAACATATTCACAACTCATCGCATTACAGGGTTATAATGTTTGAACAAGGTATATCAATCTAGGTCACGACTTAATGCATATATTACCAGTGACCCCAGCTCACTGCCTTTTAAGAGCATATGCGCAACTCACTGGCTTTCAAGAACATATCATGGATCACCTGGTCGATCTTAGGGCTACTTGGTCCAGCTCATCGACTTTTAAGAACTTATCATGACCAAAGCCCACCCATGAAAGATTTCTAAATCTTAGAAAACCTACGTAAGTTTTGTACTAATAATGATACGAGACATTCCCATGTGGCCTGACTACATTGAATGAACGAACGACAACCTAAATGGTTCATGACTACTACATTAACTAACGTCACAAACCTTAACTAGTTATCCTTAACATTATCTCATTTTTAGTATCGCATTATCTCTTTATAACAACATTATTACATATAGGAAATAATAGTGTTCTATAAGTACCAATCGATTGAGACAGGGGTTCAATCGATTGAGATAAAAGTAATGTCAATCGATTAAAACTTCTTTCAATCGATTGGGTCCTTTTCAATCGATTGAATACTTTTCAATCAATTGGAAAACGTTCAATCAATTGGAACCCATTCAATCGATTGAGAAGGTCATCTTCTCCCAAAACTGGGCAGAGGCGTCCTATTTAAGCTCATTTCTTCTTCGTTTAAACTTCTAAATACTACAAACCTAAGCTACTGAGTGAGTTTGGGACTCACCAAAGGGTTAAGGGTGTGTTTGGGTGAACTTTTTCGCTTGCTCTCCAATGGTGAAACTTTCTCTCTCCTCTTTCTTTCTCTTTCCCTTGCTTGTCTTCTCTCCTCTTTTTATCTATCTTCTTCTTCTTTTTCTTCTCCTTCTTCTGCTTTCTTCTTCTCTCTTCTCTAATAGTGTGTGTGTATATATATAGGGCAAATTACAATTTAGTCCATTCAACTGTACACCAGTTTTCAATTGGGTCTATAAACTTTTTTTTTTTGCAATTAGGTCCATAAATTTCAAAATTTCATTCAATCAGACCCAAATTCTGACACTGTTAGCTTAAATTATTAGAAATTATCACGTACATTGCCCGTAATACTTACCTGTCACATGTTAGGTTAAGACAAATACGAGAGACTGTGAATGGCTAAAAAATTATGTGAATTTGGGTATGATTAAATGCAATTTTGGATCTAGTCGAATGTGTTCTCGAATTTGATGAACGCGATTTCGGATCTGATTGAATGCAATTTTTTGCACTATTCACAATCTCGTGTTTGTCTTAACTTAACATGTGATAGATAAGCATTACACGCAATGTACGTGGCAATTTTTAATAGTTTAAGCTAATAGTTTAAGCTAATAGTGTCAGAATTTGGGTATGGTTGAATGAATTTTTAAAGTTCAAGGACCCAATTGCAAAAAAAAAAAGTTTAATGGACCCAATTGAAAACATGTTATAGTTTAATAGACTAAAGTGTAATTTTGGCAATATATGTATGTGTAGACACCCCATTTTGTCGGCTATCAGATTTAGGAGACTCATAGCTTGGTGGTTCACAATGATCGAAAAATACCCAAAAAGGACTCCTTGGGGTTAGTTCTATCTCTCAAAATACTCAAAAAGTGGTACAAATGACTAAAATACCCCTAAAAGCCCAAAGCTCCCAGATTTAGACCAAAAGTTCTGGAAACATGCTATGTCATAAGAAAAGTAAGAAAATGGATTTTGAAGCAAAAATAGATGAAATCGTCAGCTCCCAGAGACCCCCGGAAGTCCCAGAAGTTCCCGAAAAGTCCCCGTAGCCCAGTTTGACCCAAGTTTGACTAGGTTTGACCAGCATTTGACTGAAATCATCCGACTTTGCCAAAAAGTTTTGAGATCATTCTAGATCATGTGAAAAGTACTAAAACAAGTTTTACAAGAAATCAGATGAAAACGTCAACTCCGGGAAGCTCCAAGAGGTTCCTAGAACTTCCTGGAGATCCTAGGTTTGACCGATTTGACCTAAAAGTTGACATTGAAATCGGAGCATCATATCATTTTTCAAACATTTTTCATGGATACTAGAGGTCAATATCTTTCCAATGTTATATCGCTCATAATTTCTGGATTTAAAACGGATTTATTACGAATTTTTTAAGGTGAAAAAAGCGATCAAATCCGGTTTTATCGCGAATACCGCAAAACTTTTCAAAGTGACCTATCTCTGAACTATTTTTATGGAAAATAGACTCCATTACCTTTCCAACGGTATATCACAACCTCAGTTTGGAGTTCGTATGCATTTTTTTGTGAATTTCGGAACCTCTGGGGTCTAAACAGAATAATCTGAGCATCTGAGGAGCAGTGCCGCCGCGGCACCAGTCCACTGCCGCCGCGATACAGACCCAGTGCCACCGCGGCACTCTTCCCCAGACTGCTCCATTTTTGTAATTATTTTTTAGGGTCCAAATTGAATAATTGAAACCAAAACGATATAGTATAATGTTCACATATGTTTGGGACCAATGGGAGCACTTTTTAAATCACAAACTCCCCCCAAATTGGCCTATATAAACTCCCCTTAACTTCTCATTTTGGGGGTGTCAAATGCAAGTTTAGAAAAGTTTTAGAGAGAAAGTTGTAGAGATAAGGTTAGAATAGAGAGAAAAGAAGCTTCCTTCTTTGATTTTCAACAAGAAAGTGAGTTCTAAACCTTATTTTTACTTCATTACTTCTCTTTATTTCACATTCAATGCACCCAACCACCATTTTTTGTGAGCATTTATGAGATAGGAAGTCACTTCCATGTCCAAAGTCACTACATATGAGTGAAACACCAAGTTACAAGTCCAATATCTCAATGATTATCAACTCTTGATTGTCATTTACTTACTTGTTTAGATATATGTTCATCTCTCTTTACCTCATTTCTTTTTTATTTTCTTTTGATTACTCACTAGTTCATCATCATCTAGATGATGACCTGCTATTTGAAGTGAGTGAATCCTTATGGATAGTAGCTCATGATCTCAAAAACATGTTTGATAGATAATGATTCTAGTTTCAATACATTCTAATGTATTCTTGAAGTTATTTCCAAAATGAAAGCAATGTTCTCCAATAATCTTGGAAGTTCTTGAAGTGAGTTTGGATGTTGATATTCCAAGTGGTTATAATCTCCTTTTAGTGTTGGAAATGTGCTTTTAAAACCTCTATTTCAAAACCCTTCTAAAACCTCAACATTTGGATTCCAAGAAAATAATCTTTGTTTTCTTAAAAATCTTCAAAGCAGTGAGTCATCCAACTTTAAAATAACATTCTGAGTTCAAAACTCAAAGGATGGCTATGAGACCACTTAGGAAGTCTTCCTAACTCATTAGAGAACACCCACGATTTTTGGTTTGACTTGAAAACATTTGGAAGTGTCTTATTTTGACCCAAACATTCCTTCTAGACATTCTATTTTTCTGTCACAACAGCTTTTGTTGACTTCCAACTTATTTTTCAGAAAACTTTTACGAAAGGAGTGGTCCCAACTCATTTTTCCTTGAACTTCAGCATCTTGGGGAACCTTTTGTATAATATAGGCTTCCAAATGTTTTGTCTTCATTTTCTAAAATTTGTCTACATTTTAGTCGACAGTACGGACTCTATTTCTGAGCAACCTCTCTTGTTCATATGATTTCTCTTAATCTATAATATTTTTGGTGTTTATCTTTTTGATTTGTGTTCTAGACACAGTAAGGATGATCTCCATAAAAAAAATAATGAATTCAACACATTCCTAACCTCACTTTTCCATTTTTACAAGATCAGTTCATTATTCTGTCCACTATTCACAGCAAACATGTTTTAACTTTTATTCTTTGATTAGATGTTTACATGCATTCCAAATAAGCTCATCTCTTAGGAAGTAGTTCATACTACATATGTGCATATCCTACAATAACATTCTTCATCCATTCATGCATATTCTAGATATCTAAGTCACTTTACAAAGTCCATGTACACAAACACTCTACAACCTTTGCACATTTTAGGATCATACATTGCATCCATGCAAGATTTGGGGTTTTTGTGACTCCTAATCTAAGAAGATTATAAGGAATGAATTTGATCATACGTTCATGCTTCCCCTCAATCTAATCTTCCTTCTCATCCGTCTCGGGGATTGAAAGGTCTTCTTTTCTCAAAGATTAACATGCATCATTCTAGCTTGCCAAGCATCTTTGTTTTCTTTGATTTATCTCAAGAACAATTCATGTCCCCTTAGATAAGGAAAACTTGATTACTTGATATGTGATCAGACGATTTTTCCTAGGTCTGTTTGTATGATCCTTTACTTTACATTGTGTGATACTTGGCTAGATCTTATGAATGATATCTTATCTTTTGATCTTCCATTTCAATATTCTTATGAGATGTAATAAACTATCATAGTATTATTTGTCGAACCAAACATAGTATAAGATGATTATTCGGATGCTAATTGAGGCCCGTTGAAAGACGGGGCGAGTTAAGGGTGTTTTAGTCGTGACAAAGGCTCCTTCTTCTCTCGTACCAAAACCCCAAGCCAAGTTATTTGGTTATGAAGGACCGGTGCCTTTTATCCGTTTGGGTGAGTCAAATTATATTTCTTGGTTCCTTAAAGACCAAGTGGCGACTCTATATCTGTTTTCAACAGACCTTTCTTTCCTTTTTTACAACAATTTCAAAACAAACTAAAAAGGGAAAACTGATCCTGCGTGTCCACAATATGGTGTATGTGTATATACAGGTGAGTATATATATATATATGTAAAATATCTGTAATACCCACTATTTTCATTGTACTTTTGTATTTCTGTATATATAAATAAGATTCTGTGTAGTTGCACTTGCCTTCCTTTAATGACCTTCTCAATCGATTGATCTTCTTCTAATCGATTGAACTTTTGTCCCAATCAATTGATTGAACTATTCTCAATCGATCAAACTTGTACCTTTTCAATCGATTAAATCATTTCAATCGGTTGAAAGTCTGTCGACCTGAATCCATGACATGGACCCGTTTTAATCGATAAAACACCCTTTCAATCAATTAAAAAAGACTGAACTTGGTTGTCACATTTATATCGTGCGGTTGTGTATTACCCTCCTCCTTTATATATATCCATCCCATATATATTTTATATGCTTTCTTGAAATCCAGAGAGAGAGAGAGAATATATATACACACTCATATACATATACACATATACATATATATACACATACCATATATAGATACACACAAACATTCTCACACACACATACTATCAAAAATGAGAGAAGGAGAGAGAAGAAGAAGAAGGAACAGAAGAAGGAGACAAAAAGAGAGAAACTGGAATAAGAGGAGAAAGAAGAGAGAGAGGGAGCTCACCGTGAACCCGCGGCCACCCCGAACATCACCGGCGTCACTGAACTCCACTGGTGAGTGCCTATACTTACTTAGTAGCGTAGATATATAGGTGTATATATGTTTCAGTAAGAAAGAATGGACCCCGAACGTGCACGGAGTGTCTAGTTCAATTTTGGGAATAAGACACATTTTCAATCGATTGAACTGAGTTTCAATCGATTGAGAGCATGTTTCAATCCATCTATTGAACATGATTCAATCGATTGAAAATGGACCCAATTGACTCAATTGATTGAACACGTTCAATCGATTGAACTTAACCTCAATCGATTGAACAAGATAAATGGTTAAATGTTTAATATGTTATACCTGAGGGGCTGTTAAGATGTTCATATTATGCTTTGATTGTTGGAAGTGGTATCGGAATAATACACACGTTGAATAATGGGCTTAATACATCAAATAGTAGAACCATTTGTAAAATGTTGATATAATGTTGTTAACTGGATTGAGAAGCTGATGTGCATAGTAATGGGTCTATTAACCGCAGAGGTCAGTACTACTCAGGTATGGGAACCTAACGAGTTGAGATGGTCAGATGTGTGGGATTTAATTATAAGTCGAGAATGTCGAGAAGGCTGGGAATATGTATCAGGCATAAGTATTGTGGGCTAGGACTACATGTCAGGCATAAGTGTTGTGGGCTGGGACTACGTGTCAGGCATAAGTGTTGTGGACAGGGACTACGTGTCAAGCATAAGTGTTGTTGATCTGGGTATATGTCAGGCATAAATATTGTGAGCTAGGACTACGTGTCAGGCATAAGTATTGTGAGTTGGGACTACATGTCAGGCATATGTATGGTAAAGTTGGGACTACGTGTCAGGCAGGAACATCGGGAGGTGTCAGGGCGTGTTGGTCGGAGTATATCAGGGGCGTATTGGCCAAAAAGCTAGGACTACGTGTCACGCTCATATATTGATTTGATGTTGGGACTATGTGGCAGCCTTACGTATGGTTGAGTTGGGACTTTGTGTCAGGTTTGATAGATAGAATGTATGGGGCTATGTGCCAAATTAGTAAGGTGTGGTTCGAGATGTGAGTTAAATAATTATGGGATGTAGAGCTACGTGCGAAATGTGGACCCAAGAGTCCATATTATGCTTGGGATAATGTCAGTTATTATTTATAGTGGGTTGATGCATACAATAACATGAACGATGAGATGATCCTTTAATAAGGTTGTTTTATGTACTGCATATCTGTAGATACTTTGTAAGTATTCAACTTTCGTAGCTGACGATATTTTATGCCACTGGATATTCTACGTCCAGATGGCCAGGGTGATAAGTGTACAGGGGATGAGTACCTTGCAAGAGGCTATGAAGGAGAAGCCTACGATGAGAGAGGTTATGCTGGAGATGACTACTACGCAAGCTAAAGGCTAGAAGGTTTGCCATAGCTAGTTTATATTTATATCTAGTGACTGCTGTAATAGTTAAAGTTTGTAATCGGCGAGTGTGCTGTAATACTCTATTTCCACTGCTACTTATATTTTTTAATAGTTGGTAAACTCTATTTACATGTTGAACTTAGATATTCCAATGCATGGTTTAAATCATTACTCTAATGGTTAGACTTTGATTATGGACAATATGGCGACTTCCAACTGTCATGGCCCACGGGTCCAAAAAGGAATTTATTTTCTCTATTTTTGCTACTACGAGCGTGACAATTTCTCTCTCTCTCTCTCTCTCTCTCTCTCTCTCTCTCTCTCTCTCCTGTCAAAACACCACCACACATACGCACAAAAAATACATATCTATATAAGGTGAGAGAGGGGCATACATATGTATATAGGGTGAGAGAGGGACAGCTGTCATTTCACTGTGCAAACTTGGAGACCAAGTTCTGGTACCGTTCAATCGATTGACATGGGTTCAATTGATTGGGAATAGTCGATTAACTATCAATCAATTGTGAAAGTTTAATCGAGTGGTTTCATGTTGGCCAAAGATTAATCAATTGAAATGGGCTCAATCGATTGGGTAGGTCATAATGTCAATCGATTGAGAAGATTGGGCAAAGCTTTACAAGAATAATTAAAGCAAACATACTAAATCTCATTTCATTAATATACATCCAGAAATACAGGGTATTACATTAATTACCTATATTACATTTATTTGGGCCACATAAAAAAACTCCCCAAATAATGGGGTGGGCTATAGCCCACCCTAGCCCTCTCACTCCTCCACCCTTGAAAATTACTTTCCTATGCATGTAAAAATGTGCCTTTATTACATAATATTGTTATAAATGGAAGTTGTTGGATGTCTTACTAACATTTAATAACTTTGCATTTGTTTTCTATTCCCATGCACGGGTAGATAAATGCATCTGCTACGCTTTGTCTATAAATAGCATATGCATTAACAATGTTATATATACAGAAACGAGCCAGAGAAGGGACAAAGAAAAAGTGAGAAAAATGTTAGTGTGCTGTAATACGCTGATAGTTCAAGTGCTTGAATTATTCCATTTCCTCATCTAATAATACAACTCCCCTCTGTAGTGGACGTAGGCAAATTGCTTAACCACCAGAAATATATGTGTCCCTTTTTGTGATTTATATTTGTGTGCTTGCTTTTACTATTAGATTTATTACTAGTTTTGTAACACGTTATCAGCACGAGCCTATTCTAGCTGAGTTGATCATATTTAAGGGTAAATACATTAATTTTGATATTGATAATATATCTATACCGTATTTCGTTTATATTTCTGTATATATATATATATGAACCCCTGAAGAGGTTACAATCTCCCAAAGAGGAATTTATTACAAACTTCCGAAGAAGTTATTATGGATAGTCATCTAAAAGAGGCCATAAAAAAATAACTGAACTGCTTGCAAAAGTTGGTTTTATACTCTTGAAGAGTTAGTCTCTTGAAGAGACAATAAATAGACTTCTTAAAGAAGAAGTAAGTAGATTTATCACAGATAAATTATAGACAACTCATAAAGGTGTTAATGAAAAAAAAAAAGAAGAAAAAGAAATACAATCATGGACAGCCAGATTCAAACCGGAGATCGAGGAAATTAAAGATTTAAGGTCCTTAGTTCCCACCATGTCAAAAGATCCAAATTAATCATTTTCTCAGGAGTTAATCGACTGTCCCACTTGGTTTCTCTATACTTATTTAATTCACCAAGGATGTTAGAACTACTTACAAATGATTGAGTAGGACCCTTTTGTTTCTTTTGACTCAGAAACCGACTTCCATAAAAAGCACCTGACGCTCCCGAGCTTAACTCAATAGTAGGAGTAGAAGAAGTAGTAGTACTTTCTTTATTTGCATATTTTTCATAGTAAATACAAAATAAAGTTTCCAAAGTATTTTCCATTTCAAAATTAGTTATTTCTAAACCAGGCTTATGTTCTGGTCCTTCCAACAATTTAGATATTTGTTTAACCATTTCACAAACACCATCGAAATTGAGTCTAGGATCTAAGATTGCAGCTAAGTAAAATACAGGTGGAAGGTCAGACCAATATTTTTTAAACTTTTTTTTCCGTATCCTTGCAAATCTCAATAAAAATAAATTATTATTTTTTATAATAATTAAATGCATGAGACATATTAAGTAATTCCATAAGAACTAAACAATAAGTGCAATAGTAAATACCAGAAAGATTATTTGTAACCTTGTAAAATACCTCTAAAAATCCACAAAATTCAAATGCCATATCCCAATCATGAGAAGTCAACCCATGTGATGGAAAATTAACATTAATAAATTGAGTAATAATCCCACTATACTTTTTACAAGATTCTGTCATAAGATAAGTAGAACTCTAACGAGTTTTACTATCCATTTGCAATTTACGAGGATTAAGAGAAATGTTCTGAAACAATAAACATATATTTTTTAAAAAAGTAGGGGATAGAAATATAAAAGATTTAAAATAACAACAATTAAATAAGAAAGAAGTGAAACAACAAATATTTTTACCTCAACTTGTAGTAAGAGAAGAAGAAGTGAAGAACTATGAATAATAAATATACTTGAGACTTGAGAGTTGTAGAAGTGGAAGTGCTAGAAGATTTTTGAATCACCAACTTGAACTTGAATAAGTTGAATCACCAACTTGTAGTCATGTAGAGTAGAAGTAATTAAGTAAGTTAATAGAGAGAAAGTTGATAGATAATTGATTTGAATGAAAAAAGATGTTGTGGGAGGCTTGGTACTTATAGAAAATGGTTTGGGAAGTCATTTATTCAATTTTACTCCCAACACTAGCCATTTTATAGCCGTTAGAGGGGTAAAAAGTGGGAAAAAAATAAAATAAAAGAAAAACAACCCAAACTAGTCGTTGGGCAGCCGGGTGTGCCAATCGGGCCGGGTCATAATGGCTAGAAAAGAACGGACCTCGGGTTAGGCCGAACGGGCCACAAGGCCAACCCGGCCGTCTGGGCTTTGGGCTTGGTGCCAGGCTGGGCCATGGAACCGAAGGGGATGTCTGCCCCAAACCAGTGGTAGAGGGCCAAGCTTTTAGCCCCAAAAAAAATGGCCAAGCTCCGGCCGGGCAGGGCTGAGCCAACCGACCCAATTGACACCTCTAGTTATAGAACGATTCATAATAATGCTACAAATTATATTCTTTTCTTTATTCGAATTGTGATTCGATTACTAATGTCTTGTTACCCCAAGACCGACAAAATACTCCTACTTGAAGAATAGACTTGATAGTTCAACTCTATCAATATATCATCATTCCGTCCACCGCTTTTAAGAATATATTCCCAGCCCACCACATGTCATGGACACCACATCAGTCCATCCCGCGCTTTTAAGGTCATACATAGCCCATCCCATGTCAGCGATATAATGTTTTGAACAAGACATATCATTCTATTGCCACAACTTAGTGATCTCAGTCCATCGCTTTTAAGAACAAATTCACATCCCACCGCTTTTAAGGACATATCATGGATCACTTGCCTATCTTAAGACTACTTGGTCCAGCCCACCGCTTTTAAGGACATATCGTGACCAAGTCTCCACCCACGTACGATTCTCAGAACTTATCAAACCTAACTAATATTGATACATGACAATCCCATTGTGACCTGACTACTCTAAGTGAAATGAAACGAATATCGATTTGACACATGACCACTTCGTTATCTAACGTTACGAAACGTGCTCGCATTGTACTTGATAATTTGTCTTTCTCGCGTCGCAATACTTTTATTCAATCAACATCGCATAATGAAAGTACGAGTCAATACTTAAACAACTAAGCAGTTCATATTATAGATAAACATGGATAACAATTTTCTGTAAGACCAATCAATTGAAGCCATTTTCAATCGATTGGGAATAAAGGGTGTCAATCGATTGAAGTCATTTTCAATCGATTGAGACAAGTTTTAATTGATTCAATCACAATCAATCAATTGAAAAATCATCATCTCTAGACACTGGGCAATGATGCCCAGAATTTCTAGGGTGCATTTGCTTGGTTTTTTCACATCCAAAACTTATAAAATATCTACCCTAAGCTATTGAGTGAGTTTAGAACTCATCAAAGTAAAGTGGGTGTGTTTGGTGAGCTTTGGAAATCTTGAGCTCCAATGGTGTTTCTCTCTCTCTCTCTCTCTCTCTCTCTCTCTCTCTCTCTCTCTCTTCTTTCCTTCTCTTATCTTTCTACCTTTCTTCTTCTCCTTCATCTTCTGCTTCTTTCTCTCTCTCACAGTGTGTGTGTATATATATATATGGTGTAGGTGTGTATATGTATACATATCTATATGTGAGTGTGTGTGTGTGTGTGTGTATCCCCACTCTCCCTTTAACTCTCTGTGTCAAACAAACCCCTACACACACGAATGGACCACATATATAGAGGAGGAAGGGGTACAGGTGGCAGTCTATGCGTAGAACTGGGGATAAAGATCATAACACTTACAATTGATTAAAATAGTTTCAATCAATTGATGGCAATGGTTCAATCGATTGAGAAAGGGTACACGTCATGGATTCAGGTCGGTAGGGTTTCAATCAATTGGAAAGGTCTCAATCGATTGAAATAGTCATAATGTCAATCGATTGGAAACAACTTTACAGATTTTATCTAGGCAATTATACAGAACCTCATATTATTATAATACATTCAAAAATACAGGGTATTACACATACGTCAAGATATTTGGTCGATCTCTATTAAGCCTTCATAAAGGGAAAGGGTAAAGAGATAGAGACCTATTTTGTTGATTATGATGGTCCAGTGGATGTAATCCATTTAGATATGTCCGATTTCTTCGCAGATCCTGACGAAAAAAATTGATCACTTGATTGGTGATGGAAATATCCAAAAATGAATGATGTTATGTGTTTCTACTATGATTCTATGTTGTATTTTGTATGTTGGTATTGTAATGTATTACGGTGTAAGATCTTTTTGCGATGAATAAAATAATTGCCTAGTACTTATGAATCTTATTATTTGATAGATTTTAAGATGAACATGAAGATATGTGCCTAGTTGATATTATAAATAAACACACAATTTTTTGAGACAAGAAATATTTCTTGAACTTAAAACTAGCTGAAGCAAATGTGAACACAATATCGGGCACTACAAATCTTATTGAAGGATCTGGAAGGGCTAGCATTAGTTAATTTGTCAAAGGGAACAATCAATCATTCCAATAATGCTTTATACTCTAGCAAATCTAAATGAAATTCGCTTAGTGTTAGAGATAAACGTTTAAATGGATACCATATTGAGACCATTACTAAGAGTAGTGTAGAATGTCTTTGTATTAACTCTCTTGTTTCAAATAAGAAACATGTCTTGGAGAAAATCTTTGCTCAAGCTTCTGGGTTATATCAAACAACGATTAGAGCAATTAAATTAAATGTTGTGATAAACCAGAAGATATCAGATCCAAAGACTTTTGGACTTTGACATGACCGACTTGGTCATCTTGGAGCAATAATGATGCGAAGAATCATTGAAGGCTTACATGGACACCTTTTAAAGAATCAGAATATTCTTCTGCCAAGTGACAACCCATGTACTACTTACTCACAAGGTAAATTCATTATCAAATCATCTCCTTTAAATATCATTGTAGAATCACTTACATTTCTAGAACGTGTTCAAGGAGATATATGTGGACCAATTCATCCACCATCCGGGCCATTTTATTACTTGATGGTGCTTATTGATGCATCTACTAGATGGTTGTATATGTGTCAACTTATCTCGCAACACTGCATTTGCAAGACTTCTAGCTCAAACAATTCGAATATGAGCACAATTTTCTAACTACCCTATCAAAGCTATACTAATACTGGGAAGTTCACATCTACGCCATATGACGACTATTGTATGCCAATTGGAATTCATGTTGAACATCATGTTGCTCACATACACAGAATGGTTTAGCTAAGTCGTTTATCAAACGTCTCAAGTTGATTGCTAGATCTTTACTTTTGAGAACAAAACTACATGCACCTACTTAGGGCCATGCATATTACATGCTACATCATTAATTTGGATGAGACCAACTTCATATCATGAATACTCTCATTTACAACTTGTATTTGGACAACCACCTAATGTTTCCCATTTACGAGTTTTTGGTTGTGCTGTACAAGTTCCTATTGCACCTCCACAACACACAAAAATGGGTCCTCAGAGATGCCTTGGAGTTTATGTTGGTTTTGATTCACCATCTATAATAAGATATCTTGATCCCCTGACAGATGATCTTTTAACTGCAAGGTTTGCAGACTGTCATTTTGATAAGACTGTATTCCCAACATTAGGGGGAAAAATGCTGAAGCCTGAAGCTCAGCATGAAATTTCTTGGAGTACATTGGCAATGTCTCATTTTGATCCTCATATAAATCAATGTGAACTTGAAGTTTAAAAATTCATTCATTTACAAAAGGTTGCAAATCAATTGCCTAATGCATTCACTGATATAGAGAAAGTGATAAAATCATATATACCAACTGTAAACACTCTAGCAAGAATTGAAGTCTTCACATGACAATCTGGTAGTGCAGCGGTAGATGAGTCTACGGCACGGTTGAAACGAGGTAGAACCAGTGGTGCAAAAGATAAGGTTCCTCGAAAGAGAAAAATAAAATGATATATTAGTAAAGTGGAAACTCATATAGAGATCTCAAATAGTGTTATAGAAATACTTGATATATCTAATGTTGGTAAGCAGAGTTCCTCTAAAGAGGAACAGTAGCCCATGTAGAGGCACAAGTATTTGACAATAAAGAGATCTCGATAAACTATATGTCTATTGAAAATATGTGGGATCATATTGACATGGTCATTGATCACATATTTGTCTTTACATTAATACTAGACATCACCCGAAGTGATGAGGATCCTGAACCACAAAATGTGGAAGAATGTCGACATAGAATTGATTGGCCAGAGTGGAAAGAGGTCATACAAACTAAGCTAAACTCATTAGAGAAACGGGAAGTATTTGGGCGTGTAGTCCTTAAACCTGATTATGTAAATCATGCTGGGTACAAATGGGTATTTATATGGAAATGTAATGAACGGAATGAGATTGTGCGATACAAGGCCAGACATGTAGCACAAGTTTTCTCATAGAGACCTGGCATTGATTATGATGAAACACATTCTTCTGTAATGGATGCAATTATTTTTTGATTTTTGATAAGCCTATCAATGTCTAAAGGACTTTATATACGCTATGGACATGGTTACAACATATTTATATGGATCGCTAGATAGTTATATACATATGAGGATCCCCAAAGGATTCAACATGCCTGGAGCATATAATTTAAAACCATGAGATATGTACTCTATTAAATTGCAAAGATCTCTAGTGGATTAAAGCAATCCAGGCGCATGTGGTACAATTGCTTGAGCAGATATCTATGAAAAGAATGATATACAAATAATCCTATATGTCCATGCGCCTTTATTAAGAGATCAGAATCTGGCTTTGCAATCATTACAGTATATGTTGATGATCTTAAACTTATTGGAATTCAAACTTGTTGGAACTCCCAAAGAACTCACAAGAACCGTTGATTATTTGAAAAGGAAAATTGAGATGAAAGATTTCAGAAAGACAAAATTTTATCTTGGATTACAACTCGAGCATTTCCTCGAAGGAATTCTCTTACATCAATCCTCATATACAGAGAATGTTTTGAAACGTTTATATATGGATAATGTTCATCCATTGAGTACTCACATAGTTGTCCGATCACTTGATGTAAAGAAGGATCCCTATCGTCCTCATGGTGATGATAGGGAGCTACTTGGTCCTGAAGTATCATATCTGAGCGCTATTGGTGCTCTCGTGT
Organism: Hydrangea macrophylla; assembly: GCA_033977485.1. Taxonomy (NCBI): domain Eukaryota; kingdom Viridiplantae; phylum Streptophyta; class Magnoliopsida; order Cornales; family Hydrangeaceae; genus Hydrangea; species Hydrangea macrophylla. The sequence goes on along the minus strand of CM066986.1, from coordinate 82,636,893 downwards.
ATTTTTCAAATTGTACATGACCAGATATTACTTTTGCTGTCAATTTGCTTACAAGATTTAGCTCAGCTCCAACTCGAAGACATTGGAATGGTATCAAGCTCATTCTTTGCTATCTTCGTAGTTCAATTGATTTGGGATCATTTTATCCAAAAGGTTCCAAATCACCATAGTTGGGTATGCCGATGCTGGTTATATCTCTGATCCATACAAGGCTCGATCTGAGGCTATGTATTTACTTGTGAAAATACTACAATCTCATGGCTATCTATAAAGTAGAAATTAACTGCCACTTCTTCAAATCATTATGAGATCCTTGCGCTGAATGAAACCAGTCGTGAATGTATTTGGTTGAGATCTATGGTCTAGTGTATTCGAAACTCGTGTGACTTATCTTCGATCAAAGACAGTCCAACAACATTATATGAAGATAATGCTGCATGTATTGCACAAATCAGAAGGGGATTCATTAAAGGTGATAGAACCAAGAATAGCTCACCAAAATTCTTCTATACACATGAGCTCCAAGAAAGGCGAAATCAACGTTCAGCAGATACGCTCCATTGACAATCTTGCAGATTTATTCACCAAGGCATTATCAACTTCAACATTCAAGAAACTAGTGCATTACATTGGGATCCGCCGACTCCAAGAGCTTTTATAAAGAAATCATACTCATGCTGTAATGAGGGGGATTAATTGATTCACAAGAAGTATTATACTCAGATAAGACTTCCAAGGGGGAGTGTTATAAATGCAAGTTGGTGGATGTCTTACTCACATTTAATGAAAAGTTGAAAACTTTGCATTTGTTTTCTATTCCCATGCACGGGTAGATAAATGCATCTGATATACTTTGTCTATAAATAGCAGATGCATTTACAATGCTAGATACACGGAAAAGCCAGAGAGCCAAAGAAAAGAAAGTGAAGAAAATATTAGTGTGATGTAGTACGCTAATAATTCAAGTGTCTGAGTTATACCATTTTCTCATGTAATAATACAACTCCCCTCCACAGTGGACGTAGGCAAATTGCCGAACTACCTGAAATATCTGTGTTCCTTTATGTGATTTTATATTTGTGTGCTTGCTTCTACTATTAGTTTTATTACTAGTTTTAAACAGATACAAATTTAATTGATTACATTTTCACGATTTCATGTCTAAGACACTTTTTTTTTTTTTACTTTTTCTATTTCCTTTTTAGTAATTTAATATTCCTATGCTAGAATAAGTTATCCCTATTTACTCCGTATAGAAATATATCATTTTTCATTTTCATTATTGTAGTGACCTCTAATATTAAGTGAATACAATTCTATTGCACCAAATCTTTTATTTCAATTGTTAGTGGGTCGGGGGATCCAAGAATACCGGCTAGGGGGCTTATATAGGAGCTTAGAATCACACAGGAGTTCAGGGACAACACCCCCGAGGCAAAATTATTTTGGTATTTTTGTACTATCATCATTGCGTGCATATTGTCACTTTTTTCGATGTTAAGTGCTGATTATGTAGTGATTGAAATTTGTAAAGTTTGCAATTATGGTAAAATTATTTGGGTTGGGTACAGATGGTAAGTGGGAGGAAAGAGGATTGGTCTGAATATTTAAAAAATTTAAGATTACAATTAGGCGAATACATTGCATATTCTATTTTTGTTTTCAAGTTTTGGGTGGTTAGATTACAATTGGGCAAACATATACCACCAAAAAATTCTTTTTGAAGCCTGGCCAATATTTTGGAAGGGCTATGAAAAAAGTATTATTTTATTTATTTATTTATATTATTATTATTATTATTATTATTATTATTGTCATCATCATTTTTTTTGGGGGACGGGGGGAGAGAGCAATCTTGATAAAATTATATTATATATACAATCCCCAAACTCACCACCCCACCCCCCCCCCCCCCCCCCCCCACACACACACACAACATATACACTCATACTCTGTCAACTGTCACCATCCCCCCACCCCCCCAACACATACACTCACATTCTATCAATTGTCACCATTTTTCAAGATTATAAGGATGGTGTTTTTTTTTTTTTTTTTTTTTTTTTTTTTTTTTTTTTGGGGGGGGGGGGGTTAATATCACCTACCACTCTTGAGACACTTACCCCCTCACGCTTTAAGAACAACACTTCCCATTGATTTGGTAAATTAATTACAATCTAGGTCTCAAAATTAATGAAGAAATGAATTGAAAATATTTTACAAAATGTCTAAAGAGCCCATTGCTAGGTATTTATAAATTTCACAATTTTCATTATTCTACAGAATTATTTTTTTGAAATCTGTTTGAACAATTTTCATAGATCTTCAAAAAAATTTTGAAATTTTCACGATTTTTCAAAAATATGAAATCTATTTTTTAACACTTTGTCGATTAATTGAAACATATCCACATTTTCCCAAAATTATGATTTTTTTTCATGTCTTGTGTATATATAGTTTTCAGATTAATGTAATTTTCAAGTGGAAGAGGAAGATATGAGTCTTTATGTTCGCCTAGTGTCATTTCAATCTTCTGATAACTAAGTAAGGGTAGTTTATGTATATTTAATAGGAAAAATTGGTGTAAAGGGCATTCAGACAAACTAAATTGAAATGAAGGACACTTAATAAAACAACTTGATTTTTACTCCTAATTTTTTTTTGGACCAAAATATCCCCATCTTCATCATCTAACCTTACTATCAAACCCTAACCACCATTGTCACTGCCCATGCCTAGCCTTCGGCTACCACCACTAGCTTCCACCTCCGGCTACTACCACTACCATCTCCGGCGACCTCCGGCGACCGCCACTAGCACCTCTGGTGACCATCCACCATTGCCACCACCCATGTCTAACCTTCGGCCATCACCACTTCTACCTCCGGCGACCTCATACGACCTCTGACGACTGCCACTAGCACCTCCAGCGACCATCACCTATCATCCCACCTTCATTCAACAGTTCTGACAATCTTAAGACAAATTTCCCTTCAGATCAGTCACATTAAGAGAAATTTCTCTTAAGATGACTGACGACATCCTATTGACGCATTTTCTTATCACACCCAAGTGTAGGTGATCGTACAAGTAATAAAGTTCTGGAAGTCAGGGTCAAACCCACAGGGAACGGAAAAGTAAGATAGGCAATAACTATTATGTCACTAAAAAGAAAATAAAAGATGACAGATTTTTTGTGGAGTTTTACTAAACTACTAATTTTTATATTTTTACAATAAACTTAATTAAAAGCTATTTTTTTAAAGTAGTTTACGGTAAAGATTTTAACAGTGCAAAATAAATTAACTAAGTGCTAGTAAGAAAAAGAAGATAAATAAATAAAAGCTAAATTTTTGCGAGATTAATTTTTGGATTTAATAATAGCGAAAGATAGAAATAATACAGATATTTAAGCAAAGTTATTAAAGACAGGAAATATTAATTAAGTTGGAAGAAATTATTTAAAGAAATTGGGAATATGCAAACCAACACTAGATCCCACAACTTTTGTGCGTTTGAAAAGGATTTGGCATTTAAAACCACAGAGTCATTCTTTATTTAAAAATAAGCTTTCACTGGTCAGGGTTATATCAAGTGTGTCAGGTTTGATATGAAACGACGTCGTTTGGTTTAAAGAAAAATAAAAAGGCAATTGGGCAGTAGCCAGGTTCGAACCGTGCCCCGCCGCGGACGTGGGTTATTCGGCGTCCAGTCCCCACCACTCTGTCACTACACAATTTCCTATCCATTAGTGGATAGAAATATATATATATATATATATATAAACACATATTTGAAATAAAAATTTTGTCATATGAGTTGTTTGAGTATGCTAGGTGTTTTTTTATGACAAAATGGTTAGTTTGACAATCCACATAATTAGATTCTTATTTCAAATATGTAATCTTTTGAGCCCAATATAGCCATAGTATATGTAATAACCTGCATTTCCATTTAATTTAAAATTCATGTCCATATTTAATTTATGTGTATTTGCATTGGCATATTTAAATTCAATTAGCATGGTCTGCTTTTACTTTAAATCCAGTCACTTGTTTGGAATATCTATTTCTTATCTAATTCACATTTAAAGTTTATTGGGGGCCAAACTGCAATTTTACAAAAGTTAGTAATACCTGTATGGATTTCAAAATCTGTGTTTCAAAACGGTAAAAATAACTTCTATTAACTCAATCAGTATTTTTATAAAACCAGAAAATCAATTCTTAAGTTAAAATGAAATTCCTGTATTTTTGTGGTGACCACCGCGCCCCGAAAATACCAGTTTATGTTCAAAACTGTCCATGTTGTGTTTAACTTCCACAGATTTTGGAAGTGACTGATTTGGACATTTGCTTTACTTCCATTTATGGCAAGTAATCATTGGATAAGGCATTGTTTGGGAATGTTTAACTTGTGTGAGTTGTGTAGTGCCTAAAAGCTATATTGCCAAACACCTCAAGATTGACCCCTACCACCCTATGTGCCTCTTCACAATCTGAGGGTGTATATATGTATACGTATGTATATCACACACACACACACACACACATCTGTGATTTTGTGGTTCATTTAGGATTGAATGGAAAAATTAGTAATTGAAATCTAATGTAGAGTCTTCAAGGTTGAACTTGGTGGCCAAGATTGGCTTTCTTTATATACACTCACATACACTCCCTCTAAACACACACATTCTGCACATCATTTTCACAGAGAGTTAGAGTAAGCTTGAGTGTGACGCCCCGCCCCGCCCCGCCCCAGCACGGGTCTCGCAGGCGAGGGGGTGCTAACTAAAATAAAATAATATATAACCAAGAGCGGAAGGACTGAACATAATCGTAATGCTTCGAGTCCTAGACCCGAAGCTTATCTGAAGAACTTTCTCTTTAGAAAAACAAACGTTTAAACTTTAAGATCATTTAAAGTCCAAAGCTCTGAAACATTTAAATTTTTAAACCTCAAAACTTTGATACCATTTTACAACGCCTCGAGTCCTAGACTCCGAGGGTTACTGCGGAAGCATAGAATAGCCTTTTTTGCAAATCCTTGATAGGAAATCAAGGATCTTTAAAGACTCACGGATCTGAGTAAAACTATAGCGGAAGCATTCAACTAGTCTTTTGAAAAGCTTTGCTTGTCAATTTAAAAGACATTAACAGAAAATCTTTATCTGTTCATCAAATGAACAACAGTGCAGCGAAAAATATATAGATTTGATAAACATTTATCAATCTCCTCCTCAAACTTTAGAATACAATCTTTAAATAGAAACTCAAACTTGGTTCCACATATTGAAAAGTAATACAATGATTTACTTCCTTTTTCTCAAGCTTCAGAAACTCTTAAAATAAAAACCCAAGGTTTTTTATTAATACAAAGTATCATGATCTCACAATTTCTTCCCAAACGGGATCTTCACGAGTAAACTCTACTCCGGGCCAAAAAAATATATTCATTATTTGAAAAATATCAACAAAACAGAAATCGGGTTTTCATTTGAAAACTATCCTTTCTTGCAACAAATTATTTTCAAGATAAGCAACGAAAAGAAAATTAGAGTTAAGCTATCATGCTATTTAAAAGCGGGTGGACTAACACTTGTCCAATTAAATCATAACATGCTCTTTGAACCAACATGTAAATTAAAATCCCATAAACTCGACCTTCAAACAAAGCGGAAGTTCATCGATTCTCGGGGGCCTTACCCTTATCTATATCACCTGAAAAGGAAAGGTTTGATAGTCCATAAGCCAAAAAGGCTCGTATAGTCATATAACCGCACAATAACATCTGTTATATAACATGCGTGAGTGCAATGAATGCCAATGTCATGTATGAAAATCACTTTTCGTGCATTTTCAAACACTCACCCTCGATCGTCAATATCATTACCCGGACCATGGGCTTCCCGTCCACGTAGGCCTAGCCTCAAACGTGCGGGACTTTGGGCCTTACGAATTACACGGAGGCCTAGCCTTTACCGTTACGGGGGTTTCTTGCAGCACATCCCGCAATTCGAGTTCCTAGTGGTACCCATCTCACATGCCTACCCACAAATCCGGGATTTCTATCTTTTCAAAACAAAATCCCTCCTAGAGGGTTTTATGCATGGAAGCCTCTAAAGTCTTCCCTTTTCAAAACCTGGAAGTCTCTAAGATCTTCCTTTTTCAAAATCGAAAGCCTTTAAGGTCTTTCATCCCAAAATCATTTTCGTGATTTTCGTGATCATGCTCATGCTTATGAAATGCTATGACATATGCGAGCTCTAAGCATCCAGACATATTCAATATTCCATAAGACAAATTATCGAAGCATGCTATCGATTTAAAGCAACACAATAGACAGGCTTAAATCACCCAGGTAAACACATAAGGCATAGCAACTCAAGTAAACACTTAAGGCACAACAACTCAAGGAAACACTTAAAGCATCACAGCTCAAGTAAACATGTAAGTACACTGTTAACATGTTATATAACTTTATTGAGGGTTATACGGAACTACCGTTCACCGAGGATAGCCTGAATAATTAATCAGAAAAGAAACCGGAACTGCTCAATCTGTTACAAATCTCGATATACAATAATGCACGTATATCAGTGAGGTACAACACCTCTAAGCACAAGTACAACTACTATTACAGTAAAGTACAACTCTTAAAGCATAGGGTACAAGGTCCCTTAGCTTAAAACTGGCTCAAGTATAAGAAAACATGAGCTTTTACTAAATTGCCCGAGGTCGCGCGCGCGGGCCGCTCGCGCGGGACCTCGCTCGCGCGGATCGCTCGCGCGAGGCCTCGCTCGCGCGGGTCGCTCGCGCGGAAAGTGTTCAGAAGGGTCACGGGGTTATATAAAAACAATTTTCAGAAAATAGCTTGGTCGCGCGCGCGGGCCGCTCGCGCGACCCCTCGCTCGCGCGGGTCGCGCGCGCGAGATGTCACAGTGTCGTCTTCTTCTTTCTTTTCTTCCCCTGTTTTGAAATTAGAGACTGGTTTTACCCAGTTTGAAAACTTAATCAAAATAGACTTCCAATATATGAATCTCTTCCTTTTTCCGCGTAGATTTCAAATATGAAATCAGTTTTTCAAGAATCAAAACATAGTTCCTGATTTTATCGAAAAACCGAATGGTGACAAAACTTTAATTTGACCGTTCTTCGCAACCGTTGCGAATTAGCTTCTAAAATTCGAAAGGGAGTCTCGTGGAATCGAGACCTTTCATTTGATATAAAGAAATCAAATTTCTGTGACTGTTTTTCTGCTCGCTATTTTCGGCCCCTTAACGATATATATACATGGAATTCTATATATATATATATCTATATCAACAGTAACTTAAACAAATTGAAATAGATAATTTTCAATTGAAGACTTACCCAAATTGAATTACAAAGAGATATGCAGAGAAATTCTGAATGACCAAACAACCCAAGCTTTGATTGCCTACTTACTCACTGGAATGAGTAAATATAAATATATGTGTGTATATAAGTAAACATATGTGTGTGTGAGTGGCCGAGAGAGAGGGAGCTGATGAGAGGCAGAGAGTTTGAGAGTTATGAGAGATTGAATGGAGGTGTGTGTATATATAGCTTTTAATTTCTTTGCCTCCAAGTTTTGTGAAGCACAAGCTTCATAAACATACACAGTAGTATACACACGCACACACAGTGCACCAATTATGTTTGGGCTCCAAGTTCCCTATGGGAAATCTTCCCATGAGGTAGGCTCACACGACCACGCATACACACAGGTAAATATTATACTGCAATCTCTCCAAAATTGGTATTTTTCTCTGCCGAAATGAAATTAAAATTTTAATATTTGTTTTAAAAAAATTCCGGGTCACTACATTGAGAGTCTAACCACGCGAGCGGCCTGCGCGCGCGAGTTCTGACAGTTTCTGTTTTTGTCTGTTTTGTGTTTAAGGTCTGTTTGGTTCAACTTTTTAGTACTGTTAAGGCTCTGTTTGGGAATTTAGTTGATCAGAACTCTATTTGGTCATGTGTGAATGATTAAAACATTGTAGTATGACTCATTAAGCCCCGTACGCATGTTGTATTTATAATTCAGTAAATTGTCGCATGTTTAAGTTTCATGACATACATGTGGGGTCAGTGGTACATGCATGTGGGTGTCAGTCTGTGTGGAAAGAGTAATGGTAGTGTGGAAAGAGTATGAGTTTGTGTTTGTGGTCGTGGTTGTGGTTATGGTTGAGTATGAGTTGTGGTTGTGGTTGTGGTTGAGATTGTGGAGAGGGTATCTTTGAAATGCGACGGTGGCAAATATGGACACTCCCTGACGCCCATGGAAGCGTTAAAGTGTGTGAAGCCGAACTCGGACATTCCCTGGCACCCATGGTAGTGCTAAAGTGTGGCCTACGGACACTCCCTGATAACTCGAGTCTGGATACTGTGTGAGGGGTTGCCCCGGTATTTGCATGGCGGTTAGGGTATTCAAAGTGTGAGGCATTGGACACTCCCTGGTACCCCGGACCAAAGTGTGAGGCAAACTGGACACTCCCTGGCGCCCCGTTGCTAAAGTGTGGCTATCTGAGTGTTTCAAAGATACCAGGAGTAGGATAGTGGGTTGTTGTGGCTGTCGAGAGAAAAGAGTCGGCAAGATGAGTGTGGTGCATTGTCTCATTTCACGAGTATCTGTATTTATGAATGAACGACTCTTAATATATTCCTTGTTGTTTTATAAAGTGAATTCTTTCTGTAATTTAATAATGGAAAAAGGTAAATGGGTATACTTTACATTCAAAGTCATGTTTTTAATACTCACCAGCTTCTCGAAGCTGACGACGTTGATGCGTCCTGGACATTCGTGTTCAGGCTTTTCAGGTTATAACCAGGAGGAGTCTTACGACTATGCTAATTGAGAATTGCTGCTTTTGGAATGAAGAAATTGTTTATTTAGTTTATGTTTTAAGTTTGAACTATAAGGATGACTGTAACAGACACTAAGTTATTATTTTATTTTTAAGGCGGTATGTGCCTTTGTTGACCCCGGTTCATAAGATGTAATAAGTTAGAAAATTTTTGTAAGCCTTGATTGCTTTACTCTGATTAATATGTTTTGTTGTTCGACGTTTGGGACGGAATCGATCCTTCAAACTGTCGCGACCTACGGGTCCATAAAGGAAATTAAACGCTTTCCTTATTTATGCTACGTCGGGGCGTGACAGTATATAAACATGTTAAATGATCATAAACTATAGATACATAGATATTTTTGGCCATAAATGGAAAAACAACTCATCTATATAAATTTACCCATTTAAGATTAGTGCACAGAAGCTGTGGTTTCTAAGTTTTTATTGCATATCCCCAATTAAAGTTTTAGCCTACAATTTTGAAATTGAAACTATCTTCCAAATAAAATTTAAAGATAAATTAAATAGATGCACGCAATCACCGTCTAATTAAAATTAAAGTTGTAAAACCAAGGTAAGGGTAAAAACTAATATTATTATATTATTTTCTCGACTTAACATGAGTTGGGGTTGAATTTGTGGAATCTGCAAAATAACAAAGTTTAGTAAAACTAGGCTAATAAAATATACATAAATGAAAATACTAAACCAAAAATAAAATACTAAACCTTTGACTTTGGATTCTTGTGGGGTCACAGTGGTTGAACTCTAAGAACACAAATAAGGTCAAACCAAATCCTAATCTACTTTTGGAGTGAGATATGGGTATGATGTACTTTTGGACTTTAGTAGATGATTATAACAACTACTTGACTAAGAAATCTGATATTTGCTTGCAAAATTTGTCTTCTAGTGAATGAAAATATTGCTATAAAAACTGAAAAGTTGGGGTTTCAAACTATTTTAAGGGACAACTACAAGTACTACTAGACTAAAAATATTAAATCTAAATTTTACTAGGAATATTTTTACTACTACAAATTGACAAAGGTCATACAAGAAAACAAATATTTAAAATTTGAGAAGTACAATACACAAAGTTTTGCTACATATTTTTTAATATGAAATCATCAATTACATAAAAGTAAATTTTTACAACTAATAGAACTAGAAAAGGCAAAGAAAAACTAAAGTTTCCTATTTCTAGGGACAATATGAAGTGCTCACATGATAACTTCCCCTAAACTATTCTCTCCCTAACAGTGATTGTGAAGCAGTTGGTTTCTGAATTGTGAGTTGTGAATTGTTGTTGTTCCTCTTGCAGCTTGTGGTTATTTATAGGCGAGGTTTGTAATAAATTCATCACTGCATTCGTCACGTTTGAGCATACGTTTGGCAATTTGTCTTCGCGCCTTCATTTTTTTCTTCAGTTCTCTAACAGGTTTGAAATCCTGCGCACACACATACACACAGAGAGAAACTGCTTTATTGTTTTCTCAAACACATGAATGTCATTGTCAAAAGGCATCAATGCCTTGACATTTTATCCATGCTTTGTCTTTTACGTTTTGACCTTTCCATTTTTTTCTTTCATTGTTAGTTGTAGATTTCAACAAGCACATGGGAGATTCTCCCATGTGTTTGCTGCTTCTTTCCTTCCCATTAGTTCACTTCATTTTTACCTAAACATGTAAAATGTGTAAAAATAAATAATTACATACATTTGAGTGACATCACTGTTAAATTATATTAATTCAAATATGCATGTAAAACTAGGAATTTGGGGGATTAAATGAGCACTATGTCTATTATATTGGCACATAAATGTGCAATATTCAATGTTTGTCAATGACTGATCTTAAGAGAAATTTCTCTTAAGATCATTTGGCCGTGGAGATTTGTGTTGGTTGTGGTGGTGGTGGTGGTGGTGGCCAGCGGTGGTGGTGTCAATGGAGGGGGAGGAGAGAAAAAGTTAGAGAGAGAAGAGAGTTGGTAGTAGTGGCAACGACAATGGCAATGGCAACAGCTCCAGCGACGACGCGGATGGCTCCAGTAGTGGTGGTTGTGATGGTGGTGGCTATGGAGGGAGGAGGAGAGAAAGTTAGAGAAAGAAGAGAGATGGTGGTGGTGGTGGTGGCTATGGAAGGGGAGGAGAAAGAAAGTTAAAGAGAGAAGAGGGTTGGTAGTAGCGGCGACGACAATGGCGACAGCTCCGGCGACGGTGACTCCGGCGATGGCGACGGTGACGTCGGCTCCAGTGGTGGTTGTGATGGTTGTGGCTATGGAAGGAAGAGGAGAGAAGATGGTAGTGGTGGTGGTGGTGGCTATGGAGGGGGAGGAGAGAAGATGGTGGAGGGAGGAGGAGAGAAGACGGTGGCTATAGTGGTGGTGGTTGTGATGGTGGTGGGTATGAAGGGGGAGGAGAGAGAGATGTTGGTGGTGGTGGCTATGGAGGGGGAGGAGAGAGAAAGTTAGAGAGAGAAGAAAGATGGTGGTGGTGGTCTCTTAGGGTTCCATGGGTAACTTTGCCATTTAGAGTGAAATTTAAAATTTTATAGGACTAAGAGAGATAGTTAAAATTTTAGAAGACTTTGAGAGGGAAAGTTTTTTTATAGTGTGTCATTGTGTGAGTATTTGATTATGGCTTGTCCTTTATTCCAACTTAGCCCAATCTTAGGAGCTTATACCAAGTCCCCCTAAATAATAAACATACTATGTTTTTTATCAACAAAAAAAAAATAAAATGGTTTAATATCATCACTACACTTGAGGTTTGACCCGAGAACACTTACCTCCCTCAGGTCTTAAGAATAGCACTTCCCCCCATGTGCTTTTATGAGTCATAATAAATCACTCTTTCTGTTTATTGAATAATGTTTGGTTTATACTATCTATGTAAAGATTTTTCATTATTTAAATTGTCATAATTAAAGTGGCCTACATTCTAGAAGTGTAACTCAATCTCCATTTGTGAAAAACAAAAATCAAAATTTATGGGGAAGACTCCCACGGGGTGGGTGAAACCATAAATTGATATGAAATTTTGTACCAGCTTAAAACTATTTCTTGGGAAAAAGTGGAAACACTCCTATTATCACCTTTTCAGACTCATGAAAGTAGATGTGTCCTTGTATTTAAAAACTCACCAATGACCTACCATTTAATTGGCAAAGCTAGGGCTGTGTAAAATTTATTGAAGTTAGTTACTAGAGGTAAAGTGGACCTTGATTATCTATGGTGAAACAATGTTAAAGTAAAGGAAGTAGAGGGTTGGTACGACAAATTGAGTGGACCAAGCTCAAGGCCAATCCTGAGCATAAGTTATCCAATTAAGCAATCACTTTGACCTCATTCAAAATAAGTGTTATATATGTATATATGTGTATATATATATACGGGTATGGTGATTTTATAGTTAAAAATTCATAAAATAATATTTAAGCAATACTTTATCAAAGTTAAATAGTTTTACTTGTTTATTTAAATAATTTCCGGCATAATTAAAGTTTGTGTTGGTATATATCTAATACAAAAAATTTACAAATATTTATAGAAGAACTCATTTTCAAAACTCGCTTAGGACTTCCAAAATATCAGGACCGACAATGACCAAGGTCTTTAATTAGTTACTTCACTATAGGTGTGTGCGTATTTATGTACCCGAAATACTTAATGGGTTTGCTATTTTGCTACACTAGCTTTGTGCCTATGCGACATGAACATCAAAAGTGATTCTCATCTCATTAATTAAAGGGTTAATTATAGAAATACCACCTATAGTATGGACCGTTAGGCCTTTTATCAGTTATTCCCTGTATTTTAAATTGTATCACTAATACCTTTGTAGTGTAAACTAAAGTGAAACAGTCACTTTTTCCGTTAAAGTTGACAGAAAATGGATAAAAATAAGAAATTACCCATATTACATGCTAATGAGAACACCCTTATATGCTTAAATATTTTTTAGGCATCTGTGATACATTATTATATTATTTTGATATTATATTTGTTGCCAAAAATCATTATATGGTCACTTTGAGGTACTTTTGTGAGAGCAACTTATTTAATTTATTTATTTTTATTTGTGATTTACCCTTGGACACACACATTACACACAGTCTTGGTAATATATTATTTTATTTTATTTTCTTATATTCCCTTGGACACACACAAAATCTTTGTGATATATTAGCTTTCTTTAATATTTATTTTTATCTGTCCTTGGCCACATACAATGAAATCCAGTGTAGTGATGTATTATGATAATATATTTATATTATCACCATAACACTACAGACATGAATGACGTGGTTCCTACTTCAATCAATCAAACCCCTTTTTCAATCGATCAGACTGACCGATCTGCTTTCGATAGATCGAAAGAATCTCAATCGATCGAACTTGTAATTATCAGGAATTCCAGGTTTCACGCAAAGATGGCCACCTGCCCACCCCTCTCCCCTATACATACATTGGCTTCGTGTGTGTATGATGCTTTGTTACCCAGAGTTTGAGAGAAAGAGAGTGTGTGTGTTCTTGAGGTATATATATATAGATATATATATATGCACCCATCCATATATATACACATGTTCTGTCAATTAGAGAGAGGCAGAAGGAAGAAGAAGAGGAAGGAGAAAAAGAAAAGGAAGAGAAAGACAGAGACGAAGAGAGGAGCAGAGAGAGGAAGGAGGAAGCTTGCCAAACTAGCCCTTAACGACGTTCAGTGAGTTCTAAACTCACTTGGTACCTATTATATGATATTTTACAAGTTTTTGACGTGAATAAATAGAACCAAACACACCCTAACGTCTCTGGACGTTGTCCAGAACCTCTGGAGAAGACGACTCTTGAGCGATTGAACTGAGTTCAATCGATCGAATGTTCAATCGATCGAAAGGACTTCGATCGCTCGAACATCATTTTTCTCAATCGATTGAAATAGTTTCAATCGATCGAACTTTGTAGAACATAGTTTGTTTCTTTGGTTTATTATATATAAGGTTTGGTTGTTCGATTTTTTATTCGGACTTCTATTATGCGACTATGGGTTGATCAAGGATAATGTGACATCAAAGAATAAGTACGGTTTATGAATAAGGGATTTTATATGATAATGTTGTTGGGTTTGTGCTCTCAAACCATTACTTTATGTATGAGATATTGACATTTTAATATATGGATATCAGCTTTACATTTCATTGTGTATGGTTCTTTCATGAGATGATTGTTAATCCTTAGGTATCATAGTAAGTAATTCGTGTGTGTATGAGATACATACAAATGAGATACGAATTACTCCCTCTGTCCCATATTAAGAGTCTCTTTTGGGAATTCCAATTTATTAAGGGGACAACCTTGATTTTGGTGAGATTTTCAACTTTCTAATATTGCCCTTTTTAAAATTCAAAATTATAGTGTCACATAAAAAAAAAAAAAAAAAAAAGAGGGAAGAGTTTGATATAATAAAGGACAAATTTGGAAAGTGTGTATTAAAGTGTTTTGACTTTTCAAAGAGGACTCTTAAAATGGGACATCAAAAAATGGCATCAAGGACTCTAAATATGGGACAATATTATTCTTTGATACTTAGAGCTTGTCACAACGGATGATGAGACTGGATATCTCATCAGGTTTACACTGTGGCATGATTAACTACCATTAGATGGAGTTATTAATCTCAATCACTAGAGTATAACTCCTAGTTAATATGCTAGTGCTTATAGTGCATTGACAGACCTGAGTTTTCCTATTGACACTCAAGACTGTCAACAGTCGATAGGAACTCATAACTTGTATAAGGTATGTGTTCTCAATCTTGAGATGATTATGAAAACAAACTGTGGATATGGCTTCTTTGACTTACTAATTATTGAGGTCTATAGAAGATCAACACCTGGGTATTTTGGGTATGTCATGTTCACAGGGTTGTGAACATATATTGTCAAGATAGAATCTACCCTCTGATAGAGAGTAAGCATTCCCTTGAGAATGTCATCAAGTTGATTACTGAGAACTCCAGTCTTGTTGATAAGTAATTATCTAACATGTTTGGTAATCATGAGAGGTGAACTCAAGGAATACAAGAAGTAATCATGATTCAGGTTGACAGTAACCGTTTATCCAACTACCTGAATATGATTACAAATGCTGACGGTAGAGGAACATTAGTACACCATACAAGTCTAGTTATCACTTCAGATATGTTCTTTTGCGTTAGAGTTCAGTTATCGTTTTATAGTGGAGTAAACGTTAACTGACCAGTTGGTTAGTTTAATGATCAAAGAGTTTGGTCATGGGAATTAACAACTGGTCTGAGCCAAAAATAAAAAGCCTAGGAGGTCCCACTCTTAGCTCCGCCACGATACTTGAAAAGGCACATGCGGATGATGTCAAGACAGGTTCGATCAATTGAAGTTGTCTCGATCGATTGAAGTCTAGACAGGTTCGATTGCTCGAAGATGGTTCGATCGATCGAAGCCCTCGATCGCTTGAACTTTAGGTCGGTTTTGGGAAAATATAAATAGGGCGGCTGCGTCCAGAAATAAGAGTTCAACGTTTTTAATATGCCAGAAGCTACAAAAACTATTTTAGAGCTCCTAAACCCTCTTCATCCTCTTTATTAGAGATCCCACCATCTCTAGTCTTTTCAGGAAGCATTCGCAGGAGTCATAAGAGTGAAGATAGCCTAGTAGAACCTGTTGCACCATCCAGGAGAAAGAAATTCAGAATTAGGTTCAAGACCTGAGGTATGATTTCTTGTTCCCCTCTCAAGTACGCATCTATGGAATTGATGAGTAATAGTTCCTGGGCTACCAATAAGTTTTTGAAACTCAGTATTTCCGCTGCGCGTTTAAAAATCATTTTAAACCTATTTTTCCTTCAATTGTGTCACGCCCCGGAGCAGCATAAATAGAGAAAAATAAATTTCCTTTATGGGTCCATAAGGAATGACAGGTGAAAGTCACTAATAATCCACACCACACAGTACTAGTCCAAAAGAAAAGCAACAGTAACCAACTGAGAATAACACACAGTGTTAACTATTACAAAATATCAGAGTATGGTCCACAGGATCACAACAGGTCTGAAGACAACAAATGCCCAAGTACTCATTAACAAAAGTTTAACAGAACAACTGAAATTAAATCTAACTATAACATCTTCAGTCTTCAACTGGCATAAGGATAATCCTTCCTGGCGTAACCATCATCGGTGGGGCCTTCCTCTGGATAACACTCATCAGTGTACTGGTCATCACCTGTAAAACAAGGGGCAGGATATTCTGGACGGGGAATGTCCAGGCAATAAAAGGCCGTCAGCTTACTGAGAGCTGAGTGAGCATAAACTAATGAGGTACCAGTTATCTGAAGTAAACACAAGCTTATAAAAACAAGAGTTAACATCTTATTATAAAATAACATTATCTTGTTCTTCTATTCATTCTTATAAACCGACCCTTATCGTCTTATTACTCAAATACCGAACTCAACGTATTCAGATGTCATGAACAGACTCAATCGTTTAACTCTAGGGATACACCCTTATTCTGTCCATCGCTTTTAAGAGCAATGGTCCTGCTCACCGCATGTCATGGACTTCACGTCAGTCTGTCCCCAGCTTTTAAGAACAATGGTCCTGTTCACCGCATTTCAGGGATATAACGTTTTGAACAAGGCATATCAATCTATTGCCACGACTTAACGTCATCTACTAGTGATCCCAGCTCACCGCTTTTAAGAACCATGGTCCGGTTCACCGCTTTTAAGAGCATATCACAGATCATCCAGTCTATCTTAAGACTTCTTGGTCCAGCTCACCGCTTTTAAGAACCATGGTCCGGTTCACCGCTTTTAAGAGCATATCATGACCAATCATCCATCCACGTACCATTCCCGGAACTTACCAAACCTACTTACGTTCCATTCTACATCGACACATGACAATTCCCAATGTGGCCTGACTACTCTGATTAAAAGAAACGGATATCGAACTCATATCAGGAACAACACGTCAACCCACGTCTTCATATTACTTTTTATTCATTATCCATAAATCTTTGGTGTCACATTTCTCCTGTCTACCCCATAATCGCATAATGGAATTCCCGAATCAGAAATCGAACAACTAAACCTTTTATATAATAAACAGGCAAAGGAAACCATGTGCTGATCATGTCAATCGATTGGAACAAAAGTTCAATCGATTGGAACAAAAGTTATGTCAATCGATTGAGAAACATGTCAATCGATTGGAACAATGTCAATCGATTGAAATCCTATTCAATCGATTGGGATGCAACTGATGTCAATCGATTGATATCATGTCAATCGATTGGAACTACGTCTTCTCCAGCAGTTTGTAAAAACAGCATATATAACCGTGCACTACAAGCATGTAACCTATCTAAACATCATAATAACTTGCATAAACATCACATAAAGAGACCAAGTGAGTTAGAACTCACCTAGGGTGCGTTTGGGTGGTGTTTAAGTTTGAAACTCCCAAGCTTCTTCTCTTCTTCTTCCTATCTGTCTCTGCCTACCCTCTCTGTCTCCTCTTTTCTTCTTCCTTCTTCTTTCTGCTTCTTCTCCTTCCTCCCAGCTGCCACGACAGTGAGTGTGTGTGAGGGTGTGTATATATGTGTAGATATAGAGATATATATATATGTGTATATATCTTACAAGAGGTATATATCTCTCTCTCTCAAGCTGCCAAAGTGACCCAAGGCCACAAATGGACGAGTATATATAGGGGTATGGGAGTGCCACGCGTTTAAAGCTGAAGGAAAGAAGAAAACATTTCTCAGGTTATGTCAATCGATTGAGACACCAGTCAATTGATTGGTAACAGATATTTGTAGTCAATCGATTGGAAACAATGTCAATCGATTGAGATGAATGTCAATCGATTGGAATAAAATGGCAATCGATTGGGATAATGACACGTCATCACTTTTAGTCGGTTGAATGTAAATCGATTGGTATCAAAAAGTGTCAATCGATTGGGAATATGTCAATCGATTGGTATCAAAATTTACCAAAAGGAAGAGAAAGTTTATACGAGTATAAAAATGAAATACCGGGTCTTACTAATATATCAAAATACAGGGTATTACATCATCCACCACTCAACAAAAGATTTCGTCCTCGAAATCCAAAAACAACAAGGTTTAAAATAAAAACGAAAACTTCTCGCGCATCTCTGACTCTAGTTCCCACGAAGCTTCTCCTTCATCCTGATGTT
Organism: Hydrangea macrophylla; assembly: GCA_033977485.1. NCBI lineage: Eukaryota > Viridiplantae > Streptophyta > Magnoliopsida > Cornales > Hydrangeaceae > Hydrangea > Hydrangea macrophylla. Next base: position 82,618,772 of record CM066986.1, on the reverse strand, counting down.
TCCACTGAATCTTGACTAACGGAATCTCTTTGTTCCTGAGTTTCTTGATTCCTCGATCCATAATACGAACAGGTCCTTCATTGAACGTAACGTCGCTGTTGACTTCGATATCCTCAAAGTTGATCTCGTGCGCTGGGTTGTGAACACACTTCCTCAACATACTGATGTGAAAAACGTTGTGCACTCCTGACATCTTTGGTGGCAACGCAAGGCGATAAGCAACTTTTCCAACACGCTCCAGAATCTCGAATGGTCCGATGAAACGTGGCGATAACTTGCCCCTTTTCTGACCAAATCTGACGATTCCTCGAACAGGTGAAACCTTGAGTAATACGTGATCTCCAACGACAAACTCCAAGTCTTTGCGTCGCTTGTCAGCATAACTCTTGTATCTAGTCTGGGCTGTCTTCATCTTCTCACGTACAACTTGAATCTTCTCATTCGTCTCGCGTACCATCTCTGGCCCAAGAAGTTGACTATCTCCGACTTCGGTCCAACATAGCGGCGATCGGCAAGGTCTTCCCTACAAAGCTTCGAATGGCGCCATATCTATGCTCGAATGATAACTATTATTATAGGCGAACTCAATCAGAGGTAAGTGTATCTCCCAAGAACTCTCAAAATCAATGACACAAGCTTGTAACATATCTTCCATCACTTGATTAACTCGTTCCGTCTGTCCATCTGTCTGTGGATGAAAAGCTGAACTCAGGTTCAATGTCGTTCCCATCGCTGTCTGGAGACTCTTCCAAAATTCTGCAGTAAAGCGCGAATCTCTGTCTGACACAATAGATACAGGCACTCCATGTAATCGTACAACATGTTGTAGATACATTCGGCTCAAACGTTCTACTGAGTACGTCATGCTATAGGCAATAAAATGTGCCGTCTTAGTAAGTCGATCCACGATTACCCATATAGCATCGTGATTCTGCTGTGACTTCGGCAATCCTACCACAAAATCCATGGTTATGTGTTCCCATTTCCATTGAGGAATAGGTAACGGCTGTAGAAGTCCAGGTGGTTTCTGATGTTCTGCCTTTACTTGTTTACAAGTAAGACACTGAGCTACATACTCTGCCACATTTCTCTTCATTCCTTCCCACCAGAAATTTCTCTTCAAGTCCTTGTACATCTTTGTACCTCCAGGATGAATAGTCATTCGTGACTTATGAGCTTCATCCAATATGTCTTTTCGGAGACTTCCTTCGTCAGGTACACAGAGTCTACCTTTACATCGTAAGGCTCCGTCTGTACTTATACTCCAGACTTCTGGTTCCTTGGCTGACATCTTGGCGAACCATAACTTCAAATCCTCTGTTGTCTGTTGAGCCTCTTTGATACGACTGATCAAAGTCGGTTGTACCATAAGACATCCAAAATGTTGTCCCTCCATTGGCTCCACTGGCTGAAAATCAAATTCAGCAATTTCTTCCAATGCTCTCCATTCTCTAATTAGTAATGCAGCGATCACTAATCGAGGTTTACGACTCAAAGCGTCTGCTACTACGTTTGCTTTGCCGGGATGGTATTGCAAAGAAAAGTCATAGTCTTTGAGTAACTCCATCCATCTCCGCTGTCGCATATTCAACTCCTTTTGAGAGAACAAATACTTCAGACTCTTATGATCGGAAAATAAGTCAAACTTTTCTCCATAGAGATAGTGTCTCCAAATTTTCAATGCAAACACTATTGCTGCTAATTCCAGATCATGCGTGGGATAATTTTTCTCATGTACCTTCAATTGTCTTGATCCATATGCGATAACATTTCCATCTTGCATAAGCACACACCCGAGTCCTTGGTACGATGCATCACTGTAGATCACATACTTTTCTCCACTCTTAGGTAATGCGAGTACTGGTGCAGAAGTCAATCTTTCTTTTAACTCCTGAAATGCACCCTCATGCTTGTCTGTCCATTCATACTTCGTCTCCTTCCTTGTTAAATTCGTCAATGGTCCTGCTAACTTGGAGAACCCTTCTACGAATCTTCTGTAATATCCTGCTAAACCCAGAAAACTTCTGACTTTGGTCGCATTTGTCGGTTTGTTCCAGCTTAAGACTGCATCAATCTTAGATGAGTCTACCGAAATACCTTCCTGAGATATAACGTGTCCCAAGAATTTGACTTCTTGTAGCCAAAACTCACACTTGCTGAACTTTGCATACAACTTGCTATCTCGAAGTGTTTGCAAGGCAACTTGTAAATGCTCCTTGTGATCCTCTTCTGTCTTTGAGTAGATCAGTATATCATCAATGAACACAATAATGAACTTATCCAGATATAGTCTGAATACTCTATTCATCAAGTCCATAAATACTGCTGGCGCATTCGTCAATCCAAAAGGCATAACTAGAAACTCGTAATGCCCGTATCTTGTCCTGAATGCAGTCTTTGTTACATCCTCTGGTCGAACTAACAATTGGTGGTATCCTGAACGCAGATCGATCTTGGAAAAGATCCTAGATCCTTGTAACTGGTCGAATAGATCATCTATCCGAGGTAACGGATATCTATTCTTAATCGTAACCTTGTTTAACTCCCTGTAGTCTATACAGAGTCGAAGTGTTCCGTCCTTCTTCTTTACAAACAGAACTGGTGCTCCCCAAGGAGACGTACTTGGACGAACAAATCCTAGATTCTCGAGTTCTTGAACTTGCTTCTTCAATTCTAACATCTCAGTTGGTGCCATTCTGTATGGAGTCTTAGAAATAGGCAATGTATCAGGTACTAATTCCACACAGAAGTCTATTTCTCTTTTCGGTGGAAGTCCTTTAATATCCTGAAATACATCCTGAAAGTCTCGTACAATAGGAATTTGATCCATCTTAAGCTCCGTACTCGTACTAATGATCGTAGCCAAATTACTCGTAAGAAACATGTCGCTTGTCGGTTGACACTGAAATCTGATCGTCGGCCTTCCTTGTATTGGAAATACAATCGTTCTAGTAGGGCAATCCAGATTGGCATTGTACTTAGTTAACCAATCCATCCCTAGGATAACATCAAATTCTGACATTGACAGAACTACCAAGTCTGCTGGAAGATTCCTATCTCCCAAAGTCAATGGGCAATCTCTACACACTTTACTCAACTTAACTGTCACTCCCAACGGTGACACAGCATTCAGTGTTGACTCAAGTGCCTGGGGTTCTAAACCCAATTGACGCACAATCTTAACAGCAATAAAAGAACGTGCGGCTCCAGTATCAAATAAAGCTTTAACTGGACTATGAAAGAGTACAAGTGTACCTTCCAAATGTTGCTGCTCATCAGCATTAAAGCCTGCTTCTCCTGGAATAATAGCGTTCATCCTCGTCTGATCTGGAGGTCCTTGAATTCCTTGCACTGGTGCCCCGTAATATCCTCCTCGTGGTGCACGACAATCCTTGCTCAAGTGTCCTGGTTTGTTGCAGTTGCGACAGACGATATCTGGCCTGCGATTAGGTCTGAAGACGGTGCAGTTCCTGGCAATATGTCCGGGTTTTCCACAGTTAAAACATCCTCCACTATTACTTGGCGGGGCTGTTAGTAATGCCTGTGGCTGTAGTTCTCGCTGTTGATTTTGCTGGGGTCGATTATAACTCTGCTGTGGTTTCCTGGTTCCTTCCCAGATTCTCTTGTTTCCTTGAAAATTTTCCTGAGGTCTCCATCCTTGGGTATTTCTCGGTGGTCGATTAGGGAAATTTCTCTGTTGAAACCCTCGTGACGACTGAGGTCGATTCGTCTGTGATTGCTGTACTGAATTAGCATCCTTTTCTAATCCTGTAGCAAATCTAACAATTTCCTCATACGACTGGTTTAGATGACCAACCATCATATGTCTAAGGTGGGGGTTCAGTCCTTGGTGAAATCTCTTTACCTTCTTCTGCGGCGTGTCTATCATATGCTGAGCAAATCTGGATAGACGCTCGAACTGTGTTGTGTATTCCCGTACATTCCATCCTCCTTGGATCAAATTGAGAAAGTTCACTTCCTGTTGATCTCTCTCATCTTCTGGAAAATATTTATCCAAAAATCTGCCTTTGAATGTCTCCCATGGCATAGCTCTAGCGGCATCGATCCCAATAGTGGCCTGCTCAGCTTCCCACCAATCTGCGGCTGCATAAGTGAGCTGAAACGTAGCAAGGCGACGTTTCTCTTGTTCATTGCATTCCAATGCTCCAAATATTAACTCCATCTCTCTTATCCATTGCTCTGCTTTCCATGGTTCTGTTAGTCCATCAAACTTTTCGGGACGTAGCCCACGAAAATTTGCTAATAGCTTATCTCCAGTCTGTCTTGGTGGCGGGGGTACAAGAGGTCTCTGGTGGGTGGAGTGATTATATGTATCCCCCACATGCTCCATCCTCTGCATAAATGCTTCAAAAATTCCCGTTGGATCCATCCCTTCCGGTATAGGTGCTCCATTACGTGCTTGGTGATTTCTCAAGGGTCCTACCATGATGATAACGAGTATCGCCTACAAAAGACATATTGATCAGCTGAAAGTCTTCTCGTAGAAACGAACTCAAGATAGAACAAGAAACAGCAAAACTAACCATTCTACTAAACAACACTGCACAACGCAACAACCAAACAATAACAAAAGTACTGCTCGTATATATATATATATATCAAAAGATGTACCGTATAGTACACACTAATCAAACTGTGTACCATATGGGACAAGAGTTACAACAACTAAAGTCAGCTAATACTATACAAAGCTATGGTCAATAGCTATCTCTCAAGCTCCCAAAAATCTAGTGGACAACATGTCCTAATATAAACTAACAAAATCTACACCCTGCCGATCCTGACTCAAAAGTCGTCACCATCTGATCCTGCTGGTGGTGCCTCATCCTCCGAGTCTATATCCATTTCCTCGAGTGGATCATCCTCAACTGGTGCGACAAGATCTCCAACTACTACCCCTATATCCCAATCCTCTATCATCTCTGCATCATCGTCCTCCATCACGTCTACTATCGCCTGGTTAGCGACATCAACAGCTACTGCAGCGAATCCGTCAGCTATATCAAGAGCTCCTGCTATAGCCACCTCTCCCATAACAAAATTTGCTGGCTGTGCTATCATCTGAGCTATCCATCCTACTGCCATATCGGCCATGGCTGCCATATGCATAATGGGTCCAGCTGGTATCTGAAGCACAACGGGTATCTCTGGCACAACTATCTCCTCGTCGGGTACCTCCTCGTCTACCACTACGTCTGCCTCAATAGCCTCTGTGTCTGGTACTGGATCCTCCGGCTCAAACTCTGGCTCCTCGGGGTCATCCTCAGGTTCATCATCATCTGCATCGTCTGCATGCTCATCCTCTACTGGGTCCTCATCATCTATCGGCTCCTCCTCTCCATCTCCATCCATGTCCTCATCGGGATGCTCATCCTCAGGCTCTAGATCTTCCTCATCCTCAATCGGCTCATGCTCTGGCTCTGGGACGGGTACGTCGGGCACTGGTGATGGTGGGGCTGCTGGAGCTGCTGCTGGTGCAACTACGGGCTCTGGTGGACCGGCTACAATGGCTCTCAACTCAATCTCATCCATCTCTGGTTTACTCAAAACTAGTCGCAACATCTCCTGGCAAATGTCTCTGCCGACTCTCGCTAAGTGGTAAGCGTCCATGCGCATCTGGGTCGGGTGAGTACTCCTGGTCAGATAAAGTGCTCTCCACATGTCCTCCTCTAAATGTCGACTAGCTATCTGGCACACACGCTCACGATAAAACTCTGGGTCAGCTGGCTCCACGGTATCTCCATGGATAATATGTCCTCCATAAGCATCAGTCACAAACTGGTGAAACTACGGATCCATGCTATCCTGCAAAGGAAACTATCTATCGTCAGAAAGGCGAACTTATCTTATACTCATATCTCATCTCAAAGAATCTTAACACACTAGGACCAGATGGTGTGGAAATACTTAGTGAACAAAAGTATCACAACCTAGAGTACCGAACGCAGGCTCTGATACCAAAAATCCTGTCACGCCCCGGAGCAGCATAAATAGAGAAAAATAAATTTCCTTTATGGGTCCATAAGGAATGACAGGTGAAAGTCACTAATAATCCACACCACACAGTACTAGTCCAAAAGAAAAGCAACAGTAACCAACTGAGAATAACACACAGTGTTAACTATTACAAAATATCAGAGTATGGTCCACAGGATCACAACAGGTCTGAAGACAACAAATGCCCAAGTACCCATTAACAAAAGTTTAACAGAACAACTGAAATTAAATCTAACTATAACATCTTCAGTCTTCAACTGGCATAAGGATAATCCTTCCTGGCGTAACCATCATCGGTGGGGCCTTCCTCTGGATAACACTCATCAGTGTACTGGTCATCACCTGTAAAACAAGGGGCAGGATATTCTGGACGGGGAATGTCCAGGCAATAAAAGGCCGTCAGCTTACTGAGAGCTGAGTGAGCATAAACTAACGAGGTACCAGTTATCTGAAGTAAACACAAGCTTATAAAAACAAGAGTTAACATCTTATTATAAAATAACATTATCTTGTTCTTCTATTCATTCTTATAAACCGACCCTTATCGTCTTATTACTCAAATACCAAACTCAACGTATTCAGATGTCATGAACAGACTCAATCGTTTAACTCTAGGGATACACCCTTATTCTGTCCATCGCTTTTAAGAGCAATGGTCCTGCTCACCGCATGTCATGGACTTCACGTCAGTCTGTCCCCAGCTTTTAAGAACAATGGTCCTGTTCACCGTATTTCAGGGATATAACGTTTCGAACAAGGCATATCAATCTATTACCACGACTTAACGTCATCTACTAGTGATCCCAGCTCACCGCTTTTAAGAACCATGGTCCGGTTCACCGCTTTTAAGAACATATCACAGATCATCCAGTCTATCTTAAGACTTCTTGGTCCAGCTCACCGCTTTTAAGAACCATGGTCCGGTTCACCGCTTTTAAGAGCATATCATGACCAATCATCCATCCACGTACCATTCCCGGAACTTACCAAACCTACTTACGTTCCATTCTACATCGACACATGACAATTCCCAATGTGGCCTGACTACTCTGATTAAAAGAAACGGATATCGAACTCATATCAGGAACAACACGTCAACCCACGTCTTCATATTACTTTTTATTCATTATCCATAAATCTTTGGTGTCACATTTCTCCTGTCTACCCCATAATCGCATAATGGAATTCCCGAATCAGAAATCGAACAACTAAACCTTTTATATAATAAACAGGCAAAGGAAACCATGTACTGATCATGTCAATAGATTGGAACAAAAGTTCAATCGATTGGAACAAAAGTTATGTCAATCGATTGAGAAACATGTCAATCGATTGGAACAATGTCAATCGATTGAAATCCTATTCAATCGATTGGGATGCAACTGATGTCAATCGATTGATATCATGTCAATCGATTGGAACTACGTCTTCTCCAGCAGTTTGTAAAAACAGCATATATAACCGTGCACTACAAGCATGTAACCTATCTAAACATCATAATAACTTGCATAAACATCACATAAAGAGACCAAGTGAGTTAGAACTCACCTAGGGTGCGTTTGGGTGGTGTTTAAGTTTGAAACTCCCAAGCTTCTTCTCTTCTTCTTCCTATCTGTCTCTGCCTACCCTCTCTGTCTCCTCTTTTCTTCTTCCTTCTTCTTTCTGCTTCTTCTCCTTCCTCCCAGCTGCCACGACAGTGAGTGTGTGTGAGGGTGTGTATATATGTGTAGATATAGAGATATATATATATGTGTATATATCTTACAAGAGGTATATATCTCTCTCTCTCAAGCTGCCAAAGTGACCCAAGGCCACAAATGGACGAGTATATATAGGGGTATGGGAGTGCCACGCGTTTAAAGCTGAAGGAAAGAAGAAAACATTTCTCAGGTTATGTCAATCGATTGAGACACCAGTCAATTGATTGGTAACAGATATTTGTAGTCAATCGATTGGAAACAATGTCAATCGATTGAGATGAATGTCAATCGATTGGAATAAAATGGCAATCGATTGGGATAATGACACGTCATCACTTTTAGTCGGTTGAATGTAAATCGATTGGTATCAAAAAGTGTCAATCGATTGGGAATATGTCAATCGATTGGTATCAAAATTTACCAAAAGGAAGAGAAAGTTTATACGAGTATAAAAATGAAATACCGGGTCTTACTAATATATCAAAATACAGGGTATTACAAATTGGTATCAGAGCCACGCTTGTTTGGATCTATAGATGTATTTTGGAACACTAGTTTTGATTTGCATGTTGATTTTAGAATTGTTTTCGAAATTGCATCATCACAGATCTGTTCTATAGTGTTTACGTAGCAGAATACAAATCTGTGATTGCAGTGGATGCATGATGGATTTGATCGATCGAAGTGATCTCGATCGATCGAACTTTCTTAAGTGATCGAACTAGTTTCGATCGATCGAACTAGTTTCGATTGATCGAACTTTGGTTATGTTCGATCGATCGAATGGTGTTCAATCGATCGAGAGCGATTCTCTGTCCAGGAGTTCAGTTTACAGTTTTAAAGTTTTTAAAATGTATACTTTATTTTTTTTAATTATGCTATAAAATTTTGCAAACCTTTCTGTGAAACTGAAATTTCAATTGATTGAACTATGTTCAATCGATCGAAGGTTCGATCGATCGAACCTTTCTCGATCGATCGAAGTATGACAGAGAAGTGAGATGCTGTTTTGAGTTCTAATTCAATGTGTAAAGAGTTTATGCACTATGTGAATCAATTAGGGTTCCAATAGTTACACATATTTGTTATATATCCGTGGATGTGTGTACGACTAACCCTTTTTGCAGCAAGATTAGTCCGCTATCTCCCATGGCACCGATCATCAATAAATATTTTATTTTGTATTTCAATGTTTATGTTTGATGATTGTTGTATTTAATTATTGATTTGATTTTAAGGTATGTGTAAAGGGCGCCGCGACTTCAATTCTATGAATAGGAAAGTCGCACCGATTTCCTTAGCCTTCTTTATTTTTCTTGTTATTGATTTTTATTTAAATTGTAAGCTTTGAAAGAAGCATAGGTCCAATGTAATAGAATTAGAAAATTTATGAAGATGGAGAAGCAAGCCGTTGTCTATGAAGATGGAATTGGAGGCGATCAAACCAAGAAGGGGGTTCTATAGAGATAGAGCCATGGGAGATAGAGGCATCGTTTGGATACTTTTATTTTATTTTAGTTTTTTATTTTATGTGCTTTGTTTGTGATTGGCATTTAATTATATTATTACAACTTGCATGCACGTAAAACAAGTTTTCTAAAATAAAATTCAAAAACTATTTTCAACACATTAGTAAACATTAGATGTTTATGGGTAATGTGTGAAAACAAAATTTTCAAAAGAAAAATCCTTTTTTACAAAATCTAGTGGGAGAGGGTCTTATTAATAACACCAACGATCTTCCATTAACGGTTCATTGTAAGATGAGTAGTGCATTCTGTGTCACCTCGCCAAGGGTGATCATTCCACACAAAGGGTACACTACTCATTGGTTACTAGATGTGAACTTCTTACGGATAGGATCAATCAGACGTGTTAGAGGGTGACCACCACACGGAGGCGCTACTTGAGGCGGTTGTGATTGGATCCTAGTTAATGGTATACACTAGCTATATTGATAAGGGATCCCATACAGGGCATTATACATAAACTTAGAGATCAAAAGGGTTCAGGAGTCATTACTTGTTTTGCAAGAGTTGCATAGCGGACAAGTCATGATTAATTGAAAGATCGAACATTGACCTCCACACGGAGGATTTTTTCTTTCGTTTTGATATTCCGGTGACTTTGTTATAAAAATAAGAGTTTTAAGGATTCTTTTTGTTTCAAACGGTCAAAATCTGATATCCATATTTATTTTGTCTTTTGATTTTTCAGTAAATCATAATGTCTGGATCTACTTTTAATCCACTTGCCACCATACTCACTCAAAGCAAGTTAACTGGAAATAACTACACAGAATGGAAACGAAACATTGACATTATTTTAACTGCAGAGGATCACATATATGTCCTCACCACCCCATGCCCCGAAGAACCCGTGGTAAATGCTTCTGCAGCTGCCAAACGTGAGTTCGATAAATGGAAGAAGTCGAATGGAATGACTCGTTGCTACATTCTGGCCTCAATGGCTGGTGTATTGCAACACCAATTCCAGTTGAACAATTCTGCCAGTGACATTATCGAATCCCTGAAAAAAGATGTTTGGAGAGCATGGCAGGCCTACCAGGCAGGCAGCTATGTAGAAGATAATAAGTGCTAAGATGTCGGAAGGGACTTCAGTCAAAGAACATGTTTTAAAAATGATTAGTTATTTGAACAAGCTGGAGACCCTAGGTGCCAACATCGATGCACAGACCCAAGTTGATATGATCCTCAATACGCTATTGCCATTATTCGCTCAATTAACTCAATTAAAATTGAATTATAATATGAATAAAATGGATTTCTTAATGAGCAAATTAATGAGTTCTTTACTGGCATCGGAAGGGGTGATCAAACCTGGGGGCAACGCTTTGAATGTTGAAAAAAGTTCTTCCTCCTCCCCAATCTACACCGAAAGAAAAGAAAGGGAAGAAAAAGGCTGGCACTGGTGGTCCAAGTGTTGGACCAGTCCTTAAGATTGCAAAATCCAAGGAAAAAGGTAAGGGCAAAGGGAAGGTGGATGGTCAAGGCAAATGAAAGTGTTTCCAATGCAGTAAGAAGGGCCACTGGAAGAGGAACTGTCCAGAATTCTTAGCTGCAAGAGTTCAAGGTATGATTGAATCACATGTGATTGAAGTAAGTTTTACAATGGAGACTTCAAACACTTGGTGCATTGATTCTGGTGCGACTAACCATATTTGTAATTCATTGCAGGGGTTTAAATCAACCAGGATGTGCAGTGATGGAGAGATCGTACTTACTCTAGGTTCTAGCGCAACCGTATCTACAGTTGCTATATGAGTCGTAATTTTAGAATTTTTAGACAATAAAGTTTTGATTTTATTAGATGTACTTTACATCCTTTCAATAAGACGTAATTTAATTTCAGTTTCAAATTTATCGAATAATGGTTATTCTTTTCATTTTGGAACTGAAGTTGTGATTAAAAGAAACCGTTCTTTTATTTGTTCTGGTGTTAAATCAATTGGTTTGTATGTGATTACTCCCAATATTTCTAAAGATTCTTGTATGGAACTTAATAACTCAGTGGTAACTATACCATCTAAAAGAAAGGAGCCTTCTACTAATCCAACAAGGCTTTGGCATATGAGGCCTGGGCATATCAATCTAAATAGAATTGGCAGACTAGTCAAAGAAAGGGTCTTAGGCAATTTGGTTCTCGAACCAATGGAAGTCTGCGAGTCATGTTTAGAGGGTATGATGACCAAGACACCCTTTCCCGCAAAGGGCAATAGGACCAATGCATTATTGGAATTAGGTCATACTGATGTGTGTGGACCAATAAATATTAGAGCACGGGGTGGTTATGAGTATTTCATAACATTTACTGATGACCACTCTAGGTATGGATATGTGTACCTACTGTAGCACAAGTCTGAAGCCTTTGAAAAGTTCAAAGAGTTTAGGGCTAAAGTGAAGAAGTAATTAAGAACACATATCAAGGCCATTCGATCTGATCGAGGTGGCGAGTACCTCTCTAATGAGTTTATTGATCACCTCGTACAGAATGAGATTCTATCATAGTTGACTGCACCTGGTACACCTCAGTAGAATGGTGTAGCGGAGAGAAAGAATCGGACTCTTTTAGACATGACTAGGTCAATGATGAGTTATTTGGAGTTACCTTTATTCCTTTGGGGTTATGCTTTGGAAACCACTGCATACATACTAAATCTAGTACCAAGCAAATCTATTCCCAGGACACCACGAGAGATGTGGATTGGTGCAAGCCTTCATTGTAACATCTCCGGATATGGGGGTGTCCGGCACATGTGCTGAAAGGAAAGATGAGCAAGTTGGATTCTAGATCGGAAGTATGTTACTTCGTAGGGTATCCAAAGTGTAGTTATGGATGGTATTATTATGATCCAAGAGAACAAAAAGTGTTTGTTAGTACAAATACCATTTTCTTGGAGGATGATTATATCATGAACCATAAACCTAAGAGAAGGATAGATCTAAGAGAGATAGAAGGAGAGACCTCAGCCTAACCCGCAGTTAGTAACGATGTAAATCAAGAAAATACCACTTCTTTACCCATTTTCGCACCGGTACCTCATCGTAGTGGGAGGATTATCAGCTAGCCTGATAAATAAATGTTCTTAGGAGAAGTTTTTTAAGTTGTCTCCATAGAATCTGAATCTGATCATGCCACATACGAAGAGGCAATGGCTGATGTTGGTTCAGATCATTGGATTAAAGCTATGAAAGCTGAATTGGAGTCTATGGATTCCAATCAGGTCTGGGATCTTGTAGAACTTCAGCCAATATTAAACCCATTGGCTGTAAGTGGGTCTACAAGAGGAAAAGAGGATTTGATGGAAAGGTTGAGACCTTTAAGGCCAGGCTTGTAGCGAAAGGTTATACTCAGAGGGAGGGCATTGACTATGAGAAAACCTTCTAGCTGGTAGCCATGCTCAAGTCCATCAGAATACTCTTATCCATTGTTGCATGCCTAGATTATGAGATCTGGCAGATGGACGTCAAGACTACATTCTTGAATGACGATTTTGAGGAGGACATCTATATGCACAACCAGAAGGGTTCATAGCTAGTCAGAAAGGTAACTTGGTATGCAAGTTGCAAAAGTCCATTTATGGGCTTAAGCAGGCATCCAGGAGTTGGAACATCCGATTTGACCAAGCGGTCAAATCGTTTGATTTCATACAGAATCTAGATGAACCTTGTGTATACAAGAAGTGTGAAGGAAAAGTGGTGGCTTTTCTTATGCTCTACGTTGATGACATTCTACTCATTGGGAATGATGTAGCGGTGTTGTCAACAGTCAAGGTTTAGCTAGCTAGTACTTTTGATATGAAGGATCTAGGGGAGGCGAGCTATAATCTTGGAATAAAGCTCTTTTGGGATCGTAAGCGAAAGATAATGGGATTATCTCAAGCTGGTTATATCGATAAGATGCTAACTAGGTTTTCAATGGATAATTTGAAGAAAGGTTTGTTACCTTTCAGGCATGGTTTAGCATTCACCAAGGACCAGTGTCCAAGGACACAACAGGAGAGGAATCTTATGACAGGAATTCCCTATGCTTCAGTAGTGGGAAGTTTCATGTATGCGATGTTGTGCACTAGATCAGATATCTGGTTTACCATTGGCATGGTTAGTAGATATCAATCGAATCCAAGTCCAGAGCACTGGACAACCATTAAGCACATTCTTAAGTACTTGAGAAGAACTAAATATTACATGCTTATGTACAGCAATGGTGAGTTAATTCCAGTAGGATACACTGACTCGGACTTTATGTCAAATAACAATTCAAGAAAGTCGACATTCGGACATCTCTTTACCTTGGGAGGTGGTGCTGTCAGTTGGAGGAGCATTAAGAAAAAATGCACTGTAGACTCAACTACAGAAGCTGAGTATGTGGTTGCTTTTGAAGCTACAAAGGAAGTTGTTTGGCTCAAGAAGTTCCTTATGGAGCTCGAGGTGGTACCATCATCGCTGTCACCTATTACACTTTATTGTGATAATAGTGGGGCAGTGGCTCAGTCCAAGGAGCCAATGAACCACGGAAAGAGAAAGCACGTAGAGCGGGAATGTCATCTAATCTGAGATATTGTTCAACGTGGAAATGTGACTGTTAGCAAGATTGCCACCTCTGACAATCTTGCGGATCCGTTTACAAAGGCCTTGCCATAGAAGGTCTTTGATCATCATTTAGATAGTCTAGGTCTCAGATGTAATCCTGTATGATTGTGAGTGCAACTGGGAGTTGTTGGGTTTGTGCCCTCAAACCATTACTTCATGTATGAGACATTGACATTTTAATATATGGATATCAGCTTTACATTTCATTGTGTATGTTTCTTTCATGAGATGATTGTTAATCCTTAAGTATCATAGTAAGTAATTCGTGTGTGCATGAGATACATACAAGTGAGATACGAATTATCATTCTTTGATGCTTAGAGCTTGTCACAGTGGATGATGAGACTGGATATCTCATCAGGTTTACACTATAGCATAATTTACTACCATTGGATGGAGTGATTAATCTCAATCACTAGAGTGTAACTCTTAGTTAATATGCTAGTGCTTATAATGCATTGATGGACCTGAGCTTTCCTGTTGACACTCAAGACTATCAACAGTCGATAGGAACTCATAACTTGTATAAGGTTCGTGTTAGCAATCTTGAGACAATTATGAACATAAACTGTGGATATGGTTGCTTTGATTTACCAATCAGTGAGGTCTATAAAAGATCAACACCTGGGTATCTTGGGTATGTCATGTTCACAGGGTTGTGAACATATATTGTCAAGATAGAATCTACCCTCGGATAGAGAGTAAGCATTCCCTTGAGAATGTCACCAAGTTTATTACTGAGAATTGCAGTCTTGTTGATAAGTAGTTATCAACATGTTTGGTAATCATGAGAGGTGAATGGGACTCAAGGAATACAAGAAGTAATCATGATTCAGGTTGACAGTAACCGTTTATCCGGCTACCTGAATATGATTACAAATGCTGACGGTAGAGGGACATTAGTACACCATACAAGTCTAGTTATCACTTCGGATATGTTCTTTTGCGTTGGAGTTTAGTTATCGTTTTATAGTGGAGTAAACGTTAACTGACAAGTTGGCTAGTTTGATGATCAAAGAGTTTGGTTATGGGAATTAACAACTGGTCTGAGCCAGCAATAAAGAGCCTAGGAGGTCCCACTCTTAGCTCCGCCAGGATACTTGGAAAGGCACATGTAGATGATGTCAAGACAGGTTCGATCGATCGAAGTTGTCTCGATCGATTGAAGTCTAGACATGTTCGATCGCTCGAAGATGGTTCAATCGATCGAAGGTTCGATCGATTGAAGCCACTTCGATCGCTTGAACTTTAGGTTAGTTCTGGGAATCTATAAATAGGGCAACTGCGTCCAGAAATAAGAGTTCAATGTTTTTAATACGCTAGAAGCTGCAGAAACTATTTTAGAGCTCCCAAACCCTCTTCATCCTCTTTATTAGAGATCCCACCATCTCTAGTCTTTCAGGGAAGCATCCGCAGGAGTCATAAGAGTGAAGACAACTTAGTGGAAGCTGCTGCACTATCCAGGAGAAAGAAATTCAGAATTGGGTTCAAGACCTGAGGTATGATTTCTTGTTCCCCTCTCATGTACGCATCTATGGAATTGACGAGTAGTAGTTCCTGGGCTACCAATAAGGTTTTGAAACTCAATATTTCTACTGTGTGTTTAAAAATCATTTTAAACCTGTTTTTCCTTCAAACGTTAGTTAATATGTCATTCATGAATAGAGTTTGATATCCGTTTCATTTCAATCAGAGTAGTCAAGCCACAAATAAGAATAGTTATGTGTCCGATGTTAGAACGGAGCGTAAATAGGTTTGGTAGGTTCTGGGAATGGCGCGTGGACGGACGTTTGGTCATGATATGCTCTTAAAAGGCGGTGAGCTATTAATATACTCTTAAAAGTGGTGAGCTGGACCAAGTAGTCCTAAGATAGGCGAGATGATTCATAATATGCTCTTAAAAGCCAGTGAGCTATTTGCTCTTAAAAGGTGGAGAGCTGAGATTCCTAGTAGATGATGTTGAGTCGTGGCATTAGATCGATATACCTTGTTCGAAACGTTATGTCCCTGTAAAGCGGTAAGTTGTGCATATGTTCTTAAAAGCTAGGGACGGACCGATGTGGAGTCCACGACATGCGGTGAGCTGTGAATATGCTCTTAAAAGTGGTGGATGAAATGATGGTGTATCCCTAGAGTTAAATGATTGAGTCTGTTCATCCAGTCAGAGTATGTTGAATATCAGACTTGGAGTAACAAGACAATAAGGGTTGGTTAACGACGTTAAGTAAAGGAGAAAGATATTATTATAGTAACTTAACTCATGTTTTCATAACTTGTTATTTCTTCAGATAACTTATACCTTGTTAGTTTCTATTCACTCAGCTCTCAGTAAGCTGACAGTCGTTATTGCATAGACATTCCCCGTCCAGATTATCATGTCCATTGTACTACAGGTGGAACTTACGACGACGGCTACTATTCGGAAGGGGAATACATAGAGGGTGGCCCCACTGATGACGCTTATGCCAGGGAGGATTACTACGTTGATGTTTACGCCAGCTGAAGATTTGGAGATAGTTATTAGTTTATTATTCTTGTTTAGACTGTTTTCTTATATTTGGTACTTGGGCATATGTTGCTTCCAAACCTTATAAACTTCCGCTATAGCTCTATTGTTGTAATAACTCTGATGTTGGTATTATACTAGATTTTCTTTATATTACTGTGGGTTGTTCTTTCTGTTAACTAGAACTGCATGGTATGGACATTTAGTGACTTTCACCAGTCATTCCCTATGGACCCAAAAAGAAAATATTTTTTTTTTTCTATTTTTCCTGCTTCGGGGCGTGACAAATTCGCTCTCACAAAGGTACCCCGAAGTGAGCACAGAATGTTCCCTTGCAGCAAATGTAATATCAAAATAATATAATAATATACCACATATGCCTAGATAAACATTTAAACATGCAAGGGTGTTCTCATTAGCCTGTATAGGGGTAATTTCATACTTTTACCCATTTTCCGTTAACTTTAATGAAAAAAGTGACTGTTTCACTTTAGTCCAGAACAGAAGGGGTATTAGTGATACAATTTAAAGTACAGGGAGATAACTGATAAAAGGCCTAACCACATGGGGTGTTTCTGTAATTAACCCAAAAAATAAGACTGAAAAGTTAATAATACGTATGGAGAGGGTAATTACATCCACCTAATTACTTTTTACACCCACCTTGATTTGGGGTTGGAGGTAGATGTAGTTTTGGTGAACCACGTGTTCCTCTCTCAACTTTCTAAAATTATTTTCACTTATGTTTTTTTTTAAATTATTAATATTTTTTTTTTATGTTTAATGTATTTGTGCCGCCACTAAAATTTTAATTTGTCCCTTCCAAAATTAGAAATATTATTTTTAACTTTTCTAACTTCCACTAAACAAACATCACTTTTACTCAATTAGCTTCAAATGATTAAACTCATATAGATATTTCTTTCAAACGTACAAGTATTCTTTGTTTTATGATTGAAACTAGTAAATCAAAAGAAAAGAAATTGAACATATAAACACAATTTTGTTTGAAAGAAATATGGAGAGATTAGTTTTGCCTTTAAATAAAGGGTCATTTAGTATAAAGTCCAAACTACTAGCTAGGCTTTTTTAGCAATTAGTCCAGTCCAATAAACTTCTTATTAATAGGTCCCTCCTATTTTATTTATGACACTTTTGCCCTAATTCCAAAACAGATTCATCCAAATAAATGACTTATATATCTATATATATACACGATATATATATAACTTAGTGCTTATTGTTTTCCAAAAATCTTGGAATTCAATTATATCTTGTAAATGATTGCAAAATCACATTTGAAATTCAAATAATTTCCAATTGTATCTGTTCAAACAAAATCAAACCTCATCTCCATATTTCGATGACACAATCGCCATATATCTTTCTTCTTCCTGTCTGTTATGAAATTTCACAATCAGACTTACTGTTATGAAATTTCAATTGAAAATTCACAAAAAAAAAAACTTTTTGTTATGAAATTTCAACAAATAACTTACTATTATGAAATTTCAACAAATAACTTACTATTATGAAATTTCACAATCTTCAAACAAAAAAAAAACTTGCTATTATAAAATTTCATAAGTTACGGATGTGAAATTTCACATTCAGACTGCTGTTATGAAACTTCATGCGTTGGGGATGTAAAAAATTGCATCCATACTTTGAAAAAGTCAACATCCAGTTTACTAAACTGTCCAGCGTATTCCACCAACATGATTTTGTTGCTCAAGAAATATTACTTTTCCATGAATTAAACAAACGTAAACACCGAAGACATTGAGTTCAAGAAACATTGAAAATCCTTTAAGCAAAACAATGATATTGAGTTCTAAAAAATATTTTGTACTGGAAAGTGATTTATAACGTGTGAAAAATCAAAATTTGGGGATGTAAAAATTCACATTCAAGAAAACATTGAAAATCCTTTTAGCAAACCTCTGATATTGAGTTCTAAAAAATATTTTTGTACTGGAAAATGATTTATATCTCGTACAAAAACATACAGATTTGGAAAAAAAAATTAGAAACAAACAATGTGAAACCCACTTACCATAAATGATGAACAAGAAGAATGCATACTTCTTTCTTGAAATAAAAACTCAGAAAAAAAAAAAAGGGATTCTCAAAATGATGAGCTTCAAATCTCTTGATCGTTAAAAATAAATAAATAAACTATATAATATTCGCTGCTGGAATATACAATGTCAAGATTTGTAATACCCTGTATTTTGGTATATTAATAAGACCCGGTATTTCATTTCTATACTCGTATAAACTTTCTCTTCCTTTTGGTAATTTTTGATAGCAATCGATTGATAAGTTTCCCAATCGATTGACACTTTTTAGATACCAATCGATTGATAAGTATCCCAATCGATTGACATTCAACCGACTAAAAGTGATGACGTGTCATTATCCCAATCGATTGCCATTCATCCCAATCGATTGACATTGTTTCCAATCGATTGACTACAAATATATGTTTCCAATCGATTGACTTGTGTCCCAATCGATTGACATAAGCTGAGAAATGTTTTCTTCTTTCCTTCAGCTTTAAACGTGTGGCACTCCCATATCTCTATATATATGTCTCATTTATTGGCCTTCGGGCTGTTTTCAGACCATTGAGAGAGAGAGACATACTCTTGAGATATATACATACATATATCTATATATCTACATATATATACACACTCTATACACACACTCACTGCCTTAGCAGCTGGGAGAGAGAAGAGGGAGAAACAGAAAGAAGAAGAAAGAAGAAAGGAGGAGACAGAGAGAGAAGACAGAGACAGAGAAGAGGAGAAAGAGAGAAAGCTTGGAGGTTTCAAGCTTAAACACATCCAAACGCACCCTAGGTGAGTTTCTAACTCACTTGGTCCCTTTATGTGAGGTTTATGCAAGTTATTATGAAGCTTAGATGTGTTAAATGCTTGTAGTTTACGTTTATATATGCTATTTTTACAATCTGCTGGAGAAGTCGTAGTTCCAATCGATTGACATAATCTCAATCGATTGACATCAGTTGTATCCCAATCGATTGAATAGGATTTCAATCGATTGACACTTTTCAGATACCAATCAATTGACATGTTCTCAATCGATTGACATGATTTTGATACCAATCGATTGAACTTAGTCCCAATCGATTGACATGATCAGAACATGGATTCCTTTGCCTATTTATTATATAAGAGGTTTAGTTGTTCGATTTCTAATTCGGAATTCCATTATGCGACTATGGGGTAGACAGGAGTAATGTGACACCAAAGATTTATGGATAATGAATAAAAAGTAATATGAAGACGTGGGTGACGTGTTGTTTCTGATATGAATTTGATGTCCGTTTTCTTTTAATCCGAGTAGTCAGGCCACATTGGGAATTGTCATGTGTTGATGTAGAATGGAACGTAAGTAGGTTTGGTAAGTTCTGGGAATGGTACGTGGATGGACGATTGGTCATGATATGCTCTTAAAAGCGGTGAACCGGATACATGGTTCTTAAAAGCGGTGAACTGGACCAAGAAGTCTTAAGATAGACTGGATGATCTGTGATATGCTCTTAAAAGCGGTGAACAGGACCATTGTTCTTAAAAGCGGTGAGCTGGGATCACTAGTAGATGACGTTGAGTCGTGGCAATAGATTGATATGCCTTGTTCGAAACATTATATCCCTGAAATACGGTGAACAGGACCATTGTTCTTAAAAGCTGGGGACAGACTGACGTGGAGTCCATGACATGCGGTGAGCAGGATATATTGCTCTTAAAAGCGATGGACAGAATAAGGGTGTATCCCTAGAGTTAAACGATTGAGTCTATTCATGGAAATCAGAGTCTGTTGAGTTCGGTATTTGAGTAACAAGACGATAAGGGTCGGTTTACAAGAATGAATAGAGGAACAAGATAATGTTATCCTTATAATAAGATGTTAACTCATATTTTCATAAGCTCTTGTTTACTTCAGATAATTGGTACCTCGTTAGTTTATGCTCACTCAGCTCTCAGTAAGCTGACGGCCTTTTATTGCCTGGACTTTCCCCGTCCAGAATATCCTGCCCCTTATTTTGCAGGTAATGACCAGTACACTGATGAGTGTTATCCCGAGGAAGGCCCCACCGATGACGGTTACGCCAGTAAGGATTATCCTTATGCCAGTTGAAGACTGAAGATGCTATAGTTAGATTTCTTTTTGGTTGTTCTGTTAAACCTTTTGTTAGCGGGTACTTGGGCATTTGTTGTCTTCAGACCTGTTGTGATCCTGTGGACCATACTCTGATATTTTGTAATAGTTAGCACCGTGTGTTATTCTTAGTTGTTTACTGTTGTCTTTTTGGACTAGTACTGCGTGGTGTGGATTATTAGTGACTTTCACCTGTCATTCCTTATGGACCCATAAAGGAAATTTATTTTTCTCTATTTATGCTGCTCCGGGGCGTGACAAGATTCAAACAAAAACAATCGTCCTTGGTTTGTGTAGATAAGTTGTTTGCAATCAATAAGGGTTTTAAAAGAGCTTAAATCATGGGAATGACATAACAAATTGATATGGTTCACCTTCCACAACAGACTTTGACCAATTTAATGACATAAATGTAGATAAATGTATACACGTACATATATATATAATCTTCTGTATATCTAAGGGTAAATATGTTCATAAAGATGGTAATTAATTGGATTAAAGGACCTATTGCTACACAAATTTGGGGGACTGGGACCTATTGCTATACTAAGAAAGGGAAAAGTCCTTATGGCTACATGACCAGGGTAGGTAAGGACTTATCACCAAATTTTTATTAAATAATTATGTTTTCACCCTTTAACAAACTATATATATGTGAAACCTAGGAGCAACCATACAATTTTTAAATCTTAGAAACCAAAAATTACAGTATTTTTATCCAAAAAAATCGAGCGGGGCCGCTACCTCCAAACCCTATGTAAGTTTGTGCTCCCACTAAGATAGAACAATCCTGGCTCTGCCCTAGACCTTGTATCATTAAGGAGTTGTACATTTAACATTACTAGTTGCATACTTGGGTGTTTTTAGTAGCTCCTCTCCTCTTTTGTTATTCTTCTAGTACCATCAAATTAATGAGGTGCCAAGGACATGAATTTACGGGCGTATTTGGGAATGTATAAAATATGACCAAGTTGATTCTATCCCACTCTCATTTTTTATCTAGTTCTACTGAAAA
This sequence comes from Hydrangea macrophylla, assembly GCA_033977485.1. NCBI lineage: Eukaryota > Viridiplantae > Streptophyta > Magnoliopsida > Cornales > Hydrangeaceae > Hydrangea > Hydrangea macrophylla. The sequence continues at coordinate 82,597,226 of CM066986.1, read as the reverse complement.
GTAGTAATATACTTGTTTGATAAAGAACCTATTTTAATTGTCATTTAAGGACATACAGAGATCCCTTTGTAAAAGGGTATCTACCAAACACTTGTGTAGGATATGCTACATGACATCTCGAATAGTCCTTTAATGTACATTAAAAAATGAGTAGAATACTATGCTACTACACTCAAGTTGTTGAATAGTATTTTCCATTTATATTTATAGTAAGTATAACTTGTGCCTAAAGGCATTATCAAACAATTTTAATCATGCGCACCTTGGATCAATTGCTTACTCCACGAGCCTATACTTGGTAACTTTGCATGCCTTCGACACTTCCCACTAAATTAGAACAAATTATTTTCATAATACAACTACTAATTAAGCGAAAAGCCCTTAAGCCACACGTTGTTATGTCAAGCAACCCCTTATAGCAAAAATCTTAAGCCAAACATGCCTTATGCCAAAAACCTTAAGCCAAACATCTTTTAATCCCTTAAATTAACCAAAAGCCAAACATTCCTTAGTTAAAAGTCAACAATTCTTAAGCCAAACAACCATTAAGCTAAAAAGTCAATTATTACTTGAATCAAAAGCTAAAAGCCTGTTACTCGAAAGAAAAACTATCCTTAAGCTAAAAGTCAAAAAGGACAGCAAAAAAATATATAAAAATTTGGGGGAATCTTTTTTCCAAAAAAATCATTTGTGGATCATAATGAAAGTTCACAATTAATCATAGCCCTTTATATTTATCATTCACATATATTTTGAGTATTTTCACACTTAACTAATTTACTATAGAGATCTAGGTATATATATATGGTAAATTATACTTTACATTCCTATAGTTTGGGTGATGTGTTATTTTGGTCCTTGTAGTTTCAATTTTGTCACATTAATCCTTACAATTTCAGTTTATGTTCAATGCAATTTATGGTTAATGTAATCCATTCATGAAAATTATGTGCATTTTTTTTTTTTTTTACAGAAATAGGTCATGACATGCACACTTGAGGTATCATTAGGGGTATGATGATACCTAAATTTGGGTTAGAGATATGAAGAAGAAGACAAGAGAAATTGAATGTGGTTCGGCCCTATTAATGAAGAGACCTAAGTCCACGTGTGTGTGAGAGCACTTGCACTATCAAATCGCCGGGGGTCTTTAGTGAACCAACAATAGGGAAGGAGCTACCAGAGACCGGCCAGGTAAGTATGTGTGTGTAAGATAAGTGTGCGATCCCTCTAAAGGAGGTGAGTGGTCTCTTTTATATATACAATAGACCTACTCGTACATGGCAAGTAAACTGATAAGGCAATACAATCCAATTGAGATTGATTATCATAAATTGTATAAGTTTACTAATTGGATTAGGAAACGATCTACACTTTCCATTAGTCTCTAACTTGTATAGGAAATTGTTTGGAACATTTTGGATCATGCCCTGAAGCTTGGCTGGGCAGTGCCCGTGGCGCGTTCTCGACCTGTTGGTCGGGTCTCGATGATACTGGTCGTACTGCTCGGGTTATGCATGAGCGGAGCTTTGCTTTCACTTGACATTTTGTACATATCAGCTGCCTCCATTTTTGAGGCGAATGTGATGCTTCATCAGATGAGGGTTGGAAATTTGTATAGCTTGGTAAACCATCTGGGACGCAGCTCAGGAAATTGCTCAAGGCCGGACCGGTCGTCTTGGTCAATCAGGGCCTGGATCGATCGGTTACCTCGGGAGCTTAGGGACGATACCTACCACGTGTCAAGAAGTGGTTGGTCTGGTTAGGATCCAACTAGACCAGTGTAAACACAACCAAACAGTCACAACCTAACAAAACCATCACGTCATGCCATTAATGTGCATGCCTTTTGAGGCACTGCTTGGGCTGCCCAAGGTGCCAATTTTCGGGCGTTTAGGCGGGAAACTGGCTAGATTGTTGGATTTGAGATCATATGGACTGTTCGTGCCATCTATAAAAGGAGCACTTGAGAATTTTTGTTACTTCTGCTACCCATAGGAAGAAAATACCAAGCAGTTTCAAGGAAAAAGCGTCCAATCAAGATTCCCGAGCTCTTCATTGCACTCTGTTCTTGTAAGTCTTCATTCCTCCATCCTTGTAATTCATTATATTTTTCCTTCTCTTCTTCATTTGTTATTATTTCTGAATGAGGCTGGAGAATAGGAACCCTTTAGGTCTTGTGAGGGAGTAGGATTTCTTTTTCCTTAGGTTCTACTTATTCCTTAGGCCATGTGGTTCCCTTTACTTGGTAGACAAGTCAGCCCAGTCGGCATGTCCTAGAATTGTTCTGTTCGAGTGTTGCCTAACTATGAAGACCGTGTACGCCCTACCATACAAGCTCTTGGTCCTTCCACCCCTATACATTATATTGCAGTTCTTAACCCCTACTTAGGTCACTAGCTGCTTCCTCGTCCCGTTGAAGGGACCTTAGAAATGTGTCATTATGATTTTAACTCGTCTTCCCAATAGGAATATGAGGAATCAAGATCGGGGACCCTAGACACAAGCTTGGACCTTCCTACACTGACTCCGTCAGTCCACCATAGTGAATGAAGGATTCCCATTCGAGTGTCTAACGACGAGATGTGCTAAGGGCTCCAAGTAGCCTTTGAGTTACGAGGGTCAGACGATGAGGCATCGGTCTCTGGTAGTCCCGACGTAACCTTTTCTTGTGAGTAGATTCCCAATAGTCTGCTTGCCTTTGACCTGAGATGAATTAGGGATAAATATGATATTCCCGGTCATTGTTCCTTGGCTATACCTACCGACGGGGATCATCTGCATCAGTCGGGTTTTATTACCCTCTATGAGGACGCGTTTGTTGCGGGCCTTCACCTTCCTCTCCAGCCGCTTAACCGGGACATGCTGATTGACCTCATGATTGCTCTCGGGCAGCTTGTCCCGAACGGGTGGAGATTTTTTATGGGGGCCATACACCTCTGGCACCAAGTCCTCGGGTACGAGCTTATCCTCCAAGAGTTCCTATGGACCCACCGACTGTTCTCATTGCACGGGGAGGTCGGCTTCTTTTCTCTAAGTGCCTGGCAGGGGATGAAGATAATAGATAAATGCTTGAGTAACAACAAAAGATGGAAGAAAAATTCTTCCAATTGTACACCCTCGAGCTCCCTGATGACGCTCCTAGTATTCAACTGAGGACCTCTTGGGCAGGAAAGTTGAGGATTAAGCTCCAGTCTTGCATCTGTTTTCCTTTTTGTTTTATTGCTGCCATAGAGCTGACTGACCTATAGGGCCTTGCTCAGGATCCTACCAACGTTACTGACTTGTTAACTTGGACGGGAGCCCAAAAAGTTAGCTACAAGCCTGACTAGCCCTTTGAAGAATCCGTCTTTCCTCTAATTATTCCTAGTAAGTTTTTATCGCCCCTTCAGCCATTTTTCATTGCTTAGTCAATTACACGCCTATTTTTCCTTTTCTGCAGATATGGCCCCAAAGAAAGACCCTGAAGCATTGAGGGTGAAGGAGGCCATCACGGATCCTCAGGCGAGCTAGAAGAGGAAGAGAGCAGCTGCTGAGCCCATCAACGGCGGTCAGCAGCTCAAGAAGATAAGACACGAGCCTCGCCCGGAGCCAACCAGGGCGTCGGTTCCGAGAGTAGTGGTGCATGACACTACCCCTGGGAGGGACATACCATCCAGGATCTAGATGGCAGAGTCTGTAGAGATCCAGGAAAGAATCTGACTGGCTCTTCTCTTGAGTCAGGTCAAGATGTGTGCAGGGATGTCCCCACTTTTGCTCTTGGGGTGGCTCTATAGCCTCCCTCACTTTCTAAGTAACTTGTCTCGTCTTCTTCCATCTTTTGTTAACTTATTCATTCACTTTGTATGATCGTTTAGTTTTTTCTTTTTCTTTTACAGGTCGGTTACATAGCTACTGGGGCCGAATCCTCCTTACCCGTCTTGGCTGAGAGGGTGGCCACTATTGAGGTCGCTCTTTCGAATGAGAAGGCAGCATTGGAGGCTAAGGAAACTGCCTAAGCTGTGGAGAATGACAAAGTGAAGGGGATGGCTCTGAGCCTAGGAGTAGCTCAGGTGGAGTTAGAGGCCACCCTGACGGAGTTGAGTGCCGCCTGGGAGAGCCTAGAGGCAGCAGAGGTTAAGAAGAAGGCCCTAGTTGAGGCGGTGACCATACGGGAGGAGGCAGAGAGACCCCTTGAGGGTGACTTCGACGACGGCTTCTTTTAGGGCTACAGGGACCTGAAGAAGAGAGTGGCTCTAGGCCATCCCGATTGGGACCTTATTGTTTACTCGGGAGCGAACTCTGACTACTGGGATGTGGAGCGTACCGCTGCTGAGGGAGCCACCGCTGAAGAAGCACCAGATGGGGATGTCGCTCCTGACGGAGAGGTTGGAGAGACCGGTGGTGAGGTGGTCATCGTGGATGATGCTGAGTAAGGAGCCTACCTGACCACTTCTGGACCACTTCGCCAATTGCTCCCGGCCTGTAAATATATTTTTTCTTCCTTTTTTTGTGGGGAGGCTGCTATATGAGTGTTTGTACTTGTTTGCTTATTTGTGTTTGTTTGTGATTGCCCTTGTCCGACCAGTTACTAGCCTAATCACAATCCCGCCTTAGCAAAAGGTTTAGAACTGTGACTGGTAGGGAACACTCAGTCTTTAGAGGATCTGTAAAACCTTGGAATTTTCTAAGCTATTGTACTTGGAATTTTTTTAGGTTGGTAGAACCCAGTTGGGTCACCGTAAGTGCTCGGGATTAACCAAGCTCCTTGCAACAACCCGTCGTGCACTCAGAACATTGTGGATGCTTGGATGCCTAAGGGTTTATACTTAGTTAATTCCATGGCCAGTGAATGCTTGGTGTGGTTTCCTATAGTTCACCATATCCCTCGTGCCCCCCCCCCCCCCGAGCTTTAGGTAAGGCAGGCGTCGTGGGAGTAAGTACTATACGTAACCAACCTAGAACGTATGTGTTCTAGCATCTTTCAAATCCTCTATCGTGGGCCACCTAGGGGGTTTGCTCCAATTATAGGTCACGGACCTAAGTGGAGTTAGTGCCTCGGGTGTGATTTCTGAGGTCTTTTTGATGCCTCGGGTAGGGGTGGGCAATCGGACAGTTTGGATTCAAACCGAAAAGTTCAGTTCGGGTTGGGATTTTTGGTACCAAAATCTGAACTTAACTAAAGTTCGAAACTATGGTTTGATTCTGAAATATAAGTTTGGGTTCGGGTTGGTAATTTTTTTTTCTCTAAACTTATTTTTGTTTTTTTATCTCTCTCTCATTACTTTCTCACCCTAACCAAGACCCAAAGCCACTTGATGACTTACCAAAGGAAGAGACATTAAAGCCAAAAGTCCACAAAACCCATGTGATGACTGATGACTGATATAGTAATATGACAAAAAGTAAAATTGAATTACTTATACTTATTTGACCAACAACAAATCTCATAGGCTCATCTCTCTAAAACAGTATTCCTCATAAAAGAGAAATCCTAGCCTATCTTCTTTCCTCTCCCACTCTACGACTATGACTATTATGCCATGAAAAGTTAGAGAAAAATTAACACTCAGAGAGAAAATTATTCTGAGAGAGAAAAATTTGTATACAGATTGAGGACTATGTCATGAAAAGATTACTGAAAAAATTGTCAATTGATACAACATTTTCTACTGAGCATAACTGATTCAGAGAGAGAGATACTGAGAGACTTAGAGAGATAGAGAAAGAACCAGTGGCATAGAGAGAGAGAGAGAGAGAGAGATCAGATACCTCAAGGCTCACTGAGTCACTGGCTTGTGGAGTCATGGTCTTGTCCTCGTGGACCTATAGAGCGTGGTCATGGTAAGAGAGAGCACTCAGATGATCAAATCCACGCCGTCACCAAAAAGCCATGCCGCCGCAGGACAGAGACAGGTCGTCACCATAGCCGAGAGGAGGAAGGACCGAAGGAGTGAGGTCTGCGACTCTTAAACGGCTGAGAGTGTGAAAGATGAATTTGAGCCATAATTTGTAATTCCCAAACATGTTTCATTATATATTCATTAAAGTTCGAATATTCGGTTTCGAACCGAACATTTTTTTTATACCAAAAATTGAACCAAACAAAGTAAAATAGTTCAATTTTGAACTAAAATAAGTTCGGTTCGGTTTTATCTGAACTCAAGTTTGTTAAAATTTAGGGCTCGGGTCAATTTTTTGGGTTGGCCCGAAGTATACCCACCCCTAGCCTCGGGCGTGTTCCTGAGGTCTTTTAATGCCTCGGGTGTGATCCCAAGGTCATTATGTTGTGAAATACTGGTAAGGAACACTGTTTACAAGAAAAATCTCTATTCAATCGAAAAATTACTATGATTGCTAACCAATACTGATCCTCGTTTTACTAAAAATACTTCTGTAGATGTTCCACGTTCCAGGGTGTGATAGGTCCTGCCCTTCTAGCGTCTACAACCAGTAGGTTCTCGGTCAGTTGACCCGGGTAACCCTGTAGGGCCCTTCCCAGTTTGGTCCCAGCTTCCCATGGCTAAAGATTTTGGTAGACTGATTTACTACCTTGAGGACAAGGCCTCCCATTTGGAAACTAAGGTGCTTTACTTTACTGTTGAAGTACCATGAGACTCTCTGCTTATAGCTAGGCTGCCACTTTCAGGTATGCCCGATCCCTTTTTCTTCTATCAGGTGGAGCTACCCTCTGAGGGCTTCCTCATTGCCTTGCTCGCTATAGTTTGCCACCTGATAAGTTAGTAGTCCCAATTTTTATGGGGACGATAACCTCAAAGCCATAGGTGAGTGAGAATGGGATATCTCCCATAGCGGCTCAAGGAGTAGTACTATAGGCCCACAGAAGGGTCGGTAGCTTCTCTACCCAGAGTCCCTTGGCTTTTTTAAGCTTGGTCTTAATGGACTGTATAATCGTTCAGTTTGTTACCTCAGCTTGCCCATTGGCTTGAGGATGCTTGGAAGAAGAGCAGTGATTTGATATCCCATAGCCCGAGCAAAACTGCCTAAACACTAGTGTGTCAAACCGTCCTTCATCGTCACTAACTAGTACCCTGGGCACGCCGAACCTGCTGAGGATGTTCTTCTCAACAAAACTTTCCATTTTTTCTCAGTTATTGCTCGGCTTCTTCCCACTTGGTGAATTAGTCTACTACAATGATGGCAAACTTGACCTGACCCTTTGCTATGGGAAGTGGCCTGACTATATGGATGCCTCACTGAGCAAACGGCTAGGGGCTAAGGATTGGAGTTTGGGGCTCTACCGGGTGGTTGATCTTGTTTGCATGCCTCTAGCACTTGTCGCACCGCTTGACATAATCCTGGAGTCCTGGGCCATTGTAGGACAGTAGTATCCTTGCAACAGGGCCCTATGGGAGAGTGTCCGGCCTCCAATGTGGCTTCCACAAACTCCATCAAAGATTTTATACAAGATTTCTTAGACTTGGGAAGGGTGGATGTATCAGAGGTAGGGGATGGAAAATCCCATCTTGTAAGTACACTATAAAAAATGTGGTACCTAGCTGCTCAGTATTTAACCCATCAAGCTTCATCCTTCCCGGCCGGTAGGCTCATGATTGTGAGGAACATTATGATAGGGTCCATCAAGCTAGGCCCTAAATCGACCAGATCTACCTCCATACCTTCCGAGCTAGACACAATGGGTTCAAACATGTATTCTACCCTTATCCTGGGAAGGTCCGACTCAGAAGATGATGCTAGGCGTGCTAACCGGTCAGCTCGTGTGTTTACTTCCCTCGGGATCTATATCATAGAGAACCCTTTGAGCTTGCTGGTGACCCCCTAACAAGGGCTAGGTATGCCACCATGCTATCTTCCCGAGCTTCATACTCCTGTCAGACTTGATTGATAACCAGCTGGGAGTCACTGAACACTTGAACTTGCCTTGCGCCCACTAAGGTAGCGAACTGCAGCCCAACCAACAAGGCTTCATACTTGGCTTCATTGTTTGAAGCCTGAACCCAAACCTTAGGGCATACTCAAGCTAGATCCCGTCAAGTATGGTTAGGATGATTCCTGCCCCGCTAACTTGATTGTTGGAGGATCCATCCACATAAAGTATCCAGGTCGGGATGTCAGTTTGTAGCTTGGGCGCTAACTCAAGCGAGTTAAACTCCTCGATCAGATCTTTCAGATAAGTGAATTCTACAAGAAAATCTGCCACTACTTCCCCCTTGAATGATGTTCGAGGTCTGTAAACTACCTCGAACTCTTCCAACTCCAATGTCCACTTTTATGAGTGTCCTAGATGTTTCAAGCCGGGATAGAATCCTGCGCAAGGGATGATCTGTGAGGACAACGATGACATGGGCTTAGAAGTACAGACTGAGCCTCTGAGCTTAGGTGATAAGCGTAAAGGTGAGCTTCTCTATGTAGGAATACCGACTTTTTGCGCCCTGGAGTGCCTGTCTTGTGTAGTATATCGCGTACTGTATCCTGTGTTCCTCTCTAATCAGCGTCGAACTTATCACCGAAGGTGATACTGCCAAGTAAAGAAATAACTCTTCCTTTGGTACTGGCATTGAGAGAAAAAGAGTCAATGTCAGGTACTTCTTGAGTTCCTAAAATGCCTCTTCATACTCGTCCGACCACTTAAAGGCTTTGCGGAGAATCTTGAAGAACGGCAGGCACCAGTCGGTTGCTGGGGACACGAATCTATTTAATGCTGCCACCCGCCCTGCCAGACTCTGAACTTCCTTGGTTGATCTAGGTAACCACATATTGATGATTGCTTAGATCTTCTCCGGGTTTGCTTGAATTCCTTACTACTGACCAGGTGTCCCAGGAACTTCCCGAACGAGACTCCAAATGCACACTTAGTTGGGTTCAACTTCATCTGGAACTTCCTTAGGGTGCTGAAGGCCTCGACCAAGTGCTCGAGATGATCAGGTTTATCCCAGCTTTTGACCAAGAGATCATCAACGTACACCTTCATTGTCTTCCCGATTAAGTCTTTGAATATGTGGTTGACCAAGCATTGATAAGTCGCTCTGGCATTCTTGAGACCGAAGGGCATCACCTTGTAGCAGTAGGTTCCTTGGTCAGTGATAAATGAAGTATTTTTTTTGTCGTTGGGATATATGCAGATCTGGTTATATCCCGAGTAGGCGTCCGTGAAGGAGAAGAATGAGTAATCGGCCGTTGAGTCTACAAGGAGATCTATCCTGGGTAATAAATAGCAATCTATGGGATAGGCCTTGTTCAGGTCGGTGAAGTCCACGCACAGCCTCCACTTTTTGTTGCTTTTCTTGACTAGTACCACATTGGCTAACCAGTCGAGATACTGCACTTCATTGACTGATTTTGTTTTGAGAATTTTCCCGACCTCCTCATGTACTGTTTCTTGTCTTTCAAGGGCCATTCCCCTCCTCTTTTGCTTAACTGGGTAGAAGCTCGGGTCAACGTTGAGTCGGTGGGATATGAGCTGGGGATCATTTCTAGGCATGTCTTCATAGCTCCAAGTAAAGACGTCTTGGCTCTCTCTCAAGAACCGGACTAGCTTTTTCCTGAGATCTGGCTCCAAAAGAGTGCCAATGCTGATGAACCAGTTAGGAAACTGGGTGTCCAATACCACTTGAGTGAGCTCTTTAACTGGGCTGACTTCGTCCCTAACGTCCGTTGGGTCCATCTCTTCAATGTTTAGTGCTTCTAAAATCGTGCCTCTTCACAAGGAACTGACATAACAGCTCAGGGCGGTGGCTTGATCTCCCCTCAGGTTTCCCGATACCTGCGGGGTCGAGAACTTGATGATCAGGCTATAAGTTAACACAACTACTCTTGCTTGTTGAATGTCGGTCTCTCGAGAATAAAATTGTAGGCAGACGGGGCTTCTACCACAACGAAGTTTGCAAGCACAGAGGCCTACTATGGGTAGGTCCTTATTAAAATTGGTAGCTCGATCATCCCAAGCAATTGTGTGCTAGATCCGTTGAATCTCACCAATAGAGTGGCCACTGGTCGGAGCCGGTCCCTTGATATCCTGAACTGATCAAAGGCTGCGGTAAACAGTAAACCAGAGGAGCTACCCGTGTCCACTAGCACCCTCTTCACTATGTAATTGGCTATAGAAAGTGTTAGCACCAGTGGATCATCATGGGGGTAATGCAAGTCCCAGACATCGTCGGATGAGAAAGTCAGGATATCAGTCGGTGGGCAGTTGGCTGGTTGGACTTGTACGACATCCGCTCGGGAAGCCCGATCATGTCTTTTCCTTGCCGACTATGAGTCTCCTCTGCCCAATGTTCTTCCGGAGACCACGTTGATATGGCCGAGGGGCTGCTGCTGCTCGGGAGCCTGGGTATCTTACCGTAGTTATCTGTCTGTGGTGAAAAACTCAGCTATATGACCCTACTCAATGAGCTTCTCAATAGCGATTCTGAGCTTGAAGCAGTCCTCGGTATCATGGCCATGGTCTTTGTGGTATTGGCAATACTTGTCCCGATTCCACTTCTCGGGTGGGCTCTTCAACATGGTAGGTTTCTTGAGCAGCGTCTGAGCCTCAACAACTACCATAACCTCTTAGATGGGCTGGGAAAGTTGCATGAAGGCGATCGGGGTCTGATCCTGACCACCCCATTGCTGATCCTGTTTTTGTTTCTTTCTTGAGCTCTTTTCAGAGGCCTCCTGTTTCCGTTTGACTCTTGGGGAATTTTCTTTCGCGAAGTTTGAACTTTGGACTTTAAGAACTACTCAGTGTCGATGCATTTCCTGACCCTCTCCGAGAGTTCAACCAAGGTAGCCGGTCGTTGACGGTGGAACGACGTGGTGACCTTAGTGTTCTGAACCCCCAAGCAGAAGGCTGTGATTGCGACTATCTCATTCAGGTTGTGAATCTGAAGCTTTTGCTAATTGAACCGATCGACATAATCCTCAAGGACTCTAACTTTGCTGCTTGACGGCTAGCAGTTAGGTGTCTAGCTACGGTCGGCCAAGCATATCCACGAACTGGCTGACGAAAAGCATGTTGTGTTCCTTGAAGTCACCAATTGATCGGAGCTTAAGCTACTGGAACCACTGTGCTGCTGGCCCCTTGAAAGTGCTGGGAAAGCCCAAGCAGATCAGTTTATTGGTGTTGGTCGCCAGCGCCATCTAAGCCTTGTAGGTCCAAACATGGTCAACCGGACTTCCCGACCCGTCATAAGAGTCGAGATGATGCTATTTGAATTTGCATGGAATGGAAAATCCTATGACCGGATTAGTAAACGATGACTCAGTCTCTGTATTGGTATATTCGCGACTTAGTTTTTGGCTTAACTTCTCGATCTGTTTTTCCAAGTCGTCGATGCGAACTTCCACGTCCTTCCGACCGGTGTCTTGTCCGGTATCAATGTGGTAGGTCAGGTCAGAGGAAGACGCTCTTCTTCAAAGTGCGCTGTCCTCAGGGATAGGGCTCGACTTTGACTCTGATTAATCGTGTGCCTAAGGTCGCTTCGTCTCCTGGCCGGACGATCCTGGGTTGATTACCGGGTCAATCGCTCTTGTCCCTCTTCTCTAGCCGCGCGCCTATCATTGATGATCTCTCTAGCATCCCCCATGCGATTCAAGTTGGTCTGGGCACGTTGCCGGGTTTGTATGGAACCCTAGACACGCTCATTGTTCTTGGACTATCCCACAGCCTGGGGGATGCTGGTGCAGTTCGAGCACGTTGTCAGGTCCGTACAGGGATCTAACAATGATAATCTTTCCCGAACTGTTCCTCAGTCCACGGGGGCTTATTCTGTTGGGCCATCAGAGCTTCGATTTGTAGTTGGGTTTGACGCTGGCCCTCCAGAAGTTGTGCAAGAGCCGTAGTGATCTGCTCTGGAGTTATAGGAGTCATCGGTTGCTCGTTCGGCAAATCCGCCTGGTCCGTGTCTGAGCAATCTTCTTATTCTTCTTCGGAGGCATGACTATCAACTTAGAGATTTGTTTTGGAAGAAAAACTGTCGTTTCCCACAGACAGTGCCAAATTGATGATACCTAAATTTGGGTTTGAGATAGAAAGAAGAAGACAAGAGAAATTGTACGTGATTCGGCCATGTTAATGAAAAGACCTACGTCCACGTGTGTGTCAGAGCACTTGCATTATCAAATCGCTAGGGGTCTTTGGTGAACCAACAATGGGGATCGATGGAGCTACCAGAGACCGACCGGGTAAGTATATGTGTGTAAGATAAGTGTGCGATCCCCCTAGAGGAGGTGAGTGGTCTCTTTTATAGATACAAGAGACCTACTCATATATGGCTAGTAAACTGATAAGGTAATACAATCCGATTGAGATTGATTAGCATAAATCGTGTGAGTTTCCTATTTAGATTAGGAAACGATCTACACTTTCCATTAGTCTTCTAACTTGTATAGGAAATTATCTGGAACATTCTGGATCACGCCCTAGAGCTTGGCTGGGCGGTGCCCGTGATGCATTCCCGACCTATTGGTCGAGCCCTGATGATACTGGGTGTAACGCTCGGGTTATGCACGAGCGGAGCTTTGCTTTCATTGGAGATTTTTGTACATACCAGGGTATAATAATAAATTTACTTAGAGAAATTATACTTTACATGGTGAGGCTTTAAAGTGAATAGGATTGAGTGAACATACCTAGTGAACATATTTTTTAGTCTAAAAATACCCGCGGACTGGGTATATTCAGTCAAACCTGTTCACTTAAGAGCCTCACCAATACTTTACATACTTATATTGAATATAAATCTGTCAAAAATTATAAGAAAATTTAATAAATATATTATATTAAACCTAAAATAAAATTGAAAACAAACTCAAAATTATAAGGACTAAAGTGAAATTACACTCAAACTATAAAAGTGCGAAATGTAATTTATCCTAGGAGAGAGAGAAGGTGGCCTGGATGTGGGCTATAATTATGGAGAAAAGGGGGGTAGGCGGTAGGCCCGAGTTGAGGTACTGTTTCCAGTTGAGGAAAACAAGCTTATAAACAAATAGCCTCGTCCTACTTCCATTATTGGAAGGGATGTTTATGCAATTGCAACCCCCCACTCAATTCAAAGGGTTTGAGATTAGATGGATGGACGCATTTGGGGTTTTTGGGGTAGGGACTTTTTGGGAATTTTATTTGTCTGGTGCTTTGTGACGTGGCATCTTTCCATTGTTGTACTTGACCTTTTTCTGGGTCCCACACTTCCTGTACGATGTCTGTTTCTGTCTGACACACATAACACCCTTTCTCTAATTCTTCTTTCTTTCTTTTTTTTTTTTTTTTCTTTTTTTAAAATATTATTTTATAGATAATAGAATACGAGTAATTTATATATAAGTACTATTACGGAGTAGTATTTTGTTGTGGATGATGTCAAGCATGATGATATCTAAAGAATCTAACTATCAATCTACAATGTGTTTTGAGTTGGCTAAACCGTACTGGACACAAGTAAGACCCACGCTCTTTTTTCTTGTCATACGGAGCACGCGTTGTACATGCGTATGTGTACATATATGGTATATATAATATATACAAAGATCAGTCAGGCTCTAAGAAGGGCGCCCTTTTTTTATTAAAGAGAGGGCTTCTGTTTTGACCGTCGGATCGTATTTAAAAACTGTGAAATGACAGCACTGCCCTTAATGAAAACACGATCTAACGGCTAAAACAAAGACCCTCTCTTTAATAAAGAGAGGGAGCCCTCTTTAGAGAATCCTTGATACAAAGATTCTCTAAAGAGGACCACCTCTCTTTATTAAAGAGAGTACCTCTGTTTTGGTCGTTGGATTGTGTTTAAAAACTGTGAAATGACAAAATTGTCATTAATGAAAACACGATCCGACGGCCAAAACAGAGGTCCTCTCTTTAATAAAAAGAGGGCGCCCTCTTTATAGCCTGACTGATAATATATATATATATATATATATATATATATATATACAAAGATTCTCTAAAGAGGGCGCCCTCTCTTTAAGTGTGAGGGGATTGTAATCGGTTTGTTTTGGTTCAGTTTTGAAAATTTTAAATAGACCGATTAGTTTTGTTTTGGTTTGGTTTGATTTGGTTTCATTTGATTTGATGTATTGTAATGATTCAGTTTGATTTTTACGCTGGAGTTTTTAGGAGTAAATTGACCGACTTAGCCGGTTCGATTTGTTCGATTATTCTTACACCTGTATGTGCATGGACAAGGGCAGATCTACCAAGGGACAAGGGGCTAAAGACCCCTAGATAGACTAAAAATATTTACACTTAAGCTCTCAAAAAATTAAGAGAACTCTTTATTTTATTAGTATTTGAGTTTGGTAAAATTATATACAGGGCCGGCCCTGACAAATTGGGGGCCTTAGGCGAACATTAATACGGGGCATTTTGAATAACGGGAGTTCGGAGGCGCTCCCGAAACAAAAATTTTTGGGTCTATTTTTATATGTTTGTGGGTATAATTAAATATATTGTAGTGTTGATTTGCGAGTTATCTTCCATTATTTTTTAGAATTCAAAAGTTTTGTAATTTTTAAGGTGGGCTGGATTACAATAGGGCACATACATTTATTTTTTTTTCAATATTTACTTGGACTCTATTACAATTTGTTCAACGTATCATAAATAAAAAAGTTTATTTTTGGACCCTACTCAGTACTTTTCGGGACCCTATTAAAGAACAAAAAATGGACAAAATTCGGGGGCCTTAGGCGGCCGCCTACCCCGCCTATAGGCAAGGTCGGCCCTGATTATATATATATATATATATATATATAAAGGCCAAGTACTATTGGCTGTAGAATACATCCAATTATTTTGGTTTTAATTTGTAAGAACAAAAGTATCATTTTGATGTACCTTTAGTGCCAATTAATAGTAACTTTTTCAAAGTGCCATTTGGTAGAGAAATTATCCAGTGAACCTGTCATACTACGTTAGAGTTGTACCAAAAAAAAAAACCAAAATTGAAACTGACCAATCGAACCGAGCAAATCGAGCCCTTTCAGTCGGTTTTCAAAAATACATTTACAGAACGAATCGAACCGACCGACCAAAAGTGTCAAAACAACCAACTGATCCACACTCCTACGTACACCACGTGATCACGTTAATGTGTACGTGATGTGACCATCTAATCTAAGCTATACATATGCTCTCTATTTTCAGAAGATCATGACAAGTAGTTTGTAAATTTTCAAATTTAAAAATTGGGAATTATTTGTCATGATCCACATGAAAATAGGATGCACATGTATGGTATGAATTAAAAGGTCATACCACACTAGCATGGTGACGTGATATGACGGACTCGTGGAACAACTTCTCTATTTGGTTATAAAATGTGCCATTTGATAGTAATTTTATAAATTTCATTTGTTAGTTACAATTTTATATTGGGTAGTAACCATTTTATAAGTATGAACGGATTTGGTATTTCAAAAACTAAGCCGCTGTAGTGTAAAGTTCGGAGTTGGTAAAAGATTCTCTAAATCCACTCCGCCACAATTATAAGATTGATTAAGAAATGTAACATTAATGTTTGAACTTATTTGTTAAATTACAATTGTTGCTAAATAAACTTACGTGCAAATACAGTCTTTTACAGTGCTTAAACATTATGCTTGATTATTTCAAAATTTAGGTTGCTAACATTTTGTTATGGTTCACACATATTTTAGAAGGAGTGCATTTTTGCTCACCCATTTAAGGGTTGGGTTAGCATAACCCAAGCACTCCATTGGCCAATGCACTGTGACTCACGATTAAATTGTTTAATCGTGAGTCCCAGTGCATTGGCCAATGGGATGCTTAGGTTATGCTCACCCAGGGTGAGCAAATGTGAACTTTTTTAGAAGTTGTCATCCTTCACAAATATTGCATACCATTATTCGATACGGGTATACATATATATATGAGAGAAAAATTATTTGTGTGGCTATTTCAGTGCTTATTTATGAATTGGTCACTAATATTTATATTTTGGTCAACTTCTTTCCTCAAAATTAGAATTTCTATATTTTAATATATATATATATATATATATATATATAAGTACATTTACGTCAAGATTCTGTTGCATATTTATCATTTACTTCAACAAAAAATCAATAATGGTTAATTACGTATTGGTCTATAATATTTACATTTTGGTGAACTTTTGTCTTGAAATTAAGGAATAATGTATTGTGGGTTTTTTTTTTACACATACTGTGGCTTTTTCCCTTTTCTAAACTTTGAATATATAGAGATTAAATTACATCATAAAAATATGAATAGTTGATATTAGTTTGACAATTGCAGATGTACATACCAAATGAACGCTTTACTTATTTTAACACATGGATATAAATTTATTTTACACACACATTCTTGTAAATATAATTTTATTACATACACATATCATCTTCTCTTTCAGAAATATTGTTTATTAAGGAACTTTTGAATATACGGACACAAAAATAAATCATAAAAATGTTGTAATGCGTTCTTCAATGGAAAACAAAAAACACTTGAAAATGCAAAGATAGACACATAAATGGGATCATAGTTCGGAAGTATGGCTTACTCATATTTCATTTTCTGCCCCTGTATTATTAGTTGCAACACTTGAATTCCATAACACAATCCAAATATGAGAAAAAACCAATAATATACAAGTAATGACACCGTAAACCTAAAGGAAGATAACTCGACAGAAGATAATATTTTTCATTAATTTATTAAATTATTACACAATTGGTAACCAGATTATAAATTGCCAAAAATAATAATAATATTAGAATACAACAAAGCTATAACACAACTCAAATGAGAAAAGTACTCACATTTTTAAAGCCAATGAAGATAATTCAAGACGATATATTACTTACAACAAGCTAACAAATTTGATCCCAGGAGCCAAGTTCAGCAAGGCGTTATATGTTGTTGGAATATGTAACCAAGGCATTCTACATGGAAGTCACGTTTTTCAAGTTGAATACAAATTGGTTTGGATTAGATTTGACGTATTATTGCATTACACAGTTAGACTTAATAATTAACGATATGAGTTGTTAATGACTCTGTAGAGAGACAACCCTCCACATTCAAATTTCCCATGCATGAGAAGTAGGCAAATTAAGAAAAAAATGGAGGAAAAATTAAAGAATTATTGGAAAGTAGAACCCAATGGGAAGCTGAACCATCAAGAAGACACAAGCAAGGCATTCCATATTTAGCTTTCTTTCGGGAAAAAAAATAAAACATAAGAGAGAAATTGGAACTTTTACTCCAATCTCTTACCAAATCATCTATAAAATTATCTATTACCACTTTAAAGTGGAACAAATAGTACCAAGAAGGGAAACAAAAATCATAATATAAGAAAAAAGATAACTATAAAATTCTTATTTAATAATTATTGCATTCAATGTTTTTCTCAAAAACAATGAATGGACCATTTTGGTGGGAACCGTTCACTTACATTATAGAAGCTAAGACCAACAAGGAACTTCTTCCATTACTTACAATATTTTGGCAGCATTTTAGTACTAAAATATTATAACTTAGTTTGAAATTGCTACAACCTAGAAAGTAATACACCTCAAAAAAGGCCCCATACAACATGTACCGAACATCGACAAGGGGGGAAAATAAATGATAGAGAAGTAGCCACATTGTCAAAAAGAGAAGATAATGTCTTTTTATTAATTTATTAAATTATTACATAGTTGATAAGAAGATAAAAATTGTAGAAAGAAGTCAACGAAGCTAATGCGTGGGGAATAGGCACAATCGCATAAACATAAGCACATACAAACAACCTCATTGCCTTGTATGCTTATATTTTGGTCTTTTAGTTATAATTTGTATCATAATAATTCTTTTGATCTTATTGCACACACATACTAATATAATATAATTTGAGTAATGCTATGCTTCTAAAATATTATGTGGCAGGGTTATGATTCATGTTTGCATGTAAGTCTATTCAATACCTATATGGATATCCTACACTCTAAACCCTGACTTTAGAAGTCATTCTATGCCTTGTGAACATCCAAATATATGTTATTTTCTATTGTTAAGTTCCCAGATCATAACTTAGCTTCAATTTAAACTGTCATGCCCCGGAGAAGCAAAAATAGAGAAAATAAATTCCATTTTGGTCCCGTAGGTCCGTGACTGGTGAATGACATCATTATCATCTACTCAAACCAACAAATGCAACGATAGGAAGGATGCTATTCATAGAACATATCTTATTAACATAATCAGAGACTTCATCGGATACTCACAAGTCACAGTCTACTAAAACTATTACAGCAGCTGACTTATAATCTGAAGTCTACAACAAATATTAACAGAAGTACGACAGATAAAATAGACTAACTATTACAAAGCGGCACGTCTTTGTCTTTAAGCATTCAGCTTCAAGTCCGGCGGAACATTAGACCTCCGTCCTCAATACCTGCAAAGCTATAGACATTGAAATGTCTAAGGCATAAACGTCATCAGCGTTGAATACAAAGCTGAGTGAGTACATCAACACACTTCTTACCCGTTACTCTTCAGCATCTTAAAATGCGGTTAATATGTTTTCAATGATGTCACTCACAGACATAGCAGAGATCACATTGAACTATGTGTTAAATCAAAGATAACAGGAAACATGTTAAATAAAGACAAAGGTAAAGATCATGGTATAATATCTCATCACGCTATTCACCAAATCCATGCATATAACCCATGCATCTATCTTTACATCGGAACGCTGAATCCACCACTAAACAACGATCTCATCATATTCGTACTCATGTTCCTATCCATCTCCGTATTCATACGTCAATACTATACTACAAACCCGTATCCATTTATCGATACAACAATACCAATCTGGTATCACATAACTTAGCCAGTACGTTACAACGGTCGCTTACCCGGTGGTGTCCTACGACACACGATCCCTTGACAGGTTACAGGTCGTGTCTACACAGTACATCCTATCTATAAACGATGAGAGCGGCACATCAGATGTCTTCTACGATGTGTATATCCTTACTAGTCGTATACACAGTTGAGAATACAATAGAGCACTAATCGGATGTCATCAACGGTACACTAGATGTCTTCAGCAGTGCACATGCATCACTGGACATCTTCAACAGTGAAAGGTGTACTAGGAACTCTAACCATCCTACGTCTACCCAACTTATCAGCCGTTGATCCCATGGATCCAAAGTACACATATCATGTTACTCACCAAAGGCTCAATCCCAATTTCGTTCTTTAATCTCTTCATAATACTACCCCATGCATGCTGACCACATGTTGTGAACTGCATTACTCTGGATACAGAACTACCACATGTGAAATCATTTATCATATCTACTCTTTATCCGGTTATTAACATGCTGGCGTGTTCTGTTTACTATACAGTTTAGCAATAGCAACATATAGCAGTTAAATAGTTCATCTCGTTACAGTGTTGCATTATCTCTTAAATCAACAATATCGCATATTGAAGGCATGAATCAACATTTAAACAGCTAAACAGTTCATATCAAAATCAATAGGAATGATAGTGTTCTGTAAGTTCCAATCGATTGAAGTCCCTTTTAATCGATTTAGATAAAGGTGGTCTCGATCGATTGAAGCATTTTTGATCGATTGAGGAAAGTGAGTTTCAAGCAATCGAAGTATAACACCCGTATTTGTGTTATAGCTTTTGCATTGCATTGTCATACATGATAATGTGTTGTGACGTGTCTTATGACACATGATTGAGTGAGTTTTGACTCACGAGTTGATTTGGGTGTCTGTATTAGAGAACCCATTGAAACTATGGTGATTAAAGATTTGTTGTTGCGAAGTCTCTCCGAGTATGAGACGGTCACTGTGGAACATTTAAATGTTTATATGAAAATAAATGTTTATCTGTGTATTTCAATATCTGTATAATTTCTGTTTTAGAATTTATTTCTGTTGTTAGATTTAGTATCCTGGTGAGGACGAATGAACACGCTATTAATTTGGTAGGCTAATTAGCAACTTCGGAAACGTCATATAGAAATTCGCGTTTTAGCAACCAAACGAAACTTAGTCGAAAACTTTTATAATTTTGAAGTTTTACTTATAAAGCTAAGAATAAGCTGTATAGAAAGTTTCAGAGACTGATTAGGAGTTTGGAAAACTCGTGGGGAGGTAAACGTAATTCCCCAAGAGTGTTGCCTATATATAGATAGAGATGAGTTGAGATATTTCACAAAGTTAACCTAAAAGTTAAAGAGGAGGCCAAAAGGGAGGCTAGAGGGAGATTAGTTGCTTAGAGCTTTGCGACGCCAAACGACGACCTTCTGTCAGTCTGTTTTCTCCCAGATTTCATATTCGAGCTCCTCGAGGTAAGAGCTTCGTTTTGATACCTATTAGGGCCTGTTTGGCTAAGTTTTCCGAAAAGTCTTTTTCTAGAATTTTTCATAAAAGTTGATAAATGGAATTCTGATCCATAGGAATTGTACTAGACGGACTTCTGCACGTTCTTTGTGCACGGGTTTTCCTTGGATCATATTATAAGTGCGTAAATCGGAGGTGAGTGATTCAACTATGTTTTGGAATGATTTCTTGGCATGTATTCATGTTATGTTTGAATAACATGTATTAATTCTTAGAGATATATTGTGTAGTTCATATTGGGCAATTATATTGATAAGTAGGCCCAATAGCACGGTGATATGTTTTAATTACCGCGAGCATGGTGATATGTATTTGAGCATGTTAAGTTGCTTATGTGGGTCAGAAGGAGCACGTGGTCACCGTGCCATTTTGTGGAGCCGATAGAGTGGCATTAAGATTGCACGATTGTTTGTAGAATCGTGGGTCTTACCCTTTCGCGTGGACTTATTGGCGAGGAGTCGCGGATTGGGAATATGGACGGGCACGTGAGTCTCCGGCGACTAGTATGAAATGTAGAGATGTGAATACGGACATGTTTATCATTCATGTACATATGTTGATTTATTCACTAAGCTTTAGCTTAAACAAATCGAAATATGTGTGGTTATTCAAATAACCATTGCAGGTATAAATGCTGGCGAGGATTTGGAGAAGTGAGTACGTGGTTTGAGAGTTCGCTTGGGAGGCAACTTAAATGTTAATCTTGTAGTTTTGGGATAAGAGAATATTGTAATAAGAATTGGGTTGTTTTAAACCATGTTTAATTTGGTATGTTAGGATGGATTTTAAACTGTTGTAATGGTTAGTAACATGTTGTAATTATGTTTGATAATGTTTTAATACAGCTAGAAGTACTTTAGACTGAGTTTGGTTTGAGTTTATTTCGAGTGGTTGATCTTTGGGGAAAGTTAGAAAGCTTTTAAACTTGAATTTCTGCAGATTGGGCTGCTGCCAGGGGAGCAGTCGACTGAGCAGTCGACTGAACCCCTGTGTCTGTTAGCTACTGCTTCTTATTTTAGCAAAAGCAGTCGACTGGACCCCTCAGCAGTCGACTGGACACCGCCCTCAGTCGACTGGACCCCAGTCTCAGTCGACTGGAATTGACATTAAATCCCTGCCCACTCCCGTCGACTGAGCAGTCGACTGAGACGTCGACTGGACCCCCAGTATCAGTCGACTGGAATTGACATTTAAATCCCTGCCTACCTCCGTCGACTGAGCAGTCGACTGTGCAGTCGACTGAGCAGTCGACTGAACCTCTGGTTTTAAAATGTGTTTGGTTTTCCGCTGCGTGTGTTCTTCAAACCTAATTTTGGGAACGTTAATGAATTGGTTTAGCCTCGGTGGCGTGCCACGGGCTCCGGTTCCGCTATTGTGGGACCGGGCTGTGACATTTAGTGGTATCAGAGCATAAGTTTAGAGCCTTGGGAACGAGTGACGTTATATATGTTGAGTGACGTCGAGTGGAGTGTGTAATTGTAAAGATAGTTGTTATCATTGTAGAAATGCTTCATGTGTTAGCATTTGTTGATTATGATGAACGGTGCACATATATCTATATTGTGGCATAGCATGCATGGTCATTATGCATTAAACTCAACAGGGGAAATATTTGAAACATTATGGCGGAACAGCCGAGAGAATTGTCACCGCATTCGCGGATGGACCAAATAGTGAATATGGTGGGAAGTTTCATACAAGCGGTAAGTGAAAGGGAACAGATGAACGTTCAGCCCCCACAAGTGGAAATTCGTTACGTCAATGCACCACCGGCACCGCGACCTCAACACACAATTGTGGAACAGTTTCATAAACGGAAACCGACCTTGTATCATGGACAAGTCGACATAGACTTGGCCGATCATTGGATGATGGACATGGAAAGACATTTTCGTCAGGTGATATGTACCGATGAGGAGAAAATTTTGTGTGCATCCGATACGTTGATGGGCGAAGCATTGGATTGGTGGAACAACGTGCTCGAACAAGGGAAACCGACCACGTGGGAAGCATTTAAAGAAGAATTCAACAAACGTTTCTTTCCACAATCTGCTTATACTCAGAAACGTCAAGAGTTTGCAAGTTTGGTTCAGGGAGATATGACCGTAAGTGAGTATGTTTCTCGTTTTAATGCCTTGTTACGATTTGGGAAAACTACCGTTCCAACTGATAGGGATAAAGCTCGAAAGTTTGAGGAAGGGCTTAGAGAGAATATCCGTGGCCGTGTGGACATGTTGCAACACCCGACCGTTTCTCTCGTTGAGGAAGCCGCTCGTATTGCTGAGAAAAGTGTCGACAGATATCGACAGGGACAACAAGGGAAGAGAGCAAATGACAGTCGGAGTAAGGGTCAAGGGAATGCGAAGAAACCGTTCACGCAAGGATCAGGATCGAATATGAGTAGCCAAGGAGGGAGTACGTTCATGGGGGAACCGAGACCGTTGTGCCCGACATGTAACCTGCGACACAGAGGAACCTGCTATCAATTGATCACTTGCCATATTTGCAAACAATTGGGGCATGTGTCTAGAAATTGTCCTTTGAACGCAAATTCGACTACACCAAACACAACCTCGAACGCCAAGAGCTATAACCCAGAAACGAGAGGAAAATGTTTTGAGTGTGGACAACCGGGACACATAGCAAAGAACTGTCCGAGTAAGAGACAACCGGGAATGAGTACCGGGGCATCGAGTGTGCCAAGCGGATCGAGGGTAGAACCTCGAGTGGATAAAGGGAAAGGAGTCGCGCAACAACAAGGACGATACTTCCAGCTCAGGCCGGGGAATACGGATGATACCGTCGTATCAGGTATTCTTCCTATTTGTTCGTATCCTGCACGTATACTTATGGATTCTGGTTCAACGCATTCATTTGTATCACGTGATTTTGTTAAGCATTTAACTGTTAAGTCAGAACCGCTAGGATATGATTTGTGTGTATCATTGCCTAGTAGTGAACCGTTAGTTACTTCGTCAATATTCAAGTCATCTGAGATCAAGATAGGTGATAAAGTCTTGAGCGTTGATTTGATTCCGTTGATGGTGAATTACTTTGATGTTATCTTGGGTATGGATTGGTTGTCAGTTAATCAAGCCAGAATCGATTGTGAACAGAAACGGGTTAGTTTCTATCCGTCAGGGCGAGAAGAGTTTACTTTTCAGGGTAAGGGAGTGATCGTACCGCCGTATTTGATATCGGCAATTCAAGCAAGCAAGATGTTGAAGAAGGGTTGTTCGGGTTTCTTATGTTCAATTGTCGACACGCGAGTTCTTGGACCACTAATAGAAAACATTTCAGTAGTTCGAGAATTTCCAGATGTTTTTCCCGATGAGTTACCCGACGTATTGATTGAGAGAGAGCTTGAGTTCACAATAGAAGTAGTACCAGGGTCACAACCGGTATCCAAAGCACCGTACCGAATGGCACCGATAGAGTTGAAAGAATTGAAAGTTCAGTTAGAAGAACTGTTGGAGAAGGGTTTTATTCGACCGAGTGTTTCGCCGTGGGGAGCACCAGTCTTGTTTGTGAAGAAGAAAGATGGAACAATGCGTATGTGCATCGACTACCGGGAATTGAATAAGTTGACCGTCAAGAACAAGTATCCACTGCCGCGAATAGATGACTTGTTTGATCAGTTACAAGGGGCTCAGGTATTTTCGAAGATCGACTTGAGATCCGGTTACCATCAGTTGAAAGTCAAGGAGGAAGATGTTGAGAAGACAGCTTTCAGGACTCGATATGGTCACTTTGAATTTTTGGTTATGCCATTTGGAGTGACTAATGCACCAGCTGCTTTCATGGACTTGATGAACCGTGTCTTCAAGGATTATTTAGATGAGTTTGTTATCGTGTTCATAGATGACATCCTAATCTACTCCAAAAGTGTTGAAGATCATGAGCATCATTTACGATTTGCTTTGCAACGATTACGTGAGAAGAGATTGTTTGGGAAATTGAAGAAGTGTGAGTTTTGGTTGACCGAGATAGCTTTCCTTGGACATATAGTATCGGCAAAGGGAATTTCTGTAGACCCTCAGAAGATAGAAGCAGTTACTAACTGGGCGAGACCAACGAATGTGACAGACATCAGAAGTTTCCTAGGATTAGCTGGGTATTATCGGAGATTTGTGAAAGATTTTTCGCGTATAGCAATGCCGATGACGCAATTAATGAGGAAAGATATTACTTTTGTTTGGAGTCCAGAATGTGAAGAAAGTTTTCAAGGGTTAAAGGGTCGACTAGTGAAAGCACCAATTTTAGCCGTTCCGTCAGGGACTGAAGGATTTATTATCTACAGTGATGCATCATATAGAGGTTTAGGTTGCGTTCTTATGCAAGGTGATAAGGTCATTGCGTATGCATCGAGACAACTTAGACCGCACGAGAAGAATTATCCAACACATGATCTAGAATTGGCCGCCGTGATTTTTGCATTGAAGATTTGGCGTCATTATCTATACGGGGAGAAATGTGAGATCTATACGGATCACAAAAGTTTGAAGTACTTGTTTACACAACGAGATTTGAACATGAGGCAAAGGAGATGGCTAGAGTTGATGAAGGACTATGATTTGTCGATCCAATATCATCCGGGCAAGGCGAATGTAGTCGCCGATGCTCTTAGTCGCAAAGTACCAACCAACACCGCATCAGATTTGACTTCTCAGAAAGAATTGATACGAGATATGGAGAATTTGGAGCTTGAAGTAATACCGAGGATTGAAAGTGGTTTTATGTCGACGATAGTGGCACAACCACTCTTGATTCATGAGATCGCAGAAAAACAACTTCAAGACGTGGCTTTGAAGAAGATTTGTGATGAGATTCCAATGGGCAAACAACCGGGATTCACGTTTGAGAACGATGTGTTGAGATTGAGGGGTAGAATTTGTGTACCTAGTGAGAAAGAGTTGAAGCGGAACATCCTAGGGGAAGCACACAACACAAAGTATACCGTTCACCCGGGAAGCACCAAGATGTATAGGGACTTGAGACATGTTTATTGGTGGCCGGGAATGAAGAGGGAAATAGCACGCTATGTTTTGCATTGTACTAGTTGTCAACAAGTAAAGGCCGAACGCCAAGTACCTTCAGGATTATTACAACCGTTACCGATAGCCGAGTGGAAATGGGAACACATAACAATGGACTTTGTTAGTGGGTTTCCGAGATCGAAGAGATCGAACACTATTATTTGGGTGATTGTTGACCGTTTGACGAAGTCGTCGCACTTCCTACCACTTCGAACAACTAAGCCGATGACGTTAGCTAAGTTGTATATTCGCAAAATTGTGAGACTACATGGTATCCCAGTTTCTATCATTTCGGATAGGGATAGTAGTTTTACATCGAAGTTTTGGAGAGCCTTGCAAGAAGCAATGGGTACCAAATTGCACTTTAGTACAGCTTTTCATCCTCAGACCGATGGTCAATCAGAGAGAGTAATCCAAATTTTGGAAGACATGCTTAGGCTATGTGTACTTGATTTTCAGGGTGATTGGGAAGACCATTTACCGTTAATTGAGTTCGCGTATAACAACAGTTTTCAGTCGAGTATTGGGATGGCTCCTTATGAAGCTTTATATGGTCGTGTATGTCGTTCACCAATTAGTTGGACAGAGGTGGGAGAAAGAAAGATTGAAGGGCCGAAAATTGTACAAGAAACGACGGATAAGATAAAGGTAATTAGACAACGGTTACTGACAGCCCAGAGTAGGTATAAGAGTTATGCCGACAAGCGCAGACGACCGTTGGAATTTGATGTGGGAGACTTGGTGTATTTGAAGGTGTCACCTTCAAAGGGGATTACTAGATTTGGGAGATACGGGAAACTCAACCCGAGGTATGTAGGACCTTTTGAAATCATTGGAAAGGTTGGACCCGTAGCTTATCGTTTGAAATTGCCGAGTGAGTATGCTCAAGTGCATAACGTGTTTCATGTATCGTTGTTACGCAAACAATTAGCGGAAGATAGAGATCAAGTGATGACTCCGACATCGAATGAGATTCAGAGTGATTTAACGTATGTTGCGTATCCGGTAGAGATATTGGATCGAAAGGATCAAGTCTTACGAAATAAAGTACTAGCGAAAGTGAAAGTGTTATGGCGTAGCCAAACTACGGAAGAGATGACGTGGGAGATAGAAGATGAGATGCGTACTCAGTATCCACACCTTTTCGAGACATGAGGTATAAGTTTGGGGACAAACTTCTTTTAAGGGGGAGAGTATTATAACACCCGTATTTGTGTTATAGCTTTTGCATTGCATTGTCATACATGATAATGTGTTGTGACGTGTCTTATGACACATGATTGAGTGAGTTTTGACTCACGAGTTGATTTGGGTGTCTGTATTAGAGAACCCATTGAAACTATGGTGATTAAAGATTTGTTGTTGCGAAGTCTCTCCGAGTATGAGACGGTCACTGTGGAACATTTAAATGTTTATATGAAAATAAATGTTTATCTGTGTATTTCAATATCTGTATAATTTCTGTTTTAGAATTTATTTCTGTTGTTAGATTTAGTATCCTGGTGAGGACGAATGAACACGCTATTAATTTGGTAGGCTAATTAGCAACTTCGGAAACGTCATATAGAAATTCGCGTTTTAGCAACCAAACGAAACTTAGTCGAAAACTTTTATAATTTTGAAGTTTTACTTATAAAGCTAAGAATAAGCTGTATAGAAAGTTTCAGAGACTGATTAGGAGTTTGGAAAACTCGTGGGGAGGTAAACGTAATTCCCCAAGAGTGTTGCCTATATATAGATAGAGATGAGTTGAGATATTTCACAAAGTTAACCTAAAAGTTAAAGAGGAGGCCAAAAGGGAGGCTAGAGGGAGATTAGTTGCTTAGAGCTTTGCGACGCCAAACGACGACCTTCTGTCAGTCTGTTTTCTCCCAGATTTCATATTCGAGCTCCTCGAGGTAAGAGCTTCGTTTTGATACCTATTAGGGCCTGTTTGGCTAAGTTTTCCGAAAAGTCTTTTTCTAGAATTTTTCATAAAAGTTGATAAATGGAATTCTGATCCATAGGAATTGTACTAGACGGACTTCTGCACGTTCTTTGTGCACGGGTTTTCCTTGGATCATATTATAAGTGCGTAAATCGGAGGTGAGTGATTCAACTATGTTTTGGAATGATTTCTTGGCATGTATTCATGTTATGTTTGAATAACATGTATTAATTCTTAGAGATATATTGTGTAGTTCATATTGGGCAATTATATTGATAAGTAGGCCCAATAGCACGGTGATATGTTTTAATTACCGCGAGCATGGTGATATGTATTTGAGCATGTTAAGTTGCTTATGTGGGTCAGAAGGAGCACGTGGTCACCGTGCCATTTTGTGGAGCCGATAGAGTGGCATTAAGATTGCACGATTGTTTGTAGAATCGTGGGTCTTACCCTTTCGCGTGGACTTATTGGCGAGGAGTCGCGGATTGGGAATATGGACGGGCACGTGAGTCTCCGGCGACTAGTATGAAATGTAGAGATGTGAATACGGACATGTTTATCATTCATGTACATATGTTGATTTATTCACTAAGCTTTAGCTTAAACAAATCGAAATATGTGTGGTTATTCAAATAACCATTGCAGGTATAAATGCTGGCGAGGATTTGGAGAAGTGAGTACGTGGTTTGAGAGTTCGCTTGGGAGGCAACTTAAATGTTAATCTTGTAGTTTTGGGATAAGAGAATATTGTAATAAGAATTGGGTTGTTTTAAACCATGTTTAATTTGGTATGTTAGGATGGATTTTAAACTGTTGTAATGGTTAGTAACATGTTGTAATTATGTTTGATAATGTTTTAATACAGCTAGAAGTACTTTAGACTGAGTTTGGTTTGAGTTTATTTCGAGTGGTTGATCTTTGGGGAAAGTTAGAAAGCTTTTAAACTTGAATTTCTGCAGATTGGGCTGCTGCCAGGGGAGCAGTCGACTGAGCAGTCGACTGAACCCCTGTGTCTGTTAGCTACTGCTTCTTATTTTAGCAAAAGCAGTCGACTGGACCCCTCAGCAGTCGACTGGACACCGCCCTCAGTCGACTGGACCCCAGTCTCAGTCGACTGGAATTGACATTAAATCCCTGCCCACTCCCGTCGACTGAGCAGTCGACTGAGACGTCGACTGGACCCCCAGTATCAGTCGACTGGAATTGACATTTAAATCCCTGCCTACCTCCGTCGACTGAGCAGTCGACTGTGCAGTCGACTGAGCAGTCGACTGAACCTCTGGTTTTAAAATGTGTTTGGTTTTCCGCTGCGTGTGTTCTTCAAACCTAATTTTGGGAACGTTAATGAATTGGTTTAGCCTCGGTGGCGTGCCACGGGCTCCGGTTCCGCTATTGTGGGACCGGGCTGTGACACGAAGTCTTTTCGATTGATTGAGGAAACAACAAGTTCAATCGATTGAAGTCTGTTCGATTGATCAAATGGTCGTCTTCTTCCCAGAACTGGGCAGAGACGCACTGGTGTCTCGGGGTCACTATATACACATTCAAACATACTACAAGCATCCTAGAAACATCTCCTTGAGTGAGTCAATGGACTCACCTTGTCCTAGCATTCCGGCGGCGGCGTTCCAAGCTTGGTTGGCGGCGGCCATGGTGACGGCGAGCTTCCTCTCTCTACTCTTCTCTGGTTTCTTCTCTGGTCTCTCTCTCTCTCTCTGTCTCCTATTCTTCTTATTCTTCTTCTCCTTGCTATCTTCTCTTCTCTCCTGTCCGAGAGGGTATATACATACAACACACACACATACACGTTTATATATACATATATAATACACAGCTCTCTCTCTCTCTCTCTAAACTCTCTAAACAGTCAAACACTCATACACACAAATAATCCACATATATATATATAGGAAAGAGGGAGGGGCAGGTGGCAGACACGGGGATAAGAATAATAATATTTTCGATCGATTGAAGCAGTTTTGATCGATTGAAAATAGGTCAGTCAAGTTTCGATCGATTGAAAGATGTTCGATCGCTTGAGAAAGGGTCCACGTCGTGGATTCATGTTGACAGAGTTTCGATCGCTCGAAGTAGGTTCAATCGATTGAGAAGGGTACAAGTTCAATTGATCGAGATGAGTTTGATCGATTGAGAATGACTTTACACGAAGGGTCACACAAGCATACATGGTCTTATTTATATAACCATGTATCCGAAAATACTGGCTACTACATAAACTAAGTTCAAACCACAATTTTGTATGGTGATTTTTTAAAATTTGATTTCATACAATTGCATATGCTAATATTACATACACAAATACCTATAATTGAATTGATACACACAACATATGCCAATATTTCGATCTTTTAGTTATAATTTGTATAATGATACTGAATTTAGAAGTCAATCTATAGCTTCAAAATTATGACTTCGTTTATACAAATTATAGGAACGGAGATAAATTAATGCAAATAATACAGAAATACTGACATTGTTGTTTTTTTTTATTTATTTATTAAATTATTACACAATTGAAAAGGAGATTTAAAATTGGCAAAATATAAAAGTAGCTAAATTGTAAAAGCCAACAAAGCTAATAGAAAGAGGATTGGCACGTGCACTCCATGTGCTTATACCCTAGCATATATAAAAGAGAAAAATTATTTGAGCAGACGAGGCAAAGAAGTCAGAGTGCTTAATATTAAATGATGTAGGAATTCATGTCTTATTAGAAGGGGCGCGATAGGTTGTTGTCGTAATAGCAATGCAATTAAGGCTTAGTTTGGCCCCCATTTTAGTGCTTCTCCTTATTTAAAACATAATTTAATGTTAATTCATTTGGTAACTAGTTTATGAGCTTTGCAAAAATTGAACTTAGGGCTTTTTTGGGGGGAGCTTTTAAAAACTCTAGAATGGAGATTTTAAAAGCTCAAGGTTGCTTTTTGGCTTCATGATGTTTTTTTGAAGAGTAATGTGTCACTTGTACAAAATTATCAAACAACTTAATAATAAATTTCATAAGCTACTTTTAAAAAATGACCCGTGGGAGCCAAACTAAGCCTAAATGGGGTGGCTTTGGGAATGGGGGACTCCCAATTAACCAATTCCACCCATTGTCATTCTTATGTATGGTGGGGGAATTTAGACCTTACACACACACACACACACACACACACACACACACACATACACACACACAAATATATTAAGGTATAATCCATACCTAAAGGCACTATCGAACAAAGTCAAACGACCCTTAAGCCAAAGCCGTTAAGCCAAATAACCATTAAGCCAAAAGTCGAATAGCTCTTAAGCTAAATAACCCTTAAGTCAAAAGTCATTTAAGCTAAACAACCTTAAAACCAAAATTTAAATAACTCTTAAGTCAAACCACCTTTAAACCAAAGCTAAATTGCCCTTATGCCAAATAATCCTTAACCTAAAAGCCAAACAACCCTTAACCCAAAAGTCAAACAACCTTTAAGCTAAAAGCGAACAACCCTTAAGCCTAGCTAGGCCTAGATAGTCAATAAGCCAAACAACCCCTAAATGAAAAGTTATTAAGCCAATAGCCAAACAACTCTTGACCCAAAAGATAAAAAGTAATGACTAAACTCAAAGTTGGGAGGGATTTCAAATTTTGAATGAAAATGGGGGATTTTGAAACTATCTCAAATGTGGACCATTAGACTAATGCTACAATTAAACCTAACCATTAAAGTTGTCAATCACATATAATTTTTTTTTTTTGGTAACTTCGAACTAACTCAGCTGCTTTCAGCACTTAATAGTTTTCAATTAGTAATTTTAATAATTTACAAAATTAATTAATATATTAATTATAATAGAATATATGATTTAGTCCCTCACCATGTGCTTTAATAGGATTTACTCCAGACTAGGAACTTAGTGCAGAAATTGATCTCTAATTGCCTTTGTAAATTAGAAATTAGTCATTTTCTCCAAATTATTAAATATTTTGCGAACTGAAATATCCCCAATTAAATATATATGCATGTATATATACACATAACGTTGATTATCATAATTGAATTTGTTGCATTAATGGATAAGGAGATAATCCTAAATTCAAGACCTTTTTCTTATTTTACTCAACAACCTTTTTTTGGTATTATTATATTAAGAATTTATAATTATAAGTAATTAATAATGTTGCTACTTGTAATATTTTAATAACCTTTTAGTGTTGCTTTAGCAGCTGTTGTTTTAAGGTTTCGTGTGCAATCTTTTCTAGATTTTGTTTGGTTCAAATTTGGTATTGTGAGAAATTTCTTAATCAAGGAGTCAAAATTTTCTCACTTTGTCAATCACATATTAGGAAATTCTCATTCAAACATTGAGAAATTTGTCACTTTGAAAGTTATTGTTTTAAGCTTTCATGTAGAATTTTTCTCAGATTTGTTCGGCTGATATTTGGTATTGTGATAAATTTCTCACTTAATTTGTTTAGAACTATTTCTCACTCTATTTGTAAGACATAGGAGGAAACGAGAATTTTCCCACATTATCCCTAGAAAATATTACCATATAAGTATTTATCAAGTGAGAAATTTCTCTTAAGTTTATTGTAAAAAGGAAAATTTCGCACTTTCATTCTTATTTGTGAGAAATTTCTCACTTTGCTATGTCTTTAAAAAAAATTAATTTTTCGCTTCATTTTGACACAATTCCCATTTTAAACTTCAAACATTCATAAGTTGATGAGAAATTTCTTACATTATTCTCTACACACAAAATTTTATGAAAAATTTCTCATCAAACCCAAGTCTGAATAAAGTGAGAAATTTTCTATTATACTCAAAAGTGTTAAAAAAAAAAAAAAAAAAAAAAAAAAAAAAAAAAAAAAAACCTATACATCTTAAAAGAATGATGAACAAAACAAATAGAGAGGTTGAAAAACTGGAGAAATCAAATTTCTTAGTCAAACTCATAACTTGTAGTGTACTATAAAAAGGAAAATTCTCCACTTTCATTCTTATTTGTGCGAAATTCTCAGTTTACTCTGTCTTTAAAAAAAATTAATTTTTCACTTCATTTTTGACACAATTCTTAATTTAAACATCAAACACTCAGAAGTTGATGACAAAATTCTCACATCATTCGCAACACACAGAAACTGATGAGAAATTTTGTGGTGTACTCAAAAAGTGTAAAAATCCTAGACAGCTCAAAACAACGACGAAGAAAACAAATATAGAAGGAGAAAAATTGAAGAAATCAAACTTCTCAGTCCAAATCATGGGCGTTAAACGAAACCCTAAAAAAATTTCCAATACTAATTGTTGTCATCGCCGTCTGTACATCGAGTCATCGTCTAAGAGGAAACCTCGAGATTTTTCAGAAACCCTAATGTCTAATCGAAACCCAGGCAGAAATTTGGAGCAAAATTGTTGAAAAATTCTTGGTACACGCTCTTATGCTCGAAACAAAACCAATCATCACCTGAGTCTCAAGCAATTGTCTTCGTAGCAACTTGTAATTTTCATTTCCCTAATATTAAATGAAATGCTAGTTTTATTTTATTACTGTGTATTATTCCTAGTAGTTGTATTATTTTAATACATAATTAGTACATGTGTTATTAATTGTAAATACAATGCCTTGAATTTTATAACCCTTAGTATTTTTATTATGTATTATTACTTAAAGATTGTGCCCCTAAGATGACCTATGATTTGGAATAAAAGCCATTAATAAAATACAGTGTCACATCGTCTACATTATTGTCCCTAATAATTATGTTTGAGATATTTTCCTAAAGCTAACCGGACCAACTAAACTAGCTTAACTGACTAAATCGGGCTGAACTAACCAAACTAACTGATTGATTTCAATCAATTAGCTAGCTGCATTATTTACCTGAATTGATTGAGGCAATCAGTTCAAGCCGCATTATTGATACGAAATGATTTCGTGCAATACTTTACGTTTGTATGGTGGTGTTGTATGCATCAGTTTTAAACCAAACATTTCAAATTACTGATTTCCATATATATATATACACAACTTTAATACCCTGTATTTTTGGATTGTATAATAATACATAAGATTCTGTATACTTTCCTTGACCTTGACCATACTTGAAGTTTCACTTTCAATCGATTGAAGTGCTCTAAAGCGATCGAGCGTTTAAATGTTCAATCGATCGAACCTCTTTCAAGCGATCGAAACCCTGCCGACATGAATTCATTACGTGTTCCCTTGTTCAATCAATCAAATCAGTCTCAATCGATCGAACCTGGCCGAACTGCACTCAAGCGATTGAAGTAGCTTCGATCGATCGAACGTGTCGAGATCTTTCATCTTAGTTGTGTGTTGGAATGCCACTTGTCCCTACCCTTCCCTGTATATACTTGTATATACATGTGTGTGGGTTTTGGTTGCCTATATTTTTGAGAGCTTAGTGAGAGAGAGTGTTTGTGTTTTATATATATACACACATCTATATATATACATATATATATACACACACACATCTTCATATATATATATATACTCTATGAGAGATAGAGAGAGAGAGAGAGATAGAGGAGAAGAAAGAAGAAGGAGACAAAGACAGAGAAGGAGAGAGAGGAGGAGGATGAGCCATTAAAGCTCGGAGCTCAAAAGCTTGCCAAACGTGCCTTATAATCATTCGATGAGTTTTAAACTCACTTGGTACCTTTGATATAATGTTTTACGAGTTTTGGATGTAAATAAATATACCCAAACACGCCCTAATGCCTCTGGACATTCACTGTTCAGAACCTCTAGAGAAGACGACTTTCGAGCGATTGAACTGGGTTCCATCGATCGAAAGGACTTCGATCGCCTAAGATTTACTTTTTCCAATCGATTGAAATGGTTTCAATTGATTGAACTTTGCAGAACATGATTTGTTTATCTTGTTTATCATATAAGGGTTTGATCATTCGATTCTCGATTCGGACTTTCAGTATACGATTATGGGTTAATCAGGGACAATGTGACAACAAAGATAAGTACGATTAATAATAACAGATTAACGTGATGACGTTAGATACTATGTGGTTCATGTATGAGTTCGATATCCATTTCCTTTTAATCAGAGTAGTCATGCCACTATGGGATGTCATGTATCAGTCCTAGCACGGAACTTAGATAGGTCTTGATATGTTCTGAGAATTTGTATGTGGGTGGACACTTGGTCATGTATATCCTTAACGAGCGGTGGATGGGACCAAGTAGTTCAGAGATAGCCAGGTAATCTATATTATATCCTTAACGAGCGGTGGATGGGTTATGTCCTTAACGAGTGGTGGATGGGAGATCACTGGCAAGGTATCGCTAAGTCGTGGCAATAGAATGATATGCCGTTGCTCGAAACATTGTATCCATGACTTGCTGTGGATTGAGAATATGTACTCTATGTTCTCAACCGTGGTCGACAGAGCTATGGTGTATCCAGGAGTGTTATAATCAGATTAGTGTCGTAGGAGTCAGTAGATCTTTGTATAATAAGACGTGGATTTAAGTAAATGTAGGGTTGAATAAAGAGAAGATATTACTTAGTAGAAGTATATCTTATGACTTTCATAACTTGTTATTATGTTAGATGATTGGTACCATGCGAGTTTCTATTCACTCAACTCTTAGTAAGCTAACGGTCCTTATCGATTGGACATTCCCCGTCCAGATTACCCTACCCCTCTTAATGCAGGTGATGATGCGTATGACAATGGCTACCACCCGGAGGGGGATTATGCTGTGGGTGGTCCCACTAATGACGATTATGCCGGGGAAGAGTACTACACTGATGACTAACCTTACGCCAACTAAAGATGAAGAAGTTGTATCTAGTTTATATTCATGTTATTTCTGTTAGAACATTTATAACGGTACTTGGGCATATGTTGTCTCTAGACCTGTTGTGATCCTGAGTACCACTCTGATGTTTGTAATAGATACAACTGTTATTATATTCCATTTGGTTATGTTGTTGTTCTTATTCATTAGTTGACTGGTACTGTGTGGTGTGGACAATTAGTGACTTTCACCCGTCATTCCCTATGGACCCAAAAAGGAAATTTATTTTTCTCTATTTTTGCTGCTCCGGGGTGTGATAGGATTTTTGGTATCAGAGCTTTAGGTTGTGATACTTTTGTTCACTAACAATTCCTCACCATCTGGTCCTAGTATTTAAGATCCCTGAGATGAGATATGAGTTTAAGATAAGTTCGTCCTTCTGACGATAGATAGTTTCTTTTGCAGGTTAGCATGGATCCAGATTTCCACCTGTTTGTGGATGATTCTTTTGATGAACATATTATTCATGGAGACACCGTGGAGCTAGCCATTCCAGAGATATACCAAAGTCACATTCGCCAGACCGCTAGTCATTATTTGGAGGAGAAGATGTAAACTTTTCTCTAGGTTATGGGCACGACACACCCAACGGAGATACGCATGAATGCGTATCACTACGCTATGACCCGGGCAACCATATACCAGGAGATGGCTAGATTGATTCAGAGTAAGCGGGAGGCAGACGAGATTAAGTTGCGAGCTATTATAGCCGGGCCTGTTCCACCAGAGCCTACAGCTGCACCATCACCGGTACCTGACGTACCAATTCCAAAGCCTGAACCAATTCAGGGTGAGGAGGACCCAGAGCCAGAGGATGAGCATCCTGACGAGGATATCGATGGGGATGTAGAGGAGGAGCCTATGGACGATGAGGACCCAGCAGAGGAGGAGCCTGCAGAAGATCATGATGATGATGATGATGATGATGAGCCAGAGGATGACTCGGAGGAGCCAGAGTATGCTTCCGATGAGGAGCTAGAGCCAGAGTCTGAGCCAGAGGCACTAGTAGAGGACTCAGAGGACCCCAAAGCCGTTGAGGCAAATATAGTGGTTGGAGATGATGATGCAGTAGCAGAGGGAGACATGATTATGGAGGTAGTTGAGGAGGATGTTCCTAACAAGGAGATAGTCATACCAGAGATACACCGTTATGCCCGAGTTACCAGCGAGACATATGTTACACATGGAAGCCATTGTGAACATGGCAGCCGAGTGGGTAGTAGGGATGGTTGTACAGCCAGATGGACTTCCGATAGGAGAGGCTATATTAATAGAGGCTATGACCATAGTTGGGGGTTTTGCCGAGATGGTCACCGACATCACCAAGCTAGAATTTGGTGTTGAGGATATGATCGTTGAGGACTGGGATATAGGAGTAGTGGTTGGAGGACTTATTGCGTCGAGGCCAGTCCACTAGTAGAGATGGACATTGTACCAGAGGATGCGGCACCACCAACAGGATCAGATGCTGACAACTTTTGAGTTAGGATCTGAAGGAGGTTTAGCTTTTGCTAGTTTTATATCAGGATATGTTGTCCACATGATTTTTGGGAGCTTGAGAGATAGCTATTTGACCATAGCTTTATATAGATATTATCAGTAGTAGTAGTATTGTAAATAGCTGACCTTAGTGCAATATTAGCCTATGTCTCATGTGGTACACAGTTTGACTAGTGTGTACTATGTGGTATATCTTTTGATATATATATATATATATATACGAGTAGTACTTTTGATATTGATTGTATGTTTGAGTGATATATGCTGATTAGTAGAACTGTTAGTTCTTATTGCTTCTCGCTCTATCTTGATTTCGTTTCTACGAGAAGACTTTCAGTTAATCAATAGGTCTTTTGTAGGTACACGACACACATTATCACTATGGTTAGACTGAGGAATCAAGCATGATTAGGAGCCCCTATTCTGGAAGGCAAGGATCCAACTGGCATTTTTGAACCTTTTATGCAAAGGATGGAACATAAGTTGACTTTATGATTTTTTTTATATATATGACTTGCTTTTTTTTTTTTTACTTTAATTATTATTATTATTTATAATTACGTTTTTCTGTTAAGACGGTTAGAATATATACTCTTGTCCCACATCGGTTAGACGTGGGACTTCCCTCTCTTGGTTTGGCCTAGAAATAAGCTATCAACCTGCCACCCTATAACCAAATCACACCATCCAATACAATATTCAATATCTGTAGAAAGCCCAACAGGGCATGACTTTTCCTCAAGTCTTATGAGTGGAGGATTGCCTAGACTTATAAGAAGCACATAGAAGGATGTAGCCCAACCTGGCTCTGATACTGTGTAGATCAAGTTGCCGGCCGCTCATATGATTTTTCTCTTTATTTTCTTATTTACAAACTTTCAATTGTAATTTTCAATTCCTCCTTATGTTTGACGGGATGCTAGAATACTCTTATCCCACATCGGTTGGATGTGGCACCTCTATCTTTGTTTGGCCTATAATAGGCTACCACACTTGTAATCAAATCACACCACCCAATACATCATTCAATATAGAGTTATTCTCTATATTGTCTCATATTCTCGATCTTCCTCTTATATATTCTAACATAAAAAATAAAAATTAAAAAAAACAAACACCAAAAGAAAAAATCGCCTAGTGCCCCCGAACCCCTGTAAACTAAATCTCAAGTGCAACTTTCTAGTTCAGTCTCTGCCAATAGGGAAGGACCTACATTGGGGGTGAGCGGGGGCAGCCGGTCCCACTAAACTTTTGGGGAAAAAAAGGGTTATATATGATAGCTTTAAAAAATATTTGGAATTTAGTGAAATATTTGATAACAAAGGGTGTTTTTAGAAAATTATAGAACTTTAACATAACTTTAAAATATTTAGAATTTATTGAAGTATTTGATAATAAGGGGTGTTTTTAGAAAATTATAGAACTTTAACATGACTTTTGCCCTCCCCTCAGATATTTTTGAACCTCTAGTATAGGTATACACATGAACATATCCCCAACCACTAATATGACTTTTGTTCCTGCTCAGGTTGCCCTATCCTAATCTACCCAAGGCAGAACCCGTTTTTTTTTTTCTTTTCAAAACAGAGAAGGCAATGTCCCTTATAACCAATTTCTCTGTCTTTTTGGATTAAAAAAAAACTCCTAAGTGAATACATCATATATATATATATATATATTTGGAGTAATGCTATGCTTATCAAATTTTTTTCCTCAAAAAGTGTTTCTCAACACTTGTGGCAGCGGGCCCCTCTTCATAAATGGTAGAATCACTTTAATATCAATCAATCAAAATTAACTGGATCCACATATGTTGAGAAATACTTTTGAGAAAAAACTTTTGGGAAGTATAACATTACTCATTTTTTTTTTATTCTATATGACACTTGTTTGCTATGAAGAAGTTAACATGTGATTTATTATTATTGTTATTATTATTAAATTTTTTTTTTGTCTATTCTTGATATTTGTGTGGACTAATATGTCAAATTTTAAGTGTATCATATTGCTTTACACATTATGCATAAGATGTTATTAACATTTGACATGTGAATTATTAATACAAGTGAAAATGATAAATATAAATAACTAATTATGCATATAACCAAAAAAAATTCATGAAAAAATTGTGAGAGCGATTAGTTAGTACACAAAATAACACAAAATTATAAGATTCTTACAAAAAAAAAATATCGAGTCAAGGACGCTGCCCCCAAACCTTTGTATAAACTTTCGTCTCTACTCAACTAAACTCCTGAGTCTATCAGTGTTTGCCAAGCCCCCTACTTTAAATTTTTACATCAGTCCAAAGTGAAAGTGTTAGAGTAATTTACTCGAACTAGAATGGGCTGGACCTTGATCTGTTTCTGTGTGTCACCAAGCCGATTAAAACAGCCCATAGATTCCTAAATGGTATACGTACCTTGGCCATGCTGTGCGATACACTTGCTATGTAAGGAGAGTGGTGTGGAGAGAGAGAGGGGTAATAAATACGAGGTAGAGGGCTGAGAAGGTGCATAGGGTCACAATGTACAAAAGAGGGAAATGGTGGCCCTCTCCCGTACTCTTGGATTGGACATTTCTGGAAAGTTTTTCCTTTTTTTGCTATTATTCCCTTTTCCTTTTTTCAGACCAAACACCCCCTCTCTCTCTCTCTCTCTCTCTCCTGTGGCCCTGACTCGCAATAATTCTTAAAAACCCCACTTTCTCCCCAAAATGCCCCCTCCTCTTGCCCCTATTTACAACCACCCCATCAGCAAATGATGGTAAATACAACAAAGTTACAAAGTGAAAATTGAATTGTCACTCTATAGAAAGAGAGCTGACATCTGATGTGAATGTGAATGAATGATGGAAATAATATAATTAGTTTACTAATTAAGGTAATGGAGTAATTAGTCAATTTTTTAAGCCTTGGTCATGTCTATTTCTATTATTGGTTTATCACATAAAGAGAGAGAAAGAGGAGAGAGAGAGAGGATGCTTTTCGATTTGGTTAACGTGGGAAAGTTGTGTAAGAAAGAGATGGTTCTTTCTTTTTCCAATTTTTTTTTCTTAGCATTTGAACAACCAATAAAATAACGAGAGAACAAGTGGGATAGATTATGAAATCAGCAAAGTGGTACAGTTCAAAGACAGCCTTAGTTAAATATAGTACCCAAACACACACACACAAAGACAAGTACTCATATATAAATATATATATATACACATAGATGTATAGATATAAATAATTAATTATATAATTTCTGAAATTAATAGGCTGAAGTTATATTTAAAGAGTAAAGATTGCGAAACATTTAAAGATATAATTTTTGGGACATAATTTAAAATATGTGTTTATATCTCTCCTGTGATGTCATGAGTGATCCTACAGTGAGAGATAGACATATTTCTTAAATTGTGTTCAAAAATTTATCTTTCGATGTATCCCAAATATTACCCATATTCAAAAAAGCACAGCTAAAAGAGTTTTCGTTTCTCTTTTTGTGAGTACCAAATCCAACCACCACGGTTGCAAATGAAAATGTTTAGCAAATTAATTAACTTTTGCTGTTAATCAAAAACAAAAATTTATTCCATCTGATTATCATCTCACACCATGCGACAGATCACTTCGTTATTATAGAGACCACATAACATGGCACTTACAAAATACTTAAAATTGTAAATAGTATTATGTGTGTGATTGTCACACGATATTATTTCTCCAAAGGGAGAGTATGGTTAAATTAATGAATGATTGAAGGTAAAAAATAAAAAAATAAATAAAAAGTGGGTTATCAAGGGACATTATTATTAGAGTACTACGAGTTATATTGGAGAAAAAGTAAGTGGAGAGTTTTAGAGAGAGAGTGAGAGACAGAGTGTGTATTTAGCTGGTTTCGGCTAAGCTTCCTAAAACTGGCCTCGTCTATGCTGTATTTGGCAGGTTTTTGGCAACCCATAGCTCTCTTAGTCGTAGGTGTTATGTTGTTTTGAGATCTCAACACACACAGTTCCATCTAATTGCTTTTATATTCTTCCTATCTCTATATATATATATACATGCCTCTGTAGATATATATATATAGAGAGAGAGAGAGGGAGAGAGAGAAATTTTGCGGACAAAATCCTCCAAAATTCTAGTTCTCAAAAAAAAAAAATGTGGGATCTAAATGACTCGCCCGATCGGAGAGTGGACGATGAATCGGAGGGTTGTTCGTCGCCGGTCGACGGCGAAGATGAAAAGGGTAAAAGGGTCGGATCCGTATCGAATTCAAGCTCATCGGCGGTGGTAATCGAAGACGGGTCTGACGAAGAAGACTTCGGTGGTGGCTGCGGAGGACGAGGAGGAGAGAGAGGAGGAAGGAAGCGGAGCAGTAAGATATTCGGGTTCTCGGTTTCCGACCCGCCGGTGACCCGGCAGTTTTTCCCGGTGGACGAGTTGGAGCCTGGTACGGCGGAGGGCGGCGATGGGAGTGGAGCTCTAAATTTCCCTCGGGCCCACTGGTTCGGAGTCAAATTTTGCCAGTCGGAGCCACTCGCCGCCGCCGCTGCCGGGAAGTTGTCGGAGGTTTCACAGCCTCTGAAGAAGAGCCGACGTGGGCCCAGGTCTAGAAGCTCTCAGTATAGAGGTGTTACCTTTTACCGGAGGACCGGCCGCTGGGAGTCACATATATGGTTAGTCATATCTAATCTAATGTAGTTATATATTTATCTATTTTTTCCCATATATATATATATACAGCCTATTAATATATATATATATATATGTATATGTATATATGTATATAGATCATCTTCACACTGATGTGATTTAATCTTTATGATTCAGGGATTGTGGGAAACAAGTTTATCTTGGTACGTTTTTATTTCTCTATTTCCTCTTATTTTTTTCGGAAAATAGTTTATTAAGTTGTGACAATAATAAAAAAATTAAAAATTAAAAGAAAAAATAAACTTTTTAATTTTTATTTTTAAATTCTGATGTGGGGGAGTTGGGTTTTTTTCGGGTATGTGTATAGGTGGATTTGACACTGCGCACGCGGCTGCACGGTAAGATTAATGTGATTTCACGGCTACTTTCTCGAGAAAATGAAGATAATTTTTTTCTAGGGAAAATGTGAGGCTGATATTTGGAGAAAAAAAATTTCAGTGCATATGATAGGGCAGCTATAAAGTTTCGTGGAGTAGAAGCTGACATTAATTTCAATCTTGAAGACTATGGGGAAGACCTGAAACAGGTAATAATGAGAGAGAGAGAGAGAGAGAGAGAGAGAGAGAGAGATTCAAAGTCTTGTTTACTTGTGTGCAGCCTTTTTTTATTTTATATTTTTATCTACTCCATATTGAAAACAATATATGTAGTAAACACACACACAACGCTATATATATTACTCCAATTTATATACAGTATATGCTAAGTCTGAAAGGGGAAGAATCTTGTGATGTTGTAATGTAACAGATGAGCAACTTAACAAAAGAAGAATTTGTGCATGTACTAAGGAGACAAAGTACTGGTTTTCCAAGAGGGAGCTCCAAATATAGAGGTGTTACTTTGCACAAATGTGGAAGATGGGAAGCTAGAATGGGCCAATTCTTGGGCAAAAAGTAACATTTTTTTTTTTCTTTTTTCAACATCTCATGATCCCTTTAATTTGTTCATCAAGAATTCATTTCAGTAGTCTCTCAGTTAATACTATTTTGGTTATTTTTATTTAATTTATTTATGTACTTCTTGATTTGTTTGTAAACACAGGTATGTGTATTTGGGTCTCTTTGATACTGAAGTTGAAGCGGCCAGGTTTGCTTGGTTGTGTGACTTTAATTTTATTCCCTACTTGGACACATTGCTTATTTTTGTGACTTAAAATTTAATCTTTACTTGGACAGTTGATGGATTTATCAAGGGAATGTAAAAGAAAACACCGATGATAAGTGAGAAAATTAGTAAGAAAATAGGGAGGGAAAATGAAGAAAATATAATAAAAATTTTGATTTTTGGTTCCTTTTTTCTTGAGGTACTATTATATTCTGAAATTTCTTAATTGTATTCAATAAACTGATGAAAAAATTCGTGAAAACAACAGATAAACATATTTCATTATTTATATTTTTAATTTTTTTTTTCAAACGGAGCATAAGTGTAACATATGTGCAGGTAAGTTTGAATTTGAGTTCCTAAGGCTTGAATTCGTTTTGTACATGTTCTTTAGGGCTTATGACAAAGCTGCAATTAAGTGTAATGGGAAAGAGGCTGTCACTAACTTTGATCCCAGCATTTACGAAACTGAGCTTAATTCCACTGGTAAATTAGTGAAATATTTAACTTAATTATATCATCAAAGATCATTCCATTGTAGTGTTCAAATTAATTTTATTTTATTTAGTCTAAAATTAGCAACAATTTGATTATAAATGTGTTTCCCAGAGTGTGCGAATAAGGGGACAGACCACAATCTTGATTTGAGCTTGGGCAGTTCAACCTTGAAGAACAATATCAGAGATTTGGGGACTGATTTCCCAAATGCTGCAATAGATCATCAGCAATCTTCATCCTTGCCATTCGAATTTGATTGGCGTAATCGGGGATTTTGTTCCAAGGTATATATATCTATCTATATTTGAATATATACGCATACACTTAGTAAGATGACAGAAAAAATGAGAGTGATAAATTAATCTCGGAACGAGAGTACTAAAGAAATTTAATTTTGCGTATGTTGTATAAAAAATTTTAAACTCATCAATTTAATGACGTCTTGTATACTTTTTTGTCTGTTAAATAAATTCGTAGTTTAGCATTTCTCATGTATCTATATATATATATATATATATATATTTTTTTTTTTGATGGGGCATTTCTCATGTATATAAATGTGCAATACTTTTATATATGTAGTAAGTTGCATACTTTTATGTTTTACTACATATAATAAAAAAAGTATGCATATATTTTTACACCTCATTATGGGGCACGAAAGTAATATTACAAAGAAACTTAACCTAAATGACGATTGTGTCCTCATTGTATAATTACCGAGTAATACTTGGGACACAATCAAAAGACACAACCTTGGGACACAACCTCTATTTTGTGTCTCTCTCTCCCCTAGTGGTCCTCGTGGGTACTGTGGGGTCCACTGGCACTATGGGGGCCCGTCATGAGAGAAATAGACACAAAATGGAGGTTGTGTCTCAAAGTTGTGTCTTTTGGTTATATCCCAAGTATTACTCATAGTTACTTTGTAACCCATTCTATGGAGTGGATGATAACGATGATATCACATGCTTTGGGAGTGGTACCATAAACAACAATTACTAATTTTTGGAGTGCGACTAACAATTCCATTCAATCAGCAGCAAGAACCATACAGGAGTGGAAGAG
Source organism: Hydrangea macrophylla (assembly GCA_033977485.1). Classification (NCBI taxonomy): domain Eukaryota; kingdom Viridiplantae; phylum Streptophyta; class Magnoliopsida; order Cornales; family Hydrangeaceae; genus Hydrangea; species Hydrangea macrophylla. The sequence continues at coordinate 82,553,190 of CM066986.1, read as the reverse complement.
ATGATCCCAGAAGAGATGGGTACAATGAAACTGAAACCATACAGCTTCTGAGCCAGACCCACCTTCAATCTCCAAGGTCAATGAAGGCCATTGAAATGCAAAGATATGGGCAATTTGGTAAAGTTAGTGGACCCCAAATGCCACACACATTCCCACCACAGCTCAGCTCATCAAACTATCAAGTGAGTACCAATACCCCCCTTTGGGCAATTAGACCATCTCCAAAGGCAAACCATCAATTGATAAGGCAAATTGGTACTTTGATGGGTCTTAGGTAAAGTTGTTGTGTTGGTTTTGATGAGTCACTCCAACCCTTACATCAAACTTTTGTTATTTTAATATATTTTTATTCTTTTATCTATTATTTGTATTCTATCCATATTATTGTACTTTGTGATTTTATAGTATTGTTTATTGGCAATATATGATATTTTCTAATTAAAAAACTATAATATTATTTAAAATATTTTACAATTTAAAATATTATTTTGAATTTTTTACAATTTTAGTTTTTCCAATAAATTTCAAACTTAAATTTCCCCCCTACAAAGGAATTTTAAAATTTACTTTCACTTAAATTCAAATATAAATTATTCAAGAATTGTGCTATCTTTCATTAAAATATTACAAAATAAGATTTGATGGCATGGGTTTATCGCAGCAACTTTGCTGCCATTTGGGCAACCCAGCAACTTTGCTGCAACAGTTGCTGTGCCTGTTGGAGCAAGGTTTTTTCACATTTTGCAGCAACTTTGCTTTTGTTGCAGTAGTTGCCTCAGGGTTGGAGATGGTCTTAGTCTTTTAGATATTCATTGTGCAACAGTTGCTGTGCCTGTTGGAGCAAGGTTTTTTCACATTTTGCAGCAACTTTGCTTTTGTTGCAGTAGTTGCCTCAGGGTTGGAGATGGTCTTAGTCTTTTAGATATTCATTGATAGATTTAAGGTCTTTTTGTGAAAGTCTAAAACTGGTACTTGTAGATCTAACTTTTTAATTATTTGGTTATTGTGAGAACTTTAAGAGACTTGTTAGATTAAACATAGACTCCATTGCCAGTTATCAAACAATAAGAGTTTGTAGAATCGGTTCTTTGCTTTTTCAATCAGTCTATTGAAGACCAAACAAAAGTTTGGGGTCTTTGTTGGAATAATCGATTTTTTATTCAAAAATCATTCAAAAATATGTATTTTTGGGGAAAAAAAAAAAAAAAAACCCTTCAGTATAGCGTGGTATTGCTGTGAGAAATTGGAGATACTCATCTTTTCTCTATTAAAAAAAATAGTTTTCAACTTGCTGCTCTTTAAATCAATCTCTTTTTTGAACTTTTTTAAAAATCTTTTTTTTTTTTTGAAGTTGTAAATGTTTTTTGCCAAATAGGCCGGGTGAGGAAAAAGACAGTAAAACACTCACAAAAATACTTTTACGTCATTTTTCTTACTCTTTTCTTGATTTTTAAGTATGTTTGATTTTTTTTTTCTTCCAATGTTGTGAGAAAAATGTCAGAAAATAGTTTTTCATATCTTTTTCTAATCTGAAATTGCAAACCAAACCAAACCGAACCGAACCTTAGTTACTAACCACTCTTTACCACTACAGATTCAGTTCCCGGGCAGCAGCAATGTAGGCAGATTTATGGGATCCAATGGAGGAGAACTTTCTCTCACTACAATGGACAATCAACTCTCTCTCTCTACAAGGGATAATCAGCAATGGCAGTCCAATGCTCCCCAAATTTTTGCAAGTACTGCTGCTGCAGCATCATCAGGATTCCCACAGCAGATCATAACTAGACCACAACCACCACCAACCCAACAAAACTGGCTCCACAAAAATGGTTTCCACTCTCTCTCTTGAGACCCTCTTTTGATCCTCCATGTTTCTCTAAGCTATATATTAACCATGTAAAGGTCAATATGCTTCTTTTTTTCCCCCCCCACTTTTTCACTCTCCACCCTTGAGTGTATAACTAGGTTTTGTTGATTTGAACTGTAAAAGACAAAAATGGAGTTCCAACTATCTGGGACAACCAAACAAGCAGAAAATCTTCAACTGTGTAAATTAAACCACCTTCTTCTTTTTTTATTACAATGGGGAGTGAGGTTTCGAACCTGCTGGTCTTTTTTAGCCGAGGATAGTTGAGTAATTTTATAATGAAGGCAAAAATAGAGCAAGGGATCTATTAAAAGAGTAATAATTTCAATTAAAATTTAACTGGTCTTACTGTATTAGACTTGACTCTACTATTACGTCATTTGGGAAACACTTTTGGATAGAAATTTAGAAAGTATTGAATTACTCTAATTAAGAACGCTAGCCGAAGTTCTTTGTACACCCACAAGTACAAGCACAACTTGGAGATGTGTGTAATCTTGGATCTTTATTGCATTAGGTGAGTGTATAGAGAAATAGGTTGGGTGTATTTATCAAATTCTGAAAATAATTTACTTTACGCAATTTAACTTTTGAGTGTGATCGTTTTAACGAGCTAACACAGACTCACAAGCATGGTAAATTTGTAGCCTCCCATATGATGTTTTTGTGATTGAGTTTTCATTTTTTTTGTCACCTTAATAATCCTAGGCCACGTTTGGATGGCGGAGAAGGAATAAGGCAATTAGTTCTATTTAATTAATAGTCTCAGGATTAATAATACCACATCTCCCATGGTATACTTAATACCCCATATGGGGGATTATTTTTTTTAAAATAGACAATTAGTCCCGAGTAAAGTGATTTTGTCAAACACTGGACTATTTAATTAAATAAGACTATTAATCCAATATGTTACTATCCGTTCCTTAATCCTGCGAAACAAACGAGGTACTAATGTTCCACACTATAGAACCTCACGAAACCGGCCTACTATCAAGTTCAATCACTTCGTAGGTTAGCAAAGCCCCAACAACTTAGCCCTACATACGTGGGTTAGTATTAATTTACTCTATATAGATATTTGCATTACATAATTATTGTGGTCCGTAAGGCCATGTCATTGTAGCTCATTTGTTTGCTACCTCCCACACTGTATTTCTTAAGGTCTGTCACTTACCCTACCAAAATAAATATGTTGGTACCGTACGTCCAATATGTTTGAAATTTTATTTATATATATTTGTTATGTAAATTAAAGTTTGACTTTGGGAGTATAGTTTGTTTCACGTGGAATTGGGTCTTACTTTTCTATTGCATAAGTTAAGTGTTTCGACCTTCACTCTTTTCTCTTGTAATAAAAAAATAAAAGGCAATTAAGTTGGATATAGTTTTTGTATTTGTGATTCAATAACAGTTTAATAATAATAATAATAATAATTTATTTTTGACCAAATGCTGTCCACATGATTTATCTCATTTTTTAGATGGACTCGCATTAACCTGTGAGACTTCAAAGCTATTGCCAAACGGAGCATACGGTTTTTGTTATTTTTATGTTGGTTAATTATTCAAGTTATAAGATCTATTATAGTAAAAGTGTCACAAAACATGGGCAAGTCTAGCCAAAATTGCAATATTAAAATGAAACATATGTAAACAAAATGGGACTCTTCTCGGAAATACCACTTGATAGTGATGAATTGTCACCATCTTCTGTGTCCTTTGAATCAGTTCTCTTACCCCAAAAGCAGTCAGGCATGGCTATTATGATGAGAGGGACTTAAGCTTCAAACTTCAAAAGGACCTCTTGATACATTATACGTGTGTATATAATGTATATGTATATACATTATACATATAGTTTAGAAAATGCAGACATACTCATCATATATAAAAAAGAAGAAGTTCACGTTACCTTATTAAAGAGATGGCATTAAAATTGGTTTCTAACTGGCGGCTTCAAAGAAAGGACAAGACTTGAGTATTGTTTTTCAGGTCAATTTTGTTAGGTTTCTCTCACAGTTTTAAAAATTATTTATTAACTTGTATTTTTTTAAAAAAATTGTGCATTAGTGAGAAGAATCTAATGAAATAGACATATAAAACTTTACTGAAGTGTCGCCCTAGGCTAAAAGAAAACAATTTAGTTCAACCATTGGAAAATTACTTTTATGTCACCACCATTTGAATAAGGCGGCAATGACTCTTTCATTTCCATTTGAGATCTGAATACAAAACTATCGAACTAATCTTCTTGTAGTAGCATAGCAGTTCTCTCATGTATGTGTACATATATATATATATATACACACACACAATTTCCATAGAGAGACAGAGAGGAAGGAGGGTCACCAATGGGATTAAACTAAAATTTCTAAAAGTTAGTAAAGAATTAAAAGAGACCCTGGCATATAATAAGCTACTTATCTTTTAGATTTAATTAATTTATTAATCCAGATATTTAGCTTTGGTTATCCCAACCCATATTTTGATATTATAGAAAGGTGTCATTGCACTAAAATATAAGTTGTGTTTTCGTCATGAAGGGCGTCATTGCATATTATATATTAACCCTCATATCTTGCAATTGTACTTTAAATATTCTTTTTGGACATTTCAATCTGTGTGGATACTGTCCTCGTGCTAGAATGAAGATCTTTTACATATATAAATATATATATATATATATATATTCATATTTGTTTATTATAGACATGTAACCAACTATATATTTCTAATGCAAAGGTTGTCTCCATTGTCACAATAATGATCACTTTATGACAAGTCGCATGATTTGTAAGCAAAAGCAATTGTATGTTGTGCCATAGTCGATCAATTGTTGTTTCAACAATTGTAAGACTTAGATTCTCCTTCCTTAAAACTTAGATTTTTAAGAGCAAGGGTCACGATATTCTATGTAATAGAATAACATAGACAAGGTTGTTTCATAAAAGTGTTTGTCACTTTATTAGGATATTTAAGTAATTTTATTTTTCAGATCATTTTTATAAATTTTAGTCTTTTTATTTTAATAAAGTAATAAGAACTTTAGGCTATGTTACTATACACTAGAATTAAGTTCAATTCCACATTCATTCTATATCTTCAAAAAAAAATACCATAACATTGATTTGACCAAAAAAAAAATGATTTTAAAAATAATTTTAGATAGACCACAGACTATTACTGTTTCCAAATATTCGAATATATACATCTCTATTTGTTAAAGAATCACATAACTCATTTTTACTCTTTCCAAACCGTCCCTTATTGTTCATGAAAGAACAACCACTTCACCCATGAAATAGATTTATCATTTTAGATTAGATTTATGATTGATCCATTTCCAAATTCCAAGCAACCCCAATGGTCCAAGTACTCTTTGTAAAAAAAAGTGATGGGAACAAAGTGGCTCTGTTCTATCTGTTCTTTTATAGGTCAATAAAAGTGGGCTAAGGACCATCTTCCTAGATTCTTTTTCATTTGCATAGTACCTACGAAACACTGCCACACGGCCCACACCCACAGAGATTTCTCCCTCCCTCTCTCTCTCTCTCTCTCTCTCTCTCACCCCACACGTACAAATACATATGATACATTCATTGGACATATATGTGGGTTAAAAAATAAAAATAAAAATAAATAAATAAACCATATGGTAGATAGATACAAGTGGCGTGGGTCACATGTTAGTTCCACAATGAACAAAACATAAAAAGGACGGATGGAATGGAATCAATCATGAAGGGTTAAAAAAGTAAATTGGAATTGGAGTTGAAACTACTTTTGGGCCTTTATGGATGAGGCTTTCCAAAAGAGGAATTTCTTCTATGGATAGGAATTGTTTGGTGTTTTTATTTGTTCTTTGCAAGTTGGGACATGTTATGCACATCATCATCACATGTATACATGTAAACATATATATATATATAAGTAATGCTATACTTTCTAAATTTAAATCTTAATTTTAGTTTTTAAATGATTTTAACTATTTTACTAAATGTTGTGCACTGGTAGATGGTACAACATACATTTGCATGTTGTATAATTAATAAGTACTTGAGAACTAAATTTAGAAAATATAATATTATTCTTTTTCTCTCTATTTTTTAGACGATGCTAAATTTCTCCACCTATCCTCTGCAGTGCCAGCTCGGATGTTACCGTCATTTTTCAAGAGGAGTTACCGATAGCTTTTTTTTAAATAAGATAGCGCACTGACCTACAACACACGCATCAACATAATATTATTCTCTTTCTATATATTAACCCACACATATAAATTCACATATGTATATGTTATTATAAGTACACAATTATGACCGTGACTGAGACTTGACCTATGTGGGCATTGAGCCCTACTTGGGCCGTTAGCTGATAGATCGTTTTCATAGTCATCCACTCATTCACCCACAAAAGAGACTACTCTTTTGGTTACCAAACCAAATTTGGGAAGTTTTTCTCTCTCAACACAAATTACAAATTTTCTCTCTCTACATATGTATCACATTCCTACTCTTTCTCTTTATGGTTTTCTTGTTTCTTTCGATGAATTCATTTCTCAATGGTCCCTAGATCTCTTAATTACTAACCTTTGAAACCAAACCCCAATGGTCCCTAGATCTCGTACTAAATTTTGAAACCAAGTTATTTAGGATGAAATTATTCCATTGCCTTCGGCCATATGCCATGCACATGGTGGTCCACTGGTCTCGGTCAGTAAAGCACTGTCATGTTATTAAATAATTTTTTTTTATTTTCTAAAAGTCAAGTAACTTTATCACGTGAGTCTCCTACTAGTCGGGACTACCACGTGGCAATGGTCCTGGACCATTAAAAAACTTTTCATTATCTATAGCTTGTTTGGAATTCAAGTACATGGTCCTAAAGGTGATTTGAAATATCAAAGAATAATTTTTTACTATTTGGCTAACTTCTAATCCGCCGTTGCCATCGCACGCGAATGTATAAGCGTTGCCAAACAGGGTCTTAATTGGAATGATGGGAGTGAGAGAGTGCTAATCCCATTTCGTTAGGGGTTCCGCAAATATACAATTAAGGGGCGCTTGGTCTAAAGGTAGTAGTCAGTAAAATTTAACTAACTAGGTTGACAAAGTTTTTAAAACCCTTCTAAGGTCTTCTAAGTTTTTTTTTTATTGGATAAAAAAGCCTATAGTACCTGCCATGCTGAACAGTACCCAATTTTTTTTTTCTTTGACGTGCACTTTGAAATGTCACTTAAAATGGAAAATTCACATCAGCACCACGTGTACAATGGAATTTAGAGCTGTCATTTTGGCCTTATCGACCCAATTTCAAGGATCTTAATCCAATTTTCATTATATATATATATATAACAAATTAAGTATATTTTTGTTAATGTAATAATCATTATAATATTAGTGATGGAATATGGAATTTTAAAAAAATGTCTCGGATACCACTCGAGTAATTGCAATATTTTCTTACAGATAAAACAAAAGAGAATAAAGTAAAGGATACCTACACCAAGCAGTTTCGAATCATGAAATGGTTACAACCCAAAATCACCAACTGTAACAGTTAAAGGACCCGTTTGCTAACTTTGCATATTCAGTTTTTAGTTATCCAAATTATGAAAACGGAAATTATTTTTGTTTTTACTTTTGTTAAAACAGAAAACCATTTTATTTTGTATGAATTGTCTGGCCCGATTTCGTTGTTGTTTTCAGAAAGAAAAAAAAAATGGAAGAGTTATCAAGCACGTTTTCAATTTGGTTTTCAAAATACCAAAAACAAAAACCCTTATCACACAAGTTTTTAGTTTTCATTTAAAAAAAAAAAAGAAGACAGAAAATTAAAAGTTGCAATCTAATTCCAAACAGGCCCTTCAAATCTCATGGATACTGTTGGAATGTTGTCCCACATTACCCATTTATGACCCCTTTGTGCGGTTCACAAAGCTTTAGTTTCTCTCTCCTTAATACCTAAGTTTTAAAGAGTTGAATGGACTGGACATTACAAAGGGTACTAAACTAAAGGTGTGTTTGAAATGTCTATATTTTATCCTCCTCAAATGTACTTACTTTAATCTGACATGTAATGTAATGTGATTTCTCTTATAAGAGCATCCATAGTGTGTTAAACTTAGGTAAGCTTAAGCTAAGTTGTTGTATAGATGTGGTGCGCGTCGTAGTGGTGTAAAATGGGAACGGCATTGAGAAAGCCGCGAGTTGAGTAGACGGCATACTGTGTGCCGTGAGGATCGTGGCGGGCACACAAAGTGCCATGATTCCATGAAGTGTGTGGCCGGCTACATAAGTTATTTATTTATTGCCAAACAAGAACCAAGAATAAAAAATAAAAAAACAAAGGTGGAAGGCACTTAGTGTGCCTTTTGATTCTTGGGCGGCACATTATGTGTCGTGAGAAGGTTTGCTTTTTGGAACAATATATACACTGTACCGTTTCGCTGTACATTAACGAAATTTAGTTGAATCAAAAACTTGAATTCTCTTAAGTTCAAATGATGTACACTGCCCCTTTTAATTACTACACCACTGTATAAGTAAATTTCTTAAGTTTACCAAAGTTTGGGTGGTGTAACAACACCCATACTATACATGCTCTGAAAAAGGTGAGTCTTATTGGTTTTCATATTTAAGTTGGAGACAAAAATCCAAAATAAAGGTACGTACGTACAAGTCATGCCCCGATTAAACCCATCCCTTCAATCCAACTAGAATGGTAAATAGACGAGAACTCTGCCAACTTTTGTATTGATCCCATTACATTACATGAATACACTTGCCAGGAAAAAAAATAGGACAGTTGGATAATGTACGTGTATGATGTTAAAAAACTTAACCAGAACTAGAACCAAAATCAGAATAATATCATATTATTAATGGGTCCGGCCATTAAGCAATACGTAAAAGCGTATATAATTCAGGCATAGGATTTGAAAGAATGACTCTCTTTCGGTGTGTTTGATAACCCAATTAAGTGTTAAAAATGAAAACTTTCAGCACTAATTTTGTTTCAGTGCGTTTGATAATGTATCACTTATTTGAAAAAACAACCAAAAACCCACTGAAAGTGAAAATTTTCTACTGAAAATAATCACTAAACGCAGTCTATTTCAATACTTGAAAAACTGTTTTCAGTATTGTAAATTCAATCACTTAAAATTTTCAGTACTTAAAATTCAACACTTAATTTTCAGTGCTTATTTTTCAATTTTATCAAACGCACACTTAGGGTGTGTTTGATAACACCATTAAGTGCTGAAAATAAAAAGACTCAGCACTTATTCTTTTTCAGTGCGTTTGATAACTTACCACTTAATTGAAAAAGTAGCTCCAAAACCACTGAAAACTTTAAGTGAAAAATTTCTACTGAAAATAATCACTGAATGCATTCTACTTCAATAGTTGAAACACTATTTTAAGGAATAAAACTTCAAGTGCTTAAAATTTTCAGTACTTAAAATTTAGCACTTAATTTTCAGTACTTAATTTTCAGTTTTATCAAACGCACCCTCAGTCTCTTTTACATTTAAAACATTTATGTACAATCATTGAATTGTTCGATAAAACCTATTTTAATTATTTGTAAAAACATGGTTTTCTTTGTAATTTTTATATGAATTTTAAATTCATTAAAAGTTTTTTTTTTCACCTCAAATTGAAACCATAACCGGACCGGAACCATACCCGCATAGCAATTTAATATTGGGGTATAGTTAAGGTAGCATGAATAAGACTTTTTCACAAGAATCCGAAGGAAAAAAAATTAAAACACAAAACAAAAGAATATTTTGGTTTCAGTTTCGGGTAAGTTAACCAGTTGTGCATTGTAAATCTACTTATGTACTATTCGATTTTTTCTATCCTCCCCCCTCTCACTTTTTCTCTCTTTATTAGTGAAAGTCCTATATTACTCAGATAACATGGGGAAAACCTAAAAAAGGATTTCCCTTTTTCTTTTTTTTTTTTTTTTTTTTCCATATTCATAGATTGAGATAAATTTTGGTTCGTAAAGTTTTCAACTTTTGCTCTGTACCAAAAACACTAGTTGGGCCAGAAAAAGAAAATAAATAAATAAAAGCTCTCTCATGCAGCAACTAGAAACACAATAATATACATACATCTATACTTATATGTATAGTAATGTAGTTGCTAACCACGTGGCAATGCTATCCTAATTCATATGCCACATGCATGGCATTTCATAGTGTTGCTGAATTTGTTGTATCTATACTTAATATACTACTGTATATATCATTGTGATTTAAATAGTCATACATGCTGAACAAAAATCCCATTACTTAATTGCAAACCCACTACTTCACATATTTCAAACCCACCTCAAAAAACCTTCCCGTCTCTAACCACTGAGAAACGTACCGTCCCGTCTTTAACCATTTCTCACTTCTGTCTTCTTCCCGCCTTCACTGTAATACAATATTCAACATCAAACTTGATGCAACATAGAGGTAATTCAACCTATGCTATTCTAAATTTACTACTAAATTATGCGCTTTCTTTACTTTGTTGTTTATGTTACTTTTTCTTTAACAATGTCTTGGTAAATCAAGAAAGTTTCTGGATCACATTTAATTTGTATTTCAAATTTAGCTTTCAAATGCTCATCTATTCAAGCATTTGAGAGCCAAAAAAACACATAAATGATTCATAAGATAATTTTTTTACTGACAATCTCATTTGTACGTACACATTAACGAATATTCAATTGTCCCATCTTCTTTGAACCAGTCGCAATCTGTTCCCATAAATGGTTTTTTCGGCTCGTTCCAGATAGAAGCATCGCTTTCATTGTCAGGATCATACCATTTGAGGTCCACTACCCCTAGATCATGTTCTTCCAAGAAGAATAGGTCTTGTTCGTCAGCCAGTTGTTGCTGCCACTCATCATCCCCTCCGTCAATCAGATGAATTCCCACAGATTTTGGGATGTCAATGAGGGGTAAAGGTTGGCCAAAGGGGGTGATATAGGTAGCAGGGTCGAAAGATACATGATTGGACTCAATGAGGCTGATATTTTGGTGGTTTGGTAGAGGATTTTGAGTGACATGGGGTTGCTTTGGAGGTGGCTCAATGAGATCTTGGATATCGTGGCGGAGGTGCATGCAATCATCGGTGTTGTGGCCAGGGGCTTGGTGGTAGGTGCATCTTTTGGACATGTCACATGTTGGCGGGAGCGGGGTATTTCGAGACTGGAGTAATTGGAGGTGACCCTTTTTAAGGAGGTGATCTAAGGCTGAGGAGAGGGGGATTTCTAATTTGGCGAAATTGCGAGGTGGCTTCCTAGGGAAAGAGCGATTGGAGGAATTAGCTTGGTTGGGAGGTTGGTATGGCCTAGGAGGGTAAGCCATAGGTTGACTGCTAAGGGCATTGACATCTGAAGGATTGTGGGAGTAGTTGGGCCTTTTTGACTGACTCGGAGGCTCTTCTTTTTTGATCTTTCCTTCCCTTATGGCGTCTTCAATTCAAGTCCCAACTTCAAACAGCTTTTCAAAGTGGAGATGGACTGATAAAACAATTTTTCATGGTAGAGTGGTTGCAGATTCTGGATTAACTTCCTCACCTGTTTGTTTTCAATCGGCCGTTGGGTCATTTGGGCCACTTTATTCCTCCACCTGCTCAGAAAAGCAGCGAAGGATTCATTGCTGTTCTGTCGAGTAGTTTCCAAATCCCTGATTGTAACATCCAACTCTTGATTGTAAGAGTAGTGATCGACGAAGACTCGAACAATGTTTTCCCATGCCCGGGTTTTGGAGGCTTCCAAGGTTAGGAACCATGATAGCGCAGACTTTGCAAGAGTTTGCGGGAACAACATTGTAATGTGCTCGTGGGTACAACCCATGGACTGGAAGATGCTCATACATAGTTTCACATGACTTTTTGATTCCCAGTTCCGTCAAAACAGTCGATGGCAGGCATCTTGAAGTTCTCTGACAGTTTCACCTTAACAGGCTCAAAGAGGCCTTCCAGGTCTAGCATGTAATCGTTAACCCCTTTGCTTTTCCTCAGTACACTTTCCAACTTGTCAACCTTATCCATTTTCTCTTGGAGCTTCTTCTCATATGAAAATTGTGGGACCCCTTGAAGTCAGTCTTCCTCCCCATTATTCTCATGTAGGGGCGGTTCAAACCCTGGTGGTGGAAACCCGCGCGGTGGTTGCAACCGCTACTGCTTCAATTCTTCCATGAACTTCAGAACTTGGGCTAGGCTGTCGGACTGCTGGCTTATGGTTACTCCCAACTCGGTAACCTTGTTTCTAACTCTTCTCGATTCATGCTGAAGTAAGCTGTCGGACCGATTCTGACCAAACGATTATCTGAACTTCTGACCCACGACGAGGATCCCAGCTGCTGACTTCGGGGATCTATACTGACCTGACAGATTTTGAGAAGACTAGATCAGATTTTGACAGTGATGACTTTAGACAGACAAAGACAGCGATGTTAACAAACGTAGACTGACTTGTGTAAGAATGATCGAGACAGTGCGTGCAGAGTGATGCAAATGAGACAAGCACATAGATGGCAAGCCTGAATCTATATGATGCTCCTATTTCTAACAGATAGCAGTTAAACAAATAAGGTCCTAACCATGTAGAGTGTGCCAACCTTACTTTCCAGTACGATCACCAAGGGATAACAGGGATTTTCAGGGTTTATGAAGGCTTCTAAGAAGGACTGGGCATTTCTGGTTGATTTGGACAGAGTTTCTGGGAGAAGCTGGGATATCCGGACATAGTTTCTGGCATTTCTGGAAAATTTGAGCTGAGTTTCTGGGAAAAACTGGTTAATATGGTCATATCTGGGATATCTGGATAGAGTTTCTAGGAGAAATGGGTTATATTTGGGATATCTGGACAGAGTTTCTGGGAGAAACTGGTTAATATGGTCATATCTGGGATGTCTGGACAGAGTTTCTGGGAGAAACTGGTTAATGTGTGGTGATAGTGATCATACTGTCTAGCAGGTTTTCATACTCCTATGTCTTAGGACCGACAAACAAGGTTTGCGGTGTATATCTTTGTGAGCATGGAGCAGACATCCTTGTCATGGTGCCTAGGTAGGTCAACTCAATGTGATCACATGTGAGTGATTGCCTAGGGGATCATAAGAAAGAGGTTCTGTTCTATGCCACATAAGCGTCTACACTGCTCAGGTAATCCCATCAGGGCATACAACAGTTATATCACATTGTCCTATCTGAAAAGATAAATGAACAGTCCTATGAAAGGTTCTACAGGAATCTATATGCAAAGGCTGGGTTTAGTCAAAGAGGATCCATTGAGGAGACAGTTTGGAGGTTTTTACTCTTTTTGATATACCTTGGAAGGTACAGTATCAACGGTGACTTGTGCCCTGGCACAGCAAGACCTGAACAATGTCAGCGCCGCGTTTCAGACACAGTCGGAGGGGGGAAAATGCAAGAGTGCAATGCGGTGAACCAGACACAGTAAAAATATGATTTTAAGGATGCTTCTTATGAGTCAAACCTCTGTATTATGTTGTTTTGAAAATAAAAATCCCCAGCAGAGTCGCCAGATTGTGGACACGCAGCGTTCCACCACTTGCTTGTTTTGATATTGTTTTGAAAAGGAAAAGAAAAGGTCTGTTGAAAATAGATACAGAGTCGCCACTTGGTCTTTAAGGAACCAAGAAACCTAATTTTGACTCACCCAAATGGATAAAGGGCACCGGCCCTTCATAACCAAAGAACTTGGCTTGGGGTTTTGGTACGAGAGAGGAAGGAGCCTTTATCGCGACTAAAACACCCTCAAATCGCCCCGTCTTTTAACGGGCCTCAATTAACATCCAAATAATCATCTTATACTATGTATGGTTCGACAATTAATACTATGATAGTATATTACATCACATAAGAAAATTTAAAATGGAAGATCTAAAGATAAGATATCATTCATAAGATCTAAGCCAAATATCACACAATGTAAAGTGAAAGATCACACAAACAAACCTAAGAAAAATCGTCTAATCATATATCAAATAATCAAGACTTCCTAATTTAAAGGGGGACATGAATTGTTATTGAAACAAATAAACAAAGAAATCAAAATATGCTTAGCAAGCTAGAATGATGCATGCTAATGTTTGAGAAAAGAAGATCTCTCAATCCCCGGGACGGATGAGAAAGGATGATTAGATCAAGGGGAAGCATGAACGTGTGATCAAATTCGTTCCTTATAATCTTCTTAGATTAGGAGCCATAAAAGCCCCAAATCTTGCATGGATGCAATGTATGTATCTAGAATGTGCCAAGGTTGTAGTATGTTTTATGTTCATGGATTCCTAGAATGACTTAGAAGTCTAGAATGTGTATGAATGAATGAATGAAATCACTATGGGATATGTACAAATGTAGTATGAACTACTTCCTAAGACATAAGTTAATTTGGAGTGCATGTATGCATCAAATCAAAGGATAGAAGTAAAAGTATGCTTACTGTGAATAGTGGACAGAACAGTAACATGATCTTTTGAAATTTGAAAAGAGGGGTTAGGGATATTTTCAAGACATGATTTTTTTTATGTAGATCTTCCTTATTGTGTCTAGAACACAACCCAAAAGGCCAATCTTTAATGACTATCACAGATTGAGAGAAATCATATAAACAACGGAGGTTATTCAGAAACATAGTCCGTACTGTCGACTGAAATGTTAGAAAATCTTAGAAAATGAAAATAAATGATCTAAAGGCCCATTTTATACAGAAAGTTCCCTAAGACATTGAAGTTTAAGGGAAAAATAAGATATGACCCCCCTTTTTTGGAAAGTCAACCTAGCTGCTGTAACAGCAGAGGAAGAATGTTTGGAAGGAATGTTTGGGTCCAAATGGACCATTTCAAGTATTTCCAAGTCAAACCAAAAATCATGGGTGTTCTCTAATGAGTTAGGAAGACTTTCCAAGTGGTCTTGCATCCATACATTGAGTATTGAGTTCTAGAGAAATCTTTGAACTCAGGCCACTCACTGTTTTGATTCACTGTTTTTGAAGATTTTGAAAAAGAACTAGAGTTTTTCTTTGGAAATCATAGTGAGGGTTTTAAGAAGGGGGTTTTGAAATAGAGGTTTTGAAAACATATTTTTAATACTCAATGAAGATTATAGCCACTTAAAATGTCAACATCAAACTCATCATCAAGAATTCCAAGATTGTTGGAAAGTACTATTTTCATTTGAACATAACTTCAAGAATACCTTGGAGGTATTTGAAGTTATGATCATCATCTATCAAACATGTTTTTGAGGTTAAGAGCTACTATCCATAAGGATTCACTCACCTCAAACTTCATGTCATCATCTAAATGATGATGAACTAGTAAGTAAATAAAGAAAATCAAAAAGAAATTTGGTAAGAAGAGATGAATATTGTATGAACAAGCAAGTAAATAACAATCACTAGATGATAATCATTGTGATATTGGACTTGTAGTTTGGTGTTTCACTCATATGTGGTGACATTGGATATGGAAGTAGGTTCCTCTCTCTTAAATGCTTACTAAAATGGTGGTTGGGTGTATTGAATATGAAATAAATAAGAGTAATGAAATAAAAACAAAGTTTAAAACTCACTTTTTGTTTTGAATCAAAGAAGAAAGTTTCTTTTCTCTCTATCCTAACCTTATCTCTACAACTTTCTCTCCCAAAACTTTTCAAAGCTTACATTTGACACCCCCAAAATGAGAAGTCAAGGGGGGTTTATATAGGCCAATTTGGGAGTGGTTTTGGGGTTTTAGAAGTGCTCCCATTGGCTCCAAACATCTGAAAACATAGAACTACGTCGTTTTAGTTTTTAATTAATCAAAATAGAACCCCAAAAATAATTGCAAAAACATACTATTTTGGAGGAGAGTGCCGCGGCGGCACTGGGCCTATGTCACAGCGGCACTGGGCCAGTGCCACGGCGGCACTGCTCCTCAATCGTCTGGATAATCCTGTTTAGGCCCCCAGAGGTTCCGGTATTCGCGAAAAGGCCCTATTTCGTCCGAAATTCACGAAAAATGCATACGAACTCCAAATTGAGGTTGTGATATACCGTTGGAAAGGTAATGGAGTCTAATTTACATAAAAAAATAGTTCAGAGATAGGTCACTTTGAAAAGTTTTGCGGTATTTGTGATAAAAGCCGATTTGATCTCCATTTTCGCCTTCGGAAATTCCTAATAAACTCGTTTTAAATCCGAAAAATATGTATGATATACTGTTGGAAAGCTATTGACCTCTAGTATCCATGAAAAATGTTTGAAAATTGTTACGATGTTCTGGTTTTAAAGTCAAATTTTGGTCAAACTTGGTCAAACCTGAGATTCCCGGGATGTTCTGGAAATCTCTGGGAGCTTCCAGGAGTTGACGTTTTCGCTAGATTTTCTTTTAAAACTCATTTTAATACTTTCCACATGATCTAGAATGATCCCAGCGAATTTGGACGATTTTGGTCAAACTTGGTCAAACCTTGGTCAAACTGGTCAACGGGGACTTTCCGGGAACTTTCGGATCTTCCGGGGGTCTCTGGGAGCTGACGATTTCATCTGATTTTACTTAAAAACTCTTTTTCTTACTTTTCTTACGACATAGCATGTTTCCAGAACTTTTAGTCCAAATCTGGGAGTTTTTGGACTTTCAGGGGCATTTTGGTCATTCTGAGTATTTTGATAAATAGAACCAACTTCCAAGAGTCCTTTTGAGTCTTTTTCGATCATTATGAACCACCAAGCTATGGGTCTCCTAAATCTGATAGCCGACAAAATGGGGTGTCTACAGTTTGCCCTCTTTAGCATGAACTTGCGAGGTAACGCATGTCGCAAGCGAGTGCCAAAGCTTTGAAGAGACAGGTCTTTTGGAGGCTATAGATTGAAGATAAAAAGCGTTGCAAAAGATGTAATGATGTTGAGGCTAGTGCTTGTCGTGCTCTGCGTGAGCTGCTTACGTATCCCGAGGGAATCACACCAGGACGTAGTTCGGGGTACAAAGGAATAAATCACACATGCATGTACACAACAATCAGGCGGATGCTATGTTATATGAGTGACAAGCAATGCATGGATGTGATATGAATTGTGTCCTGAGTCCTATCATGTTTATTGTTCTGAGCTCAGTATGAGCTGGTGCTGTGGGGTGTGTGCCACTTCACTAGTGTCTCCGACTGTGGTGCAGTGGCTGACTCGGATAAAGACACAATGATTTGGAAGACTCTGGGTCTTTACAGGAAGTGTGCTTCGCAAACAAGTGAGATAGATCAGATGTGCATTTTTTAGAAGACGACAGCTAAAGGTGACTGAGGGATCTTACGATAAATGATAGGTAAGAAAGCTATGAAAATGGACAGATGAGAAAGCTCATGGTAATCAGGAGACACGGAGCCGTGGAAGGACGGTGCTTCGTTTTCAAAATCTGGATATGGGCGATGTTCTGATTGTTCCTGATGGACGATTTTCGGGAGCCGGTTCCTCTTTTGTTACTTTCTGCTAGCGGGAACTAGTATCTTTCCGTATCTATCCTCGGGGGATGATGTAGGGTTATCGGAGAATCTCTCTTTTCTTGATCGGAAACCAGGACCCGTCTCTGAATCTCTCACGGTTGATCAATTCTTTCGGTGCTCAATCCAAGAGGGCCGGTCGGGGTCTCCGGGAGCTGGTATCTTTCTGTTTCTGTCCTCAGGGGATGACGTAGGGTTCTCAGAGAATCTCTCTTTTCTTGATCGAGAACCAAGACCCGTCTCTGAATCTCTCACGGTTGATCAATTCTTTTGGTGTTCAATCCAAGAGGGCCGGTCGGGGTCTCTGGGAGCTGGTATCTTTCTGTTTCTGTCCTCAAGGGATGACGTAGGATTCTTAGAGAATCTCTCTTTTCTTCTTCTTTGGTGTACCAGCCAAAAATCAGGACTCGTTACTGAAACTCTCGTGTTTGATCAAAATTTGTGACGGTCGTCTTGAAACAGCCGATTCGGATCTTCGGGAGTCGATTTTTCTCAGCTTCTACCTACTGGAGATAGCGCTGATGACTTTCGGACTGCTGGGGGTAAAACCTCATAAATCTTGACTGAAATGGGCCTTCGGGGCTGATCGGGGCCAGAAATGGACTGAAAAAAAGGCCAAAATAGGTCAAAACGGAGCAAAACAGAGCAAAACAGGGCCCGTGGGGAGCAGTGCCACGACGGCAGTTGGCCAGTACTGTGGTGGCACTGGGTGGCCGGACTCCATTCGTGTATATCTCGGGTCTTTGAGCTTTCCAAGCTCATTCTTGGCCATTTTGGGGTGTTTTTGGAGCCAAATCCGTCAAAACGCAGCTTGTGCGCGCTCAGGTGAGTAATCTTACCCCGTGGTTGGAATTTTAATTGGTGTTTTGGTTTGCTCTAATTTTCAAGAAGAAAGTTTAGTTTTCACTTCCATTTTATTTGTAGATCCATGGCTTCGAGCTCGAGGAGACCGTCTAAGAAGGCCAAGGAACGAATGAAAGCCGAGAGCCAAACCCCGGACTTGATTTTACGGGACCCCCAACATCATCTTTCGGCCGCGGTTCTAGCTAGTCTGGTATGTGAAACTTTCGACAGTTTAGAACTATTTCCATGCATTGTGCTAGTTTTGTGAGCCGTAGTGTGCACCTAGAGATCGTTAAAAGTTCGATTTGTGCTCAAATGTTGATTTTGTGAATTTGGACCTTGGGTCGTGAATAGTGATTTTGTGCTCATTTTTATTGTTTTTGATATGTGTAGGTGTTGAAAGTGACATTGAAGGGCCACGGTAGCCTTGCTCACGCTTTTTTGTGGTACACTCAACTCTCGTCTGCCGTCAAGAGAATGGTAGACGATGCCGGGTTCGGCGGCTTTGTCCGCCTGGTTTCAAAGAGTAGCAATGATCTGGCGCATTTTTACGCTCTAGTTGAGAGATGGTGGGATACCACCAATACTTTCCACCTGCCGTTTGGTGAGATGACCATGTCGTCTTTTGATTTTTCTATGATCACTGGTTTGAGGGTTGGCGGGAAGCGCCTGATTCTGGACTACTTCTATGAGATCGATCCCGAGGCTATCGAGATGTTGATTGGGGCTGTTCCTTCTAATCTGGAGAGGCACTGGTTCCCTTGTGGCTGGCTTTACCGGGCTTACGGCAGAGGGAATCATAATCTGAATAATTCTCATCTTTTGAGGGTATTTCTTCTGTATGTCCTTGGTTGCTCGATCTTCGCGACACGGAATGATCGGGTGAGCTTGAGGCTTCTTTCTTAGCTGGCGACCGTCGGTGAGATCTCCTCTTATGACTGGGGCGGTGCTGCTCTGGCCCACCTTTACAAGCATATGGGTGAAGTTTCCCGGGGTGATGTTAGATCGACGGGGGGATTCTAGAGAGCTTGGGAGGTATGTACTGCAACTTCTTTTCCTTCCGGTTTTTATTTCTGTACTTTTTCGTTTTGATTTTTCCTTTTGTCTGTGCAGCTTTGGAGCTTTGAGTACCTAAAGATGTTGGCTCCTTCCCCCGCTGATGAATCAGATGAAGATGAGGATGGCATGGCTCCTGTGCCTTTGTTTTCCCGGGGCTTGAGATGGCGGAGGGATGTTGTCGGGATAAAGAGCGGGGCTCATCAGATTGTTCTCCTCAAAAATTTCTTATCTGGGCTGACAGCTGCTGACGTTGATTGGACGCCTTGGGAGCGTGTTGCCTATGCTGCCCTAGAGGAGATACAGGCGGTCAAACCCCTTTCCTCTTGCCGACTTATGATGAAAAGTACTAAGAGCAGGCAATGGTTCCTCGGCGAGCGAGTGTCCAGACAGGTGGTTGGAGGTCTGAGGTATCGCGCCCCTCATGATCCTCCTGTGATGGATGCTAATGACCTCTCTGGTGATGCTTTGCTGGCGGCCTTAGCTGGTACCGATGTTTGGGATCACTTTCTCTCCGAGACCGACTACGAGGCTTACCGTGACCGCTTCCTGATGCCCAACTTCCCACTCCTGGAGGTGAGTTTCTTTTATGTTTTTGTCTCTATCCGTTGCCTATGTTTTTGACTCATCTTTTCCTAACTTGTTTTGTGCCTACAGCTTTACGAGATGTACAAGAGACAGGTCCCCCCAATTTCTAATCCCATCCCTCCTTGGGATTGGACCGTTAATGTTTTGGGTATAGATGGCTCCCCCAGGTTATGGAGGTGCCACGGGTCACATGTGGGTATCCCACCCAACCAGCAAGCGTCCTTAACGTCCCTTGGAGTTATGCTAAGGAGGGCCACGCCTTGGCAGCTAGCTTACGGTCCTTGGTCCTCACGCGAGACCATCGGGTATGCCTCTAATTTTGCGCTCCTTAGGGTTATAAGGTTCTAATCCTGATTTTGCCCTTGACAGATTGATGGTATGCGGCAGTTCGCCACCAGTCAGATGGCGTCCTTGGTAGGTTTTTGACTCGACTTTGTTTTTGTACTTTTTGTTGTTTCTCTACTGATTGCTTTCATTTTATTTGTGTGTGCAATACCGTAGGGGTGGCGCTGGCTCATCGAGGACCGGACCAAGGTACAGAGGTGGCAGGAGGAGGCCATTGCCGACGTACACTCCGGGTGGTCTGACAGAGGACGAAGAAGAGGAGGACTGAGGCCTCCTAAGCGGGGATTTTGTTTTATCTCCATTTCATGTTTTCGATTGGGTTGTACTAGTGAATGATGTGACTATTCAGACAATGTTTAAGACAATGTGTAGGATGATGTGTGGGATGATTTGTGACCTTTTGGCAGAGTGTGATAATGTTTTGCCTTTTAGGCCGGATAGCTACCGGTTTGAAGGCGCAGTTGTGTGCTTGCTTTTATTTGGTGATTATGTGACGATATACATATCTGTGCACTTGTGATTCTGTGATTGTTGATGTTACTGCGATGAGCAGCCTTGTGATAGTGAGTGTGTTTACCTTGCAGGTGGGATAGTCCGTAAAACGAGGAGGTGCTGCAGAAATTTTGAATTCTGCTAGAGCCGCGACAGAAAATATGGCTTTGTATGATCCCGCTCAACTCACGGCTTGGCTGAACCTCACAGATGGTGTGGAACGGATCAACCTTTTTAGCTACGGCTTGACTGAGCTGTTCTTTCTTTGCCAGATGGCTTTGAATGCTGAGTTCATGCGTGCTGCTATTGTCCACTGGGATCTGGTGAACCATGTCTTCAATTTCAACGGCCTGGAGATATGCCCCCTGTTTGAGGAGTTCTGTGCTATCCTTGGCTACGATTCTGAGTCTGACCTGATTCTCCCTTCTGCTGATACTCCCAGTCCTACGCGAGGCTTGGCTGAATACCTGAACTGTTCCACTACTATTTCCCGCCGGCTAATTCATGGTGAGGTTCTTGACATTGCTTCCATTATCGCCTGGTATGCTAGTCCTAGGAACCTGGCGTGTATGATGCTACCCGCGGGGTCGCTCTGATATTGTGAATGACTTCACACTTTCTGTTCTCGAGTGCTTCTATTGACTTGGTGCTGTAGACACCCCATTTTGTCGGCTATCAGATTTAGGAGACCCATAGTTTGGTGGTTCACAATGATCGTAAAAGACTCAAGAGGACTCTCGAAAGTCAGCTCTATCTCTCAGAATGCTCAGAATGACCATAATGCCCCTGAAAGCCCGAAAACTCCCAGATTTGGTCCCAAAAGTTCTGAAAACATGCTACGTCATAAGAAAAGTGATAAAATGAGTTTTTAAGAAAAATTGGATGAAATCGTCAGCTCCCAGAGACCCCCGGAAGTCCCGGAAGTTCCCGGAAAGTCCCCGTTGACCGGTTTGACCAAGGTTTGACCAGGTTTGACCAAGTTTGACCAGGTTTGACCAAGTTTGACCGAAATCGTCCGAATTCACCGGAATCATTTTAAATCATGAGAAAAGTATTAAAACAAGTTTCAAAAGAAAATCGAGCGAAAACGTCAGCTCCCGGGAACTCCCGGAGGTTTCCAGAACTTCCCGGGAATCCCAAGTTTGACCAGTTTGACCAAAATTTGACTTTGGAACTGGGGCACCGAAACAATTTTCAAACATTTTTCATGGATACTAGAGGTCAATATCTCTCCAACGGTATATCGCACATAATATCTGGATTTAAAACGAGTTTATTTTGAATTTCCGAAGGCGAAAAAGGCGATCAAATCGGCTTTTATCACAAATACCGCAAAACTTTTCAAAATGACCTATCCTCAAACTATTCTTTATGTAAAGTAGACTCCAATACCTTTCCAACGGTATATCACAACCTCAGTTTGGAGTTCATATGCATTTTCTGTGAATTTCGAAACTTTTCGCGAATACCGGAACCTCTGGGGGCCTAAACAGCATTATCTGGACGAAGGAGAAGCAGTGCCGCCGCGGCAGTCCCCTCCAGAACAGTGTATTTTTGTAATTTATTTTGGGGGTCCAATTTAATATATTAGAAATCAAAACGACGTAGTTTTGGTTCCCAGCTTATTTTGGACCAATGGGAGACCATTTTAAACTTTTTAAAACTCCATTTACCACCCCTCCTTTGCCTATAAAAGAAGCCATTTACTTCCATTTAGGAGGGAGACATGGAAGATTAAAGAGAGCTTAGGAAGAAACCCTAGAGAAATATAGAGAGAGAAAGAGAAGAAGTAGTTTTCTTCTTCTATTTTCTCCATCAAAGTGAGTTTTCTTCTTACTTGAGTTTGCTATCAAAACTTCAATCATCCAAACAGTTCTTTCACCACCATTCTTGAGCATCCATGAGATAGGAAGTTACTTCCATGTCCAAATGTCACCATATATGAGTGAAACACCAAGCTACAAGTCCAATATCTCAATGATTATCAACTATTGATTTCTATTTGAATGTTTGTTTACTTTAATGTTTATCTCTCTCTTAACCTCATTTCTTTTGACTTTTCTTTGATTATATAGTTGTTCATCATCATCTAGATGACATGTTGTTTGAGGAGAGTGAATCCTTATGGATAGTAGCTCTTGACCTCAAAGACATGTTTGATGGATGATGATTTTACCTTCAATACATTCATATGTATTCTTGAAGCCATATTCTCAAACAAAACTATGTTTGTGCAAATAATATTGGGAGTTCTTTGATGATTCAAGGTTGGATGAGATTCTAATTGGTCACATGGTCATCTCAAGAGTTTAAGTTCATGCTTTGAACATCTATTTCAAAACCACCAATCAAGAACTCAAACTCTATTTCAAAACCCAAATTCATTTTCTTCAAGAATGATCCAAAACAGTGAGCTGTTCAGATTCAAAGATTTGTTTTGAATTAATTACTTGAGTTATGATGATGAAACCACTTGGAAAATCTTCCTAAGACATCATAGTTTGTCCCCAATTTTTTCCATCAATTATAGAGTTGTGAAAGTATTATTTTTGGATGTGAGAAGTTCATATTCATAATCTGCCTCTATTCTCTCAGAATGTTCACCCAACTTCTTGCACTTATTCTGGATGTTTTCGTCACTGTATATATATCTTTTCTATTTTGTTTTATAAAACTTGGGTGTCTTAGGAAACTTTTGGTATATAATGGGTCATCATAAACCCTTTCTTTGATTTATGAAAAATCATACAAAATCAGTCAACAGTGCAGCTTTTGTTTCTGAGTCATGTGTACATTCTGATTTATTTCTTTTAATCTGTGATAGCTATTGATGTTTGGCTTTTTGGGTTATTTTCTAGACACAATAAGGATGATCTCTGATTTTTCTCACATTTTCCTAGGCACGTTTGACCTCCCATTATAAAGTTATAAAGTAATGCATACAGTTTGTCCACTATTCACAGCATGTCACTTTTTGACTTTCACACTTTGATGCAACACTCAGATACAAGAACCCATGTCCCATGAACATGTTATTTACCACTTTTATCATGCAATATCATATCATGTATCATCTATCCTCTCATGTATCATACTCCAATAGATTCTTGAGTTTGATTTCCAAATAAAACCATGGTTTGCAAATACTTGGGAAGTTCTTGAAATAAGCTAGGAATTGATATTCCAAGTGGTTAGAATATTCATCCAAGATCTGGAAGTATACTTTCAAAACCCTCATTTCAAAACCCCCTCTTAAATCCCTCATTTTGATTTCAAGAAATAAACCTTGTTTTTCTGAAAACCCTCAAAACAGTGAGTCATTTAACTTGAAGGAATTATTTTGAGTTCAATACTCAATGTATGAATGCAAGACCACTTGGAAAGTCTTTCTAACTCATTATAGAACATCCATGATTTTTGGCTTGACTTGGAAGCACTTGGAAATGGTCCATTTGGACCCAAACATTCCTTCCAGACATTCTGTCTTTGCTGTCACAGCAGCTAGGTCCACTTCCAACTTATTTTACAGAACACTTTTCCACAAGGGGTGGTCCTAACTTATTTTTCCCTTCACCTTCAATGTCTTAGGGAACCTTATGTATAAAATGGGCCTCTAGATCATTATTTTTCATTTTCTAAGATTTTTCAACATTTCAGTCGACAGTACAGACTCTATTTCTGAGTGACCTTCATTGTTTATATGATTTCTCTCAATCTGTGATAGATATTCAAGATTGGCATTTTGGGTAGTGTTCTAGACACAATAAGGAAGCTCTCCATAAAAAATCATGCATTGAAAACATTCCTAACCCCTCTTTTCAATTTTCACAAGATCATGCTACTGTTCTGTCCACTATTCACAGCAAGCACATTTTAATTTTCATTCATTGATTTGATGCTTGTATGCATTCCAAATTAGTTCATATCTTAGGGAGTAGTTCATACTACATTTGTACATATCCCATGTTGATTTCATTAATTCATTCATACACATTTTAGACTTCTAAAGTCATTCTAGAAATCCATGTACCCAAAACACACTACACCCTTTGCACATTTTAGATACATACATTGCATTCATGCAAGATTTGGGGTTTGTGTAACTCTTAATCTAAGAAGATTATAAGGAATGATCTCGATCACACGTTCATGCTTCCCCTTGATCTAATCATCCTTTCTCATCCGTCCCGGGGATTGAGGGATCTTCTTTCCTCAAAGATTAACATGCATCATACTAGCTTGCTAAGCATATTTAGATTTCTTTGATTATTTGTTTCAAGAACAATTCATGTCCCCCTTTAGATTAGGAAGTCTTGACTATTTGATATATGATTAGATGATTTTTCCTAGGTTTATTTGTGTGATCTTTCACTTTACATTGTATGATATTTGGCTTAGATCTTATGAATGATATCTTATCTTTAGATCTTCCATTTCAAGTTTCTTATGTAATGTAGTATACTATCATAGTATTATTTGTCGAACCAAACATAGTATAAGATGATTATTTAGATGCTAATTGAGGCCCTTCGAAAGACGGGGCGAGTTGAGGGTGTTTTAGTCACGACAAAGGCTCCTTCCTCTCTCATACCAAAACCCCGAACCAAGTTCTTTGGTTATGAAGGGCCGGTGCCCTTATCCGCTTGGGTGAGTCAAATTAGGTTTCTTGGTTCCTTAAAAACCAAGTGGCGACTCTGTATCTGTTTTCAACAGACCATTTTCTTTCTTTGATCAAAATCCAAATCAAGTTTTCAAAACAAAACTAAAAAGAGGCGGAAGCCCGGTATCCATAGGTGCACATGTGCCTTGGGCTGAAACTTAGCAGAAATCCCATGGCCATGGTTCTGGCTGAAATCTTGAATGGTTTGGATCGCGCTTCCAATCAAGGAACGCTTCTTCTTTCTGGGGTGCCTTTGGTGTTACAGGCTTAGCTCTACGAGCGTCTTCAGTTATGGACAGGTAATGTGCCGCCAGTTTATTTTTGCAGAGCTGTGCTTTATCCTCATTATACTTCTGCCGATTGGGTGGGCACGATGGGTGCTTATCTGAGGTTGACATTTGCTGGATCGTGAGGCGTTGGGGCCTTTATGATGTGACCACTAGTCTCGGGGATTTCCAGAGAGTGTGGCTGATGGGTCTGAGAGAAACCTCCTTCTATCATCCTCGCCGATTGGCCAGACAGTACGGGTAAGTTTAAGAGGTTCCCCGAGGGTTTACTGAGAGGGTCTTTGCTTCCAGAGTCAGAGCCACCACTATTGCTGTTTTCATCAGGGGCTGAGCCGGTTGAGCAAAAGCTTATTTCTAGAGACCTTTGAAGAAATAAAAAAACAAAAAATAAACTAGGCTAGACTGATTCTGCTTCTTTCCTCCAAGTGTCTTTGATATTCGTGATTGCTTTTCGAAAGAACTTTTTGTGTTTTCATTTATCCCCGCTTATGTGATATTTGAAGTTCATTTATCGGTGAACCTTAGTTACTTGTAGAACCTCGTTTTATGCATTTGACTTTCTAAAAAAATTTGTGGTATGATTTTGATCAGATGTTAGCTTTTGGTACTTGTTTGGGCATGCTAGGACGACTAAAGGCAAACAAGGCGGGTGGCCGAAGTTTGCCCCTAGTTTGGGATATGTATGGTTGTGAGGCAAACGAGGTAGATGACCGACGTTTGCCCCTAGTTTAGAAGAGGTTTAGGCAAACGAGACGGATGGCCGAAGTTTGCCCCTAGTATGGAGAGTGATTTATGGGTTATGGTAAGGACCGCGACTTTATTTTTCTCACACACTCATAATTTTGCGTAGGCACCAGTTAGACCTAGCGAGCTCTTTTCTCTCTTTTGTTATTGCTCACTTTGGATTTAACTCTAACTTTTGCCTAGGTGTCCTTTTGGATTTTCAGCCTAGCGAGCCATCCTTCTTTTCTTTTTTTGAAAGTCTACCTACGTACCCCCGAACGGGGATCAGGTCCAACGTAGTTCGAGCCAAAGTTTTGAAGAAGAGGGGTTGATTATGATGGTGTCGACCGAACCGATGTGGTTGCCTATGTATCCCCGAGTGGGAATCAGGTCGAGCGTAGTTCAGGCCAAAGTTTTGAAAGAAAAGGGGTTGGTTATGATGGTGTTGACCGAACTGATGCGGTTGCCTATGTATCCCCGAGTGGGAATCAGGTCGAGCGTAGTACAGGCCAAAGTTTTGAAAGAAAAGGGGTTGATTATGATGGTGTCAACAGAACCGATGCGGTTGCCTACGTATCCCCGAGTGGGAATCAGGTCGAGCGTAGTTCAGGCAAAGCTTTGAAAGAAAAAGATTTTGGGGAATGGTCAAGCATAGTACTTTTTGAGGCAATCCATGTTGATTGGTTCTTTGAATTCAACGCCATCGAGGTCCATGAGGTAGGTTGCTCCTCCGAAAAAGATAGTTTTGACGATATAAGGGCCGACCCATCTGGATTTGAACTTTCCGCGTGGATCAAAGATCGGGGCTCGCAAGTCCTTAAGGACAAGGTCACCCTTGACAATTTTCCACGGGCGAACCCTTTTGTTGAAAGCGCGGGCTATCCTCTTTTGATAGATTTGAACGTGGTCGACTGCCGCTAGGCGCTTTACATCTATGAGAGCCAATTCTTCGTACCTTTCCCTCAACCAATCTGATTCTGAAATTTCACATTCTGCCATCACGCGCAGGGACGGTAGTTCTATCTCGACTGGAAGCACTGCTTCCATTCCATATACTAGTGAGTAAGGAGTTGCTCCTGTGGATGTCCTTATCGATGTTTTATATCCCCAAAGTGCGAACGGTAGCTTTTCATGCCAGTCTTAGTAGGTATCGGCCGATTTCTGCAGTATGGCCTTGACATTCTTGTTTGCAGCTTCGACTGCCCCATTAGTTTGTGGTTTGTACGGTGATGACTTATGATAAGTGATTTTGTATTCCTCAAACAGATCCCTGACTTCAGCTTTAAAATGACTACCATCATCTAAGATGATCTTATGGGGGACTCCATAACGACAGATGAGGTTCTTTTTGATGAACTTGGTCACTTCCTTGGCCCCCAACTTGTTGTAGGATGCGGCTTCTACCCATTTTGTGAAGTAGTCAATGGCCACTAAAATGTATCGATTTCCATTCGAGGCTTTCGGAATGATTTTACCGATGATATTGATTCCCCAGGTTGAGAATGGCCTAGGTGAGGTCATGCTGTATAGAAGGGATGGTGGTACATGCATCATGTTTGCATGGATCTGGCACTTGTGACACCTTCTTACGTATTCGCAACAATCTTTCTCCAATGTTGTCCAGTAGTACCATTGTCTTACAATTTTCTTGGCCAGCATGTGACCGTTCATGTGCGGGCCGCATACCCCCTCGTGTATTTCCTCCATCATTCTTCTGGAGCTTTTCCCAAACAAGCAAGTCAGGTTATGACTGTTGCACCCTTTCTTCAACAATTTCCCACCACAAATGATGAATTGCACTGTGAATCTTCAAATTGCCCTTTTGTCTTTCTCGGTAGACTCTTGGGGGTACGTCTCCTTTTCTATGAAGTCCCAGACATCCTGATACCACGGTATTTCATTCTCTTCTTCTTCGATTGCGGAGTCTATGTTGAACGAAGGCTCGTACCTTTGCTCAATTACCAAAGGCATCATCCTGACTCTCATAGGAATTTTGATCATGGAGGCTAAGGTAGCCAATGAATCTGCTAGTTGGTTCTCTTCCCTAGGCAAGTAGAAGAATGTGATGTTCTTGAACTGCCTCATGAGTTGATCGAGATGATCATGATAGGGCTTCAACCTTTCTTCTTTTACTTTCCATTCTCCTCTAGCTTGTGATATAATGAGGTTTGAATCCCCGAAGACATCCAACTTCTGAACTTTCAGCTCTATGGCGGCTTCCATCCCCAGAATGCATGCCTCGTATTCGGCAGCGTTGTTGGTGGAGTTATAATTGAGCTTGACTGCTAGCGGAGTGTGGTCCCCACTTGGTGACACTAGAATCATTCCTACTCCGTATCCTTTCATGTTGGCTGCTCCATCAAAGTACAACTTCCACTAGTCCTCCTTGATTTCCATGATATTCTCGTCTGGAAATGGAAAGTCCCCATTTTCTTCGAAGTCAATAGCGTGCTCCGCAAGATGCTCGGCTACGGTTCTCCCTTTTACCGATTTGCTTATAACGTACTTGATATCGAATTCGGATAGTAGAAGTAACCAACGGGATATACGACCGGTCAGGGTGGGTTTTTCAAGGAGGTATTTTAGAGGATCCATGCGGGATATGAGCACAACCGGGAAGGCCAGTATGTAGTGCCTCAGTCAGCGAATACACCAAACCAAGGCCCAACATGTTTTTTCGAGGGTAGAGTAGTTGAGTTCATACCCAGTCATCCTCTTGCTGAGGTAATATATGGCTTTTTCGGAGTGGCTTTCTTCTCCTTCTTGGGCTAGCATGCAACCCATGGCATTTTCGAAGATAGATAGGTAAAGGAATAAGGGCTTATGAGGAGTGGGTGGTGAAAGGACAGACGGATTTTGAAGGTAGGCTTTTATTTTGTCGAAAGCGGATTGGCATTGGTCATCCCATTGGAACTTTTCTCCTTTTCTCAGCAATCGGAACAAAGGATCGCATGCGGTTGTGAGTTTGGAAATGAAGCGGCTGATAAATTGGACTCTTCCGAGAAACCCTCTCACTTCCTTTTCATTCCGTGGTGGTGTCATTTCTAGGATTGCCTTGATCTTAGAGGGATTCACTTCTATCCCCCTTTGCGTGATGAGAAAACCCAGGAGTTTACCGGAGGTCATACCGAAAGTGCATTTCTTTGGATTCAAACTCATCTTGTATTTGCGCAACCTTTCAAAAAACTTTTCCAGTGCTACCAGGTGTCCTTCTCTGTCCTTGGACTTCACGATCATGTCATCTAGGTACACTTCTACTTCCTTGTGAATCATGTCATGCAGCAGAGTGGTGGCAGCTCTTTGGTAGGTTGCCCCAGCATTCTTGAGTCCGAAAGGCATTACTCTATAACAGTAGGTTCCCCAAGGTGTGGTGAATGTCATCTTTTCCCAATCTTCTGGCGCCATTAGAATCTGATTGTACCCCGAAAAGCCATCCATGAATGACAGTAGCTCATGTCCTGCGGTGTTATCCACCAAGACATCAATGTGGGGAAGCGGGAAGTCATCCTTGGGACTGGCTTTGTTTAGATCACGGAAGTCGACGCACACACGAACTTTTCCATCTCTCTTGGGGACTTGCAGGATATTGGCAACCCATTCCGGATACTCGGTAACAATGATGAACCCTGCCTTGAATTGCTTTTCTATTTCTTCTTTGACCTTGAGTGCCCATTCTGGTCTCATGCGCCTAAGTTTCTGCTTGACGGGTTTAGAATTGGGAAGGAGAGGAATGCGATGTTGGACGATATCGGGATCGACCCCAGGCATGTCTTCGTAAGACTAAGCAAAAACATCTTTAAATTGTTTTAGCAAGAGAGTTAATTCTTCTTTTTTCTTTTTTATTAAGAGTTGAGCCAATTTGCACAATTTGTGGACTATCCGTTTCACCTAGGTTAACCGATAAAGTATCTTCGATTATTTCGTAAGCAGGTGGTTTTTCAATTAGTTGCTTAAGTTCGATTGGGAGATCCTCAGAGGGATCTGTGCATTCACGAGTATTAGACACAGAGGAGTAAGCAGAATCGTCTTTTATTTCATTCATGACAGGTGGAGTGATTACATTAGATAGTGGTGGGCTTACAGCAGCCGACTCTGGTACAGACTCGATAATTGGCAGTACAGACTCTGGGAGAACAAGGGACAGGGAGACACAGACAGATGACTCTACAGCCTGGTTACTCAGACCCTCCTCAGTTGGCTTGATCTGATCATCTTGGCTCTCGGCCCTCTTTTCTTCCTTCTCTTCAGCAAATTCTACCCATATTTTCTTGATGGCTTCAGTGTCTAGGTACCAGTCTTCCCCCGGGGTCTTCATAATTTCTTCAGGATAGAACGGATCTTGATAGGGGGCCTTTCGCAGTCAGCGAAGATTTCAAGCCCGGGGTGCCTTTTTCCAGTGGCTTGATGGATCTAGGATTCTGGGAACCTAAAGTAGGAGAAATCATCCCCTTCTTTCATGAATTGCCCATTTGTTGCACTACTGCCACAATCGAATGCTCATAGGTCTCCACCCTCAAATGAATGTTTTCCCTTAAACCTCCTTTAAATTTCCTTGCTCTATCTTCCTCGGTCTACACAGACCCCTTTCCGAATCTCAACAAAACATTATACTTTAAGGTGTACTCTGTCACTGTCATCTCCCCTTGTCAAAGATTTTCAAATTCTCTCTTCTTTGCATTGAGAGCAGCCCTTGGAAAGAATCGACGATTAAACTCTACTTTAAATCCCTCCCAAGTTATCGGTGCGCCCTGATCTAAAACGTTTACCCACCAATTCTGAGCCTCACCTCTAAGTATATTGCTAGCATTCTCAATCTTCTCCCTATCAATCATTAGAATAGATCAGAATATTATTTCCATATCCATAATCCAATATTCTGCGAGCGTCGTGTCAGGTGTTCCATGAAACTCTCTCAATTTCTTCTTGGCAAATTGTTCAGATATTGATCTCATACCCCTATTCTCAGGAGTTGGTACCACAGTTATCGGTGCTGACTCAAATAGAGGTGTGGGAGGCAATCGCTTTGCTATATTCCATATCACATCTCCCATGTTCCCCATCATTTTTTCCATTTTATTCATACGTCGGGTATGTGGTGATAATTCTCGATCACCGATGATTGCAACTCCTGTAAGTCGATGCATAAACGCTATGTATGTATGACAAGAATAATATCATGTATGTAAAACAATATACATATGCATCAAACATCTCTACCATGTATGGATGCACTCTAGGACATGTGATAAATCCCTCAATGCTCCACTCATCGTTGAACGTTCCCAAAGTTTTGTAACCTCTTGCTTTGATACCACTAAACGTCACGATCCATCCCACTAACGGGCAGAAACACAACACGTGGCACGCCATCAAGGCTTATCCAATTCACTAAAGTGTGAATAGCAACGGAAACATAAGTCAAATCCATTTAGAATAGAGTTATAAAAAGTTTTGCCCAATTGGAAACATTTCCAACAGAATTCAGTTTTAAAAACAAAGGTCCAGTCAACTGAATGAGGGTCCGGTCGATTGGAGACCTGAACCAGAAAGGTTTTCAAAAATTACTAGCCATCCAGTCGAATGTGACTGGAGTCCAGTCAACTGGGGCCTTAATTTTTCAATCGACTGACTTTACCAAGTCAACTGAGACTGTTGCAGAATAAAAAATCAGCAATTTCGTTCAGTTGTCCAGTCGACTTAAATATGGACCAGTCGACTGGTTTTTCCATATTAAAAGCAGTTTCTGAAATGATACAGTAGTCCAGTCGACCGAAGCCTAGTCCAGTCGACTGATCCCTTGTTAGTTTACCAAGTTGTAAATCAATAACCTAAAGTTCTCCAAATCCAAAACCAATATAACCACCACTATATTATAGCAGTTTAAAACATAAATACAGGAGTTCGAATACAATACTATAGTACTACAAAACTACCCCATGGTTCTATTATAACATATTACACTTCCCCAAATCCTTATGTAAGTATAGGAGATGGGGACAAAAGATATAAATAAGGTGATTCCCCGGCATTCCTCGACGGCCTTACTCCTCACTCTTTTTCTTACCTTTCTTCTTCTCACCTGCAATGTAGTACAGCTCCACTGCTTAACTATATGCTGAGTGTACGAATTCTAACATATGCATATATGACAAAACATGCTTTAATCCCATAAATGACATCAATAGTCGCTAGAGAGAAAAATACGCATTCATCTGGTAGCGACAAGTCCAAGCCTACAACCATTACATCCCCAAGTGCCCTGGCAAGTCCAAGCCTTAACCATGCACAGTAGCCGTCGCTACTAAAATTCTCAAACATCGAGAAGCTTATCCCGGCATGAATTTGTATAATTTCTCCCCTTTGACCCACATAGACAACTCAATGTGCTTGCATTAAATTTTGACATGCTTTCAACAATTAAGCGCGTGCATAATTATCGAACCTAAGATTAACACATGAATTCTGCTCAGATCACAATTTCGTCGTCGAAATCTAAAACATATATTTCACCTATATAACATAGGTTAGGATTTCATACCTTGTGCGATTTCTCCTAAACTTTGAAGGATCGACTAGAGGGCCGATTAAACGTTGGATCTCAAATTTTAAGTGATTCTTACAAGTTTTACTGGGTTTTCTCCAAAAGTCTAGAAATTCGATTTTTACAAAAGTTAGCCCAACTTGGCCTAAGAGTTATCAAAATGTAGATCTTACCTCCAAGAGTCCAAATATGAAATCTGGAGAAAATCTGACGGATGAAAGGTCACTGATCGTCGTCGTAAGCCCGTGGCAACAAATATCCTTTCTTTCTCCTTTTTCAAGATATTTTATAAGGTTTTGGAACAAATGAATTCTCACCCTCCTCTATTTATAGACAACCTTCTCAGAAATCGTGTTTACCTCCCCGCGAGTTTCTCAAACTTCTAATTAATCCATGAAACGTTGCACACGTCTATTTTATGCCTTTATGAGTGAAAATTATAAATTACAAAAGTTTTTGACTAAGTCACGTTTGGGTCCAAAATTACGTTCAAAAACTTAATTTTGTAGAATCTCTACACAACCTACCTTTTATATAATGTGACAATTTCATTCTCACCACAGTTCTCAAAATGCTCTACAGCGACATTAAAATTACCAAAAATTATACTATATAGGTATAATTCACTATTCACAAAATACCAGATAAGTCAAATAACATGTAGCTCACATAAATGCCATTTACTCATGCCAATGCAATCTCACTTACTAAATTCTCGTGTCCTTACTGACACCTTACCATTGACTCATAGTCAACCTCAATCCAATTATCAAATAACATTAATGATCCACAAAACTAAAAATGCATGGTAAAACTATAGAATTTTGGAATGGGTGTGATAAGGACACCACGAGAGATGTGGATTGGGCGCAAGCCTTCTTTATAACATCTTCGAAAATGGGGGTGTCTAGCATATGTGCTGAAAGGAAATATGAGCAAATTAGATTCTAGATCAGAAGTATGTTACTTTATAGGGTGATGATGCCGAGAATTGGTATGAATGAGTTTGACAGAAAACAAGGTAAGAAAAGGGTTTGTATGTGGTTCAGTCCCGTTAACAAGGTGACCTACATCCACGGTTGCGTCTATGCGCTTCTCACTAGCAGATCATCGGCGGGCCTGCTGAGCCAACAAAGATGGGCGGCACTACCAGTAATACTGGCCGGGTGTATGCGTTTAGGTGGTGAGTTCTTTAGCAAGTGCTTGCAGGCTTAGAGAAATGATTTTCGGATCCCCCTAGAGAGGGTAGATGGGCTCTTTTATAGATGCAAGAGTCCATCTTTACATGGTAAGAGTTGATTAGATTAGGAAGCCTAATCTAATCATAATAGATCTGCTTTAATTCTAGGAGTGATTCCTAAATGGTTTAGGAATCTACTCATATTTCCTTAATAGAGTTCTGACCACATAGGGAAGTTGCCTGGAACGTTCTTCCCGAGCTACGCCTCCTAGAAAGTCGCCATACATCACGCCCGGGCTATTCGACTTTCCCGAGTGATTACCTTTGATGACCTTTGGGGTGCAGGCCCCCAAGCTCTCGTCCCGGGTAATCCGGGTCTTTCTACTGACGTGGCGGTCAGGCTTTAGCAGGATATTTCTGGACGTATCAGCTGTCCCCCATTTTCGAAGTTGATGTGACGTCTCGTCAGATGAAGTTTGAAAATTAAGAACGTCTCCAAGATACCGCTCGGGAATAGACCAGGATTTCACTCGGACTGGGACCAATTGGGGTGGTCCGCCGGGATACCGACCAAACAGTGACCAGGCGGGACCCCGAGGCCCCAGATGCCACGTGCCCCCTCGCTACTGGTCTAGTTAAGATCCAACGACACTAGTATAGAAGTAACCGAATTGCTCGTGTGGCAACTGAACCATCACGTCGCGCATTCAATGCTCACGTCTTTCGAGGCGACGCCTTATGTGCTTGAAGCGACTGTTCTGGCAGGAGTGCGTATGAGCCATTCGATCAGCATCGATCTGAGCCGTTCGTGGTTCCTATATAAGAGGAACCTGTTCATTCCAAACCTTACTGCATACTTGACGATCAAACCTCCCGAGCGATTTTCGATAGGAACGTGTTTTCGAGCTCTTTTTCCTCTGTTTTCACTATTCAGACTTTTCTCCGATGGCTTCTAATGTTGACCTGAATTCCAACGAAGGACTCATAACTTTTTGAGAAGACTACGACATTCCTGATGACGTCGGAGTCTGTCCCTACGTCGAAGGGGAGGAGGTGGCCTTCCCTTTCGCCATCATTAGTAGCTATTTGCTGCTGGTTGTGGGGCTACGCTTTCCTCTCCCGGCATCCTTCTACGACCTGCTACAGGGGTTGCGTATTCCACTGTCTAAGTGCTGCCCAAATGTTGCCCGCCTACTCTGGGGCATATCGATGCTGAACCAGCGATTTGGGTTGTCCCTCCGCACGGTGGACGTCGTCAGGTGCTATGTCCTGGGCATCGACCGCGGGGAGCCTTACATACGGCCCGGGGCTGAAGGGAGAAATCTCGTCCAGGGTCTGGACTTCCCAAACAAGAAATGGCGGTAATATCCTCAGGTCGTTGTCTCCGGCAATTGGTTAGTGGACCCCGATCTCTGCCCTCCTATGGCCTTTGATGCCGAACTGTGCAAGACATCCTTCACTGCCTTCCGCGGTATTGCCCCCACTGTTGTCGACACAGATTTGATTGACCGAGCAATCGGGACTGGCCTTATGTTTTTTGATTTAGCCGGGAGGCTTGTTGACAAGGTAGGCGCCGAAACTTCCTCCGCGGCCCCTGCCACTGCTACCTCCGGGTCGCGCCGCTACACCCAGTCCAAGGCTTCCGGTCTGTGCGCCACAGGCAGGGCTGGCCCGCCGAAGGGACCAGTTTCCCTGTCCACCAGCAGCGATTCATCCTCATCCGGGGATACGAGCCCGCCACCAGGCCTATCCCGGAAGGGGAAAGAAAAGGCGGTCGGGGAAGGATCTCAACCCCCACCAAAAAAGAGTCGGATGGAATCCCCGGCCGGTCTCCATGTGCCGAGCTCTTGGACAGGCCTCACCCTTGGTAACCTGGAGGGTCGTCTTCAGGAAGTGGAGTAGCAGACTACTCACCTGAAGATTGACTCTGTCATGTGGGAGGTGGATGTTCACACTATAGAGCTCACTATCAAGGAGTTGGTGGCGAGGATGGCGGCCCTGGAAGAGGAGGTCAAGGCTCTGAAGGGCAAAGGAATTTGAAGACTCCCCTTCTTTTTTCTTTTTTTTTACCGGAGGGGCTACTAAAACTGCCCCCCGAGCTTTGTACAGTTGCCCTTTTAAAGTAATAAAAAGGTCCTTGAGGCCAACTTTTCCCTTACTCTGCTTTTACCAACTGTTCATTACTTCTGTACTGCACATAGCTTCCAATACCTGATCGGTTCTCATTGACCGACCTAGCTTTGGCTTTCTACCCCTTAGCAAATGGCTTTTGGAACATTGTTTAGCTTTATCAGCAGCTGCCCCCCATTTTCGGAACTGACTAGATGTTTCATCGGGTAAGGATCAAAAATCCATGTTGCTCTAGAAACCGTTCGGATAGCTCCCGGGGATCCTGCTTGGGATTGGGTCCACATTGAACATCACCCGGCGGGAAACCCGATCGGTGCAGGAAGAGGCTCGGATGGCGATACTGTGGGCCCTGACCTATCTCTGCCACGTGCCAACCGGTTAGTGGCCAGGTTAGGATCCAACGATGGCGGTGTGGTCGTAACCGAATCGTTTGCTTGCTAACCGAACTGTCTTGTCATGCATTTAATGCGCGCGCCTTTTGAGGCGATGTTTCACGTGCCCGAAGCGGTAATTTGGGCAGGAAATTGCCTGGGCCATTGGATCTATCCTGATCTCGGCCATCAACTGCTCCTATATAAGGAACACTTGCCCATTTCTTAGATCCGTTCTGCTGAGACGAGTATTCCTGAGAGGTTTTGAGAGCGAAGAGAATCCTGAGCGAAATTTTTTATCCCCTCCTACGGTTTAAGCCTTGCAAGTCCCCTTCCTTCCTGAACTTCTATTCGTTGATTTCTTCTTTTTTTCCCCTTCTCTCTTCTTGTCGGAGTGAGGCTGGAGAGAATGAGTCCGGTAGGTTTCGAGCGGGAGTGGGATTTCTTCCTTCTCAAATTCTGTTCGTTTTTTAAGTCGGGTGGAACCTTAGTTCAGTTGAACCGAGCAGGCGTCCCGTGGGCTGTCTTAGGGAAGTGTTACCTAGTGTCAAGAAGCATATATTCGTTGCCGTTCAGGCTAGTAACGCTGCCCCCCTGTATACTAGGCTTGGGGTTTCTGACCCTTACTTAGACCGCAGCCTGTTCCCTTACCGTACTGTAGGAATATCAGAGATGGAACACTCCGGCTTCAACTCTGCTTCCCGATCGGAGAGTGAGATGTTTCGGTCGGGCACGCCTGATCCAGTTTAGACCTACCGTCAGCTTCCCCCTCAGATCGTTACAGTGAGGGCCGTATCCCGGCCTGAGTGTCGAGCGACGAGTCCAACCAGGAGACCCCCATTGCCTCGGTGTCACGGGGCTTAGGTGACGAGGCACCTAGGGAGCCTGTACCCAAGGTAGCATTCGCGTGCGAGTTTGTTTCCTCAGCCCTGCATTCCAGGGACCTCGATCGGATCAGGGGTAAGTACGTCATCCCTGACGACAGTTCTTTGTCCGTTCGCCCCGGCGGGGCTCATATTCACCATAGGGGTTTGGTTACCCTATACGAGGACGCCTTCGTCGCTAGCCTTCGTGTCCCCCTCCATCCGGTCGTTCGGGATGTCTTGATTTTTCTGGGAATAGCCCTCGGACAGTTTACCCCGAACGGGTGGAGGTATCTCATGGGGTCCATCTCCTTGTGGCCCCAGGTCTTCGGGTACGAACTCACCCTTCAAGAGTTCTTCTGGATTCACCGACCATTCCCCATTCATGGGGAGGCCGGGTTCTTCTCTCTAGGGGCTCGGCAAGGGAATAAATTTATCATCAACTGCCCGAGCAACAACAAGGGGTGGAAGAAAAAGTTCTTCTAAGTGTCCACCCCTGGATTCTGTGAGCCAGCCCCTGGGAGTCAACTGAGGACCTTTTGGGCAGAGGAATTGAGGGGTAAGTCCGTCTCGTATCTCCTCTAGCCCCTTTTCAAGCTTTGCTTTATGGTTTTGAACTGATCGCCTTGGTTTGTTTTGCAGCAGGGTCCGTCGATCTCCCACGCATTTCGGAGGAGTGTGAGGATCGACTCAGGGGCTTAATCGAGCAGCCTGTCAACATCTGGGACGTGCTGACCTGGTCAAGAGATCAGAAAGGCGACCGCCGACCCCGCCGTCCTGCTAAAGCACCAATCCTCCCCAACATCATCCTGGGTATGAGTTTGGTCACTTGCCTCAACTTTGGCTATCCTTGGCCACCTTGTTATCTTGGTTGCTGACCCCGTGGCTGTTTCCCTTTTGCAGAGATGGCCCCCCGAAAAGATCCCGAGCGGTTAAGGGCTCTGCAAGATACAGCTACCGAGCGGATGGCGGCGACGGTGAAGAGGCTGGCTGTTGAGGCCTCCGGCAATGCGCGCCCCTTTAGGCGACTCCGACATGGCCCATCAGCGGCCTAGGCTCCCGGGGAAACGTCGACCTCCCGGGCG
The DNA here is from genome assembly GCA_033977485.1 of Hydrangea macrophylla. Classification (NCBI taxonomy): domain Eukaryota; kingdom Viridiplantae; phylum Streptophyta; class Magnoliopsida; order Cornales; family Hydrangeaceae; genus Hydrangea; species Hydrangea macrophylla. Next base: position 82,514,641 of record CM066986.1, on the reverse strand, counting down.
GTGGTAGTGGGGGAAACATCTGCCCCCCGAGCTGAGATTCCCTCCGGGATACCCCTGGATGAATCTAGGGAGACCCGGGACAGAGTCAGACCGTGCCTACTTCCCAGTCAGGTGGATAGGTGCGCCGGCATGTCTCCTTGAGTCTTTCAGGCTTGACTATACAGCATCTCCCATCTGGTAAGTAACTTTTCTGCACCTTCAGATTTCTCTGCATTTTCTGCTCTATTGGCAATAATTACCGACCATTTCCTTTTTACTTGGGTTGCAGGTTGGCTGCATGGCTGCCGGAGCTGAATCCTTCATGTCGGCCCTTGCCAGGAGGGCCACCGCCACTGAGACCGCCCTGGCCGAGAAAGAGGTTGCCCTGGAGACCAAAGAGAGGGCCTTGACCGTGGAGAAAAACAGGGTCAAGGCCCTGGCTTTGAGCCTCGGGGCAGCCCAGGAAGATATAGCGGTGGCTCTGGCAGAGCTTGAGGCCAAGCGGGCTGGCCGCGCGGCAGCAGAAGCTTAGGTGAAGGAACTCTTGGAGGCGACGACGACCGCAGGTCCTCCGGGGGAAACTTTCGACGATGGTTTCTTCCTCAGGTATGAGGACATGAAGAGGAGGCTGGCCCGGGACCACCCGGAGTTGGACACCACTCCCTACCAGGGGGTGGACTCTGACTACTGGGACATGGCACCCGAGGCCACCGAGGATGCTGACGCCAAAGCCCAGGGGGCCGCTGCTGCGGCTGAGGGCGCCATTGCCCCGGCTGGCCAGGAGGAAGATGCTGCCCCGGAAGAGCAGGCCGGGGGTGAGGTCGAGGAGAATGTGGACATTGTTGATGTGGATGACCCCTAGACTCCCTGCTCAAGGAATCTTCTTCTTCTTGTTTTTTTGTTGTAGTTTCTTTTCTGTTTTGGGGAGGCTACTACAACTGCCCCCCAGGCTTTGTACACTTTGTCTTAATCAATGAAAAGGCCCCTGGGGTCAGATTTCCCTTCCATTAACTGTCTTCTTTTTCTGCAGAATGCCTCTATAATTGCTAGTACCCGTTCGATTTTGGCCGACCTAACACCTGCCTTAGCAAATATTTTAGGACCGTAACCAACAGAATATCTAGTCTTACTTACCTATTTAAAAAGGTAATTGGCCGGAGCGCTGTAGGAACTAACCCTACTTAGCATCCAGAATCGCCCGGTGCATTATAGAAATACCCTGTATTACCGTCCGAGCTGTCCCGGCGTATCGTAGGCGTATCCTGTTTTACTATCCGGGATATTTCTCTGATCACTGTAAGTGCGTAGGAAGATCTCCCAAGCTCTTGTAGCGACCGGTGTGCTTTCCCGTTTTGGCCTAATATTCCCCTGCCCCCCAAGCATTTAGCTAAGGAGGGAGTACGGGAGGGAGTGGCCGTAGGAAAGCGACCTGGAACATGGGTGGTTACAGGGGCATTTGAAGCTCGCCATTGTAGGCCACCTAGGGATTTGTCCCCGTCGCCGGATGGGCCTACGCGGAGCTTTTGAATAATTTCCTGTTTAGGTCTAGAATCCCCTTGCCCCCGAGCTTCCTGTAAAGGCGAGGGCGTGTTGGGGAGCGACCATAGGAAACTGACCTGGAACATGGGTGGTTGTAGGGTCCTTTTATGCCTGGGTTCGGAGCCCAAGGTCTTTTTCTGCCTTGGGGCTATGCCCAAGGTCTTTGTTGCCTTAGGGTTAGGCCCGAGGTCTTTGTTGCCTGGGGGTTAGGCCGAAGGTCTTTGTTGCCTCGGGGTTAGGGCCAAGGTCTTTCTTGCATTGCACGGGGTACTGACAGGAATAAATTTTTGAAGCAAACTATTTAATTTTATTAAAAAAAATTTATATTGGTTGCCCAACCAGAGCTACAAGAAAGAACTTTCCCTATAGTACTACATTCCCGTGGTCAGTTGCTACTGATAGTACTTGCGGAGGTGTTGCACGTTCCAAGGATGAGTGAGGTCATGCCCGTCCATGCTCTGTATCCAGTAGGTTCCCGGTCGGTTGATTCGAGTCACCTTATACGGGCCTTCCCAGTTTGCCCCCAATTTCCCATGGCTTGGGATTCGGGTAGACTGGTTCTCTGCCTTGAGGACGAGGTCTCCAACTTGAAAGCTATGGTGCTGCACATTGCTATTGTAATACCGTGAGACCCTTTGCTTGTAGGCTGCCACCCTCAGATAGGCCTGGTTTCTTTTTTCTTCCACTAGGTCCAGTTCTGTCCTGAGGGCTTCTCCGTTGTCGGGATCACTGAAGTTGGACACCCGGTATGTTGGTAGCCCGAGCTCTGTAAGGACCACTGCCTCAAAACCATAGGTTAAGGAAAACGGGGTCTCGCCTGTAGCCGCTCGGGGTGTAGTGCGATAGGCCCACGGGAGGGTTGGTAGCTCTTCAGCCCACAGCCCTTTAGCACCTTCAAGCCTTGTTTTGATTGACTGCAAGATTGTCCAGTTGGTTACCTCGGCTTGACCATTAGCTTGTGGGTGCTCGGGGGAAGAGTAATGATTTAGTATCCCGTACCCCGAGCAGAACTGTCTGAAGATGGGTGTGTCAAATTGCCTGCCGTTATCGCTGATCAGGACTCGGGGGATACCGAACCAGCTGAGGATATTTCGTTCTACAAAGCTCTCCATTTTCCTTTCGGTTATTGTTGCCAAGGGTTTGGCTTCCGCCCACTTAATGAAATAGTCAACAGCTATTACGACAAATTTGACTTGCCCTTTTCCTGTTGGTAAGGGACCAACAATGTCAATTCCCCACTGGGCAAATGGCCATGGACTGTGGACCGGTGTCTGGAGTTCTCCCAGCCGGTTGATCATGGGAGAATATTTTTGGCACTTGTCACACCTTCAAACATACTCCTGCAAGTCCTGGGCCATGGTTGGCCAATAGTAACCTTGTAGTAGGGCCTTTCTGGAAAGTGCCGGACCTCCAACGTGGTTCCCGCACACACCTTCATGGATTTCAAACAGTATTGCTTGCACTTGCGTAGGATGAACGCAGCGGAGGTACGGGATAGTGAATCCCCTCTTGTAGAGGATGCCGTCAAGGAGGTGATATCGCGCTGCCCGGTACTTGACCCGGCGTGCTTCATCTTTATCGTCTGGTAGCCTTCCTGTCGTCAAGAATGTCACAAGCGGGTCCATCCAACTGGGTCCCAGAGTAACCAGATCGACCTCCATGCCCTCTGAGTTGATCACACTTGGCTCGGGTAGAAATTGTATCCTTATTCCGGGCATGTCTGACTTAGAAGACGAGGTGAGGCGAGCCAATCGGTCTGCTCTGGTATTTTCTTCTCTAGGTATCTGAGTGATAGAGAACCCTTGGAGGTTCTTGGAAACCGCCCGGACAAGGGCCAAGTACGCTACCATGTTGTCTTCCCGAGCTTCGTACTCTTAGTTTACCTGGTTGACCACGAGCTGGGAATCACTGTAGCCCTAGACCTGCTACGTACTCATCGAGATGGCTAACTGTAACCCGACCAAGAGGGCTTCGTACTCGGCCTCGTTGTTGGAGGCGCGAAACCCAAACCTTAAAGCATATTCGAGCTGGATACCGTCGGGGGTAGTCAAGGTAATTCCAGCCCCGCTACCTTGCTGATTGGAGGAACCATCCACGTGCAGTACCCAGACTGGGACGTCGAAGTTTAATCCGGGAGGTAAGGCCGGAGGCTTGGATTCCTCGACCAGATCCTCGGGATATGTAAACTCAACTAGGAAGTCTGCTACAGCTTGCCCCTTGATGGCTGTCCGGGGCCGGTAGATCACTTCGAACTCTTCCAGCTCCAAGGCCCACTTGACGAGTCTCCCAAATGTGTCTGGACGACTGAGAATTCTGCGGAGAGGCTGATCGGTCAAAACTATAATAGCATGGGCCTAGAAGTATGGGCGGAGCCTCGGGCTGAGGTGATGAGGGCGAAAGCTAGTTTCTCGATGCGTGAGTACCTGCTCTCTACACCTTGTGGCGCCCGGCTGGTGTAGTATACTGGGAACTGTATCCCATGCTCCTCCCGAATAAGTGTTGAGCTAACCGCTGACGGAGACACTGCCAAGTACAAAAATAACTCTTTCCCGGGTACGGGTGTTGAGAGCAGAGGAGGTGACGCCAGGTATTTCTTGAGTTCTTGGAACGCCTCCTCACACTCTTCGGACCACTGAAACGATTTGCGGAGGATTTTGAAGAATGGCAAGCACTGGTCGGTAGCTCGGGATACGAATCTGTTCAGTGCGACCACCCGTACGGCTAGGCTTTGAACTTCCTTCGTTGATTTGGGCGACCACATGTTGATGATAGCTTTGATCTTCTCGGGGTTCGCTTCGATTCCCCGTCTGCTGACTAGATGGCCGAGGAATTTCCCAGACGAGACACCAAAGGTGCACTTGGCCGGGTTTAACCTCATCTTGAACTTTCTCAAAATGTTGAAGGCCCCGGCCAGATGCTCGAGGTGGTCAGGCTCGTCCCGGCTCTTGACCAGAAGATCGTCCACATATACTTCCATAGATTTTCCGATGAGGTCCTTGAACATGTAATTGACTAGGCGCTGGTAGGTAGCCCCGGCATTCTTGAGGCCGAACGGCATGATTTTGTAATAGTACGTGCCTTGGTCGGTGATGAACGTTGTCTTTTCTTCTTCCCCGGGGTACATGCTGATCTGGTTATACCCCGAGTAGGCGTCCATGAATGAGAGGAGTGAGTGGCCTGCTGTTGAGTCGACAAGGAGGTCTATCCTGGGCAGTAGATAGCAGTCCTTGGGGCAGGCCTTGTTGAGGTCGATGAAGTCCACGTACATTCTCCACTTGCCGTTGCTTTTCTTGACCAGGACAACGTTGGCTAGCCAATCGGGATAGTGGACTTCTCGGATGGAATTCGCCTTTAGGAGCTTCTCGACCTCCTCACTCACTGTTTTTTGTCTCTCGGGAGCCATGCCCCTTCTCTTCTGCTTCACTGGGCGGCTATCCGGACTGACATTGAGTCGATGGGACATTACCCGGGGATCAATCCCAGGCATATCCTCGTGACTCCAAGCAAAAATGTCTTGATTTTGCCTCAAGAACTGGGTCAATTTCTCCTTCAAGGCGGGCTCCAGTAGGGCACCTATGCTGACCGTGCGGTCTGGATATTCAGGGTCCAGCACGACTTGTTCCAGTTCTTCCATCGACCCTATTACGTCGCTTTGGTCCCGGGGGTCCATTTCTTGGACGTTTAACGTTTCGGTGATTGGCCCCCAGCGCAACGAGCTAACATAACAACTTCGAGCTGTGGTCTGGTCTCCTTGCAGGCATCCTGGTCCCTGGGGAGATGGGAACTTCACCGTCAAGCTATAAGTGGAGACGACCACTCTGGCCCTGTTAAGGGTCGGTCTTCTGAGGATGACGTTGTAGGCCGACAGGGCTTCTATGATCACAAAATTGGTCAGCACGGGAACCTGCTGTGGGTAGGTCCCCATGAGTATTGGGAGCTCGATTGTACCGAGCGGTTGAGTGCTAAAGCCGTTAAATCCAACCAGGGGAGTAGCAACCGGCCGGAGCCGATCCCTGGCGATCCCGAGTTGATCAAATGCTATTGTGAACATAATATCGGACGAGTTGCCTGTGTCCACTAGCACCCTCTGGACCATATAGTTGGCTATTAAAAGCGTCACTACTAGCGGGTCATCATGGGGGCAGTGGATGCCCTGTAAGTCGTCGGACGAGAACGTCAGAACGTCAATTGGTGAGGAGCCGGTGGATTGGACCTGCCAGACATCCGCTCGGGACGGCCGAGCATGCCTCTTCTATGCCGACTGCGAGTCACCTCCGCCTGATGTTCCTCCAGAGATCACGTTGATGTGGCCGAGTGGCGGCGGTGGCTGAACGGGAGCTCGGGGATCCTGACGAGGTCGTCTTTCCGCCGTGACGAACTCCGCGAGGTGCCACTGCTCGATCAACTTCTCTATTGCTATTTTCAATTTGAAGCAATCCTCCGTCTCGTGGCCATGATCCCGGTGGTATCGGCAAAACTTGTCCCGGTTCCTCTTACTGAGCAGAGCTCTGAGTTTAGCTGGTTGCAGAAGTAGCCTATGCGCCTTTGCGGAGGCCATAACTTCATGTATAGGTCGGGAAAATGGCGTGAAGGCTGTTGGGGGCTGACCCCTGCCATCTCTCTGATCATGCTTCGGCTTTTTTTTCGACCCTTTCTCGAATCCCTCGCGCTTGCGCATGGCCTTCGGGGACTCATCTCCCATCTGACCAGCACGTTTTGCCTTTAGGAATTCCTCAGTATTTGTATATTTTCTGACCCTCTCCGAGAGCTCCACCAGGGTCGCCGGTCGGTCGCAATAGAACGACGTAGCAACCTTGGTATGTTGAACTCCCGACAGAAGGCCATGATTGCGGCCATTTCACTGAGGTTGCGGATCAGGAGCCTTTGTTGATTGAAACGGTCCACATACTCCCTCAAGGACTCCCCTTTGCACTACTTGATAGTTAGCAGCTGGGTGTCCGACTGTGACCGGTCTAGCATCCCGACAAACTGGCTGATGAATAGTTTGTTGAGAGCTTTAAAGTTGTCAACCGTTCGGGGTTTCAATGCATGGAACCACTGTGCGGCTGACCCCTTTAAGGTACTGGGGAAGGCCAGGCACAGCAGCTCGTTTACCGTAGTAACAAGCGCCATCTGCGCCTTGTAGGTGCGAATGTGGTCCACCGGACTCCCCGTGCCATCGTATGAGCTGAGATGAGGGGGCTTGAACTTCCGAGGAATTGGAAATTGTGTCACCCGAGCGGTATAGGGCGATTCTGTCTCCATGTTCGTGAGGTCATGACCGGACTTGTGGTTTAGCCTCTCGATCTGCTGCTACAGATCCTCAACCTGGGCTTTGACGTCATTCCGCCCGGTTCTCCTATCTGTGTCAGAACGGTAGGCGGGGTCGGACGATGAGGCCTCATCCTCAAAGTACGTCGACCTCAGGGATAGTACCTGGCTATGGGTTCGGGAAAGCCTGTGCCTAAGATCCCCCCGGCTCAGGACGGGAGGGTCATCGACCAAATCTCAGGTTTTTCGTCCAGACTCTTCTCCCCTGGCTGCGCGCCGCTGATCAATGATGATTCTGGCGTCCTCCACTCGGCGAGGATTGGACCGAGGTCGTCTTTGCGAGCGTCTAGTAGTCTGGCTACGCTCTCCATCTGCGAGACGTTCCCAGTCCGGTGGGGACACCGGAGCAGATCGGGCTTGCTTGCTGCCCGAGCTGGCCTACGGACAGGAATGCTCTTCTCAGGCTGCTTCTCCGATGAGGGGCGCTTCTCATGTTGGGCCATAAGCGCCTCTATCTGTTGCTGCGTTCGGCGCTGCCCTTCCAAAAGTTGCTCCAACGCCGCCGTGACCTGTTCAATGGTCATGGAGGCAACCCGCGGCTCAATCTGCAGGTTTTCCTGACCAGTTGAGTCGGCGGTTTTCTTACCCTTCTTCGGCGGCATGTCGATCAGTCAGAGATTTTCATTGATGAGAAGGATGTGTCTTTCCCACAGACGACACCAAACTGATGATGCCGAGAATTGGTATGAATGAGTTTGATAGAAAACAAAGTAAGAAAAGGGTTTGTATGTGGTTCGGTCCCGTTAACAAGGTGACCTACATCCACGGTTGCGTCTATGCGCTTCTCACTAGCAGATCACCGGCGGGCCTGGTGAGCCAACAAAGATGGGCGGCACTACCAGTAATACCGGCCGGGTATATGCGTTTAGGTGGTGAGTTCTCTAGCAAGTGCTTACAGGCTTAGAGAAGTGATTTTCGGATCCCCCTAGAGAGGGTAGATGGGCTCTTTTATAGATGCAAGAGTCCATCTTTACATGGTAAGAGTTGATTAGATTAGGAAGCCTAATCTAATCATAATAGATCTGCTTAATTCTAGGAGTGATACCTAAATGGTTTAGGAATCTACTCATATTTCCTTAATAGAGTTCTAACCACATAGGGAAGTTGCCTGGAACGTTCTTCCCGAGCTACGCCTCCTGGAAAGTCGCCGTACATCACGCCCGGGCTATTCGACTTCCCCGAGCGGTTACCTTTGATGACCTTTGGGGCGCGGGCCCCCAAGCTCTCGTCTCGAGTAATCCGGGTCTTTCTACTGACGTGGCGGTCAAGCTTTAGTAGGATATTTCTGGACGTATCATAGGGTATCCAAAGGGTACTTATGGATGGTATTTTTATGATCTAAGAGAACAGAAAGTGTTTGTAAGTACGAATGCTATTTTCTTGGAGGATGATTACATCATGAACCATAAACCTAAGGGAAGGATAAATCTTAGAGAGATAGAAGGAGAGCCCTCAATCCTACCCGTAGTTGATAGCGATGTAAGACAAGAAAATACCACTTCTTCATCCATTTCCGCATCGGTACCTCATTGTAGTGGGAGGATTATCAGCCAGCCTGAGAGATACATGTTCTTAAGAGAAGTTTTTAAAGCTGTCTCCATAGAATCTGAATATGATCCTACCACGTATGAAGAGGCAATGGCAGATGTAGACTAAGCTCATTGGGTTAAAGCTATGAAGGCTAAATTGGAATCTATGGATTCTAATCAGGTCTGGGATCTTGTAGAACTTCCAGCCAATATTAAACCCATTGGCTGTAAGTGGGTCTATAAGAGGAAAAGAGGATCTGATGGAAAGGTTGAGACCTTTCAGGCAAGGCTTGTAGTGAAAGGTTATACTCAAAGGGAAGGCATTGACTATGAAGAAACCTTCTTGCCAGTAGCCATGCTCAAGTCCATCAGAATACTCCTATCCATTACTACTTGCGTAGATTATGAGATCTTGCAGATGGACGTCAAGATTACATTCTTGAATGGCAATCTTGAGGAGGACATCTATATATAATAACCAGAAGGGTTCACAGCTGGTGGGAAAAGTAGCTTGGTATGCAAGTTGCAAAAGTCCATTTATGGGCTTAAGCAGACATCCATTAGTTGGAACATTCGTTTTGACCAAGCGGTCAAATCGTTTGGTTTTATACAGAATCTAGATGAACCTTGTGTATACAAGAAGTGTGAAGGGAAAGTGGTGGTCTTTCTTGTTCTTTACGTTGATGACATTCTACTCATTGGGAATGATGTAGCGACATTGTCAACAGTTAAGGTTTGGCTAGCTAGTACATTCGATATGAAGGATCTAGGAGAGGCGAGCTATATCCTTGGGATAAAGCTCTTTCGAGATCGCAAGCGAAAGATAATGTGATTATCTCAAGATGGTTATATTGATAAGGTACTAACTAGGTTTTCAATGGATAATTCAAAGAAAGGATTGTTACCTTTCAGGCATGGTTTAGCGTTCTCCAAGGACCAGTGTCCAAAGACATAGGAAGAAAGGAATCATATGGCACGAGTTCCATATGCTTCGGCAGTGGGAAGTCTCATGTATGTAATATTATGCACTAGACCAGATATCTACTTTGCCGTTGGCATGGTTAGTAGGTATCAATCGAATCCTGGTCCAGAGCACTAGATAGCTATTAAGCACATTCTTAAGTACTTGAGAAGAATGCGCTTAATAGCTATCTAGTGCTCTGGACCAAGATTCGATTGATACATGCTTATATATGGCGGTAGTGAGTTAATTCCAGTAGGATACACTGACTCGAACTTTATGTCAAATAAAGATTTGAGAAAGTCAATAGCTGGACATCTCTTTACCTTAGGACGTGGTGCTGTTAGTTGGAGGAGCATTAAGAAAAAATGCACTGTAGACTCAACTACATAAGCTGAGTATGTGACTACTTGTGAAGCCACGAAGGAAGTTGTTTGGCTCAAGAAGTTCCTTATGGAGCTCGAGGTGGTAACAGTATCATTGTCATCTATTATGCTATACTGTGATAATAGTGGAAAAGTGGCTCAGTCCAAGGAGCCAAAGAACCACAAAAAGGGAAAGCACGTAGAGTGAAAATATCATCTAATTCGAGATATTGTTCAACATGGAGATGTGACTGTTACCAAGATTGTCACCGCTGCCAATCTTGTGGATCCGTTTACAAAGGCCTTACCATAGAAGGTCTTTGATCATCATCTAGATAGTTTAGGTCTCAGATGTAGTCCTGAATGGTTATGAGTACAAGTAGGAGTTTGTTGGGTTTGTGCCCTCAAACCATTACTATATGTATGAGACATCGACATTTTAATGTATGGATATTAGCTTTACATTTCATTGTGTATGTTTTTTTCATGAGATGATTGTTAATCCTTAAGTATCATAGTAAGTAATTCGTGTATGTATGAGATACATACAAGTGAGATACGAATTACTATTCTTTGATACTTAGAATTTGTCATAGTGGATGATGAGACCGGATAACTCATTAGGTGTACACTGTAGCATGATTAACTACCATTGGATGGAGTGATGAATCTCAATCACTAGAGTGTAGCTCTTACTTAATATGCTAGTGCTTACAGTGCATTGGCAGACCTGAGCTTTCCTATTGACACTTAAGGTTGTCAATAGTCGATAGGAACTCATAACTTGTATAAGGTACGTGTTCTCAATCTTGAGATGATTATGAACACAGACTGTGGCTGTGGCTGCTTTGACTTACCAATCAGTAAGGTCTTAAAGATCAACACCTAGGTATCTTGGGCATGTCATGTTCACAGGGTTGTGAACATATATTATCAAGATAGAATTTATCCTCTGTTAAAGAGTAAGCATTCCCTTGAGAATGTCACCAAGTTGATTACTGAGAACTGCAGTCTTGTTAATAAGTAGTTATCAATATGTTTGATTATCATGAGTGGTGATTGGGACTCAAGGAATACAAGAAGTAATCATGATTCAGGTTGACATTAACAGTTATCCGACTACCTGAATATGATTATGAATGCTGATGGTAGAGAGACATTAGTACACCATACAAGTCTAGTTATTGCTTCAATTTGTTCTTTTACGTTGGAGTTCAATTATCGTTTTATAGTGGAGTAAACGTTAACTAACCAATTGGTTAATTTGATGATCAAAGAGTTTGGTCATGGGAATTAACAACTTGTCTGAGCCAATAATAAAGAACCTAGGAGGTACCACTCTTAGCTCCGCTAGGATGTTTGGAAAGGCACACGAGGATCATGTCAAAACAGGTTCGATCGATCAAAAAAGTCTCGATCGATTGAAGTCAAGATAAGTTCGATCGATCGAAGCCACTTCGATCGCTTGAAAGTTAGGTCAGTTCTGGAAATCTATAAATAGGAAAGCTGCGTCCAGAAATATGAGTTTGTCATTTTTATAAATCAGAAGCTACAGAAACTGTTTTAGGGTTCCCAAACTTCTCTATCCTCTATATTAGGGTTCCCACCAACCCTAGTCTCTCCGGGAGCATCCGTAGGAGTCATAAGAGTGAAGACCAACTAGTGGAGGCTGTTGGAAGTCAAAGTTATCATAATTAGGTTCAAGACACAAAGGTATAATTCTTATCCCCTCTTGTACGTATCTATAGAGTTAACGAGTAGTAGATCCGAGAATACCAATAAGTTTTTGTAACTTAATCTTTCCATTGCGCATTAAAAATTATTTAAAACCTATTTTTCCTTCAAAGCTATCTTTGGGACATCCTCTTCAACAATGTATATTTGGTTATAACCCGAATGCCCATCCATAAAAGATAAGATTTTTTGTTTGGCAGCCGAATCAATTAGCTGATCGACCATGGGCATCGGGTACTCAACTTTCGGGGTGGCTAGGTTTAGATTTCTAAAGTCAATGCAAACCCAAAGCTTTCCATTCTTCTTTACTACTGGGACCGCGTTGGAAACCCATTCTACGTACCTTGTAGTTCGAATGAAGTCGGTCCCAAGGAGTCGTTCTATTTCTTCCTTTACCTTCGAAGTGACTTCTGACGACATGCACCTAGGTAGCTATTTGAACGGCCTGAACCCTGGTTTGATTGGTAACTAGTGCTCCACCAGTTCCCTAAACAATCCTGGCATCTCGTCATAGTCCCAGGCAAAGCAATCATTTTATTTATGTAGGAGAGCTATTACTTCTACCTGGAACTATGGTTCTAGCATCTGACTCACATAAGCTGGCTTCTGTTCTCCTTCATCTCCTAGGTTAACCTCCAACAGGGGGTCTTGAACGTCGCCCTTCAGATCATCTAGTTTCGCTGTGGCCATTTCTAATTTTTCCATTTGGATCTCTTCTTCTCTTGGGAATTCTTCCTCATAGATACAATCAGCCAAGTTAACAACACCCTTGGTTGGGCCGATCACCAGTCTTTTATCGGGCAGATATGCGCACCACCTGGCCTTACTGGCTCTTAGGGCCAGTTGTCTGAATCTCAATGGGTTGTAGGTTCATTGATAACAATTTGCTCGTTAATCTCCATTGGCTTTAACTCTTCAGTCCGATTGAGTTTGTGGTAAAGCGCCTTTAGATCCTGGGGGTTTCCCATAGCAAAGGTTGCTGCATTTAGTTTTCCAAACTTGCTGCATCCCAGCAACTTAACTGGTCCGATGTCATCTTCATAAAAAAAACTGCGTCGGCTATTTGCACATATGCCGCGAATGGCTTGGTATCGGCCCCTACAACTTTGACCTCGTCACCCCTCTAGAAAATCAGTAGCTGATGCAAGGTAGAAGTGATACAATAATTGGGGTAGATCCAATGTCGGCCTAATAGTGCATTATACGCGGCCGATGTTTCCACAATGAACAAGGCTGTCATAATAGCCTTGCTTCCAACAGTTAGTTCTAAAGGTGAGATCCCTTTAGTCTTTGATGGTGTCCCTGTGAAGCTCTAGATGTTCATTTCGGTCGGAATCAACTTTGAATCGGACTTTTGTAAGATCCTCAACATGATCTAAGGCATGATATTGATAGTGGACCCACCGTCAACTAGAATTCTATTTATCGGGACCCCTTCAATATGCCCCTTTATGTACATGGGATTTAGGTGTTGAGACATCTGGAACGATGGCTTTTCAAAGACCACCTTGACAGGTCCTCCTAATTTCTGTCCTACCTCAGCTTGCTACCCTTTCGATCTTAAAATTATGATCTTGGGTCGATCAGACTATTGATCAGTAGCATCCACATTTTTGCTTGTGGCCTCCACCACCTCGGGCTTAACCGTCTCGTCTCCATTCCAAAACACATCTTCTATAGTGCCAAACTCTTCGGTCTAGCCTTCTACCACATCTTCCTTCATGGAAGTTGGTTGATCTGGTTTAGCCATGAAGGACATGGGCAGGGTGAACACCATATTGGAAGATAGACCTTTTGGAATAGTCCCAAATTGGATCATAGGATCATCCGAATCTGAGGAATCATCGGTCCTCTCATCCGTGGAGTCTGTGTCAGGCTTGTATCCTTCTGCAACCTTTCCTTGCCTCTACTTTTTCTCTAAGCATTCAGTAGCATGTGTTGTTCATTTGCCCGTGGATACGAGTTCTTCTTCTGTTAGCTGCTCTTGAGAATCGAGTATATAGGGCGGAAGAAGCCTTGGGGGATTGCAAACCCGATCTTCCCAATACTGTCGCTCTCTTTGTGCCTGCCTTGTGTCCTCTGGAACCTCCTCTTTTAGGATTTGCTATACTTGGGCGCTGTTGGGATCTTGGGGTGGTCCACCCAATACCATCTTCCCTGCTCTACCCTTGGAGGAAGCACCATCCTTGAACGCATGTCCGAAGAGGCACCCTTGTCTGGCATGTTTGGCTTTGACAGTAGTTGATGACGTTTTTTTCCAAATTAGCCTGAATCTCTTAAACTGGTCTGCACCACCGGCAGTGATTTAGGTTACCATTTAGGCTTAGACTGGCTTTGCCTAGGCAGGGTAAGCCTTTCACGCACAGACCTCCTCGGACTATGCTTACAATGCTCACTCACTGTTGATCTCTTGCTTCGGCTGGCCATCTCCTTCTTGATATCCACTTTGCACCAAGGGCACAGGCCTTGCTCAATCAAGTCCAACTGTCTCCGTAGATCGACGACCATACTATCTGTATTTTATCGGGCCGAATCAATTTTGGCCTTCCGCTCTACTTGCTTCCTCTCTTGGTACGTCCTTTGAAGTTCGTGGATGGTTGTCTTCAGCCCCTCCATGGTCGAAGTAGCAACTTGTTTCCCTTCCCTCTGTTTTGGCTTCTCCCCGATGCCTCTGATAGATCAACTTTCGGTCTGGGCCTAGTCAGCTTGGTCAAATCAGTACCACCATGTTTATGCCGGTGATCTGGGGAAATGGATTCACATCAATACACATGGCTTTGTCAGAGAACTTAAACACTCCCTTTTCCACATTTTCCTGTATTACATTACGAATTACAACACAATTGTTAGTGGAGTACTTCCATGAGTTATGCCATTTACATTATTCTTTATTCATAATGTCATCGACCTTTGGGATCCGATGACCATCACTCAGCTTGATCACCTTTTTGGCCAGAATGGCATCGAAAATTTGATCGGCCATTATGATATCAAACGTATAATTTTTTCCTACCTTAAATGCCATCTTTTTTGCAGCGGCGTTGTTATCTATGGGCTTACTCAAGGCATTACACACGATTGGCCATTTGTAAATCAATTCGGCTATGTCAATTTTTACTTCGAGGTCACAATCTACCACATGGACCTCGTAATTGGAGTCTATGTAATACGTTCCCTTGGAAGAATTCTTCTTCTCATGTTCATCCAGAAGGATACGTTCATAGCGAGTGGCCCTTGTGGACAACTCGAATAGATCACAGAAATTGGTCCCTTCAAACCTCTTGCCAAGCTCGAATGACATCCCTCCCATTGCCATCTTGACATACTCTTCTTCGAGTAAGACGGTGTTCCACCTATATTTAGCCTTTCTGAAATGGGCTATATAGGTTTCAACCGTTCCCTGTCAGTTGGAGCATTCTTGACAGATCTGCTAGAGACGTCTTGGGCTCAGTTCTATTGAATTGGCCATGAAACAATTCCTCCATCCCTTGCCAATTTTGCACGGAATTGGCAAGGAGGTTGATATACCACAGAAAAGCAATTCCAATGAGAGGGTTTGGAAACAACCTTAATTATAATGGGTCACTATCACCCACATGGCTGCATTGCACTATGAAACAGCCTATATGCTCTATAGAGAACTGTTCACCTTTCCCATAAAATAAAGTGAAATTTGGGACTTTATATCCCAAGGGTAAATTAACTTGGTCAATCTCAGGAGGATATGGCCGTCTGTACGATGGCCGTTCCATCCTTCTCATTAACAGGCCATATTCTTCATGTATGGCCGCCACTAATTCTTCCCTATTGATAACCTATGGCACAATGGGATGTGCTACCATAGGAAGTGACTGGTTGTTAACGGCCTGGTAAGGCCAGAAAACATCATTAGCTCTTTGCCCCCCAGCAGCGTGGGCAGGGGGACCAGTATTACCGATTACCTCTGTGTTTCAGCCTAGAGGTGGAATAAACGCTGGCGTCACCGACCCAGTGGGATCAGTGACTACCACACTGCCTGATCCTCCTACTTGTGGATTGGGCTGTTTGTTTGACCCGTTCTGCTCTCGAAGATTCGGGCAAACGTAAGGTGGGTCTTTTGGCTTACCGGTCATAGATGACCCACTGGGGCCAGATCCGTCGGTGAGCACCTTATTCTTATCTACCCAACTAGTTACGTTGATTTGCTCCTTCAGGCTTTTGGGGGTCAACCTGTTCACTAGTGGTGAGATGACTTTTGACAGGTTTGAGATCTCTGAGGTCAAGCCTTCTAGCTTCACGTGCATGGTCCTAGTAGACGAGATTAACTCGATCTGACCATGATGTATTTTGGCCGCTTGACCGACCAATCCCTTAAAATTATATCAAACCTATCAAGGCATTGTAATCTTGCCTCATCGATTCAACATTTCGTCTTATGAACTCTGAAAGTGCTTCCAGAGTCACAACATTATACTGCGGTAAATGGCCAGTGCTTTCTTCTTCTATTAGGTTAACGGCCAGATCATCCTGTCCATTTTTCCCATTCTTTTGATCTTTCTTTGGAGTCATATCCTAACACTATGAGTCCCACCGAGCATGCCAAAAAATGTTTGCTATATTTGTGGTTCGGGCATGCCAGAGTCTTGTGAGGTAGACCCAAACTTATAAAACACAAAATTTCCTAAACTGCTTGTATGAGTGATACACAAGGCTTATTGAACCTAACTTCTAACAACTGGTTCTGTAAGGTGAGTAGAAAAGTACCCTCACCAAAGATTCTATAGCAAAACTAAAGCACACAAGCCAATTAGTGCAGAGTTTACCAGATAAACAATCACAAACGAAATTAAACAAAACACCTATGAAGATATTTTATTAAATCTGTTTGGAAAACAATAACAAGGACGCAGAATAGAATCAGAACAGGCTCTGATTGTTCAACAGAAAATGAAAGCAATAACAAAAGGGACAGACCTATTTGCTATCGGTGCAGAACAGCAAGAACGCAGGGGTTGAATGCCTTGAATGTTGTGTGTATTGTGCATGATGTTTTCAATATGACGCGAAGTCCTTTGCATGGTTAACCACCCTTTGGATATATAACAGCCCTTGAGCAATCCCGATATGGTAATGACTCCTTGAATTGTACCCCAAGCAAGATATAGATGCCAAATCCTTCCTAACCTTAAACTCTTTCCTTATCCTTATCTTGATTGGAACAATCCCATAATATTTGAGATTGATTCTCCATCTCCAGTTGGATATAACCAGAGTCACTCCTAAATGGACTCTGCTTCCTTAATTTTGAGATAATGATAGCTAGAGATAGAACTGCCTAACCAATATATCCATCGAGCTCCCACGACTACGACTACGCCTTTACTTGCCAGTTGTCATGTCTTCAAAAACGTATGAGCCCGTGGACGGCTAAGTACACATTTCCAGCCAATCGAGCTCCAATACTTGTCGGTATTTTTTATCCCATATATGGTGCCCGACTGCTGGGTGTTCTACTCCCATCACCCATCGGGCTCCAATAGACTTTGACTCTATGTCTTACCCTTCTGAACCACGTGTTGCCTAACTCTTGAGCGCGATCGCCCTTCGCCATCTCGGGCTTGGCCAGTTCCAACAAATCTTGGGCCGATAAGAAAGCAGAGTCTGCCCAAGTCCAAACTAGTTCTCAACCCACTCCGATTCATTCGGACTCAAAAAAAAGCCTTTTAGCGATTTTTGGGTGCAAACAAGAGTTTTCCCAATTTCTGACATAGAGATTCATTACATTAGGGGTGGCAATCGGGTCATGTCGGGTCATAATCGTGTCATTCTTAACGTATCATAATCGTGTCGGTTCATAC
The DNA here is from genome assembly GCA_033977485.1 of Hydrangea macrophylla. Taxonomy (NCBI): domain Eukaryota; kingdom Viridiplantae; phylum Streptophyta; class Magnoliopsida; order Cornales; family Hydrangeaceae; genus Hydrangea; species Hydrangea macrophylla. Next base: position 82,497,366 of record CM066986.1, on the reverse strand, counting down.
TCGGTCACCTGTCTAACTCGTGTAGGATGTCATCGGTTTAGTTCGATTCGATTTTTTTTTTTTCGATTTTTTCATGTTTTGAAAATCAACTGAAGTGGTCGGTTCGGTCTCTTTTTTTTCGACTTTTGGTCAATTTTGCCAATTCAGATCGGTCGAATTGGTTTCACTTAATTTTTTTTATACTCTAAAATTTGACTCTTATATTTATATTTTTGATAAGTCACTCTTATAGTCTTATATATATAGTATATATTTTTACATCGTATATTTGTATTATTTAATGTCTATTTACTAATTTTATTTGTTTGGTAAGTTGGTAAATACTAATTACTCCTCTTTTTTTTTGGAAGAGCAAAAAAAACTTTAGATTTTTTTTTTTTCATTTTTTTTAATTAAACACTTTTTTTGTTCTTTTTTATATTATTTGTATTTTAGACTTCTAGATTATTAAAAATTATTTTTAGAACTAAAAAAATACCCCAACCGCAACTAATCCGGTCAAACAAGTTAGAAAGGTTGACCCGTTTAAAGTGTGACCGAACCCGTTTATTAATCGTGTTAAACAGGTCGACTTGTTTATGACCCGTGTTCTTAGACAAGCCATCCAAACCCGTTTATTTTCATGTCGGGTCAAAAATTACCACCCTAAAATTTACATATATTTTTCTCTAAAGTTGTTTCGAAGACTTTCCAAAGTTTCCATATTTGGAAAGATTCTTTAAGATATAAATTAATGAGGTTTCTATACGACCACGACACGTCGGATACCTCCAGCCATTCGTACACCTTTAGGTGCCATAGGTGGTATTATTATTGAGTAATACTTGGGACATATTCAAACACATAATTTTTAGGACACAATCTAATTTATGTGTTTATCTCTCTCTTGTGATGTTCCTGGACTCCACTGTGACACAGGAGAGAGATAAACACATTAATTGGGTTTGTCTCAAAAGTTATATACTCCCTCCGTCCTATTTGATGTGTCCATATTGGGCAATCCAACTATTTAATGAGATAAAAAAAAATCTACACCTACTTTCCACAATTGTCTATAATCATTGTATTTTTTTTTTCTTTTGGTCGTTTGAAAAACTAAGTAAAATCTACATACTAATTTAGGAAAGTGGACATTAATTTTGGAACATCCCAAAAAAAAATATAGACACATAAAATGAGACGAAGAGAGTATTTGAGTATGTCCCAAATTTTAATCATTACTCTTATGTCAAGTGGGGTGGATGGTTAGATGTCTTTTCTCTCTCATCCATGATGTCCTTTTGATCAAAAAAACCAAAATAAAAAAGAAATAATAAAAATTAATTAATTTTATTTGACATTTTAAAAGACAGTCAATTATTTTTTCAAAATGAAAAGAAAATTAAGTTAAAATTAAATTTTAAAAGCAAATCAACTTTTAATTTTTTTTAAATGAAAAAAAAAATTGCATTTACCCCATCTTCTTCCTCACCACCACCTCCACCACTATGATTGGCCACCACACCACACCACACCACACCAGCACTACCACCACCACCACCACAGCCACCACCACCACCCCTACCACAGCCTCTCTCTCTATATATACATGAGTATATATATATCTAATATATGGCCACCACCATCTCACCCTCTCTCTATCTCTTCTCTCTCTTCTCACCACCACTACCACGGGTCTCTTCCCTCATCGACCCTTATCACTGTAGAAAAGAAAAGAAAAGAAAAGAAAAAAAGTTGCAGGTTGGAGCAACTGTCCAAACGGCATGAACAACCCACCAAACGTAAGGAGCAACTCACCAAATGGAAAGAGTAACGATGCTCCGTACGTTTGGTGAGTTGTTCTCGATACGTTTGGTGAGTTGCTCCTTGATCTGTTTGGACAATTGCTCCAAAAACCTACACCTTGCTCCTCCACCACCACCCCCATCCCCACCCCCACCCCGACCTCTCTATCTCTTCTCTCTCTTTGATCTCTTTGATCTCTCTTCTAGTAGTCACCACTACCACGGGCCACCTCATTCATCCACCATCGCCGCTACAACAAAAAAAAAAGGTGTAGGTTTTTCGAGCAATTGTCCAAACAGAAAGAGCAACTCACCAAATGTATCATGAAGAGCAACTCACCACACCTATCATGAGGAGCAACTCACCAAAAGTAAGGAGCAATGTTACTCTTTCCGTTTGTGAGTTGCTCCTTACGTTTGGTGAGTTGCTCCCGATAAGTTTAGTGAGTTGCTCTTGTTGTTTGCACAGTTGCTCCAACCTGCAACTTTTTGTTTTTTCTTTTCTGCAGTGGCAGGGGTGGATGAGGAAGGAGGCCAGTGGTGGTGGTGGTGGTGAAAAGAGATAGAGAGAGGTTGTGATGGAGGTGGCCATATATTAAATATATATATATATATACTCATGTGTATATATATAGAAAGAGAGAAAGGTTGTGGTGGTGGTGGTCATGTTATGGTGGTGGCTGGTAGTGGTGTGGTGGCGATGGTGTTGGAGGTGGTGGTGAGGAAGAAGATGGGGTAAATGTATTTTATTTTTTTTTAAATCAAAAGTTGAAGTGTTTTTAAATTTTTTTAGTTTTAACTTAATTTCCTTTTCATTTTAAAAAAAAATTAAAAAAATTATTGACTGTGTTGTTGGAAATTTCAATTCAATTTTGAATTTATTTAACATCATATATATATATATATATATATGCGTATATAATAATATTCAGTGATGAAGTAACCGTTGGTGAACATTAAGGCTGAAATCGGTTCGGTTCGGTCGGTTTTGGGAGTGATTTTCCACCGACCGATCGGTTTGGTTTTGGTCGATTTTTTCGGTTTTAGGCTAATTTTTCGGTTCGGTTTTACACTGCACCAACCTTATGAAAACCGACCGAACCGATCGGTTCGGTTCGGTGGTTCGGTTTTTCGATTTTTGTTTCACCCCTAGTGAACATGCCAAAGTACATGTTGGTTGGTAAATGACATGGTCATTGGCATCCATTAGATACACAACATGTACCTTTCGAAAGTCTTCAGTATCATTGCCACCAGTTGGCACTAAATGATTCGGTGCATTAAGGCACCTTTAGGTGCAAATGGTGTACGTTGCCTAGGCACTGCTTCACTGTCTATAAATACAAATGGGTTACTGTACGATTGATATTACTGAAACTGTTACTATTCTGATTAACTCTTTGAAATACTTTTTTGTTTTTATTCTCTCAAATTAATTCTTGTAGTATTGTCCTTTAAAGATTCTAAAAGTTCAGGGTGTTTAAAGGTTGTGCAAATCCTTCAAATACTATCAAGTGAATTTGGGTCCACTATATCCTGGGGACTATTTGCCATAAGCACTTTTTGCACTCGTAATTTATTGGAAGTGCGGCAAATTTGTCTTAAAGATAGCGATTCATCGTGCCTTGGTTCCTATATTCACTTACTCTCTATTTATATTATTGATATATTTCCAACAATTTTAAGACAAATTTTCGCTTCAATGGAGAGTTTGGCTTCGACCGTACAATCGATTCAAGTGATGAATCAAAACTTGGTCCGACTAGATCGCTTCAATGGTCAATTTTTCACTCAATGGCAACAAAAGGTTTTGTTCTTCCTAACAACGTTGAAACTCGCCTATATATTGAAAGATGACCTTCCGCCGATTCCGGTTGAAATTGCAAGTGAATCCGATGACATCAAGCAACAAAGGGTGAAACGAGTTGAGGATGATTTTCTATGTAAGGGGCACATTCTTAATGCATTGTCGACTAATCTCTACAACACTTTTCGACACACTCCATCGGCTAAGGAACTTTGGACGCGTTTGGAGAACAAATACAAAACAGAGGAAATTAGTGTGCGTAAGTTTTTAATTGATAATTATATTCACTTTAAAATCGTTGATGGAAAATCCGTTATTTCTCAAATGGAAGAATTACAACTTCTTATGGATGATATTTCCATTGGAGGAGTTAAAGTGGATGAGGAATTTCAAGTTGGGATTATTATTGCAAAATTGCCTCCAACTTGGAATGACTACAAAAAGAGGCTTAAGCATCAGGAGAAGAAATGTACTTTAGAGGAATTAGCACGTCATCTTCATATTGAAGAAGAGTCTCGAAATAGAGATCGAGACATAGACAAACTTGTTGATAATTTCTCTAAAGCACATGTGGTTGAAGGGGAGTCTACCGACAAACCCAAGAAAAGTGTTGTTCCTCCTAAGAAAAATGTAAGCTTCAAGAAAAAGGGAAACAACACCAATGGGTACAATAAGAAGGGTTGTTTCTTTTGCCAAAAACCTGGTCATATCATGAAGAATTGTCACCTTCACAAGAAGTACCTCAATTCTCAAGTGAATATGACCAATGAGAATACCGACTTCACTGCGGTTGTGATCGCTGAAACAAACCATGTTGATACCAACGAAGAATGGTGGCTAGACACTGGAGGCACAATTCCATGTTGCAAAGTGCCGAGATGCTTTCATAAAATATGAAAGTGTATCCGATGGACAAGTTATTAGAATGGGCAACAACGGGACTGCAAAGGTTATGGGAATTGGGTCAGTCGAACTCAAATTCACTTCTGGCAAGACAGTCACTTTGACAAGTGTTCGTCATGTTCCTGAGATGAGCAAGAATCTTCTGTCGGGTGATCTTTTGAACAAGGCAGGATTTAAATTGGTGTATGAATCTGATAAGTTTATTGTATCCAAAAATGAAATTTTTGTTGGGAAGGGTTATTCTTGTAATGGGATGATTAAGCTTAATATTAATAAAACTATGTCTTCTGTTTACATGATTGACTCTTTATTTTTATGGCATAATAGATTAGGACATGTTAATTACCAATCTATTAAACGCATGAGTAATTTAGGTTTAATACCAAAATGTGATGATAGCAATATCTCTAAATGTGAAATATGTGCTCAAGCAAAAATAGTGCGTAAACCATTTCATCAAGTAGAACGTAGTTCAGAAATTCTTGATCTTGTACATTCTGATGTGTGTGATCTCAAGAATTTTGTAACTCGTGGAGGAAAGAAATATTTTCTAACCTTCATTGATCATTTCTCAAGGTATACATATGTATATTTGTTGCATAGCAAAGATGAGGTGTTTGAGAAATTCAAAATTTATAAAGCTGAAGTTGAAAATCAACTTAGCAAAAAGATTAAAGTGTTAAGGAGTGATCGTGGAGGAGAGTATTTTCCAGATGAGTTTAAATTGTATTGTGAGACTCATGGAATTATTCATCAAACGTCAGCTCCCTATACTCCTCAACAGAATGGCCTTGCTGAAAGGAAAAATAGAACTTTGACTGAAATGGTAAACTCACTTCTAGTTAGTTCAGGTCTTCCTAATAGTTTATGGGGAGAAGCAATTTTATCGGCTTGTTATATCCTTAATAGAATACCACAAAAGAAATCCAACATGACTCCGTATGAGTTATGGTACAATAGAAAGCCCAATTTGGGCTATATTAAAGTTTGGGGATGCCTTGCTTATGTAAGGATACCTGACATTAAGAGGTCTAAATTGGGACCTAAAATTTATAAATGTGCTTTTGTTGGATATTGTAAGGATAGTAAAGCATATAGATTCTTAAATCTTGTGACAAATGAGACTATAGAATCTAGAGATGCTGAGTTTTTGAGCATATTTATGCTAAGGACAAGTTGAAGCGATTAGAATTGCATCGTGATGAGCATAATAACACAAGTCAAGAAATCGTTGTTCAAGAACAAAATATGCAAAATGATCCTAACCCGAGAGCTTCTAAAAGAGCTAGAACCACAAACTATTCCTTTGGACCAGATTTCTATCTTTTCCTCGTTGAAGGAAATAGAGGAGAAATTTTGAAGGAAAATAGATATGTGATGAATACCGAGGGAGATCCTAATTCCTATGTGGAAGCTATGGCTTCACCAAATGCATCTCTTTGGAGAGAAGCAATTGAAGAAGAATTAGATTCTATTGTTTCTAATGGAACTTGGAAGTTAGTTGATTGTCCTTCAGGATCACAACCAATTGGTTGTAAGTGGGTTTTCAAAAGAAAGTTGAACACTGATGGTTCAATTAATAGGTTTAAAGCTAGGCTTGTGGCCAAAGGTTTTAAACAAAGAGAAGGGATTGATTTCTTTGACACGTATGCTCCTGTGGCGCGAATTAGTTCGATTCGCTTACTCATTTCTTTGGCATCGATTCACCATTTAGTGATCCATCAAATGGACGTGAAAACGGCATTTTTGAATGGTGATCTAGATGAAGAAATCTATATGGAACAACCTGAAGGGTTTGTTCAACCTGGCTAAGAAAAGAAAGTGTATAAGCTCATTAAGTCTTTATATGGACTTAAGCAAGCTCCTAAACAGTGGCATGAGAAATTTGATGAAATAATACTATCAAATGGTTTCCGTATAAACAATGCAGACAAATGTATCTACAGTAAATTCAGCAACAGTGGAGGTGTTATCATTTGTTTATATGTAGATGACATGCTCATTTTTGGAACCAACTTAAAAGTTGTGATAGAAACTAAGGAATTTCTTTCTGCTAATTTTGATATGAAGGACATGGGGGAGGCCGATGTGATCTTAGGTATTAAGATCAAGAAAATTAATGATAGCTTAGCACTAGTGCAATCACACTACATAGAGAATGTGCTAAAGAAGTTTGGTCAATTTGATCAAAAACCAGTCTCAACTCCATTTGATCCTAATACCAAATTAGTGAAGAACATTGGGAGAAGCAAATCACAATTGGAGTATTCTAGGGTCATTGGGAGTTTAATGTATTTAATGCATTGTACTAGACCAGATATTGCGTTTACAGTAGGTATGTTGAGTAGATTCACTAGTAACCCAAGTCAAGAACATTGGGAAGGAATTTCTCGAGTAGTTAGGTACTTAAAGGGCACGATCGATTATGGATTACATTATCAAGGTTACCCATCTGTTTTAGAAGGGTATAGTGATGCTAGCTGGAACACTGATATGGAATCTAAATCGACAACTGGATGGATTTTTACCCTCGGATGAGGAGCAATTTCTTGGGGATCCGAGAAACAAACATGCATATCACACTCAACGATGGAATCTGAGTTGATTGCCCTTGGGGCTGCATGTAAAGAAGGTGAGTGGCTACGGAATTTAGTTATGGAAATTCCTTTGTGGAAAAAGCCTACTCCATCAATTACTATCTATTGTGATAGTCAAGCAACATTAGCTCGAGCAACTAGTAAGATGTACAATGGGAAGTCAAGACACATTGGTCTTAGACATAACTATATTAATCAACTCCTAAGAGAAGGAGTAATTAGTGTGACATATGTCAAATCAATTGAAAATCTGGCAGATCCTTCGACGAAAAGACTTGCCCGTGATATGATTAAGAAAACATCAAAAGGAATGGGACTAAGGTCTATTATGTAACTATTACCTTCGATGGAAACCCAACCTAGGTTTTGAAACATAGGCTAGGTTCATTGGGAAAAACAAGTCGAACGAGTGATAACGATGAGATAACGCTAGAAAACAATTATTGTTCCATTCTTGGATGTTAAACTCTAGCGAATATTTGGGACACTTGTCATTTTGGAGGGTGAGTATTATACTCTTAATAAGTCTATAGTGCTATACTGAGATGTAAAAGACAAGGACACCTTTGATAGATTTACCTATACGAGTGAGGATGTTTGGCCGCTTCCAAAGGAGACTAAGACCTTTTTCAAGTACACTCATGAAAACCGGGTTACGCACATGGCCATAAATGTGCGGACTTAAGAACTTTAGAACGTATGTGAAATTAAATATGCTCGGTGTGTCCGTGTAGTCATAAAAGGTCCTTGGTTCAAAACCGCGATTACCATAGCACCTGACGAAACTTGATACATTTGTGCTAACCGGAGGTTCAAGTCCCAAAGACACCTATCCGACTATGTATTTATTTTTAAGAGAATGCTACAAGAAATACTTTGAAAAATATATTTGTTTCAAAGAATACTTCAAAATTGTGTTTTGAAATTGGGGAAGATTGTTGGAAATTTTAAATCAATTTTGAATTTATTTAACATCATATATATATGCGTATATAATAATATTCAGTGATGAAGTAACCGTTGGTGAACATGCCAAAGTACATGTTGGTTGGTAAATGACATGGTCATTGGCATCCATTAGATACACAACATGTACCTTTCGAAAGTCTACAATATCATTGCCACCAGTTGGCACTAAATGATTCGGTGCATTAAGGCATCTTTAGGTGCAAATGGTGTACGTTGCCTAGGCACTGCTTCACTGTCTATAAATACAAATGGGTTACTGTACGATTAAATGGTATTATTGAAGCTGTTACTATACTGATTAACTCTTTGAAATACTTTTTGTTTTTATTCTCTCAAATTAATTCTTGTAGTATTGTCCTTTAAAGATTCTAAAAGTTCAGGGTGTTTAAAGGTTGTGCAAATCCTTCAAATACTATCAAGTGAATTTGGGTCCACTGTATCCTGGGGACTATTTGCCATAAGCACTTTTTGCACTCGTAATTTATTGGAAGTGCGGCAAATTTGTCTTAAAGATTGCGATTCATCGTGCCTTGGTTCCTATATTCACTTACTCTCTATTTATATTATTGATATATTTCCAACATGTGTGCTTTAAAATATCAAACAAAAATTGACTGATTTTTAATTATCCCAAAGAAGGGGCCTTTCTTTTTTTGGGTAGGGTAGGAATCTCATGTGGTCTCATTTCTATGGTGCTTTCACCATTGGTTTGTACTTAGCCACCCCCAATATTCTAAAGCATACAACGAGTGAGAAAGTTTCAGAGAATATCCGTTGTAATATAAGTGAAACTTTTCATATATTCAAGTTTATAGTAACTTCCTTCTCTCTTTTTTTGCATAAAAGTTTTTGTCTGATATAAGAAAACTCTCCTACCATACGTTCTTTTGTCAAATAACATGAAATTAATTAATTTTCGTAAAATAGAATAGAGAATGAACGGGAGTGGTAACTCTTTTTGACGATTAAATTTCCACATAGGTCGATGATAAAATGTCGCCAAATTCCTTTCTTTTACCTAATTTGAAGTAATCTTGTTTTTTTTTTTTTTTTTCGCTAATCTTGTTAACTATTGAAAAAAGGTCATCGAACTAGAAGAAGAATTAGCAACACCATTTGTACTTGGGGGAATGCAACGTAACACGTTTGGACAAAGCTGGAGTGGACCAGCTTTTCACCCAAACACGTTAGACTTCTTTTTTAGCAAAATGGTGACTGACGCTTCTCCCGACCCCTTGTTTTTCACTCGAATCACACTAGCTAGGTAAATATGCTTTGCTTTTGGAAAAATTACATATCTTCATCTTTTTATAAATATAATTTTTCCATCATATATAGAAACTGTCAAGTGGCAGCATCACAAAATAGGAATTTTTTTTTTTTTTTTTTAACAATTATTAATCAATCCTGTATCACCAGCCATTCGATCCCAAGAGGTCCTTTTTCTTTTGATCCAAACAAAAAAAAGTCCTTTTTCTTTTATCTTTTATCTTTTTGGGGAGGGTAGGACTCTCGTGTGGTCTCATTCCTAATATTCTGCTTTCGATCACCATTGGTTTGTACTTGGCCGCCCTATCTTTGATAGAGAAAGTACAGAGTTCATTTGTTTATAATTAAGTGAACTACTAATCGTATATTCACGTTCTTGATAGTTCTCTTTTTTACATCGTATGAAATCTTGTCCGATTTAAGAAAACACTCCATATATATATATATATATATATATATACACGCACACGTTCTATGTCCAAAGTAGGATAGAACCAAATAGAAAATGAACGTGTGAAATATGAGTTCCACACAGGTCCAAAGGGTAGCTAACCTAAATTGAATTACTCTTGTTACTCTTGAAAATCTTATTTTTATTCTACATCTACTAGAACTAGAAGTATTGACAACCAATCAGCCACACCATTTGCTACACCTATGATATATATCGATCTATATCTTATAATATAAGAATCTAGCAGCTGGAGGAGGAGTTAGTTAAATATCATCTTATTTAGGGTCAGTCCTAAGTATTTAGAGGCCCAGGACGAATTACTAAAAGGATGGCTATTAGGGGTGGATACGAGCTGAGCCAAGCTTGCCGCAAGCTTCTTCACGAGCTTGCGAGCTTGCTCGCGAGCTCAAATGAACTGAGCTTTCAAGTGATCGCAAGCTTTCTCGCGAGTTATTTATTTTTCGAGCGCCCTTTAAAACTATATAGTTTAATGATAAACCAGTCATTTATTAAGCCTATGTGCAAGGTTTGTTATATTTTTTCTAAAAATTATATAGTTTTATAATAAATATATATAAGTCACTATACAAGCTATTTATCAAACCTATTAACGAGCTTTTTCACGAGCTTGCTCGCAAGCCTTAATCGATCATGCTCACGAGCTCAAATAAACGAGCCGAGCCGAGCCTGTATCGAACCGAGCTTTGAGCCCTTGTTGAGCGGCTCTGTTCGTGTTCACCCTTAGAGGCCCTATACAAGGGTTCGGGGGCAACGCCCCGAGACGATTTTTTTGAGGTCTACTTATACATAATTGGCAATTTTCTTAGGGTCTACTTATGCATAATTGACGTTTTTATGGGGCCTACTTATAATATAAGTCTATTTGTGAAACATAAATATTGTATGGTGTCTTTCAAAATTCTAGGGGGGCCTATATTTCTAAAACCCAAAAAATTCTCACTATAAGTGTAATTTTCAAAATTCTATGGGCCTTTGCTTTTGAGTTTTATATATACATACATATATATATATATATATATATATGTGTGTATCAAGATATATGTAGTTGATGGCACTAAATTGGGACTTGGGACCCTTTGGGGGTCCTAAACATAAGTTGAGGAGAAACATAATTGAGGAGGGCCTAGATATAAAATACTAAAAAAAACTCAAGGTAAAATGCCCCCCCCCCCCCCCCCCCCCCCCCCCCCCCCCTTAGGGATCTTGCCCCTCTCCGTAACTTTTACATATATATACTCATCCGTAAGTTATATATATACTCATCATAAGGATATATTGATTTGTGTTAAGGCAATTTTGTCATTTCAACCGACCAAGTATCTTCAAGAAAACTTGTAATTACAAGTGTACCTTTTACTATACATAATGACTCATACATCTCGATACTCATCATAATCTGTCGTTTCAAATGAATTGTTACATTCAGATCAGCATTTGAAATTTTATTTAATATAATAACGAGGATTCAATCAATAATATTATGTCTAATTACATTTGGGTCAACAAGTTTTTGCATTAGGTTAACAAATTTTGGGATATTTATTATTCACTTTTAAAAAAAGTCAAAAATAGTGGCTATTTACAAATTGCTCACTAATACTTACATTATGGTCAACTTTTTCCCTCAACTTTAGGATTTATACATTGAATATGTGTAAGTTCATTTATGTCAAGATTTGGTTGCATGTTTATCATTCACTTCGACAAAAAGTCAATAATAATGGCTAATTAATTATGCATTGGTCTATAATATTTACATTTTGGTCAACTTTTGTCCTAAAATTTAGGATTAATATATTGTGGATTTTGTTTTTAACACATATTGTGGCTTTTCCCCTTTCCCTTTTTCCATTTATTTTAAAACTGATTTTTATAATACAAACTCATGCCTACAAATTTAATTACACACACATTGCTATAAATTTAAATCACACACATGCTTACAATTTTATCGTTATTATACACACACATACCTAATATGTGTCATTACCGTTTCAAACCTATTGTCCATTATGGAACTTTGAATATATGAAGATAAAATTAATTCATAAAAATATGAATACATTTTGGCTTTGCAATCCTTAAACCAAATTCATACCAAATTTCTTTTTATACAAATCTCATACCAAATTGAAACATTACTATTCAAATCTTATACTCAAATGCATAGAAACAATGAGCTTATGTCCTTCAAAAAAGAATAGTTGATATCAGTATGACAATTGCAAATGTACATACTAAATGAAAGCTTTACTTATTTTAACATGTGGATATAAATTTATTTTACACACACATGCTTCTAAATGTAATTTTATTACACACACATATTATCTACTATTTCAGAAATATTGTCCATTTATGGAGACGATGATAAGTCATAAAAAAAATTGTAGTACTTCTTTCGAAGGAAAACAAAAAATGCTTGAAAACGCAAAGATAAACACATAAAATGGGACCACGCAAGGTATTGTGGAAGCATATTTTAGAAGTATGGCTAGCTTACTCATATTTCATTTTCCTGATCCTGTATTATTAGTTGCAACACTTAAATGCCATAACACAATCCAAAGGGGAGGAAATACCAATAACATAGAAGTAACCACACTGTAACTTGAAGGAAGATAATTCGACAGAAGATAATGTTTTTCATTAATTTATTAAATTATTACACAATAATTGGTAACAAGATTATAAATTTCCCAAAAAAAAAAAAAGAAGCTATAACACAACTCGAAGAAAAAATATCAATAATATAGAAGTACTCACATTTAAAAAGTCTTAGAAGATAATTCGAGAGAATAAAAATGTCTTTCATTAGTTTATTAAACTTTTATACCATTGATATCAAGATTAAAAATGGGGGGAAAAAAGACAAAGAAGCTAATAAGAGGGGATATGCATGTGCAAAGTGTTGTGAATATGACTTGTAACACACACAATGCAAACGCACACAGAAACAAGAAACACAGAAAATACAATACACGATATACCCTATGGTTCGGTAAGATTGCCTACATCCGCAGCTTCTCACACCAGTTCAGTATTGTAAAATGCAATCACACATGCATATATGTTGAGTATAGGTTCTTTACCTAGCGGAATAACTCAACCTGGATCGGAATCGGCTTTGTTACGAACCCCCAAACGAGAACCACGAACTTGCTGCCTTCGTGCACTTCCTTACGCTCTGTATTAGTCGTGAAGAAGGTTACAAGAACGTTCTTCAATGATGCCATGATCTAAATCCAGCCCTTTGGTGATATGCTATAGAGAGAGAGAGAAAGACTACCGTAGGGAGAGAGAGTGAGAGAGAGGCTACTATCTCTTGTGTGTGTATTTGAGGGTTTGTGTGATATATATATAGGCATACACAAACCCTATTTACCTAGGGCTACAAGAACCCATGCCTCTTTGGACCCGGTCCAATATAATGTGGGTGCCTGTATGGCCCAGCCACAATATTTATTACATCTCCCACTCACCCACATAGGGTTAGTACTAAAACTAATCTCTCAGATAACGGAACACCTCAACTCTTCATACGGGAAATAGAACGTGCAACCTTACGAAAAGAAAATACAGTGACAGAAGTGTAATGCCAAATCATCACCATAACCAGCAAGACACATCACTCGGAAGCTTCTCGAGTATACCTTAGACAATTGAACCACACCAGACGCAGCATTCTCAATTCCTCAGTGAAAAGAAGTGCTGCACCACCTCAATGTAGTGTACTCATGACATATCAGTACCAAAATACGATTATCGCAGGCCTACTAATGAGTCACAAAATATGGTGTGTTATTGAATGGTCTTCCCTGAGTACACATGTCAATCTGACTAACTTGACCGCTTGCCCAGACACGCCCCGTAGAACAAAATTATCTCTTCGTCCTAGAATAGCATGCTAAAGTAGCTGTCATCAAGTGTCCTCTTCATGACATAGTCTCAAGTCGTGAAGGCAACCAGTTTGTTAGATAACCAATGTCTTGGATATGCTACTTGGCTCACACAGTAATGAAGAGAAATCTATTCACTGCTCCACAGTCGATCACAAAAGCACATACACAATGATATGTATGCTATGACGTTCTTCCATAAAATGGGCATGTCACTCTGTGTTTGGAAAAACAAGTAATGCCATATAAATCTTAGTCTAGACGTTACACAAAACGTCTAACCTGAGTTTTCTAGCACAGTCGCCCTTCCTGGCGCCCGTCTGAAAGCTCACATTCGACTATAAACAGGCAATATAGAGTCGTGGAATTTCTCTATGTTCGACCAAGTATAAAGGTCTCATCTTAGCTCCATCTAAGGCGACATATAGGGATAATAAGGGTTTATATCTAGCTCGTTGTTCTTACATTGCATAGATATAAGTATTCAAACTAGCTCTCAAAGCGCTATGGACACACATGTCCTAGCTAGCTATCTAAGCGCCATGAACACAAATGTCTCATCTTGCTTACCATCCAAGCGCCATGGACATACATGTCCTAGTTCGCTATCTTGGCGCTAAGGTGAATCACCCGTGTGAGCAGGTCGATTCAAGCCCGGTGACATATTAGAAATGTGTATTTATTCCATTCATACAACAATTATATATATAGAAATCAACAAGTTTATTATTATTAACTGATTAATAATAAGAATAATAATGTCAATTCCAAAACAAGTGTCTAAGCATACCAATCCTACGAAGTCCCATGCTACTGATATGGGACAGAAAAACATCTCTGGCAATGGGCGTAGTCAATGGATCAGCCACCATGCTGCCAGTGGAGATATGCCTCAAGACAACTTCCCCTTGCGCAACCATATCTCGAATGTAGTGATGACGGATGTCTATGTGCTTTGACTTTCCATGGTACTTTGGGTCTTTTGCATAGGCCAAGGTTGATGTGCTATCGTTGTAAATGAGCATTGCTTCATCCCAATGAGGTGAAGAGCCTAGGCTCCGCAAAAACCTCCTCAACTAGACAGCTTCCTGAACAACTGCCAAACAAGCCACATACTCTGCCTCCATCATGGAAAGTGTGATGCATGACTGCTTCTTGCTACACCAAGAGATTGCTCCACCTCCAAGTGTGAATGCGTAGCCAGAAGTGGACTAACGTTCATCTTTATCGCTAGCCCAATCAGCATCACTATATCCTCTCAGCTTCAAGTCTCCTCCACGATAACAAAGGGCAAGGTCCATAGTCCCGTGAATGTATCGCTGGATCCGCTTCACTGCTCTCCAGTGATATAGACTAGGCTTACTCTGGTAACGACTAACTAGACCCACCGCATAGAATATGTCTGGACGGGTACACAACATAGTGTACATTAGACCCCCTATTGCAGATGTATATGGCATGTTGGACATTTGTTCCTTTTCCTCTTCATTCTTAGGACAATGATCTAAAGTCAAATGGAATGCCTTATCAACTGGAATGTCGATGGGTTTTGAGTTATTCATGTGAAAACGCTCAAGAACCTTCTTTAAGTAAGTCTCTTGAGACAAACAGAGAAGTTTTTTTGATCGGTCTCTCACAATCTTAACTCCTAACACATAGTTGGCCTCACCCATGTCCTTTATCTCAAACTGAGAGTACAGCCACTCTTTGGTGGCGACAATGGAACTTATGTCATTTCCAGCTAAAAGGATGTCGTCGATATATAAAGATAGAATCAGAATACTCATCTTGGACTGTCTAATGTACACACAGTGGTCCTCCTCAATCATCTCAAAATTGAAAGAGGTGATTGAATCATCGAACCTCAAGTACCACTGTCTTGACGATTGCTTAAGTCCATAAATGGATCGCTTGAAACGGCATACTTTGCGCTCATTCCCTTTGGTTATAAAACAAATGGGTTGATCCATATAGATCTCTTCATCTAGTTCTCCATTGAGAAACGCACTCTTGACATCCAATTGGAAAAGTTCTAAGTTTAAATGTGCGACGATCACCAGGATAAGGTGTATGGAGGCAATCTCACCACAGGGGAGAACGTGTCTCCAGGATCTATACCCTCTCGTTGGGTATAACCTTTTGCCACTAGGCGTGCCTTATATTTGTCAATTGAACCATCTGCCTTATACTTGACTTTGAAAATCCACTTATTTTCCAGTGGTCTTGCGATCAGGCGAAATGTCAACTAACTCCCAGACTTTATTCTTGCCCATAAAACTCATCTCCTCTTGCATACCAACCATCCACTGAGATTTGACAGCAGAAGAAAGCGCTTCCTTATAGGAAGCAGGCTCGTCGTCATCTACTGTACACATGAGAACGCCGATGTAGAAGTTTTCCTCGTCTACTTCTGCGATGTGGTACCTGGGGATCCTAAGTCTCCGGTGGTGTACTCCCACTGTCTGGTACACTCCCACTAGTGTCTAGCTATGTACTCCCACTCGGCTAAAGACTAGTACCATTTTTAGCGATTACTGGATGTGGAATGTCAATCTTCCCACCCTCGCCTAAAGATGATATGTTATCTTCAATATCCTCTATCTCATAGAGGTCAAGATCTCTCTTAGCATCACCAATATTGGGGAAGTCATTCTCAATGAAATCAACATCATATGACTCAATTTCTGTCATTCCTCCATCCGGATGTTCACCATACATAACATAACCTTTTGAGCTGTCAGAATATCTTATGAAGATATGGTTTCTTACTCTCGGGCCTAGTTTTCCATACTTATGGGAAGCATTGTGAACATATCCTCATGAGCCCCACGGGCGCAAATGCTCTAAATTGGGATTTTCGCCTTTCTATAGCTCATAGGGGGTGGAATGAACTGACTATGAAGGCACTCTATTGAGTATGTAGGCAGCAGTTAAGATTGTATCCCCCCAGAATGATATTGGGAGGTTAGCTTGCACCATCATAGATCTAGTCATATCTAGAAGTGTTCTATTCCTATTTTCCACAACACCATTTTGTTGCGGAGTCCCAAGAATATTGAGCTGTCTGCGTATCCCCTTTTCTTCACACAGTTCCTTGAACTGATTAGATAAGTACTCGCATCCTCTGTCTGTTCAAAAAAGTCTTTAGGGACTTTTCTTGCTGATTCTTAACCTCTGCAACGAAGCGTTTGAAACAATCTAGAGCTTCACAGCGGTGAGAAATCTGATAAACATATCCATATCGCGTGTAGTCATCGATAAAAGTAAGGAAGTAAGAGGCGTCATGACGTCCCTTCACATTCATTGGTCCACATATGTCAGAGTGTACTAGTTCTAATGCATGGTTAGCTCTTTTAGCCTTACCAAAAGGCTTACTGCATGCTTTACCTTCTAGGTAAGACTCACACGAAAGTAGGTCAATCTTAGCGAGTGGGCCTAGAAGGCCTTCTCGAGCTAATCCAGTCATCTTATCACGTCCTATGTGTCCAAGTCTAGTATGCCATGTCACAGAGTCAATATTTCTATTTGAATCAACAACTAAAGAAGTAGAGGAAATGGAATCAAACAAATCGATTTTAAATAGATTATTCCATAAACAAAAACCATGTCCAAAAGTAATACCATCCAAAATAATATCCAACTTATCATATCCAAACTGAAAAACAAAACCTAAATCAAGAAGTGCTAAGACTGAGTGTAGATTATATTGGATTCCAGGTACGTAGAGCACATCATGAAGAAGTAATGTGTGCCCTGTGCGCAAATGAAGTTGGTAGGAACCTACTCTCGCTGCCTCTTCACAAGTGTCATTCCCCATGTATACCCTACTGCTGCCACTTGGAATCTTATGATAATCTACAAACCCCCCTTGATTTCTAGTCACACGCCTTGTTGCTCCTGTATCTGCAATCCAATCATGGAGAGAATGAGCAATTAGGACATGAGAGCTCACAAAAATGTATAGAGAGTTAGGTAGAAAAGTTACCTTCTTCGGCTCAGTACATTCACAAGCGAAGTATCCTAATCCTCCACAGTTGAAGCATTTTGATTTAGAAGTATTTTTCTTACCAGCACGCTTACCTCTGCGCTTCTTTGGTTTATCAGCCTTTGGAGCTAACTTATTAGCCCTACCTTTTTTTAAGGCCTTTTACCCTTGGCATTGCGCTTGGGTCCATTAGCCCCGCACTCATCTCCACCTCTGGAAGTTCTCGCCATGAGTGTAGTAATGCGGTTCGCCTCTTGGCACTCTGCCTCCAGCTCCACATGTTTAGATACATCAGCAAAATTCTTGATATTTTTATTATGTATCAAAATTTGCTTCATATGGACCCAAGTTTCAGGCAGTGACCGAATCACGACTTGAATCTGTTGTTCATCAGTGAGGATGTTCCCAACAACACCAAGATCTCGAATCATACCAGACATCGTCCTAAGATGTTCACTCATTGATTGCTTAGGATCTTTCCGATACATCTCGAATTTCAACATCAGGCTCTTGAGCCTAGTAGTTGATGTCCCACCGAAAGCAAATTTTAGCTGGTCCCATTATTCTTTAGCACTAGAGTATTGGAAATACTCGCCAAGAAGGTCATCATTCATGATGCTTAACAATATATTGTGCGTGCAGTGATCCTTCTTGAACCATTCATTATAGGTGTCAAGGTCTCGGTGATATTGGGCAATGGGCCCATTTTTTGGCACAACGGGTTAGACCATTGACTGGGTTAGATGCGGTAGCAGCTCTTCCTCGGTCAACAGGAGGGTTACTCTTTGTTGCCATGCGTCATAGTTTTTTCCGTTAAATTTGTTATCTTTGGTCAAATCAGCGATAATTTGTTTTGAAGCCATTTCTATATTCAAAAAAACATGCGCAAAATTTTGACATTATTATTTGCACATTTCATAAAAGTTTGTTTTAAAAAATCTAATTGTAAATGATCTTTCCCCTTTTTTAACAATTTAAGACCAAAAAACTTCCAATTGCTCATTAATCAAAGCCTTAATTTTTTAAATCAAGGAAAAACTTTTATAATTGATTTTTCCAAACAAACATCAATTAGATGGTTCTTTAACCTATCTAAGATCATCCACAATACATTAAGTGCGCCATATAACAAAAATTGCGCAGGGACCCCACGTGGGTCCAAATAGACAACTTAGAGTTCATGCTAAGGCAATTCAAGTCTATGATATATAAACAAAGAAAACCATCCATTTCCAAAAATACTTTTCCATAAATAAAACACTCGTCCTCACATTACATTTATAGCCACTACAACAAAATAGGGCTTTAAGGACAGAAAAAAGTGTTACAATAGGTCACAAAATGTGTCATTAGTTGTTATACCAACACTTACTTAAGTGTCATAATAGGTGCTGTCGCTAAGCCTTGTTGAGACACTTACCCAAGTGTTGGTAAAACTGTCAGTAAAGGTTACTTTATAACAACAAAGAAAAAGTGTCATTAAAAGTGTCACTAAATGTTACTTTTGAAGTGACATATATTTGTGAGTAATGACAAAATAAAAGTGTCATTAGAATTGTCACTAGAAGTTACTTTTACTAACACATATATTTTTTGTGTCGCTATGAGTGTCACTAGAAAATGCATTAATTTTTTTTCCTAACAATCTACCAAGTTTTGAACTTAAGACCTCATTGATTGTGTAGCAGTCTTTAATCCGCTTGATCAAATATCCAACTTTTAACTACAAGTACGGAAATTATTTATTTGTATATAATAAAATCATGTACTATTAACATATGTTTAAAGTATTAAACACCATTAGTAATATATTTTATATTACTAATATATTTACTTATTTTTATATTATATATTACTATAGTTATTATTATTGAATGCATTTATTTAATTTATTATTTAAGTAATTAATTTTTATTAAATTTAATAATATGGAGCACTAACAAAATAATTATGTATTCAATACAAATAGAATATCAATACAGTCCAGGGATATAATTGTTTTTTGAACATTTAAAATGACCTTATATTTATGTCACCAAACACCTACATAATATTTTCTTCCACCGTAACCACTTTTACAATACATTACCCAAACATCACGACTATTATAATCTATTCTGAAAAAAGCAATTTCAAAGCTATCGCAATCGCAAAGCGGAAGCCACCCTAAATTGGGCTGTATATTTTCCCTTGTGTTTTCCTTCATGCTTAAATAACATTGAAGATTAAAAAAAAATTAGACAGAATTAACGACGTCGTTTAAAGTAGGACTGAGGGCAAACATTAAAATTTCAAACGCCGTTAATTAACAGCTTTGGTTTTACAAATGCCGTTAATTATCGACATTTTGTATGAAAATTATGTTAAGTATTGGCATTTAACTACCAAGCGCTGGTATTTGCAATCGCTCTTTAAAATATTGGTAATTAACAACACTTAATTTTTTTAAAAATGGTGGTAATTAAATGTATTTTTTTAAACACTGGGACATGCCATCTTTCTTGTTATGTTAAATTATTTATTTATTTATTTATTGAGGCAATTCTCTCTTTATAAAGAAAAAAATTAATAAGTGTCATTATTTTGTACTTTTGAATACACTTATTTTCTTTTGTAGAGACAGAAAATTATGGGTTTTTCAAGTAACTTCTAAAGCCATGTTTTTTTTTTAGAGACAGACAATTATGTGTCCTTACAAATAACTTCTAAAGACACTTATTTTCTTTTTTAAAGACAAAAAATCATATGTCCTTACAAGTAACTTCTAAAGACAATTATTTTCTTTTGAAGAGACAAAAAATTATGTGTCCTTATAAGTAACTTTTAAAGATAATTATTTTCATTTGTAGAGACGGAAAATTATGTGTCGTTGCAAGTAACTTCTAAAGACACTTTTATTTTTGTCTCAAAATAAATGTCTCTATAGGCCATTTTTGTTGTAGTGAGCCCAAAAAAAATAGGGATGCTTTGTTTATAAACATATATAAGAACAAGCTTAAACATACATTGTGAAGACACAAACTCTATAAGTTGTCAATTATTGTCCATTCATTTAAGCCAGATTAAAATATATTAATCAAACACATCAAACACTCATGCGGTCTTATTATAAAATGAATGGACTCATCCGTCACTCCACTTAAGGAGGAGAAATAAGAGGTCATAGGGTCAACCAATCACTAAAAAACAGTAATTTAAATGTGAGCAATCATACAATGAGCCTCTAAAAGTTGCAATTTAATAAATTTGCGTAGCCCGGATAGCTCCCATAAGCTAAGGAAATCATAAAAAATCCAAGATTTTTCATCAATTTTAAAAGCAATTTCATGTCTTAAAACTAATTTGATCAATGCTCTTAAATTAACAAAATAATTTAGAACCACGTGGAAATTTTAAATAACTGAAAAAACTTATTTTTTGTTATTAACAAAAATTTCCAGAATTTACGGGAGCATAAGAACGAATTTTAATCAATTTATCCAATAAATTTGATTTTGTTAAAGCTATTTAACAATGGTGTGTTAAATTCCTTAAAAATACAATATTTAAAGGAATGAATCTTCCCAGCAGTCCCTCATGGCTCAAAACAGTGTCCCAATCATATAATATTATTTTCAATAATTAATAAACATTTTGGGATATTTTGAGTAATTAAAATAGTGCCCAAAAACATGATTTAATGCACTAAAAATTCACCAACATTGGAGATAGGCATGAAACACTTCCTCAACACCCCCTACATATCAATTACAAGGATTAATATTTTGCTTTAGATAATTTAAGCAATTTAAAACGCGTACAATAACACATTTTTATGCTCTAAAATACCAAAAATAATGAAGTAATCTTCTAAGAAATTATTCTTGGTCCCACTCTGTACCCATAAGTTAAGAAAAATACTATATATATATATATATATATTGTCCTACAATTTTCTAGAATTTTAAAGCAATTAAAACTAGTTTAAACATTTAAAAAACTATGTTTTTAATTGACAGAAACTGTTTAAATACAAAATAATTAAAACTTATTCTGAAATATAAAAATAAAATATATATTAATGAACTACGGCCAGAATGGGACCCACACTCACCTGAAGAAAGGCTGCCGGTCACCGGAGCCGCCGCACGCACCACACGTGCTGGCGGTACTCGTGAGGTTGGGGGTGGGGGTGGGGGTGGGTTGGGGGGTTGTCTTCAACCTTGGAAACCCCTAAAAATCGTAGCCCCAGGCTGCGCGACCCCTCATGTTTGCACGCTAATATTTCCTTTACTCTTGATTTTAAATGGTGTATTATATATGGTTGGAAAGAGCTCACAGAGTACTTGAAGTTTGAACCAAAAAATAGACTGACTGCACGTTTCAATCGTCCAAAAAAGTTTATCAAAGTTGAGAAAAAATTTGATTTAAAAAAGTCCAGAAATTAAGGTTTTCGTTTTCTTCTCCTTCTGAGATAATTGGGCCATGATACTTCATTGGTAGACTCTATAGGCATATAAGAACATATCCCAATTAAAAAATTCAAAAAAATATTAGGGTTTATACGTAGACCCACTTTGAAATTCGTTTTTGAAGTTTTTTTATATAAAACCAAGCTTTAACAATGGCGGATCTATTTTGGGTGCAAAACAGGTCGAACAAAAACCTATTGGCTCTAATACCAATGTAAAATGCAATCACACATACATATGTTGAGTATAGGTTCGTTACATAGCGGAATAAGTTAACCCAGATCGGAATCAGCTTTGTTACGAACCCCCAAATGAGAACCACGAAGTTGCTGCCTCCATGCACTTCCTTACGCTCCATATCAGTCATGAAGAAGGTTACAAGAACGTTCTTCAATGATGCCACGATCTAAATCCCTAGCCCTTTGGTGATATGCTATAGAGAGAGAGAACCGTGAGAAGAGAGAGAGAGAGAGAGAGAGAGAGAGAGAGAGACTACCGTAGAGAGAGAGAGAGAGACTAGCGTAGAGAGAGAGGGTGCTATCTCTTGTGTGTGTATTTGAGGGTTTGTGTGATATATATATATATATATATGTAGGCATACACAAACCCTACTTACTTAGGGCTACAAGATCCTATGCCTCTTTGGACCCGGTCCAATATAATGTGGGTGCTTGTATGGCCCGGCCACAATATTTGTTACAACTATAATCAAAGAATAAAGGGTTACAGAGTTTCTCTCAAAAACGCAGCTCTCAACAATTACGGCTGCACAAAGAAAGGGAAAATATATCTCACTCGGGTTACACTGAAATATACTAAAATACCCTTGGGCCGAAATAAACTTTGGCACAATTCGGTCCCTAATGGCCCGAATTGCGTTGAACTAATTGCACAACTCGGGGGGGGGGGGGGGGGGGGGGGGGGGGGGCGCCCTCCCGAACCTCCGGTATCAGAGTGGATCAGACTTCACTAACCCAACACAAAGCACATGTCGATAACCTAGTATATATTTATATACAAAGAATCTCTAAAGAGGGCGCTCTTTCTTTATTAAAGGGAAGACCTCTGTTTTGGCTATCGGATTGTGTTTAAAAACTGCAAAATGACAAAACTGCCCGTAACGAAATCACGATTCGACGGCCAAAACAGAGGCACTCTTTTTAATAAAAAGAGGGGGGCCCTTTAGAGCCTGACTATATATATATATATATATGTGTGTACTACTTAATGAAAAGAGAGTATGTTTCAAAAACACTGTTCACCTATCAAATCACCCATTGGTCAATTACCATAAAATCCCTTCACTGTACTATAATTACTCGTAAGTTGTATTCCTACATAAGTATATTTTGATTTATGTGAGGGTTATTCTATCATTTTAGACTAATAATTACAATCAGATTAGCTTTTGAAATTTGATTTAATATAATAATGAGGATTCAGTCAATAATATTATGTCTAATTACATTTAGGTCAACAAATTCTGAAATATTTATCATTCGCTTCTTAAAAATGTCAACAATAACGGCTGGTTACTACTTGGTCACAAATATTTACATATAGCTAAACTTTTTGCCTCAAATTTAGGATTTATATATTATATTATATCTAATTACATTTAGGTCAACAATTTTTGGATATTTGTCATTCACTTCAAAAAAATGTCAACAATAGTGTCTATTTAGGAATTGTTCACTAACATTTACATTTAGGTCAACTTTTTTCCTCAAATTTAGGACTTCTATACTATATTATGTCTAATTACATTTAGGTCAACAACTTTGGAAATCTTTGTCATTCACTTCAAAAAAAATGCCAACAATAGTGGCTATTTACGAATTGGTCACTAATATTTACATTTATGTCAACTTTTTCTCTTAAATTTAGGATTTCTATATTGTATTATGTCTAATTACATTTAGGACAAATTTAGGCACATTACCAATAACTTTTGTATTAAAATCATGAGTAAAATTTCCTTTTAGCACTTCAATATGCAACAAATATTACCAAGAATGAAAAAAAAAAAAAAAAAAAAAAAAAAAAAAAAAAGGAAACTAAAAATGTCCAATTTAAGTTTGCAAAATCCTATCAAATTGACTTTTACTCAAATCTCATACTAAATCGTCAACAAAATGATTAATTAACACTTCAAAGGTGTTCTGTAATTGTAGAACAAAATCCATACTAAATTAACTTTTACTCAAATCTCATACTAAATCATCAACAAAATTATCTATTAGCACTTAATTCAAAATAGAACAACTACTAACAAGAACGAAAAAAACCAAATAAAAAACTTCAAGATTTGGTTCAGTTTCAAAATCTCTAAAATACTCTAAATTTTTGCATTAAAATCATGAAATATATATATATATATATATATTACCAGTCCAAAATGCAACAAATACCACCAAGAAAGGAAAAAAAAAAAGGTTTGGTTCAAAAAAATTTTAAGTGCTCTGTAATCATAGAACAAAATCTGAACTTTGCAATTTTTCACTTCTTTTTTTATTTCTCATACATATACATATATTCAACGTTTTTGTAGGGTTGTATCTATCAAATGTTTGAATTAGAACATCCCTCCCGTGCATCGGCACGGGTTATAAATCTAGTATATTATATGTGTAAGAGCTCGTTTGTGTTTACCTTCATCTTCTTTTTATTCCTTTTTTTTTTTTTTTTTTTTTTTTTTTTGCCCTTTTTGGGGCTGAGAGATTAGTGTTGGGAATGCACTAAGACGAGTTTTGTCTGAAGCCGGGGTGGACCAGCTTTTCGCCCAAGGTATTTGCCTACTTTCGGGCAAAAATAGAGAATAGCATTTTCTATCAGTTACTTTTGGGATAATTAGATTTCAGTCAATTTTTTGTATGGAATTTAAAATTTAGTTTACAACTTTTTAAAAATTAAAAAAATTATCAACAATAAAAAAAATTTTAAAAAGTCGTCAAAAATTTAAAAAAGCTTAAACTTTTTTTGAAAGTAATTTTCTATTTTAGTCGGCTTTTTGTTTTCAAAGTTCTAAAGTTGCAACAAAACATTTGAAGACTTGCTCCCAATGTTTGAAGACTTGCTTTGCTCTCAACGTTGTGAAGAGTTGCACTCGACTTTTAAACGGGTTGCTCTCTGCGTTTGAAAGAGTAGCTCTCAACATTTCGAAAAGTTGCTCACACTAGTATAAACAGTTGCTCCAAAACGTCATGTAAAATTTAATAATTTTTTTATTTTACAAAAAAAGTTAATATTTTTTTGAATTTGAAAAAGTAATAGATTGGTTTCTAATTTTGACATATAAAAATGACTGAAGTGTAATTACCCCTTTACTTTTCGCTAAAATTACAACCATGTCCACGTATAAGACAAAAATGTTGACATCTTTAGTAATTGTTTTAGGAAAAATTGCATGTTTCCTCCATTCCAAATTAAGCACTTTTGGAATTCCGTATATTAAGAAAGCTCAGAAATTTTTGAACATTTTATGATTACCATTTTTACAAATTTATAATTTCAATATCACATCAAAATAAAAGATGAGAGAATTTTACAACTCCCAAAATGATAAGATTATTACACAACCCCCAAAAATCTATTGGCTAGGCTCAAATAAAAAAGTGTGTAGGTAGTATGTTAGCCTAATTGTAATTCAATCATACAAAAAAATGGAAATAAATAAATTCATATGTAATATATTGGCCTAATTGTAAGCTAATACATTCCAAATATTTGACCAAATACCCGTTGTTCTAGCTGACGAGTTTAGCAACCCAAATAGTTTCACTATCATTCGAAACTTTACAGATTACAATCAACAATTGGCACGTTAATCGAAAAAAAAAGAGATAATCTGCACGCAAGGGCAGAACAAAAAATATGACCAAAGTTCTTTCCTCGTGGGCGTGTGATTCTAAGCCCTGTACACGCTCCCCTAGCCGTTATTCCTAGATCCGCCACTGCTAGCACCAAATATTCCTAAATTAGGACATCTTAAAATGAAATAAAGAATTCTTAAATTGAGATCGATAAAATATCTGTTTTAGAAAATGCATAAAATGCATTGCGAATATGTAAATAGGGTAGGTGTCTTACTTTGACACACACACACACACACACACACACACACACACACACACACACACACACACACACACATACATATATATATATATGGAGAATGTTAATCTACAGCACGGTAGCGATGAAAAAAATGTTTTTTTAGCGATGAAAAATTTCGTCGCTAAAAGTCGGAGTTTTTAGTGATGAAAATTTTCATTGCTAAAAGCGCATTTTTTTTATCACTAAAAGTTAGTGTACACGCTGCTAACCTACAACCACCGTATTGTAGGTTAGCAGTCCCCTATATATATACACACATATTACATATATATACACATAATTACACATCCCTTCTTCTAGGGGTGTCAAATGGGGCGGCCCGGCCTGCCACACTTATGAATTGGACGAATTGAGACTGGTCACGGGGCGGGGCGGGGTGGGACAACTCGAAAGTGAAATAATACTAATTCAACCCGACCCACGAATTCGTGGATCTACGGGGTAGGGCGGGGCGAGGCGAGTCA
Organism: Hydrangea macrophylla; assembly: GCA_033977485.1. Classification (NCBI taxonomy): domain Eukaryota; kingdom Viridiplantae; phylum Streptophyta; class Magnoliopsida; order Cornales; family Hydrangeaceae; genus Hydrangea; species Hydrangea macrophylla. Next base: position 82,470,647 of record CM066986.1, on the reverse strand, counting down.
AACTCACAAATTGGAGTGTTGGGTTGGTTGATGGGTTAATCTATGAGTTGACCCACAGTTTGATTCGTGAGTTGACCCACGGTTTGATTCGCGTGTTGGTCCACTAGTAGTAAAATTTTTACAACTTCAAAAAAGTTTTATAAAATGATTTTGAAATCTTCAAAATGTTTTGTTCAAAAAATTCAGTTTATTATACCACAATTTTTTCACAACAATTATGAAAAAACACAAATGATCTCAAAATGTTTTGTTGAAAAAAAATCAGTGTATTATACCACAATTTTTTTTTTTACAACAGTTATGAAAAAATATTTAAATTTTAAAATAGAAAATGAAAATACCTAAGCACCCTATCACTTCTCTAGCTACCCTCTACCCTCAAGATGTCATGAGGTGGCATACTTTTTCACTGTTTATTTAATAATTGGCGCTATGTTATGTAACTTATGTTACTGTTTAAAGCAGTTTTCCAAAAAGTCTATAAAAAAAAATAGCTTTTGTATTTTATATAAATAAAAGTTTCTAAATTAAAGAACAGTTTTTTTGTATTTTATATAGATAACAGTTTTTTTAAACAGCAATTTTTGCAAGTGCGGATTTTAGAAAAAGCAGTTTTTTAAATTGCAGATTGTAGAAAAGCAGTTTTAAAAAGTGCAAATTGTAGAAAAGCAATTTTTGAAAATGCAGATTTTAGAAAAGCAGTACTTTTTAAAAGTGCAGATTGTAGAACAGCAGATTAAAAAAGTGCAGATTTTAGGAAATTAAGGTGGGTTACACTGGTTTAAGCGGGTCTGGGCGAGTTGTACTCATGCGCTCGCAGGCCGGTGACGGGCTGGGTTTGCGGGTTGAGTGAGTTGGCGAGTAAGTTGGTTGGCTAGACGAGCTGGGTCACGGGACGAGTTATGAGTTGCAGAAATGGAAGTCGACCCAGACCCATATCCAATAAATTAAGTCACGAGCTGGGTTCGTCCACGGGACAAAACGGGGTGAATTGCAACTCGCCAAATGGTGAATTGGGGCGGGCGGAGCGCGAGGGCTAATTCAGCCCACTTTACACCCCTACCTTCTTCTCTATGATTTTGGGAATAAACCCACATTCCAACTAGGTACAAGGTAAGCTGGTCACATAATTACACATACCAAGCGATTAAATATTCTAGATTTTTCTTCCAAATTAAGTTGTTTTGAAGACTTTCCATATTTGGAAAGGATTGGAGATAAATATTCATGTAAAAAAGTGGGTGCATATGCATGGTTAGATGCCTTGGTAGTTTTCTCTCTCCTCAATGAGGTCTTTTTCTTTCATCTTTTTGGGTATGGGAGCCTGGGAGGAATCTCATGTGGTCTCATTCCTATTGTGATAACACCATTGGTTTGAAACATTTTTAAGTACAATTGCTTTGAATTTTGGCTAGCCCCCTAGATTCAAAAGCATTGATAGAGAAAAGATATTAAATCCACTTGAAGCTATGATATGAATCTCTTTTTATATACAATAATATTTGGCAAACACCTTCTACCATATTATAAACCACAATCATGCTTTAAATGCATGAATTTTGTGCTTTCCAAAAAGAGTGTGGACTCTGTGTAAAAAATTCACACAATACAAGGTACATGCATTTAAAGTAGGGATGTAAAAATGGCCCATCGGGCCCGGCCCGACCCTACATTGATCGGGCTTGGGCGGGCTTGGACTTTGGCCCACGGGCTCCTTCTCTCTTTCGAGCCGGGCCGGGCCCGCCCCGGGCTAGAGGGTTCATGCTCTAGGCCCTACCCTTGGGCCTTGGGCCTTGGGCCGGGCTTAGGGCTTAGGGCTGGGCTTAAGGCCTCGGGCCGTGTAGGGCCTGGCCTAAGTTGTCTTCTTTTTTATTTATTTATTTATTTATTACTCTTATAAGATATGTAAAGACATTATAAATATGTAAACAAGTGACAAAGTAACGGAAAATATAAAGGGTTAGAGTTTAATTAAATAAATAAAATAAAAATTATTATCTTTTATTAAAAGAAATTAGAAATAAAAATGATTACGCCCCAAATTTGGCATTACTCCTATGTATAATTGTATTATATCCTTAAATTATTCGAGTAACACTATGCTTCTTTTCCTAAATGGTTCCCAAACATAAGTGGTAATGGACCCACCTTCAATAATGGTAGGACCACTTCAACATCGTCCAATCAAAATAGGCTCATTGTCACATATTTTTGGAAATCATTTGAGATATAAAATTTTGGAAGCATAGCATTACTCAATTTACTCGCAAGCTGGCAATACTATAAATTTTGTCACTTGCAATTTTGATTATATGAATTGTTGGAAAGGTTCTGGGCTTGATCGGGTCGGGCCTCGGGCTGGGCTTCGGGTCGGGCTTGACCGGGTCGGGCTTCGGGCCGGGCTCGGGCTTCAAGAGATAGGCCCAGGCCCTACCCAGGGATGTGCTGGTCCTACCTCGGGCTTGGGCGGGCTTAAGGCCCATTTTTTGGGCTGGGCATCGGGCTGCCCGTCAGGCCGAGCTTTTTTTACATCCCTAATTTAAAGCATGTGTTGTAGTTTGGAGTGTGGTTTAAGGTGTGTGCCTAGTATTATTGTTTTACAACAACGTTACATGAGTAATGCTAGGTACTCCTAAACGGAACACCTAAACCATCCATCTGCTGATGTGTCGTGGCAGTTTTGAAATTAATTCAAACTTTGTTTGGTAACTGATGAATTATTTTGGAAATCAACAGCAACATATGAATAATTTAGGTGTCCAATAAGTGTACCTTTATACATTCAAAGATTTTGGTAGATCCTCTTTTATCTCGTTTGCGGGATCTGGTCCAATCTCAATCCTTATATTACAAATTTTCACATAATTAGTAATACTTGCTATTAAATATATGCTTCCCAAAAATCGAGAACCTATTTTGGATTTTCAAAATAAAATATGAATTTCCTCTTTTCTTTCTAATTGAACAAAAATTGGGTGTCTACACGTGGTACAACTAACAAAGCACTTCAAAATCGACTAACGAGGTGATTTCCAAATTTTGAATTCTAAATTAATTCTCAAATACATTGTCAGTTATACCAAGTAGGAGTGGCAATTTTCGACCCGACACAAAAATAAACGGGTTTGGGTGACCTGTATAAGGGCACGGATCATAAACGAGTCAGTCCGTTTGACATGATTAATAAACGGGTTGAAGCGGGTCAACCCGTCTAACCCATTTGACCCGATTAAGTATTTAAGCGGGTTTAATGTCGTTATTACTAAAAACGACATTCAATGTCGTCGTTCCTAAAAACGATATTCAATGTCGTCGTTACTAACCACGACATTAATAAAAGTTTAAAACAGTTCGTGCACTGTACTGCAGCACGCTGCATTGCATACTGCTTTGTAGAAAAAAAATTTGGTTTTCCAAATTACCACACTTTTGAGACCTAATTCCGCATTTTGATGCCCAAAACCACTCAAATGTATGGTATCATAGACAGATTAAGTGATACGAAAAATTTTGATGCCCACCCTACTTTCCAATGCTAGTTTCAACTTAATGACAAAAGTAGGGTAAATTATTTTTACGAAAAACGACACTATATTGTCGTTTTTACGAAAAATTTGATTTTCCAAATTACCACACTTTTGAGACCTAACTCTTTCAACTTAATGACAAAAGTAGGGTAAATTATTTTTACGAAAAACGACACTACATTGTCGTTTTTACGAAAAATTTTGTTTTCCAAATTACCACACTTTTGAGACCTAACTCCACATTTTGATGCCAAAAACCACTCAAATGTATGGTATCACTTAATCTGTCTATGATACCATACATTTGAGTGGTTTTGGGCATCAAAATGCGGAATTAGGTCTCAAAAGGGCAAATTCCACACACCTCTCTTGAGATATATGACAATTACAGGGACCACCCCTCTGGTTTAGAAAATAACGCTCACCTACCCTCTATCTACTTTTTGTGGGTAAGATTTCCAATTTACCCTTATCTCCTTTTATATAAATATATAGATATAGATATATATATATATATATGTGTGTGTGTGTGTGTGTGTGTGCTCGCACGTGCACATTAGATAAAATTATATATACATTAGAAATTCTACATATTTAGATTTATAGTATTTAACCCTAATTTTATAAAAATTTGTTGTTCGAAAAAAAAAATTCTTTATAAAAATTTAATAAAATAGCAATGATATGCTTCCCAAATTTTTTTTCCCAAAAGTGTTTCCCAACACATGTGGCAGTGGATCCCGTTGATTTTAATTGGTTGTGATGTTAAAGTGGTTCCACAGTGGTCCCTCTTCAACATCATTTGAGATAAAAATTTGAGAAGCATAACATTAGTCTAAATAAATGTTCTAATATCTTTCACCGACTAATTGAACAAAAAACTTAATGACTTAATATTAAAAAAAAAAACTAAATTTGTAAAGTATTGTAAATATGTAAACTATTGTGTAGGCTAAACATTATGACACTTTGGGAAAGAAATTTTGGAAGCATACTATTTTATGTATAAATTTTTATTTTTCTTTTTTTTTTTTTTTTATTCATTTTTTTGAACGGCAAATTTTTTATAAAGTAGGGCTAAATACTTATAAATCTAAATCTGTAAAATTGGCTAATGTATATATAATTTTATCTAATGCTCGCACGCGCGCGCACACACACACACACACATATATATATATAAGGAGATAAGTGGTAAATTGATAACCTTACATACAAAAAGTACGTAGAGGGAGATGAGTGTTATTATCCAAACTATAGGGGAGGTCTCTGTAATTATCATATACCTCAAGGAAAGTCAGTGTAATTTGCCCAAAATAAAACACAGTACACATTTGGATTGAAGTTGGGTAGACCCTCTTCTGGACCAACGTCTGACTCCTTGACAAATATAAAGAATGACTCTTCTATCCCTTTCTTTTTCTTCAAATTACAACCATGTTCTTGCATGAAACAAACAAAATGATAATTTTGATTAATACTCGTTTTTCGAAAATTCCTTATTTGTCTCTTAACATTTGACTAAATTACCAATCTATCAACACTTAAAGCCACCATTTTGAGAAATTACATTTTTGCCCTATATGCATGATTATTTATTTCTTCTACAGATTTTCTGAAATGCAATCTTCTCGTCTATTAAATACTTAAATATTCAAAAATAAATTCTAAATTCCCACCATGGCAGCACATATTCCCCAATTTCTTTTAATCGATATATTTTCATACAATTTAGCATTAGCCTCGAAAAGTTTTTGCTAATAAATCCAATCCTACAAATATCAGTTATTCATAGCCACTTTAAATATACATACACTCTTGTATAATACTATATTATTATCAATTCTAGTTTAATTTATTTATTTAATATTCCTTGATTGATTTTATTGTCAATATTGATCTAATTTGATAGAACTCATTTTTTTTATTTCAAAATATCAAAGTTTAGGGGAAAAAATGAATTTAACCTTTTTTAGGTATAATAAAGAGTTTTTTTAACCAAAATAGGTGCAAATTATCTGATGAATGAAACATAACATGCCTGAGTTTTATATAGGGTGTTTGGATCTAAAGACCTTTAACTAAAGCCCTCTTTTAGAAACACCTTAGGAGCAACGGCCATCCTTTCCTCCCTCCCTCCGCCACTTACCATAATCACTTATGATGGACATCAATTCTCACAAAAGTAAAAGTGTAAGCGTTTCAAAATTGGCCCTAAGTAGCCTTTTAAAACATGGAGATCCACCTTGACCTCCCTAAAAAAACGATTGCCGATTGAATTTTTTGCAATCTCAGGAAAAAAAAAATTTAAGAAAGAAACTTGGTAGTTTTTTTTTTTTTATTGGCTTGGCAGTAGTGGTGTATGCAAGCCGAGTCGAGCCCATGTGTTCGCGAGTTTTCTCACGAGCTGAAATGAGTTGCTTTCAAGTGATCATGAGCTTTTTGCGCGCCCTTTAAAATTATATAATTTAAAAATAAATTAGTCATTTATCAAGCCTATTTACGATATTTGTCATATTTTCTCTAAAATTATATTGTTTTACAATAAATATATACATAAAAGTTAGTATACAAGCTCTTTATCAAGCCTATTATAACGAGCTTTTTCACGCGCCTACTCCAGAGCCTTAATCAAACGTGTTCACAAGCTCTTTCAAGCCGAGCCGCGAGCCCTTGTTGAGTGGCTCAACTCGTGTACACACCTACTTGATAGGTTTATTGAATAATATAAAGGGATAAAACTTCACACACAACTTTTACAGAACCTTTTGTTCACAAGCCACATATGACAAAACTATGTCTATCTCTCTCCTGTGTATGTTCTCCTATAAAAGGATGTGTGTGAAGTATTACTCAATGTAAAGATGACAATCTCTTAAACAACTTTCACACAAACTTTTGTGCACAACTCACAAAAGTGTGTTTATATCTCTCCTATGTCTAACATCACATGATAATACACGAGAGTGACAGACACATTTTTGTAGGTTGTGCACAAAAGATTGTGTGAAAGTTATGTGTAAAGTTTTATCCTAAACATTATTAACGGTCAAGCTTTGAGCTGTCAAGCAATGGCGTGCTAGTTTTTTTTTTTGTTTTCTGTAAATAATTGGCATGCTAGTTTAATTGGCGTGCTAGTTTAATTGGTGCAGCGTAACTGGTGCTAGTTTAATTTCAAAGGCAGTGTGCTAGTTTGTAGACTAACTGGTGCATGTAGTCCTTTTTTTCTTATTACATTGGTAAGACTAATGGGAGTAAAGAATGATTTTTCTATATTAGTCTAGGTTTGATTGCAAAATATACCTTTGAAGTTTGGTGTCACGCCCCGACGTTGCATAAATAAGGAAAGTGTTTAATTTCTTTTATGGACCCGTAGGTCGCGACAGTTTGAAGGATCGATTCCGTCCCAAACGTCGAACGACAATAGACATATAGATCAGAGCAAAGAAATCAAAGCTTACAAATATTTTTCTAACTTATTACATATTACAATACGGGGTAAACTAAGGCACAAGCCGCCTTAAAACAAAACAATATCTATCGTCTATTACAGTCATCCTTATTACAGAATTCAGTTAATAAATTTAAAACACCAAAGTAAACTCTCTTTTCAGCAGTGTTTCTCAATTTGCGTAGTCGTATGGTCTAGCAATATCATAACCTGAAGAGCCTAGACATGAATGTCCAGGACGCATCAACGTCGTCAACTTCAAGAAGCTGGTGAGTATTAAAAACATAACTTTGAATGTTACACATACTCATTTACCATTTTCCAATTCTCATTTAATTCAACAAGTTTACATTAAAGTAAAGAGTTCATTTTTAGAAAACAACCACAATATCATTTGAAAGTTTTAATTCATATATATGTGACCGTGTATGAAAAACAATGGACCATCTCATCGTACCGACTCTTTTCTCTCGACAAACACAACAACCCACTATCTCACACCAGTATCCTTGCAATACTCCGATAGCCACACTTTAGCATAGGGGTGCCAGGGAATGTCCAGTTTGCCTCACACTTTGGTCTGGGGTACCAGGGAGTGTCCAATGCCTCACACTTTAGTACCTAATCCGCCTCACAAATATCGGAGGTAACCTCACGTAGAATCCAGACTCGGGTACTAGGGAGTGTCCGTATGCCACACTTTAGCACTACCATGGGTGCCAGGGAATGTCCAAGCTCGGCATCACACACTTTAACGCTACCATGGGCGTCAGGGAGTGTCCAGTTTTGCCACCGACGCAGTACAAAGATACTCTCACCGCAATCTCAACACGTCACACTTTGGTACACAATTACCAGGGAGTGTCCACAACACAATCTCAACCACACACTCTATTCCACATTGACTACCACACACCATGCATGTACAACTGACTCCACATGTGTATCATGAAACCATCCACATAACATATGTAGTGCTAGGAATAACAATAATGTATGCTTGAAAAGAATTGAATTCATAATCGTTCTTAAATGACCAATCATACCCAAAATATAATATGTTTTAACATTCTTCGCAAACAGAGCCTTAAAGACCCACAAGTTAACAACCAAACAATTCCTTAACATGAAATAAGCAAAAACTAGAAACTGTCAGAAGTCGTGCGTGCGGGCCGCTCGCGCGAGGGGTCGCTCGCGCGGTCCGCTCGCGCGACCTACCTACTTTCCAATTTTATTTATGAACTTTTCTTCACTGTCAAAATACACAAACCTCGTGCGCGCAAGCCGCTTGCGCGATCGCGCGAGCGACGTTGTGCAGTAACTTACAAATAATAGTAGTCGATTTTATTTGTGACGCATTTTATTTGTGACGCACCAGATGCGTCTCAAATAAGGTCCAATAATTGGTCAACCTAAGTTATTTATGACATTTTTAAGTGCGTCACAAATACTACATTCGCGTCATAAATAATGATCATTTGTGACGCATTTGCGCGTCACAGAAAGTGCGTGTCACAAAAAAAACATATTTGTTGTAGTGAGTATTCTAATCACTCTGGGAAGTTTGTCACCCTAAAACATCTCTAATATTGATGATATACATTGCCATGTTGTGATAAGGGAAGTCAAGATAATATCACTTTTGGGAGGATTATCAAAATATTATCTGTTAAGGAAAGATAATATTCTTGACTTTATCTGGTTATGGAAGATAATATTTCTAATATTCCATAGATATGGAATATTTGTATATATATATTACTTGCAAGGAAAGGAAGCCGAATGAAGTCACAAGTTGGACCAAGTTCATGATCAAGATTAGATTTATGGAGAAAAATTTGGTACTTTATACCAGATAATTATGAAGACTTTTTATTTCTTTATCTTTATCATCTTCAGTCAGGCCTATAAATACAGCGAATTGGCAAGCTATCAACTGGCTCCGAGTCACTCTTGAAAATAGCATTCAAACCGCATCCAAAAAAGCATTTAACAGCATTCAATGCACTCAACCTTGCGTTATTAAGCTCCCAGCGTCCATAGCAATGGGTCTGTTTCTCTTGCTATTTTTTTTTTTATGTTTTCAATCTTTCTTGAACAATCAGTGCATGTTCTGATCTCATCACTAGACTTGTACGTTTCAGTACTGTCTAGGGACCTTTTGGTAAGGATACTTTCCTACTAACGATTTGTCAGTTATACCAAGTGATACCACTGATCAATATCACAATACGTGGTACAATTGACAAAGCATTTGAAAATCGACTAACAATGTGATTTCCAAATTTTGATTTCCAAACTAGTTCCCAAAATGCTTTGTCAGTTATATCTTGTGGCCTCCTATCACTCTCACATATTGACATCTATGCATATTGGATTTTAAATTTTGCGAAACTGATTGACATCTATTAAATTCAATTTAGAAACCAAGATCCACAATTGAGTGAATTTAATCGCATACAACCACATAATATCAATGAAAATGGCCATAACTTTATCATTTTCTGACTTTTTTGAGTAATTTTGTTTATTTCATATATTTTTTCGAACTATGCGCATCTATGCAGGCCAATAAAAAAAAGAGGGCATTAGCGACGAAATATTTCGTCGATAAAAGTAACATTTTCGTCGATAAAAGTAAAATAATTCCTGACGAACCTATTTCGTCACAAAAAGTAACAATTCCTAACGAAAATATTTCATCACTAACTGTTAAACAATTCCCGGCGAAATATTTCGTCACCAATTGTAACATTTTCCGACGAAAGTATTTTGTCACAAAATGTTAAACAATTTTCGACGAAATATTTCGTCCCTAAAAATAAACAATTCCTGACGAAAGTATTTCGTCTCCAATTGTTACAATTCCCGATGAAATTACTTCGTCACGAAAGGGTAAATAATTCCCGATGAAATATTTCGTCACTAACAGGTCAGATTTGTTGTAGTGACACACTAGATGCATCCGAAATAGTAGAGATTTTATTTATGGCGCACTGTATGTAGCAGAAATAGTAGGATTTTATTTGTGGCACTCGAAATGCGTTAAAAATAGTAGTAATTTTATTCGTAGCTCATTGTATACGTCACAAATAATAGGAATTTTATTTGTGGCGCACTATACACGTCACAGATAAGAGAGATTCTATTTGTGGCGCACCAGATGCGTTACAAATAATAGTTGATTTTGTTTGTGACGCATTTTATTTGTGAAGCTCCAGATGCGTCACAAATAAGGTCCAATAATTGGTCAACCTAATTTATTTGTGACATCTATAAGTGCATCACAAATACTAAATAAGTGTCATAAATAATGATCTTTTGTGACGCATTTGCGCGTCACAGAAAGTACGTGTCACAAAAAAACATATTTGTTATAGTGAGTATTCTAATCACTCTGGGAACTTTGTCACCCTACAATCTCTCTAATATTGGTGATATATATTGCCATATTGTGATAAGGGAAATCAAGATAATATCACTTTTGGGAGGATTATCAAAATATTATCTGTTAAGGAAATATAATATTCTTGACTTCATCTGATTATTGAAGATAATATTTCTAATATACCATAGATATGGAATATATATATATATATATATTACTTGCAAGGAAAGGAATCCGAATGAAGCCACAATTTGGACCAAGTTCATGATCAAGATCAGATTTATGGAGGAAAATCTGGTATTTTATACTAGATAATTATAAAGACTTTTTATTTCCTTATCTTTATCAGCTTCAGGCAGGCCTATAAATATAGCAGACCGGCAAGCTATCAACTGACTCCGCGTCACTCTCGAAAACAGCATTCAAACTGCATCCAAAAAAGCATTTAACAGCATTCAAGGCACTCAACCTTGCATTCTTAAGCTCTCGGCGTCCATAGCAATAGGTCTGATTCTCTTGTTATTTTCTTTATTGTTTTCAATCTTTCTTGAACCATCAGAGCCTGTTCTGATCTCATCACTAGACTTGTATGCTTCAGTACTGTTTAGGGACCTTTAGGTGAGGGTACTTTTCTACTCACCTTTCACAATCATCCTAATAGAAGTCAAATTTCAAAGCCTATGTATCACTCATACAAGCAATTTAGGAAATTCGTTTGCACTTTCAAGACTGTTTGGCTCTATCACGCCCGCGCAACTACTACAGCAAATAGATACACATATTATATATATATATATATATATTGTGAGGCTCTTAAGTGACTATATCCAGTTAACATGTTTTTTAGCCTAAAGAACCCACGGCTGCCCCGCTGACCTGCATGCCCAGGCCGGCCCTAAGATGACAAAAATTGTCCGAGGCCTCAAGCGAACTTTCAAAGGGGCCTAAAACATGAGGCCTCTATACTAAGTTTCATAGAAATTAGGAATTAAAAGAAATTATGCCTAAAAATGATAAGTTTTATAGAAATCGAGAAGAAATTAGAAGAAAACATGCCTAAAAATGGGCCCAATGCAGCCGCTTGAAGGCATGCTGCCCAGGCGTGCCCCGCTGACCCACGGGTTATTTTAGGCTAAAAAATATATTCACTGGGTATGTTCACTCAATCATAATCACTTAGGAGCCTGACCGTATATATATATATATATATATATATGGGTGTGTATATATACACACAGTCAGGCTCTAAAGAGGGCGCCCTTTTTCATTAAAGAGAGGGCTTCTGTTTTGGTCGTCGGATCGTGTTTAAAAACTGTGAAAAGACAATACTGCTCTTAATGAAAACACAATCCGATGGCCAAAACAGAGGTCCTCTCTTTATTAAAGAGAGGACGCCATCTTTAAAGAATTTTCGTATATATATATATATATATATAAGAGCTCGTTTGTGTTTTTCTCCTTCTTCTTTTTCTTCTTTTTCTTTTTTGGGGTTGAGAGATTAGTGTTGGGAATGCCGTTAGAGGCGTTTAGTCTGAAGTTGGGTGGAATAGCTTTTGGCCCAATGTGTTTGCCTACTTATGGGCAAAAATAGAAAATAGCATTTCTATCATTTACTTTTAGTTAAAATTACAACCATGTCCACATATAAGACAAAAGGAAAATGCTAAGGGTACCTACATCATACACCTAGGCCTCATTTGGCAGGCCGAATAAAACTGTCAGTTAGGACAAAATAAGGTAAGATCGGATAGGATAGTAATCTTGTCGGATAAATTGTTATGTTATCCTGTGTTTGGAACGTGCTGGATAAAATTGTCGGATAATCTGTTATATCCTAATCCTCTGTTTGGACATGCCTGAATATAAGTTACGGATAATAACTAATTGTTGCTTTTTAACAATTAAAAAAAAGATCTGAATAAAAAATTAGATCTAAATTTTTTTTAAAAGCAAATCAAAAAGAAAAAAAAAAGATGATCTAAAGAAAAAACAAAACAAAACAAAAACAAAAACAAACTTGGGAAAAAAGATCTGAGATTTTCTATAAAAAAAAATCTAAAAAAAAATGAGAGATTTGAAAGGAAAAAAAAAGGTTGATCTGAAACTTTTTAAAAAGTAGATCTGGAAAAAAAAAAAAAAAGACCAAATCTAAAAATAAATTAAAATAAAATAAGTTATCCAAAACTCTCTTATCCCACCTAATACCACCCTCCCCATGGTATTGAGTTATCCCATACTCAATGGGATAAAAAACCTCCTTGGAATAATATACTCCTATGAATTACAATACCAAACACAGGACTCTTATCCCGCCTGCCAAACATGGCCCTAAAGTATCTACCAACTTAGTTTGAATCTTAAGTGGCTATATACATCATCTTCTCACTTGTCATTCCCATAATACTTTCAATTTTAAGAATTTATCTTTCAATTAAAACACATGAAAGGAAAGAGATTCGAAATGGTAAGAGATAAACCTTTTTTTTTTTGCTGGGCCTCACAGCCACGTGCACACACACTCACACATATGTGGAGGTAATACCACTAGGACAATAGGTCTTTAGCAGTAAGAGATATACATTAATGTTCCTTTCTATCCCCTGCAGGAAAGAGAGATATATATAGGGGTGCTCACGAGTCGGGTTCGCCCTCCTTCCACCCGTCATTCACTTGCTTTGTCGGGTGCACCCGACTCATTGGGTGGTCGGGTGAGTCGGGTGAAACCCGACTGTCTCATTTGTCTCAATCAAGCATTTTCTTTACACATGATTTTCTCTACATTTTCTTTTTTCTTTTTTTGGCTTTGAACGTCTTTGTCTACATAGTCATGGGCTAACTAAAGCTCTGACCAAACAAAAAATAAAAATATTGTCATGTGCTAGTTTGATGGTTTTAATGTTTTTATATCTCCACTAGTGACATATATAATGATATAAGAATATAACATATATATTTTTAAAGACTATATAATACATAATACATATACTAATATAAGCAAACATATATATATATATTAAAGTCTATATAATACCTAATGCATATATTGATATAAGCATATTACATATAAATTTATAAAAAAATTAAGTGTGCTTCGAGTCGGGTCGGGTGAATCGGGTTTTTACCCCCCTAGACCCGTGACTCCACCTGAAACTGTCGGGTTTCCACCCCCAAGACCCGTGACTCCACCCATATTGTTTAAAAACCAAAAAAAAATGCTACGGGTGAGTCAGGTGGTCGGGTGAGTCGGGTAGGTGGGTGGATTTTGAGCAGCCCTAGATATATACACAACTCCTCGTCTATCTTCTGCGGGAATTAAAAGGGAAAGATATATATATATATATATATATAGAGAGAGAGAGAGAGAGAGTCAGGCTCTAGTGCGTACTGAATGAATGCACTGGACTTTTAACCCTAAAAAAATCGCGGGCTACCCCGCTGACCCGCACCCCATCCCTTTGCCCCGCTGATCCGCTGCTTTTTTGGGCTTAAAAGCTCAGTGCTTTCACCCAGTGCACAGTGGAACCTGATTCTATATATATAAATATACACATATATAGGGGGCTACAATCCTACAACATGAAGTTTAGGATAGCATTGTACACTAACTTTTAGCGACCAACAAAAACATTTTTAGCGACCTAAAAAAACCATTAGCGACAAATCTTTTTAAAATATTTCTAAAGGTGAAAATTTTCGTCACTAAAAGGACACTGTGTTATAAGTTAGCATTTCCTATATATATAAATACAGTGAGACTCTTAAGTGAACAGGGTTGAGTAACCATACTCAGTGAACATGTTTTTTAGCCTAAATAAAAAACAAGTTCACCCTTGTTCACTTAATACCCTGATCGTGTATATATATATAAATGTTCATGGCTCCTCCTATTTTATCTTCTGCAACTAATTCACTGTCGGGAAGACAAAGACCGTCCTCAATCTGGCGATGGTTAAAAATTCTTATATTTGTTGGGTTTTTTTGCGTCGTGGTGTTTGTTTAATGACCAGTTATGAAAATCTTCAGAGTTGTTCTCTGGAGGATCTTTTTTAGTTGTATGGGTGTATTCAGTTTATTGGTGGTGCTGTCCTTGTTTGTTCTTGAGTGAGAGAACTACTTGTATAGGTTTCTAGCTTTGGATTCCAGAAGGTTGGGGCTTGTACAATATCTTCATTGCTACTGTTAAAAAAAGAAAAAAGAGTTTCTTGGCAATTTCATTGATTAGAAAGGGATAAACTAAAAAAAAAGATAACAAACATGTCATATATATATTCCAATAAGTTTAACATAATAACTGATGATTTCTATATGCAACACATTGATTCCAATGTTTATCTTCCACCATGGCCGATTGTCCTTGATGGGTGTTTGGGAATGTACATTCTTTTTTTTTTTAGCATTCAGGATAAAGATGGTGAAGATGACGGAGGCAATTGCACAGAGAAAAGAAATACCTTAGAGAGCTGAAGAGAGGGATGGTGTGGAGAGAGAAAGTAAAGAGACGAGAGAAGCTTAGAATTGTATTAAGTTTAGGAGTGAAAGAAATATGTTTTCTACTAATTACAGTAATAAATAGGTTTCCTTTCAAAATTATTTTTTTTATTCCAAATGTTATTTGTTTGATCAAAAATGATAGGAATAGACACCAAACGATACACTAAATGACATACCAGTTTTAAATGCATGTACCATATGCTGTGTAAGTGAAGCACAGAAAATGTGAAAAAATTCAAACAACACAAAAAACATACATTTAAAACACAGTATATCGTTTAATGTGTTGTTTGGTGTATATCCTATCATTATTGTTGTTTGATATGATATCAAATACTGCAATATCTAAATGGATTTGCCATTTGTGGTTTGCCACATAATCCGGTGAGCAAAATTGGGTATCCCAATCCGGTGTCCCTAGCACCACTCCAAGGCAAAAATGTTGACATCCATCTTTAGCAATTGTTTATTGGAAAAATTACATATTTTGTCCATTCCAAATTAAGCACTTTTGGAATTCCGTATAGTAAGAAAGCTCAGATTTTTTTTAACTTTTCATTATTACCCTTTTTATAAATTTATAATTTCAATATCACATCAAAATAAAAGATCAGAGAACTTTAACAAAGGATAAATTTGAAAGGGCAATGCTATTATGAGAATCTTCTCATACGAGAAGGCGGATTTTAACCATTGGAGGAGCATTTAGCCTTAAGATTTTCTCCAGATTCCTGAGAATCTTAAGACTAGATGTTCATCTAACGGTTAAAACCTGCATTCTCATGTGAGAAACTTCTCACAATAACATTTCCCAATTTGAAAAGTCTCTAGTTGAAGTATGCAGACATCCAGTGGCGGGGGGAGTACGCGGGGCAGACAAGTGTCGTGGCAACCCCCAAAGTTTTCTAAAATTCCACTTTTATGTATACAATTTTGAAAAATTATAGATTAATTTTTCTAGAGTTGGCTCCCCAAAATGATAAGATTATTAAATAACCTCCCAAAAATCTATTGGCTAGGCACAAATAAAAATAAAAATAAAAAAGTGTGCAGCCGTTTAGTGACGAGTTTAGTGCAACTCAAATAGTTTTACCATCATTCAAAACTTTATAGATTGCGAATGGCATGTTAATCAAAAAATAGAGATAATCTGCACGCAAGGGCAGAACAATAAATATACCCAAAGTTTTTTTCTCAGGGGAGTGTGATTCTAAGCCCTGTACATGCCCCCCTAGCTGTTATTCTTGGATCCGTCACTGCTGACACCAAATATTCTTAAATTAGGACATCCCAAAATGAAAAAAAATAATTCTTAAATTGAGATCGATAAAATATTTGTTTTATAAAATGGAGAAAATGCATTGCGAATATGTAAATGGGCTAGGTGTCTTACTATGACATGTATATATATATATATAGGGGATGCTAACCTATAGCACGACGTCTTTTTAGCGATGAAAAAAACGCTTTATAAAAGTTAGGAATTTTAGCGTTCATAGCTAAAAGCGTTTTTTTGGTCGCTAAAGTTGATGTACACGCTGCTAATCTACCGTCATCGTGTTGTAGATTAACAACCCCTATATATACACATAATTACACATCCCTTCTTATTAACCCTTGACCTATGATTTTGGTAATAATTCCACCTAGGTTTAACGTAAGCATAATTACACATACAAAGCAATAAAATATCAACAATGATAGGGACACACACTAAATGACACACCAAATGACACATTGTGCTTTAAATACATGTACCTTGTGCTGTTTGAATTTTTCACACTTTTCTGTGCATCACTTACTCAGCACAGGGTACATGCATTTAAAGCGGGTGGGTCATTTAGTGTGTCATTTGGTGTGTATCCCTATCATTTTTGATAAAATATATATCCTAAATTTTTCTTCCAAAGTTGTTTTGAAGACTTTCCATATTTGGAAAGAATTGGAGATAAATATTCATGTAAAAAAGTTGGTGCATATGCATGGTTAGATGCCTTGGTAGTTTTCCTTCTCCTCAATGAGGTCCTTTTTTTTTTTTAATCTTTTTGGGTATGGGAGGAATCTCATGTGGTCTCATTCCTATGGTGATAACACCATTGGTTAGAAATATGTTTAAAGTACAATTGCTTTGAATTTTGGCCAATCCCCCTAGATTCTTAAGCGTTGATAGTGAAATGATATAAATCCACTTGAAGCTATGAAATGAATCTCTTTTCATATATTCAAAGATTTTTGTAGATCCTCTTTTGTCTTGCTTGTGGGATCCGGTCCAATAAGTATTCGAAGTATACGTTGTTTGTCAAACAATATGATATTCATTTTTTGTATATATATATATATATATACACACACAAAATGAGTGCGAAGCTGATTTTAACTCTTTTTTATAATTTCCACACCTCTCTCTAATCTAAATTTGTAGTATATATAATTCAACATTAACTAGAAGCGATATCAACCTCATTTTCGGGGAGCGTTAGATATCATGAGAAACTTGTTTGGGTTTCAGTCAATTGTTTGGCAAATCAAACAGTGTTGGAACTATGTTTTGGCAACGCAATCTTTTGGTTTAGTGGTGTGTCCTTTGTTGGGCTTTGTATTGGGTTATTGTGAGACTTTAGAGTTGGGTTGGATTGGGGGTGTGTGTGTCTAAGGTAAATAAAAAAAAGGGCAAATTTCACTAACCTCCCTTGAGATATATGACAATTGCAGGGACCTCCCCTCTGGATTAGAAAATAACGCTCACCAACCCTCTATCTACTTTTTATGGGTAAGATGACCAATTTATCCCTTATCTCCTTTTATATAAATATATAGATATAGATATATATATATATATATGTGTGTGTGTGTGTGTATGCGCGCGCGCGCGTGCACATTTGATAAAATTATATATACATTAGAAATTCTACAGATTTAGATTTAGTATTTAACCCTAATTTTATAAAAATTTGTTGTTCGAAAAAAAAATACTTTATAAAATTTATAAATAAAATAGTAATGATATGCTTCCCAAATTTTTTTTTCCCAAAAGTGTTTCCCAACACATGTGGCAGTGGATCCCGTTGATTTTGATTGGTTGTGATGTTAAAGTGGTTCCACAGTGGTCCCTCTTCAACATCATTTGCGATAAAAATTTGAGAAGCATAACATTAGTCTAAATAAATGTTCTAATATCTTTCACCGACTAATTGGACAAAAAACTTAACGACTTAATATTAAAAAACTAAATTTGTAAAGTATTGTAAATATGTAAACTATTGTGTAGGCTAAACATTATGACACTTTGGGAAAGAAATTTGGGAAGCATACTATTTTATTTATAAATTTTTATTTTTCTTTTTTTAATTTTTTATTCATTTTTTCGAACGGCAAATTTTTTATAAAGTAGGGCTAAATACTTATAAATCTAAATCTGTAAAATTGGCTAATGTATATATAATTTATCTCATGCTCGCGCACGCGCGCGCGTGCACACACACACACACACACACACACACACACATATATATATATATAAGGAGATAAGTGGTAAATTGATAACCTTACATACAAAAAGTAAGTAGAGGGAGATGAGTGTTATTATCCAAACTAGAGGGAAGGTCTCTGTAATTATCATATACCTCAAGGGAGGTCAGTGTAATTTGCCCAAAATAAAACACACAGTACGCATTTGGATTGAAGTTGGGTAGACCCTCTTCTAGCCCAACGTCTGACTCTTGACAAATATAAAAAATGACTCTTCTGTCCCTTTCTTTTTCTTCAAATTACAAGCATGTCCTTGCATTAAACAAACAAAATGATAATTTTGATTAATACTCATTTTTCGAATATTCCTTATTTGTCTCTTAACATTTGACTAAATTACCAATCTATCAACACTTAAGGCCACCATTTTGAGAAATTACATTTTTGCCCTGTGATGATGCCAAAATTTGGTAAGAGTAAAGTAGAGCAGATTAAGGAGAGTGAGAGACTGATTTTTTGTATGTGGTTCGATCCTGTTAATGAAGGTACCTACGTCCACGGGTGTGTCTGAGCACGTTCACTATATTGTAAAAGACCCGGGGGCCTGTGGTGAACCAACAAGTCTGGAGCTACCGTAGGCCAGCCGGGCATGTAGATGAATGCTATAGAGGTGCTGTGTAGACTGAAAAGTCGGCCCCTTCAATGGGGGGTGAGAGGTCTCTTTCATAGATGTAAGAGACCTACTCATACATGGATAAGGAAATATAATCCATTTAGAATGTGATTGACACCAATCAAGTAAGTTTCCTAATTGTATTAGGATTGATTGATATTAATTGTGGGGGTTTCCTAATTGGATTAGGAAATAATTTACACTTTTCATTAGTCTCCTAGCTTGAGTAGGAAACTGCCCATAATGCTCGGGATCATGCATGTGGGCCAGGATGAGCTGTTCCCATAGTGGGATGTGCATGTGCGGTCTTCCCGACCTGTTGGCCGGGTCGTGGATGAACCGTTCGGGAGGCATCAGGTGGACCAAATCGCTCGGGATGATGCTTGTCAGTAGTTGCAGAATAGAACCGCTCGGGCATGGGCTGATTTTGGGTGTATCAGTTGCCCCCCATTTTCAAGGTTGGTTGGATGTTATATCAGGGCAAGTTTGGAAATCAGTTGATGTTACTTGCCACTGTCTGAGTGCTTGGGGAAGCTGCCTCGGGGCTTCTGAACCTGGTAAGTACTCAGGAACTGGCTGAAAGTTGAGACCCAGCCTAGCTCGGGACATTTAGGTGCTCGGGAACTGACCGGGAGTTGAGATCCGGCCTAATTCGGAGTCTTTGAATGCTCGGGAAGTGACCGAGAGTTGAGACTCGGCCTACTTCGGAGTCTTTTTGCTTGAGTTAGCCTCCAGGATGGTTATCTTTTGACTGTGAACATTCGTCAAGGTTGTGGGTAGAAGAATTTTACCATGTTGGAAAAGCCAACCTAAAGCCTATTGCTTTAGGGTCCTTTTATGTTAACTCCCCAGGATGGTTGTCTTCCGCCCAGCCAGCCTTCGTTAAGACTGTTGGGAGAAGAGCTTGACCATGTTGGTGGAGCCGACCTAAATCATGTTGCTTTAGGGACTTTTCGTTCCTCTATCGACGGCCAACCTAAGAGATTTTAGTCACCTCTATTGTCGGTTTAGACCTAAGTAGAGTTAATGCCTCTGAGTACTGTAGGTGCTCGGGTTGTCCAATATTTTGACTTGGTTATTCGCGAGGCCTGTAGATACCCGGTGTGATTGCCTGTTTAGTTCACTGCACCGTCTTGCCCCCAAGCTTTCGCTAAGATGAGGGTCTTACAGAGGCTATGGCTGTAGGTAACCGACCTGGAACATGGTGTTTGTAGGGTCTTTTGAAGCTTGCCATCATCAGCCACCTAGGGGGTTTGCCCCCATCATAGGTTGGACCTAAGCGAAGCCGATGCCTCGGGCGTAACCCCGAGGTCTTTTGCCTCGGGTGCGATCCAGAGGTCTTTAGTGCCTGGGTTCGGAGCCCGAGATCTTTTTAGTGCCTGGGTTCGGAGCCCGAGGTCTTTGTATGCCTCAGGGTTAGGCCCGAGGTCTTTGTATGCCTCGGGGTTAGGCCCGAGATCTTTGTAAGAGCTCTCTGACAATCGGTGGAGCCTCATGTGGTGATCAGGCAAGTACCACTGTAGTCGGGCTCATCTAGAATGATGGAGACAGGGGGTTGAATCAGGATCGTCGGGCTCTTGACTTCTCTGTGCTGGAGGCAAAGTCGGAACTGCTTGATCCTGAACGATATGAACTGGAGGTCGGGTCAGGGCTGCCGAACTCAGACCACTGTGAACTGGAGGTCGGGTCGGGGCTGCCGGACTCAGACCGCTGTGAACTGGAGGTCGGGTCGGGGCTGCCGGACTCAGACTGCTATGAACTGGAGGTCGGGTTGGGGATGCCTGACCCGGTCTGCTGTGAACTGGAAGAACTGTCAGAACTCTCGGGCTGATCTCGCTTTTGATTACTTTTAGAAGACTCGTGGCTTTCTTGCCCGGGGTTTTTGATCTTTAGAAATTCTTCAGTGTCAATGTATTTTCTAACCCTCTCAGAGAGCTCAACCAAAGTTTTCGGTCAGTTTCTGTGGAACGATGCGGCGCACTTGGTGTGTTGAACTCCCGAGCAGAAGGCTATGATGGCGATTATCTCGTTCAAATGGCGGATTTAAAGCTTCTGTTGGTTGAACCGGTCGGTGAACTCCTTGAGGGACTCATTATTCCATTGTCTGACCGTCAGCAGCTGCATGTCTGGCTTTGGCCGTTCATGCATGCCGGCAAACTGGTTAATGAACTGCTTGCTGAGTTGTTTGAAACTGCAGACCGATCGGGGCTCCAAGGAGTAGAACCACTGCACGGTCGGGCCTTTCAAAGTGCTGGGGAAGGCTAGGCAGTGTAGTTCATCGGAGTTGGTGGCTAGGGCCATCTGAGCCTTATAGGTCTGGACGTGGTCGACCGGGTTTTCCGAGCCGTTATAGGGATCTAGGCGAGGCTGCTTAAATTTGCACGGGATGGCAAACCTCGTGATCTGGCTGGAGAACGGTGACTCTGTCTCGGTATTGGCCTGATTCTGAGCGCGGTTTTGACCAAGCTTTTTGGCCACTCCGTCAATCTGCTTCTGCAAGTCCTTGATTCAGGCCTTCACTCCTTCTCGACCAGTATCTGAGGGGTTAGTCGGGTCGGTGGAAGAGGCTTCTTCCTCATGGGGTGTGCTGTCCTCTGGGATCGGGCTTGGCTATGACTCTGGTTCATCGTGTACCTAGGGACAACTCGGCTCTTGACCGAGTGACCCTGGACTGATTCCCGGGCCATATGCTCCTACCTTTCCTCTCGGGCAGCACGCCCACTGTTGGTGTCTCTGGCATCCTCAACACGGGACGGGTTGGCTCGAGCACGTTGTCTGGTCAAGATCGGTTCTCGACCGTATGCAACGTTCCCGGGTCATTTCCCGGCCACTAGAGGACTGCTGTGCTGGGCTAGCAGGGTTTCGATCTGTTGTTGGATTTGACGCTGGCCCTCCAAGAGTTGTGTGAGGGTCACGGTGATCAGCTCAAATGTCATGGCTGCCGCAGCCGGTGCTGGGGCCGGAGGAACATCCCGGTTGGACTGCTGACCAGCCTTCTTACCCTTCTTCGGTGGCATGACGATCAGTCAAGAGATTTGTTGATTAGAAGACTTGTCGTTTCTCACAGACGGCGCCAAACTGATGATGCCAAAATTTGGTAAGAGTAAAGTAGAGCAGATTAAGGAGAGAGAGAGAGTGTGAGAGACTGGTTTTTTGCATGTGGTTCGGCCCTGTTAATGAAGGTACCTACGTCCACGGGTGTGTCTGAGCACGTTCACTATACTGTAAAAGAGCCTGGGGGCCTGTGGTGAACCAACAAGTCTGGAGCTACCGTAGGCCGACCGGGCATGTAGAAGAATACCATAGAGGTGCTGTGTAGACTGAAAAGTTAGCCCCTTCAATAGGGGGTGAGAGGTCTCTTTTATAGATGTAAGAGACCTACTCGTACATGGATAAGGAAATATAATCCATTTAGAATGTGATTGACACCAATCAAGTAAGTTTCCTAATTGTATTAGGATTGATTGACATTAATTGTGGGGGTTTCCTAATTGGATTAGGAAATAATTTACACTTTCCATTAGTCTCCTAGCTTGAGTAGGAAACTGCCCGTAATGCTCGGGATCATGCCTGTGGGCCCGGATGAGTTGTTCCCGCAGTGGGATGTGCATGTGCGGTCTTCCCGATCTGTTGGCTGGGTCGTGGATGAACCGTTCGGGAGGCATCAGGTGGACCAAACCGCTCGGGATGATGCTTGTCAGTAGTTGCAGAATAGAACCGCTCGGGCATAGGCTGATTTTGGGTGTATGCATGATTATTTATTTCTTCTGCAGATTTTCTGAAATGCAACCTTCTCGTCTATGAAATACTTAAATATTCATAAATAAATTCTAAATTCCCACCATGGCAGCATATATTCCCCAATTTCTTTTAATCGTTATATTTTCATACAATTTAGCATTAGCCTCGAAAAGTTTTTGCTAATAAATCCATCCTACAAATATCAGTTATTCATAGCCACTTTAAATATACATACACCCTTGTATAATACTATATTATTATCAATTCTAGTTTAATTTATTTATTTATTCCTCAATTGATTTTATTGTAAATATAGATCTAATTTGATAGACCTCATTTTTTTTTATTTCAAAATATCAAAGTTTAGGGGAAAAAATGAATTTATACTTTTTAGGTATAATAAAGAGTTTTTTTTAACCAAAATAGGTGCAAATTATCTGATGAATTAAACATAACATTCGTGAGTTTTACATAGGGTGTTTGGATCTAAAGACCTTCAACTAAAGCCCCTTTTAGAAACACCTTAGGAGCAACGGTCATCCTTTCCTCCCTCCCTCCACCACTTACCATAATCACTTATGATGGACATCAATTCTCACAAAAGTAAAAGTGTAAGCGTTTCAAAATTGGCCCTAAGTAGCCTTATAAAACATGGAGATCCACCTTGACCTCCCTAAAAAAACGATTGCCGATTGAATTTTTTGCAATCTCAAGAAAAAAATAAAATTTAAGAAAGAAATTACTTGGTCGTTTTTTTTTTTTTTTTTTGTAATATTATTGGCGTGGCAGTAGTGGTGTATACGAGCCAAGTCGAGCTCATGTGTTCGCGAGTTTTCTCACGAGCTTAAATGAGCTGCTTTCAAGTGATAATGAGCTTTTCACACGCCCTTTAAAATTATATAATTTAAAAATAAATTATTCATTTGTAAAGCCTATTTACGATATTTCTCATATTTTCTCTAAAATTATATTATTTTACAATAAAAATATATATAAAAGTTAGTATGCAAGCTCTTAATCAAGCCTATTATAACGAGTTTTTTCACGCGCCTACACACGAGCCTTAATCAAACATGTTCACAAGCTCTGTCAAGCCGAGTCGAGCCTAGCCTTTATCGAACCGAGCCACGAGCCCTTGTTGAGTGGCCCAACTCGTGTACGTACCTACTTGATAGGTTTATTGAATAATATAAAGGGATAAAACTTCACACACAACTTTTACACAACCTTTTGTTCACAACCCACATATGACAAAACTATGTCTATCTCTCTCCTGTGTCTGTTCTCCTATAAAAGGATGTGTGTGAAGTATTACTCAATATAAAGATGACAATCTCTTAAACAACTTTCACACAAACTTTTATGCACAACTCACAAAAGTGTGTTTATATCTCTCCTATGTCTGACATCACATGATAATACACGAGAGTGACAGACACACTTTTGTAGGTTGTGCACAAAATATTGTGTGAAAGTTATGTGTAAAGTTTTATCCTAAACATTATTAACGGTCAAGCAATGGCTTGCCAGTTTTTTTTTCTGTAAATAATAGGCATGCTAGTTTAATTGGCGTGCTAGTTTAATTGGTGCAGCGTAACTAGTGCTAGTTTTATTTCAAAGGCATTATGCTAGTTTGTAGACTAATTGGTGCATGTAGTCCTTTTTTTTCTTATTACATTGGTAAGACTAATATGAACAAAGAATGATTTTTCTAAATTAGTCTAGGTTTGATTGCAAAATATACCTTTGAAGTTTGGTGTCACGCCCCGACATAGCATAAATAAGGAAAGCGTTTAATTTCCTTTATGGACCCGTAAGTCGCGACAGTTTGAAGGATCGATTCCGTCCCAAACATCGAACGACAATAAACATATAGATCAGAGTAGAGAAATCAAGCCTTACAAATATTTTTCTAACTTATTACATATTACAATGCGGGGTCAACTAAGGCACAAGCCGCCTTAAAACGGAACAATATCTATCGTCTATTATAGTCATCCTTATTACAGAATTCAGTTAATAAACTTAAAACACCAAAGTAAACTCTCTTTCCAGCAGTGTTTCTCAGTTTGCGTAGTCGTATGGTCCAGCAATATCATAACCTGAAAAGCCTAGACACGAATGTCCAGGACGCATCAACGTCGTCAGCTTCAAGAAGCTGGTGAGTATTAAAAACATAACTTTGAATGTAACACATACTCATTTACCATTTTCCAATTCACATTTAATTCAACAAATTTACATTAAAGTAAAGAGTTCATTTTAGAAAACAACCACACACTACAAGAAAAACCCCTTTTTATGACTTTTTTAATTTTGGGCTAATGACTATTTTAAAAAAAGAGTCATAACAAATACTTTTTTCTAACATATATGACTCTTTTTGCAAATATAGTCATAAGATTGGTAAGTGGTGTTTTATTTACGACCATTTTTTTTATTAGTCATAAATAATAAGATTGTTTATGACAGTTTTTTAAAAATGGTCATAAATAATAAGATTTTGTATGACAGTTGTTTTGAAAATGGTCATAAATAATAAGAGTTTTTATGACAATTTTTGAAAATGGTCATAAATTATAAGAGTTTTTATGACAGTTTTTTGAAAATGGTCATAAATAATAAGACTTTTATGACTTCATTTTTTGGTAGTCATAAATATTCTTTATTTTTATGACTCTTTTTCTTTGAATTCTAGAATCAAATGTAAGTACTGTTTTGGGAAAAATTGTGAAAAAAAGACAATATGCTAAGATTTTTAAAGTTAAGATTCTTGATTAGGGAAAGGTCCTCTGTACAAAAATATTTTGTGAAATTTTACTTGACATACACGAATATTATGTGAAATTTCACTAAATCTTTACATGAATATTAAGTGAAATTTCACTTAAATCGACCTTTGAGAGACTAGTTTTTAAGAAATTACTTTTTGAAATTGGACTATTAACACTTGATAGTTACTTTTAGTATCAAAAATTTAGATTTTATTAAGAATCATATTAGATTTTTTATGACAGTTTTTTGAAAATTATCATAAAAAATAAGATTTCTTATGACATGTTTGTGAAAAGTGCCATATATAATAAGTATTTAGAAAAGTGTCATAAATAACAAGACTTTTATGACTTCATTTTTGGGTAGTCATAAATATTCTTTATTTTTATGACTCTTTTTCTTTGAATTCTAGAATCAAAGTACTGTTTTTTTTGGGAAAAATAGTAAAAAAGACAATATGTTAAGATTTTTAAAGTTAAGATTCTTGATTAGGGAAATGTGCGCTGTATAAAAATTTTAAATAAAATTTCACTTGGTATACATGTAACACCCCGTATTTTCTTTATATAAATATTCATTTAAAAAAACAAAATAATGAGACAACCTAAATTGGTTATTTATTTATATGTGTGTATTTATTTTATTCATTAATTATTGTGTGAAATTTTATAGAGCTAAGTGGTGGAGTTAAGTTGTAAAAACTTAAGTTGAACAAGTCATTGAAGAATTGATGTGTTTATTTTTTTGTAGTGATTATAGGCCCGTGAATGTGTTAATTTGTGTTTTTAACATTTAAATTAAGTACCCGGGTTATGTACACCCATTGGGTCACTCATTTTAGAACTTTAGAATGTATTTCGGGCCCATATAAAGCCTTTTTGTGAGGCCCCTAGACAAAAAACGGGATTTTTAGCCTTTTGTGTGTTTGTGTTATAATATATGTAGGTGTATCATATATACATACATAATATATATACATACATAATATAACTCCTAGGGTTTTGATAACAAAAAGAAAAGAAAAGAGAGACATGAGAAAAATAGAGCAGTCAAGAGAGAGAGAGAGAGAGAGAGAGAAGAAGAAGAAGAAGAAGAAGAAGAAGAAGAAGATAATAAGAGAAGAAAAGAGGAATCCCAAATATTGTTTTGCGAATCTTCATCAACATTGAAGTCCTAAATCGGTGAGTTAACTTGTTATTTTCTTCAATCTCGTTTGATTGAAATTTAAATGGATAAATTATTAAATTAGTATGGTTATGGGTTATGAGATTTAGGTTTTTATTTACAATGATTGAAGTTATGATTTGAGATTTATAGATGAGCCTTGGATATACATTTGAGCAATTATTCAATTTTCGGATTTGGGATTTTCATGGATCAGATTTTAGTAGAAAATTCCTAATAAATCATACGTTACAATTTTCGTGATTCTGTCCGAGAATGCCTGTAGGAAACGCAATTCTGGACAACTTTCGTCTAATGGTATTTTTTCCAATTCTGCACCGTTTGGGTAGAAAATTCATATTACAGTAGCAGTTTTATGAATGTTAAAATAAGTACTGTATTTGCTATATCATATTTTTGTGTGATTTCGTATTCGTTAATATAAATTAATTTATTTGTACATAGAAAGATATGAGTTCTCATGTATAGTTGAGCTTTGTGAAATTATGACTGTGTGATTTTGTGTGGGTTATGAATCTGTGTGAACATGTAGCTGTTAATATAATTTTAATGGAAATTTGAGTTGAGATATATGAATCTCTTATGAAGTAGAGGTTTGTGAAAAACGTGGATGTATGAATCTCTTTGTGGTGTTTTATTCTTGCGTTTAGAAGTTGAATTATAATGAATTACCTCTTATTGTGGTTGCATCGTAGAAAGTTGTGGACGCTTAGTCATCGAATTTTCTAATAATTTTTCGTGTTGTAATCGTTGTGTGTGAGAATATTGTGTTGAAGTGACGTTTTATTATCTAATTTTAACTTTTAATATTGTCTTGAAGTGAACTCAAGGCTTTAAATTTCAAAGGGAAAAGAAGGCCAAAACCAATTTGGCAATTCGTAAAGGTAATTAAATCTGAATAAAAACATGGTAGATATAATGGTAGCTGTTTAAATTATACTTAGTATGTTATGGTTAATGTATTGATATAATGTATGTTGCGGTTATTCAATTGTTGCTGGGTATGTTTTTATTGTTTGAAATTTTTGGGAGGTTCTATTTATAGAGGAGACTCTGTCGAAAGTTTTAGAAATTCTAGGTCAACATTCATTCCAAGATAAGTTAGTTTTACCACGACTTGTGATTGCAGTAATTTATTGTTTGTCTAATATTTGTTATACATTTATTCATAGGGATCAAAGCAACCAGGAAATTATGAATGTGGATACCATATGTTACTTTTCATGAAAGTGATAATGGAGAATGCATCCAAATCTATCAAGATAAAGGTATTATCATAGTATTCTTTGTAAATGTGTCGCCAAATTTTCTCTTCTTCTTGTTTTACTTTGATTCATAAATTGTGGAATTTTTTTTTTCATATGTGTTGGAGGTGGTGGTGGTGGTGTTGTGGGGAGGGAATACATCATTAACATCTCATTCTTTCCTGAACTTTTTCAGATGAAAGAGTTGTCTCAAAAAGTGAAATATGAAAGCCACGAGCTAAATGTATTTCAACTTGAGTTCATTGAGTTCATTCAAGAATACATTTAAGTATTGAAAATTTCAACATTTTTTCCTTTTTCCAGGTAATCTATATTTTTACAATTTAAGAAAATTATATACTCGTTATATAGAATCTAATACATTGATTTCATTTTTGTTTCAGTGTTACACAGTTAGACTACATGGAACAAATATTGCAAATAAGTTGATGTACTAGCGGAGATTGAAGAGTTTAAATAGACACTGATTTTGTTTTTATTTATTTATTTATTTATTTTTATTTTTTTAAACAATGTTACATATACATTATTGGTTTGTTGGTTTAATACATACTTAGTGGTTACTGTTACATTTTTCTTGTACATAACTAATTATTAGATTGATTATTGAAAAATTTTGGTTGGAAGGAAGATAATATCTGAATATGGTTCTTGAGTTGATTTGTAACATGCATGTTTTGACGATGTATTTGAATTGTGTAATCTTGATTGTTGGATTATCAACAAAATATTTTTTTTCTTTAAATGTGTTTTATATTATATATGACTGTTTCATAAAAAATAATCATAAATTAGCAATAGTTCTACTAAAGTCATAAATAGTGTCATTATTTATGACTTTTAAAATGTTATTTATGACTGTTTTGAAGATTATTTATGACTATAAAAAGATTATTTATGACTTTTTGAATGTTATTTATGACTATTTTAAATATTATTTATGACTATTTAAAGGTTATTTATGACTTTTTTGAAGATTGTTTATGACTTTTTAAATGGTTATTTATGACTAATTTGAATATTATTTACGACTTTTTAAAGGGTTATTTATTACTTTTTTGAAGATTATTTATGACTTTTTTAAAAGGCTATTTATGACTTTTTTAAAGATTATTTATGACTTTTTTAAAAGGCTATTTATGACATTTTTGAATATTATTTATGGCTGTATCAATTAAAAAATAGTCATAAATAATTTAAAAGCACTCATTTTTTATGACTATTTTTTTAGAACTGTTGTAAAAGTAATAATTATTTATGACTTTTTTAACAAACTCGAACTTATTTATGACTGCAATGTTATGACTTATTTTAAAAACTTAAAAAAGAGTCATAAATATACATTTATGACACTTTTTTAAAGTCATAATAAGGGTTTTTTGTTGTAGTGACAATATCATTTGAAAGTTTTAATTCATATATATGTGACCGTGTATGAAAAACAATGCACCATTGTGGACACGCGGAATTCCACCTCTTTTTGTTTTTTGTTTGAAATTGATTTGGATCAATGAAGGAAAAGAAAATGATCTATTGAAAACAGATACAGAGTCGCCACTTGGTCTTTAAGGAACCAAGAAACCTAATTTTGACTCACCCAAACGGATAAAGGGAACCGGCCTTTCATAACCAAAGAACTTGGCTCGGGGTTTTGGTATGAGAGAGGAAGGAGCCTTTGTCACGACTAAAGCACCCTCAACTTGCCTCGTCTCTCGACAGGCCTCAATTAGCATCCAAATAATCATCTTTTACTATTTTTGGTTCGACAATTAATACTATGATAGGTATATTACATCACATAAGAATCTTGAAAATGGAAGATCTAAAGATAAGATATCATTCATAAGATCTAAGCCAAGTATTACACAATGCAAAGTGAAAGATCACACAAAACAAATCTAGGAAAAATCGTCTAATCACATATCAAGTAATCAAGACTCCCTAATCTAAAGGGAAACATGAATTGTTATTGAAATAAATAATCAAAGAAATCAAAATATGCTTAGCAAGCTAGTATGATGCATGTTATTCTTTGAGAAAAGAAGAACTCTCGATCCCTTGGATGAATGAGAAAGGACGATTAGATCGAGGGGAAACATGAACGTATGATCAAGTTCATTCCTTATAATCTTCTTAGATTAGGAGTCACAAAAGTCCCAAATCTTTGCATGGATGCAATGTATGTATCTAGAATGTGCCAAGGTTGTAGTGTGTTTTGTGTTCATGGATTCCTAGAATGACTTAGAAGTCTAGAATGTGTATGAATGAATGAAGGAGATCATCATGGGATATGTAAAAATGTAGTATGAACTACTTCCTATGACATGAGCTAATATGGAATGCATGTAAGCACCAGATCAAAGAATGGAAGTAAAAGTGTGTTTGCTGTAAATAGTGGACAGAACAATGACTTGATCTTGTGGAAATCGAAAAGAAGGGTTAGGGATGTGTTTAATGCATAATTTTTTTATGGAGATCTTCCTTATTGTGTCTAGAACACAACCCAAAAAGCCAATCTTTAATAACTATTACAGATTGAGAGAAATCATATGATCAATAGAGGTTACTCAGAAACAGAGTTTGTACTGTCGACTGAAATGTTAAAAAATCTTAGAAAATTTAAGCAAATGATCCAGGGTCCCATTTTATACAGAAAGTTCCCTAAGACATTGAAGTTCAAGGAAAAAATGAGTTGGGACCACCCCTTTTGGAAAAGTTTTCTGTAAAACAAGTTGAAAATCAACCAAGCTGCTGTGACAGTAAAGGCAGAATATCTAGAGTGAATGTTTGGGCCAAAATGGAACCCTTCTAAGTATTTCCAAGTCAAACCAAAAATTATGGGTGTTCTCTAATGAGCTAGGAAGACTTTCCAAGTGGTCTTGCATCCATATATTTAGTATTGAGTTCTAGAGAAATCTTTGAACTCGGATCACTCACTGTTTTGACTCACTGTTTTGAAGATTTTGGGAAAAACTAGAGTTTTACTTTCTTGAGATCAAAATGAGGGGGTTAAAGAGGGGTTTTGAAATAGAGATTTTGAAAGCATATTTTCAACATCAAATAGAGATTATGACCTCTTGGAATATCAACATCAACCTCATCATCAAGAACCCCCAATGTTATTGAAGAGATTCATTTTTATTTTGAATATAACTTCAAGAAAACCTTAGAGGTATTGAAGTTATAATCATCATCTATTAAACATGTTTTTGAGGTCAAGAGCTAATATCCATAAGGATTCACTCACCTCAAACTTCATGTCATCATTTAGAAGATGATGAACTATAAGTAAAACAAATAAAATCAAAAAGAAATGAGGTAAGAGGAGATGAACATTGTATATAAGCAAGAAAATAAACAATCAATAGATAATATTCAATGGTGGAACCACAAGCATTCAACCTCTCATATATGTGTGTATGTGGGTGTAGATTGCTCTTTAACTCATTGGAAACTCAAAGAAGATGAAGAAAATGAATTGAAATCTTGTAAATACTAGTTTAGTTTTGAGAAAACGAAATAAAAACTCACATTTGGCTTGGATTTGAAGAAGAAAATCTTTATTTCTCTCTCTATTTCTTCCTAACTCTCTATATCTCTCTCTAATGGCTTCCAAGTTCTCCCCCAAATGGAAGCAAATGGATCTCATTTATAGGCCAAGATGGGGGTGTATTTTAGATTTTTAAAAAGTCTCTAATTGGTCCAAAAAGTTCAGATTATCAAAACTATGTCGTTTTATTTGTTGAAAATTTGAATTAAACCCCAAAAATTAACAAAAAATTACAAAAAAAAAATGAAAAATCACTCAGAGTGCCGCCGCAGCACTTGGCCACTGCCGCTGTGGCAGTGGGCCAGTGCCGCCACGGCAGTCAACCCTCCCGTTGACCAAAATTTGCATTTTGGCCCCCAAAACTCCCACAATTCGCGAAATGGCCCTATTTCGTCCGAAATTCACAAAAAAATCATACGAAATCCAAATTAAGATTATGATATACTATTGGAAAGGTATTAAGGTCTACTTTCCATAAAAAAAATAATTTGGAGTTGAGTCACTTTGGAAAGTTTTGCGGTATTCGCGATAAAAGCCGAATTGATCGCATTTTTCA
Source organism: Hydrangea macrophylla (assembly GCA_033977485.1). Classification (NCBI taxonomy): domain Eukaryota; kingdom Viridiplantae; phylum Streptophyta; class Magnoliopsida; order Cornales; family Hydrangeaceae; genus Hydrangea; species Hydrangea macrophylla. The sequence goes on along the minus strand of CM066986.1, from coordinate 82,438,577 downwards.
CCTTCAGAAATTCATAACAAATTCGTTTTAGATCCAGAAATTATGTGCGACATACCGTTGGAAAGCTATTGACCTCTAGTATTTGATAAAAATATTTTAACATCGAAAAGGAGACTTTGATTTTTGGTCAAACTTGCAGTCAAATCAGTCAAACAATGCACTTCCAGGAAATCCGGAAAGTTCTGGGAGCCTCCAAAGACTGACGTTTCTGCCCGATTTTCTTTTAAAACATATTTCATGTCACACCCCGGACTAAGCCAAAAATAGGGAAAATAAAAATTTACCTTTATCGGTCCGTAGACACGTGACTAGTTTGCTAACCGTCCTGTCCTTCTAACTCCGCACCATGCAATCATAAGGAAAATCCTAGAGCATAAGCATGACCTAAACTTATCAGAGTATAAATACAGCAGCGGAAATTAAACAAGAGTTACAATAACTTCAATCCTAATACAAGAGGCCATACTAAACAATTTACATAAGCTTAAAAACTTGAGAAACTGTCTATCAGATTTTCGGCAAGGCTTTATTCTCCTTGGCTCAACGGCACTGCATCCTGAATTCTTCTATCTATCTCCAAACCTGCAACACTCTGAGCATACAAATGTCCAGGGCGTAACATGTCGTCAACCTTGGAACAAGGCTGAGTGAGAGTCTCAACCGCACAATAATCAATAAATACAAATCATCTCTCGACTTACGTCATAGTTTAGTATCTTAAGATATGGTTAATCTCTTATCAAAAGATGCATTCTCACCCCGGACATAGCTGAGGTCTCAACAAGACAGGTAGACAGATAAACATAACATCATAGAATACATTCTCCTTATTATATCCTTGTGCGTGCAAATGCATGACCAATGCGACTTACTCCCAACTCTTACTTTTCAAAACAGACACTTTTCAAAACCTTTTCATTTTAAAACCAAAACTTGCCAAAACCAAATCATTTCGAACCAAACCCTTTTATTCATCAATTCAATCTCATCATTCACTTTCTCTTTCTCATTCACTTGATAACACGCGGTATATCAAGGATGATAACATGCTATAACAGCCGATTCATACTTATTCCCTTGATAGGCCACCGGACGTCTTCACGGCGCACGCTATCTGTAAATAATGGAATTGGCACATGGGACGTCTTCAACCATGTGTATACTCTCACCGGTCATCTACACGGCTGAGAAGTATATTAGAGCACTAGCCGGACGTCTTCAACGATACATGGGACGTCTTCAACCACGTATGCGCATCACCGGACATCTTCAACGGCGAGAGATGCACTAGGAACCCTAACCGTCCATGTCCACCCGGTTTGTCAGCCGTTGATCTATCGGATCTAGCAATCACGTCGCCTTCACATTCACATATCTCATCTCATTCACATTCTCATCAAACACCTCTCTTTCTCATACAATGCATGCTAACAAATGTCATGAAATGCACGTGTATCCACTATCAATACTCACATATAAATATACTTTTATTCCACTTTATTATTAACATGGCATGCGTTATCTATTCCAGTCAACAACATCGTAAAGCGTGCATTTAACAGTTAGCAGCAGAGATATAACATATAAAACATGGATCACGTAACATGGATTTGATACCAATAATCATACAGATAAAACCCTTAACATGCTCACGTATGCGATAGCACTACCATAACATGCTTTGCATAGTCTTACAATTATTGGAATACATGTAGCATCAACATATTACTTATACAAAACATCATACAGGTAACTTTAAAACATCTTATATTAATCTTATTAGGATTAGAGTGAGGTTAGGAAACTCACCTCGAGTCACCGATCCTCGAAAAGCAGATAATCGTCAAGTTCTACAACAATAAATGGAATAAACAGCAATAATGTGTGAGTACAACTATAGGGGCAAAATGGTAATTTTTCTAAATGAGGTTATAAACCTCAAGGTAGTGATTTATGTGTCATTCTAAGTCCAACGCCATTGACTAGACTCAAATCGGAGTCCGTCGCGTTTTACGAGGTAATATGCAGGGTTTATTGCACTAATGCGGGCCCTAAAAGACAAGATGTATTTTTGACCGAGTCGAAAGATCACCAAACTTAAGAAAAACAATATAGACATTATTCTAAGACTCTGGTAACTGACCGCGCATTTTTCGGAGTCCTAGATTATTTATTATGAATTATTGAAGATAATATATGTCAAAAAATACTCAAAATGGATTTAAATACATAAATATAATTATACTGAGAAATCAGTATTTAGAAGTATTTTTTATTAAATACTAGATATTAAAATACACTACCAGTATTTATATCATAATTTTCGGGGCTCGTTAGGTATTTATAGTAATTATTATACTCATAAAATAGCTCCTTATTAATTATTAAAAATATTAATATATAGTATTATAGCTTTATAACTCTTGAGATATCATAAAATAGCATTGGGGACATTCTCCTAATTTTTCAGAATTTATAAATACATATAAGTATTTAATATCCATGTAAGTACCCTTAAAACTATTTATATTATACTTATAAATTACCAAATAATTAATAATTATATTATTACCATAATATAATTATACTCAGTACATTAGGAATATTATATAAGAATACTCCATAGCTTGAGAGTATTTATAAATACATATAAGTATCTACTATTTATTTAATTACCATTTAAAACTAATATTTATTATCTATTTAATACATATAAATACTAAATGAATGCTAATTATATTTTCAGAATAATAAAATTACTCTCAGAATATATAAAATATTATATAATAGTATTCCATAAATTAAATGTACTAATAATACATTTTAATATTATTTAGAATAATTAAAATCAATTAAAATCTATTAATACTAATAATATTAATAATAATAATCAATAATAATAATAATAATAATAATAATAATAATAATAATAATCTCAGACCTGGCGGATCAACCCGAACCGACCCGTCCTTAAATGGGAGGATTGTCAAAACATTATCTGTCAAGGAAAGATAATATTCTTGACTTTATCTGGTTATGGAAGATAATATTTCTAATATTCCATAGATATGGAATACATATATATATATATATATTACTTGCAAGGAAAGTATAACACCCGCATTTGTGTTATTGCATTTAATTGCATTTGTCATGCATGATAATGTGAGGTGTTGTGCATTTTGGCACGTGTTTGAGTGAGTTTTGACTCACGAGTTGATTTGGGTGTCTGTATTAGAGAACCCTTTTGAAACTGTGTTGATTGAGGATTTGTTGTTGTGACGTCTCTCCGAGTATGAGACGGTCACTGTGGAACACTTTAATTGTTTATCTGGAATTAAATGTTTACCTGTGTATTTCTATATCTGCATTTATTTCTGGTTTCGAATTTATTTCTGTTGTTAGATTTAGTATCCTGGTGAGGACGAATTAACACGCTACTAATTTGGTAGGCTGATTAGCAACTTCGGAGAAGTCATATAGGAATTCGCGTTTTAGCGACCAAACGAAACTTAGTCGAAAACTTTTATAATTTTGAGGTTTCACTCGTAAAGCTATGAATAAGCTGTGTAGAAAGTTTCAGAGACTGATTAGGAGTTTTGAAAACTCGTGGGGAGGTAAACGTAATTTCTAAAGATTTTGCCTATATATAGATAGAGATGGATGAGATATTTTTACAAAGCTTCCTTCATAAGTTTTAAAGGAGGCCATAGGGAGATTTTGAAGCTTAGAGCTTCTCGACGCCAAACGACGGACTTCTGCCCGTTTAGTTTCTCCCAGATTTCATATTCGAGCTCCTCGAGGTAAGAGCTTCGTTTTGATACCTATTAGGGCCTGTTTGGCTAAGTTTTCCAAAAAGTTATTTTCTAGAATTTTTCATAAAAGTTGATAAATGGAATTTTGATCCATAGGAATTGTACTAGACGGACTTCTGCACGTTCTTTGTGCACGGGTTTTCTTTGGATCATATTTTTAAGCGCGTAAATCGGAGGTGAGTGATTCAACTATGTTTTGGAATGATTTCTTGACATGTATTCATGTTTTGTGTGAATAGCATGTATTAATTCATAGAGATATCTTGTGTAGTTCATATTGGGCATTTATATTGATAAGTAGGCCTAATAGCATGATGAAATGTATTTGAGCATGTTAAGTTGCTTAATTGGGTCAAAAGGAGCACGTGGTCACCATGCCATTTTGTGGAGCTGATATAGGCATTAAGGTCGCACGATTGAAGAGAAGAATCGTGGGTCTTACCCTTTCGTGTGGACTTATTGGCGAGGAGTCGCGGATTGGGAGTATGGACGGGCACGTGAGTCTCCCGCGACTAGTATGAAATGTAGAGATGTGAATGCGGACATGTTTATCATTCATGTGCATATGTTGTTTTATTCACTAAGCGTTAGCTTAAACAAATCGAAATATGTGTGGTTATTCAAATAACTATTTCAGATGTTAATGCTGCCGAGGAATCGGAGAAGTGAGCACGTGGGGTTAGAATTTGCTTAGAAGGCAACCGGAATGTTAATCTTGTAGTTTTGGGATGATAGGAATGTTGTAATAAGAATTTTGTTGTTTTAGCCCATGTTTAACTTGGTATGTTAGAATGGATCTAGAACGTTGTAATAGACTATAACATGTTGTAATTATGTTTGGTAATGCTTTAATACAGTTAAGATTACTTTGGAGTGCTTTTGGAAATGCGTGTTTGATCCTTGGTTGAAGTTAGAAAGCTTTTAAACTTGAAAATACTGCAGAATGTGCTGCTGCCAGGGGAGCAGTCGACTGATCCCTGCTTCAGTCGACTGGACCCTTGTGCATGTTAGCCACTGCTTTTTAATATGGCAAAAGCAGTCGACTGGGCCCTGCCTCAGTCGACTGGACCTCTGAGGGATAATGTGATTTTTGGGTTCTGCTTGCTTCAGTCGACTGAAGGAAGCTCAGTCGACTGAAAGTTAGAGACCCCAGTCGACTGGACCCCAGCCTCAGTCGACTGGAATGGCTGTAAACTTTTTCGAAAACTCTCTGCTTGATTCAGTCGACTGAGGTCCTGACCCAGTCGACTGAACCCCTGATTTTGAAAAGTGTTTTGCTTTTCGCTGCGTGTGTTCTTCAAACAAATCTTTTGGGAACGTTAAGGAATTGGTTTAGCCTCGGTGGCATGCCACGGGCTTCGGTTCCGCTATTGTGGGACCGGGCTGTGACAGAAAGGAAGCCGAATGAAGCCACAAGTTGGACCGAGTTCATGATCAAGATCAGATTTATGGAGAAAAATCTGGTATTTTATACCAGATAATTATGAAAACTTTTTATTTCTTTATCTTTATTAGCTTCAGTCAGGCCTATAAATACAGCAAACCGGCAAGCTCTCAACTGACTCCGCGTCACTCTCGAAAATAGCATTCAAACCGCATCCAAAAAAGCATTTAACAGCATTCAAGGCACTCAACGTTGCGTTATTAAGCTCCCAGCGTCCATAGCAATGGGTTTGTTTCTCTTGTTATTTTTTTTAATCTTTTCAATCTTTTTGAACAATCAGTGCATGTTCTGATCTCATCACTAGACTTGTACGCTTCAGTATTGTCTAGGGACCTTTTGGTGAGGATACTTTCCTACTAACGATTTGTCAGTTATACCAAGTGATACCACTGATCAATATCACAATACGTGGTACAACTGACAAAGCATTTGAAAATCGACTAACAATGTGATTTCCAAATTTTGATTTCCAAACTAGTTCCCAAAATGCTTTGTCAGTTATATCTTGTGGCCTCCTATCACTATCACATAGTGACATCTATGCATATTGGATTTTAAATTTTGCGAAACTGATTGACATCTATTAAATTCAATTTAGAAACCAAGATCCACAATTAAGTGAATTGAATCGCATACAACCACATAATATTAATGAAAATGGCCATAACTTTATCATTTTCTGGCTTTTTTGAGTGATTTTGTTTATTTCATATATTTTTTCGAACTATGCGCATCTACGCAGGCCAATAAAAAAAAAAGAGGGCATTAGCGACAAAATATTTCGTCAATAAAAGTAACAATTTCGTCGATAAAAGTAAAATAATTCCCGACGAACCTATTTCGTCACAAAAAGTAACAATTCCTAACGAAAATATTTCATGACTAAATGTTAAACAATTCCCGACGAAATATTTCGTCACCAATTGTAACATTTTCCGACGAAAGTATTTTGTCACGAAATGTTAAACAATTTTTGACGAAATATTTCGTCCCTAAAAGTAAACAATTCCAGACGAAAGTATTTCGTCTTCAATTATTACAATTCCCGATGAAATTACTTCGTCACGAAAGGGTAAATAATTCCCGATGAAATATTTTGTCACTAATAGGTCAAATTTGTTGTAGTGACACACTAGATGCATCTGAAATAGTAGAGATTTTATTTGTGGTGCACTGTATGTAGCAGAAATAGTAGGATTTTATTTGTGGCACTCGAAATGAGTTAAAAATAGTAGTAATTTTATTTGTAGATCATTGTATACGTCACAAATAGTAGGAATTTTATTTGTGACGCACTATACACGTCACATATAAGAGGGATTTTATTTGTGGCACACCAGATGCATTACAAATAATAGTTGATTTTGTCTGTGACGCATTTTGTTTGTAACGCTTCAGATGCGTCACAAATAAGGTCCAATAATTGGTCAACCTAATTTATTTGTGACATCTATTAGTGCATCACAAATACTAAATAAGTGTCATAAATAATGATCTTTTGTGACGCGTTTGCGCGTCACAGAAAGTGCGTGTCACAAAAAAACATATTAGTTGCAGTGAGTATTCTAATCACTCTGGGAAGTTTGTCACCCTACAATCTCTCTAATATTGGTGATATATATTGCCATATTGTGATAAGGGAAATCAAGATAATATCACTTTTGGGAGGATTATCAAAAAATATTATCTGTTAAGGAAATATAATATTCTTGACTTTATCTGATTATTGAAGATAATATTTCTAATATACCATAGATATGGAATATATATATATATATATATATTACTTGCAAGGAAAGGAATCCGAATGAAGCCACAATTTGAACCAAGTTCATGATCAAGATCAGATTTATGGAGGAAAATCTGGTATTTTATACCAGATAATTATGAAGACTTTTTATTTCCTTATCTTTATCAGCTTCAGGCAGGCCTATAAATACAGCAGACTGGCAAGCTATCAACTGACTCCGCGTCACTCTCGAAAACAGCATTCAAACCGCATCCAAAAAAGCATTTAACAGCATTCAAGGCACTCAACCTTGTGTTCTTAAGCTCTCGGCATCCATAGCAATAGGTCTGATTCTCCTGTTATTTTCTTTATTGTTTTCAATATTTCTTGAACAATCAGAGCATGTTCTGATCTCATCACTAGACTTGTATGCTTCAGTACTGTCTAGGGACCTTTAAGTGAAGGTACTTTCCTACTCACCTTTCACAATCACCATAATAGATGTCAAATCTCAAAGCCTGTGTATCACTCATACAAGCAATTTAGAAAATTAGTTTGCACTTTCGAGACTATTTAACTCTATCACGCCCGCGCAAAAACTACAGCAAATAGCTACACATATTATATATATATACATACTGTGAGGCTCTTAAGTGAACATATCTAGTGAACATGTTTTTTAGCCTAAAAGTACCCACGGTTGCCCCGCTGACCCGCGTGCCCAGGGCCGGCCCTAAGATGACAAAAATTGTCCAAGGCCTCAAGCGAACTTTCAAAGGGGCCTAAAACATGAGGCCTCTATACTAAGTTTCATAGAAATTAGAAGAAAATAGGCCTAAAAATGATAAGTTTTATAGAAATCGGGAAGAAATTAGAAGAAAACATGCCTAAAAATGGGCCCAATGCAGCCGCTTGAAGGCATGCTGCCCAGGCGTGCCCCGCTGACCCACAGGTTCTTTTAGGCTAAAAAATATGTTCACTGGGTATGTTCACTCAATCATGATCACTTACGAGCCTGACCGTATATATATATATATATACAGTCAGGCTGTAAAGAGGGCACCCTCTTTTTATTAAAGAGAGGGCTTCTGTTTTGGTCGTCGGATCGTGTTTAAAAACTGTGAAAAGATAACACTGCCCTTAATGAAAACACAATCCGATGGCCAAAACAGAGGTCCTCTCTTTATTATAGGTTCTGCGACAGTAATTAGAAGTTCAGCTGCAAGTAATGAGTTAAATAGAGGTGATAACATTGTCAAAATCCTACGCAACAGTAGTCTTATATATATATCCTTGTAGATAAACCTCACAATAAATTTATTTTCCTTTACTAACCATAAGGTAAGAGAAATTGTCCCTATTAGTATATGTGATGCCAATTTATTGATCTTCATTGTTAAAAGGCCAAGTGGTAGGGGCTTGGGAGCAAAACTCCCCAAGACCCGGCACCCCAACTCATGCCTGTCAATGGATTGGATTTGGATCTAGATTAATTCGATCCATTGACCGACCTGGTACTAAGAATGTGATCTAATCTAGATTTATGTACAAATATTACGTATATTATACATAAATTTTATTTTAACCTCTCTTAGAAGGTGATAATAGAGGGGTAATGTAAAATTTTGAACAAAATATAAGCTGGTACCTAAGTTTGTTTGAGCCCTATTACTTCCACACTTACAAATAAATTTTTTTTTATATATTTTAGATTGCATAATATGTGTAAATGAAATGATTTTTTCGCATCAATTTCTTTGCTAAATTCACTTTTCCTGAATTTAGTTATACGACTACCCAATTTTTATTTTAATTATAAAATTTTTAGTATTTTTAATTCTTTATCAAATATGATCGAATTATCACATTAGCTATCCAATATTTAACAATTCAAAAGTAGGATTAGATGTTATTAGAGTCATTGGATTATCGGGCCAAATAAGATTTGTGATTTTTCTATGACGCTTACAAATAAATGGTTTGTATTGTTGGGCCGTTGCACAAGCCTTGAGTTTACAATCTCAGGCCGGATCCAAAGGGTCTTGCTCAAGAAATAAAAAAAAAAAACCCAATATGAAACTCGTGTTTGCACTTACATGAATTTTTTTAGGTCATTGCTGCTGGAATTGCAATTGGAGTGGGCTTACATGCAGTTGGGATTACAGTTTCAATTGGATGTGTCCTGGTTAAATCGTTAACGACTGATATACTGCCTGAGACAGGGCATGCTCTCCCCTCTGCGTATCGAGAGAAAGAAAAAACTTCCTGAGGGTTGGACAAGTCACACTTAACATGTGACTTCCCTAGGCTACTACATGCCACTGATGAAGAGTATGAGCCCATGAAAAATGTTTTTGGAGAACAAAGGCCAAATAACTATTGGTGGTTTGTGAAAGGCACCGAGGGCTGGACCGGTGTGGTCATTGTGGTCCTAATGGTTATAGCCTACACACTAGCCCAACCCTGGTTCCGCAAGAACCGGTTGAACCTTCCAAAGACCCGCAAGAGGCTCACTGGGTTCAATGCCTTTTGGTACTCCCATCACTTGTTTGTTATTGTCTATGCACTCTAGAAGGCACATATTCAACAAAAGCCTCCAAGTTAATAAGTAACACAACTAACAAAGTTTGCAAGTAATAATACTCTCAACTACCCAACTATCCAACTCATTTTGCAAAACAAAATCAAGATCAAACTATGAGGATTCCAAGCAAAAGGACATTGACTAATGTGGCTGCAAATGAATCCATATATAATGTCACCATTAAAGCTCCCAAAGGAGCTATGGATCTAGATGGGAAAAATGGAAGCATGGAGCTAGATGGGAAAAAAATTGAACAAACAAAAAAAATAAATTGAACAAAGACATGGGCAAATTGAACAATCAAACATGGGAGATTAATGGAGCAAAGACTTCGGTGGGAAAAAAATTTAACTAACAAACATGGGCAAATTCCAAGCATATATGAAAATTGGGGGAAAAAATTCTTCAAAACTTATGGTTTGTGATCCCCGGCGTCGTCATCGGCGGTGGTGGTCGACGGTGTCCTCGTCGTCGACTGTGGGGATCGGCGGCTGGGGGGTGGTGGTGATGGTAGAGGAGTTGCGTGGTGGGTGGCGATGGCAGTGGGGCTGTGGGTGGGGGCGGCGCTGATGAGAGAGAGAGAGAGTTAGGTTATGAAAAACGACTTTGGTTTCGGTTCTAATTTAGGCGACATCAATTTCGGCTTTTATAAAGCCGATATTAAAGTTGGGATTAACAAAACCGACTTTAAAGTTGGGATTAAAAAAACCGACTTTAAAGTTGGGATTACAAAAACCGACTCTAAAGTTGGGATTGAAAAAGCCGACTTTAGTGTTGAATTTACAAATACCGACTTTAGTGTTTTTTTAATTTTTCCATTCTTTTCATTTTCTGAAAATTTAATTTGTGGAATAATTAATGTCGGTCTTACTAAAACCGACATTATTATAAATCTCGGTGTTTGTAAAAACGACTTATTAATGTCGGTTTTAGTAAAACCGATTTACATGGGATATGTCTTTAACAAAAAAGGCACTCTGATTTGATAATTAAGTTATTTTTGGACATTGTTTGTGGAAACGACTCCCTAATACCACCCTCCCCATGGTATTGAGTTATCCCATACTCAATGGGATAAAAAACCTCCTTGGAATAATATTCTCCTATGAATTACAATACCAAACACAGGACTCTTATCCCGCCTGCCAAACATAGCCCTAAAGTATCTACCAACTTAGTTTGAATCTTAAGTGGCTCTATACATCATCTTCTCACTTGTCATTCCCATAATACTTTCAATTTTAAGAATTTATCTTTCAATTAAAACACATGAAAGGAAAGAGATTCGAAATGGTAAGAGATATACTTTTTTTTTTTTTGCTGGGCCTCACAGCCGCACGCACACACACTCACACATATGTGGAGGTAATACCACTAGGGCAATAGGTCCTTAGCGGTAAGAGATATACATTAATGTTCCTTTCTATCCCATGCAGGAAAGAGAGATATATATAGGGGTGCTCACGAGTCGGGTGAGTCAGGTTTGGCCCTCATCCGCTCATCCATCCAAACATAGTCGGGTTCGCCCTCCTTCCACCAGTCATCCACTTGCTTTGTCGGGTGCACCCGACTCATCGGGTGGTCGGGTGAGTCGGGTGAAACCCGACTTTCTCATTTGTCTCAATCAAGCATTTTCTTTACACATAACTTTGTCTACATTTTCTTTTTTTTTTTTTGGCTTTGAATGTCTTTGTCTACATAGTCATGGGCTAACCAAAGCTCTGACCAAACAAAAAATAAAAACATAGTCATGTGCTAGTTTGATGGTTTTAATGTTTTTATATCTCCGCTAGTGACATATATATTGATATAAGAATATAACATATATATTTTTAAAGACTATATAATACATAATACATATACTGATATAAGCAAACATATACATATATATATATATATTAAAGACAATAAAATACCTAATGCATATATTGATATAAGCATATTACATATAAATTTTTAAAAAATTAAGTGTGCTTCGAGTCGAGTCGGGTGAATCGGGTTTTTACTCCCCTAGACCCGTGACTCCACCCGAAACTGTCGGGTTTCCACCCCCAAGACCCGTGACTCCACCCACATTGTTTAAAAACCAAAAAAAAAATGCTACGGGTGAGTCGGGTGGTCGGGTGAGTCGGGTAGGTGGGTGGATTTTGAGCAGCCCTAGATATATACACAACTCCTAGTCTATCTTCTGCGGGAATTAAAAGGAAAAGATATATATGTATATATATATATATAGAGAGAGAGAGAGAGAGAGTCAGGCTCTAGTGCATACTGGATGAACGCACTGGACTTTTAAACCTAAAAAAATCACGGGTTACACCGCTGACCCGCACCCCATCCCTTTGCCCCGCTGATCCGCTGCTTTTTTGGGCTTAAAAGCTCAGTGCTTTCACCCAGTGCACACTGGAACCTGATTCTATATACATAAATATACACATATATAGGGGGCTGCAATCCTACAACATGAAGGTTATAGGATAGCATTGTACACTAACTTTTAGCGACCAACAAAAACATTTTTAGCGACCAAAAAAAAACTATTAGCGACAAGTCTTTTTAAAATATTTCATCGCTAAAGGTGAGAAAAACAATTGTCGCTAAAGGTGAAAAATTTCATCTCTAAAAGGGCACTGTGTTATAAGTTAGCATTTCCTATATATATATAAATACAGTGAGACTCTTAAGTGAACAGGGTTGAGTGACCATACTCAGTGATCATGTTTTTTAGCCTAAATAAAAAACATGTTCACCCTTGTTCAATTAACACCCTGACCGTATATATATATATATATATATTCATGGCTCCTCCTATTTTATCGTATGAAACTAATTCACTACCGGGAAGACAAAGACCGTCCGCAATCTGGCGATGGTTAAAAATTCTTATATTTGTTGGTTTTTTTTGCATCGTGGTGTTTGTTTAATGACCAGTTATGAAAATCTTCAGAGTTGTTCTCTGGAGGATCTTTTTTAGCTGTATGGGTGTATTCAGTTTATTGGTGGTGTTGTCATTGTTTGTTCTTGAGTGAGAGAACTACTTGTATAGGTTTCTAGCTTTGGATTCCTGAGGGTTGGGGCTTGTACAATATCTTCATTGCTACTGTTAAAAAAAAAAGTTTCATGGCAATTTCATTGATTAGAAAGGGATAAACTAAAAAAAAGGATAACAAACATATCATATATATTCCAATAAGTTTAACATAATAACTGATGATTTCTATATGCAACATATTGATTCCAATGTTTATCTTCCACCATGGCCGATTGTCCTTGATGGGTGTTTTGAATGTACTTTCTTTTTTTTTTTAGCATTCAGGATAAAGATGGTGAAGATGACCGAGGCAATTGCACAGAGAAAAGAAATACCTTAGAGAGCTGCAGAGAGTGATGGTGTGGAGAGAGAAAGTAAAGAGACGATAGAAGCTTAGAATTGTATTAAGTTTAGGAGTGAAAGAAATATGTTTTCTACTAATTACAGTAATAAATATGTTTCCTTTCAAAACAATTTTTTTTTAGGGCAATTAGTAATAAATCTAAAATACATAAAATATGGTGGTTTAAGTATAACTAGGAAAAGCTTTTAGAAATAGGTCCACTCCTTGGTCTTTTGACAAAACTACCCTCAACATTGCTCTACACAAACAGTGTCAAAGTTCCTGCACCTCCGGCGTCCTCGCCTCAACTCCGGCGACCACTACCATGGCATTGCCTGAGCTCCGGCGACCTCGCCTGAGCTCGTCTGACCTCCGGCGAGCACCACCACCACCATACCAAACCCACAGTGACCACCACCACACGGACCTCTGCCGTTCACCACCAATGCCACACTAGACCTCTCTCAATCTCTTCACAACCAACCCACCACAGCAACATAAAAATGATCATAAAACAAGTTTCTGGAAGTTAATTCATCATATCACTGAAAAAAAGTTGTGAAATTTTAAAAAAAAGTTGTGAAATTTATCATCAAAAAGTTGTGAAATTTCACAGAGTTCGTGAAATTTCACGAAACCACTACTACCACATCAAATCTCTGTTGATCATCACAACGATCTCACCTAATCGATCTCTTCACAACCAAACCACCACATCAACATGAAATGATCATAAAATAAGTTTTTGAAATTTAATTTCTCATACCAATACCGAAAAAGTTGTGAAAGTTTCAAAAAAAAAGTTGTGAAATTTCACAAAAAAAGTGTTCTAACAAATATTGCAAAAATTTTTTACAAATTTAAGCATTCGTATCGATCTGAAAATTATTTTTTGCATAAAATCTATGTTTTTACAACCTACTCAACGAGATCTATCAAACAAGTATCAAAGTTGATATCAAAATCTGGAAAAAAAAATGTTAAGTAACTTCACTGACTTTTTTTTTATAAATTTCTCAAAAAAAAATGTGTTAAAAAACACAAAAAAAAAAAAAAAAAAAACACCACACTCCACACCATTCCAGCGAAGAACATATGACAGGTCTATGGTGGATCGGTGCGTTGGTGACCGGATTTGCTCGTGAAAATGCTTGCGGCACTAGCTTGTGGTCGCCGATCTGCTTGTGGTGTTGGTGGTGGATCTGGATTTGCTAGTGGTTAGAGGAGACAGATCTCACCATAACTGGTTGTGCGACGTGCGATCTGGTTCGTGATTGTGGTAGTGAAGTCTGAGAAAATGAGAGAGACAGAGGAGGTCGTAGTGGAGTTTGCAAACCAGAGATGGTGGAGTTTGCAAAAAAAAAAAAAAATTAATGGTCGGAGCTGCGATAGTGCTGGATGGAGGCGCGATGAAAGTGGACGGAGGTGCGATGGAGGTGGCCGGAGCTGCGATGAAGCTAGTCGGAGCTGCGATCGCGTGTCTCTCTCTCTCTCTCTCTCTCTCTCTCTCTCTCTCTCTCTCTCTCTCTCTCTCTCTCTCTAACTGGAAATGAATGAAAGGTGTATATTGGTCAGAACTAAAAGTAGTTGAGTTTATCCCCAACAACTTCCACCAAACATATCCTTGTCCCCAAATATTTTTCCCTTGTGTCTTATAACCAAATAACTATCCTAATTTGGTATTTAGTACCAACTTCTATTTTTTTATTCCAAATGTTATTTGTTTGATCAAAATGATAGGGATACACACCCAATGACGTACTAAATGACATACCAGTTTTAAATGCATGTACCATATGCTGTGTAAGTAATGCACAAAAACGTGTAAAAAAAATTCAAACAGCACAAAGTACATACATTTAAAACACAATATATCATTTAGTGTGTTGTTTGGTGTGCATCAATTTGATTTGATATCAAATACTGCAATATCTAAATGGATTTGCCATTTGTTGTTTGCCACATAATCCGGTGAGCAAAAGTGGGTATCCCAATCCGGTTCCCCTAGCACCACTCCAAAATGTTGACATCCATCTTTAGCAATTGTTTATTGGAAAATTACATATTTTGTCCATTCCAAATTAAGCACTTTTGGAATTCCGTATATTAAGAAAGCTCATATATTTTTTAACTTTTCATTATTACCCTATTTATAAATTTATAATTTCAATATCACATCAAAATAAAAGATGAGAGAACTTTAACAAAGGATAAATTTGAATGGGCAATGTTATTGTAAGAAGTTTCTCACATGACAAGGCGGGTTTTAATCGTTGGATGACCATCTAGCCTTAAGATTCTCTCTAGATTTCTGGGAATCTTAAGGCTAGATGATCATCCAACGGTTAAAACCTGCATTCTCATGTGAGAAACTTCTCACAATAACATTTCCCAATTTGAAAAGTCTCTAGTTGAAGTATGCAGACATCCAGTGGCGGAGGGAGTACGTGGGGCAGACAAGTGTCGTGGCAACCGCCATAGTTTTCTAAAATTCCACTTTTATGTATACAATTTTGAAAAATTATAGATTTTTCTAGAGTTGGCTCCCCAAAACGATAAGATTATTACACAACCTCCCAAAAATCTATTGGCTAAGCACCAAAAAAAAAAAAAAAAAAAAGTGTGCAGGCGTTTAGTGACGAGTTTAGCGCAACTCAAATAGTTTCACCATCATTCAAAACTTTATAGATTACGAATGGCATGTTAATCAAAAAATAGAGATAATCTGCACGCAAGGGCAGAACAATAAATATACCCAAAGTTTTTTTCTCATGGGCGTGTGATTCTAAGTACATGCCCCCCTAGCTGTTATTCTTGGATCCGTCACTACTGACACCAAATATTCTTAAATTAGGACATCCCAAAATGAAAAAAAATAATTCTTAAATTGAGATCTATAAAATATTTGTTTTATAAAATGGAGAAAATGCATTGCGAATATGTAAATGGGCTAGGTGTCTTACTTGGACATGTATATATATATATATATATGGGGAATGCTAACTTATAGCACGACGTCTTTTTAGCGATGAAAAAAATGCTTTTATAAAAGTTAGGGATTTTAGCGCTCATAGCTAAAAGTGTTTTTTTGATCGCTAAAGTTGATGTACACGCTGCTAATCTACCGTCATCGTGTTGTAGATTAACAACCCCTATATATACACATAATTACACATTCCTTCTTATTAACCCTTGACCTATGATTTTGGTAATAATTCCACCTAGGTATAACGTAAGCATAATTACACATACAAAGCAATAAAATATATATCCTAAATTTTTCTTCCAAAGTTGTTTTGAAGACTTTCCATATTTGGAAAGAATTGGAGATAAATATTCATGTAAAAAAGTTGGTGCATATGCATGGTTAGATGCCTTGGTAGTTTTCCTTCTCCTCAATGAGGTCTTTTTTTTTTTTTTTTTTATCTTTTTGGGTATGGGAGGAATCTCATGTGGTCTCATTCCTATGGTGATAACACCATTGGTTAGAAATATGTTTAAAGTACAATTGCTTTGAATTTTGGCCAATCCCCCTAGATTCTTAAGCGTTGATAGTGAAATGATATAAATCCACTTGAAGCTATGAAATGAATCTCTTTTCATATATTCAAAGATTTTTGTAGATCCTCTTTTGTCTTGCTTGTGGGATCCGGTCCAATAAGTATTCGAAGTATACGTTGTTTGTCAAACAATATGATATTCATTTTTTGTATATATATATATATATATACACACAAAATGAGTGCGAAGCTGATTTTAACTCTTTTTTATAATTTCCACACCTCTCTCTAATCTAAATTTGTAGTATATATAATTCAACATTAACTAGAAGCGATATCAACCTCATTTTCGGGGAGCGTTAGATATCATGACAAACTTGTTTGGGTTTCAGTCAATTGTTTGGCAAATCAAACAGTGTTGGAACTATGTTTTGGGAACGCAATCTTTTGGTTTAGTGGTGTGTCCTTTGTTGGGCTTTGTATTGGGTTATTGTGAGACTTTAGAGTTGGGTTGGATTGGGGGTGTGTGTGTCTAATTGTAAATAAAAAAAAGGGCAAATTTCACTAACCTCCCTTGAGATATATGACAATTGCAGGGACCTCCCCTCTGGTTTAGAAAATAACGCTCACCTACCCTCTATCTACTTTTTGTGGGTAAGATTACCAATTTACCCCTTATCTCCTTTTATATAAATATATAGATATAGATATAGATATATATATATATGTGTGTGTGTGTGTGTGTGTGTGTGTGTGTGTGTGTGTGTGTGCGCATTATATATACATTAGAAATTCTACAGATTTAGTAATTTTATAAAATTTGTTGTTCGAAAAAAAAAATACTTTTTAAATATTTATAAATAAAATAGTAATGATATGCTTCCCAAATTTTTTTTCTCAAAAGTGTTTCCCAACACATGTAACACATGTGGCAGTGGATCCCGTTGATTTTGATTGGTTGTGATGTTAAAGTGGTTCCACAGTGGTCCCTCTTCAACATCATTTGAGATAAAAATTTGAGAAGCATAACATTAGTCTAAATAAATGCTCTAATATCTTTCACCGACTAATTAGACAAAAAACTTAATGACTTAATATTAAAAAACTAAATTTGTAAAGTATAGTAAATATGTAAACTATTGTGTAGGCTAAACATTATGACATTTTGGGAAAGAAATTTGGGAAGCATACTATTTTATTTATAAATTTTTATTTTTCTTTTTTTAATTTTTTATTCATTTTTTCGAACGGAAAATTTTTTATAAAGTAGGGCTAAATACTTATAAATCTAAATCTATAAAATTGGTTAATGTATATATAATTTTATCTAATGCTCGCGCGCGCGCGCACACACACATATATAGGGAGATAAGTGGTAAATTGATAACCTTACATACAAAAAGTAAGTAGAGGGAGATGAGTGTTATTATCCAAACTAGAGGGGAGGTCTCTGTGATTATCATATCCTCAAGGGAGGTCAGTGTAATTTTCCCAAAATAAAACACACAGTACGCATTTGGATTGAAGTTGGGTAGACCCTCTTCTGGCCCAACGTCTGACTCCTTGACAAATATGAAGAATGACTCTTCTATCCCTTTCTTTTTCTTCAAATTACAAGCATGTCCTTCATTAAACAAACAAAATGATAATTTTGATTAATACTCTGTTTTCGAAATTTCCTTATTTGTCTCTTAACATTTGACTAAATTACCAATCTATCAACACTTAAGGCCACCATTTTGAGAAATTACATTTTTGCCCTATATGCATGATTATTTATTTCTTCTACAGATTTTCTGAAATGCAGCCTTCTCGTCTATTAAATAGGAGTACTTAAATATTCAAAAATAAATTCTAAATTCCCACCATGGCAGCATATATTCCCCAATTTCTTTTAATTGTTATATTTTCATACAATTTAGCATTAGCTTTGAAAAATTTTTGCTAATAAATCCAATCCTACAAATATCAGTTATTTATAGCCACTTTAAATATACATACACCCTTGTATAATACTATATTATTATCAATTCTAGTTTAATTTATTTATTTATTCCTCGATTGATTTTATTGTCAATATTGATCTAATTTGATAAAACTTCATTTTTTTTATTTCATAATATCAAAGTCTAGGGGGAAAATGAATTTAAACTTTTTTAGGTATAATAAAGAGTTTTTTAAACCAAAATAGGTGCAAATTATCTGATGAATTAAACATAACATGCGTGAGTTTTATATAGGGTGTTTGGATCTAAAGACCTTCAACTAAAGCCCCCTTTTAGAAACACCTTAGGAGCAACAGCCATCCTTTCCTCCCTCCCTCCGCCACTTACCATAATCACTTATGATGGACATCAATTCTCACAAAAGTAAAAGTGTAAGCGTTTCAAAATTGGCACTAAGTAGCCTTATAAAACATGGAGAACCACCTTTACCTCCCTAAAAAAACGATTGCCGATTGAATTTTTTGCAGTCTCGGGAAAAAAAAAATTTAAGAAAGAAAAAGAAATTACTTGGTAGTTTTTTTTTTTTTTTTGTATTATTATTGGCTTGGCAGTAGTGGTGTATACAAGTGTGTTCGCGAGTTTTCTCACGAGCTTAAATAAGCTGCTTTCAAGTGATCATGAGCTTTTCGCACGCCCTTTAAAATTATATAATTTAAAAATTAATTAGTCATTTATCAAGCCTATTTACGATATTTGTCATATTTTCTCTAAAATTATATTGTTTTACAATAAAAATATATATAAAAGTTAGTAGTATACAAACTCTTTATCAAGCCTATTATAACGAGCTTTTTCACGTGCCTACTCACCAGCCTTAATCAAACGTGATCACAAGCTCTGTCAAGCCGAGTCGAGCCTAGCCTTTATCGAGCCGAGCCACGAGCCCTTGTTGAGTGGCTCAACTCGTGTACACGTACACCTACTTGATAGGTTTATTGAATAATATAAAGGGATAAAACTTCACACACAATTCTTTTACACAACCTTTTGTTCACAACCCACATATGACAAAACTATGTCTATCTCTCTCCTGTGTCTGTTCTCCTATAAAAGGATGTGTGTGAAGTATTACTCAATATAAAGATGACAATCTCTTAAACAACTTTCACACAAACTTTTGTGCACAACTCACAAAAGTGTGTTTATATCTCTCCTATGTCTGACATCACATGATAATACACGAGAGTGATAGATACACTTTTGTAGATTGTACAAAAAAAATTATGTGAAAGTTATGTATAAAGTTTTATCCTAAACATTATTAACGGTCAAGCTTTGTGCTGTCAAGCAATGGCGTGCTAGTTTTTTTTTTTTTGTTGTTGTTGTTTTCTGTAAATAATTGGCATGCTAGTTTAATTGGCGTGCTAGTTTAATTGGTGCAGCGTAACTGGTGCTAGTTTAATTTCAAAGGCAGTGTGCTAGTTTGTAGACTAACTGGTGCATGCAGTCCTTTTTTTCTTATTACATTGGTAAAAGACTAATGGGAACAAAGAATGATTTTTCTAAATTAGTCTAGGTTTGATTGCAAAATATACCTTTGAAGTTTGGTTTCAGTCTCATTTTAGTTTTTGTAGTTTTTAAATAGAAGTAAAGTGGTCCAAATTTCCAATTATGTGAGAACAATTGACAGAATTTACTCACATATTATGCACTGTCACGTTTTTTAGGGAAAAAAATGAAACATCACCAATCTCTGCACCCATTTATCAGGATAATTGTGCATAGCAGTGGGTGAATCTATCAAATTTTTTGGAAGAATGGGACATTTTGGCTACTATTTGAAAATTTTTGGGACCAAATTAATGCAATTGAAACTACGGAGACTGAAATACGACATAGACCAAACTTCAAGAGTACATTTTGTATTTAAGCTGTTAGTTTAGTACACATACGCAACCTAGTGAGAAATAAACTCGAAGAGATGTGTATGTTTGGAGATACAAATGTTATCGAGTAAGGAGTTATATAAAAGTTGAAGAACAAGGCGTTCCTTCAACTCTAAATTGAAATACTTATATAAATTCCATCTCCAACATAAATAAGGAAGTTAGACTTTTATGTATAAAAATAAAAGGGTAAATATCATTGACATCCCCTGAAGTATAACCTAATATCATATAGCTCTCCTGGGTTTTGAATAATATCATTGACCGTCCTTATTTTCAAAACCTTGTATCACTGACCTCCCCTCCATTAATATCTGTTAACTTCTGTTGCTGAATCTGAGTCTTGTTTGGCAAGCAAGCTCCTGCTTGTGCGTTTGGCGTTCTATAGTTGTCACAAACAAACAGGGGTTGTACTTTTTGTTTTATTTAGTTTAATAAATATTACTCCATGTTTTAGTTTTAGTTGTTTTAAAAATAATTTTTGATGTACATTTAATTGTTTGAAATTCTGTAAAATAATAAAATATTATGTCCATTTTCCAGTATTAATCCTAGATTTATTTAAATGCCATAATAAGTGTTTTAATTAAATAAGTAAAACTAATTGACTAAAAATGTACGCACATGACAAAGCCCTCACGTGGCTTTTTAAAAGTAGCTTAGGAAATTTACTAAGTTGTTTGACAATTTTGTACAAGTGCACATTACTTTTCAAAAAAAAAAAAAAACCATCATGAAACTAAAAAACAATCTTGAGCTTTTAAAAGCTCTATTTTAGAACTTTTAAAAGCTCCCCCCAAAAAAGCCATAAGTTCAATTTATGCAAAACTCATTAATTAGTTACCAACTAAATTAATATGAAATTGTGCTTTAAAAAAGGATAAGCACCAAAATGGGGGCCAAACTAAGCCTAATTCCCAAATGCTTCCCAAGTGTTTCCCAAATTTTGAATTCTAAATACTTCTCAAATACATGTTGCAGTGGGTCCGGCCACTAGATTTTTTAGATTGGAGGATGTTGAAGTGGTCCCATCAATATTAAAGGTGGTTATTTTTAGTCAATCAGTTTTACTTATTTAATTAAAATGTTTATTAAGACATTTAAATAAATCTAGGATTAATACTGGAAAATGGACATATTATTTTGCTATTTCACAAAATTTCAAGAAATTAAATATATATATATCAAAAATTAGTTTTAAAACAACTAAAACCAAAATATATTTTTTAAACTAAATCAAACAAAAGTAATGGCTCTGTTTATTTGTGACATAACTATAAAACGTCAAACGCACGAACAGAAACTTGTGCCAAACAAGACTCAGATTCAGCAACAGAAGTTAACGGAAGTTAATAGAGGGGAAGGTCAGTGATACAAAGTTTTGAAAATAAGGGAGGTCAATGATATTATTCAAAACCCAGGAGAGGTCTTTTATATTAAGTCATACCTCAGGGGAGGTCAATGATATTTACCCAAAATAAAAAAATAAAATAAAATAAAATAAAAAGATGCATTACAAGTTACAAGAAGTAGAGAGAGCAAAGTAAATAGTGGAATTACAATATCAATATGTACCGAGAATGCATTCTAAAAATTTTATTCCAAGGTATACCCTAATACTTTAGATAATTACTTAATGATTCTCTTCTCTCATAACGAGAGAGAGAGAGAGAGAGAGAGAGAGAGAGGCAAAGATGACCACGAATGTCAGTTCTATTAGTAAGACCTCCCCATTAGATGGTTTAATAATTAAGGCTCATGGAGGTCTTACTAATATATTATTGTTAATGTTATGTTCTTTAATTTTAAATGTTAAATTTGATTCGCAATACATGTGACAATAGAACTGACAATTGATAATGAAATCACCTAAAAATTTTTTGAAAGTCGCTAGATGAAATCCCACTGTCAAATATGGTAGAAAATAAATTTAAAATTCAAATTTGAGAACTATTTTTCATATTGCATTGCCAAGCAATCCTCTATTGGGGAAAAATGCGGAAATCCCCAATATTAGGAGCAACACTTCCTAATCTTGTCTAGTGTAAATTAAATAGGCACAAATAATATCCAAGCCACAATGGATAAATTTCATTTCACCACAACCAAGGACAAAATAATATAATAATAAAGCACTCAAGCAAGAAATAAATAGACACCAAAATTTATGTGGAAAACCCTCCAATGGGGAGGGGGCAACTCCAAAAGATTCCACTATATCAAAATAAGGAATACACAATGTTCTCTCAAGTTTTTACCCTACAACTTGAGGTATTCAATCAATTAGAGAGAGTACAAGGAGTTACCTCTTAAGATTCACAATACCCAAAGGAATACAAGATAAACTTCTTCTTCAAAAATCCCAATAGTCTTGGTACACCAACAAGCCTTTGAGAAATCCACCAAATCTACTCTTCTTCCAGCCGCGGCACACACACTCACAAGAAACCCTCTCTGTTTCTATGTATTGCTGCGCAGAACATCCACCAAGAGCTAACAAAAAACTTTCCTTCTTGTTATGCGTGTAAGCATAGGGGGCCACGATTTCCTCCCTACGGCTTACTGCCTTTGGTTCAAAACAAAAGGCTACATCATTAATGGGCTTAGCCCACTAGCTAACTTTCAATACTTTACGAGTAAAAAAAAAACCCATTATATGTCTCATGTGTATGGAACACACATGGAATATCGAACAAATCTCCCCCTTCATACACATGAGAGGAGGGAATACTCAAACCTTGACCCTCACTTGGAGTCCATTCCGGCTAGCTCTTTACAGAGCTCAAGCTTCTCTCTTGTCACGCCCTTTTGTCATCATATCAGACGGATTCTTATTTGTATGAATTTTCTTCAATTTCATTTCTTGCTTTTCCATCACCTCACGAATCCAATGGTAGCGAACATCAATATGTTTCGTGCGGGAATGGTATGTGGCATTCTTGCTCAAGTCCATATCACTCTGACTATCACAATGAACCACGTACTCACCTTGCTTCAAATCCAACTCTTGGAGAAACCGTTTCATCCATAACATATCTTTCCCTGCTTCAGTAGCAGCAATATACTCAGCTTCAGTGGTAGATAAGGCAACACATTTTTGCAACTTGGACTGCCACGAGACAGCTCCCCCCGTAAAAGTAAACAAGAAACCCGAAATAGACTTTCGGTCATCGATGTCCCCTGCCATATCTGAATTTGTAAACCCTTCCAAGACTGGTTTTGAACCCCCAAAACATAAACACAAACTCGAAGTACCCTTCAAGTAACGAAGAATCCACTTGACTGCTTCCCAATGCTCTCTTCCGGGATTAGAAAGAAATCTACTCACTATACCAACTGCATGAGCAATGTCTGGCCGTGTACAAACCATCGCATACATAAGACTCCCTACTGCCGAGGAGTAAGGAACAACTGTCATTTCTTCTCTTCCTTCTCGGGTAGAGGGATACAAGCTTTTACTTAACTTAAAGTGACTCGCAAAAGGAGTGCTAACTGGCTTAGCATCTCTCATGTTGAACTTTGCAAGCACCCGTTCAACGTATTTCTCTTGTGATAACCATATCTTCTTGGCTTTCCTGTCTCGAACAATCTTCATACCCAAAATATGTCAGGTCGGGCCAAAGTCCTTCATATCAAAGGACTTGAACAACTCTCCTTTAAGCCTGTGAATCATATTGACATCTTGTCCAATAACAAGCATATCATCAACATAAAGTAAAAACATAATAAAGTTACCATCCGGGAATTTCTGCACATAAACACATTGATCTGCAGCGGTTCTCTTGAACCCATGACCCACCATGAATGAATCAAATTTCCTGTACCACTATCTCGGAGCTTGCTTAAGGCCGTAGAGACTCTTCTTCAACTTGCAAACCACGTGCTCTTTCCCCTTAACTTCAAAACCCTCTGGTTGTACCATGTAAATCTCTTCCTCCAAATCACCATGAAGGAAGGCAGTCTTTACATCTAACTGCTCAAGCTCAAGATCCATGCTAGCAACCAAACCCAAAGCAACTCGAATAGAACTCATCGTCACCACCGGTGAGAAAATTTCATCAAAATCAATGCCATGGTTCTGCCCGAAGCCCTTGACAACTAAACGAGCCTTGTACTTTAGTAGCTTGTCACCATCCTTCTTCAACTTGAACACCCATTTGTTTCTCAATGCTTTTCTGCCCTTAGGAAGATCAACCAACTCATAAGTGTTGTTCTTATGCAAGGAATTTATCTCATCTTGCATAGCCTGTATCCAACTGCCTCTATCTCTGTGAGTCTGAACTTCCTGAAAACTCTCCGGCTCCCCTTCATCTGTAAGCAAAATATACTCAGAACTGGAATACTTGACTGATGGCCTCTGCTCTCTAGTCGATCTCCTGACTGGAGGTACGGTAATCTCTGGTTGAGGGGGCTGCTCCCCCTGCTCAACACCCTCTGTATCTGGCACATCATCATCATCCCCAAATTCTGGAACATCTATAACTGGCTCATACTGTACTTCTCCCTCATCTGTGGCACCCTGTGATGTGGAAGGAACTGATGTGAGGTCTGGAGCACTACTCGCTCTAGGATGTGTAGGTTTCTCAAAATCTGCCAAAGTTTGATGCTCGTGAAAAATCACATCTCTGCTTCTGATCACCTTTTTATTTTCTGGATCCCACAACCTGTACCCGAACTCTGCATCTCCATAACCAACAAAGATACATGGAGCAGCTTTGTCATCAAGCTTAGATCTCTGTTCCTTAGCAACATGTGCAAATGCCTTGCACCCAAACACTCTCAGATAAGAGTATGAAATATCACAACCAGTCCATACCTTCTCTGGAATCTCAAAATCTAATAGAGCTGAAGGAGACCTATTAATCAAGTAACAAGCTGTGCGAACTGCTTCACCCCAGAATGACTTAGGCAGCTTAGCCATTCGTAACATGCATCTGACTTTCTCTACAATAGTGCGATTCATCCTCTCGACCACACCATTGTGCTGTGGGGTACGCAGAACTGTCCTCTCATGTCGTATACCATGACCTGCACAATATGCTTCAAACTCTTTTGAAGTGTACTCTCCCCCGTTATCAGTACGAAGGCACTTCAAAGGTTTTCCTGTCTCTCTTTCCACCATGGCATGGAACCTCTGAAAATGCTGAAAGACCTGGTCTTTTGTTTTCAGAAAATATACTCACACTTTACGTGAAGCATCATCAATAAAAGTAAGAAAATACTTATTTCCGCCCAAAGACTCCACCTCAATGGGACCACAAACATCCGAATAAACCATATCAAGCAACTTAGTTTTTCTCTTACTAGAAGCATGAAAGGAAACTCTATGGTGCTTACCAAATAAGCAATAATCATAAGGGTTAAGAACTGTACCTTTGGCAAAGGGAATGAGGGACTTCTTTGCCAGAATCTGCAACCCTTTCTCACTCATGTGTGCCAACTGCCTATGCCACAAATTTGATGAAGATTCATCCTCAATTGCATTGAGCCCGCTTGAACACACCTTCACATGAGTCTTGTACAAAGTACAACAAAGTTCCCCTTTTGCAACAACTAGGGACCCTTTGGTGAGTTTCTGCTTCCAAAAAAGTTATCATAACCCATCTTATCTAGTGCAACACCAGAAATCAAATTTAAACGTAAATCAGGAACATGCCGAACATCCTTCAATGTCAAAGTGCAACCCAGGCTAGTCCGAATACACACGTCACCTATCCCCTTAATCTTGGAATAGCTGGTATTACCCATCTTCACAGTACCAAAGTCACCGGCTTTGTACGAAGTGAAGAACTCTCTCCTAGGAGTAGCATGGTAGGAGGCGGCTGTATCAACAACCCACTCAACATCACTATCTGTAACATGTAGGCACTCCTCATCTCCAAATGAGAGTACCACCACATCCTCAGAAACTGTAGCTGTAATATTCTTATCTTCTGACTTCTTCTCAGTATTACCCTGTTTCTGGTCTCTCTTACGAATTCTACAATTTTTGCTCGTGTGGCCTTCCTTGTTACAATAATAGCATACAAAACCTCCTCGCATATGTGACTTGCCTCTACTGTTCTTGGACTTACTACGATCTTTAGATCCTTTCCAAGACCCTCTATTCGGACTCTTACCCATGTTCTCCGTGACAAGAGCTTGTGTCTGATCTGTACCCATACCCTTTCGCCTGGCTTCCTCGTTAAACATGCTATCTTTAACAATCTCCAAAGTCAGCTTACCATTGGGAGCTGAATTACTAAGAGATACAACCAACGTCTCCCAACTATCAGGCAAAGAACTCAATAAAAGCAAAGCTTGAAATTCATCATCTAAATTCATCTTCATCGTAGCCAACTGATTAACTATACTCTGAAAGTCACTCAAGTGCTCGGCAACGGAATTCCCATCTTTGAATTTCAAGTTTACAAGCCTTCGAATCAAGAAAGTTTTGTTCTGCACGATCTTCCTCTCATACATAGACTCTAATTTATTTCATAAACTTTGTGCATTAACCTCTTAGGCAACGTGGTGAAACACAGTGTGATCAACCCACTGTCTAATTTGACCCACTGTCTTCCGATTTGATTTTACCCAATCCGCATCGAACATAGTTGTAGGCTTAGCCGTATCACCCTCAATCGGATCATACAAATCCTTACAATAAAGGATGTCTTCCATTTGCGGTTTCCAAATTGCATTAGTTGAAACCGTGAGCTTAATCATTGAATTTGGTGATTCTTCCATTTAATTACACAAGACAATAAATAATAATGAACCTTAGCTCTGATACCAGTGTTGGGTGGTCTTGGGCTTTCTCAACCCCAAAAGCTAGTTTATGAGGTGAGGCTTTCCCTCACACTTATAAACCAACCACCAACCCCTTCCACAATCAATGTGGGAAATCCCAACAATCTCCCCCTCACACATTGGGCCTTTGGTCGGCAAACTATCAACCAGTCTCTCCCTTGTGGGTGTTGGGCTGAGATGTTGTAACCTGGGCTCTGATACTAGTTTGTTGGGGAAAAATGCGAAAATCCTCAATATTCGGAGCAACACTTCCTAACCTTGTCTAGTGTAAATTAAATAAGCACAAATAATATTCAAGCCACAATGGATAAATTTCCTTTCACCACAACCAAGGACAAATAATATAATAATAAAGCACCCAAGTAAGAAATAAATAGACACCAAAATTTATGTGGAAAACCCTCCAATGGGGAGGGAAAAAATCACAGGGCAACTCCGAAAGATTCCACTATATCAAAATAAGGAATACACAATGTTCTCTCAAATTTTTGCCCTACAACTTGAGGTATTCAATCAATTAGAGAGAGTACAAAGAGTTACCTCTTAGGGTTCACAATACCCAAAGGAATACAAGATAAACTTCTTTCTTCAAAAATCCCAATAGTCTTGGTACACCAACAAACCTTTGAGAAATCCACCCAATCTACTCTTCTTCCAGCCGCGGCACACACACTCACAAGAAACCCTCTCTATTTCTATGTATTGCTACGCAGAACATCCACCAAGAGCTAACAAAAAAACTTTCCTTCTTGTTATGCGTGTAAGCATAGGGGCCCACGATTTCCTCCCTACGACTTACTGCCTTTGGTTCAAAACAAAAGGCTACATCATTAATTGGCTTAGCCCACTAGCTAACTTTCGATACTTTACACGTAAAAAAAAAACCCATTATATGTCTCATGTGTATGGAACACACATGGAATATCCAACATCCTCCTCATAAACAGAGGAGACAAACATACCTTGCTTTTAACATATTGCAAATATGTCAAGGTTTTGTTTCTTGTTGGAGTTCTCTGATTAATTAGCTAGTTTGTATCCAAAAAAAAAAAAACTAATTAGCTAGTCACCTTTTTTTCATGTGGTTACACTTTCCCTTTAATAGAAGAAGCTTGGTGTTTAACGCAAGCTCAACTTATTGTTTTTAGGTGACCCACCATCCCATTTTTGGCTATTTCATCTCTCTCTCTCTCTCTCTCTCTCTCTCTCTCTCTCTCTCTCTCTCTCTCTTATATATATATATATATATATATATGGGTTAATATCACATACCATCTCTGAGAATTAACTAGAAAACAGTTATCTTTTCACGTTTGAAGAATAACACTTCCCCAGCTATGGCAAAATTAAAATCTAGCCCTCAAAATTAATTTTAAAAATAAATAAAAGTATTTACAAAATATCTAAAGAGCTCATCTGTTAGGTATTTACAAATTTAATATTTTCACGATCCTAAAAAAATTATCCTAAAAAAATTATTTCTAAAATTGTTTGAACAATTTTCAAAATTCTTTTAAATTTTCTGAAATTTTCACGATTTTTCACGAATGTAAAATCTATTTTCTAACATTTTGACGATCCTTTGAAACACATCAACATTTTTCCAAAATCGAGACTTTTTTTCTTCATGTCTTCTCGTATAAATAACTTTAAAATATATGTAATTTTCAATTCGAAGAGGAAGAGATGGATCTATACGACAGCCCCAAGGTCGTTTTTATCTTTTGAAAATTAGAAATTTAGTAAAAAGTCAATCATTTTAGACTTATTAAGTTTAAAGGACAATTAGTTTTTTATTTTGGTCCAAACTCCATGCCTACAACAAATTAATCAGATTAAATCCCTATATTTTAAAAATTATGTGAAATTTACAATTACTTTTATAACATATGAACTTTTCACTAAAATTTATAATTAAAAAAATAAAATAAAATAAAATAAAATAAAAAAATCAAAGCAAAGCAAAAAAAACAAAAAACAAAAAACAAAAAACAAAACGAGTTAGACCTAATACTACAAAAGTCTATTTAACGGACTTTTGACTTAAATCCCAATTAAAAATAGGGTAAGAGTAGTTTAGGTATATTTTAATAAACCAAACATTGTTCAATAAACAGAATGGAGGATTTGTTATGACTAATAAAAACTCGGGGGGGAGGGGGGGGGGGGGGGGGGGGCTATTCTTCAAACATGAGGGAGGTAAGTGTTCTCATGTCAAACCTCAAGGATGGTAAGTAATATTAACCCTATATATATATATATAAACACATACATATACATCTGTGCATATTAGGGGTGCAAGTCGGACGGAACGAATCGGAAATAAGCCTTACGAAAAAAAATTCGAAAATTTCATAATGAAAATTAGCATTTCTGATTCCGATTTTTCGGAATTTCCATTTTGCTTTCAAATTCCAAATTTTCGGAATCCAAAATTTTCGAAAATTTTCAAAAGAAATTGGAAATTTTCAACTAAGAGCTCAAGCTTTAGCTCAAGTCATGCCACCAAGCCACGCCCAATCTCAAACTTAATAGGATTTCACTTGAGACTTGTAGATCCTTTATAGAAACGCATCACATCACATCCCCTCTTTTTTATGTTTTTTCGATGTAGAATAAACACCCCTACCTAGCAAAGTTGAAATTTCACAATTTTCCGGAATTTTCATAATATTCCAAAATATTTAATATTTCGGAATATTTTCAGAAAAGTTCAGAAAATATAATTCCGAAATATTTTCATAATTCTAAAAATAATTTTGATTCCGATCCAAATTTTTTGAGAATTCGAAATGCATATTTAGTTGCCAAAATTGGAATTTTTCGAATCGAAATCAGAATTTCCGTTTCAAATGACACCCCTAATACATATGTATATACAATAGCAACTTTCTGACGTTCAATTTCCATGTTCTTGCAATCTCAAAGATTAAAATTGGAAAAGAAAGTACATAGAACAGGTCTTCATATGCTCTGAATTTGAACAGTGCCACTATAAGAATGTTATGATCCAAAATTAAAAATTTTCGGATCGGAATCAGAATTTTCGTTCCAAATGACACACATAATACATATGCATATACAATGGCAACTTTCTAAAGTTCAATTTCCATGTTCTTTCAATCTCAAAGATTAAAATTGGAAAAGAAAGTACATAGAACTGGTCTTCCTGTGCTCTTAATTTAAACCATGCCACTGTACGAATGTTATGGGCTATTCTACATTATGCAATTCAAATTGTCAAAATTGTTGGCCACCACCACCACCATATGTCCCAGGAGTCCAGGACCCAAGTAGAAACCCTTTTTTAAATTTCCATTTTAGTGCAGATAAAAGGGGTCAAATTAGTCCTATAAATTCACCCCAAAAAAATAGTCCTATTACTCCTACAGGTCCAATAACAAAGCCATAGCCACCTCAACGGTGCTCTTTTATGAGTTGGAGAACTCTACAGTCTACAATACATTTTTTTTTTTTTTTGGCTAAGAAGTCTACAATACATTAAATGTGTATGATAGATCCATTTATTGGTCCAAATAAACAGTACCAAACTCCCCTTGTCTTATAATTTTGGTCCCCTTAGAGCATATGCAGTGGTGTAGAAGAAAGTAAGGTAAATTTAAGCTAAATTAGTGTATGGAAATGGAAAGAGTCACAGTGGCGTACTTAGCTAAACGGCAGAGGGATCATCAATTCACAGTGAAACAGGAGAGGGTGTGCCAGTTCCCTCTCAAACCCTCTCAAACGGCAAACGGAGAAACGGTGGATCCACGAGCAACCAAAGGAGAGGAAACGACATTGAGATTGCCTTTTGGAGTGGGACAGCAATCACTCGGCTGTTTTGGCAATACACGGCATGATTTCTGTCGATTCACCCATACACGGCATTCTCCTTGGTCATTTCTTTGTATAGTAAAAAAAAATTTAACTGAATGGTAAACTTAAATTCCACTTCTATACACCATTCTAAGTTCCCCTACCAACTACACCGATGCGAACAACCCATTGGGTAACTATCCTAATTTCCCCTACACTTCAACACCAGTGCAGATGCTCTTAGTAGAAACTATCTAGGGTGTCATTTGATAACTGGCTAGAAAAATACACATCCCATCCTGTCCCAATTCAAACTACTAAGAACAAAAGTAAAAGGTATGTACATGTTTGTATACACACATATATAGAATATCCAAACATGATTTCAAGACATCATTGGACGGTGAGTTACATGTTTGTATGCACAACACACATGAACCGAATTTAAAAGCAAAGGATTAGAGGAATTCACCAGAAATTGTCCATGGACTTTGAAAGAAAAATACAAAATAAAATAGTTTTTCTTGTTGATTATCAAGGAAAACAAAGAGAAAAATACGACTAAAAAGAATTAAACTATAAAAAATAAATAAGGGGAAATTGCTTGTTTTACATTCATTTCCTTATATTCTTTTCTTGGTGTATAACCTTTTTTTCGAGAAAATTCCCTTTTCCAACTCTTTTTTTCTTTCCTTTTTACTTTTCTTCACTAAATCTAAATTCCAAACAGAAGATTAACAGAAGCTAAACGGATGCATCAGTATAAATTTAAGCAGATTAGGCTCTAGGACATGAGAGTGCAATTGACATCTTTTCCTTAGTTTCTCAACCACCCCTGCAACAATTTTAAGTGTCATTGAAACATAAATAAGCCTTGAATATGAAAATCCATAACAGATTTTGGTAACAAAAGAACATGCTCAATTGGTCAGAGATCATAGAAAGAACAAGAAAAAGACTTGGGTACATCTCTTCAGTTATTTTAGTGTTTTGACATGTGATTGGTCCACGTGTACAAGTGTGACTATGTAGCACATACGCAGTATATACTTGGACCAATAGCATGATGGAACAGTATGAAAACGACAAGCTAATGTAGTTAAAGTGTTGTCCAAAGAACAAACACCACCTAAAAAGCTTAAATAACACAAGAAAAGCTCTTCAAAAACATCTTTGTTATATCAAAAACACTGAAAGCTTTTATTTCTTTCCTCTGAAATCTCACTCACTTCATTTTACTTTCTTCCAAAAGACTACAATTACAATATCCTCTCTTAGAAACTTCAACTAATGCTTCTTGATTTTTGCCAAATAGGGACCACTGAATAAGATTTAAAGCAAAACTGAAATGAAAGAACCAAATCTATTTCACATGCTTGCTTTCAAAACTACAATTGCTTGGAAGAGGATTAATTGGACCTATACTTGTTTCAAGTACTCAAGTTTTTCATGCACTATAAAGCAAGGTGTGGTGGTCAGGTGCAAACAAACAACAGAAAGGACGCCAATAAATTCAAAAGCAATTCGAATTGCTGCAATAACAGTTGTACTTATTTCTAAAGGTCCAGGACTCTTCCACTAGCTGTCTATGCAGCCATGAGCCATCTGCTCCTCCAAATCACATTAATAAGGCTCTGTCTGGTTCATAGATTTCATAAGGGAGAGGAAAGAATGCACTCAGAAAAACACTTTCATTTGTTTGGTTACAAAGGCTTTGGTTGATTCATGGATTTAATGACAGAAAAAGAAAAGAGAACACCGAGGAAAATGCTCATCTTAGTTTGGTTAATAAGGAAAACATTGATGAAAAATGGACAGGAATGAAAATATGGTGAAAGTATATTATGAATATTAATTTTTTTAAGTCACTTCCCTTCCATTTTTCTCAAGTTCCTATTATATTTTGAAATTTATACTTTCTAACTCCAGTTAAACCTGGAAGAGAACACTCCGAAAAACACAATGGAAATGATTTTCCTTCTTGTTTTCCTTTCCTTTTTCCTTTGCTTCTCTAAATCCGCGAACTACAAGGGAACCTAGGTAAATGGTAAAGAAAATAGAATACAAAAGAAAACAAGGTCAAAAGTAAACCAAAAGTTTTAATTGACATATCACTTTCCCATAATCTTTTCTTGAAGAAATTTTTTTAATTTCTAAAGCATGGAACAAACACGAAGGAAATGTTCTTTCCTTCTCTTTCCCTCTTACCTTTCTTTTTCCTACTCAAAATCCACAAACCAAAACGGAGCCTAAAGAAAGGTACTGCTAAGAATTCATTGGGAGAAATATAAATATTGCAAAAGGAGCAATCACGAAGAAAAAAAAATTAGAAAGTAGTCCATACCGTGATCAGTCAGGTGCTTATATTGGAAAAAGTGGAGTGATACAGCATCCGGTCTGCATTTTCTAGAGGGGAAGAGAAGCAGAATTAGTGAGATCTGTTGGCCAAGCCCGATAATAGTTCAATGCCATGTCACACAACAAAAAAGTTGCTTCTTCCCCATTAAAAAACACAACCCTCCACATACAAAAAATAACAAAGAAAAACACAGCACCCACAATTTTATTTTTAGAATATTTATTTGTGGTTTCACAAGGTGTTTCCAGAACGATAAACAGGTAAAAGAAATTGTGCTAGAATCAAGAAATGAACAACATAATTAAAGTTTCCAAAAACACAATACGGTCAGAAATGGCAAATATATATATATATATATAAAAGAGAACTCATCACTGACCTGTGGCACCTGGAATAGATCGCTCTTTCAAAAGCAACAGCGTACACCACCTCTGTCAGAAGACATGGAAAAAACGTAGTATAATTGTAACCTACCATCCTCTATGCATAATATGCAAGCTTGATATAGAACTTTCGACCCATTCTTTGTACCTATGATTTTGAAGCAATTGTGGTCTAACATCATACCAGACCTTTGGTTTTTTCTTGTTGGAATTATTTTCTCTAAGTTTGTTTATTTACCCAGTTCTCTGTTTGTTATCTGTTGTGTTAATATGTGCATATGTCTAACCATGTTTGAGAAGGGTCATGGTCAGTGAGGGAATTGAAGCTTCTATGTCGTCGATTGGCTCAGTCCTAAAAGCTTTAATCTTTTAGGGGCAACTGATTTTCTAACACATTATTATCAGTGAAAGAAGTATCCAGATAAGCCTGTAACTATCACTCAATATTTTTGGGACTACATTCCAGAATTTTCTTAATAGATTGAAATACCCATGTTGTTCTTAATAGATTGAAGTACCCATGTTGGACAATCGACACTTGGACATGGGTATGAAACATGTGTCCGACACTTTTGGTTGGATACACACCTAGAAGCATGGCTACTTGTATAATTATACATTAAAGTTTCTACTAATACTTTTTTTGCTCAAAAGTTCTTTCAAACTTGACAAAACGCTCGTGTTGGAGTCTTATTGTTATATAAAAAACACCATTTTCTTGCAAAGATTGAAAAAAATAGATCTGTTATCGCGTCCCCATGTGTTTAGATTTTGTGAGTTTGGGAAATCCGGCACTTAGACACGTACCCGCACCTAAGTTCAGGGGATGTCTGGAATTTAATCTCTTTGCTCTGTTAAATTTTCTTCACCAAGAAAACAAAGGATATTACTAAATAGTAGCTTAAGAAATCTTCACTTAGCAGTTATAGTGTACCTCTGAATGATGCTCAGATACAAAGTGCACCCATATCAGGTGGGCCTCCTTCAGATCCTTCGGAATTTGCAACATTGGCTGGTCCACCTTTCTTGCCTTGTTTTCTTTCTTTTCGACCCTTGCCATAGTCAGCAGTTTGGTTGCTGAAACAACAATAATACTGGAGTCAACCTTTTGGTTGCTGAACCACTGCAGCATAGTAGATTATTAAAAACATTGATCAAAAGAAATTTGCAGAGAGTAACGTTCCGAAAAAGATACATGAGAACCTTCATTGAGAAATTTTCTCTGAAAATACTTCTCACAAGTAATTGTGTTACATTCAAGTTATGGGGCTCAACGCTTCAACTGCCCATGTTAGGGTGGCAAAAGGATTGAGTTGAAATTAGTCAGATGCACTCAACTCATATAGCAAAGCAAGTAAAATCAAAACTAAAACCAGGGTATTTATTAACTTGGTCAGAGATATCAGATATTTACTATTAAAAAAAAAAAGGCAGACCAATGCAAGAGGCTCCCGCCATTGCGGGGTATGGGGAGGGTGAGAGATATCAAATATCAGATATCACCAGCCATGATTAACATACAATTAATCACATAAAAATAAGGATATTGCATTTATAGTAACTCTTAAAAAAAATGACGATACAACCAAGTAATGATTATCATACAAGTACTCACATAAAAATAAAGACAACATCAATAAATTTAATTAGAGGTAAGGCCATTCATTCACACTTTACCTCTAACGAATTTATGCGACAGCCAAAAGACGCTACAATAAAGCATCTCTAGCCACATAATGGCCGATCAAATTTTCACCTCAACTTGATAGGTGTTCAACAATCACGAAGTACACTTGACGCAACTCTCCCTTTAGTCTAGGAAAAAAAATACCACTAACACCATTTAATAGCTAACTAATCCAAGATCAAATGCGTGACTTCTGGGTATATCCCAGACAAAAATACCATTGTTCCTCAATAGGACCGCCATTTTCACCAAATGGTAGATTTGTACTGTGTTTTTAATCCGTGAATTTTGAGTATTTCCTTCCATTAGTAGAACTAGAACCCAACTGGGTTCCATTTTTTTAACTGTCCTCTATCGTCACCATATTACAAATACGTGCTATCCTCCTCAGTATGCCCGTTAAGTTCCTTAATTTGTCAAAGTTTAGAATGGTAATCAACTGAGAGAAAGAGATTAATGGAAAAATTGCAAATCCAACACAGAGAACACTCCATCTGCACTAACGAGCAATAAATAAGTCTTTTCCATTGGTATGTTTTAATCAGTTCTATGTTGGTTTATTATTTTTCAAAGGGTATTAATGTTTTTTTTTAAAGAAAACTTCAAATAAATAATACAAGTGAGAGGACCCTTAGTTACTCTCCTTCTTTGCAGCAGTCTCTCTTTCCTCTCTAACTTATGTTCCTCTCTAGTACTTTTTGTATTCACCATGCATATTCAACAACTGCTATGCAAACTTTTCTAAATATCTATCCCAGATAACTTGGGGTTTAAAAACTAAAAACTCCAATATTTATTATCATTTTTTTTTAACAAGCTTAAGAAAACCAGAGTAAATAGTCTTCAAGAAGCGTACGTGGAAAATTTAGAGGAAGATCTCCCTGCAGATGACCCACAACAAGCCTTGTATTTCTTCTTCGAACCACATGGACAAGCCTTGTTCCTAGGGGTTTTCTGCAGGACAATTGTGAAGCAACATTCAATATAAACTGAATCTAAAATAGCTGGAGTACTTATCTGTATTTGGAAAAAGGAATAAAAAAAATTGCGCGCACACACACAAAAAAAAAAAAAACCTTTTCATCTTGCCGTATACTTCTGTCATTATCATCTGTTGTATCCTTATTGTTAGATGGATCCTGTTTCGGTGATGTGTCTTTAAATTCCTCCTGCTGCTCAAAGTATCCATTTTCATTGTCACCTATGCATTGAAGAAAATGTTAAACCAATATGAGAAAAGTTGAAAATACTCACTCACGAACAAGAGCAAGAAGAAGTGTGACATTTGTAGGACTGATGATTCTCTGGAAATAATTACTTTTATGAAGCACACTTCCCCTCTCTCCAAAAGCACCATTAATATCAATAGGAGCTAAATCTGGTAAACAAAAACAAATAATCCTACTTAACCTAAAAACATTTTTCAAGCAAAATGTTTTACATGAAAAAACCAGTTTCCTTCTTATTTTTCTGTGTTTGGTTGACAGTTGAAAAATATTTACACATAACAAAACAATGCACTTTTAAGCACTTGGATAAGAACAAATAAAGTTTTTACTACTAACTTGTACAGTTTTACGAATATTAACATACAGGATCATAGACAACAAGAATATCTGTGTGTATGTATATTACATACGTATATGAGTGATTTATGCATCTATATAGGTTTGTATATACATGTACATGCGCATATATAAGCATGTATATCTGCAGAAGTATGTGTATAGTGTATGCAGGCATATATACATATCTTAGTATACATACATGTAGGGAGTTAATCTAGAAATTGAATCATGGATATTTATTCCGTAAATCACTTTCAGCATTTTAAGATACTTTCATTTTCCTGAAAAACTCCAGAAACGTTTTACCAAGCACCGGAAAATGTTATTCCTGAAAACATTCTCTGGGAAGATGTTTATGTCAAAAAAGACGGAGTGTTAATCCCAAACAATTTTGTAAAACTGACTGAACTCAAGTGGGCCTTGTCCCATTGTTCATAACATCTTTTTTTTGTAAAAAAAGGTTCCAACATGGAAATAAGGTAAGTAAAGGGCATCATTCGGTAAAACAAAATCCCTCGATTCTTGTAGAGGAAAAAAAGTTTACTAACCGGCCATTACCATGAGAAGCATATGCTAGACAAGGAAGTTTATCACTTTCAGCCAAGACCTCTTCTGTTCCATGTTCCTCCATGAGAAACTCTATTGCAGCATCAGCATCACCACCCACTTGTAGTAAAACCTGGAAGGGAGTCAATGTGCGTAAAAAGTTCTTTAAAAGCTCCATGTTAGCTAGATATTGAAAAGAAAACATTTAGCGGATCATCCGACTTAAGAGCCTGTTTGGGAATGATAAAATAGGATCTGATTCAGTCCAGTCTCACTTTTTTATCTGGTTGTTAAAAGAAAGCAGGGTTATGTTGATTTGACAAAAAAAAAAACCATTTTTAAGAGATATATTAGAGAGGACAACACTTAGGTGCTGTTCATTAGATGCTGTGCAAACTGTGCCTCTCACAGCACCTAATGAACGGGCACAGTTTGCACAGCACCTAATGAACAGCACCTAAGTGTTGTCCTATTAGAGAAAGTTTGGGTAATAAAAGAACCGGTTTTTGTGGTTCAAAAAAGGACACCTAATGAACAGCACCCAAGTGTTGTCCTATTAGAGAAAGCTTGGGTAATAAAAGAATCGGCTTAGTAGTTAAAAAAAAAAAAGGACTTGTTCTAAACAGTTAGGTGTTTGTAACCTTTGTAACCTAGTATAGTTGCTTCTTTGTAATATAGGAGTCGGTGTTTTTTTTTTTCTTTTTTTTTTTTCTTTTTTTTGAAAGAGAGTCTGTGTTTGACTTAGGGCTTGTTTGGGAATGCTTAAATAAGATCTGGTTCAAATCCAGTCTCATTTTCTCTGTGGTTTTTATGGAAACCAAGGTTACGTTAGTTTGACAAAAAAAAGGGTTTTAAGGGAGAAATTTGATTGTGCACCGACTATTGTGCAAGAACTGGACATTCTCCAAACACATGATTTATAGACGGGCGGTTCTAAAAAATGAATCCAGGGGAGGCTTGATACAGGGGTTCCCCTGATTTTTTTTTTTTTTTTTTGACCTATTCATACATATTTTGTGAGCATTTTTTATTTTATTTTATTTTATTTTGTGGGGGGGGGGGGTAGCTGTAAAAAATAATAATAATAATTTAATGCAAATCTACAAGATTCCAACATTGTGGGGTGGGCTTGAGCCCCCCACCCTTCAACGTAGGTCCACCCCTGTTTATAGAACCGGTTCACTAATGGACCACACCCAAACAACCCCTTAAAAGTACTCACGAATGGTTCTTTATCAATCCAAGTTAATACTGGTATTCATCAAAACCAGATAGAAAGTGAGACAGAGAGGCTATTTGGGAATACAGAATACAGATCAGGTTCAGACCAAGTCTTACTTTAATCTCGTTTTCACAAAAATCAATCCTATGTTGGTTGGATAAAGAACAAGTTCTTGCAGCATTTTTAAGTCAAACACGGAATCATCTACCAAATAAGCAAATACACAAACACAAAACAACTATTTAAAATGGTGGTTCTCTAAACCACAGAGCTGGCTCTTGGGTGATCCAAACCGCTACTCAGTCTGACCATGATCCTGTTTTCCCAAACAGGCCCATAGATTGTGCATGGATCCTGCAGAAGAAATTGACTTTAACACTTCAATATATAGAATCAGTTCACTTATGAACCACAGAACCGGTCCTTTGCCTTCCCAAACAGCCCTTAATCTCACCGGCTGCGGGAACTACAGCCATCCAAGAAGGAAAAAGAAAAACAAGAGATATCTTCAGCAATCTCACCTCTTCAACTTTCTTGGCATTTTCACAACCAGTTCCTGCCATGACTAACTTGATGGAATCCGAAGGTATAAAATTGTTACCAGCTCCCCCTTTAGACTTGGTGACAGCAACTTTTGCTTGATGTGATGTTGCTGAAAGATCAGCATCGGCCTTTCAAATAAATAGATGTTATTAGGCGTTTACTACCAATTAGATGTTCAACATGCAAGTATGACAGTGTAAGGCTCTATTTGGTTCATGGATTTAGTGAGGAAAAATAAAACACAAAGAAGAACACTTTTCTCTGGTTATTACGGACAACAACGAGGAAAATAGGAAGGAAAATAAAATTGAGTGACAGAAAACCTTTAAAAAAAAAAAAAATTTGAGTTTGTGAGTCACTTCCCTTCCTTTTTTCTTGGATTACTATATATTTTGACAATTTTAGTTTCTGGAGGAAAACACTATATCAAACAAAAGGGAAATAGTTGTCTTTCTTGTTTCCTTTCCCTTCTCTTTTCCTTCTCTAAATCCACAAACCAAACAGAGCATAAGAGATCATTGATATTAAAAACTATCAATAACAACGGTAACCTTAATTACGATTGGCCTTGCTGCTCCAGTGCAAGTGTCTTCCTTTAACCTCACACTATTGTAATGTTCCCCATCATGATAAGATCTGAAAAAAAAAAAAAAAACAAAAACAAAAAAAGCAAGGTAACCTGCCCGCTGCAGACCAAACACTTAGATTCTACCACAGAACTCGAGGCAGAAACAAATAGATAAACAATGTAAAATAAAGGAAACAGAAATCCAAGTAATAGAAGTTAATAGAAGCCTAAACTTTGATATAACTCGAACCTTAAGAAAAAAATCGACCTACCAACAGTCAACAGTGTAACACTACTAAGAGGCTGTATAGGTAATGAAACCACCTCAGTTCTGTGGTAAACGCACTGGTTCTAAACATCCAAGTGTTTGAGTAGATGCATTTTTACCCTCCCCAGACCCAGCAGTGGTGGGGAGCCTCATGCACTGCGTTGGCCTTTTTTTATAAATATGTAATAAGTTTACCTCTCGACCACAATTAATGTCTTAACACAAAATATCTGCAAATATGTGCACAATCACACACACACGTATGTATAGGTAACCAATAGCAGTAAATCATTTAAAATGAATAGTATCACCACTTGGATTACTTTGAACTTTAAGGTACTTATAAATGATTGCCAAAAAGTACTTACAAATGGATCATCCGAGCATCACGGTCTTCGAAATTCCATATGTACCAACGAGGTGACATACTCTGCCAGAAAATTAGTGCAAAGAACCTATCAATCTTGAATATTTTAAACAAGAATGTATGATTTTTATAGACATATATTACCAGAAGGCACACTTGATTTAGCAAAACCAAAACAGAATTTGACTACATGACCTAACTGACAGTCTGGGTTCCAAAACTGATGGAGTTTAATAAAGGAAAAAAAATTCAAAAATATTCTACCAACATCACGAACAATGGGAAAAAATGTGCTGAAATGATACACGTATGAAAGGAGAGAAATTATATCTTACTCGGTGTATGCAAATATTACTATCAGTAGCAAGAGAAGCAGCTTGCAATTCCATGTGTCCAGCCCATGTGCCATCCTTTTCCATGGACTGGCAGTATTCATCAAATGGAACCTCATCTTCAATAAAGGGCTCAAACATCTCACGGTTCTTCTGTTAAACATAGTACTACATCAGACTCACTTCGTGGTCGTTTTCTTTAGGCTCAGTTTGGTTCATGAATCATGGCTTTACAGAGGAAAAGAAAAGAAAACACCGAGGAAAACACATTTCTTTGTTTATATAAGGAAAACAAAGAAGAAAATAGGAAGGAGAAGAAAGAAAGTACGGTGACAAGAACAATAAAAATTTAAGTGTTGTGAAGCTTGAGATCCTATCATATTTTGAAAATCTTTAATTTCTAACACACAATTTCAGCATGAAGGAAAACGCTAGGGAAAATGACTAAGAGATAAGACAACAACTTATGATTAGGATAGTGCTATATGTATATATCGGTTGTTTGCAGGGTAAAGACTTAGAATTGCTTGTTATTTCCGGCATTTTGAAGCTATTGAGAATTTGAGAATATGAATGGGTTTTAGATGGTTCTGAATCAGGATTGTTGATGTTTGATGGCTATATATATTCTTGTTTCTTCAGATAATGATAGCTACAAAAGCAATGACGAAAATTCACAAGGAACATTGGTGAAAAAAATCACTGTCTCATCGTCAACTTTCCAATTCAAAACCAAGTCTTTCCAATTTTGTTCTGGCATAACAGTGCTTATTTATTGAATCTAGAAAACTTCCTAAGCAAGCAAAAACCTTCTTAAAGCAAGATCAACCAATGTAAATAAGCTACTAAGATATTAGATACTTATAAATAACCATCTAATTCTATAAAAAAATTTATTATGTTCCTTGTTTGGTTCAAAGACTTACAGCTGAGTTTGTTTATTATCATTTACATGTTAGGATACATAAAACATAAGTACCAAGACTTACATCTCGCCCGCCCGCCCCCCTCTCTGTTGTCCTGGTTGGGGTTCAGGATTGTTAACAAGATGCTCTATGCTGTTGCTTGCCTTTGAAAAGTGAAAACTATGGAAATGTACAATCTTCCTTTCCATTTTTCAAAAAAAAATCTTAAGGGTATCCCAGAATCTAATTGAAAATAAACCGCCTAAAAAAAATTGAACTGATAAAAATTCAAGAAAATAAAAACTTCAGGAATATAAGATGGCAAGACCAAGAAATTCCAGATTGATATAGTTTTATTTACAGAACTCTCTAAATTACAAATGGGATCCAAGTAATTCCGACCAAGGCGAGAATCAATTAACCAAGCAAAAAGACTATTATTCTGGATGCCAGACAATCTTAATCTCCAAAATTTTCTACACTTTCCCCTTATAACCTTCTTTTCCACTGGAGAATTACCCCATCTAGGTTTATAATTGGTCAAACACAAGGATATCCCGAAAAAGACAACTGGCCTTTCTTTATGGGGATTTTGTATATAGGTATTCCAAAATTAGAGAAAATTCCGACATCAGTTTTGCTATTGATACTGTACAATGTACAATGACGCACAAGCTTCAACCTTGGACTTCAAATATTGGATATTAATAATGATCCAAGTCCACCCGTGGTGGACAAAGATGATACCAGGACATTCACTTCAGAATTCAAAGTGAACTCTGCAATCTACTTAATATCAATGGCGGGGAATGCGGATACTCTAAAAAGGAAAAAAAAAACGGTTGACTGACTTTGTTACATTTTACAATATAGCAAATACATGATACTCTGATAACTTAAATGTCTGTTGAAAGAAATGCAAGATCACCATTCTCTTTTAACAAAAATAAAATATAGGCTTCAAAAATATACCAGTATAAAATGAACCACCATGCACCGGTATTTTTCATGCTCCTCCTCATTGCCTTCCAACTGATCTGCCAATGCTCTGCGAAAAACAAGAAATTCCCAACCTAAAGTACCCTTAATCACAACTATGAGATACATAACGCACAAAACATTATCAGCCTTAAACTATGTTATGGTATGACCCAACCAAGTAGCATATATGAATGACAATTTGAGAAGTACATTGATAATATGCATCATGATCAGCACACAAAACAAGGCCCTCCACTTAGCACAGACCTGAAAAAACAATTACCATCTGCAGTCACTTGAACAAACTTTAAGCCGAATGCATCAAGCTGAGCACGAAATTCAGAAATGTCAGCCTGCTTCCCATGCTTTTTAATCTGGCCAGGAAAACAAAATTTCATCATTTACACTCCATTTCGTTTGCGGATCTAGGTAAGGAAAAACATTTCCCTTGTGCACTCCATGGTGTCCGCAAAAAAATCTAGTATATATGAACTGAAGCAAAGATTAAGGGAAGAGTCACGAGACTCATAAAGTTCTAGAATTCTAATTCATCTTTCATCACATTCGAGTTTCTTTCATATTTTCCTCATTGGTCCTTATTAATCAATAATCAGACAAACAAAGAAAAGTGTTTTCCTCAGTGTTTTCTTTTCCTTTCCCTCACTTAAACCATGAACAAAACAGAAGCTTATGTTCTTGGATTTAGAAAGAAAGTGAAACTGCACAGAGGAACAAGTATTGTAATTCAGTACAGATGGTTGAGGAGTAAAGATGTAGCAGATGTCTAACTAGTACGCGTGGTTCAAAGTATCCTCCACAATCGAGACGTAACACTCGAGTCGTCTCGGAGACGAGATCGCAACCCGTTATAAATATAGGGACCGCTTTTTTTGTATCATGATGTTGTCGGAGAAATTATGATAAGAACAAGTGAGATATTGGTTAGAATGTGTTTTTCTAGTTCATTTTCCAAATAAAAAGTACTCTTGGATTGTTTTTTAAAAACTTTAACTATATTATCATATAATTCTGTCATACACTTGTTCATTAATGCACGTATTTAAGAACTAAGACTTTTGGATATCCATTTTTTAAAAGTAAAAATAAAAATAAAAAATAAAATTGATTCTCAATTCTACATTCGTTGTGTATACCATGGCATCTTTGTGTTAATGATTTGATCATATGCCTAATAGTAAGTTTGAACTTATTGTTGTATAAACACCACTTTTGGTACTTTCAAAACATTCTTATTATCTTTTAACAGGTCCGGATTACTAAGTTTTGATAATGTTATGTTTCAAAGTAGATCTATTTGTAGTGATTGAATAAGGAAAGCTTTTATTGGTTAAAATCAACTATGTAATGAGTTTTGTATCTTCGATCGCCACCAATATAAATAAATAAA
Organism: Hydrangea macrophylla; assembly: GCA_033977485.1. Classification (NCBI taxonomy): domain Eukaryota; kingdom Viridiplantae; phylum Streptophyta; class Magnoliopsida; order Cornales; family Hydrangeaceae; genus Hydrangea; species Hydrangea macrophylla. The sequence continues at coordinate 82,394,494 of CM066986.1, read as the reverse complement.
TAAATAACCATCATCAATGAATGAGGGGACCACAACTGATATTTAATTTTCTATAAGCTAGATCATATAAAATCTACAAAACTCATAAAGATGTTTGAAAAAATATACAACATAGGATCAACAAACAACTCTACTAGCCTATATAGATTGGTATTGAAACAAACAAACATGAGTTTGATAATACATTAAAGGCTGACCGTAGGAAGCACCGACACTTCGAAAAGGGCCCCATACCCGTGTCCAACACGTATCGGACACCAACACACCTCCGGCACGCGGCAGATACGTGTCCTGTTTCTTATGCAATTTTTAGAGGCGGACACATCATCGACAGGAAACTTCAAGGGACATGGAGGGAAACTCTTTTTTGACCGAAATGCTGCCTTTTGTTAGATTTTTTGCATGTTCAAAAACCTAAATGTAGTTGATTTTGTCAAGTATTACATCACTTATCTCCTCACATTTTCCTGACATTAGTCTCTCAAGACCCTCTTTGTCCGATCGCAACTCTTTCTCTTCTCTGAGAGTCTCCCTCTCTTCATTTTGAAAATATCAAACAATAATATTCGGAGAATGTGAATTGAACTTCATGTGGATAATAATAGCATTACATTTATGAAATACATAAGAAATGAACTTACAATTGAACTAAGAAAATTTTTAAAAAAAAATATTGTGTATCCCAGCCGTGTCATGTCATTGTATTTTAGGATTTGTCGTGTCGACGTACCGGTGTCGACGTATCCTTGTCCATATCTTCATAGGGATGACCAAAAGGTATAGTTCAAGATACAATATTTTCTGGCTGACCAATAATATTGTATCTTGAACTATTTACCTTTTAGCGTTTGTATCTTGAACCATTACCTTTTGGTCAGCCGGACTTGGGGCCAGAATGGTCTTCCAATGAAGCGGGGCCTGTTTGGAAACAGCTTCTGCTTTTGCAATTCAGTCACAAAAAACTGCTTTTGGATAAAAGCTGCCCATGGTAGCTTTTGGCCAGTCACAAATTTATGCAATTGACTCGCGTTTTTTTCTGAGATTGAAATGCAAAGTGGTTTCGCCAAACAGTTCCATCTTACCTATGGAGTTACATATATAATCACTTATGGGCTCTAAAAGCTGTTGCAAAACGGGCTGTAGAAGAATTGGTTTATCCTCATTACTCTTTTTTATCCACATTATCAATGAATTAGTACCAACTGAGTTAATATTCTAAATTAAGCAATCAAAAAGTAAATGCATTGCATTTGAAAGGTAGGGGAGGCTTTTTCCAAATAAAAAAAAAAAGTAGGGGAGGCCTGAGAAGTTCAACTCTTATAATAATCAAAGCCACTGACAAACATGAATAGAGATCACTTCAGCACAGAAGTTCCAACAAGTCAAATTACTGGTGGGTAATGCTAGGGACAGAGACAATGTCATCCCATGTGGCATCTCATGTGTTGAGTTTAAGTGTGGTGAGTCCTACTACCACATGTGATGCCACATACTTTTGTGAGCATCCCTTTTGTGTCCCAAATATTGTCCATTACTCATTAAGCCAAGAATTATATGTATAGTATAACTCTCGGGGCACATAAGAATCTTTCAAAAATAAGGTATATAAACTTTATACGTCTATCTCTCTCCTCTGTAGACTCTACAGTATCAGTGACCCACCAGGAGAGAGAGAAACATTGTGATTTATGTATCTTATTTTTGTGAGATTATTGTGTGCCCCAATAGTTATCCATATGTATATTGCAACTCTGAAGCACCCAATAAATTGAAGTACTGTCATTGTGAGACCCTATATAAATACATAATAAAGCCATTAATTGAGTTACACAAACATGCTTCCACGTGGATAGATACACGCTTATACATAAACACAAACATATATATATAGCCATATACATACACGAAGGAGAGGGCATTTGGGAAACTTACGTGGGGTTGTTTTTTATGTTTGGACTTCTGCTGCTTAGTTTTAACCATCCCTGTCCCCCAGATCGTTTGGTTGTTGCAACTTGCAATTGAGAGAGAGAGAGAGACGAAAACTACCTCTACTCTACTCTACCGTATTACCCTTCTGAGTATCGGTGTCTGGAAGAGGGTTCATGCGGCTAATCGAACCGGTGGCTAAAAGGTAACATCGTAGCACCGTGTTTGGCATATAGTGAAAATAGAGAGAGGAGTGGGGAGGAAAAGGAAATTTTATCACAAAGGGATTATAAAATCAATTCTTTTCTATTTCAAAAAATAAAAGAAAGGCTTAAGCTCTCTCTTCACATTGAGAAGGGTGAGAGTTCGAATTCCTATAGGGGATTTTAGTTGCTTATCTCTTAATTATTTTTTAGGCAGAATGAGTGGTTTTTGTTGGGCTTTGCTGTGGGCCAGTGTGGGGCTTTGGGGTTGGGTTGGGACTGGGGTGTGTGTGTGTGTGGGTGGGTGTGTATCCGATCCGGATCCAGGTAAGTATCAACAAAAAAATAAATAAATAAATAAATAAAAAATTAAAGAAAGTCTTAACTATATTTTACACCCTCTTAGTTTACCCTTTATGTCAATTTGATCCCTGTAGTTCAGAAAGTGTCATTCTAGTCCTTGAAGTTTCATAAGTGTGTCATTTTAGTCCCTCAAACACTTTTTGTGATAATTTTTTATTTGTAGTGACAAAATTATTCGTCATTAAAGGACTTATTGGACTTATTTGACACACTTATAAAATTACAGGGACTAAAGTGACACTTTCTAAATTACAGGGACCAAACTGACACAGGTGACAAACTGCAAGGGTGTAAAATGCATTTAACTCAAGAAAGAAAAGAAATGAATTTTAGTTAAAAACTTAAAAGTCCTCTAAAATGACTTTTTTGTATTTTTTTTATCTAAGTCAAAAGTTCATACGTTATAAAAGTTATGTGAAATTCACTTATCTTTTCTAAATAATTTAACTAGTTATGGAAATTTTCAAATAAAAAAAGTTATGCGAATTTCACATTACTTTTATAATATGGGATGTTAACTTTTATAATCTAGGATGTTAACACTGGCATTGTCACCTCCAGATCTGATGATGACAATGTCCGACTAATTTAGGACTTCCAAAAGGTGATTCAAGCTCTTCGAAAGGCTCCGCAATTCAAAACATAAAGAAGAAAAGGAAAAATATAAGAAAAACGGCACATGGCTTATATTTGCAGCACTCTCAGGTTGCCGGTGCGGCACTCCCTGATTACCGCACGGCAGTTGTTAAGTACCGCAACGACAGTCAGTAAGAACCGCAAATATACATCAAATGCCGCGAAATTCAGAATTCTAGAAAAAAACAGCACTCTGTGGAGTTGTCTGAGGCATTCATTGAGTGCTGCACCGGCACTTGTTGAGTGTCGCTTCCATCTCCACCGAGTGCTGTGTTTTTGTGCCTGTCAGCTTTGAAATAGTACATTTATATCTTCAAAAAGATGTCCGAAATTAGGATTTTTGCTGTGAAAATACTGAGATACCCTTTCAAAAATTACCTATATATAGGGGATGAATATCCCATTACAAAGAATCTTGAATTGGTTGGTATCTTGGCTTAGATTCTTAAATTTCTTTGTTTTCAAACTCTTAAAATTTTCTAAACACAATTAGGAGCAAATTTTTTAGAAGGAAGAGCTAGAAGGAGAGCTTGATTATCCTTGGAAAAATCCTAAAACAATCAAGAAGTTAAGGATAGTTGGAGGTAATCTCTAAGTTATTAAGTCTCTACTTCAAGTTCAATCACAATATATAGGACTCATTGGGGTCCTTTATACATACTAATGTTGTGATTGAACTTGTATTTTATTAATTTGGATCAAAATTACCTTAGGTTAAGGTTAAACAAATCATGAAGTTTACTTAGATATCATTTGAGTCTTGGTTTCCTCCTATTTTTCTTTTTAATTGCATTCATCTCTTAGAATTTAAAAGACTTTCAATCTCTTACTTGAATCTATTGATTTGAAATCATTTAGCTCCATTATAGGCTCATGCTTTCCAAGGAAATTAAGGTTGATGATAGCATATTTGGTTCATGAATCCAAACCTAACACCATTGTTTAGGTTCATTATTTAGAGGTTTCATGAAGTTCCTTTCATACTTCATTGAGGTCTATAAATATAAATGCCACTAGTTTCCAAGGACCACCAAGTGGGAGGAAAAGTAACTTAGGCTAAGCCAAACTTAATGGCTTGATAGCTAAAGTTAACAAATAAAATATATATTTGACAAAAGGTGCAGTGAGTTCTTAAGCCACTTTTGATCAAAGATTTTTAGTTAAATAATGAACCGTTGGAATCAAATGAAACCAACTGGAGAGTGTCAATAACATAAAGTTTTACTACTGTGATTTTTGTTTTAATGAGATTTCATGTTTAAAGTGGTTTGATCATGAGTTTTTGTGAAGCAACTCTAATCAGTCCGGAGTTTCAGAACAGCAACACCTTCTTGAAATGAATGAATCAGAGCTTTAATCAAGTATTCTCGGCCTCAAATAATTTTTTTGGGGTTGTTTGATGTGTTTAGAAGATACCCTAAAAACACCAAAGTGTTTCTGATTTTTTTACTATTTTTAAAAAATCGTACAAGATCTCTGGACAGAGAGTTGTAAATTTCTTAGTGATGTCTAGTGTTTGTCTAATTCCTAGAGATTGAACCGCTGATCTTTGATTTTTCTTTTTAGGTTGGAAACTAGACTTACATAGGCATCTTGTGCCCAAAATTCATTGACATTAAACCTTGGGAACCATGCTTTTCTAATTTTTGAAGTTTTGATTTGCTCTCTGTAATTTTCATAATTTTTGGGACAAATTTGGTAAATTTTGTAAATAATAGTTCAAATGACTTTTCTATGACCTAGGGCTTAAGCCATGCTCAATAAGGAATAGTTAAACCTAAGTTCAAAGGTTAAATGATCCAAATCAAAGAATAATTCATGGCTTACTCTTGTCCATATCCATGTAATCATATACGTTCAGCCATGTAGATTTATACTTGTGATTAGGATTCATCTAAGAGTTAACATTATATCTTATCTAAAGCATGTGGACTAGCCCTTTGTTTTGTAGTGCTATTAAGGTATGATTTCTCGAAACCCCTCTTTGGTTTATTTAATTTCTTTATTTTATTGATTTTTCGACCTCGTGTGCGACACCTTAGAATTAGGTATTACCTTATGTGTATATATGTGATTAGAGATCATTTCTTAGGTTTTATTTTCATTTGTATGCATTACACATTTAATATTCACGGCTGGATCCCGGGTAAGTTTTCTAGTTCCCTATTTGCACATCACCTTGCTTGCTATTTTGAAATTCGTGGTTTTGAATGATATTTTATTCGTAATCTTACACCCTTTAGACATGCTTTTTGTAATGTATATTATACATATGTATTAGTTGAGGGCACATTTAGATTAGTAATTTAATTAAAAGGATGTTAAGTAGAGGCCTATCGTGAGATAGGATGAGAGGGGGTGTTTTAGTCAGTCGGACTCCTTCCCTTCTCATTCCATAATCCTCGGACCTAGGAATCTCTGGTTTCTTAAAAGATCAGTTTGCTTTAAAATGGTTTCTTAATTTTCCTTTTAAAAATTAAGTGGCGACTCGTCTTTTAAACTTTTGGATTTATAAAGAAATTTTAAAAAAAGTTGTGGGTAAGAGAAAATTGCAATATCCACAAAGGCACATGAAGATCTTGTCAAGGCGGGTTCGATCGATTGAAGGTGTCTCGATCAATTGAAGTCTTGGCGGGTTCAATCGCTCGAAGGTGGTTCGATCGATTGAAGTCTCAATCGATCGAAGCCACTTCGATCACTCGAACATTAGGTCAATTCTGGGAATCTATAAATAGGGCAGCTGCGTCCAGAAAAAAGAGTTCGTCATTTTAACACACCAGGAACTGCAGAAACTGTTTTTGGGCTCCCAAACCTTCACTATCCTCTCTATTAGGGTTCCCACCAATCCAAGTCTTTTCGGGCTGGCATCCGCAGGAGTCATAAGAGTGAAGACAGCCTAGTGGAAGCTGCTGCACCATCCAGGACTGATCGAAGAAGAGGCGCAAAGATGTCGGGTTCAAGACCCAAGGTATAATTTCTTGTTCCCCTCTTTTGTACGTATTTATGGAATTGACGAGTAGTAAATCCTGGGCTACCAATAAGTTTTATAACTCAATATTTCCGCTGCGCGTTTAAAAATAATTTTTAAACCTGTTTTTCCTTCATTATGGTACCCATGCGAGATATAGACAAATACACACTTAAGTTTAAAGGACTAAATAGTTGGTTGTAAAACTAGTTGGGGTAAAATTGCAAATAACTGAAAAATAGGCGAGTTTCATAATAAAATAGCAAACCATATATGAGATGTGAGTCAAAGATGAGATTCATATCTCTATCTTCTTCTTCACATAGTCGGTTAGAGAAAAAAGAGGATAGGGTTTTGTCGGAGCTCTATGACGCCAATTGACGCGTCGTTCGACTTCCAATTTTGATTCTGAGATCGAATTTGGACTTGTAGAGGCGAATCTAACGTTTTGGTACTATTTTCATTGAGTTAAACCATGGTAATTTTCCGTGGCCCAATTCGGTTCGGTAATCCTTAGTTTGTTGAATTCATGTAGGATTTGAACCCAGAGTAGAATTGGGCTTTAATTGCTCAATTAAGAGCGAATCTTGAAGAGGTGAGAGGTTTCAAACTTGTTTTTGGATGAGATTCATGTTTGTATTCATATGGATGTTAATAACATGCCTAATTAGCTTAATTACCCATGTTTTAGCTATCATGAATGATTCATGGTGTAGAATTACGCCTATTCGGTTAGTACGGCGTATTTATGTGTAAGGCACAATGATATGTTTATGTGAGCATGTTTAGTTGCTTATTTGGGTCAAAGGAAAGCTTGTATGAATCCTCCATGAGATTGTATCGTGGTAACGACCACTTGTTGCCAACAATGACACTAGACCGCAAATATGAGGCGTGGGTCATTGGCTTGTACAGTGGACTATTGGGGGAGTCGCGGACTTGTGGGTAATGGCGGAGGAAGTACTTGCTTATCCGGAGATCTTTTTTACTTGTTGAGATGAATTTAAACATTGATATGTCATCGGTATGCTTGATTGATATCTCTCACTAAGCATATAGCTTATATATTGTAGTGGTTATTGAATAACCATTCCAGGTAAGCATGACGGCGAGAATCCAGAGAGGTGAATTGGGGATCGTGGTGTCGAGAAGGCTTGTGAATATAGTAGCTTCATGTTTATGGTTATTTATATGCAGAACTTGTAACTTGGTGTAATCCGAGTTTGTACGGTTTTAAGTTGGGAATGTACTTAACTTAGCAGATTATGTTAGTTTCTTGTCTATCGCTCCGAGACTTGTGTAAATGTTGTAACCAGAGCTTAGAATTATGTTGGAATCTTTCATGTTTTTGTTATATAGTTTGGGGTGTGTTGGTTGAGATCGTTGGATTTAGGAACATGCTTTTGGTTGTTTTTGTGAGAGTTGGGAGTGTTTGAGTGTGGTAGCACTTGTGCATCTTGTTTAATGTTTAGAACCATGTTAGAATCTCTTGGGAATGGTTTAAAATTGGTTTTTAAAGTTTCCATAAGTTTGGGTTTGATTTTGGTGATGTTTGACCTTGCAAAATAGGGGAAAACTGATGAAAATTGTAATCTGCAGAATCTAGATCGATTCGCGTCTTGTGTGAATTGATCCAGGGCATCTCGAGCAACTTAAATTTTAAATCTCCCAAAATCGGATCGATCCGGTTTGGGGTGGATCGATCCGCATGTGTTTTTCTGCTCTATCGACTTTTACTGTAACGGACATAACTCTTTTTAGAAAATTTGGAATCGCGATCAGTTTGTTACATTGAAACCCAGACACAAAGAGCTATCTTTTGATATAAAATTTGACCATATTTCAAAAGGATCATTTTGCCCTTGGGCTTGGATTGTCTTGTATAAATGTTTATTTGTTCATGCTTTTTGATGTTGTCAAAATCAAGTTCTTATTTAACCCTATTAAAAACGTAGTATGTTGAAAGTAGGGTGTCGAGTCCATAGGGATTGCAATGCAACAAGGCTTGTTGGGTGCTTAATAACCAATTATAATGCGAGGATCAATTAACAAACTAAGAAATAAAATTTGAGTCTTTGCGACTTTGAGATTGGTTTAATTTGTATAAGATTATACTACAATGACTATTTAGTAAAAGAGAGAATAAACTTTGAGTAAAGCTAAGTTTAATTGACAATTGGGGGTTTTGTAAAAGGAATTGGGGGTTTTGTAAAAGGAGAAATTGAGGTTGGGGAGCATTCCCCCACCTTGGACCAACCAACACATGGCTCTCATACTTGTAGTACATTCTAGAGTAGAAAATCTCATTGTGACAAGCTATCAAACATGTGGTAGTCAACCAACATGTTAGATGGATGTTCTAATGCAATACATGGGTATGTGGTTAGAGTTAAGAGATTTAACAACTTCCAATGCTTGACATTGGAAGTGGGGTCTCAAAACATCCAATCATACACTCATGAACTCTAGAAGATACTACAAAATGTGAGAGTCCTACAATAAAACACACTTAGGTCCAATTGTGGGTTTATGATCCCCAACCTACATGATCTAGCTACTCATAATCGTAATGACAACAATATTAAAGAGAGAGGAAGAGAAAGTATACCAACTAGGGTAACCCATAATGAATACCATAACAATCCCAAAAAGTTCTTTAACAAAAAGCTTCAAGATATTCAATACAATCCCACTATTCTCACTCTAACACTCAATGAATGTAAATGAAAGGTAGTTGAGGAGTAAAGATGGAGAGAGATGAGGGGATTTTGAGAGAGGGAATGTTTACAACTAAGATTATACAAGAAACACAAGCTAACCCTAACTTAGAACGCTCTCTAACTATATATACTATATGTAACCAATGGCAATCTTGTAAATACAAAAGGGAGACAAATCTGTAGACGCGGATCGATCCGAGGCAAAAAGCCGGATCAATCCAATTCTTCAACTGGGAAGCAGAATGTTCCGCAAAACTCACGGATCGATCCGCGTGTAAAAGTCGGATCGATCCGGACTTCCGAGAAAACGTTTCCAGGTCATGAGGAAGCAGCGGATCGATCCACCTTTAGAACCAGATCGATCCGGTCCCCCAGAAATGCTCTTTTTGTCCCTTCCTTTTTGTGAAGCTTCCACAAGATTGGGTCCAGCCTCTGCCCAGGTTCCAAAACACCTACAAGAAAGTGATTTTATTAACAAAAAGTACAGTATAACAAGAACAACAAAAGTACAATTTATCCATTAAATCTCCCAGTATAAGTGATAATTCGTGTCCAATAAGGGTAGAATCATGAAGTTAAGAATACAATATTAGACACGAATCACTTTCCTTCTTTTACTTTCTTAACTTGGTGTTTGAGGGCCTTGGTGGCGTACCACATATCCTAGATTCACATGTGTGGATCAGGGGCGTAACACGAGCGCTCCTGGAGGTCGTCTTCAACCTCCAGATAACAAGGTCTCTATTACAACTTCGAGTTTTTCAAACCTAATCTAAACGGAACTTGTAATATATCATTCTTTTCCTTTTTTCTACGTAGATTATTAATATATAAGTTTGGAATCTCGAATTTCACCGTAGTTCTACATATATTCGAAAAGTTGAAAGTTAGCGAAACTTAAAATCGACCATTCGTCGCAACCGTTACGAGTTAACGTACTGAACTTGAAACCTAGCCTCTACGGGTCTGTCACGACCCATCCCCCTACGCGCGGAAATAGGACACATGGTACGCCACCAAAGCTCATCCAATTCCATTAAAGTATAATAGTAGCGAAAAACATAAGAAAATCTATGAAAATCATAGTAATAAAGAGTTTTGCCCAATTAAAACACTTCCAAAAAGAATCTATTTTGAAAACAGCGGTCCAGTCGACTGTGGCGGGAACTCAGTCGACTGGAGGTCAAATGCAGAGAGTATAAAAGTTCAATAGCCCAGTCCAGTCGACTGTGTGGGGACTTAGTCAATTGGGGCCTCAATTTCTCAGCCGACTAAGGTTGTCCGGTCGACTGGAGGTCAATCTAGAAAAATGCCATGCTCTCGTGCAGAAACCAGTCGACTGCTTCCCATCTTCCAATCGACTGATGCTCTGAAAAAAGATTTTTCTTTAAAAACAGGGGTCCAGTCGACTGATCTACCACCATACTGCACAATCTACAGCATCTCAAAGCCATCATCTCCCAATCCAATTCCCACATTTCACAACTATAATTCAACGATTCAAAACATAATTACAAGAGTTTTTACTAGAGATTTCAATACTACAATCAAGCCAAGATTCTATTACAACATATTACAAACTTTCCAAATCCTTATTACAATTCTAAGATTGAAAACGAAAGTATAAACACGTGGTGATTCCCCGACATTCCTCGACCTCACTCCTCTCGCTTCTTCTTTCCTTTCTTCTTATCACCTGCAATGGAGTAAAACTCCATTGCTTACCTACATGCTGAGTGTACAATTCCAAACATATGCTTATATGACAATACATGCTTTTAAACATCTAAGCATATCAAATAGTCTCTAGGGTGAGTGGTGCGCTTCCATCCAGTAAATGAAACTGGTGACGTGGAAGGCCTTCCTCTTCCACGCACTCCGTACACTGGTTGGGCCTTCCTCCATACCAGGTACCGTATCCTCGTTGGGCCTTCCTCCATACCAGACGCAACCACAATCAATGTTACAACCCTCAAACTTCGAGGAGCTTACCTGAAAGAAAACCATGTGGAACCCTTTAATGTTCGCGCAGCGGAAAACAAAAATTTAATGGTTTACTAATTCCATGATCAAGTCTATGATATATATACAAAATACATACAACATCCATAGGGGGTTAATCGAATAGTTACCCTTGAAGCGTGCTTTACAAAATATTGAATCTAGTTCATCCCACGAACAGTTCACCAAATCGTCCAAGCGTCCGATCTCTAAAAGTATCCACACGAGCAAATCACGAATTGGAAAGCTTTTTATTTTCTTCAACAAAATTGAAGAACAATAAAAATAAGATCATAATATATATATATATATATATATATATGTGACCGTACGGTTACGAACGAGAGGAGTTTTGTTGGGAAATATTTGGGTGTGCTCGCTCACATATTGTATCCCATACCTCATATATATAATAATGCTATAAACCCCTTTCCTAATCTAATTAGGAAACTATATTTGATTGGAAGACTTTCTTAAATCAAATATAAACTAATAGTAATATTATACTACTTCCATATTAACAACTTAATATCAAGTAGACCCTCACAATTTCTTCCAATTACACATTGCCCTTTTGTGTGTGACCCTTTAGGTTCATACTAATCTGGTAGTAGGTACTAATACTTTAAAGTATTACAATTAGAACCCTTTCTAATTAATTTAAATTAGAACACCTTCTAATTCTCCCTTGTAGAAATAATTAATATTAATATTTATTATTTCTGAGCTTCCACTAGTCATGAGTGACACCTAGCAGTATATCATGACACACCCCAGACAGTTTGAAAAATAGTGAACCTTTCCGTTAACAGTTACCATACAATTCAATCCTTCTATCAAACAATGTCCCAATTAAATCTCTTGGGTAATGGACATATTATCAAACCCATATTTAATTATATGTTCTCGAACTAATTGATATTTCTCTATTTGGTGAAATTAGAAAACTCTTTCTAATTCTCACCCTGCCCTGGCCAGGGAGCTTTACTTGAGATATATCATAGAAGATCACATAAGACATTCACTCCCTCACTTGAGAGTGATAGATTCCTTGTTGTACATTCACATGTCTCCATGCATGATTTACTATACCCAACAGTACATGAATATGCCTTTGACTAAAACATAAACACCGTGCACGTTAAAGCATAGTAACTTATACACAAGACAACAGTAATGTCTCAGGTCTAAGGATTACTTGTACCACTGTAACTAAGAACAATCCATAGATAGATAAATAAAACTCCATTTGGATTTTCCTAATAGTTGATCACGTTCAGTGAACTTGTTCTATAACAAGCACCCATATGTCTGTTCCAGTATCCCCACACTGATGACTTAAGACTAATCATATTTTATCAAATAAAATAAACATGGCACATGTTAGTCTAACCAGATTATCCAATGTCCAATTTAATAATCCTACGACTAAGAACAATTTTAGAATAAAGCAACTGAGAAGTATATGGTCTTGTTCCTTAACTCTTTAAGTACATACCTTCTCAACTTTAATTCTATGGACTTATCATATCAAAGTTAAATAACAATAATGATAAATAATAAACTTGCCCTTTATTAATATGAAATTGTTATTACAATGTAATATTCCTAAAATGCTACTCCAATCTAATTGGCTTTTAGGGCATACTACTAACATTACCCCCGGACGGAATTGCACCAAACCCCCCTTTGACCCAAGTAGACACACATCATGCTTACATAAACAGTTATACATGCTTCTATCATATTTCCATGTGCATAATTAACGGGCTTAATTAATACATGAATTTTGTCCGGATCCAAAATATCAAGTCCGATATTTAAAATATGTAATTTCCTATATTTCATAAGTTTAGAATTCATATCTCGTGTGATTATCCTAAAACTTTGACAGATTATTAAAAGGCCCGATAAACAGTCGAATCTCCAATTATACGCGATTCCTACAAGTTATACATGGTTTTTCCAAATTTCTAGAAATTAGTTTTTTTGTAAAAGTTTGCTAAACACGGCCTAAGAAGTATCAAAATGTAGATCTTACCTCGAGGAGTTCAAATATGAAATCTAGGAAAAATTTGACGATTAGAAGGTCGTCGATCGGTGACGTGAAGCTCGGGGCCAAAAATCCTCTCTCTCTCTCTCTCTCTCTCTCTCTAGATATAAACTTTTGAATATTTTTATGAAAACATCCTACGTCTTCCTATTTATAGGCATGACTCTCGAGAATTACATTTAACTCCCCTCGAGTTCTCAAAACTTCTAAATATTCTCTAAAAAATCGCACACGTCCATTTTATTACTTCATGAATGAAAATTATAATTTATAAAAGTTTTTGACTAAGTCCGTTTTGGTCCGTAATTACGTTCCGAAAACTATTTTCGTGGAATCTCTAGGTAACCTATCTTTTATGCAACGTATTACATAGGTTTTCTCTAAAACAATCAAAATGATCTTAAAAAAGATCAAGTCTATTAGAAAATATACTACATAGATAAATTTACTACTCACAATTACCACAAATAACATTTTAATTATATAAATGTCATTTAATCACACGAATGCCTCAATGATTATCAAATCCTCATGTCCTCACTTCCAACAATTTACCACAAATAACTTTTCTTTATGCATTTCCAGCAGACTTTGATTAGATCACATAATGATTGGTGCTCCATTATAAGCACCACCATATCCATCTATATATACATGTAAGTATTCACATCAAGTCCACTACCTGTACTAACAATGAAAAACTTCATTAGATTTTCACTCGTAATTATATGAAATCTTCCTTAAACTTTTCACCCAATTTATCTTCCTTGATCTCTTGTCTTCTCTCAGGTCCTAATCTTTCATGGACCATTGCTATTGAACTCTCTCTCTCTCTCTCTCTCTCCCCATGTATGTTCAATTCTTTAAAGTGGAACATTATAAATGTGTTCATGGTGTGATGGTGGAACATTTGACCAATGTTTAGTTTATGACAGTGGAGAAAATGGGCAATGTTCGGTGATATAAGATGGAATCGTGTTAATTCATAAAAAAAAAAATCGATGGATCCATGTTTACTTGTTCGAGACTGAAGATCCGAACAGTAACGATTAAGGTCAGATTTGATGGGAAGAAAAAGAGTACAAATCATACCTCTTGTCCTATATTATTTTCTAAAGTATCGGATTGATGGTCCATGAAGAAAATATTCCTGTAACGAATTAAAATATAATATAGGGTTCATTGGTATTGAAGGATGTGTATAAAGTATGATACTTTTGATATTTAATAGAGGTGGGTGTCGAGAGTAATCCTATTAGAGTTCTGTTTGGTTATTTGTCCGCTTTTGTCATTTTGTAAAGGGGTATACTTGGGTGGTAGATATTTATTAGAAGGTGGGTGTAATGAGTAAATAAGGTGGGTGATGATAGAATTACCCTATATATAATATATGGTGGTGTAAGTAAGCTGATAATATGGAAGAGATTGTGTGTGGAGGTGTATGTGTGGTGTGATGGGTTGGTGGTGTACATTCCCTAGATTGCGGGAAGTAGATGGTGTACAATTAAGTGGAGATGATGGGTGATGGTGGTGGGTGGAGCATATTCCCCAAATCAGGGAAAATGAATGATGTACATCAATATATGTATGGTGGTGATGGGAAGAGAGATGTGTGTATGTAAAAGAATAGATGATTGAGTGATGGGGGTGCTTGAAGTACTTCCCTAAATCAGGGGAATAGGTTGGGAGGTACGAGGTGATGTGGTGATGGGGGGCAGGTGGGGGCCATGGTCCCCCAAGATTTTATAAAATTATATTTTAGGATATATAGTCCCCCCCCCCAAAAAAAAAAAAAAAAAATTTGATAGTAATAATAAAAAAAAATATATGATTATTATATAACCCCAAAAAATATTGGCTTGGTTCAAGATAAGATTTTGCATTTTGTAAATATGTATTGGCCTAAATGTAATCGAATCACCCAAAAACTGAAATAAAATATATGATATACTGTATTGGCCTAATTGTAATCTAACACATTTTAAATATTTAGACCAATAATCTTTCTCTACATTTACTATTTGAACCCAACCCACATTATTTTACCTTATTGCTTTCTTCATTCTCATGTATTATTAAATTCAACCCAAATTATTTTAGGGAATTTGGAGATAAACCTCTCAGAATGAGTCAATAATGTGTAAAACCCAACTAAATTCTTATTTAATTTAAAGCCCACACGCGTTTTTAGTTTGTAACCAAAACCCATTTTGTTTGAGGAATTTGGAGATAAACCCTTTAGAATTAGTTAATAATGTGTAAAACCCAGTCAAATTATTGTTTAACTTAAAGCCCACACGCGTTTTTAGTTTGTGTCCAAAAACCCGTTTTTGTTTATTTATTTAATTTATGGCGACATTGCCCCCAACATCGATGAAATTGCCCCAACGCTGGTGACTGCCACTACCACCATCGCCACCACCATCACACTGCGACCACCACCATCGTAGCGAGACCACCACCACCTCCACCACCATCACACCGCGACCACCACCATCGCCACTGGAGAGGATGATATATATAGATATATGTATATATACACATATACACATATAATATCGCCGCTGCCGCCGCCACTATCGCCACCACCATCGCACAACCACCACCATCATCACCACTGAAGAAGATGATATACATATATATGCATATACACACAGATAATATTATCTGTTTGCAAAACCACCACAACTTCTTTATTTTTTGGCCTGTTTGAGTGACTTTTTTTGTTTCATATATTTTTAAGATCTGTGCATTAGACTTGCCAATCTTGTAAACCAAAATTTATTTTGAACTTGGATTTGAGCTTTTGTGGTTCAGGGATTTTATCTGTCAAAATGTGATACAAATATATTATATTATTTGTTTGAAATAGTCAAACTAAAATGGCCATAACTTTCACATCTTTTGGTCTTTTTGAGATTTCTTTTATTTATTTTTTCAAGATCTACGCAGTTCACTCGCAATTTTATAAAAACATCTCATTTTGAGCCTTAATTTAAGCTTTTTTTGTTCACATATTTTATTTGTCAAAATATGCTAAAAGATAATATTATCTGTTTCAAAATTTCTAAATTATCTGATTGGAGATTTTTTTTTTTAAAGTGGTTCTTCAATGATTTTATCTGTTTAAAGTGACAAAATTGATAACTTTACCTAGTATAAAGTGACAAAACAAGTAAATATACATGTTATAAAACATGAAATTTAATATGTTATAAAATGACAAAACCAGATAATATCTGTTATAAAGTGACAAAATATGTAATTTTATCTGTTATAAAGTGGCAAAAACAGATAATATTATCTGTTATAAACTGATAAAACATGTAATTTTATCTGTTATAAAGTAGCAAAATATATACTGTAATGTTATATGTTATAAACTTCTTCTTCTTCACTTTCTTCTCCTTTTTCTTCATTGTTGTCTTCTTCAGATCTTATTCTCGTTCCTACTCTCCTTCACTATCTTCCTATCTGTTTTTTTTTTTTTACAATATTCTCTATTTTCAAAAACAGATAATTTCCCTGTACCACCACCACCATCGCCATCGGAGCACCACCACCACCGCACCACCACCATAACAGCATTATTGTGATGTTATTATCTGTTTGGTAACAAATCTGTCATTGTCTGTGCCACCATCACCTTTGTGCCACCATCACCACCGCGCTGCCATCGACATCGCCGTCACACCGTCGTCACCTCCATTACCATCGTCATCACCACCACCATCACAGCACCACCATTACCATCACAGTAGCACCACCACCACCACCATCATCACCTCTATCTACAATCACAGCACGTCCACTACCACGTCACCTCCATCACTATCGCAACAACACCACTGCCATCATCACCTCCATCACCATCGCCACCTCCATCTACAATCGCAGTACCTCCATCACGGTTCTTCGTTTTTCTGGTTTTGAATTTCTATCTCGTGTGTTGGGTTTATGAAGGGAGAGGGTTATTTTTGTCTTTTTATCATTGGAGGGAGTTTGGAAACTATTGGTTTGGCCCCTAGGCTTTAAATTTTATTCCATACATTATAGGGGCCTTTGACTAAACGGTCCATTATTTTATTACATCGCAAGTTTACAAATTAGCACTTAACAAAAAAATAAAAATAGTGATACCGTTGAACCCAACCCAAATTATTTTATCATCATCGCAAATTTTACAAATTAGCACTTAAACATAAAGAAAATAGTGATAATTTACAAACATCGCAGAATTATGAATAGGCTAAAAAAAATTCACCTCAGGGGCGCATACCATCTATACACGACCCTCTCAATTTGTAAATCCTGGCTCCGCCCTGTATATGCATGATTAGTGCACTGTTAATATAACAGCTTATGAGAATGTGAACGTCTATGTGAACTACTATAATATCAACTACATGCAAGACTAGGTCAATGTCCACGTGTTTGTTTTATGTAAACAATTACAGGAATGGTTCGGACACGTGTCAGGTTCAAGCTAGCAATCTTCTAAGAGCATCTGTTATGGAGATACTAAAGTGAACTCACTAAAATGTTTAACACACCACCACGTGGACATTTACTGCCACTATTTATTAAAGTATGACAGCCTATACAAAAGTGGTCACTATGGATGTGTTAAGCCATGACCAAAATTTCTTAAAAAAATAAAAATCCAAGTAGCCAATGGTAACAATTGGTTTGTTAAAGTTTTAATGGTCAAAATTTTAATTTTTTTCTTTATAATGTTCATAACTTGGTATTTTATATTCATATTTTTTTTAAATTTATAAATAGAGCCCAATGCCTCAACTTACAGCAAATATTTATCATCTATTTCTTCATCATATCACCAATTGTATTTTTTTAATTCATCTTCATCTTAAATTTGAGATAGTTCATGGCTTCATCATCGCATCTAATTGCTATGAATGAGTCTAATTTTACATCATCTTCGAGTTTATTAAGCAATATGAGTTCATCTGATGAAGAGATTGAGACAGTTTCCCAGCGTTCAAAAAAACGGTTGCAAAATATAATGAGTTTTATGCCGGTACAGATTCTAGAACTGCAATCACAACCAGATGGGAGACGATATATCAAGCGCGATCGAGAGGGAAGCCATCTGCAGATATGGAAGGATTATTTTGCCGAGAATTGTACTTATCCAGATGATTACTTTCGTAGACGATTTCGAATATGACGATAGTTATTTATTCACAATTTGAAGGATGTAGAAATGCATGACACGTTCTTTGTCCAAAAGAAAGACTGTCGTGGTCGCTTTGGCTGCTCCACCATACAAAAGATGACCGCTGCAATACGTATACTTGCCTATGGATTATCAGCAGATCTCTGTGATGAATACATTAAGATTGGTGAGACTACTGCCATCAAGAGCTTGAAGCATTTTTGTAATGCTATTATCGAATTCTACGAGGCACAATACTTGAATTATAGCCGTTTGTGTAATGTGCATTTCACATTTGAATTATAGCCGTTACCGTTCATTATTTAATTGATTTTTTTTTCCAATTCGGCGTGTTAAGTTGCTGGTCACAGCTGGAGGTGTTTTAAAATCTGATTGTGGGACCCATACTTTAGCAGCTTCTTTAGCTTGTCCAGTGCAAGCGTTATTTCTACTTTATTCATAGCGTCTGACACAAAAGTGGCACTTAAAGTGTCTAGTTGCTCTAACGACTATTCTATGACTGAGATGACGTCTATGGTGAGATTCATTAGTTCATGGGTCTGAATACATGATATCCATATTTCAAATTTCATGAAAACTGCGGCAGTACAATTTGTTTGTTGTCAATTTCCATTTTTTGTTGTCTATTTCCTTTTGGATAAATTAACCCCTATATATGAATACAAAAATGATAGGGATACACACCAAATGACACATTAAACGACACACCAGCTGTAAATGTATATACCATGTACTGTGTGAAAAATTCAAACAACACAGGGTACATGCATTTAAAACACAATGTGTTGTTTGGTGTGCATCCCTATCATTGTTGATATGAATATATACATTGAGAAAGTTTTTCTATTCCAAATTTCTCTCTCTCTCTCTCTCTATATATATATATATATATATATCTTCAATAAAATGCAAAAGGGCAATCATGGGGCATGCATTAGTTATTTGACAATAGAACAATAATAACTCAATAAATTAACCACAGAGTAATATTTGAGGCACTTATACTCACACTCTTATCTCTTTTTTAGTGGCACTGTGGCACTGTGGCCCACAGTGCCACTAGAAGAGAGATAGAGTGTGGGTACCCTACAGTACCACTAGGAGAGAGATAGACTGTGGATATGAGTGTTAGTGCCCATAGCATTGTTGTTAACCAAAAGCTAACTCTGAGTGCTTTAAGTTCATTCTTGGACATACCACGCCCTTTGACTGCATCATCATCTTCATCAACTTTGCTATCAGTCCAAGCAACCATCTCCCCTTCCTCATCATCATCTTGGTCATTAACCTTTCCCATATCTTCCTCAATCACAAAATCCAAATTCCCCAATTTCTCAGACCCATCTCCACTTGGGTTTTCAATAGCTTTTTCCCTATTTTGGCCATCTCAACACGCATCTCAACACACAACAAATTCAGTGTTCTCTGAGTCAACAAAGGTTGGCTCTGTTTTGGACTCATTGTCCTGAAATCCTTTCAGCCATTCATCTAGGGATCCAAAATTGACTTGTAAATCATCGCAAGATGTAGTTAAATAAGAGGTAGAAAATTCTTCATTATATAAGAGAGATGTGGTATCCAAAGGGTCGACTGAGTTCTTGTTGAGGTTTTCTTCAGTGGTAGGAACATTCCAAAAATCCGCTCTCTCCATTAATTAAACCTCATAGTTCTGCAAACCAAATGAAGTGAGTGTAAACACTAGAAACAAACAACTCTGTTGTCTTTTTTTTTTTTTTGGTTTCCCAAGGTATCCTAGGCCTTCCGCCCAGGACTAATCCTCTGAGATACGGTCGGGCGCCGAAGCGGAGACCTCTCCCAAGATGGTTTTCCGCATCCACAAGCACTCGAACTTGAGACCTTTGCTTAAGCGATCAGAGTCCCTTTCCACTCGGGCCAACTACCTCTTAGTAACTCTGTTGTCTTTCAAACACTGGTAACATGCAAAATACACACACCTGGACAACACTTGGGTGCTTTTCACTTTGTGCTTTTTCGTGCTGTTCTCTCTCATAGAAATAGTACCCAACACCTTAAAACAGTTTTTTAAAAACTGCACTTGGGCCTCACTTAGATCACAATGGAACAACATCTACCTTACCGTTTCGCTAAGACTCCCCTCAACGTCCATACATACTAATGAAACAAAAATAAGTTTATGAGTCCGGTTGAGAATGCATAAAATAAAATTAGATTCAATCTTAGTCTCATAGTTTCTTTTTAAATGAGAATCACCATCATATTAACAAATAATATATTGTAAGAGAAGCAGTAATGTTTACTATTTTGGAATACTTAAAAAAGTATCCGAATCTGACTTTATATATGATTTTTTTACAACAAAAGTTAGGTTGATCTACCAAAAAACTAATTTTAATTGGGGATATTAGATTAGAGGCGGACTAATGTGCAATAAATAACATTCAGTATAGAATTAATTCTCTTATTAATCACAAAATCATTATTTCTTCTTAAACAACCCATTTAGCAGAAAGTCTTAGAGATTGGTTTGCGGATGCGTTAAATCGAATATGTGGTTGTAAAGTGAACTAATTTTTGAAGGAGTAATGTTTGGGCCACACTCATTTATATCCAAAAAACATTCACACTTGATTCACTTTAGAGTGTGGATGAGTGTAACCCCAGCATTGTTGTTTTTGAAGTTCAAGTATTTGGTAAAACAATTTTGAGTGCATGGGAGTTCATTCTCAACCTACATTACTCTCCAAAACTATTTCTTTATAAAACTAACTTGATGATAGTTTTGGCCGTCGGATCGTGTTTTCATTAAGGACACTGTTGTTATTTTACAGTTTTTAAACACGATTCGATGGTCAAAACAGAGGTTCTCTCTTTATTAAAGGGAGGACGCTCTCTTTGGAGCCTGACTATATTTTGTATGATAACATTGTATCTACGAAACATAATTGTATCTACGAAACAACTTTATCGGAAAAAAAGAAAAAAGAAGGGCTTAATTATAAAACATACCCTTGGAGTTTGGTCCTTGTAGTTTCAATTGCATCAATTTGGTCCTAAATATTTAAACAAAAATACTGTGGTTAAAATGTCCAATTGTATAAGAAAAAGTTGACAAAATATACTCACATGATGTACATGGTCACGTTTTTTTGGGTCAAAAAATGGAACACCTCAAATCTCCACCCCCGCTTATTAGTGTAATTGTGCACAACAATAGGTGAATTCCGTCAAATTTTCCTACAGAATGAGATATTTGGACCATATTGCTTCTATTTAAAAACTCTGGGGACCTAACTTTAGGGGTGTATTTTGTATTAAAGCCTAGCTGTAGGGTCAAATTGGAGTGTTTTGAAAAGAAAAAAAAAAGTCATTAATTAAGGGGGGTGTTAGTGTAATTTTCCCTCAAAATAAAGATAAAAATATACTAATCGAAAGGGCGAAGAAGAAAAGTGCAAAAAAGCGACCCAATCATGGCCCCCCTCAATTTGAGGTTTCAATTCTGACCCGCCAAAATCCCCCTTCTTCCTCCTCCTTCTCAAACCCTAACCTCCCTCTCGACAATTACATTGTCCCTTTGAATGTGTCCGATCTCTCACCAAAACCTCATTGTCGGTCCCAATTCAACTCAGCTTCGCAATCGCCGACAATGTCGTCTTCCGAGGCCTCGCCGTCCAGATCACAAGCACGCAACAACCCTACGGTAATCGCCTTTTTTTTTTTTTAAAAATCAAATCACGGTCCACTGCTTTTAAATTGATTATTAATCTGATCGTTTTTCAGCTGCATTATTGGATTTACTATTGTGGATCTCTGTCTATAAACACGTATTTTTAATATGTATGTATGTATATATGCACAGAGACAAAGATTGGATTTTTTGGAATGACTATTGCTCATATATAATTGTTTTCCCGAGTTTGACTGCCATACATTTGTATACCAAGAACTGATACTTAGCTGTTGCTGTCACATTTAATGCGGATCTGTTTTTCTAAGTGGTATGTTGGAGAAATTTGGTAATCCATTAATTAAACTCAGCTCTATAAGTACATGCTTGCTCATTGATTTGGCTAAAGCCTAAATAACTGTTTTATTTAAAATTTTTTTTTTTTTTGTAAAGTTGTATAAGAGGGAGAAATATATAAAAAAATAAAAATAAATAAATAGTAAAAAAAATGAGCTACTACATTGTATTTAGGAGAGCGGATGCAAAGAATTGGGCATTTGCTGATGGATTTTTAGGGTCAATTACAACAATATTAGTGGAATGCTGGATGATTTGGCATGGATATTGGACCAACCATAGCCCATTTAGGAGATCATATTGACTAATTGTCAATAATGTTTTGCGAGACGGACGTCATTGGCAGTTTTGCTGTAATATGCTCTTTTTCGAAAAAGGAAGTGCCAATTACTTTGGTTTCAATCATGGAAGTCCAATGCAATGAAACATAGGTGAAGAAATTAGACAACAAAACTGAATGAGACATTGTTTTTTGAATTTTTGAAATGCAATCCATCTATTGCCTAGTTTATAAGCGGAAATATGTAGACAATGGGTCATTTGTTTTATACCTAATTTCCTTTTATTGGTTACTTGGTCATCAAGTTCCTTCATTCAAAGTTTCCTCGTCGGACATTTTATTTTGGTGTTGCTCGGTTAGAAACAGAAAGCAAGCTAATTCCCATTGGTTTCCGATTTTTTTTTATTCAGTTGTCATTGCCATGTAATGAATGCGTTGACTATGACATTGCAGACACCCCCCCCCCCCCCCCGCCCCCGAACCCAACACACACACACACACAAAAAAAAAAATTCCACTCATATTTCTCATATTTTCTTGCTACCATTTAATGGATTACTTATACCTTTGGATGTTAAGTAGGTTGACCTTGTTGATTTTGTACAGATACTTTCCGAAACAAGTCCAACTCCTAGGGAAATTGTTTCTGTAATTGATTCTTTGAAAGCACAAGTTGCCACAGACCGGTGTTTTTATATAAAGGTATGTGTTCAACTGCAACTATCATCTGTTTGGCTAGTTGATATGGATTCTGCTCTTATAACACATTAAGAATTTTTGTTTGTTTTTTCATTTTGGCTTTCAGAAGAGAATGGAAGAAAACAAGCTAAAGCTAGCTGATGTCAGCAACCATATTTATAGATTATCTTTGGACAGAAGGAACAGTAAGTTAATTGACACTGACAGTAGTGTAGATCTATTGACAAAGAGGCAGAAAGATGCAATTAATATGCAAAATGGTATTGATTTAAGTAATGAGGATAAGGACAGCAATAGCTCCCAAGAAGATTGCCACGCCTCTTCAGCAATACTTCTAGGATCTAGTATTGCAGTGAAGAATGCTGTTCGACCCATCAAGCTAACAGAAATGAAAAGATTACCTCCTTATACGACTTGGATTTTCTTGGAAAGGTGTGTTATGGAGCTAAATAAAAGAAAGGGCTTATGGTTTCTAAACCTAACATGTGCTTATCTTTTTTAATTGCTTTTATGAATCATTGTACCACTTTTTAGACTTCTTTCACATTGTTTCTTTATAAGCATTACAATACAGTTTTGGATATAGCTGTTTACTAATATTCCTTCATAGGTGCATGTTTAATATACTGAAAATTATTATTCCAGTTATACTTGCTAATTATGCAGGTACTATTTTCAACTTGATACATTTGTATGCAAATATTATTTTTGTTGGGTAAGCTTGTAATATAGACAGGGGCGTAGCAAGGTAATTTTCACTGTAGGGCATTTGGAAACTTATAGTGGCGGCTTGTTCCATGATTTAAAATGCACCATAAATTAATCTGTAAGACTTAAAAACACTTTAATCTGCATTTATCATCCATATATTTTACAGGTTAATCGGAGAAGTATTGTATTCCCAATTCAATACCAAAGGAAGGATAAATATATGCAAAATACATGTTTAGAAAATATCCCAAATAGACCAGAATAACACAGTTGTATTTTATTAACCAGTAGCAGTAGCACTGTAAACAAAGATACTTGCATATGTACAACAACCAAACTTCTTACTAATCAATTTGAAAGAAATATACCAACGAGTTCTTGGTGACAATTTTATGATGACGATGAGAAAACATTTGGTACATAGGTGAGAAGAAAAAAACAAATCTTATAAATTAATGATGCAATTTCTTGATGATAATTGTATATCTTCTTTCTGTTGATAGCATCAATCATCAATGAGGAATTAGTGTGATCGAAAAAAAAAATCCATATACTTCTTTTGATAGGTAATTTGATGATGACAAATAAACAATTATAAAATTGACTCGCGCTCAGTTAAGTAAACAAAGGAAATTGAAATTTGTTTGATGATATATTTTGTTAAGAAAAAGAGTTCTAGTAGGAAACTTTAACATTCCTTATGAATATGATATTTAATTCAAGGTTTTCAACTTGTAAAAAAGTTTCCGTATTTAACTTTTCTTCCATATTCTTAGGGTCGGTAAATACTAAAAAGGGAAAGAAAATTTAAGAGCTCAATAAATTTTGACAGGAGAGAAAACTGAGAGCTTGAGAAATTTACAGAAACTTGAGTTATAATTAGGTATGTATAAACTTCCATATATGGAAATCTAGTGAAAAAGAGGGCAATTTAAATCTTTTTATGGAGCCTCAAGTAAGTTCCATGGAGTCTCTAGTATTTATTAGTTGCATGTGAAAGTAAATATACTCTCTATATTCTAAAGTAGGGGACACATTTGATTTTTAGGATTACCCTGAAATATTCTCCATGTTCAAAGTGGGAATGCATCTAATGCACATAATTACTCAAAGATTCAGTGTACCATTTTTTACGAGATAAATTACAACTAAACTGCAAATAATTCAAGCTACAATAAATATGGAATACTATAACATAGTAAATAAATGTGACAATGTGAATGCATTCAATACGCATTCCTGACATTTACTTTTTTTCTTTTGTTGATAGTAAGGAGAAATGGATCCTTGACTCTTTTCCTCCTTTTAAATGTCATGCTAACATTTTGAGATTCACATGATAGTGGAACATATAAGAGTTGAATTTGAAGAGTAGGACGGAAAACAAAGAATATCGATACTTTTATTTTTATCTTCCAGGTCCATCACCTGTAACGAATTTTTTAACTTGGTAATTTTTCTATTTCTTCATTCTTTCTACTTCTTTTGAATTGGCTTGGAAACCAAGCTGTTGTATGATAGCTGCAGATTGAAAAGTTTGGAGTTTTCTAGTTTGCTTAGTCAAACAAGGTTTGGTATTTATTTTGATATGGACATCATCTGTTCAGAATTTCTCATTGGTGGCATACTTTTAAATTTTTTTTTATATCACGTCTCTGTAAATTTTTTTTTGGTAGTTAATTTGAGCGTATCAAACATTTTTGATTTAATTATAAAACTGATGCAGAAATCAAAGAATGACAGAGGATCAGTCAGTGGTAGGTCGAAGGAGAATTTATTATGACCAAGATGGAGGTGAAGCTCTGATTTGCAGTGATAGTGAGGAAGAAATAATTGATGAAGAAGAAGAAAAGAAAGAATTTGGGGAATCTGAAGATTTTATTCTTCGGTTTGTGTAATCAATTTATCTAATGTGGTTCATACATTCTGCACTAGAGTTCTATTCATACATGCATGCATGCATATACATATAATATATTTTATCATGAAGCTAAGAGTAACTTCAACTCAAATTTGGGAATATGATCTATATACTCTGTATTTGTAGCTATTAAAATTTTTCTAGGGAACCAAAATTTTGAAGGATGCTTTCTCCCAAAGCTTTCCCACGAGCATGGCACATACATGCACTCCAGTTATCGGTTGCACACACAAACACACACATACACCCCACTTATCTGTTTTCTTGGTTCACGAGTCACCGTAAATGTGGATCATTCTAGTACGAGGAATGGTAATAGGAGCGTGATGTGCCACACCCCTAGAATATGGTATGATTATGTAGATGACATTGTCTATATGAGATGAGATGTTTTTTGATATTGGAACTTGTATTATTGATTGCGTAACCTTAGAAGAATCAATGTAAACAATCAAAACCAAGTATATCTTACATATGTAATGAATTTTTTTTTTTTAATAAAAAAAATCCTTCTCCTAGAAACGTCTTTATTTTACTGGAATTCTATTCAACGTATAGATATCTCGGTTTATGAAAGAAAACTAATTTAAACTTAGGAAGAAGTGTTGGCAACTGCCCTTTCATTTGGTGTACCCTTCTTAGACACTGAATGTATTCGTTCTTAAACTAGGCTCTACCAATTGTTTTTACCTTTGCAGCTTCTGTTTTTCCTGATGAAAACGTTGTCGCTTTACTTTTCTCTTTACTGCTCTTTTGACCATCTGATTCATTCTATAACTAGCAACATTGTTTACCTTCTTTCCCTCTGCCAATCTCTTTCTCCTCTCAAATGACATGTTTTTTTTGTGCAAACATAAAGTGGACCTGAATTTTATCTTGTAGGACAGTTGGTATAGAACCTAATTATTTGAGGCCATAACTGGCCCATGAAAACTTGAAATCATAACTCAATGAAATTGATTACTTTCAGGCTCCCACTGAAAGCCCCTCATTTCACTAGAGCTTGTGCACACATGTTGCATCACTATATAGTATATATGTTCTCTTGCTTCTTTTCCAGCTGACATTCTGTGATACAATTCAGCTTTTATTCCTAACTATCTTGTCTAGGTTTGGCATAACTTGGCAAATAAATCTAGGCTGACATTTGATTGTTGGACAACTTAATATGAAATGGAGAAATAACGACATCCATGTTCTAGTTATCAAAGAAAATTACAATAACAATAGCACATATTCTTACACTGTTTTATTGTGTATTTTCTTAGGATGACTATCAAAGAAGTTGGTTTGTCGGACACAGTGCTGGACTTGCTTGCTCAGTGTCTTTCTAAAAAACCTTGTGAAGTTAAGGTATGCACTCACCATGAACATGTTGCGTAGGTGTTCAATCTGGTGTCTGCAAGTTCTATGTTCGTTCATTTGTCTTCTCAGATGTAATAATATAAACTGGTCAGGGGTCTAGCTTTCCCATTTGTTTTCTGCTGGCTTGACAGAGATATCAACCACCGTCAAAATCTTATACAGGCAAGATGTGAAGTTCTTATTAAGGAAGAGAATGCTGTGGGGGGCTCTAAGAATGAGGATATTGAAGACATAACAAATTCATTTCTTGATAAAGATCTTGATGCCGCTCTCGATTCTCTTGATAACTTATTTTGTCGTCGATGTCTTGTAAACACCTTTGCCTGCTCTCTCATTCTATTATTTTTTTTATTCAATAATTCTGTTTCTCATACTGTTTTTTACTGGCAGGTCTTTGATTGTAGATTGCATGGATGTTCTCAGGATCTTGTCTTTCCTGTAAGTAGATGATAAACACACATAGAGACACAAACACATATATTCACACACATGTAGGTTACAGTACACAGTTTTTTAGATCCTTAATTTATTCATCCTTTCAACTACTGTCAGGCTGAGAAATCACTTCCTTTGGGCTGTCAAGTCGGTGAAAATTTAGCATGTGGCCCGCTTTGCTATCGGCTGGTACTTTGTCTTCAAATTTATTTATTTTTATTACTTTTCTTCTTTGATCGTCGTTATTTTATATATATATATATATATAGATATTTTTAACAAAACGAGAATTGAATCTGGAAATGCACCACCGTTCCATTTTGAAGCATGCCAGCACTTTTACTGAAATTCTCATAATTTTTTACATCATTTGTGTATGTTCGGCATATGTTTATTACAATTTACAATCCATGCAGCGGGGAGTTTATTTCTTGGTGTATAAACAAACTAATCAAGTGATTTCAAGTTGATTGTTGTCAGGTGATAAAGTCAGAATGTAATGCTACAGTAGGCTCTCCGACGCTGGCTCATATTGAAGAAAAACCTCCTTCAACCGACGGTACCAGAGCCCAGATGTCCAAGAGGAAATCTGCAGGTCCTGTACGAAGGACGGCAAGGTCCTGCCAAACCGAAAGTGCGTCATCAAATTCAAGAAACATTTTAGATAGCAGTGATTCAGAGATTAGACCTGTGCAGGACATTACTTCAAACCCCGACTCTTCATCTTCGCCGAAGGATAAGATTGTTGGAAAATGTGGAATTCGTAAAAGGAATAGCAAACGAGTTGCAGAGCGTGTTCTTGTGTGCATAAAGAAACGGCAGAAAAAAATGGTGGCTTCTGATTCTGATTCTGTTGCGAGTGGAAGTCTTGGTTCGAGAGATGTGAAACTTAGATCTAAGTCACGTAAAGAAAATGAAGATGCGAGTTCTTCTTCACAGAAAGCGAAATCTCAGAGTGCCGGTAGGTCTAGAAGGAAAGATTGTCCAATTCTGGACAGTCAGAGATCCATGCCAGGTGAAGGTCCTTATGTTCCATCAAACGAGAATATTAGCAATAAACTTGTTATTAATAGTGATGACACCTTAAGAAAAGAAGAGTTTGTGGATGAGAACGTCTGTAAACAAGTACCAAGTGACGAAAAATCTTGGAAAGCTGTAGAAAAATCCCTTTTTGAAAAAGGCATTGAGATATTTGGCAGGAACAGGTCAGTGAGTAATGTTTTATGTTTTATGTTGTCATCCACTTGAAAATTATTTTTCTCCTTACCTGTATTAATAGCCAAGTCGGAGATAGTTGTAACTTGTAAATAGGTGCTATTTTTATAGGATCTGCTCTAATATTCTTATATCACCCTTGATAAGCGATTATTCATGTTCCAGAAATCTTAACTTTTTCTCAGACTGGTCGTGGCTTATGACTTGGTATTTTAATTGTTCATACTCCTGAAGATACTTCAAGATTCGTTTCACTGTTTGTAAAACCCTTTTTTGGTCCCCATCATATCTTTTGATTTCTATGAGGTCTTACAGGTCATCACTATGGTGATTTGTGATGTCAGGATTCAACAGTAAATTGCTGCACAAAATCGGTTTTTAGGGTAGAGGTTTTCGAAAACAAGTCAATGTCTACAAACTTGCTTATCCTTTCTGCAATCTGCATGTTAATCGTAGATCAATGACACTATTCTACATTATCAAACATTTGGAAAGTCTCCCTCCCCCCTACCCCCACCCCACCCCACCCCACCCCACCCCACCCCACCCAACCCCACCCAACCCAACCCAAAAGAAAAGAATCCTTATTTTTTTTTAATCCATCTAATCAGCAACTATTTTTATCTGTCTAATCAGCTGGCGGAATTATTGATTTTGTTTTCTGTTCAGCCTTACATTGTTACCACGAGATGTCTCCCTGTTCATGGATTTTCTAATGAGGGGTCTTAATTGGTTAATACAGTTGCTTCATTGCTCGGAATCTTATGAATGGTATGAAGACATGCACGGAGGTATTTCTATACATGAATTACTCGGAAAATAAGCTCTCTTCTCGAGCAGGTGATGGTGCAAATTCTTTGATTGAAGGAAAGGTCGACTGTAACGAAACTGTGGGTAGTATCTTGGTTTTATTTTGCTGCACATGAGATTCTTCCTGATTATCCTTGTAAGTTATAACTTATAAATGTTTGGTTTTTAATCATTTTGTATACGGTGGAAATGCTCATTAGGGTAATAAAGTAAGAAGAAGATCAAGGTTTTTGCGTAGAAGGGGTAAAGTTCGCCGCTTGAAGTACACTTGGAAGTCTGCTGGGTATCATTCAATCAGGAAACGAATATCTGAGAGGAAAGATCAGCCTTGCCGGCAGTTCAACCCATGTGGGTGTCAATCTGCCTGTGGAAAGCAGTGTCCTTGCCTTGTAAATGGGACCTGCTGTGAGAAATATTGTGGGTGAGCTTTAATTCCTCCTTTGTAGAAGGATACATATTAAAGCTTTTCTTAAATGCTCATTTGCTTTATTTTTCTCTCTTCACCCCCTCCTCTTTTTATCTATGTTACATGGACTTGGATAAGTGTGCCGGGTACAGGTACAGGTACGTGTCTAAGCGTCCAACATCCCAAATTCACGAATCTAAAGACATGGAGACACGGCAATAAATATATTTTTCTTATATTTTTGAGAGAAAATAGTGTTTTCACTTTTCTTGTAAATACTTGCACATGGACAATTCGTCCGTTTTTAATGACCTTTGTAGCAAAATGAATACAATTAGAGATTTTAACATACTGTTGTTCATGTAGCTATCATGCTTCTTGTTGAGTGTTCAACAACCATATCCCACACCCTTGATAGGTAGCCGAATGTCCGACATGGGTACTTCAGCCTACTAAGAAGAGTTCAGTCCAACACCCGTATTCCATTCCCTTGTCTGAATGCCGAATGTCCGACACTGGTACTTCAACCTATTAAGAAAACTCCATGTAACATAGCTTTTGATTCTCTCTCTCTCTCTCTCTCTCTCTCTCTCTCTCCACCAGCCCCGAATTCTCTCTTACCGGGTGGACAACATCTGCCAAGCTTTATATTTGCAACTAAAGCTAAGAATTCTCTTTTTTGTAACACTACCCTATGTTCTGTTAATCTTCTTCTTCATCTCCTCTAATTCTCAAGTGAGAGTTCAGGTCCCAACTTATTGAGTGAATGTTAATATATCAATGTGACTCAGCTCAGTTCAAAAAGCTGTAATGCTGTTTGAATGGTTTATTCTCACCTTTGTTTAGATGTCCAAAGAGCTGCAAGAATCGGTTCAGGGGCTGTCATTGTGCCAAAAGTCAGTGTCGAAGTCGTCAGTGTCCTTGCTTTGCTGCGGATAGGGAATGTGATCCAGATGTTTGCAGGAATTGCTGGGTCAGGTTAGTATCTTATTCTAAATCTGGATAACTTTATTCCACCATGTCCCAGAACTAAGTGAGAATTAGTGCTGGAGGCTTTAGAAAACTAATTCTACTTCATGAAGAACTCCTATTAACGTGGTTACATTTTGCAACAACTGACCATGATAAACTGATTTCTTGCTTTGTTTTATTCTACTTTTACTTTCTCCCCTGAAAGGTAATTATTGGTTGTCATATCTAGGATACCTGTTGTTTTAGCTATTCATTGGTTGTCATTTTTTTGAGTTAACGATGCAAAAGCACTTGAATAAGTTCATTTGAGATTAGAAGCAGAAAACTCGAGTTAGTTGAGCACTTATCCCTAAGAACATCATGGAGCAGACTTAGTCTCTTCTTTCACATTAATAATGATGATGCAATGTATTGTGAATGGTGCAAGCTAAAGTTGCAGTTACTAGTTAACAAAAGGAATTCGTATGTTAAGAGCAAGAACTTGGAGTTTTCTTTTTCATGTGTGTCTGTTGAGTAAAAAGGGTGGGAGAGGGGATATCCTACCGAGGAACTGTCTTTTCATGTTTTCAACTCTCAATGAATTTAAGATTATGATTTCTTTCAATGTTAACTTGTCAATATATGTTGCTACTCTTTCTTTCCCTCATTGTATGACTTTCTAAACATTATGCTCTTTGAAATGCCCTTGCAGTTGCGGTGATGGCACTCTTGGGGTTCCTAGCCAAAGGGGCGATAATTACGAATGTAGAAATATGAAGCTTCTTCTTAAACAGCAACAAAGGGTAATCGTTGTTAATTCCTGATTCCCCTTTACTAGTTTTGTGTACTGGATGTACATGGTTGTCACTTCGTATTTCTTGTTTTCAAAAGTTAACATGTTGGAGATGTATATTAATGAGGCTAGTTTGAACCCGAAACATTATCTAAACCATAAGTAAAAACATGTTACTTGAGTAAGGTTTCTTATTTTACCTTCTATTTCTCTGATATGTGATTTTATGACCATCCATTGTCTAGTAAATAGTTTTAGCACTATGTTTGGTTCAGTTATTGTTTCCACTTTCCATATAACTATTGCTAAATTTTAGTTGTTCCCGGTTAAGTTCTAATGCAGTTGGCTTTAATGATATTTGCCTGGAACTGTAAACATGGTTTTAACATCTTTTCCCACTGAGATAACCTTTTCTGATGGATACACTGCAGAGTTAAGTCTCTATTTGGAAGGACATTTCTGGAATGCATTCTCATCATTTGTAATTACATTACATCTTTATTTTGAACTTATGTTGTAGATGCATTGTAATATATTATTTACATTTTGAAAAAAGCAAATCTAGCATGCTTCCACTTTTAAGTTGGAGATGGTGTTTCACCTATGAGGACATGAGTTGGGAGTTGATGCCCCATGCCCTTCATCTTCTATAGCAAGCAACTCCACTCTGCAATGTTGCTACCTCCATCCCGTCCCCTCTTTTGTTTTTTCTCCTCTCTCTCTCTCTCTATATATATATATATATATATAAAGTTTATAGATATTGATATGTACCATGAAAAAAAGTAACTTCAAGCAGCTTTAACAATTTTTGCTAGGAACTCTACCACACAGTTTGGAATTTGGTTAATCCAAAGATATTGCAAGTGTTCCTATTGTAACATTAGACACCGCACATGGTTTTGTGGCAACATTGTAGACGATTAAGGAGCTTTGAATTTATAGGGCATGGCTGTCTATGATGCTGAGTGGCGACTGGCGAGGTTTTTATTGAG
Organism: Hydrangea macrophylla; assembly: GCA_033977485.1. NCBI lineage: Eukaryota > Viridiplantae > Streptophyta > Magnoliopsida > Cornales > Hydrangeaceae > Hydrangea > Hydrangea macrophylla. The sequence goes on along the minus strand of CM066986.1, from coordinate 82,361,840 downwards.
TGCTGAAAGTTTTCTACATTTTGAAGTGGACTCACTTGAATACTTGATAACCAAAATTTTCGCAAAACAAATTGTGGGGAAAAATTCTCCCTTTTTTTTTTTGTGGGAACCATTTATTCATTGACTACTCAGTTTCAAAAACGTCAGATTTGGATAATTTCACACTTATGCTGTGGTAAAAAGTAATTTATAAATAGAAGTTGCTCAAGTATGATAGTAACCTCTTTTAGCAACATACTGTACTAATTTTTTGTTTTTTTGGTTTTTTTTTTGTTTTTTTGTTTGTTTTTTTGTTTTGTGTTTTTTTTTTTTTCATTTAACTACAGGTTTTGCTTGGAAGATCGGATGTATCTGGTTGGGGTGCTTTCTTGAAGGTATGATTGGGATAGTATTTTAATGTACCTCTCTCTCTCTCTCTCTCTCTCTCTCTCTCTCTCTCTCTCTCTCTCTCTCTCTCTCTCGTGGGACTCATCATTAGCTCTCCAGAATAGCGTTGGCAAACATGAATACCTTGGTGAATACACTGGAGAACTGATCTCGCATCGGGAAGCAGACAAGCGTGGGAAGATATATGACCGAGAAAATTCTTCATTTCTGTTCAATCTAAATGATCAGGCATGATCACGTGTTTTACTTTTGATTCAAAATTTTCACTCTTTTTTTTCCATATTAAATCTGAAGTAGAACTATATGTTTCCGTGCAGTTCGTTCTTGATGCTTTTCGGAAGGGTGATAAGTTAAAGTTTGCCAACCATTCACCAGATCCAAATTGTTATGCAAAGGTGACCCTTTGGCTATCCTCGTGCATGGGTTATTATTTGATTCAAGACAAGTGGAATCACCATTGTTATTAAATCGTGAATCGGTTTGTCAAAATTATGAACTGTAAATCATATTAAATTGTGAATCATAATGTTCACTTATTTTAGAAAATAAATAAATAATCATATATATGGATTACCGTGTTCATATAAAAACACATGTATGGTGCTTGAAACAACAAAATAATAATGTCTTAGTATCATGCAATATCAAGGCTCAAGACATTAAAAGTTGACTTAAAACTTCAAAGTTCAAAATTATGAATCCTGAGTTGGTTGTATGGAAACTTTTTTTTTGCTAAAGAGGGTTGTATGAAACTTGAATACACTAATGAATCCACTGATTCTAAACAACAATGGAAATGACAGTATCGTTCAATCTTGCTAATTTCTCTACACATATGACCAACACTTCATTGGCAGGTCATTATGGTTGCGGGGGATCACAGGGTGGGCATATTTGCCAAGGAACGAATATGTGCCGGTGAGGAACTTTTTTACGATTATCGTTACGAACCAGACAGAGCTCCGGCTTGGGCAAGGAAGCCCGAGGCACCCGGTTCCAAAAAAGAGGACGCCGCTCCTTCAAGTGGTCGTGCAAAGAAACTGGCTTAATTGAGATTCGTTTCACTCCGATTTCAAATTATTGACATTCTTTTCTGATAGAACTCACCATTGTCATTTAACTTCTGATTAAAAGTGGATTTATATTCATTTTGTAGCCAGAGAAACATTCGGATGATTTATCGGATTCTACTTTTGATTCATGATCGTTCTAAATCTTAAAGAGTATTCACCTCTAGGAATGCCATCTCTTATAGTGTCATTTTTTCTTCTTCTTGTCAAATGGCAAGTCAGTGGATGTGATACTAGTTTACTAGAGTTATAACCAACAATACAATGTTGTAAAAAGAAACTTCTGCAGAGTTCTTGTATGCTACGGGGTTGATGATTTGGAAACAATTGCTGTGTTTGAAAATGGGATGGGTTTTGATTTTATTTTCTTTTTCTTCTTCTTCTTCTTCATATAACTGTTATTAATAGTGATGTAGATACGCAGATAGAAGAAATCAGAAACAGGTGAAAATCGAAATAAAAATATGATAGAGTAAGAGATATTTGTTGTAGTAACAACGCTTATTACCCCCAATGTCTCCGCCAATATATTTTTATAAGGGAATGCTAACTTACAGTACGACACCTTTCAGTGACGAAAAATTTTGTTGCTAAAAGTCGGGGATGAAAAAATTCGTCGTTAAAAGTTTTTTTTTTTTGGGCTAAGAACTCGTGTACGCACTGCTAACCTGCACCACCGTGATGTAGATTGGCAGCCAACATATATATATATATATATATATAGCACTACTACACCCACACACTTTTCTATACACTTTTTGACAAACAGTTTTAAATACATGTACCCAATGTTGTGTGAGTGGTGCACAGAAAAGTGTGAAAAATTCAAACAGCACAAGGTACATGCATTTAAAGCATAGTGTGTCAAAAAGTGTGTAAAAAAGTGTATATACCTAGCATTATTGATATATATATATATAGCTGGCCAGTATATATGTTTATCTTTATGTATATATATTTTTTGTGCTCATATGTGTATACGTATGTGTATATATCAGTTCATTTGTTTGGAGGATTATTCTTTTTTTTTTTTTGATATCGTTTGGAGGATTATTCAGGGGTTGAATAAAATTACAATGGTTACTATACAAGTTTATCAGTTGGTGATATTACCAAAGCACCACTTTGGCTTCATAACTCCAAAGTCTTAGTTCTTGCTAACCAAACTAGTCTACATACACGTTTCTACTACAACACAGATTATCCATAGTGGGTAAAACAACTAGTGAGAGATACCTACCTACCTTTAGAATTAGAATGTGATGCTAGGAACACTTTATAAGGATATTATTAGTTTAATTGTCGTGGGAATATTAATTGCAAGTTAGCAACCCATATACTGGCTGCCAGTGGCTGGCAATTTTGTTTGAGTCTGCTATGTTTTCATATTTGTATTCCAAATATAATTTCCCAATTCATGTGAAAGGAGAACTGTCCAAAGTAACTTGTAACGAAAGTTTTTTTATTTTTGGCAAAAACTTGTACAAAATTTTAGGTGGTTCTACTGTCAAATTAGTTCAGATACAAATTTGGAATAAACATTAGGGAATTCATAATGCCAGAGCAATTTCCTTTATTGTCAGAGCAGATTCTAACACTTTTTTATTTGTAACGGAAAAAATCCGTTAGTAATGTCAAAAATCCGTTAGAAAAATGGTGGGCTGCTCTGGCAATAAAGGAAATTGCTCTGGCATTATGGGTAGCCTAAACATTATATGCTTGCAACATTATTAATAAAATTCTATCTATTCATATGTAGATTGTACATTATATTGCACTTCTTATTGAACTCACATACATATACAATGATAGGGATACACATCAAACGATACACTATGCTTTAAATACATGTACCCTGTGCAGTTTGAATTTTTCACACTTTTCTGTGCATCACTTACACAGCACAGGGTACATGCATTTAAAGCTGGTGTGTCGTTTAGTATGTCGCTTGGTGTGTATCCTTATCATTTTTGATATAAATATATATATATATACGAAGAGGATCTAAAGTGAACTGGGTTGAGTGAACTTACATAGTGAACTGGCTTTTAAGTCCAAAAGAACCCGCAGGTCATCGGGGCCCGTGGGTCCGCGGGGCAGCCCGCGGGTTCTTTGAGGCTTAAAAGCGGCTTTTAAGTCCAAAAGAACCCGCAGGTCATCGGGGCCCGTGGGTCTGCGGGGCAGCCCGCGGGTTCTTTGAGGCTTAAAAGTCAATTCACTGGATAAGTTCTGTCACACCCGTTCCAGAAATTTATGATTTTTGAAAATGCATCATTTAAAATTTTGAAATTATTAATGTTATTAATAATTTGAGTTGAGGTTGACTGTGAGTCAACGGTAAGGTGTCAGTGAGGACACGAGAACATGGCAGTTCATATTGCATGAACATGAGTAAATGGCATTTATATGATTTAAATGTTATTTGACTTTATATGATATTTTGTGAATAATGAATTATACCTGTGTAGTATAATTGCTGATATTTCCGATATTGTTATATATCAGTTTGAGAACTGTGGTGAGAACGTGAGTGATACGTTAATTAAAAAGGTAGGTTGTGTAGAAATTCCACAGAATATAGTTTTCGGACGTTATTTTGGACCCAAACGAAACCTAGTCGAAAACTTTTGGAATTTGTAATTTTCACTCGTAAAGGCATAAAATGAACGTGTGCGAAGTTTCGTGGGTTAATTAGAAGTTTGAGAAACTTGCGGGGAGGTAAACGTAATTTCCAAAACGGTTGCCTATATATAGATGAGGATGAGATTTCAATCTCATCCAAATCCTTCTAAATATCTAGAGAGAGAGGAGAGAGAAGGGAGTTTGAGCCAACGGGCTTTGCGACGCCGATCGACGACCTTCCGTTCGTCAGTTTTTCTCCAGATTTCAGATTTGAACTCGTGGAGGTAAGACCTACGTTTTGATACTACTTAGGCCGTGTTTGGCCAATTTTTGTAAAAATCTTAATTTTAGACTTTTGGGAAAAACAAGTATAAACTTGTAGGAATTTTCTCAAATTCGAAATCCAGCGATTAATTAACCTCCTAGACGACCCTTCAAAGTTTGAGGGAAATCGCACGAGGTATGAATTCTAGATCTATGAAATATATGAATTTTCATGTTTTGAACATCAATTTTGATATCCTTGGATCCGGGCGAAATTCATGTATTAGTTAGGCCCGTTAATTATGCACGTGAAATTATGATAAAAGCACGTATAACTGTTTATGTGAGCATGTTATGTGTCTATTTGGGTCAAAGGGGAGTTTGGTGCAAATTCATGCTGGAGTAAGCTTCTCGTTGTTTGAGAATTTTAGTAGCGACGGCTACTGTGCATGGTTGTAGGCTTGGACTTGCCATGACACTTGTGGGGATGTAATGGTTGTAGGCTTGGACTTGTCATTGACATCGCGGTTTAAGGCTTGGACTTGCCGCTACCGGATGAATGCGTACCACTCACCCTAGAGACTATTTTTATGTGTTTTAGATGTTTAACCATGAATTGTCATATAAGCATACATTTAGAATTGTACGCTCAGCATATAGCTGAGCAGTGGAGATGTACTCCATTGCAGGAAAGAAGAAAGACAAGAAGAAGCGCGATGAGTGAGGCCGATGAACGCTAGGGGATTCACACTTGTATATGTTTTTGTTGTAGATGTTTTAGATCCTAAACTTGTGTAAGGATTGGTAATATGTTGTAATAGAACCATAGATTAGTTTCACAGTATTGTAATCTTGTAATTGAACGTCTGTAGTTATGTTTGGCATGTTGAAAATCAGTTATGGTTGTGATTGTTGTTGGTATTGAGAAGCATGACTTGTTAATTTTCAGCACAGGGCCCAGCAGGGGAGCAGTCGACTGGACCTCGTGGGATTGAGACACCGAGAGTGACTTATAAGAGAAGCAGTCGACTGACCCCTTGGACAGTCGACTGAACACTGTGGATTTTTGGCTACTGCTTCCATTAATGGAAAAGCAGTCGACTGGATCCCCAGATCAGTCGACTGGACCCCTTTGCAATATGTTGTATTTATGGTTCTGCTTGACACAGTCGACTGAGCAGTCGACTGGACTTCTGTTGAGAGTTTAGGATTTTAGGTTCTGCTAGACACAGTCGACTGGACCCTAGTACAGTCGACTGGGCAGTCGACTGAACCTCTGTATTTTGGAATAGATTCTTGTGAACACTTTCAATTGAACAAATTTCTTTTATAACTCTGATTTCAATGGATTTTTACAACTCAGAGGGGAATATTTCCTAAGTTTTAAATACCCAGGGTTGTTTTAAAAGTTCTTTCCGCTGCGTACCTTTGTTGTTGTTGTTGGATAAGCCCTGGTGGCATGCCACGTGTCCTATTTCCACGCGTAGTGGGATGAGTCGTGACAAGTTCACTCAACCCAGTTCACTTTAGATCCTCTCCCTATATACATATATATCATATATCATATATCAGTAATGTCATGGTTCTAAATCTTATTTAATAGCAGGGCAAAGGAAAAGAAAGAAAGAAAGAAAGAAAGAACGGTGAAGAGATTGTATACAATATTACTCCAGTATTATCTAGGTAGTTCATAATTTCTATATATTTTTATATAGGACAGTTTCTAGTCTATATAATATATGAAGAATGATCTTGATGACTAGGATACATTCCACTCTTGACGTGTATCATTATTTAAGGATTTAAAACTATTCTTACTCTTCACCATTTTCATAATTTTAAAATTTGAAAACTTTGAAACCCCCCACTTTTTACACTGTTGGAATTTAGCTTGAATTTCTCACGACTAGAAAGTCACTCGAGCGGGCAACTCAGGCGAAGTTGTGTGAATTGGAGACTGGAATCTCACTGCCTCGGAGCACCGGCAGAGAGGACATGGTTGAAGGGTTGAATTTCCTAATCTAATTGGGAGAGTAGATTGTGATAGTTTCCAAAGTTGATTAGTTTTCTAATTATATGGGATTAATTGTAATGGAGGATTTTTGGTGAAGAAGTATTACCATGTGGATAATCTTACTCCCACTATGATTTAGCAAAGCATTCTATATAAATAGGAGGCTATGGTGAAAAAAAAAGAGTATCTTGAAACGTGAGTCAAGGTCCTTGAGGGAACTCAAGTAAGCGAGAGAGAGGAGCTTCGGCTCAACCGGAAGGCTTGGGCCGAACCGGGTGGTGGTAAAGATGGCTACAATGCCATGGTGATGAATTCTTAGCAGAAGGGAGAGTAACCGGTGAAGTTCTTAGAGAGAAGGAGTGAGAGTAATCGGTATGTCCTCATGGATAGGAGGACTTGCAGGTCAAGTGATTGTGATAAGTGCAAGGTGAGTGAATTCATGGTGAGAACTCAGAAAAGAGTTTGAGAGAGAGAGAGAGAGAGAGAGAGAGAGAGAGAGAGAGAGAGACTTGCAATCATGATGATCAATAAAAGAGGATTTTGGTGTGAATGCAAGCATAATTGTCCGAACCGCGTAGAAATTATATTTTTTTGTCTTGTGTTGTTTATTCTTGTTGTGTGATTCTATCTTCCTCTTGCTGTTGGTTTCGTGTGAATTACTTGTGGATATGATTGATCTTTGGGGCACACTAGCACAACATACACCTTTGCATTTTCTTCTCCCCCTCTCTATACATCATTCCCCTTCCACAAACATTAATATGAGTAATGCTATGTTTCCCAAATTTAAATCCCAAATTTTCATCTCAAATAATATGACAATAGACCCACAAAATTTTGAGATAGAAATTTGAGAAACATTGATAGCATTAATCAAATACTTTTTTTTTGCAGAGACGATGCACACAAGAACAATGAAAACTCAAGCTCCCAATCCCCCCCCGCGAAGCCTTGGGATGCTTGGACCGCGTTCCCATGTAATTACACCGTCAATGCACAAAAGTGCATTCGTGAGAGTTGAAATACCTACCCCACTATGTGAAATTTCAAAGCATAGGTAAAAGTGGACTTGAAAAGAATGGTACGGAGTACAAAAAAAAAAAGCTCAAAGACCAAATATTATTTTTTTTGCTATTTTTTTTAAAGACCAAATATTAGATTTTGAAATATTGTGCTCTATTTTGGTATGGCATTCCAAAAGAACTTTCATGCTTCCAAGGTGGTTTCTCTTCTGTTTTTGTGCCTTACGGATTTTATTGGTGCTAGTATTGACATTTTAGAGGATATCTGCAAACTTCCGAGATGAGCTCGTGGACTTTTATAAATATTCGTGATTTTTTTATTTATTTGACATGTACTAACATTAGCTATATATATAATGCATTATTATTTTAGTGGGTGCCCTGCCCTATTAAAGTAGGGAAGTCAAGTGGTTGTTTAGGTGGCTTGTGTTCTGGACCGACACTGGTAATTTTGTCATGAGTGACGTCATTCAGGTTGGGAATTATTGTTGAAATTTGGAACACTTGAATGAGAACGGACCGAGGCGCGGACAATGTCGCTCTCTTTAAGGTTGATTTCACACATCTTCGGTCTTTTCACCAGTACTCAGGATAGTGGTCAATCGGCCTCAGGATACAACAACCCAAAATTAATAAATTTTTGTACATTTTTTATGTACTAAACTAACAGACAAAACGGACAACACCGAAAACCCAAACATTATACTGTATTGCCGGAATACTTGAGTAAGAAATAGAAAAATGCAAAGCAATATATTGAATATTTATGTATATTATACGAAACACATAAGAGCCGTAGATGAAGGCACTCTAAAAGAAAGGTCTGTGATTATTTTGATGGCTATCTATATCAGGTGGGATAAAGTGTATATGAATATATAGATAGCTGGGTGTACACTATACACATTTTATACGAAAATTTTTCAGAGAGAGTGCCCTCTCTTTATTAAAGAGAGAGCCTCTATTTTTACCGTCGGATCGTGTTTAAAAACTGAATTTGACGGTCAAAACAGAAGTTCTCTCTTTAATAAAGAGAGGGAGCACTCTTTAGAGCCTAACTGACATCTTATATATCAAAATATATTTGTTAAGATGAGGAGAATAAAGTGGACTACTACTTGGTGGGTGAGAGTCTGAGAGATATTCAAGTTTGGATGACAGGGAAGGGATTGGACAATTAGTCCATTTTAATTGATAGTTCCGGGACTAATAAAACCACCTCCTCATGTATAACTTAGTCTCTCATATGGGGGACTATTCTTTTAAAATGGACAACTAGTCCCGAGTAGAATGGCCACGCCAAACGTTGAACTGTTCAATTAAAAAGGACTATTAGTCCAATCCCCATCTATCCCACCCTTAATCCTGCGAAACAAATGTGGGTACACGTAGTTTTTGGAATCTTTGGACTAAGTCAAAAAGTGTGATATCTTTTTACAAAATAAATAATTAATCTCATGCCTTAAAAAAATGCTCATGTCACACTCAAATTTTATTTTTGATAAAATACTCCAATAGTATCCGAGAGTTTTTGACCCAACCCATCACTTTTATAATGATATTTACCTGACCCATCACGTTTACAATTTCTTTTCGAAACTCATCAATTTTTTAAAGTCGCTAGTTCAAGTAGCGACTTTATAAAAAAAAAAATCTGTAGAAGTCGGTAGTTCAATTCGCGACTTCTAACTATAATGAGAAGTCGCTAATTGAACTAGCGACTTCTTGTTTTTCACTTCTTCCTTAAGAGATTCTAGTGTATATATTAACAAAAGTCGCTAGTTCAACTAACGACATCTCGTTGAGGCCAGAAGTCACAAGTTGAACTATTGACTTCTAAAAAAATAATAATTATGAAGTCGCTGCTTGAACTAGCGACTTTAAAGATGATGAGTTTGGGAAATAAGTTGAAAATGTGATATAAATATCACTTCAAAAGTGATGGATTAGGTCAAAAATTCAGTATCCAATCTAAGATTTTGCTTTGACTTACTTAGTAGAGTTTCCTATTTTTGAGCCAAAAAAAAAAAAATAGTATAGTTATTTACCAAAAACAGTTTAATCACTCTAATGTAACAAATTAAATGAAATTTGAGTAATGCTACACAACGAACTTTTAACCAAACCATTCAATCTTTATCCTTTTTACCAAACTTATCAACTTCTTCACTTATTTTCTAAATTCGTCACTTTTTTGAAAGCGTAATCTGAAAAATTACTTTGAAACAAAGATATTCTCTAGAAGCGTCGTCTCAGAAGACGCTTTCTAAAGTTGTCTTTTTTAAAATGCACTTTAATTTATAGTTTCAAGCATTAATTTAAAGTCATCTTTTCAAAACGCACAAACTTAGTTTGAAAGTATCTTGTCAAAAAATGCTTTAAAAAATTTGATGGGTATGAGAAATAAATTGAATAGTTGATGAGTTTAGAAAAAAAAAAAAAAAAAAAAATTACGAGAAATGATGGATTAGGTTAAAAATTCGTTACACGACTGTTTATCAAACTAATACTATAATTTCCAACTTACTTGAGGATGGATGACTTAGAAACTAAAAAAAATTATTGTAATGCAAGAACTTTTTTTCTATGGATAAGAAAAGAATCAGTTCTAATAGTATATCTAACTTCTAGTTAAGAAAAAGGAAAAATAAGTAAGGGTAATTTGAAAATTTTGCATTAATTACTTGGCATGTGAATAACAATCATTGTGTCTCCCTTAAAAAAATTGAACTCTCAAAAGTAAAGTTGGACTAACAAAATGGGACGGAGAGAGTAATAATTATTTTAAGTATCTTTGTTACTCTTTTTTGGTTCACTATTATTGACTCAAGTCTTCACTGAATAATGTGTGTTCTATTTCATTTTTATTTTGCCCCTATACAATTAATATAGTTATTAGAATGAGACACGTATCACACAAAGAATTTATGGTGAGCAAGGGTGAAACAAAATTTGGGGGTTTATTGAATGTAAATCTCCACTTCACTAAGCAGCTATAGAGTGGAAACTAGATGACCATTAAAAAACAGCTAGAAACCAAATACAAAGTGGAAAGTGGAAACACAGCAAAATCATTGTTTGATAAAGCCCGCTATTGAAATCCAAAATCGGCACCTTCTCTCTCTCTCACACACACACACACACACACACACACAATTACAGAGAGAGAGAACAGTAAGTTAAGTTGTCTCTCTGCATCTCCAGCCCCCATGTTGGTGTGTTTGGCAGAGAAACGCAGAGCTCCTGCAAATGGGTACCTCTTTCTCTCACTTCTCATGTCAGCCCTCTTCACCTCCACTTCCGCCGCTTGCTCTAACGGCAATTGCCAGGTCTCTCTCTCTCTCTCTCTCTCTGCACACAGATATAGATCCGTGTAATTCCGCTTTTCTTCTTCGCAATTGAACTCAATTTCAACAATTCCACAGCTCCTAGAATCATGTTCTGCGGCCACCGACTGTGGGCCCGGTCTCTACTGTGGCAACTGCCCAGTAATGGGTAAGACTCAACCCATCTGCACAAGAGGTCAATCCATCATACCCACTTCAATTGTAAGCTTAATTTAGCTTTTTCACATAGAATTTTGTATCTATCTTCGTTATATTGACTGTTCTTCACCAATTTTCTGATGGGTATGTTCTGTTTTTGTGCAATTTGGTTATGGGTTAGATTAATGGGTTACCTTTTAACAAGTACTCTTGGGTTGTGACCCATAATTCTTTTTCAATTGTTGATGCCCCATCATTAACGGGTGTTCAGAGAATCACATTATACAATCAAGAAGACACAGTTACAAACCAGTTGAGAGTATGTGATTTTATTCTTCTTCTCTTTGTTCATTTCCTCACACACACACACATATGTATGTATGTGAAAATGTGTGTGCGAGGCGCGTTGTTTCCAAAAATTTTATGGGTTTGTTTGGCATAACAATATTTTATTGAAGACTGCATTTGTCATTCTGGATTATCCGTCTTGGGTATCTCAGGGTGACAAGACGGCAAGGGGGAAACTCCGGCCCGAGAGGGATGATCCAGAATGACAAATGCAGTCTTCAATATGATATTGCTACGCCAAACAGACCCTTAAGATTTTTGGCGTCAACAATATGTATGTATAGTTTCTTATGTTTATTTTCTGTTTGTTGGTTGATGGGTTTTTCTTAGAATGGAGTGAGGGGATTGATGTTGGATATGTACGACTTCGAGAACGATATTTGGCTCTGCCATTCATTTCAAGGACAATGTTTCAACTTCACTGCCTTTGTAATGTTCAATCCATCAGTTTGATTTGATATTTTTCAAGTCGCTGATTCTTTTGGGTTTCGTTTGATTTGCGGATTTAGAGAAGCGAAAGGAAAACAAGCAGGGAAAACAAATTACTAGACTTTAAATAACATTAGAAATTAAAATTCTTCAAACAAGTGTTTTTCTAATCCTATTCTCGTTTCCTTCTTGTTTTGCACACTTTTTTGTCTTATTAACCAAACAAAGAAAAGTGTTTTCCTTGGTGTCTTTTTTCCCGTTTCTCTCACTAAATCCATGAACCAAACAGAGCCTTCTTGACAAGTCTAATGGCCTGCATGTTCATATATTTGCAGCAACCTGCAATTAACACTTTGAAGGAAGTTGAAGCATTCTTGAGTGAGAATCCAACAGAAATTGTGACCATTATAATCGAAGACTATGTTCACGCTCCAAAAGGTTTGACTAAAGTGTTCACAGATTCTGGTTTGGACAAGTATTGGTTTCCGGTATCAAAGATGCCAAAAAAGGGTGAGGATTGGCCCACCGTGACTAATATGATTAAACAGAATCATAGATTACTTGTTTTCACTTCTGATTCTTCGAAGGAAGCAAGTGAAGGAATTGCTTATCAATGGAAGTACATGGTGGAAAATGAGGGTGAGTTCTATGCAAATGTGATTATATTTGTGAGCATGGTTGTTATTGGTCGATTCACGAATCAATTGATACAAGTTGAATACACAGTTACACACTCATATGATTCACGATTCATAATTATGAATTTTGGAGTTTTAAGTGGAAAACTTTCAGCACTTTTGAGCCTAAGCACCAGTTACATGTGTTCTTATATGTACACAGTACATATATATATATATGTATTACGGAGTATTATTTACTTTCTGAAAAACAGTGGAGTGTATTCACAATCCATAGTTTTGGTAAACTGAGTCAGGATTCATAATTATTAATGGTGGAGTTTTAAGTGGAAAACTTTCAACATTGTGAGCCTAGGACCGGTTATATGTGTCTAGATGAATTTTACGATTCACGACTCGATAAGTTCATATTCTGGAAAACCGATTCACTATTGGGTTCGCAATTTGACAACCATGTTTGTGACTTTGATTTGTACACATACCGTGTTTGGCTACAACCTTTTTGTGTGGGTTTCAGCTGGAGATCCCGGAGTACAAGCAGGGTCTTGCCCAAACAGAAAAGAATCTCGTCCGCTCAATTCGAAAAGTGCGTCTCTTCTCTTCCAGAATTACTTCCCGACATATCCGGTTCAAGCCGAAGCTTGTAAAGAGAATTCAAGTCCACTTATTGATATGGTCGGTACATGTTCTAAGGCAGCAGGAAATCTCATGCCCAACTTTGTTGCAGTAAACTTCTACATGGTATTAAAAATTTTAATTTTGGAAATGAGAGATATATAAATATGTATTCATGTTAAGCATTCCTACATGGGAATTATGCAGAGAAGTGATGGAGGAGGTGTTTTTGATGCTGTGGATGGATTAAATGGCCAGACACTTTGTGGGTGTAGTACTGTCACGGCTTGCCAGGTCAGTCCTGTATTGGTTATTTGAAAGCCCCGGCTTTGATTATGCATGTCTATTTAGTTGTTGATATACCCTTTTTGCGTTCTTACTTTATCTCATGATTTTTGGTTTAAGGTTTGATACTTCGATATATTTACATATCTTTGTTCCTGTTGGGGTTAAAACCTATGAAGCATGGACACGGACACACCGACACAAATACGATACGACACGGACACATCGACACGACAAAATCCTAAAAAATTGCACGTCGATGCTCTAGGAAAAGTGTCTGTGAAGTTTCGTGTCCGTGTGTCGGACACGATACGACACGTGACATGTTACCTTCTTAGAAGTGTCAGTGCTTCCTACGGACACGATACGACACGTGACACATTACCTTCTTAGAAGTGTCGGTGCTTCCTAGGTTAAAACCTTATTCATGATATGTAAGACACCAAAAACAAGAAAGAACAAAATGCAAGCACAATTGATTAATGTGGTTCACCTAGGGCTACATACACGGAGTTGCTGAGATTATCACTACGCTTAAAATGTGGAAAGAAAAGATTACATAGTACACCGATAACCACCCTTAAATAGCATATAATCTGGGTTACGTGTTTGTTATTGTGAAAAATATCTAAATACCCCTTACAAAAAGATTCCACATTACCTAAGCATAAGGTACTATTAGTGGTGTGCGGTACTATTAGTGGTGTGCAGTACTATTAGGCTTCACACTAACTATCAGTTCCTAGTCTAACTATTGTCTATATCACCGAATTTACAGCTGACTTGGGATAGCCTGAAGTTTTCAAAAAAATTTTTGACTTGTATGTAAAACAACCTACTCTTTGGTTCTCTTCCCGAGCTTAGAAATATGTGCCCAAAATTTCCACCAAAACACAACCATCTATATTGGAATTTGTAGTTGAAGTAGCTGAAAACTCTAGAACAATGCTTCCTTTCTTTATTCCCCCTTCCCATGAAAGCGAACCTTGGGGCAAGATAGGATAATGAGAAGGAGCTTTATTCCATTCATCTTTCAAAATTCCTTAGTTTGATTTATACAAGTCATTGAAATTGTTGTATCTGATTATGCTTCCAAATGATGGACTACAATATTGAGATTTTGATATCTTTTAATCAATTAATCTCAGAGTAAAAAAGTGTAAGAATTTCAAAAAACGTAAAATTGTATCTTCATAGCTCAGTATTACGTAAACTTTGAGGACCTTGACATAACATCCCATGTCCCACGTAAACTGTCTGTTAGAATATAGGGATATTTATGTAATTATATATATTACTCTTATGAATATATATATATATAAGTGTGTGTGTGTGTGTGTTGGCTGTGACATTTAGGTCCAGCCTTCACTTTCTCTCTCTCAATTCTCTCTCACTTAACATGGTATTAGAGCCACCCATCTAGGGTTCTCTGCGCCACCACACCACCACCATACCACACCGTAGCCCACGACCACAATTCACACACCATCACGCGGCAGCCTCGCCAGCCGAGACTCCACACAGCCCTACCCTCACCTTCGCACCCCTACTCTACCCCAGCCGAGACACCCTAGCCTAGCCGAACCCACCCTAGCCTACATGCACTGATCCGACACCTACCCACCCCTATTCTTCCTAACCGCATCTTCCTCCCCTAGCCGAGACCTATTATCCCACAATGATCTGATTTCTTTTTCTTGATTTCTCTTTCTACCATCAAAGAGGACAGATTAACATCGATTGACATTCGATTGGGCAATTTTGATTGGTGGTTTCTCTGTTCGTGTTGTCTCGGTCCCTATATGCAACTCGTTGGTTAGTTCAGTTTGAGTTTTTGGTATTGATATTGCTTTTTGTTCGTGGTTAGTATTTTTCCTTTGTTATTGGTATAAGACTCCTACCTCGGTCCCTATATGCAACTCGTTGGATAGTTCAGTTTGAGTTTTTGGTATAGATGTTGCTTTTTGTTCGTGGTTAGTATTTTTTCTTTGTTATTGGTATAAGACTCCTACTATTTTTGGTTGATATGGCTGACAAAAAGGGTTCTATTTCTTCGTCCGATGTTGTGAGTATGCAATCACTATTAAGTTGAATGGGTCTAATTATTTGGTGTGGGCTCAAGCTATGAAAGTCGCCTTAGGGGCTAGGAAGAAGTTGAAATATATTGAGTCTGTTGCTCCTTCTAAGGATAATAAGGATTATGAAGATTGGGTGTTTGAGAATGTGGTTATGTCCTGGTTGTGGAATAGTATGGAACCTACTGTGTGTTCGAGTGTCATGTTCTTGTCCTCAGCCAAAAAGATTTGGGAGTCTATTCATGAGACGTTTTCCATGAAAAGGAATGTTTCTCGCGTTTATGAGGTATATCAAAATTTATTTATGCTTCAACAGAGTGATTAAGCCAGCTAATGAATACTACAGTACATTCAAGGGACTCATAGATGAGTTGAATCAGTATCATCCTATCACTAATGATGTTGACGTTATCAAGAAGCAACAAGAGGAGTTTTATGTCTCCAAGTTCTTATCTGGGTTACATTCGAATCTTCGGTCTATTAAGTCACAAGTTTTGGCAGGTGATGGTAGCATTCCTTCCTTGTCCAATGTGTATTCTCGTGTGCTTCGCGTTACTACAGAGCCTTCCTCCTCCTCCTCTTCTGAACCTGTTGGGAAAGATAATTCTGCACTTATTACATCTACGGGACATAGAGGGGCCTTTCGTGGTCGTGGCAATTTTCCTGGTAATAATCGAGGTCGCGGTGGTCGTAGCTTTGGCAATTCCCCTCCTATGTTTAATGGTAATCAAGTAAGAAGGTCCTCCGGGACGTGGTCGTGGTTTGGTCGAGACCGTAGTTCTCTTTATTGCACCCATTGTGGTGGTGACAATCATACTGTGGATAGGTGTTATGTTCTCTATGGTAAGCCTTGGGAGACCTCTCCTAATCTAGCCCTATTCTCTTCCGATAAAGCTTCTGGGTCTCAACAAGAAGTTAGTGCTCCCACTCCACCTGCTGTGACAGCTTCAAGTGAGTTTATCACTCTTTCTAGGGAGGAATATAATGCCTTGATTTAGCAGCAACATCAGTTGTCCTTGTCTGATAAAGCCGGTCTTGCACAATCTCTCTTCTTCGGCTTCTTCTCCATGGGTTATTGACTCAGGAGGTTCCGCCCATATGACAGGTAAGTCCAATGTGTTTTCACAATTGATTCATTCATCTTCACAGTATTCGGTTGTCACTATGTTAGAATCCTTAAAGTCATCGCTATGTTAGTGCTGATGTTACCTTCTTTGAAGGAACATCATTTTTTTCATCGTACGGTTATTCATTAGATGTTGATGTTCTTACTCCGTCCTCTTCTATTCCTTTGCCCATTCCTCCTATTTCTAGTTCTCAACCCTTACAAGTGTATCGTCGTCGAGAAAAGCCATCAAGTACTGAAGACGCGTCTGCTCCACCTTCTTCATCATCAACTTCAGTTGAGGTTCCTCAAGCTTCTGATATCCCTATTGCCCTTCGAAAAGGTACTGGTTCTTGTACTCAACATCCTTTTGATCAGGTTGTTTCTTATTCTCATTTATCCCCTTCTCTTCATTCCTTTGTTAGTGCCTTGTCTTCTGTTTCTGTTCCTCAATCTTATTCTCAGGCATTGGTTTCTTCGGGTTGAAAGAGTGCTATGGATGAGGAGATGTCGGAGGAGATGTCGGCTTCGTACAAAAATGGTACTTGGGAGTTAACAGACCTTCCTTTTGGGAAACAAGTTATGGGTTGTCGTTGTTGAACAATTATTTTCCAAGCTTAGAGAGAACAACTGTTCCTCTATGTTATTTTATTAGATGTAGAAAATACAATAATGACTAATTACAAGATAGTCCTAAACAATAACATAACTATATTCAGTTACTAATAAGAATAAAACTCCAACACTCCCCCTCAAGCTGGTGCGAAGATATCTCTCATACCCAGCTTGCTAAGAATGAACTGAAATGCCCTACTCGCAAGGCTCTTGGTAAGGGCGCCGGCCAACTGATCTCCGGACTTCACATATGGAGTACAAATCTTCCCATTATTTAATTTTTCCTTGATAAAATGACGATCAATTTCCACATGCTTAGTCCGGTCGTGCTGCACAGGATTATGGGCAATGTCAATGGCTGCTTTATTATCACAGTATAGCTTCATTGAGTCTTCAGGATTAAAGCCAAGATCAGACAGGATAATTTGGATCCATAACAATTCACACACCCCTTGAGCCATGGCTCTAAATTCTGCTTCGGCGCTGGATCTAGCCACTACAGGCTGTTTTTTGCTTCTCCAAGTTACCAGGTTCCCTCCAACAAAGGAGCAATACCTAGTTGTCGATCTTCTATCGGTTATTGATCCGGCCCAATCCGCATCTGTATAAGCTTCCACTTGAGTGTGACCATGCTTAGCAAAGAATAAACCTTTCCTAGGCGCTGAGTTGAGGTACCTCACAATTCGGAAAACAGCGTCAAGGTGAACCTGTCGGGGAGAATGCATATACTGACTTACCACGCTTACTGCAAAAGCAATGTTTGGCCTGGTGTGTGAGAGATAAATTAGTTTACCCACCATTCTCTGATATCTTCCCTTTTCTACCGGTTCTCCTCCTGGGTCATCACTAAGCTTTAGATTAGGATCCATTGGAGTATCCGCTGCCTTACTACCAATCATTCCTGTTTCCTTTAGTCAATCCAACATATACTGTCTCTGGGATAAAAAAATCCCATCTTTGGATCTGGCCACTTCAATTCCCAAGAAATATTTTAAGCTTCCCAAGTCCTTGATTTCAAATTCTTTGGCCAGGTAATTTTTTAACTTTCCCATCTCTTCCAGATCATCTCCAGTGAGAACGATATCATCAACATAGACAATTAATGCTGTCAATTTACCACTTGAAGAGTGTTTAATAAAGAGAGTATGATCACCTTGACTTTGTTTGAACCCATACCTGAGCATAGCCTGAGAGAATCGATCAAACCACGCTCTTGGTGACTGCTTGAGCCCATACAATGACTTCTGAAGACGACAAACTGTCCCTTTTGTTTTGGTATCATCAAAACCTGGAGGAACATCCATGTACACTTCCTCCTCTAAATCACCATGGAGAAAGGCATTCTTTACGTCAAATTGATGTAGCGGCCACTCCAAATTTGTAGCAAGAGATAACAGAATTCTAACAGAATTCATTTTGGCTATTGGAGCAAATGTTGCCTGATAATTTACTCCATAAGTCTGAGTAAAACCCTTAGCCACCAGTTGAGCTTTATACCTCTCAATCGTCCCATCAGCCTTGTATTTCACAGTGAACACCCACTTGCAGCCTACTGTCTTTTTCCCTTGAGGTAATTCTGTTAATTCCCATGTGCCATTCTTAGAGAGTGCTTTCATCTCCTCAACCATGGCGGACTTCCACTTAGGGTCAGATAAGGCTTCCTGGACATGGTTAGGAGTAGACACAGAAGACAGGCTAGAAACAAAAGCATTATAGGATGGTGACAAACGAGAGTATGAAACAAAATTAGAAAGAGGATGTTTAGTACATATCCTAGTGCCTTTACGATGAGCAATAGGTATGTCTAAATCATTACCAGATGGAGGAATAAGAGATGGAGAGATATCTGGATCATCATCACTAGAGACGCTTGGTTGTGGCACCAAAGACTAGAACATCCTTCGTTCTCTCTTCTTCGTCATTTATTTCCGTCATTAATAACCAATCATAATGTTAATAATGCTATGTGTGAAGCATGTGAACTTGGCAAACATCACCGTGCCTCTTTTAATTTGAGTTTGAATAAAAGTACTATTCCTTTTCAGCTTGTTCATACTGATGTTTGGGGTCCATCCCACATTTCTTCTTTGCATGGGTATAAGTGGTTTGTTACATTTATTGATGATTTTTCTCGTACTACTGGGGTATATCTGATGCGAGAGAAGAGTGATGTGTTTTCCATCTTCAAAAACTTCCACAGTATGATTTGCACTCAATTTAGTACTGTTATCAAAGTTGTGCATTCTGACAAAGGGGGGGAATATATTTATAGTGGGCTCGAGAATTTTTTCCTTGAACACGGAATAATACACCAAACCTCCTGCACTAATACTCCCCAACAAATTGGAGTTGCCGAGAGAAAAAATCGTCATTTACTTGTGCTTGGTCTATGATGTTTTCAATGCAAGTTCCCAAGTCTTATTGGGGGGAGACAGTTTTAACTGCTGCCTACCTTATCAATAGATTACCCACCCGTGTCCTTAATAAGAAGTCTCGGGTTGAAGTTCTTTTAAATCCATCTTCTGTGTTTACTATTCCTCCTAAAGTGTTTGGTTGCTTCTGTTTTGTTCACAACCATTCCTTTTCCAGGGAAAAACTTGACCATCATTCTCTTAAGTGTGTCTTTGTTGGTTACTCACCGACACAAAAGGGGTACAAGTGTTACCATCCTCCTTCTCGTAGGTGGTATGTCTCCATGGATGTTACATTCCATGAGACCCAGTCCTACTTTCAGTCTCCACAGTCACCTCTTCAGGGGGAGAAAATGAGTGTGTAAGAGATGTCTGTTCCTATTGAGGGAGTAGTGGAGGTAGGAGACAATAGTGAGGAGGGAGGAGAGAATGGGGAAGTAGAACATGAAGAGGAGTTTGTGAGAGAAAGAGAAAAAGAAACAGAAAAAGAGGAGAATGGGGAAGAGAGGGAAGATATTGTAACAAAGGGGGAAGAGTTACTTACCTACTCAAAAAACAAGGAGAGAAGAAGATTTGGGGTAACAGAAAGTAGAGTCCATTCTTCTCCCTACCATTGCCAATCACCTTCTTGGTGGTGAGATCCTGAAATACACAGTGAGAGGGAAAAAAGGTGACACAGCAATTAAGATCATTAGTAATACGACTAATCGAAAGAAGGTTAGTCGTAAAGTTTGGTACATGAAGAACTGAAGATAAAGACAGATACTCAGAGGCATGAATAACACCTTTACCAGAGATGGAAGAAAGACTACCATCGGCAGTTTTAACCTTGTCTTTACCTGAACAAGGATTGTAAGTAGAAAAAATAGTGGATAGACCGGTCATATGATCGGAGGCCCCAGAGTCAATGATCCATGGTTGTGGAGAACAAGCATTCAAAGCACATGTAAAATTAGTAACATTACCTGCTTGGGCAAAAGAAGTAGAAGAACTCGTGGAGGTGTCCAACTGTGCCATAATGCGCCTCGGGGTCTCCAAATCAGTACTTCTAATGCTACCAGTAGCAGGTGAAGCAGAGGGAATCTCCTCGGACTGATGAGCTTCAGAACCCGTGGATAAGTGGGCTCTGGGTCCATTACCATAGCCACCAGTGCGGCTTCCACCTCTTCCCTTTGGGAAAGATGGACGACCATGAAGTTTCCAGCAGGTAGCCCGAATATGGCCTGGCTTATTACAGTAGTCACACCACTTATCTTTAGTCTCTGAACCCTCAGAAAGTGTCTGATCCTTCCTTGAATTATAGCCGGGAGCCTTACCCCCTTTCTGATTAAAAGATACCAAAACGGATTGGTCGGTGGGTTTGGGAGAGAGCATAGCAGAACGACGACTCTCTTCGTTCTGAACATAGGCAATGCCTCTCGAAGTGACGATAGTGGCTCCATCCCAAGAATTCGACTTCTCACCTGATCGAATTCTGAATTGAGGCCAGCTAGAAACTTAAAGATTCTTTCACTCTCAATATACTCCTTGAAACTAGTGGCATCCGTAGAGCAAACAGGAAGATAATTCTTAAAGTGATCCAAAGGCTTCCACATAGTACTCAAAGACGTGTAATATTGAAGGATAGAATGCTCACCTTGTTCATCACCCTCAATACGCCGACGAAGCTCATAAACTTCAGTTATGTTCCCTTTCCGAGCATAAGTCTGTGCTAATTATCCCATATGTCAAGTGTTGTCTCCATCTCCAGGAAAAATGCAGCAATACTAGGCTCCATCGAATGCACAAGCCAACTCATAACGAGATAATTTCTTAATTCCCACTTCGCATAGGTGGGATCCTCACGACTAGGTGCCTTAAGAGTGCCATCAACATAACCAAACTTCGATCTACTGCGCAGCCAAAATGTAGCCGACTGAAACCAAGTAATATAGTTTTCTCCATTGAACAATTTTGTGGTAATTTTGGACCCGGGTAATGAGGGAATGCTTCTCATTACTTATAGGAGAACTCACAACACCGGATTTGTCACCAATCTCCCCTTCTTTCAACATTATGGATGAGAAGGTGAGTCACAGAATCAATTTATACGGAAAATGAGGCAAGCCTAGTCGTCATAGGCACCGTGCTGGTGCAATCGTCCAATTTATGGACAGATCATGGGTCTGTACACAGACCTAAGATGTTGGAAGGATGAAATTTGTGATCAGATCAAATAGCCGTAGAATACCCACTGATCTAGAGTTGAGAGAACAAGAAGAAGAATGGAGAAAAGGTTGTTTGTGATCAAGCCAGAAGGGCTGTGGTGTGGTTGCCTAACCAAGTGGGCTGTCAAAGGAAGGAAAAAAGGGTTAGGTGGTGGGTGGTTCAGGCTAGGTAGGCCAGGGTGGTTCTTGGTTGGGCTGAGGGGCTGAGGCGCACAACAGGGTGGATGGGTGAGGTTCGGTTCAGTCTTGGAAGGCCATGGGGCTCTCGGCGCAAGGTTGTGGGGTCCCTTGAGGCTCGGCGCAGGGCTGGGAGAGCTTGTAGGACTCGGCGCAGGTATTGGAGGCTGATAGAGGGGCTGCGATGGGTGTGGTGGTGTTTGATGGAGGCGCAAGGGATGGTGGTGATGCTTGGTGAGAAACCCTAGCTTAGGGTAGCTCTGATACCAAGTTGAACAATTATTTTCCAAGCTTAGAGAGAACAACTATTCCTCTATGTTATTTTATTAGATGTAGAAAATACAATAATGACTAATTACAAGATAGTCCCTAAACAATAACATAACCTATATTCAGCTACTAATTGTTGGGTTTATGTGGTCAAGTATCATTCTGACGGTACTGTTGAACGATTGAAAGCTCGCTTGGTGGCAAAAGGGTACACTCAAACTTTTGGGGTACATTATTTTCGGACTTTTTCTCCTGTGGCTCGTCTCAATTCAGTTCGCATTTTGTTGTCTGTTGTTGTCACTTAGAGTTGGCCTCTTTGTAAACTCGATATCAAAAATGTCTTTCTTCACGGTGATCTTCAAGAGGAGGTATACATGGAGCAACCTCCGGGGTATGTTGCTCAGGGGGAGTCACATAAAGTGTGTAAGTTAAATAAAGCCATATATGGCCTTAACAATTTCCAAGGGCTTGGTTTGACAAGTTTAGTCAAGTGGTGAGTTTGTATGGGTTGAAAAGAACCAGTTCTGATCATTCAGTTTTTGTGAAACACAGTGATAATGGTACGATTGTTCTAGCTGTTTATGTGGATGACATAGTAATTACTGGCAATGACAGTGAAGGTATACAGTTGTTGAAATCTCACTTGAGCAAGCATTTTCATATGAAGGATTTGGGATTACTTCGCTATTTCTTAGGTATTGAGGTCGCCAAGTCTAAAGAAGGGATATTATTGCCTCAAAGGAAGTATGTACTTGACCTCCTAGAAGAGACAAGATTGATAGGTTCTAAAGTTGTTGACACTCCAATGGATTCGAATATGAAGTTTAGTAAGGATGATGGAGTAGATTTTGAGGATGCTGGAAGATATAGACGTCTTGTGGGAAGTTAATTTATTTGACTGTGACGCAGCCGGCCATCACTTTTTCTGTTGGAGTTGTTAGTCGGTTTATGCAGAATCCCAAGAAACAACATTGGGAGACAATTTGTCGTATTTTGAGGTATTTGAAAGTCACGGTATTGGTGTTAAAACCTTCGAATAACTTAGAAATCGTAGGTTTCTTAGATGCTAGTTGGGCTGGAGATCATCTGAATAGACGTTCAATTTCAGGTTTTTGTGTCTTTGGTGGTGATAATCTAGTAAGTTGGAAGAGTAAAAAGCAAATTGTTGTTGCAAGATCAAGTGCGGAAGCTGGATATAGAGCTGTGGCTCATATTGCGTGTGAGTTGTTATGGGTAAAGTCTATTTTGCAAGAAATGGGAGTCTCAAGTGATAAACCTATAAAAATGTATTGTGACAATCAGGCAGCCATGTTCATTGCCAGCAATCATGAGAGGACCAAGCATATTGAAGTTGATTGCCATTTTGTCAGAGATACAGTCATGAGGTAGCAAATTGTTACGTCTTTTGTTAGGTCTAATGCTCAGTTAGGAGATTTTTTTACTAAGGCATTAAATAAGGGGCCTTTCTATGATCTTTACAACAAGCTGGGCATGATAGATATCTATGCTCCAGCTTGAGAGAGAGTGTTATAATATAGGGATATTTATGTAATTATATATATTACTCTCATGAATATATATATATGTGTGTGTGTGTGTGTGTGTGTGTTGGCGGTGACATTTAGGTCAAGCCTTCACTTTCTCTCTCTCAATTCTCTCTCACTTAACACTGTCTACTTGAGCTCATTATCTACTGTGATGTACTCTTTATTCTTATTTGTCGAAAGCATTGCTATATATTCTGTATAATTGATTGTTTTCTTAATTCATAGCATCAGTATATATATTAAGTATTTAAAAATGCTAACCTACTCCATATCTAAAATATGTACATTTTTTTGACAAAAAAATCCCTGCCGCCTCATTAAAATAAGGGCACCACAATAATTCTACAAAGGAGCTAAAGTAATTTACTCTAGTGCTCTCATTGCAAATTCATTTTTATTCCCTCATTTTAATGTGGTGGCAGGATTTTCCTTGTTCGTTTAAAATTGAGCACAATGCTATCCTACCACCTTCATGTACAAGGAAAGCAATCCCCATATATATGTATACGTATATGAATTGGAATTTCAATTGGTACATTTTTCTCTACGGATAAGATCGGTAGAAAATATAACATTTTTGGTGGGATTTTGCAGGCAGGAGCACCCTTTGGAGCTTGTAAAAACACTCCTCCTGTATCTACTAGCACTCCACCAACCAATATTGCCGGAAGTTTTTCTGGATCTGTGCAGTTATCAGGATCTGCTTCATCAGTCCATTTTCCAGATCCCTTGGTTTTTGGCTTGTTTTATCTTTTCTTGATGTTGTTTCTGTTGTAACCAGAACATACACACATAATATATATATATATATATAAATATATAGATATAGAAATATAGGAGAGATTAAAGGTAGATGAGCCACTGCCTTTGAGGGTAGGCTACTAGTATGTTAGTTTGGAATCAGACAACTAGCTTCAAAGGCCGGAAGTTCAAGGAATTCAACTATATTATCAAATGTGTTTGAAAAGGAACGAACGGTATAAAGTTCTTGTTTTGACGCTAAAGAATGAGTCGGTCAGGAATTAGACATGGAAAGTACGGCAAGCGAGATCCAGAAAATGCGACTTGTGTTTCAGGTATGTTATTCATGGCATTTTATGTTGACCTTTGGTTTCTAAGTATGATATGCAAGTCCATCTATGTGCTAGGTACAAGTCTAACTCCTATGTCTTCCTTAGACACCATCCACCGTCGTCGTAATTTGTATCTTAGATCCACTCAATTTTGTTTTATTTCCGTGTCACTTATGCTGTAAACTTGGTTTACAATTAACAATTGTTTTTAAAAAAAATTTGTCAATGTTGACTGTTTTTCATTCTTTTCTCTAATTTCATTTTGGTCCATTAAAACAAACTTTGATGCTAGAGCTTTTGTCGTCTCCTTTTCAGTTTCCATAGCTTTGGTTATTTTTATTAATGAATTACAACAATTTCTAAGTAAATAATTAACCACTTCTAAAACACTTAAAATTGATGCTAGAAGTCCAGCTCTCACACCACATTCAAAGATGATTGAATGTATATCTCGGGTATTTAAATTACCGCAGATGGTTCAGCTTCTAAAAATATTTTCTGTAATACTGTCAGGGTTTTTGGAGCTTGTTATAATTTGGGGGATCGCATTTCTTAACAACTTAATTGTTTATGGTAATTGATTACTCCCTCCCCGATTTAAGAGTCCTTTCTTCCATTTTGAGATGTCCCATTTAAAAAGTCTTCTTTGAAAAGGCAATGTACTTTAACTACACACTTTCAAGTTTACCCTTTATGTTATAAAACTCTCTCGCTTTCACTTGATGTGACAATGGATTTACACTTTAAAGAAGGGCAATAATGAAAAGTTAAAAAAAAAAAAAAAAAAAAAATTCATGACGCAAAAAGCTTCCTTAAATAGTTGGAATTCCAGAAAGGGTCCCTTAATTATGGACGGGGTATTTAAAATGTCTAAAAATTTTGGTTCTGATCTCTTTGGTTGAGGTTTCTCTATGTACATTTTGTAATGCTCTTGTCCATCTGCGAGTGATTAGAGTATGCAGTTTGTCTCTCTCTTCACGAGCAAGAAAGAGTCAAATGTGAGAGAACGTGGTTACGTGTGAGTGTTCAATGTACCTTGTTGGAAATGTTCTCTTAACAACTTAAACTTTTGATGCAAGTGGGTATCCATTAGAGCTCAAAAGATTGGAGGTTCTAACTGAAATATTGTATTCTATGAATAGTTCATCTTTCAAAAATCTTGTCTTAATTACATAAAGCACAAAAGTATTATGGCCAAATTGGCTCATTTGTTTTGGCAAAATACATTGTTCCGTATAAATCTTCCGACGATTAAATATGTTCATACCTTCTTCTTTTTCCGAGTACTGAGAAGATGTTCTATATGATTTTATTGCTTACAAGAGCCATTTATCTTCTTTGGCCTTACCATTGTTTTCTGCCTCTTGTTCATGCGATGTTAACAAGTTTCTAGCCTACTTGTGCTTTTGTTGGGGGAGATGGGGATTTTTTTTAAAGGTTTGTTAATGAACTTAGGAAGTGTGTAGATAAATTTACGATTTGTAAACATTATCGCTTATTAGAAATTCCGGTTATAATTAGGTCGGGAAGCATAGGACAAGTCTTGGGGATAGTACATTACCTCTAGATTATTGTGATCTGTCCTTCCTATGTATGCTACACACACGCGCGCGCGCACATATGTTTCTCTTCTTCTTCTTCTTTAATTATTTTTTTTCTTTTTCCCTGTTATAATACGCTATGAATCAAGTGTTAAGTTACCAACTACTCCAAAAGCTTAAGTTGTTAGAGAATGGGCCCAACAATGTATATCAAGCTTCAACACCCTCCCTCACGTGCAACCACGACTTGCCCGTGGAGAGCAAACAAATCAAACTCCATCATAGTGGAGACAAATAACAAAGTACAAATATGCACAACAAAGCTGAGATGGAGAGTCGAACCCAGGACCTCCCACAAACAAGGCTCTGATACCATATTAAGTTACAAACTACTCCTAAAGCTTAAGTTGTTAGAGCATGGGCCCAACAATGTATATCAAGCTTCAACTCAGGAAGCTTCGATGGTGTGGATGCGGGGTTGTTTTTGTATTAAGTATTGAAAAATGAGTAATGATTCGTGCACATAAAGTGTGCACATAAAGATCTGAACCATTCATTTTGGTGGATCCCATGTATGCAGGCACGGGCTCCACCGAAATGAATGACTCAAATCTTTATGTGTACACTTTATGTGCACATTTTATGTGCACATAGCATTACCCATTGAAAAATATACTCCTATATAATTTTATAACCAATTTTACTACTTTATCTTGGTTTTTTCTTTACTTAACACATAAAGGACAAGCTTAAAGTCCACATAAGCAACACTAGCATTTCAACTTGTAATCCAACTCTCAACTTTCTTAAATTGACCACTAAGTTTTTAGAATTTTGTTAGAGACCTCGTTTATTTAACAAGAAAATTAGAAGCACCCCTGAAGAATCCTTTGTCAGTGCGGATGCAATATTTTCAGCCTTTTAGAAGAATCTTTGCTTCCTTGGCTATATGATATGTCATATTCATGATTGTTGTTTTTAGCATTTTTTACCTAGTTGCACAAAGTCTAAATAGAACAAGAAATATATGACATTAAACTACAGAGTTGCGAGATTCGAGTAAAACCACATAACAGAACTAAGCCATCTGATAAAGCAGATTTGCTTCTTATGTGTCATTTGATTGTATCAAATTATCTTTTCTTCTTACCTGACTATTTCTTTTGATTTGTGGTGATGTCTCTTTTCAGGTTTCTAAAGGGTAGAGATCTATTCAGGTAGTAGAAGTAGGAGAGATTTGCAGAGTTGCTTCTATCAGTTTTTCCATAGTTGTATGCATTCTAACATTTTAAAACTAATTCAGGTTTGCTTTGTTACCTACATTTGGATCATTTTTATGGTTTGCCACCCTATGATTATTGGGGAGGCTACTACATGGGGTTCATTTTATGGTTTTTTGGTAGGGATCTTCTATGATACATCCTAGTGGTTATGATGTATCATATATCCCAATTTCGTGCCAACATGTTGCAACTCTTGTCCCAAAATGTTGTAACTTTGAAAATCACATTGGTTTTTGAAGTAATTTTCTTCTAAGTTACAAATATTTTGGTCCAAATGTACAAGGATACATGATACATCCGAAACCGCTAGAATGTATCGTAGTATTTACCATTTTTTTAAGGTAATTACCAGAGTATAATGTTGAAGAGGCAGTTAGATTCTAGGAAGGCACCTAAATGGCAGTATTCACAATCCCCTCTTTTTGCACAAGTGATGTGAGAGAGGGGAATGTGTAGATCTGCCCTAAATAAAGATTAATACTCGTTAAAACTTTTATTTGGTTCGTGGATTTAGTGACGAAAAGAAAAGAAAACAGTAAAGGAAACCTTTTTTTGTGTGGTACCTGTGGAATCAATCCACCACCTCTTGCAGCATCTACTTTGGCCCTGTTTGGCAACAGCAATTGGAGGCCCCAAATTAAGTATCTTTGGGTAACCAGCGAACTGCAAATGTAAGGGTGGTGCAGCCACAGAAGTTCCCCAAACAGGACCTTTACCAACTATGCTCACATCCTCCCCTTACTCAAAAGAGTTGAATAAAAAGAAGGAACTGCCAAATACACAGCTTGTTTGGACCAGACGGCCTTTCAATGGAAAGTTGTAGGAAAATGTGTATGTATGCTTGTGTGTGTATATATATATATTTATATTTATAGGCACTCAAGTGACATTGAAATTCTCATCAGTTTCATACAAACCAAAAAGAAACACAATATCTATGAGGCAGTAAATCCAAGCCAATTTTGGTCCATAACACAAGTTTCGGACTTCACAGTTAATCATTGCCTGATATGAATAGTGCTGTTCCCAAATTTGGTTTCAAAATAGCTTTAACAGTTGTCATCAGATGCTACAACTCATCAGATACTAGAGCAGATCAGTGGTACTACATGCCACTGCATGTATTTCAACTGACAACATTTGAGAATCATATCTTTACTCAACTGGTGGTGTGGTTTAGGAAGGATATGTTGTAATGTTAAATTGCAAAATGAATCCATCTATAAGATAAGAGTAATATTTGGGACACTAACAAATTCCACTAATACTCACGCCCCCACACTCTCTCTCTCCTAGTGGCACTGTGGGATCTGCAGTAGACCTAAAGTGCCACTAGGAGAGAGATAGAGTGCGAATGTAAGTATTAGTGAAATTTGTTAGTGCCCCTAGCATTGTTGATAAGATAATTATCCAAAGCTGGAAATCTTGCTACTAAAGAATATTCAGCCAACAGTTTCTTGGACCACAATTGAAGCATTATTGCTCAAATTTGGTAATAAACAAGAACACGTAAATACATTGCTATTTAATTTTTCACAACACTTCCCACAATTAGTGAAGCATATTATACACTTTGACACTTAATATTATACAGAGCCTATGATAAAAATAATCAAATTGTGACGATAAGGTCTTTAAGCTGCACCCAACCATAGGCACATCGGTCCCGGATGTTCTGTACCGTTGATGCTGCCAAATCGACCATTGGCCGAATCCTCGAAATCTCTCTCTCAACTGGTACTCTGATGTTCACTTCTGCCTGAACCACACAATAACAAAAAAAAATTTAATTATGCATTCCATCCGATCATGTAAATCTACCATAAGCAATACAAATACATGTTTGTAGAAAGTCTGAGGGTGAAAAATGCAGTAGAACCTTGTCAATGCAGCGTACAGTATCCAAGACATGGCAGAAATAAGTTAGCTGCTTGTACAGATCTGCTTCGGTGTACTGATGCATATAAATTTCATATACAGGTTTGTCAGTAAACAAATAAAAGATGCTATCGAGAGAGGATATATTGTTTAGGATTTATGGGAGACAGTGGAAACCTTTCGAACGAGATGGCCATTACAACGAGGATAGTTTGGACAAACTGTTCCTCTTTCAGAATCACCAATGACTCGCAAGTTCAAACTACGGGTTGTGTAGTTGCAAGTTTCATCATCACACTGAAAACAAAAATAAAATAGAAAAAGGGAAAGAAAGTACTAGTTAAAATCAAAATTTTTGCAAGGCCTGCTACCCACTAGTGCAAGTCTTAATTCAACATGATAATATATGAGTGCTTACTGTCATTAAGCCCTTGTAATATGTTGAAATGAATCCTTCTGCTTGCCTTTTCACCTGAAGACATGCAGAGTCAACTAAACGAATGTACAGCAAATAATGATCACGAAACTGTTACAAAAGAAAAGCCTAACTCCCACCTATACGTAAGATGGAAAAAAGTACCAACATCTATATGTATATATAACATGTATGGAGAGAGAGAGAGAGAGAGAGAGAGAGAGAGAGAGAGAGAGAGAGAGAGGGCGAGAGGGGGAAGGAGACGGATACAGAGACATTTTTAGATGGGAGGTAGTGCAAACAAAATATCGAATAACTCCCACTTAGAAGGCATTGATGCTAAGATACTGCACATGTAATGTATCAAGAGACTTAGAATTCAAACAAACACGAGAGCTGTGATCACCATAAAAGTTAGGCCACTCAGATTTCTTAGGTGGGTATAGCATAAGCTATATGTTGCTAGCAAAGATATCTGACATTTTAGTATTCTCTACAATAAATCTAGTCATCCAAAGTACGTAATTTGAAAATTACCTGATTGGCGATCAATGCAGGAGTCATTCTACCACTGTCGCCTTCCTCTGGGCATTTAGGGCAGTGCAATTTGTGCCAGAAATTGTTATTAGAGGATTCCTCTGGTAGGGAATCTGTTGGCTGTGCTCTTATTGATGAACATACGGAACTGAACACATTTGGGCAGTCAAAAGAACCAGAGCAGCTCGGACATGACAAAACCAAAGGTTCACAACCCCGATATCTGCAAAGTCAATTCTCATAAGTATCCAGTATCTACTCATGAAATTTTCATTCTTCAGAAAAAATATTTATGTAATCAGCCTGTGCTGAACCAGGATTCACGTAGGAGGCTCCTTTTTTTTTGCAGTCGTAATCCTAACTGCTGCATCCACAACTCACTCGCACTTAGGTCCAAGATATGTGAGAGGCAGAAGTGGAGGCAGCTATATTGACTGCAGAGTAGCTATTCCCTTTAGATATTAATAAACACGACGTTTACACTCTATTTGGTTCATGGACGTGGTGAGAGAAAAGAAATGAAACATAGAGGAGACACTTTCTTTTGGTTGATTTATTAACAAAACGGTGAGGAAAATAGGAACGAAAAGAAAACATAGTCAGAAACAAATTAGAATTTTTTTTTTATTTTAGAGTCACTTTCCTCCATTGTTCTCTCAGGTTACAATTTTATTTGAATTTTTTTTAACTTCTAATGTTATTTAAGCATGTAGGAAAATACAAAGGGAAAACATAGGGTTACTAGTTTTCCTTCCTTTATTTATTTCCCTTCAATGAATCTGCAAACAAAACAAAGCCCTAGGCTCCATTTGGATTGAGAGAAATGGAGATACGAGAAGGAAAGACAAACTCATTAAAAGAAAAGAAGAGAAGAGAAAGCAGGGTTCTCTCCGCCCTGTTAGAATGGGCAGCAGTGAAAAGAAAGGGAATATAACTTCCTCATGTTAGCTTTCATAAGAGAAAAGATGAGAGCATTTAGAACTTTTATTATTTTACCGTCAACCAAATAATTTTATTCATATATATCATTCCCTCCATCCCAAAATTATTGTCACATTCCATTTTGGGATGTCAAATTTTGAGGGGCAATTTGAGAAAGTCAAAATTCTACTCATGCATTAATTGTGTTCCCTTAAAAAGTTGGATTTCCAAAGTGTGACAATAATTTTGGGACGGAGGGAGAGTACATATATATATATATATTATATTCTATTTGTATTTTCAAAGCAATTCAAAGAGTGTTATAAAAAGATGGGAAAACTAGTGATAAGAGTAAAAGAGTTAAAAGACAAGATTTCAAAGAATATTTTGAGTTTTAGGAACAAAAGAAACTAGAAAATGAACCAGGTTAGCAAGAAGCAACACAAGTTTTTCATTTTTTTCTTGGAATCATTCCAAGAATTCCAGAAAGAATCCCGACGTTACCATCAAACATTGTATGAAGTATGAACACATAATAGTTATGGAATTTCAACCACCAAAATAATCTAAATGCTCCCCATGAACATTTGGACAATTTTTTCAAGAGTAATAAACTTGTTATGGAGAGCTATTACTACAATTTTTAGACAAGAAACGCTTACCTCTCCTCATCATCTGCAGCACACAAAAGTGAGATGGAAGGATCATTGATCCCGGCTTCACTTGATTTACTTTGGAACTGGAAAAAACCATAAAAGGCTAATTATATATATGAATCACAAAAAGCCAAGCGCCTTTCAATACAAGTCCAGCCTATGGAAGATCATATTCACCTTGGAAGAGTCGAGCCCTAAACAATCAGCCAAACGCGCTGGGCTTGTACCCTGAATTGACGCACACAGACGTGACACTACAGGATGAATCTGCACGGAATAAACCAAGCTTATAATTACGCTGGACCATGAAGATGATAAAGAACCAATGTAATGGCCTGTTTGCGCATCCGCACAAAAACAGATTGATTCATCATTGCTGATATAAAATCTACCATTTTGAATGAAGTCATTTACAAAAATGAGAATCAGCATCATGTTTCTTTCTATGTGGTTGTACTTGGGTTTTCTTGAGATAAAATGATTCGTGATTTTAAGCATAATTTGTTAAGCAATTCCAATTTGTTAAATGGGAATATTATAGAGGATGAATGTCTACAACTTTTATGAAAACCTTGAATAGGCCAATTCAATTCAACAGGAATATTGAGAAAACAAGACCTGCTGTGACAGATAATAATCAATGTCAATCATCCAATTTCCATTGTCTTTTTTCAATTCGTCAGGATGTCTAGCCCGCTGAGCAATCCCAGTTGAAGTGCTTGAATCAGCCCCCTACCATAAAGACACAAATACTTGTTAGCTCATACATAATATTCAAATATTTGGAATAACGACACAGTAAAGTATTGTGATTTCATGATTGAAAGCAGAAAAAAGTTTCATGACGCACCTGCTCACGGCAGATTATATAAGGAACTGTATCGCCGGAGGAGCAACCAGTGGAATAACCACTTCTCTTCAATCTAAGTGCCACCTGAAAAATGAATCGTGGCCAAATACAATCGAAGCAGTTAGATGCTGGGAAAACTGAAAAACCAAGGCTTTGTTTCGTTTGCAGATTTGTAGAAGGAAAAATAAAAGGAAAACTGAGAAGCAAAACTATTTCCATACTATTTTCCTCCATGCCTAAATAACATTAGAAATTAAAAAATTCTGAAACATGAAACTAATGTTGGTTCCAGACGAACGGCAACACTGGCCAAGTATATGAAAGTGAAGTTCGCTTCTTAGACTCACTTCAACATGGGGTTGATTTTTAGAATCAGGGTACGCTTCGGGTGGCTTAGTTAATGTCTTTGTGATGACATATTTCTCCAAGGGTACTTGCCCATTTCTCATTTCCTCCTGTACCTGTTCAGCCCACATAGATATTAGACACAGAATCCATCAGATTCTTATACAATAGAATGCAATTTTAAAATCATAAATATGCTACACATTATCAATAATATGGCCTGAGCACTGTTTATTATAGTCTTCCTCAAGAGGTTGCTTAGATTCTGTCGGTTACTTTCAGGGCCAGTTTGGGAATGGCAAAAATATGATCAGGTCCAATCAAGTCTCACTTTCTATCTGGTTTTTATGAGAACCAAAGCAATGTTGTTTTGACAAGAAACCAATTTTAAGAGAGAGATTACTCAGGGTCGGACTCCTGTGCAAGAAACCGACATTCACCAGGTTCACGTATGGAAATAGAAAAACTAATGGGCCTGACTCACCCTCAAACAACGCCTTATGAGAGGAGGATTACCAAAGCTTATAAGAAGCACAGAAGCTATGCCCAAGGGATGTGGGACAATCCAACACACACCCTAGACCACATCAGCTCTGCCAAATAGAAAGACCAATAGGCCTGGCTCATCCTCAAAACACGCCTTATGAGGGGAGGATTACCTAAGAGGCTAGGATTATAAGAACCACAGCCAAGGGCTATGCCCGGGCGATGTGTGACAATCCAACAATGAACAACAAAACTGGTTCTTTGCCTTCACAAACAGCCCCTTAGGGCATAAAACCAGTACCCATGCAGCAGCATCCCCTAAACAACTATCAAAATTTAGAATTTAGCTTATGAAAACCACATGAGGTACCGTACCTTCATGAGAGAGTTGTGTATTGACTCAACAACATCCTCACATGACCTACACGTATAAGAGTCATTGCTAGTGATGAGATTTGAAAAGAGAACAATTATCTGTGCTGATTAGCAGATTTGCATAAACATAGAAGGCAAATTTTGAAAAAAGAAAACAAATAAATATACCCTCCAGACAATATTTGACTTAGGCAAAAATCTCCCAATTCCTTAGATAGCAAGCTCCAGTCACGACGAACCATATCAAGACCTTTCCGTTCAATAACCTGCATAAAAGAAAGGTAAATATGCATATACATCTGGAATGGTATATCTTAAAACATTTCAAAATAAAAAAGGAAAAAAGAAGAATTGAAATTTGACGGGTACCTCATATGGTCTTCCATCTTTAAACTGGACTTTGACAGCAGCATATTTCTTTTTCTTGAGCAGCAGCATTCTCTTGTATACGCCATCGAGATCAATTTCTAAACACCTATACTTCTTATTGACCTAAAATCAGATAGAGAAAAAGGAGTCAAACTTCAAATAATGCATCAGAACAAGAAACCATACCAAAAAGAAACAAAACTTGGCCAATATTTGATTGAGGCCACTCCCAGAGATTCTCGGTTCAACAAGAGAGACTGACAGTAACATCTGCTTCTCCAGGGGAAATTTTTTTATGTAACTATAGTGTGTTGTTTATCCTAAACGCCAATAGATAAGAAAAAGTGCTAAGTTTGTGTATCAAATGTCTGGATGAAGTTTGACTGAGAATATTACCCAAGGAAGCAATGAAGAAACTAAGGGGCTGTTTGGGAAGGCTCGTAACTGGTTTTTATGTATTTTGGTGTTTGGTAACTATGTGTCTATTGCATAAGAATGCGTGATTGCTCCAAAATGATTCTTAATACAGGTTCATTGTCAAACCAACATAATACTAGCTTTCAATAGAACCAGATAGAAAATGGAGAATGAAACTGATCCTATTTTATGCATTCCCAAGCGAATCCTAAAGGAAGTCACCATGTGCATTCTGCACCATATTTGGAAATTGCATCTCAGCAACTACAAACATATACTAGTACAATATTGTTCCAGTGAAGAAAACAACTAAAAATCTCCAAGTAATTAATTTTGTAACCAAGAAGCAAACCTCTTGGATGACCTTCCCTGCAATTGCCTTGGCTTTTGCAATGTCGTCAAGTCCACTATAAATCATAATTGAGTCCGTATCACCATAAATCACCTGCCAGATGCAAGCGAAAATGTTTTTGACTCAAGTGAAAACGAAGACTCAAACACTAGGAAACACGTTTACAAACGAATCCATGTACAAGAACTAAGAAGTAACCTCTAAGTTCAGATTACTTTGAACGAGATCAACAGTACTTTGTAGAATCTCCCTTCCCTGCACATCAATGACACAATTGCTCAATTGTATGAAAAACATACCTATACCTGAAATTTTACTACTTTCGCAAGTATTTCTTTGCAACTTTAGCATAAAAAGGCAGACGCCTTACTTGTAGCGTTATAAGCTCGGCAAGTGGCTTTGCATAGAATCTGGAATTTGAGAAACCAAGGCATCCATACATACTGCAGATTGAATTTGGCCAAGGAGAAATTGTGAAAAAAGGAAAAAGAGGCGAAAAACTTAAGAGCAGCAAACAAGAGCTAAACCTGAGGGGATAAAGCACAAATAAAAATAGGGAGCTACCAAGTATACCCACCAAGTTTCTCACTGCACCAAGTGTGCAACAGGAGACGCTGCATGTACTCCTCAATGCATAACATGGGTGTAGAGAGAAATTGTGGTGCATTTAGCAGCTCTCTAAAAATATACAGATGGATAAAAGCACAAGCTCTAAACACTAACCTGTTTGCAGTAAGCTTCAATGCTTGTTGTTGTATGTCAAGCTGCTGGGCCTTGAGCCCAGATGCTGTCTTTAGCCATGACTTAACCATTCTCCTTCGCTCAACCAAATTTTTCAGCAACTACGGAAAATATGTAAATCAAAAAATATTTAATAAATAAACGTAAGCATTCTTGATTCCTAAAACAAAAGAGGTACCATACCAAAGGTTAAATCAAAAGAGGTATCATACCAAAGGTTTGACTGCCAGAACGAAAGATAAGCATATTTAGCACCTCAGATTATTAGGAAACCTACTTATAACTCCTTATTCCCTACACAATCAATGGCTAATAACTCTAACACAACACTAGAACACTCAATCTAAGTATGAAGCAAAAGAAAAGGAAAGTAAAGAAATTGGAGAAAGGTTTTGTTTAAGTTTGATACACATTGTTGGGCGATTCTCTAACTTGAGCTTTTGGAGTAGTTGGTGACTTAACATGGTATCAGAGCCTTCTTTGTGAGAGGTCACAGGTTCGAATCTGTGTCCCCGTTGTGGTCTGCATATTGCAGTTTTGTCTCTATTGTGATGGAGTTTTGTTTGTTGCCTCTCCACGTGTGAGACGGGTCACATGTGAGGGAGGGTTTAGAAGCTTGATTTACATTGTTGGCCCATTCTCTAATGGCCTAAGCTTTTGTAGCAACCGGTGACTAAACGAGCCTTGTTTGTGGGAGGTCGTAGGTTTGAGTCTCTGTCCCGCTTTGGTGTGCGTATTTACACATTGTTATTTATGGCCACTATGATGGAGTTTAGTTTGTTGCTTTTCCACGTACGAGACGGGATTCGCACGTGAGGGTTGAAGTTTTTTCTCCAAAATACTTAATAGAAAATGGGCACCACTATGTACTGAGCTTTTAGAGAATGAGCCCATACACAATGTATATCAAACACCCTTCCTCATGTGTGACCCCATCTCACAGATGGAGAGGCAACAAACGAAACTCCATCATAATGGAGACAAACACCAAACTGCAACATGGAAACTAGAAGACTCGAACCTAAGACCTCCCACAAACAAGGTTATGATACCATGTTAAGTCACCAATTACTCCAAAAGCTTAAGCTGTTAGAGAATGGCCCAATAATGCATGTCAACCTTCAACGGTTTAAAATGCAAGGACCACAACACTGCTCCTGAAGTTGCAGACAGACAAAATATGGCATCCCACAGGATCATTATTCAACGATAAAACATCACTGAGGCTGCATTTATAGATCCTGAAAAAGGTAGCTGAGAATTCTCAATAAGGAGTTATTTGCAGAAGGAATTTTCCAATATATGGATCCAGAAAAGTTTAGGGCATTCCACAGAATCATTATTTCCTAGATAACACTTTCTGCAAGTTTGTTCAACTATTTTTACAGTGGAGTAAAAGTAACTAATTCCATACAAGAGGTTAACCATACATACAGGTCTAATCCATCTTTCGTTATCATGCGTCATTTGATATTAGCAGAACCATCATTACAATGCATATCAAATCAAACACCTATAAAATAACTCAGTCAAAATGATCAAAATTCACAAGGTATTAATCCACTGATATCTTACGGAATTGAATTGTAGAACTTGAAGCTTAGGCACATATTTTACTCTTATATTTTGAAAATAAATTATTAATCTTTCTATAACACACGTGAGCAAGATTTTTT
Organism: Hydrangea macrophylla; assembly: GCA_033977485.1. Classification (NCBI taxonomy): domain Eukaryota; kingdom Viridiplantae; phylum Streptophyta; class Magnoliopsida; order Cornales; family Hydrangeaceae; genus Hydrangea; species Hydrangea macrophylla. The sequence continues at coordinate 82,324,339 of CM066986.1, read as the reverse complement.
TTTTTTTTTTTTTTTTGAGACACATGCAGATCATGGTCGCTTGAAGGTTCATAAAATCTTTTAGACATTTAGAAACAAATTCATCTCAATGTGTGCATCACCGTAATACAAATTAAAAGCTAACATGCTAGCAAAGCATCATTACATTCCCAAATTGGGGTAAAACTCATCGTCAATGTTCACAAATATGGTAGATGAGTAGTCCCAAACAAAACAATAAATGATAACAACGTGACAAATTATCATAGACAATACCAATTAAACTGATATGATAAGCTATCATCAAAAAATGAACCAACTGATATGATAAGCTATCATCAAAAAATGAACCACAGAAATCTTGAAGTTCTTCACAATATTCCCAAAAGAATCCAAATGAGAAAAAAAACAAAAACAATAAACAAACCAAGGAATTCATAGTTCTGGATGAGAAAATGTATCAACCTTAAATACATTCTTAATTTCCTATTGTTATCTTTTATGGAGGATTCAGAGCACTTTCAATTCAAATCTCATCATAATTTCATTAAAAAAGATGCATCATAAAAGTATTATACCTCTGGCAAAATTCCAATCTTTTTACTAGATGGTAAACGAGGCACTGGCCCATCCGGAGATCTTTCAACAGTCGTAAAGCAGATATTGTATTCCTGTTAAAACATAAAAGCATGCATTTTTTTTTTTTTCAAAATACAGTAGTAACTGATATCAATTCGGCAAAAACAATGATGGCAAATAAAAAATTGGGAAATAATGGAACAAATGCATTAAACCAGAGGATAGGAGTGGTAATAAACCTGAATGATGGAAGGGTAGAGACTATTGAAGTCCAGAAGCAATATATACTTGTCGTATAAACCTCTCTTTGGCTCCAAAACCAGGCCACCTAAATAGGTGGGCCCCTTCTTAGATTTCCCGTGATCACTTTGTGGAGCGGCATTCTCAAAATTTGCATCAACTTCCAAACCATCAGTTTCTTTGCCCTCGGCACCATTATTCAGCTTACGTTTTGTCATTTTTGTGTCATTTGCATGAGAAGAAAACTTGTCCGGAACAATAAATTTCTTTGCATGGAAAGCGTGCAACAGAAGATACTCCACTCGTTGGGCCCTAGCACCCTGAACTAACATATATTAGAGGTAAGCAGTTTTTATCTCAAGTAAAGCCAACCAATAAATCTTCCACAGGCCCATATTGGATAGCTTTTTGGGGTCCAACAATCACTTAGAAGTGATTGTTTAAAACATTGTGACCATTTGGATTATCTTTTCACAGCTTCTCAAAATATCCGATTCCTTTTATTAAAAAAATAATAAAAAAAGAAAGAAAGAAAGAACTATTTTAAAAGGCTCCAATTTGTAACTTCCGAAAAGAACTATTATTCCCAAAAGTGAGAATTTAAAAGCTATCGCAAACAGGCTCCAAGAAAGAATTGGAATCGTATTATGATAACTTACCTGAAGAGTCTTTCCCCAGAGATTACCACTAATGTTTGTTAGTTGACGTGTGAGGGGAAGAACACTCAAATGAAACATGAGTTCCATTGATAAATATGCGTCTGTCTCACCACATTCAATCTGGACACATGAAATACACTGTCATAAGCTATGCAGACCCGTTAAAGAGTATAATCTTCCAATTGTAGAAGCTACATTTGACCAGGTTGACATTCCTAAGGCTCTGTATGGTTCATGGATTTAGCATGGGAAAGGAAAAGAAACCACGGAGGAAAAAACTTTAAAATCAATGAGGAAAAAAAAAACCACAAAGGTAAAGATAAAAGTGGGAAAAAAACAAAAACAAAACAAAACTTTGAATTTTCCAAGTGACTTCCCTTCCTCTTTTCTTGAGCGTCTATTACACCTAGAATTTTGTTAGTTTTAATGTCATTTAAGCATCAAGAAAAACAGTAGGGAAATAGTTTTTCTCATCATTTTCTTTTCCTTTTCCTTTTTCTTCTCCGCATCTGAAACCAAACATAGACAGAAAAATTAAAAATCAGGTCATTTAGCTAATAAGATAAGAAGCTAGAAGTGCCACTATTAGCAAAAGGCTAAACATTCCCATGTCCAAACCTGATAGTTCACTGTTTTGTGATGATGTAAAAGTTATTGAAGAAATCATTTGAAGTAAAACTTAGCTAACCTAACTGACTCTGGCTACTATAATGCTTGTCAATTGAAAAGGGAGAGCAATTAATGATTAAGTAACTATCTTAAATGCCCACCCCCGCCCACCCCCCTCCCTCCCTCTCTCTCTCTCTCTCTCTCTCTCTCTCTCTCTCTCTCTCTCTCTCTCTCTCTCTCTCTCTCTCTCTCTCTCCAGTGAGATAATAAACTGCAATTTTAACCCAACTAGTGAAACTTAAGAGTCTGTTTGATTTATCCTTCTCTCTCTCTCTCAATCCAGTGACATAATAAACTGCAATTTTAACCCAACTAGTGAAACTTAGAGTCTGTTTGATTTATCCTTCTCTCTCTCTCTCTCTCTCTCTCTCTCTCTCTCTCTCTCTCTCTCTCTCTCTCTCTCTCTCTCTCTCTCTCTCTCTCTCTCTCTCAATCCAGTGACATAATAAACTGCAATTTTAACCCAACTAGTCAAACTTAGAGTCTGTTTGATTTATCCAAGAACCAGTTATGTTGTCTAGAAAAGAACTGGTTCTAAATAATTTGGTGTTTGTGTTGCTATTTTTTGGTTACTTATGAGTCACTGCCTACCTTAATAATACCCCAAGAAGAGTCTGAACATGATCCTATGTTAAGAATTCCCAAACAGGCCACTAGTCTTTCCTTGTTCATTCTCTAATACATGCATGATCTGTAAGTAAAAAACGCATGCGATCTTACAAGTTCCATGAGGGATTCCGAATTCTGAAACATCGCGGGAATATCATGGGGAGCAATCTCCTTCCGATCTTTGTTCAGCTGAGTCTTTGCAAGTTGTGTCAAAGAATAACTGACCTGAAGAGGCAAAATTTCATATTTGAGAAGTAAAATTAAACAAAAATTACCAAGTTCCTGACTCGGATATCCCATCAGCTAACCATTTTTTACCTCTCTCAACAGGTCACGCGAACACAAAAATGTATCACATAAAAGCCGGCCTGCAATGCAAGACATGATCCCTGGACTTGCCCCGGACCCAAAAACAGTGCTTCCTTTAGTAAGCTTAGGCATCATAGAGCGCTTGAGACGGCCTATCTTGGACCACATGCTGCTAGGCACTCGGCAGGCCTGTACAGTTAAGCAAGAAATACATAAACATCTTAAAAGACCATTACAGCTCATTTATAAGTATACTGTTTGTAAACAGAAGCAAGTATTACATTTAAAGAATCAAAACACAATGAAGTGATGTCATGCATTGATGTCAAATCGTGAACCGGTTTGCCAAAATTATGAATTGACAATTGTACCATATCTTGAAATGTAGGGATTACTTTGTGGGAACAATATAATATATATGTACATAGAGTATTCATAGAAAAACACATGTACAGTGCTTAAAATGAACAAAATAAGAATTTAACACAAGTTGCATGCAATATCAAGGCTCAAAAGATTGAAAGTTTTCCACTTAATAAAACTTCAAAGTTCAAAATTATGAATCATGAATTGTGTTGAAAGGTGAATTGTATAAATTCGAATCAACTTGTGAATCGTACCATTCTAACAACCAAGATGTCCTATACTCATAATTTCTTCTTCTTTTTTTTGTAAAAGATATGGGTAACTGTAGGAGTTATTATCAATGTTGAGCAATCTGTTTCATACTTTAACTTCAAAGTGAACTACTTTCGCACCCTGTTCCCCTGATGACATCAAATGGACCAAAAAGTACGAGTAATAGAGTTCATCTCCATTGCCTTTGCATGAAAATCAGGCCAGAATTTCGTATTTATCACCATAAATCATGAAAATTGTGGACCAACCATCAGGTTCTCCACGATCATTACCAGAAGATTGAGGCTTTGTTTAGTTCATGGATTTAGTAAGAGAAGAAAAGAAACCACTGAGAAAAACGCTTTTCTATGTTTGATGTTAATAAGGAAAACTGAGGGGAAAATAGGAAGTCTGTGAGGAAAATAGGAAGGAAAAGAAGATAGGTGAAAAGTAAACTTTAAATTTTGTGAGCCACTTTGTTCCTCTTTTCTTAAGCTAGTGTTAATATTCTGAATATGTTTAATGTCTAAGTGTCATTGAAACACTAGGGAAAACACAAGGGAAATAGTTTTTCCTATCTGAATCTGCGAACCAAACAGAGCCTAAAGATGCAGGATGGATATGCAGAACACTATAAAATTTTATTGATTAGAAGCATTATACTTGTATTTCACCTGAGCTCTGTGAAGGAGAACATCCAGATCAAACCCGGAAATGTTGTGCCCAACGAGAAAATCACTATCCAATTTGTGTAATTCAATCATCAGACGATTCAGTAAAGCTCTTTCACTGTAAAATTGGTGTAAAGAACACAAAGAGAGAGCGTCTTAGTAAAGTTGATTCACACTTTTAAGGAAACACTAAACAATGAATACGGACTTACAACTAAAAAACTTACCTGCTTTCAGAACTAATGACATTTGATCCAGCCTTAGAATTTCTGTCTGTGGCCTCTTTAGTAAACCCCATTGGAAATATACCTCCTTCAAGCTTACGCACAACAGTAAAATGGCTAAGCATACCAGGTCTCGTCCATTCTGAGGCTAATGTCGGAGTGTCAATCTGGTAAGATAGAATCATAGAGTTTGTAGATGATTCTAATAAAATACTACAATTACTGTAATAAATTGGAATCAAAATGTTTCTTGTTCAAGCAACAACTGATAATATTCAATCTTGACTATGGCTTGAGCTTTGGTGACCCAAAAGTGAAACACATACAATAATAAAATTTATTTTGTCTGGATGATATAAGGTCATTCCAAAAGGGAATAGTTTGAGAAATTTTGATCTTAAAACCATGATGAATAAGAAGTGGAACCCATATGTCATTCTGCTCATGTTAGGTTAACAGTGAATTAAATTTCGCAAGCTTTGGTCAATGCCCAAAGAGATTTTTATGTGCTCATACATAAGATAATGTCACGCTATCTAAAAATGAATAATTTACTAATCAAATCCACAGCAGGCATGTAGCTAGCTTTATCTCATTCAGCATTGTGACTACCTCCACAAAGGAGAAGTGAAGTTTGACCACAAATTCCAGGGCTTATTTCACCTTGGATGCTCAAAACAAAGGCCATTAATTTCCTATTATCTTCATTTGACTCAAAGAACAAAATTGAAGCCCATTAAAAGATGCAGAAAGAAAATATAAAACGCATAAAGATCAGCAAGGGAGAAGGAAGCCCAGGTTTCCTGACTCTGTCCCATCATCACCTTCTATCTTCTAAGACTAACAGAAAACGATAAGAGTCAGAGGAACATCAAGATACAAGTGAGCCACTGACAACGATGAACAAATAGATCGAGTTGAAGATATACATCACACCCTGAAAGCAATTTTATTACATTTTGTTTTTTCATAGGCCTTTCTCATTCAAATCGGTAAAATGACCACAACATAAGTGACAACACATTACCAATCAGATACTGCAACTATTTTACATCATGTTGTAAGTATCACACCTTGGCCTTGCGACAGCAGATGACAGATGCAGAGACAACTTCATTTATATTATGTTTCTCGTTAATGACAGTTTTCAAATTTATCGATGTGACAACCACAGGAGGAATCTCTGATGTATTTTTTGAGGAAGTTAATATGTGTATTTCCTTTGGGCAATCCACAATAACCTCAAATTTGCACCAGCTTACCTGTACCAAAAAAGCAACAGAGTTTTATGCCAAAGAAATCTGATCGTTTGCCCATATGGAAACAGAAGTCATAATTAAGTGATATCCAAGGTGCAAAATTCAAAGACTCACACGTTGAGTAGCTGGACAGCTGGAGAATTTTGAAATTGCTAGCCAGGAAGGTCCTTTTATCTTCCTTTTGACAAGGAAAAGTTCCAAAGCGCTACAAAGAAGGATGAATAAATTCCAGTGAATATATCAAAAACTCATTCGCACTTATAATATCAAGAAAAAATAAAATCCAAAGCAAGAAGAGAAGTGGGTGAGGAACAAACATGAATAATCCTAGAATTCACTAGGGCTGATTTCTAACAAAGGGACGATAAAAGGAGTGCTTTGAAACATAAAGACAACATCTATGATTAATTTGAACACAAGCAGATTTGTGCGGTAATCAATGGAGCTTCTGAACTACCAGTTTCAAGCTCTTCTTGTTATTCTTTAAAAATAATAAATAAAAAGCAAAATAAAAAAGGATTTATCCTGCTCTCTTCCACAAAAGAACTGCAAATCAGAACAGGAAACAAAAGGTATCCCTCTTTTCTTTTTTATAATACTTAATTTTTCCAGTAGGTAGAAAATATGTACAAAGGGAACTCTATGTTTATATGTGAAATCGATCAAGCATGAAAAGATTCTTCCACTGCACTCATCACAATGTCCAATGAAAAAAAGTATACACTGTTGTAGGTAAAGGTTATTTACAAAATGGATTCTATGTTTACATGGAAATCAATCAAGCATGGAGAGGTTCTTCCACAACACTCATAAAAATGTCCATAGAACAAAAGTATACAATCTAAATCAGGACCGTGGACTTTATATAAAGGCAATATAGCAAATTGCTGAATTCAAAAGATCCAATGAACTCCTGATCTATCTTTATCTTCTCTTACTAGACTAGAAAGAAATAGAGGATTTGGCACCCAAACAAGTAGAAGAGAAACTTATCCACGTCTATCTGTGTGGTGACATATGTATATAGGATCTCTTCTCTTGCTATTGTGATTGCTGATAATTGATTGTGAGCGAGTAGATTATGAGGTCATTAGTGCTTATGATTGTGTAAGGAATTTGGATGTTATGTTTTTATTGTGTTTGGTTGACTATGTACAAAAGTACTTGTGAAATTGAAATGTCAGTTTTGCCCCCATAATTGGACAATTTTATAACATAAAATAACGGAGGAGGTATGTAAGCAAATACGTGGAGAACTGCTTTTGGGACCTGAAACGGTCAATAGAACCAATGACAAATTCTAACAGAAATAGGTTGCCTCACATCAAACAAATCTGATGAATCGAAACACACACGCAAACAATAATCAAGAATAAAAGAAAGATTAAAAACACAGAGATTTCACATGGTTCGGCATTGTGCCTACATTTTCACTGGAGAGCCAGAAGTTCCCAGTATATCAAAAATGAATTTGGGTTACAACTTATATATCTCCTATCCTGGTATATGGTAAAATCTCCAGAATACCCATACCGTATTCAGGGGCTCCATTCCGCTCTGCCATGGACACAGGGCCCTCCCACTTGACTCTGGGCCTAGTGTAATGGATCCACTAGAATATGAGCCACACCCAACAATAATAATAGCATGGTTCTATTAAGATTACATTTCCACACTTGCACGAGCAAGCCAGAAGTAATAAATAATGCAAATAGAACAACATTCACAAACAGAGACGCAAATGAGACACCAGGCGTAAAGAAGCAGCTTTTCACTACTTATACCTGGCATGAGTTCCAAGCAAAGCTGAGAAAGTTTCTCCCTTAAGGTCTGAAGGAAGTGGTGGGTCCTACATTACGAAGCCACAACTAGTTACTCAAGCAGATCATGCCATAATACTGTTTACTAATCGTAATACTAGCTCCTGGCAACTTTAAGAACCATGACATTTTATATTTTTAGGATGTCATTATGAAAACCAGTTGATAGATAAACAATAGTTTACATATAACTTATTTAATTTACAACATGAGCAGTATACCTTAAAGGGGTAATTGACCTTGAGTACGTAGGTCTCGCCAACAGGTATGTCAGAACGCTCAAATGTGTAACTTCTCTAAAAATGTTTACATAACATGACAAATTAGCAAGAAAAGTAGAAAATACGATCATTAAAATAGTATGGCAGATTACACAATTTCTAACATGTGACACATCTGCAGACCTTAACGGGGGCCATGCTAAAACTTGAAACATTGCGATCTAACAACTGTTTTGCTATTTCAGTCTTCAATCCTGATGCCATCTCCTAACAAAATAAAAGAGAAGAAAAAAAAAATAGGTAAATCAATGAAATGTGGAAAAACTTAAACATCTATAGAAGCGTGCAAGAGCAATGTTATTACTTGCAGCTTAGCACGGAAATCTGTAGGAGAAATTCTCAAATCATCAGCATCTTTCTCAAGCTTCAAAATATTGTCATTTTGAAAGAGAGGACCATTTGGGGTTGCATAGACACATCTCTGCATGTTCTTTACAACCACACAGCAGCTGTGATATGTGCTTCCTGCTTTGACCTTGATTGCAATGACAGATGTCAACCATCAAGATAATTGTTTGCATCAGAATTTAACAAATTAATCACAAAAAATATGTCAAAGCATGTAAGAGAAGCGCTAAACAGACAAGTAATTATCACACACTAAATGCTGTTAATCTGTTAAATATATCACTCGCTTCGAGTTCCATAATCACGCAATCTAAACGTACAGCGTAGAGTCATCTTGCATGTTTATAGACCATGAGGTATGATATAAATTGGTATTTTCCAATGCTTTAGTAGAGTGTTTGTACCGTGTTTTGTACCTATACTGCATTAAAATGGAAGCAATTTATATAAAGACCTTTAAAGTACATCCATGGTGAGGATTTGAGGTAAATAAAGAATTCCAAAATTGAGACCAGCTATTTGAAAAGAACAGAAAAATTCAGACTACCAATCCAAAGAAAGTTGAGAAGAAAAAAACAACAAAAAAAAGGACAAGAACAAGACAAAAGACAAGCACACATTTGGTGCCAAAGGAAGTTTTGATGACTACAAACTAAGTATTGATGACTTCACAAAGACCATGTATGCTGAACACTGCAGCAGTCTTGCTGCTATGAAAACCATGGCAGGGAGAACAATATTTTGAGATAAGCACAACTAAAGCATGTGGAACGTTGCTTCAAATAATACTAGGCGTCAACTCCCTGTAGGATTGCCAGCAAGGAAACACCAAAAAGTGGCAATTTTATGTTTATTGCATACATTACCATTAAAAATGATCTCCCTAATCTTTCTATACTATTAATTAAGCGCTAGTGCACCTTTCTCTAATAATACAGAAAGCTTTGAACTTGGCTGATCTGTTGTACTATGCTTGTTGTAGGGCTTTGACGAGTCATATGATAGGGAAGGATAACATTGAGACATTTGATTGAGATAGCTTGGTCATGTGTGATACATTTTGTGAGGGAAACAACATTCAGTTATAGGGTTCAGGTAAGGCAATAGTTGGACAATAAGCAAGCCGGGGAAAGAGAAGAATGCAGGATGGCCTGCAATTTATAGCAATAAATAATCCTAAAAACAAAAAGAATATGATGCCATAGAAGAATTTCTAGATGGTTCAAGGCACTAAGCAAAAAGGGAAAAAAGAGCTACATGATCAATGACCTATTGGAGATTTAGGGGCATTGGAAACAACTACTCGCTAGCCTTTTGTCTACCAAACTAAGCCATCTCAAATAAAGGTATTACTGGCTAGTTTTAAACCTGGTTTATTATATTCCTCCCCAGATGCACAATAAACTAAAGTATGCCTACACACAATGATTCCTACTTATGGTTAAATAAAAAGCACCACGCAGTGGCAGCTAAGCCATCTACAATACGAGCATTTCTAGCTAGTTTTACACTTGGTTTCATATAAGGATGCACTGTAAACTCAAATCTGCATCTATAGACAATAACTCATATTTAAACTTAATGGCAAAGCACTGTGCAGCTGCATGACTTGCTAGCTTTCAGAGATATATGACATCCAACTGCAGAGACAAAATGGTGAGGGTAATCAAAACAAAAAAAAAATACAAACAATATAATTTTTCCATCCTAAAAATTAGATTATCTGTAGCCAATTTCTTTGTTCCTACTTGCAGAATAGACTTGGTGTACCTTGTTATCTCCAACCAGAAAGCACCAATGCGGGTGTGGGCATACGATTGAGGGGACGTGGGTGTGGGGGATTTGTCAATTTTTCAAAACAAAACAAAAAAAAAAAAACAAGGGTGTTGGTGCGGGGATACTTTTATTATAAAAAATAAATAAAAATTTTATATGATTTTACAGACGGTGCATTATCTTGATTGTTTTAAGTTATGAATAACAGGCATAAATAAGTAACACAAAACTTTGGATGTATAATACAACTCTCGCCATACTTAAATTGACTACAAAGATTTCAAAATTATGTTAATAATTAGAAGAATAGCCTTCCACATTCAAGAGAATTCACGTCGGTGCAAGTGCGCATCGAGTGCGGATTCTTCAACCTCTTAGAAGAATCCATGCTTCCTTGTCTCCAACCCTTACTCAAATTTTAGTAAAAGCATCATTTCGCAGGACGCTCTCCAAAGGTCACTTAAAAATTTTACTCAACTCCTCGTATAAAATTCTCATTTTCCATCTACTTATATATTTGAGCAAGGGCGTCCCCAAGTTAAAATCTTCAAAATAACATCTCCAACCCATTACTCAACTTTTATCGAATTTGAGTATGTGAATGGACTTTGTGGATTAGGGAAAAGTTTTGAGTAAAACTTAATTCGAATGAGTTTGAGAAAAGGTTTGGAAGGTATTTATATATATTTTTTACTTGGTATGGGATTCAATTAAGGGTTGATGCCCTGCATATGTTGCACTGAGAATAGTACCTAAGTAAATTACAGCTGACAGAAGAAAAACAAATTCAAACAACAAAGACACCAAAGAATGACAACAGTATGCTTTTTGTCAATAAATTCTTCTGAATTACATACGTACCAGAAATTGCTCCTGTATTTGTCAACCCATACAGCATGAATATATGATATTTGCTCAGAAATGCCAATTTAAAAAAGACACAGGGAACCCAAGAAATGTCAAATTGCCCATATACCTTTCCAAAGAGATAGAGATTGCCCATGTTAGCACCATAAATCTCCTCATGCGCATCAAGCAAGTAGAACGGCATTGATCCATCAGAATCCAAATCAAAATCCTGTTTCTCTTCACATTTCAAGCTAGGATTTGCCTCCACTTCGTCGCAAGTAACGGTTACAATTCCCGCTTTTCTCACTGCCTGCCATCCAGCCGTAGCACATAATGCGGGGTCCTTTTCTTCTTTGACTATAGCATTTAGAGAATTAACATTTTCATCCTTCACAACTGGCTCTGTCGTCGCTTCAACACCATTGGGCAGACTCTCATCAATGGCACCTCCTTTCATCAAATAATCATCTAGCTGCTCAACTGGGTTCTGACTTGATTCAGCGCCCAAAATTTTTCTATTTTCAGATTCTTTAAAGGAGTCTCTCTCCTCAATTACATCACATTTTTTCACATTTTCCAACAAAGACTCACCACCAATATTACCACTACAATTCTCAGGCCTAGCCATCAAATTAACGCGATTAACAGGCGAATTCTCAGTCTTAATGGATATAACCGAACTAATCGGATTAAAACTCTTCACACCCAACGATAAATTCGTATTCCCCCTCCGACGCCTCTCACGATCGGCCTCATCAGGCGCAAACTCAGCAATAACATCATCAACAATACTATCAGACGACAAATTATTGACCTTCTCGTCCCTATTTTTCTTAAACACTGAAGAAGTGAACATATTAGAGAGCTTATGCTTACCCATTAGAGCCGCCGCAGTTGATAAAGCAGAGGGCTTTTTGGGCGGTGGGTCCTTCTTCTCCACCTTCTTCTTATCCTTCTTCGGTCTCTCCGATTCGCCGCCGTCCGATTCATCGGACGAGTGGTGGCCAGCCTGAGACCAATCCTCTTCCTGGCCTTCGTCTCCGTAACCGAGACCATCGTCGTCGACGATGAACCCTCGTACCTCTTCTCGGCGCCTCGCGACGAGTGCGTCGTACTCGTCCTCGTCGACCGTGTCGTAGATTGGATCTTCTATCTTTACCTGAAATGAGGCAGCGCCGCCGCCTCCGTTCGAGCGGCGGCTGTTACGGTCGCGGAGGGCTTTGAGTCGTTCGAGGCCGCTCGCACGCGCCGTCGCTTCCGCTCCTCTGCCACGCTTCCTACCGGCGATTATGGGCTGCTCGTCCGCCATCTCTGTCCCCTGCACAGACCGACTCTCTCTCTCTCTCTCTCTCTCTCTCTATACAATACACACGCACAGACTGGCTCTCACTCTCACTCTCTCTCTCTCTACAATACACACGCACATACCGGCTCTCTCTCTCTAGATCTCAGTCGTATCAGTTAGTATCACAGTGATAGAATCATAGAAAATGGCGGGAAACTCTTTTAGTTCTTACTTCTTAGCGCCAAATGTTTGTGTTTTTCGGCCGATAGAAAAACAATATTGTTATGAGTAATATTTGAGTCACTAACAAATTCCATTAACACTTACACTCATATTCTATCTCTTTTAGTGGCACTTTAGGTCTATCGCGGATTCCACAATGCCATTAAAAAATAGATAAGTGGAATTTATTAGTGCCCCTAGCATTGTTAACATTGTTATAGTCACCGAAATATACCGAAAGATTGCACCGAATTGAGGGTGGTTACCCCGCTTTTAAACACAAACACAAACCTTATTTGGGCGGGTCATTTAAACCCATTTCGTTGGCCATTAAAAAACCCAATTTGGTGCTAAATGGGTGAAACAAATTGAGGATCGAAGTGTTGCGATTAAACTAACGTAGATTGCTGCGATTTGGGGCTTTCGAAGTGCTTACGGCTGTGAACATGTTGTTGCTTAGGGCTGCGATTTGGTTCCGAAGTGTTGCGATTTGGGGGCGAAGGTTGGAACCCCCCTCTCTCTCTGTTACTCTCTAAATATATGTGTGTATTGTACAAGTAGATGGACTAAGGGCCACAAAACCCTAGCTAGTTTTCCTACATGTTTAGGTTTAGAGTAATATTTGGGACAACTAACACTCACATCCACACACTCTCTCTCCTAGTGGCACTACATCCACACTCTCTCTCCTAGTGGCACTACATCCACACTCTCTCTCTCTCCTAGTGGCGTTTAGAGTAATATTTGGGACAACTAACACTCACATCCACACACTCTCTCTCTCTCCTAGTGTACGCCACTAGGAGAGAGAGAGAGTGTGTGGATGTGAGTGTTACTGGAATTTGACAATGCCACTAGGAGAGAGAGAGTGTGGATGTGAGTGTTAGTGGAATTCGTTAGTGCCCCTAGCATTGTTGTTACGTTTAACTAATTTGATTAGGAGTTTGTCAATGCACAAAACCTTTAAAAGTGGGTATTGTACAAGTAGAGGTGGCAAACGGACGGATTTGGTATTGGGCATTTGGGCAAAGTTTACTCACCTCTGCTTGAGTTGTTAAATGTGGTATTGTATCCAAGTACAGAGGAAAAAATAGCTTCAATTACATTTTCTTTGAAATTTTTTGGGTAGGAAAAGATTAGATCACACTCATGTAGTTTACAATTCAAAAATTGGGACTTCTTATCTTTCGGGGTACAACAAATATATTAGATATACTCCTCATTTCAACTGAGTCTTGAATAATAGATACTGTTAATAAGCACACATACATGATAGTGATAAAAAAGGATGGCCAACTTCATTTTACCTACTAATTAACCATTAGTTTAACAGGAAACCAGGTATTCTTAAGAGATTTAGGGACTTTGGGAAAATAAATAACTAGTTTTGTGATTCATAAAAAATAGTTTTATAAATTCAAGTGTTTGGGGAGTGGCTATGTAATTGTGTTACAAAGAACTATCAATTTTTTTTTTTCTTTTGCATAATTTTGCTGGAATTTGTAGTATGTAGGCGTTGACATTGGCCTTGTATACATTGAATTAAGTAATGTCCCTAATTTACTTTCGTTTGTTGATTTTGAACTTGGATAGTGCATTTGGGTTATTGTAACGACCCACCTCCCCGTCTAGCAACAATATTGTCCGCTTTGGGCCTAAACACAAAGAACTTCCCAGGGGGTCACCCATCCCTGGTACTGCTCTGACAGCAGCACGCTTAACTGTGAAGTTCTTTTATGTTTAGCTCCCTCACGGTTTTAAAAGGCCTTGTTGCATATAGAGGGGCGATTAATCCTTATAAACTAGTCCAGGAGCTTCACCCCAGGCGATGTGAGACAAGCCCCCACACCCGACCTCACCTCATCCATCTTGGCCATCCTACCTCAGGAGTATTGGCTCTTGGTCGTCACAATCCACCCTCCTTAAGGGCCACACGTCCTCGTGTGGGACCTGCCCCACACTTCCGGCTGGGTTTCCGCTCTGATACCATTTGCTCTGATACCATTTGTAACGACCTACCTCCCCATCTAGCAACAATATTGTCCGCTTTGGGCCTAAACACAAAGAACTTCACAGTTAAGCGTGCTGCTGTCAGAGCAGTACCAGGGATGGGTGACCCCCTGGGAAGTTCTTTGTGTTTAGGCCTAAAGCGGACAATATTGTTGCTAGACGGGGAGGTGGGTCGTTACAAATGGTATCAGAGCGGAAACCCAGCCGGAAGTGTGGGGCCGGTCCCACACGAGGACGTGTGGCCCTTAAGGAGGGTAGATTGTGACGACCAAGAGCCAATACTCCTGAGGCAGGATGACCAAGATGGATGAGGTGAGGTCAGATGTGGGGGCCTGTCCCACATCGCCTGGGGTGAAGTTCCTGGACTAGTTTATAAGGATTAATCGCCCCTCTATATGCAACAAGGCCTTTTAAAACCGTGAGGGAGCTAAACACGAAAGAACTTCACAGTTAAGCGTGCTGCTGCCAGAGCAGTACCAGGGATGGGTGACCCCCTGGGAAGTTCTTTGTGTTTAGGCCTAAAGCGGACAATATTGTTGCTAGACGGGGAGGTGGGTCGTTACAGTTATGCCTCTCTAGTCATGGGTCCTTTCCCATACATTTTACTTCCTATAGAATCTAGCAATTTTTAGAACATACATGAGTCTAGACATACTGTGGACACGCGGAATTTGTTTTTCTTGTTTTGAAATTGATTTGAAGAAATGAAAAGAAAAGTCTGCTGAAAACAGATACAGAGTCGCTACTTGGTCTTTAAAGAACCAAGAAACCTAATTTTGACTCACCCAAACGGATAAAGAGCACCGGCTCTTCATAACCAAAAGAACTTGGCCCGGGGTTTTGGTACGAGAGAGGAAGGAGCCTTTGCCACGACTAAAACACCTTCAACTCGCCCCGTCTTTCAATGGGCCTCAATCAGCATCCAAATAATCACCTTATACTATGTTTGGTTCGACAATTAGTACTATGATAGGTATATTACATCACATAAGAAGATTGAAATGGAAGATCAAAAGATAAGATATCATTCATAAGATCTAGCCAAGTATCACACAATGTAAAGTGAAAGATCACACAAACAAACCTAAGAAAATCGTATATTACATATCAAGTAATCATGTTTTCCTAGTCTAGAAGGGGGTACATGAATTGTTCTTGAAACAAATAAATCAGATAAAACAAAGATGCTTAGCAAACTAGTATGATGCATGTTTATCTTTGAGAAAAGAAGATCTCTCACTCCTTGAGACGGATGAGGAAGGAAGATTAGATCGAGGGGGAGCATGAACGTGTGATCAAGTTCATTCCTTATAATCTGCTTAGATTAGGAGTTACAAAAACTCCAAATCTTGCATAGATGTAATGGATGAACCTAGAAAGTACAAAGGTAGTGAGGTGCTTGTGTACATGGATTTTCTAAAGTGACTTAGAAGTCTAAAATATGCATGAATTGATGAATAATGTTATTGTAGGATATTTACAAATATAGTATGAACTACTTCCTAAGAGATGAGCCAATTTGGATTACATGTAAACATCTAATAAAAAAAAATTAAAGTTAAAACATGCTTGCTGTGAATAGTGGACAGAATAGTGAGTTCATTTTGTAAGAATGGAAAAGTGGGGTTAGAAATGTTTTTAATTCATGATTTTTTTATGTAAATCATCCTTATTATGTCTAGAATAAATCTCAAAAAGCTAAATCACTTATGAAGTTACAGGTTGAGAGAAATAATATAAAAAAGAGAGGTTACTCAAAAACAGAGTTTGTATTGTCGACTGAAATGTAGAAAAGTCTTAGAAATGAAAACAAAACATTTAGAGGCCCATTTTATACAAAAAGTTCCCCAAGATATTGAAGTTCAAGGGGAAAATGAGTTGAGGCCGCTCTCTTTAGAAAAGTTTTCTGGAAAACAAGTTGAAAATCAATCTAGCTACTGTGACTGCAAAAACAGAATGTCTTGAAGGAATGTTTGGGTCAAAATGGATCCCTTCCAAGTGTTTTTAAATAAAATAAAAAATCATGGGTGTTCTCTAATGAGTTAGGAGGACTTTCCAAGTGGTCTTGTAATCACACATTGAGTATTGAACTCAGAATAACATTTTAAAGTTGAACAACTCACTGTTTTGAAGATTTGGGGAAAAACAAGTGTTTTGTTTCTTGAAATCAAAATGAGGGGTTTTGAGAGAGGTTTTGAAAAGGGGTTTTGAAAGTGTACTTCCAGAACTTGAATGAATATTCTAACCACTTAGAATATCAATTCCTAACTCATTTCAAGAACGTCCCAAGTATTTGCAAAATATGGTTTTATTTGAAAACCAAACTCAAGAATCCATGGAAGTATGATACATGAGAGGATGGATGATACATGGTATGATATAATATGCTAAGAATAGTAAATGATATGTTCATGGGATGTGGGTTCATATAGATGCAAGAGAGTGTTGCATCAAAGTGTGAAAGTCAAAAAGTGGTCTGCTGTAATAGTGTTTAGACTGTGTACATCACTTTATAAAATCATAATAGAAGGTCAAGCATGCCTAGGAAATTTTGGAAAAAATCATAGAGTCTCCCTAGTGTGTCTAGAAAACACAAAAAAAAAAAAAAAAAAAAAAAAAAAAAAAAAAAAAAACGAAACTCAAATACCTATCACAGATTAAAATAAACAAATTATAATGTACACATGACTTAGAAACAAAAGCTGTACTATTGACTAATTTGTATGATTTTTTATAAATGGAAGAAAAGGTCCTAGATGACCCATCTTATACCAAAAGTTTCCTAAGACATTTAAGTTTAAGAAAAAAAATGGAAAAGTGGTGTGTTCTTGGTTAGAAGGTTCTGAAACAGAGGAAAATATGTGGACCATAAACTGTGAGAACAGAGACAAATTATTTACATGAACTTTAAAAATCCGAAAATGGTACCTTCACATCTCTATAATTAATGGGAAAAATTGGGGACAAACTATGATGCATTAGAGAGATTTTCCAAGTAGTTTCATCATCATAACTCAAGTATTTAATTCAAAACAAATCTTTGAACCTGAACAGCTCACTGTTAAATGGATTTGGGTTTTGGAATAGAGTTTGAGTTCTTGATTGGGGGTTTTGAAATAGATGTTCAAAGCATGAATCTAAACACTTTAGAAGGTGAAGTAACCACATAGAACATCCTCTTAACACATGAAACCTCAAGAACCTGGAAGAAGAAGAAATCGAAATAGAAATGAGGTTGAGGGAGATATGATGCAAATGATGAAAAAATCAAAATAGAAATGGAGGTTGAGAAGATATTATGCTAGAATGTAAAGAAATCAAAATAGAGCTGGATTGAAAAGAGAAATACAAGTATGATAAAAGAAAAATGAAAATAGAAATGGGATTAGGAGAGAAGAACAAGTGTATATTCAATGATCTTTCAATGGTGGAACCACAATCATTTAACCTCCCATATATGTGTATGTGTGTGAGTACATCACTCTATAACTCATTGGAAACTCAAAGAATGTAAAGAAAATGGATTGAAAGCTTGAAAGAACAAGTTTAGTTTAAGAGAAAACTAGTTGAAACTCACATTTTGATTGGACTTTGAAGAAGAAACCCACTATTTTCTCTAATTTTCTCCCAACAACTTCAACTCTCCTCTTTTTCTCTCTCCCCCTAAAATGGAAGCCAAAGGGTCTCTTTTATAGGCCAAGATGGGGGTGTAAATGGAATTTTAGAAAGTTCAAAATGGTCTCCCATTGGTCCAAAATAAGCTGGGAATCAAAACTACGTCGCTTTGATTTATAATTATTTGATTTAAGCCCCTAAAACAAAATTACAAAAAATAGACTTTCTGGGGGAGAGTGCCACAGTGGCAGTGGGCCAGCACCGTGGCGGCACTGCTCCTCAAACGCCCAGATTATTCCATTTAGGCCCCCAGAGGTTCCGGTATTTCTGAAAAAGCCCTATTTCGTCCGAAATTCACAGAAAATGCATACGAACTCCAAACCAAGGTTGTGATATACCATTGGAAAGGTAATGGAGTCTACTTTCTATAAAAAAAAAAATAGTTCATAGATAGGTCACTTTGGAAAGTTTTGAGGAATTCGCAATTAAAGCCGATTTGATCGTCTTTTTCACTTTCGAAAATCAGTAATAAATCCGTTTTAAATCCAGAAATTATGTGCGATATACCGTTGGAAAGCTATTGACCTCTAGTATCCATGAAAAATATTTGAAAAATGATACGGTGCTCTGATTTTAAAGTCAACTTTTAGGTCAAACCGGTCAAACCAGGGACCTCCAAGAAGTTCTGGGAACTTCTGGGAGCTCCCAGAAGCTGACATTTCGTCTTTTTCTTTTATTTTAAAACTTGTTTTAGTACTTTTCACATGATCTAGAATGATCTCGAAACTTTTGGGCAAGTTTGGATGATTTCGGGCGAATTTGGATGATTTTGGTCAAATCCTGGTCAAACTTGGTCAAACTGGTCAATGGGGACTTTCTAGGAACTTCCAGGACTTCCGGGGATCTCTAGGAGCTGATGATTTCTCCTGATTTTGTATTTTTTAAACTCATTTTATTACTTTTCTTACGACATAGCGTATTTTCAGGACTTTTGGTCCAAATCTGGGAATGTTTGGGCTCTTAGGGATATTTTGGTCATTTCTGCCAATTATTGAGTTTCTTAAGAGTTAGAGAAAATCTCTGAATATCCGATCTTTCTAATCATCAAGGTTTGACGTGCTTGTGGCCTCCTAAATCTGTTAGCCGACAAAATGGGGTGTCTACACATACATTGATTGTGTGTAATCCAAGGTTCGTTTGACAAAAACTCAAGATCTGGGAATGAAATTATTGACACCTACGGAGGGGAAAACATAATCCTTATTTTTTTTTTTTGGCTTGGCTTTCCATGGAAAGTTATTTTATAGAAAGAAATCTAGTTGTCTTCATTCATGGCCTATTTTTGTAGACTTTGTTGCTAGTACTTGTTTAAATTTAACCTCAAATATGTAGCTTGGGAAAGAAACCTGTAATAAATCGATGTATAGAATTCTAATGGCAAACTGGCTCATTCTTGACTGAGAAAATTGTTTTGAATGTTAAAACCCAATTTCATTTTCTAAAGATACCTCATTTTACATACAAAAAAATGGAGGTTGCAATTTTTTTGCTTGGTATGACAAGCCTATCTGTGACCGTGGCAAAGAAGTGATCAATAGTTTGCAGGTAACGTTGCAGAAGAGAGAAGAAGAATTACAAAAAAGGGAAGAAGATTTTCAGAAAGACTGTTCAATGGAGATTTATAGGTTGAAACATCAACTTAGAAGTAGAGAAAAGAAAGTACGGAAATTGGAGAATAGGTTGGAAAGATATCAGCCAAAGTCATGGGGCTACATGTTTGGATTGCTTGTATGTTGCATGGTCATATGTCTAGCAATTGTAATTGGTGTCCAAAAAAGTAGTGGTGATCATTGCAAAAGCGGAAATTTTTTGCCATCACCATAATGTTTGTAATGTGTTGACATTAAGTTTGTGTTGAATGAATGTTTGCAATTTGGAAAATCTGTTTCCATCACTATAATGTGCTCAATTGTTATGTTTCATTGTGAATTTGTTTCCATCACCATAATTTGTTTCCTTACATGGCCAACTTAATCAATTTCTTTCCATCACCATAAAAAAATTGGAATCAGTAGCTTGAACATGCATAAAATAGCGTTGAATTGCACTAGCATCTCCCTTCCCTAATCTCAACCGCCTTAGTTTGTCAATATAGTTTCGACAATCTTTCTTAGGAAAACCCAAATTATCATATCCCCCCACTTCAACCGCCAATGATTGAAAACTCTTGCCCATTCTTATCCCATACCAATCATTAAGCTCAAGTCTTCTTCTCGTACCCTTATTTATTACCCTATTACTCACATGGAAGTAAGTTTTCCCCGGACTTAATACATGGTTATGGTTAAGAAGTGCTTTTGACACTACCCACTTTCCATCTGTTACTATTGTTGCTGTGATCCTAGCCTCACAATTCGTTTTTGAAATCGAACGTGGTTTCAAAACATTCTTTGTTGTGCGCCTTAAAGTTCCATTCCGACTACATACTAACGAAACATATCTTTGGACCCTATCAAGGTCCTTCTTTGACGTTCTAGTGCACACAGCGAAGCCTTTTTGGTTACCGTATGCTCTATAGTAGTCTGTCAGCTCATTTAACACTACTAAAACTCATGTTAACCTTAGGCTCATCAACCTTGTCTTGCAAGGTCTCCTCAACCCTCTCTTGCACGTTCTCCTCCTCAACGACAGTATCAATATTATCTACTTCCCAAGGAGAGCTACCTGAGAGTGCATAGAAGGAGGGAGGTTGCTAGTGATATTGAGATTGAGAAGTCCCAACATTTAGCGGTAGTGGTTGGCGCAAAGCAACTTTGTCTATATGTTCCATTTATTTTCCTACAAAAAAATTGAAAAAAAAAATCAACTTATATCGAGTCTATTTAGATTTGTAGATTGTCTTGAAAAAATAATCAACTTATATAGGGTATCGGGTATCGTTAAGCATATTTCTCAAAATGAAAATGTTAAAGAGTAGCTTAATTTGGAAAAAGGGAGAAATGTTACTAACCCTTTTCTTGTTCCACGACTAGTCTAAAATTTCATGGCACACAAGCACATAATAGATTTTAGTAGTAGTCCTTTTGTCCAATCCCATTTCTTGTCATGTCTTCACCATCATGAAAATAAGGAATAATAAACCAAAATTATAGCACATATATATATATCACATCCAAACAAACTAGTTTTAGTATCAGCAGTATTTTTGCTACATTGTATCTAAAATCGATAAAATATTCATGACAATAGGGATATTGCTGATGAGGTACAGAGAGAGAGAGAGAGAGAGAGAGAGAGATTTGAACCTGTTGGCTTCTCCAACAAATAAAAAATAAATAAAATTTATTACCAAATGACATTTTGTTTCTACAAACATCATTCTAAAAAGTAATTACAAAATATAATCAAATTACCATAAAAATTTTAAAAAAAGGGTACCTACCTACTAGGTTGAATCATAGGTAAAAAAAAAATAATAATAAATCCTACAAATATATGTATTCCCTACTACAAAATAGAACTTTAGAAAAAGGTATGTATTGATTGATAGACTGTATGTACATATTTCAGTCCTTAAAAGCATAGGTTTTCCAAATCGCAGGATGTGTGCGTGAGTGAGAGACTAACAAAGATAGAGAGTAACAAAGAGAGAGAGAGAGAGAGAGAGAGAGAGAGAGAGATAGTGGTTCGAACCTTCGGCCCCAAATCACAGCAATGGTGGTCCCCAAATCGGAGCCCTCGCAGACCTAAGCAACAACAGGTTCGAATGAGTGAAGATTTTGAGAGAGAAAGAGAGAGAGCGCTGGAGATTCAAACATGTTGTCTTATGTTAGCCTTAAGGTATATTAAGGCATATTTAATTATGTTTTGATGATGTCAAATATGCTACGATAATTACATGATTCATATTGATTCATTCTTTGTTATTATCATAGTCATTTTTACGCTCATATAAAATCTCATGTATTAATATTGTATCAATGTTTTAACATCTTTGTGTGCATGAGGTTTAATTAATGTAGATCAAGATTATAAGGAGCTCAACGAGGATCAAGCTTGAAGACTTGAAGATATTTCACCCTTGGTTGAAGTCTAGGACTATCATTGTAAGGCATCTTGATCTCACACTCATAGGGGCTCAAACAAACTCTAAAAGTTAAAGTTTTGAAAATAAATTTTAAGTGGGTCATCTTTAAAGCAATGCCCCAACCAATTGGAAAATAATCAAATGTTGAATCTTATATGGTTGGAAAGGTATTTGAATCTAGTTTCCAAAACATCAAACGGATCGCAAATCCGATTTTTGTAGAGGGAGTTATGGCCATTTTAGTGGAGATGTGTTTGGCTGTCAAACAGGGAGGTGCAGTCGACTGAGGGCCCGATGCAGTTGACTGAAGTGAGTAGAATGCAAATAGAACCCTCTGTAAACACATCTCAGTCGACTGCTTCAAGGCCCAGTCGACTGCTTCAAGGTCCAGTAGACTAAAACGACTTGAAAGGCAATAACGGCTAGTTTTTAAAGGGGTTTTTAATTACCAAACTTGCACTAACGGCCATAATCCTCCAAGGCCTATAAATACATGTTTTCCCAAGCTATTTGTTGTTGAGATTTTGATTGGAAAACATAGTATTGATCACACATCTCTTTGATCTTTAAGCATTATCATTTGAGCCCTAGTTGTGTGAGTTTATCAATTTGCTCAAAATCTTTCATTTGTATATCTTGAGAGAGCAAAATTGTAGTGAGCTTTATTTGTATTATCCACTCTATATAGAGAGTTTCAATTTGTATTCAAATCAATTGTAAAGAGTGAGGGTTAGTAACCCTTGTGTGCAAAGAAGATGTGTTCTTCTTTGGGAGAAATTGAAGGCTCTTGTAACGGTTTGGTACACACCCGTAAGTGCTCCAGGAACGGTTTGGTGTACACCTATGAAGTAGATCGGATTAAAGGAATCCTCAAGAGGTGTTCTTGAGGAGTGGACGTAGGCCGCGGGGTGCGATTGCCGAACCACTTGAAAAATTGGTTTGCAAGTATCTCTTCCCTTATCTCTTTAGTTAATTGTTTGTGATTGTGTTTAATTTGCAATTTTGTTTTTAAAAGGTTAATTTTCGCTAAAATCTTATTCACCCCCCCTATAAGGTTTTCACATTTGGGCCAACAATTAGTATCAGAGCTTCGGCTCTTCTATTTTCAAAGGTTTTGAAAATTTTGAGTTAAGATCCAATGGAAACCGACTCTTCTTGCATTTATTATTGTGAGGGTCAATCAACATTAAGACCACCATGTTTTAATGGCTCAAACTATGCCTATTGGAAAAATAGAATGAGAATCTATATGATTTCTCAAGATTTTGATTTATGGCAAATCGTGGTAAAAGGGCCTCATCTACCTACAAAAATTGAAAATGGTTTTTCTATTCCAAAGACGGTAGATGAATATACTAATGCCGATAAGAAACTCATAAAAATAAATGCTATGGCAATGAATTTATTATATTGTGGTTTAGACCCAAATGAATACAATAGAATTTCATCTTGCGAATCCGCAAAAGAAATTTGGGATAAACTTGAAAATGCTCATGAGGGAACAAGCCAAGTTAAAAAGTCTAAAATCAATTTGCTTGTTCAAACTTATGAAATATTTAAAATGTTGCCATAGGAATCTATTGGAGATATGTTTTCTCGTTTTACCGTTCTTATTAATAACTTGAAAAACCTTGGTAAAGTTTATACTAATGAAGAAATGATTGAGAAAGTGCTTAGGTCTTTACCAAAGGATTGGGAACCAAAGGTCACGGCGGTTCGTGAAGCAAAGGAGCTTTCAACACTCTCCTTAGAACAACTCATGGGTTCTCTCATAACTCATGAAATGGAATTGGCCGTCTTTGAAAGTGAAGACAAGAAATTGGAAGTGAAAGAGGCCAAAAGGGGAGACATGGCTTTAAAATCCTCAAGCTCAAAGAAAAAGAGGAAAGATGTTGAGAGTGATGAGGATGAGAAAATGACAAAGATCACCCGAAAATTTGCAAAGTTTCTAAAGAAAGAAAAATCGGGAAAGAAGTCACCCAAGGAGGAAAAACACAAAAAGAAGACAATCAAGGCCACTAAAAGTAGTTCCGAGAGCGAATCATCGGACGACGAGTCAAATGGGCATAAACACACTCTATCTCTTTCCTGAGTGGCACTGTGGTATCCAATGGAATTATCTAGGCCCCACAGTGCTGTCCAAGAGAGATATAGAGTGTGTTTGTAAATGTTTATGCCCCTATAATTGTTGATAAAAATAACAGATCGGTTTGACTCGATTATTGGGCCACAAGGTTCAATAAATAGGCCTTGTTCGTGTTAATCTACTTTTATCAAGCCCAGAGTGGGTGTGACCCAAGTACAATATATTGTTGTCTCTTTACAATTTACATGAGAATAGATATGATTAGGGGCGCAAGTCGGACAAAATGGATAAGAAAAAGTTCCAAAAATTTTGGGATGCAAATGGTATTTCCAATTTCGATTTTTCAGAATTTTTATTTTGCTTTCTGATTTCGAAATCTTGAAATTTTTTATTTTTGAATTTTTTTTATCCTAAATTTTCACAAATGTTTAAAAAAATCGAAAATTAATTTTCAAAATCCGAAATTTTCAAAAATGTTTAAAAAAAAATCTAAAATTTTCAACTAAGAACTAAAGCGGGGCCGACCCTTGGGCCAGCGGCCCGGGCAATTTCTTGGGGCCTCAAAAAATTCGAGTTTGTTTGGCCTTGGAATGAGGTATTGTTTGGCCAAAATTCATGTATTATATATAAAAATAGGGCCAAAATGATGCCTAAAAAAATAGTGCCTTAGATATACATGCATTATATATAAAAAGAGGACCAAAAATAAGGCATTGTTTGGCCAAAATACATGTATTATATATAAAAAAAAAAAGGGCAAAATAGGGCCTAAAAAAAATAGGGCCTTATATATACATGTATTATATATAAAATTAGGACCAAAAAAGGGCCTAAGAAAATTTTCTTCTCATGTTCGCTTAGGGCCTCGTGTGAATTTCACAATCTCAGGGTCAGCCCTGAACTAAAGTCAAGCTCAAGTCATGCCATGTAGCCAAGCTCAAGCTCAAACTTAAACTTAATGGGATTTCACTTGAGGCTTGTAGGTCTTTTATAGAAGCACATCACATCCCATCCCATCTTTTGTGTTTTATCGTTGTGGGATGAACCCCCCTAGCAAAGTTGAAATTTCATAATATTTTAGGAAAATATAATTTCAGAATATTTAAAAAAAAAATTCAAAATTTTCAGAATTCTAAATTTTCGGAATTCGAAATGCATATTTAGTTGCCAAAATTAGAATTTTTCGAATCAGAATCGAAATTTTTGTTCCAAATAGCACCCCTAGATATGATCTTGGAAATGGGGAGAGAAACTAAATGAGTAATGTTATACTTTTCAAATCCAAATCTCAAATCAACAATTTAAATGATGTGGAAGTGGATCACTATAGGGTCACTTCAATATCCTCCAACTAAAATTCAGTGGGCCCATGCCATATTATTTGAGATTTAAATTTGGGAAGTATATCATTGCTCAATTGAGTTTGGTCTAAAGTTGAATTTGATGGGATAAGGGAGAAAAAAGTGTCGAGAGGATATCGTAGTAGTGGAGAGAGAAGATATTGGAATTAAAAGGAAATGAATTGTATTAAGGGTGAAATGCTAGTTTTAGTATTTTCCATTATCTCTATTGGACTGAATAGCATGATGGGGGAAAAATATTGGTTGCAACCGTTATAGAGGTGACGTAGTATCCCAAGTCAGTCAAATTCCTTGATCAGTTCATTTGTCCCTCCTATTTTCAGGGGAATCACATGCCACATTAGCAAAAACTGATATTGTATTAGTGATGTTATACATGATGACATAGTGTACTTGTTGCAATCGATGTTTACTCCTTGATGGGGTACCTCGTCATGCTTGTTCATGGGTGCTAGACGTTTGTAAGACATAGTTCAAGGGTGTTAATGTAATTATCTCTTAAAAAATTGTGTTATCGGAAGAAGAAAAAAAAAGGATATTCCAAAGGCATGGTTGGAAAATGCACAAAACATGGCCTAGGTTTGGTACCAAACCTAGTAGGTTATTTGGATGAGAACTGAGTCTCGGTTGATAAAAGAACTCAGTTTCAAAAAGTTTGGTGCTTGTGTAGCTTCTTTTTGGCAATATAGGAGTCCAATCTGACTTAAATGTATCTATGAAATGTTTCTTTTACAAACCAACCAATACTCTCTTCTACTTTTTTTAATCATTTAGTGTTGTGGTTTCGTGTAAAGACTTAAGTATAAGGGCCCAAGAAAGGGGAAAGGGCAAGGTTTGACCCCTGGTAATTAGCACGGCATGGAGTGCATTTTTCCACTGGGCTAAAGTCGTTGCTCAAACCAACTTACACTTGATTTTCATAAAAATAAAAAATAAAAAAGGTTAAAATATACACAGTTTTTTTGGGGAAAAAATAAATTTTATGTAATACCAGCCTCTCACAAATTTTGTAAAAAAGAAAAAGAAATTATGTGTAATATATTTGCCCAAAAGTAATTCAAGCCATCTTAAATATATGTTCCATTATTTTTTCTTGTTCATTTAGTCAAATCCAAAGTATTTTACCATTAGTCAAGCTTTAACAAAGTACGATAAACCATCAACATTTCTTACAGAAAAAAGTAATTACAAATCATACTACACAAAAATATGAATAATGGACCCAAAAAAAATTTCGGCTCAAGAGCGCTGCCCCATACCACCTGTCACGCCCGCCCTTTCGAGAGGGGGCGGTTCTTTTGAAAATTACGACAATTTTCATTGGAAAATGCATAAAAGTGGGGTAGGGGCTAAGTAAAATGTTCAGAGTCGCCACCTAGCATTATTCGAGTGTTAGGATCTCTACAAAGACAATAAAAATCAACTGTCTTTTTTTTGTTGTTTTTTTAAAGTGGGGCCCTTTGAAAAGTAGTGGCTCTAGATGGTCATGCAAAACCAGAGACCTTGAAATGGGTTCGGGGACTCGATTATGTCAAGGGAAGATGTTAGGCACCCTTAAACATCCGTGAAAACACGTTTGTCGATTTTAGTGACTTTCATTAAAATGGGGAATAAGTAAAGAATGGAATATGAGAATGCACAAGAATGGGAAAAGGTAAAAGAATGGTTATGGATGCACCCTTAGGGGGTTGCTTACGTGTCTCAAGTAAAAAATCAGGCTAAATGTAATTCTGTACTTTGTATGTGTGCGAGTGTATACAAATGATTTAAAATTTTGGTCAATCTATCCCGTGCATGCGTGAAATAGTGCTTTGAAGTCAGTATAGCTAGGAACTTTAACTTGTGTGGTGTAGTCCTAGACTTTAACCTTGAAAAGTAGTAGTAGATTTGGAAAAGCAATTTGAATGAAAATTGGTGTAGCTAGGAACTTTAACCATGATGGTGTAGTCCTCGTATTTAACCTTTAAATGTGGAGTAGGTTGACCATGTAAGTGATAAATAATGTGCCTGAATTTCCTTTCATCAAGCTATTGATTAATTTGATGCAAAAGACCCTTTCGGGTTAAGTGGAATATATATATTTTTTTGGTATTTTTTTTTATTTTTTTGTCTCTTTGCTTTATGCCGAAAAAAAGGGTCAGTGCCCAGTTTTCTAAAAAAATATTTGAAAAGCACAGCTATGAGTTAGTACAGTTATGATTTAGAATCTAGCAGTTCTAATCTGGCTAACCAGATAATCGAATGGGATTAATAGCCGAAGCCACCCCCACAATGGTGAAAAAATGAAAGAAAACATTTATATATTGGCAAGTATTTACAACATGAAAGTAAATTGGTCAAAACTAGGCTCAAATAGGCATAAGTAGCCGAGGCCGCCCCCATGACGAGTAAAGAAAAGAAAATAACAATAGTTATGGATATTTTCATGAAGCAAAAGAACGATAAAAAGTAAATTGGTTAAAGCCATACTCATATGAGTTTAACAGCCAAAGTCAACCCACGATGAGTAAAGAAAAGAGAAAAGGAAAGTAGTTAAAACCAGAGTCAAATAGATTTGACGGGCGAAGCCAACCCACAATGAGTAAAGAAAATAGAAAACAAAATTGGTTAAAACCAGACTCAAATGGATTTAACGCTTGAAGGTAACCCACGATGAATAGGGATGAGAAATCTTACATATAGAGACTCCAAGTGTAGAGGTGGATTTTGAAGTTCTATTAGTACATTCGTATTTTGTATTTTTTTTTTAAACAACATGGTTATAAAGATATCAATGTCAGAGTTTCGACCTTGGAAAACATCACAGAATGGCCTAGAAGACACAAGTCAATTTTTTGACTTGGAATAGACTTGAACATACGTCACGGATGAGTCCAAAAAGGTCAAAAATGTTAGTAAGCCTAGCTACTAGTTCGGTCTGGAACGAGCCTAGGCTGAGCGAGGTGTGACCCGGGGACTTGGATTAGCGAGAAGTGACCTAAAATTGACTTATAAAAGTCAAAATAGGACTTAAAAGTTGGAATTGATTGAATTTGAGGTCACCGATGCATCCGAAATGGTCCAAATAAGTTGGATCAAGTGCCCGTTGGTCGAAAATCGGGTAAAGTGTGGCAAAAACTAGCGAAAACCAAAATGGGTTGAAAATGCCACGTCAACTAGCCATGTGACAGTCAATGCCACATGGTGCATTCTGATTGGCGGGTCAATGAATGCGTGGCACTAAAGTGATGCATGAGTGGCGACTGACTGGACTTGATGACTGGACAGTCAGTGTACACATGGCAAGCTGTGAGTGGCTAGTTAAAGTTGATTGGGCAGTGACATGGTAGTCCACGTGGTGGATGACATGGTCGTCAATGCCATGTGACGAGCTCTGATTGGACGGTCAATGATGATGTGGTAGTACTGATAGATGAAGTGGCAGTCCACGTGTCAGATGATGTGGTTGTCAATGCCATATGTCACACCGTAAGTAATTAGTCAAATCTGAGCTGGCAATGACATGGCTGCTGACTGGATTAGATGATTGGGCAGTCAAAGACACGTGTCAGTACGAGATTGAATCGTAGGCATGCACATGGCATTAGCTGGGTTGGTTGTATGTAGGGAGGTAGAACGGTCCTTTGTTGGCGCATGTGGCTCACCGCGACTTACTAGGGACAAGCCGGAGGTTAAGCTGGCAGCACTGGAATTGTTTGATCTGGACGATCTTGGATATAGTGCCGACGACATGTACAGATGGCAGAGATAGTCGTCGTAGGGAAGAGAAGAGGATGGCAGTGTTACACCCCAGAACTGCACAGACGATTTTAGGACACATGCCATACCACCAAGGCACGTCCCCATGTCATTAGAGTTCCATAAAACACATTAACAAAGTTTTGACTTATGAACTCAATACCTTTTAAAACATTTTCAAAGAGATTTTATAAATACATTTCCAAACACACCCTAATGTTTTTTTTCAAAAGTAATACTTTTATAGTTCAAAGGGGTCCCAAAGGTACCCTTATACCTAATTAGAAGTAAAACAAAACACCCGAAGTAGGAAAAACAAAAATGGATCAGTGGAATTTTCGAGCGGTCGAACTGTCCCATTTGACCTGTCGAATGACTGCCTGGCAGAATCCCACCCTACTGCAGAATTTTTCCTAGAGATCACCCAACCACTTTAAGTTTACATAACTTTAAAATATTCAAAACCATCAGGTTCAATTCAAAATCATGTAAAAACATCCCCAAATCAAATTCTTAGACTTCATGAGTTCATAACAACCATTTGAGCAAAGAAATGAAAGTTTACGCCAAAACTTAATTCATGTCAAACTCTTGAGTAAAACTCAAAGTTTGTCGACCCCAAACCATTCTAAGCAAGGAAAATAAGAACGTATCATTCCCAACCAGCCAACACAACTAAAACCTCATATTGCATAAGTCCAACTTGTTAACCACTTAATACAAGATCCATGATATCCAAGTACTCTAACTACTAATCACATAAGCATAGCATTAGAATTCACCTACTAGCTTTACATGAGCTAAAAGCTAAGTTATTAACATGAACTATTTTGAATACAAAACTACCTCCAAACATATTACTCCCTCTGTCCCATATTAAGAGTCCTTGATGCCATTTTTTGATGTCCCATTTTAAAAGTCCTCTTTGAAAAGTCAAAGTACTTTAATACACACTTTCCAAATTTACCCTTTATTATATCCAACTCTTTCCTCTTTTTTTATTTTTTTATTTTTTTTATTTTTTTATGTGACACTATAATTTTGAATTTCAAATTGGGCAATATTGGAAAGTTAAAAATCTCTCTAAAATCAAGATTGTTCCCTTAATAAGTTAGAATTCCCAAAAGAGACTCTTAATATGGGACGGAGGGAGTACAAGATTAAGTTCAAAACATAAGGTTTACAACATTAACTATAGCTATTTCCACATTCCCACGTTGCCTCGCCCGCTTCAAAATTTTCACTTCTTTAAGCCATCTCCTTTATCACCTACTGTACAATGTTATTCAATAACCACTGCACTATATAAGCTATATGCTTGTGAATGCCAACAATTATAAACATGAATAAAAAAACATGCTCAATCTCATCTTTTATACATCATTGTGGTCTCTGGGAACGCAAGTACCGGCTACCCTTTCACACTAGTCCGTGACTACTCCATAAGTTCACACAACTAGCTGAGACCTACACCTCTTTCTTTCAGGCGTGCGACCTCATGCCCAATTCGGCACCTGATCTCACTTCGATGTCAAGTACAAGTTCCCCTTAGATCCACCTTAACAACACAACATGCTCACATAGTCATTTCACCATGCAATTTCAGAAGCTCCCAATCCAACCGTACTGATTCGAAATGGATGTCAATATAATTCCAAACCATACCACCGACCCATGTGGCCGGATGGTATCACTTGCTCTCTTTCTTTGGGGAGAGCAAGGTTCAATCCTTGCTGTATGCAAGGTATGTGGGATTTTTTCCCATTTGTTGTAGAATGACCCTTGATCTCTCAGTATGATGCAATGTGTTGGGGTTTCCACTTTCCACTGCTTGGATGTTGGGTGTGTGTGTGTGTGGGTGTGTGAGTGTGTCCAGGCAAGTTATCAAAAAAAAAAAAAACCAATACAAACCATACATGTATTC
This sequence comes from Hydrangea macrophylla, assembly GCA_033977485.1. Classification (NCBI taxonomy): domain Eukaryota; kingdom Viridiplantae; phylum Streptophyta; class Magnoliopsida; order Cornales; family Hydrangeaceae; genus Hydrangea; species Hydrangea macrophylla. The sequence continues at coordinate 82,293,121 of CM066986.1, read as the reverse complement.
GCCCATTAGTCAACTACATGTGGATGCAATACTTCAAATTGTTATGAATTGTGTGCTACAACAAAAATATGATATTTCACAATAGTTAAATAATTCGTACAAAAAAAGTGGTCACAGTGCCAATAACTAACTTCACGTGCTTTCACACTTTAGCAACACTCTCTTGCAGGCACTAACTAACAATTCCAATGGTAAAAATAAATTCCAAAGATAGAAAAAAGTCTCGCATGCCAAAATTATATAAATACGACAAATTGATTCATGTCCGATAGCAATATAAAGAATATAATACAGAAATTTATGATTTTCATTTTGGGTGTATTGCCTGTGCCTGAGGGCACTATCCGATAGGGGAAAAAAAAAAGCATGTCTTTTATAATAGAAGTAATACTATAATTTATAAGAAGTAGTAAAATATTTATAAAAAAAACAATTAAACAGACAATTTAAATTGATAAACGTAATTTAGGAAACAATAAATTTTAGGAAACATTTAGACACAAAATTAAAAAGGACAAAGGCAATTTCGGAAAGGATGAAATTAAGGAAACAATTAAAAAATATTTATAGGCATTTTAGGAAACAACAAAATGTAGGAGACAATTAGACATACAATTAAAATGTAGAATGTGTGACCAGTGGCAATGTATTCACTGGAAATGTTTATAATTTTTTTTTCTTCAAAATAACTGTTCAAACTGAGGATTTTTACTTCATAGTATAGAGCAATTTTTGAATTCCAAAATTGAATGTCAACAAAAAAAAATTGAGTAAAGAAGAAGAAAAAGAAAACATGTGATATATGTACATGTGCACATTCTGTCAATTGCAAGTGACAAGGATGTTAATAATAACCCTAAACAAAATGGCTCTTCTTCGATTTTCCAGTCTAAAGAAAAAAATACGATAAAAGTACATGAAAGAATACCAAGAACCAACCAATATGGTTGTTGAGTAAAAAAAGGAAGATGACTTGCTTTTAGGGATCATTATTCAATTATCCATGAAATTCATTAAATTCGGTTACCATAGTTGCCTTATATACATTATTTTTGTTGAATGCACACACACACACACATCTACCAATATGGTTGTTGAGTAAAAAAAGGAAGATACCTTGGGTTTTTTTTTTTTTAAAACTTGCCTCGATCCTGACTGGATACACACATATACGCACACCCTAGCTCCAACCCAACCCCAAAGCCCCACACTGGCCCACAACAAAGTCCAACAAGGGCCACTCATTCTGTCACGCCCCGACGTAGCATAATTCAGGAAAACATTTAATTTCCTATATGGACTCGTAGGTCGTGACAAGTGAGTATGACCAATTGTCCCTGCAAACAAATAACTTAAAGCAACATTCTAAAGGAAAGGATACTAATAAACATAAACTCCAGAATTTAAAACTTACTAACTATTACATAGGTCGAGGTTTTAGGCACAAAACACCCTTATTCAAATTCTAACAAGGTTTATTACAACTCTGAAAGGAAAGACATAAGGAATATAAAACAGCTCTTCTGGAACATCTCCGGTCATCTAACTAGCATAGTCAATGAACTATGGCTGCTCCTGATCTGGAAAATCTGGACATAGAGTCCAGAATGCATCGACACCGTCAGCTTATGAAAGCTGGTGAGTAAAATAAACATGTGCTCGCAATATATATATATATATATAAGCATATAAAACAAAGGAACAATTTAACATTAACCGTAATATATTCAAGGTTCCAATTTCAACATAAATCACGGGGGAATATAGTAAGAAATAAATACATAATTGTACATGAATTATGTAATATCTTATCTTGCCAATTCTTTTCTTTAAAACAACCCAATTCAACCAACACATCATCTCAGATACCAGGAGTAATAACTACTCAGTCATCCAATTCACACGCTACACTATCGCCTCCAATACCAGGAATACTATCCGATCGGTATTGAAGTCACACACCGCACTACTGCCTCAGATACCAGGAATACTATCCGATCGATATCTAGCCCGATCACAAACAACCATCGCTCCGGATATCAGGAATACTATCCGATCAATATCCGAAAAGCGCGCCTTAGATACCAGGAATACTATCCGATCGATATCTAAGTCGTACACAACACTATCACCATCGCTTCGGATATCAGGAATACTATCCGATCAATATCCGAAACGCGCGCCTTAGATACCAGGAATACTATCCGATCGATATCTAAGTCGTATACAACACTGTCGCCTCCAATACCAGGAATATTATCCGATCGATATTGAGGTCGCATACCAGACCGCCACCCTTTACTCTTTTCACGCTTTCTCACACACATGCATGTCGACACAACCTCGACCCTAATATGTATGTCAATGTTTCATAAATAATACCATTAATTAATCACAAAGCTGGATAATCGTATGAGCATAAATTTCGGTCTTAGTCGTTCTTGTTCGTACAATTCTTAAAACATAGACCTTTAAAACAATATATTTGCCAAACAGTTTCTTGAAATTTTCCAAAACATTTTCCAAACAGTCCCTTACCAAAAATTATACAAACTGCCAAAACTGCCACCTCGCGCGAGTGGACCGCGCGAGCGAGGGAGAGGGGGTGTCGCGCGAGCGGGTCGAGCGAGCAAAGGGGGAGGACGGGTCGAGCGCGCGGGTCGCGCGAGCGAAGGGGGGAATGGTTCGCACGAGCGGGCCGCGCGAGCGGGTCGCGCGCGCGAGTTGTTGCAGAATGTCATCTTCTTCGTTTTTCCCCTGTTTTCAATTTTAAAAGCTGTTACAGACCCATTTTCAGATTCTGTTTCAACCGAGACATGTAATATATGAATCTCTTCGGTTTTTCGTGTAGATTACAAATACGCTATCAATTTTAACTAATACGGATTGTGTCTCTAGATATTCGCGATTAAAGTAAGGGTGTCAAAACTTTAAATTAACGGTACATCGCGATATGAATGAATTACAACGTAGGATTTGAACCGTAGCCTATTGGGACAAAGATCTTCCATAATCAATTCACAGAATTGAATTTGGTTGAGTTTTACAAAACTCCAATTTTAAGCTTCCATGGTGTATCACATATAGATACACATATACACACACATATACACTGAATTATACATATATAAACATTGTGAGTGAGTTTAAATTACTCACTGAGTCTAATAAGACTGAAAATTGAGACCGAGAGTTTTCCGTCGTCGATTCCGTCGTCCAATTCTACTCCTCCGTTCTCTTGATCTTGATATATATATATAAAGCTATGTATGTGTGTATAATATATAATCTGTATATGTGTGTGTGTATATGTATATACTGTATGTGTGTTATGTGTGTGTGATCTTAGAGAGAACAAGAGAGGTTGAGAGAATATGAGGGAGACAGTGAGTTTTGTGAGGGACAGACTGATATAGTGATATATATAGATAGCCCAAAATAGGGCTCCAAGCAACTCCCAACAATCGCACGGTGTGGTTGAGCTCACATGCTCCCACACCCAAGACGCGATATAAACGCAAATTGAAATAAAAACTGGTATTTTACAGTTGAAATAAAGATACATAAAATTATATTAGTGTAGGAATTAAATTCCCGGTTTAAACAAAAATATAGATATTGATTTTAAAACCATAGAAAGTATTTTGGAAATTACAGTTTGACCCCAAACAAAATATTATAAATAGAAATAAAATGAAAATATTCATCTATTAATGGAAAAGAAAAATACAGGGTGTTACACATTCCGACTGAAGCATAATTGGGGGGCAAGCAACTAGAATCCTTTATGGCGATTCGAGCCCTCTCTCTCCCCACTGGAAAGAGAGAGGCTATGCCAATTGGACTACAGCTCGCTTGGCAAATGCCTTGGTTTCAGGAATCATTATTTCCTTATCCATGACGTTCATTAAATTCAATTACCATAACTGCCACGTACATAACAAGTGAAAAATTTATCACTCTTCTCTTGAGAGACTTATCTCAATAAAAAATTCACCCAAACAAAATCTGAGAAAAATTAACTACCTGGTTTTTTTTGTTCTCTATGTCCAATTTGTTGTATTTCCCTCTTCTACTGCAAAGCACGTTTTCTCAGTTTGCTTATCAGAAATTTAAAAAATAATAATAAATAAAATAAAGTCTAACTTTTTCATTACCAAATGTTAGAAATTTCTTAACACAAAAGTAAGAAATTCTCTTTATATTAAGACATAATCCACTAATTTAGTCTGAAAAACAAATAAAGCGATTCGAATATCAACCACCAGATACTATAAGGAAAATTCCTTAAAATAAAGTATCATTATCACCTTATCAGTTAATGCCATTACATTAAGTTATCATACACAATAATATTTATATATATATATATATATATAACAATATCCATTTACATTAGGGTAATTTAGATCATCAAAAATCTATTAATTTGGAGAAAATGACTAATTCCTAATTAATATGACTAATCAGGGATCAATTTCTAACCTAAGATTCAAATTGGATTCATCCTAATAAAACATATGGAGAGGAACCAATTCTTATATTTCTATTTAAAAAAATGTTGATAGAGCCTAACACCTCCAAAGCACAACTGCAAAATCTTACTTTCCCAAGAAAAATATAAAATACTTCAATACATTTGTTTGCACCATAAAATAAAATTAAAATGGGCCCACTAAATCCAGTTGAGTATTACACGTGGAGAGAGAGGATATGAAAGTAGACTGATGAGAAAGGCAGGTTGATGCGATGTAATGAACGCCATAACCCAATGCGTCTGCCACGTCAATGGTGGATCGGTTATTGGTAGTTATATCTATGGTGGATAATGACAGTGTAAAGTGAAGATCGTGATTGACGCAGTTTTGGACGAAGACCCATTATGCCCAAATCATGGATATAGTGGGCGGTTTCTCAAACTGCTAGGCAGCGATTATCACCGCGATCTATATAAAGACGAAGAGTGGTAGAGAGAAAGGATCCCCGATTAAGCAAAACACTTAGCATTTTTCTGTATTCTGCACTATTATTTTCTTTCCTTTGTCAACTCAATTCCTATTTACTTACTTGTTTTAGGAGTAGAGTAATAATTCAATTCCAGTTAGAGATGAATTCTTACTTCTAATTGAAACTTAGTTTGTAAGAAGATTTAATAGAAACTCCTTTATGTTATTTCTTTGATCATTCTCAGTGTTTCTCATATTTAAAGTCTTTAATCTTTGGTTAAAGCAAGTAGAACCCATTTGGAAAGATTTCATTCATATTTCTCTCTAATCGCCTGATTTCATCAAATTGTTCATAATTCAAGAGGATATTTGTCAGGCACGCCCGTATTCTTATAATTACAAATTTCCTGCAACACAACAGTTTAATCTCCACTAAAACCATACCGTACACTCAAGCAACCATTTGACCCTAATCACAACCCTCCAAGACTCCAATGATGCCATAAACGAGTTTATTACATATAAGGAACATAATTGACTCTTATTAATCTCTAAGGTTCGTTTGATAAAACTAAAAATTAAGTAGTAAAAATTATGGGCTGAATTTTAAGTACTGAAAATTTTAAATAATTGAATTTGCAATATTGAAAACAATGTTTCAAGTAATGAAATAGATTGCATTCAATGATTATTTTCAGTAAAAAAATTTCACTTAAAGATTTTAGTGAATTTTTTGTTGCCTTTTCAATTATGTGGTACATTTTTAAACGCATTGAAATGGAATAAGTGCTGAAAATTTTCAATTTCAGCACTTTATATTGAGTTATCAAACACACCCTAATCCAATAAAAGTTAAAAATTTCTTAGAAGCTCTTTCTATTAGTCTCGTGTTATTTATGAATGCACCAAAAATGAGTTTTTTGATAGGAAATTGTCTATCTTACCCAACTTATTCCGTAAGTGCTAACCACACGCTTGCCTTTATTTTAAAATACCAAGTATGCCCTCCAATAAAATTAGGTAATTGAAATATTGAATGGAAATACAACGAAGTAAAAGAAGAATAGGAATTGGATTATTTGAGAACCTAAGAATCATTGAGTATGCCTTGTTTAGGAGTGTTCGCGGTCGTTTTTTTTTTTTAATGATTTTAAAACCGACCATTCGATTTAGGCGGTTTTGGCTTATGCATTACTTTGAAAATCGACCAATCGGTGTTTGATCGGTTTGATTTCGGTCGATTTTCAATTTTTTGATTTTCTTGAATACCCTTAGCTTTGTTGCATTTAGAATATATTAGCACATGCCAATCATTGATTTGTGATGAAGATAATGTAAGCATTAGTTTTATGCTCGTTGGCATTAATTATAAAAATAGGGCTGCTATATATATATATATATATACACAGAGCACTTCTCCTGCAGACGTCCGCAACTTAATAAGTTGCGGACTTCTGTTTTCAACTACTGAATCCTATGAAATTACTACAATGCTCTTAATGAAAACTGGATCCAACAGTTGAAATAGAAGTCCGCAACTTATTAAGTTGCGGATGGTCCGCACGAGAAGTGCTTCATATATATATACATATACCAGGATTCTCTAAAGAGGGCGTCATCTCTTTATAAAAGAGAGGATCTCTGTTTTGATCGTCGGATCGTGTTTAAAAATTATAAAATGACAAAACTGCCCTTAATGAAAACACGATTCGACGACCAAAACAGAGACTCTCTCTTTAATAAAGAGAGAGCGCCCTTTTTAAAGTCTGACTATATATATATATATGCATTTATGCATACATATGAATTATGCAAGTATAAAGGGGTCTCAATGTTTCTAGCCTTGGTTTGAATGAGAAAACTAGATTAAGACGCCAGGAATAACACATATCTATAATTCCTTGAGTATACCTTCATTAAACAATCACTTATCTTGCCAACTATGATAAAAAACCAATGTTGATATATATATATACACTCATACATATATATATATATATATATAACTAAGATCATATGTATCAATTTAATTTAAAGTCATAAATACAGTAATATCCAGTGCTTTAATCCAATGGCTCTAACAAATGAACCCCAAAGAATAAGTCTTCGGTGGCAACATATCTCTTCAAACTTTCATGGCACGTGTTCTTCCTCTACTTTCTTTGCTTGTATTCTCACCCAATTACTTAATTTAATAGAATGCATATTTGATATTCTAAACTAATGATAAATATACCATTAGAAATTGCATCATAACTTTGGTAAAGTAGTCATTTTCCCTTAAATGCTAATAAGTATTTTTCCTTTTAAAATAAGTATTTTTGGTTCTTTAATAAATTGCATAAAGATAGAAAGACCTATAGATAAATTTAAAACTTCTATTCCCTTAAATGCTAATAAGAGGCCATTTTCTTCCTGAAAATACTATTGCTCATCTCAAAAATGGTTTATCATTGCTCACCCAAGTATTCCATTGATCAATGCAGTGGGACCCGTGATTAAATTAATGATGTTTAATCCGATATCCCATTGCATTGACCAATGAGGTGCTTGAGTGAGCATTGATGAACTATTTTTTGGGTGAGCAAAAATACTCTCTTCTTTATTCCTTAGATGTAATAATCCCAACTATCAATATCCTTTGAATCTAACTAACCTATCTCTCAAGTATTCACAACCTAAATTAATTAAGCATCAAATCTAAAACAGATTGAATAATAACCGCAGATTTATAAACAAAAAAAAAAAACTTCCAAATTCCAATGAGTAATGATAGGTGTACAACTCATTCTTACAACAATCTCTATCTCTCTCCTAAGTGGCACTGTAGGGTCCGGTTAAATTTCAATGGACTTCAATGTCTATGAGAGATATATAGATGGTTGAAAATGACTTGTACCCCTAACATTACTCAATTTCAGTCATTGTTTATCTTTTTTTTTTTCGAAAAAAAGAGACTGTTTATCTCACTACTCACTATGACCCAATATTATAATTTGTTGATAAAGAACTAATTTTAGTAGTGATTTGGTTGAGCATGAACTCTAATGCAACCAAAAAGTTCTCCGATAAACACTTGAATTTGTAAAACCATTTTACTTGTGGATAGCAGAACCAGTTCTGCACCTTCAAAAAAGCTACTAAAGAATAAGAGACCTCCATCCAAAATTTTTGGTAGTTGGTCTAGTGGCATAATCACCCTTTCCCCTTGTGGGAGGGTGGGGGTTCAAATCCCTCTTGGAAGATTTTTCTCTCGGGCCATCTATGGGAGGAAGTTCCTTTGAAGTGGGTTTGTGGCCCCCCTGACTCTTTGATGTGTGTGTTTCCGTGATGTCTACGGGTGCATTGCCTTCGGGAGAAAAAAAAAAAGTCAATTCTAAAGTCTTCTATGTCAAATATGGGCTTCAAATTCTTGGTCCAGTTAGAAATAGGCTGGAATAGGCAAGGAATCAAAGATATATACTTGTATTGTTTTGGGGTGGAAAATTTGAGGGTTGTATCACAATTCACAATGTTTTTTTCTTTGGCATAGTTCATGACATCGAGCCTTTTCAAAAAATCTTTCACTTTATCATATCATATTTCTATTTCAATAACTATTATGTAGAAGCACAACACTTAGTTCTAACTTCACTAGTAGTCAAGAAAGACTAAATCTAAAAAAAGGTTTTGTGAAGTCCATGTATAATGATGAAAACAATGGATGGAAAAATAAAAATCAAAACATCTAAACAACAATTGTGTTAATAATATCAATTTGATTTGTTCGAGTTTGGCTAGAGCTTTTGTCCTATTTCTCTGAAGTCAAGGGTTCGAAATTCCTTATAAATCGTTGCAAGATGATACGAAAGTCGGACGTCAAGAGTTGTGACAAAGGCTCCTTCTTCTCTCATACAAAAACTCCGAGCTAAATTCTTTGGTTATGAAGGGCCAGTGCGCTTGGTGTGAGTTCGAATAATTACAACATGATATGAAGGTCAGACCTCAAGGCTCTGACATATCATGCTCATGCACTTTGGTGTGAGTTCGAATCCTGATGTCAACTTACCTCTCTTATTAACATGGTGTGTGAGATGTGAACTTATGGGATCCGTGCACCTGTGAATTTTACCTTTTTATCCTATCCCAATACACAAAATCATGAACAATAGGTTGAGGGATTCGTCCTTGTTAATTTAAAAAAAAAAACACACACACAATTGCCATTAATACTTTTTTTTTTTCCTAAATGAGTTTTAGCTCTTTTATGATAATCGTGGACAACGCCGGAAAAGAGGAGCCACTTTATGAGATCTTTGTTGGAATTCTTGCCCACAGGGACACAAAGAAAGGCAATATAAAAAAGTTGTTGAAATCATAGAGCAAAACCACTCGCTATGCCAATTGGGTTGATCATTGTTGGAATACTTGCCCTCAAACAAAAGGCAAATTAAAAATTGTTCAAGTTCAGAGAACAGAACCACTTGCTATGCAAATTGGGTTAAAAATATCTTTACAGAGCCTAACACATCCAAAGCACAACTGAAATATCTCACTTTCCACGAGAAAAATAAAAAAAACAATAATAATAATTCAATACTACTATATTTTAATTTCCACTAAAACAATACTATACACTTGGATCCAAAATTACAAACCCTTCAATGATGTCATTAAACTACAGTATCAAATATCTTTGAATCTAAGGGTGCATTTGATAGTTTTTTTTTTTTTTCATAGAAAATAATTTCTATGTGGAAGGGCCTTTGGCTGCTTAAGCAAGGGTCTCAAGTTTGAGTCCTTGTGTATGCAAAAAACTATCTTTGGAGTTGGGAGAGATCTCCACTTTGGTGCCCTACAGTACCTCGGAAGATTAGTCCTGGGCGGAAGGCCCAAGATACCTTGGGAAACCAAAAAAAGAAAAAGAAAATAATTTCTGAATTAATTTTCCAGTCTTAATGAATTTTCCATGGAATAATTTTCAACCAAATGGGTCACGTGACCTGATTTTCCTATTTTTGAGGAAAATCATTTCCTTCCTCCCCCTGAAAAAACAAATTCCATGAAAAATAAAATTGTGAAAAACGATCGTGACTGAAACAGAATCACCATTCCTTTCTCTTTCTCTCTCTCTCTCTCTCTCTACTCTTCCAGCCGAATCGCCATCGCCATACCTCGAGATCTCTGAGTAGGTCTCTCTCTCTCTGAATCTGGATATACATTACACTATGTTTGGGAGTTTAAGAGAGAAAAGAAAAGAATATAAAGTCATAAGTGAGAAGAGAAAAGAAAAGAAGAGAAATGATTATTGTTTCTTTCATGTTGTTTGTGAGTTTAGGAGAGAAGAGAAAGTTACTTTCTTTCCTTTTGTTTGGGAGTTGCAAAGAAAAGAAAAGAAAATAATAAAAAATTACCATTCTATACATCAATTGTACCTTTTTATTTTTGCATAGAGAGGATGAGAAATACCAATGAAAAGAGTCAGACTGTAATCCAAAAGCTTGTGGAAGACGTGCTTGTGATTAACGCGAGTTTTTGTTTTTTTGTTTGTTTTTTTTTTGGGCGTATTTAATAGTGTATTATATTAACCATAGTACTTGGATGTAATTTAAATCTGTTAAGAATTAAATAAAGGGTATTATGGGTATTAATAAAAAATCATTAATCCTCACTTTCTTTTCTCTCAATTTCTTCCCAAATTGGTGAGAAAGAAATAGAAAGAAAGTAGATTACTTTTCTCTCATTTTCTCTCCCTTTCTCTCCTAATTAACAGCCTGTTTGGTATGCCATAAAGTAGAAAAGAATTCATTTGCAATTCTTGTTTGTAGAATTCTTATGTTTGGTTTGACACAAAACAAGAAATGAATTCATTTGCAAATCCACCCAATTCTTGTTTTGGGTGCTTTACAAATCCTACCCATTTTGGTCGGATTGTTCAAAAAATGATTTGCGATTGTTTGCATATATTTTATTTTCCCAAAATATCCATGTCTTTTATACTAAATACCCACAATACCCTTGGCTATAGGTTAATCCCTCATTACACCATTCTGATCATCACAGCAGCTGTGCTCCAAGAACATCTCTCGTCTCCATCTCTGCCGCCGAAGAACAGGTACTGCTCTCTCTCTCTCTCGTCTCGTCTCGTCTGTCTCTCTATTTCATATATATCTATATATATGTATATATATATACATTGATTTATATATGTATATATATATACATAGATTCATATATATATACACAGTCAAACATATATATATATATATACATAGATTCATCTATATACATAGATTTCTTCCTACAAACCATGAATTTTGAATTGGGTTTGGGGTTAGGTATTTGTTACTAATCTCTTCCTAGGTTTGATATTGTTTGAGCTTGTAGCCACTGTTGGTTTCTCAGCCTCTGTTATATTGATTTTATTTCTCTGTTTTACTTTCATTTTTCATTCTATTGTTTGATATTGTTTGAGCTTGTAACCATGAATTCCAAATTTTTTTTCCCAATGAATGGGTTATTTATTCACCCCATTTTTTTTTATTATGTGATTTAATAACTGAAATTTACAAACCAATTTTTTTTTTTTTTTACACTTTGTCTATGCCTTTTTGCTCTAGAGTGTACTTGGATGGGACAATGGTTGTATTTTTTTGTTGGATGAACACTGTTATTTTGGGTGGATGAATATTACTAGGAACTTTTTCATCTTATGGATTATTGTTTTTTGAGTAAGAATATGTTTTGTGATTGATGTTTGATATCTTGTGTATTGAAAGTCTTATATATTTGCATTGTGATTGAATGTTTGCTCTTATAACTTAACAGGGTCAATTTGGGAAATAACATTGATTCTATTCAATTCTGTTGTTTGGTATGAAGCTGGAATTGAATAGAATTGAAAAGAATTGAATTCAATTCTATTTCAAACCAAACACAAAACTAGAATTCCAATTCTATTCTATTCATTTCTTTTCTATTCTTTTCTTTTCTTTTCTATTCTACAATCATACCAAACGGAGTGTAAAACAAAAGAAACTGACAGAAAGTAAGTTCTTTTCTCTTCATTTCTCCCCCATTTTAAAACTCCCATAGTAGAGATTCTGAATATACATACACATATACACACACACATATAGATTCAGATGTTGAAATACTGAGGTAGGGTTTTTGATTGAACAGAATCGGTTCTCACCTCACGACGATCGCTTTCGACGACGACTCACCTCAGAATCGGTACTCTCTCTCTCTCTCTCTCTCTGTGACACACACAATACACTGATTTACACACACAATACACCGATGTACACACATACACAATACACCGATTTACAGGACATATAGAGATTCTGATCTTCTTCAATTATGTGCCTCTTAATCTTCTTCAGGTTTTCTCTCAGATTCATTTCCTGTTTACTATTTATTTTTTTAATTTTTTTTTCTATGCTTGTATGATGATTATTGAAGTAATTGTAATTCATGCCCTTAATTCCATTGAATCCAATTACTAGAACCAGGTTTTCTATGGGAATTCTGTATGATTCCGTGGCTTTAATAACTTTTTGATTCCAATTAGTACTAGATTTAATGCTTTCTGGGTAAATAATGTTCACAAACTACAAAAAAATTCAAGTCCTAGTGCCCACCATGTATTGTTTCAAAATTTTCGGCCCTCTAAAATTAGTTGTTTAACCTCAGTGATTTTTACATCAGTTTGGCTTCAGATGTCCTCAACTAATTAAACCAATGTGTAATAAAGATCTCCCCATATGAAAAAGCCCTGCTACATAAGCAATTAACCTCTTATGTAATCCATTCCAAATTTGATTTAGACAGCATCAACTCAATTAAAAAAAACCAAATACTCATATATTTGTACACACACACACACACATGAAGATATGTTTTTCTCTCTTTTTAAGAATTAGAGACAATCCCTTTAGGTTCCTATTCTAATTTGAATTTCGTCACCTTTTCGCCATAATATATATCCAGGAAAAAGATGAAAAAGGCACCTAACCCCATGTTTTGGCCTTAAAAGGCTTTGCTTTGTGGCTGTTTCACCCTTTTGGTGCATTAAAATGAATTTTACTCATGAGATGTACACCTTTTTTAATGTATAATGCTCAGTGGATAATGAGCTCACTATTCTCTTACTGCCTCAAATGGTTCTATTCTCTTTTACTACCTTAATTAGTATATATAAGAAAATTTTCCATATCATTGTCTAGCAATTGTCCTCTTAACTTTCTTTTGCATTAACCGGGTTTTTTTACTTGCGAATTGGATATTTGACATAGTTTTTAACCAAGTGTGTGTGTATCAGATAGTAGATGCTATATTTCTTTATAATATAAGAATGGCTTACAATTTAGACAACTAATTAAGAGATACATTGAAGTCCTTTTTTTTTTTGGGTTAATGAGGTTGGCTTGTGCCTCGAACGAATTATCTATATTGAGTGGTGTTGGTTGCTTGACACTCATGTATCTCTCGCGAATTTTTCCCCTGCATTATATGATAATCCAATGGTCATCTGATGCCAAGTCGTATAACTAGTACTTTGTTGTATTGTGTCCTGCTCATACTTGAAAATTACCTAACTAGTACTTTGTTGTATTGCCAAATCGTATAACCAACTTCCCGGTGCTATCTACTGTAAGAAGAACACTATAATTGCCTTGTATAACCAACTTGACCAAATTACACATTCTGCCTATTATGTTCATGAAGCATTAATGGCCAATGATTAGGACAAGTTTCATAGTTGTTTGATCGTGTGTTGTTCACTGGAACTACTGATGTTTTTAGAAGGCAATACAGTTCTCCTTCTTTTCCTAAACATATACTGTTAATAAGGACCGGCTTGAAATGGGCCAAAGAGCTTGAAAAAGAGGTTTGCCTATCTTAGGCATCAACTCCAAATAGGAAAAAATTTAGGTGATCTTGTACTAGTAATCTATGGGTTCCAATTTCCACCATAGTTGACACAAAAGTTGACATATGAATTTAAGAATTACAGTATTACTTATATAGGCACTCAGTCTCATTATATAGGTAGCAAGCTATGGGAGGACTAAGGATAGTTCTTCTTTTTACTTTTATTCTTTTTGCATATTTTGAAATCATCTCTTAACATGATCTCATTTCATTGTCTAACAATTGCTTTGGAGCATTGGACCATTTAGTCCCTTTTTTTTAAAAATAAATAATTGTGTGCTAATTTAGGTTAAAGTGCATGTTTGGATAATATTGTGTGCTAATTTAGGTTAAGAATGCTGAGAGCACCGACCCAAAATCAACTGGTGGCTGTGTTTTGGACTATGGTCATGCAGGCCGTAGTGATCTACACTACTATGAGGCGTTACCATCGTAACCGACTTCTTCTTAGGGCTCCTCACAGGAATTGGAATGCTGATAGAGAGTACTAAATCGAATGTTCCACTCTAGCGATAGGATTTGTCACGAGCAACTTAGGATGAAAATTGGTGCATTCCACAGGTTGTGCAATCGCTTACGTGCTTACGGGATTTAAGTGTCTTAGTATTTTACGAGTCTCCAATCTCCACCACTCCTCCAAAAATTAGGCCCTTTTGGAGGAAGTGCGTGGATTAGAGTTATATGGCTTATGCGTGCGCATCAGTTTCCAATGATCAGAAAGAAAAATCACTGTCCGAAGTCTAATAGAAGCTACATGGGTTACTGCTATTACTCGTCCAAATGTAGGTCTTTTTTTTTTTGAATTTTGTGTGTGGATTAGACTCAGGGTCAGGATTTTATGTGTGTTGGAGTCCTCCAAGTCTAAGTCTCCACTGTTAGTATTAAAAATTAGTTCCTCTCAAAGATAATGTGTGGGTTAGACTTGGGACTTATGTATGTGTGTTATATTTCCCCATTATAGAAAATGTTTCTGTGCATTTTCATTTTTTGAATACTCTTTCACTACAAAACCCTTTGGAACAAAATCCATCATATTTCTAGTTCTTTTTTATTACGTACGCCTTCTAACGTATCTCTAACGTAATTATTAAGAATGCAAAGGAACAAACTCACTAGCTAGCAAGAGCCACATGAACATCAGAAGGGTAAGCAGTAATCACCCACAACCACCCAAACAATTGGTTTCCTAGATCTCTCAACAAATAGGCCGGCCACACGATTACTCAAATGGGTAATCACTACTGTTTTTTTTTTCTTTCTTCGTAATGCAAAAAACCAAAGAGGGGAAAATAATTTTTTTTTTAAAAAAAAAAACAGAGAGCCATTACCTGACAGTCGCCGGGAGGGAGGAGGTGGTGGGTTGGCGGCGGCGCTGAGGTGGTGGTTCTTGGGTGGTGGTGCTGAGAGGAGCAGAGAGGGAGGTCGAAGGGGGGGGGGGGGGGGGGGGGGGGGGGGGGAGAGAGAGAGAATGTGTGAGATTTTTTCATTGAATTTGGGGATTTGGGGGTTGTTTGGGGTTAACCTAAGGTTAGTGAATGTGAGTTAAATTTGTGTGGATCCCACCCTCCATCTCATCTACAATGCCAAGTGCATTTGCTTGTGAAGTGATTGTGGGATTGGCATTTTGGTGATTGATGATGTTTTTTTTAGAGTTACACATTTGGTGTGCTTTTAATTTTTGTTCCTTGTATTAAATCTTGATATTCCTTATTGAAATACGTGACGAAGTTGGTAGTTTAAGATGAGTTGAATTAGTGGTGTAATATGTATATTTACAATTACCATTTCGTAAAAACTACTCATACAAATTAGAGAGATGAATATGTAAATTAATTTCATTTGAAAGGGCCAAGATTTATATTATCCAAAAATTGGAGCCAAAATCATCCAAAAATTTATAGGCAAAATCATAATTGTTATAAAATTTGGGGTGGTGGCCTCCATGTGGCTCTGCCACTATTGGTAACTTGGTTAATGTCGTACTAGTACTAGGAAGTATAATTCGAAGTATCGAATATTTCTGACCATATGTCTTTGACCATAACTAACTCCAACATGACATTTATAACTTTCCGATAACTTTAAGCCAAATAATCCTTAAGTCGAAAGTCAAACAATCCTTGACCCAAAACAAAAATATCAGTGAAGTGGTACGTAAATACCTTCACTTGACATATTACGACATTTTAATAGAAAATTTCAATTAAAAAAAATCGATTGTTTTGGGTCAAGGCTTGTTTGACTTTCAACTTTAGGATGATTTGGCTTAAAGTTATCGGAAAGTTATAAATGTCATGTTGGAGTTAGTTATTGGTCAAAGACTCATGGTTAGAAATATTCGATACTTCGAATTATACTTCCTAGTACTAGTACGACATTAACCAAGTTACCAATAGTGGCAGAGACACATGGAGGCCACCACCCCAAATTTTATAACAATTCTGATTTTGCCTGTAAATTTTTGGATGATTTTGGCTCCAATTTTAGGATAATATATATCTTGACCCCTGAAAATGAAATTAATTTACATATTCATCCCTCTAGTTTATAGTTTTTACGAAATGGTAGTTTAAATGTACATATTGCACCATTAATTCTAATCCAACCCATCTTAAACTACCAACTTGGTCACATATTTCATCTAAGGAATTTCAAAATTTAATACAAGGAATAAAAATTAAAAGCACACCAAATGCTCAACTCTAAAAAAAAAACATCGTCATGCTCCCACACTCACTTCACAACCCAATGCACAAACATTATGTGGCATCCTAGATAAAGAGTGGGACCCACACAAATTTAACTCACATTCACTAACCTTAGGTTAACCCCTAAACAATCCCCAAATCCCCGGTTGAACCCCAAACTGAAACAACCCCCAAATCCCCAAATTCAGTGAAAAAACTTACTATCTCTCTGTCTGCTCCACCTCTCTCTCTCCCCTTCGACCTCCCTCTTTACTCCTCGCAGCGCCGCCACCCTAGAACCATCCACCTCTGCACCGTCGCCGACCCACCACCTCTCCCCTTCCGGCGACTGTCAAGTAATGGCTCTCTGTTTTTTTGCATTACGACGAAAAAAAAAGCAGTAGTGATTACCCATTTGTGTAATGGTGTGGCCCATTTGTTGAGAGATCTAGGAAACCAATTGTTTGGGTGGGTGATTACTGATTACCCTTGTGATGTTCATGTGACTGTAGCTAGTGAGTGAGTTTGTTCCTTTGCATTCTTAATAACTACAGTACGTTAGAGATATGGTAGAAGGCGTATTACGCAATAAAAAAGAACTAAAAATATGATGTATTTTGTTCTGGATCCAAAGGATTTTGTAGTGAAAAAGTATTCAAAAATGAAAGTGAAAGTGCACAGATACATTTTCTATGATGGGAAATATAACACACATAGATAAGTCCCAAGTCTAACCCACACATTATCTTTGAGAGGACCTAATTTTTAAGACTAACAGTGGAGACTTAGACTTGGAGGACACAACACATAATCTTGACCGCGAGTCTAATCCACACACAAAATCCAAAAAGATCTACATTTGGATGAGTAATAGCAGTAACCCATGTAGCTTCTATTAAACTTCGGACAATGATTTTTCTTTTGGATCATTAGAAATTGATGCGCACACATAAGCCATAACTCTAATCCACACACTTCCTCCAAAAAGGGTCTAATTTTTGGAAGAGTGGTGGAGACTTGTAAATACTAAGACACTTAAATCCCAATTGATGTGGGATGACACCTTTTCTTGGAAAGCAAAAATGAAATGTGCATAAGTCCTAACTCTGTTCTACACACACTCTCCAAAAGGGCCCATGTTTTGGAGGAATGACGGATTAAACTTAACGCACCTAACTTACACATGATTCGTGGCAACTGTCCAATTAAATGAACTGTATTGCTCACTAGAGGTCAAAGATGAACAAGTCAATACTTAAGCTTGATTTTCTAGGCTTGTACATATCTTCCAAACCAAGACTCTTTTTCCTGTCTATCTAAATGGGGCCCAAATCCTCCTCTTTCAGTTAATGGATGGAAATCGGCACGAACACTTGCTATATAGCATGGATACGGATACGGACACGTGACACGGACACGATACGACACAGTGACGGCGAAACGGCAAATCCCAAAAATATAGCATACGGAGACGGCTAGGATACTTCGAATAAAAAATATTTTTTTTGAATATAATTTAATTTTAAGTAAAAAAAAATTGGAAGGGAGGATTAAACATCAACATTACATGACATATCCATCCAAAAAAAAATTTCAATTTGTAACCTACTTGAAAAAACCCTAAACTCAAAACCCTTTTTGACTCATGTAATAACTAATAAAGAAAGAGTATAGATGAAACAAGATTTAAAAAGAAAGAGTCTAAGAGGCTAGGGCTTCTGGGCTTATATGATATTATGATATACGTACTTATATATCATTTTATTTTCTCAATATTTTGTTTGTCCCCCTCCCCCCCCCCCCCCCCCCCCAAAAAAAAAAAATAAATATAAATAAATAAAAATAATAATAATAATAACAAAATAGGATCACCACGCCAAAAGTATCCCAGGAGTGTCTCACAAGAAACTTATTTTAAAAAGATCATTCCTCCGCGCCCCCCCCCCCCCCCCCCCTCCCAAAAAAAAAAAAAAAAAAAAATTTTTTTTTGGACCACTAGGCCAAAAGTGTCCCAGGAGTGTCCGGATGTGTCTTGCCGTGTCCCAGAAGTGTCCGACAATATGATTCAATTTAAATTAATCCAGACACTTCCATAGCCGTGTCCCAGCCAAGTCCGTGTCCGCGGAGTGTCGGAAACGAAACGGCACCCCAAATGAAGTATCCATGCTACATAGTACATAGCACTTTTGCACTGCTTAAACAAAGTTGTGGAAAGCAACTTGATTGGAAAATTAATCCGATTTAGAGGGTACGCACAAGTTTTATAGCTTTTGGAGTAAATAATGAATTAACATTAGGACAATGGTTCGATGATGCGGTTCCAGACACCATCACAGAGTCCTTCTAGATGACTCAGTCGTGGCATCGTGGCTTGGTATATGGTGATATGCTAGATTTAAGATTCAACAAAATATGGAAAAAATTTTGAAAATTGTAAAATAATAAGAATAACAAAATAGGTCCAATAGATAATCACAATACACAACTTAACAATTATGATATGATGTGAATATCAAATACACGGTGTTGATCTAGCGTCTAAGAATACTACACACAATTGGGTAACAATTGTTCAACACTATCAAATGGTCCATCCACAACGTATGAAATATGAGGTTTTAAATTGACAGAAATTGGAACCTAAGGGACCAAATTGACACAAGCCATATAGTACAAGGGTATAAAATGTGATAAAGCCTTACGGAGATATACACATGGCTAAAGACTTGAAAAGTTTAACAAATGCCTGCTTCATCTTTGGCCTCACTGGAGCAAAATTTGACTGTGTTCAATTAAAACAGCAGGGCATTGCTCGTACAAAGTTGTGCAAAGAAAACAAACTGGACAAAGAGTCTCGGTTTGGAAGATTGCATAGATACTGTCCGACAGTCTGACTTAGACTTAGAACATGTGTACGTATTTTTTTTCCATGATATCAATGAAAGGCTTGAAGGATTAATTTTTTTTTTTTAACTTTCAATTACCCGATTATCTAGTGTTTTTTCAAAATGTAGTAAGAACTTTTGGAACGAGGAAAGCACGTGACGTGACTCACGAAATTCAAAACATATATTAGCCAAAGAAAGAAAAGTATTCTCCTTCAGAGCCTTACTTTTAATGCAATACTGTTTTGATTTTGCAGACGCTCTGTCTTCTGCTGTTTATATTTGATAAAACTTTTGGTACTTGTTGTCTGTTGAAAGTATACATCATTTACATTTTCATTCTTTCTTGCAAGTGTAGAAATGGTGGGACTCTCTATTGGAGAAAAGCATTTCATACAGGGTGGCATTGCCCAGGACCTTCGCTCTGACGGTAGAAAAAGATTAACTCACCGACCCATTTCTGTTGAAACTGGAGTCATTCCTCAGGTAGAGCATATTCTTGTTTCATATATCTTTCCTTTGCTTTATCTTTGATTCTTTAGTTTGTTTTCTTAACCTTACGTATTTTCATTAAATGTTTATTTCTTATGGGCTTCGTGACAGGCAAGTGGCTCAGCAAGAATTAAGATGGGCGCAACAGATGTCATTGCTAGTGTGAAGGTATTTTGTGGTTACCTTCTGCTCTTTTTTTTTTTTTTTGAGCGTAGAAAAGGAAAAGGAAAATGAGAGGTAAAGCTATTTTGCCTAATGTTTCCCCCCATACTTAATGACATTAAAAGTTAAAATTTATGAAAATATATTTGGAACTCAAGAAAAGAGGGGCAAGTGACTCGCAACATTTAAGATTATTAATTTTATTTTCACCTTATTTTCTTTTCCTTCCTGTTATACTCACTGTTTTCCTTGACCAAATAAATAAATTGAATTCCTCACTCATTCTGTTTCTTTCCCTTGATAAATCCACGAACGAAACAGAGCTTTACAGTAAACTGTTTTCAGCGATGAACTCTTTACCTTTCTAATGGTGTCAACTGCTGCTTTTGCTTCAAATTTTTGAATATCAGGTAGAATTTGCTACTGATAATTTGAAATATTGCAGGCTGAACTTGGAAAACCAAATCATTTACAACCTGACAAAGGGAAGGTCACCATATATGTTGATTGCAGTCCCACGGCAGCACCAATGTTTGAGGTCTTTTATGTGACTTTACTGCTTTCAATTACTCTAATTTGACTAGTTGGTTAAATATAACTTATTGGTTTTGAACAATTCTGTCACCAGAACAAAACTGGTTATTGTGTCGGGTAATAGGCTTAAATATCCAGTTGAAAACAAATGCAGCACTCGGTGGAATTACACATCGTTATAAAATTATTATTTCACGCTTGTATAACCAGTTTGAGAATATATGTCTATATTCATCATTAGTCGATGAGCACAAAACTGTTGATTCTATGCCGTTTGTCTATGCATGATACATCAGTAAGTTTGTATTCAGATAAGTCTACCACACAAAAGTGAAGTTACTAGTTCAGCTTTCAGAACCTTACATGTGTGTGTGTGTGTGTGTGTGTGTGTGTGTGTTGAGTTCCGTCACCTCAGCAGTTTTTGACACTCACCTAGTCACCTGCATACCATTTATTTGAACGTGAATATGCGGACATGATCTAGGGTTAAACAAACCAACTAATAAATCCCATCTCCAAATCTCTCTTTATCCATTTGAAAAGTCTTTCAGAAAGAAAAATAATGTTCTCCCTCAAACACTACCTTTTCAAGTCTCACGCCCCTTCCCAAACAAGCTTTATTTTAAATCTCGTTATCATTCTTTCCATGACCTTTCAATTAGATTTCTTTATTGTTTGAAGTTTGAACTTCCTTTAAAACACCAATTCCCTTGACATATTGTTTGAAGTTTGAACTTCCTTTAAGACACCAATTCCCTTGACAAAAAGGGAAGAAAAATTTGGCTACTTCTTGTATTCCACTTCATATTTTGTTATATTTATTCAAATGGATAACTTTTGGGCTACCCTTTTTTTTGGTTTAATTCTAATATTCCAAAAGTACAACTATCCTTTCTTTTAGAACTGGAAAATGGTTTATGTTTCGTCCTATTTTGATTAGATTTTAAAGTAAGTAGTTAAATATTATAGTATGCATTTTCATTTATGCATACTAGAATGATCATTCAGATATATATAGTAATTTGCTGGATTAATGTATATTCTTTGCAAAAACAACAAAGAAAACCTATTGGGACCAATTATTCTTATGCATATAGTAATTTGCTGGATTAATGTATATTCTTATGCATATTTGTTCGCTAACATGCTTATATATTCGAGACAGAAGAATATTGTATATGCTGTATTGATGTGTAGTCACTATGTTTTAAATTACTTTATCGAGAATATTTTGTTGTACACCACTAGTTGGTAGAAATGAGGAAGGAAAAATGAAGGAGTGCATGGAAACTAACCGGAAATAGGTGAGATATAAACTTTACTGATAATAACTAATGCATATGACCAGTTGTCACTTTGCTAGATGGCAGTGTTGATAAATGGAACCTACCAACACATTTCATTTTTTATTCTGATTTTTTCGTATCGCCCGATCCTGTTTTGTAAGCCGCAGTCATCTTCAACTTCTTTTTTCTTTCTTTTTTTTTTTTTCAACTTTATGCATCCAGCAAAAAGGTTTCCCAACACCTCTCTCTAAGCTTGTGCTATCTCTCTCTCATTCTATGTAGGGTAGAGGGGGTGAGGAGTTATCAATGGAACTCTCAGCAGCTCTTCAGCGATGTCTTTTGGGTGGTAAAAGTGGAGCAGGTATAATTCTTGAATAAAACAAGACAAGTCAACATATTTCATCTCCCATATGCTTCTATATGTCTACGTTATATGCACTCTGTTACGCCTCTAAGCTTTGGAGACTCCAAATTCAATAATCTGTGAACATGGGGACATGACAATAAATGTGTATTTTTCTTATATTTTTCAAGAGAACAATGTATCATGTAATAATAGAAATTTCGTTAAAAATTTGTCCATTTTGGAAGGACTTTTTAGCAAGCGGAAAATAATTCAATATTTTAATATACTACAGTTACTACTACACAAGCAGTATCTTCTTAGTGTGTGGCCATCAAAAGTGTTGGTTGCGCACATGGAATTCCCATGTCCGAGTGCCGAGTGTCTGCTAGAGCTACTTCACCCTATTACGAATGTGACATAGCTATATATATATATATATATATAATTCAGCTTTGTTAAATAACCTGTAATTATTGTCCGGTTTTTGATTCCCTAAAGTTGATAACATAAATTTTTCTCAGGGGCTGGTATTGATCTCTCATCTCTCTCTGTTGTGGACGGAAAAGTTTGTTGGGATCTTTATATTGATGGTCTTGTAGTTAGTTCTGATGGAAATCTTCTAGATGCCTTAGGCGCTGCCATTAAGGTATTCACTTTTTTCCCACTTCCTATTTGACCTTTTCTTGTGTGAGTAGAGCACAAGGTTGAAGAGGAGTTTGTTGTGTTATATATATATATATATATATATTGCTGAGCATTTTTTGGGTTTAATAGACTAGTCATTTGCCAAACTCAAGCTCATTAACAATTGCGGTCATGTCGAGACTGATATGGTTGAAAATAAGAAGCTCAAGAACCCTCTTTCTCCCCCTATGCTCTCTTTGTGAGACCTATCCTTATATTTGAAAATATCCTTATATTTGAAAATATCAGCTTCGACAACTTGTTTTCCTTGTTTATGCTGCTTGTGATGGCGACAAAAATGATTTATTACTTGATTCTGTGGATCACCACTTGAATCCATTTCTTGTTTGTTTGGTATTTTCTTCATCAACTAAAGTAGATATTAACTGATAATTGTCCTCTCAAGGCTGCCTTGAGCAATACAGCTATTCCAAAAGTCAATGTCGCGGCAGTTGCCTCCACTGATGAGCAGCCAGAGGTCGACTTAAGTGATGAGGATTTTCTACAATTTGACACATCTGGGGTCCCTGTCATTGTGACATTAACTAAGGTAAATCAACTTCATTTTGTATAGCAAATACAAATATATATATATATATATATATGGTGGTTAGAATTAGTCAGTTCACGAGTTGATTCATACAACAACATACAAGTTTTATACCACCCGATATTATTTATGGTTATACGATCCACGATTAGATAATTCATAATTGTGAACTTTGAAATTTAAAGATTTAAGGGATAAATGTATAACATGTTAAGCCTTGATATTCCATGAAACTACGGTTAAATTGTTATTTTAGTTGTAAGCATTGTGCATGTTACACATGGAGTATATCATTATTTATATTTATGTTCTATGAAAAAGTAAATCTTACGATTCCTATTTGGTACAATGCACGATTCATTATTTTGGCAAACCGATTCATGATTTGTTGGGAGGGGTGATGGGGTTGTGTGTGTGTGTGTGTGTGTGTGTGTTATAACTGGCTTATTTTGTTGTTACATTCTGGCTGTCCTTTTGTAGGTTGGTCGGCACTATATTGTAGATGCAACAGCAGAAGAGGAATCTCAAATGAGCTCTGCAGTTTCGGTTTCTATAAATAGGCAAGGACGCATATGTGGGTTGACCAAGCGAGGAGGTGCGGGCTTAGATCCAAGTATCATTCTTGACATGATATCAGTGGCTAAACACGTAAGCGAGCAGCTAATAAATAAATTGGATTCTGAGATTGCTGCTGCCGAGGCTTACGAAGAGGAATCGTGACATGATTTAAGTGTTCAGTATTATTTTCACCTTTCTTTTTTCTTTTTCTAAAGCAGGCTATATATAATGTAGAAATGTGGCTTGGTAATTTGTTGAATGCTCTTGGGAAACTGAATAGGGATGTAAAACATGTTAGGGAGTGTATTGTACTTCAATTTGGATGTAAACTGAATAATAACTTTGTTTAAATTTTCAGTTTAAGAAGGTAGTTCATTGTTTAAGATACCTACTGTGAGCAACTAGTTTGTTTTGTTACCATATTCTCTTGCTGTAGTTTCAGGGGTTATGGGTTCTCAGCAGCCAAATTGGCAGCACTTTGTGGTGCTGTCAGCACCCTATTGGTGTTTACCAGGTCGGCAGTACCAAGTTTGGCTGCTGAGAATCCGTGGCCAGTTTCAGGAGGGCATGAAAATTGTAAGTCAAGGGTCTGTTTGATAACCTTTTTGTTTTTTATTTTTTGTTTTTGTTTTCAGTTTTTTTGGAAAAAATTGTGCTGGTAACTCTGATCTTTTTTTTTTAAAAATTATTTTATTTTATTTTATATTTTCGTTCCCTAAAAGTAATTTCTAATTTGAGGCTAAAATCGGGAGCAAAAAAAGTGGCTTTCAAAATTTCTCAACTGATTTTCAAAACTCAAAAACATGTGTGGCTTATCACTAGCCCTAACCGCGTCTCTCACTGTCTGCCCCCTAACTCACACAACCCTCTCAGCTGAGTCCAATCTGTAGGTAAGCTCTCTTCCTCCATTTTTTCCCCTTGTTTTCTTCTTCTTCTTCATCAATGCTTTTCCTGTTGTCAAGGTGAGTGGTGCCAGATCTTGGAACCATTCCATGGGAAGCTTGACAGAGGAGAAGCTTGTCTTGGATTTTCAATTCAAGAGAGAAGTTGTCTCTCAAGTTTAAATGATATTAATTTGGAATTGACGTCAAATTGATGTATTATTTCATAATACTCCACTTTTGTGATTTTGACGTGTTAAAATGGGGCCATGTTTATCGGTTAATTCCACTTTTCTAACCGAAGTCACTGTTCAATTGAACAACTTGAATTTGGTGCAACCCAAGGTTTCACTGGTCAAATTATGGAGTCACTAATTGGATAATCTTTAGGTGTGTTTTGACTTTGACTTCGACTTTTAACTAACTAAGAATAAGAGAAATGATAGATGCACAATAAAAACCCACAACTAATTGCACAACCTGCTTAAAAATGTTGGACTTCGTGCTGAAAAAGCTGTACACCCATTTTTTTTGTCTTTTTGTGTGTACAGCTTTTTCAGCACGAAGTCCAACAATTTTAAGCAGGTTGTACAATTAGTTGTGGGTTTTTGTTGTGCATCTATCATTGCTCCTAAGAATAATCTTGACCATCTTGATACAATGGTTCAAAATTTAAATGTTTACACACTGTCACATGGTTGAGGAAGATTAGATGTTTAGGAGCACCGGCCGGGTGAAACAGGACTAACCTCTTCAACCATTTGCTTATCCATGGATGACGTTTGAGAACAACTATGAAAGGGTAATGCTATATGCACATAAAATGTGCACATAAAGATCTGGGCCATTCATTTTAGTGGGGTCCATGGCTACATACATGAGACTCACCAAATGAATGACCTAGATTTTTATGTGCACACTTTATGTGCACATTTTATGGCTCTAACAAATGAACCCCAAATGAATGACCTATAAAGATCAGATGCATCACTTTAATTTAAAGTCATAAATACAGTAATATTCAGTGCTTTAATCAAATGGCTCTGACAAATGAACCCCAAAGAATAAGTTTTCTGTGGCAACATATCTCTTCAAACTTTCATGACAAATGTTCTTCCTCTAGTTTCTTTGCTTGTATTCTCACCCAATTACTTAATTTTATAGAATGCATATTCTATATTTTAAACTAATGATAAATATACCATTAGAAATTGCATCACAACTTTGGTAAAATAGTCATTTTCTTTTTAAAATAAGCATTTTTGGTTCTTTAATAAATTGCATAAAGATAGAAAGACGTATAGATAAATTTAAAACTTCTAGTCCCTTAAATGCTAATAAGAGGCCATTTTGTTCCTTAGATGTAATTATCCCAACTATCAATATCTTTGAATCTAACTAACCTCTCTCAAGTATTCACAACCTAAATTTGAAGAAATTTTGAAAAAAAAAAAAGGTTTTTGAAATTTGATAATTTCACAAAATAACTGTCAAAATTTTTGTAAATTATTTTGTGAAATTTTACAAAAGTTATTTTATGAAATTTCACAAAAAAAGTTTTTTGAAATTTGAAGAAATTTTGAATAAAAAAAAAAGTTTTTTGAAATTTGATAATTTCACAAAATAACTTTGTCAAAATTTTTTAAAATTATTTTGTGAAATTTTCACACAAGATATGTAAAAATTTCAATTTTTTTTGCTCAAAACATATCAACAATGGTACTAGTTTTGTAGCTCTTGTCGACACGTTTCCAATGGTATAAAATTTGAGAAAAATGGAGTTATATGTCAAAAGTTATGGAGGTTTAAAATTGCAAAATATTTTTAGAATTTGGAATATCATACGGTATACGGATGGCTGTAAATAGCATGCCGTGGGAAGCTGGGCAACCAGAGTGGGAAATGTGGGAAATGTTTGGGTGAATGTTATTTTTGTCCTTTTGTCAAAGATAATGGACTTATGATTAAGTGCAGATATTGAAGGTCTTTTTTGGTTAAATTTTTAGTTGGCAAGGGATATATCTCTAATTGTCCCATTAATTAACCATCAAATCTAAAACAGATTGAATAATAACCTCAGATTTATAAACAAAAAATAAAAAAATCTTCCAAATTCTAACGAGTAATGCTAGGTGTACAACGCATTCTTACAACAATTTATATCTCTATCCTAAGTGGCACTGTAGGATTCGGTTAAATTTTAATGGACCTCAATGTCTAGGAGAGAGATATAAATGGTTGAAAATGAGTTGTACATCTAACACTACTCAATAGTCAATTCCAATCAATTGTTTATCTCTTTTTTGGAAGAAATCAATTGTTTATCTCACTACTCAATATGACCCAATATTATACGGAGTATATTTTTTTGATAAGGAACTAATTTTAGTAGTGATTTGGTTGAGCATGAACTCTAATGCAACCAAAAAATTCTCTAATAAACGCTTGAATTTGTAAACCATTTTACTTGTGGACAGCAAAACCAGTTCTGAACCTTCAAAAAAGCTACTAAAGAATAAGGGACCTCCATCCAGAATTTTAGGTAGTTGGTCTAGTGGCATGACCACCCTTTCGCCATGTGAGATGGTGGGGGTTCAAATCTCCCTGTGGGAGATTTGTGGGAGGATTTTCCTCTCGGGTTGTTTATGGGAGGAAGTTCCTTTGCAATGGGTCTGTGGCCCCCTGGCTCTTTGATGTGTGTGTGTCCATGGTGCCTGCAGATGCATTGCCATCAGCCAAAAAAAAAGAAGAAAAAAAAAGAGTGAATTCTATTTCTAAAGTCTTCTATGTCAAATATGGGCTTCAAATTTTGGTCCAGTTAGAAATGGGCTGGAATAGACAAGGCATCAAAGATATGGGCCGCTATAATTGTGTGCATTGTTTTGGGTGGAAATTTTGATGGTTGTATCACAATTCACAATGTTTTTTTTTTGTGTGGCAATGTTCATGACGTTGCATATTCATCAAGCCTTTTCAAAACATCTTTTTCATTTTTATCATATCAGATTTCTATTTCAATAACTATTATGTAGAAGCACAACACTTAGTTCTAACTTCATTAGTAGTCAAGAAGACCAAATCTAAAAAAGGTTTTGTGAAGTGCATGTATAATGATGAAAACATTGGATGGAAAAATAAAAATCAAAACATCTAAACAACAATCGTGTTAATAATATCAATTTGACTTGTTCGAGTTGGCTAAAGCTTTTGTCCTATTTCTCTGAAGTCAAGGCTTCGAAATCCCCCACGAAACGTTGCAAGATGATATGAAGGTCGGATCTCAAAGCTCTGGCATATCATGTTCATGCGCTTTGGTGTGAGTTCGAATCATTGCAAGATGATATGAAGGTCGGACCTCAAGGCTCTGGCATATTATGTTCATGCACTTTGGTGTGAGTTCGAATCCTAATGCCAACTTACCTCTCTTATTAATACGGTGTGTGTGATGTGAACTTGTGGGGTCAGCGCACCTGTAGATTTTACCTCTTTGTCCTATCTCAATAGAATGATAATAGATATTAATCACAAAATTGTGGACAACAGGTTGAGGGATTCACCCTCGTTAATTAAAATAAAAAAACACACACACACACACACACAATTGCCAATATATATATATTTTTTCTAAATGAGTTTTAGCTCTTTTATGATATACCAAAAAAAGACCAAAAAAAGAGGAGCACTTTATGAGATCTTTGTTGGAATTCTTGCCCACAAAGAAAGGCAATAACATTAAAAAAAAAATGTTGTTAAAATTAGAGAACAAAACCACTTTGCTATGCCAATTGGGTTGATCGTTGTTGGAGTACTTGCCCTCCAACAAAAGGCAAAATAAAAATTGTATTTGAGTTTTCAGAGAACATAACCACTAGCTACGCAAATTGGGTTAAAAATATCTTTACAGAGCCTAACACATCCAAAACACAACTGAAATATCTCACTTTCCCGAGAAAAATTCAATACTAGTATATATTTTAATTTCCACTAAAACCATACTGTACACTTGGATCCCCAATTACAACCCTTCAGTGATGTCATTAAACTACAAGTATCAAATATCTTTGAATCTTACTAACCTATATCTCAAGTATTCACAACCTAAATCAATCAGACCATTTAATTATAACAACCGTCTGATTTAAAAAAAATAAAAAATAAAATCTTCCAATTAATTGTTTATCTCACTGTGACCCAACAACCCGAATTAGACCAATCGGGTCTCTGATCGGATAATAGCCGCCGGAGTCTTTCCGCCGGCGATGTAAATTGGGACCCACTGACCAAATTCAACTCTCTGTGAAACCATGAGTCAGATTCCGGCGACTGCTCCGTCAGGGGCAAAGAAGTAATTGAACACGTCTCCCAATCTGGAAAATCAAAGTGGCATGTTGGAGATGTCGCCGGAGCCTCAACTGTGTGTTTCAATGGAACAGTGCCCCAATCATCATGATCTGCGATAAATGGATGATCTAAAAGCATCTCAGCCGTCCATCTTTTAAGTGGGTCCCTCACAAAACACTTTCCGAGAAAATCTTTTCCTTCTTCCGATAATTTTCCGGGAATTTCAGGTAACTCGTCACCAACCCCAATCCTCAATAGCAACCCTCCGATGCCGGACTCCGGCGACGACCGCCATGCCGGAGCTCCGGTCACCATCTCCGCCACCACACACCCAAGTGCCCATATGTCCGCCGGCGAGTCCTGATCGCCGGAAACCACCGTCTCGGGCGACATATACAGAGGGGTACCTCTAACTTCAAACCCAACTTTCTCTCTCCTCTCGCCGGACTTCTTCGCCAAACCGAAATCTGCAATCTTCGCAACGTCGTTCCGGCCGTGATTCGCAGAAAACAAGAGGATGTTTTGAAGCTTAATGTCACAGTGAACATACCCATTTTTGTGAATATAGCGAAGCCCTTTGAGTACAGACTTTGTGTATCGCCGTACTTCACATTCCGACAATCTCCGGTTACCGGAATTCTTAATCTTCTCAGCTAAATTACCGCCGGAGGCAAACTCCAAGAACAAATTATACAATTTGACACCCTTTTCGAAACTAAAATCATCGCCAAAGCACCGAACAATTTCTGGGCAATCTTTCAATTGATCCAAAATCGATTTTTCGTTCATGAGCGAAGCAGAGTGAGAAAACCCACAAGACTTGACGGCCATTAATGGAGGAATCATAGAACTCTGGTTTTTGGGTATTGCTAAATTGACAGTACCAAAGCTTCCACGACCGACTGTATCACCACGAACCCACTCCATAGCTCCAAAAGCTTGATTTCTGACTTAGTATGGCTTTAGAGAGATACAGGGGAGGGGACTCTCTCTCTGTGTTTTTTCGGTTTTCTTTCTGGGCAAGTATTGTAGAGAGAGAAAGAGAAGTTACACAACTCACAACTAACTATTTTCTTAGGAGATTTCTCTATTTATATACGAGATTTTAGTTTATTTAATGAGATTGTGATATACTCAACACTATTCAAAGTATATATCTAGATATTTATATATATATATATATATAATTGAAACACGTGATATTGAAGGATATTTCTTAGGAAAGCTGCTGAAATAGCGTACCCAAAGTTGAAAGAAACGTGGTTGGTGTGGTTTAGGAAGTGAAGTCGTGTGAAGATCTTCTCACTTACAAAACCTCCCACGCGAATTTTAAGTAGGGGTGGCAATTTTCGACACGACACGGCAACACGACACGAATACGACACGAATTAAACGGGTTTGGGTTTACCTTATACGGGTATGGGTCATAATCGGGTCGACCCATTTAACACGATTAATAAACGGGTTGGGTCATGTTTTAATTGGGTCAACCCATTTAACACGATTATAAAAGATATTTTTGGAAATATATATTTTTCAATACATTTTTTTTAAAAGAAAGTAATATTTATTTATTTTTTATTTTTTTTAATACATGTATAATAGTTAGATATTGTTATTTGCGACTTAATTAGCTTAAATTTGGAACAATTGATCATTTACTGTTGTTGACTTGTTGGTAGTTGGTACTTTAGGTGGGAAGACTTGTATTCTTAGAATCGTGCCTCTTCATTTTTTTTCCTCTATGTTTGATTTTTTATTACATGAAGTCAATCTATAAATAGGTCATGTTATACAAGCAAAAAAAATAAATAAATAAATGTTACGAGAAAACGGCTTGTTCATTACACGGGTTGATGGGTTAAATGGGTGACACGTGAAATGCATTAGACGGGTATGGGTTTAGGTTTTTGACACGTTTAGAAATGACACGATTATTGACACGGCACGATTATAACACGACACGATTATGACACGACACGATTATGACCCAACACGACACGATTGCCACCCCTAATTTTAAGGCTATAATTACCTAAAAGTTTCGCTAACATGTGTTTTATTTAGGGTAAATTACAGTAACACCCCCTGAACTATGATCATTTTTCACTAACACCCCCTGAACTTTAAAATTGAACAAACTCATCCTTGAACTATCCAAAAATGAACAAACTCACCCCCTGCAGAAGGGGTTTTAGTGTCAACAAATGATAGTTTAGGGGGTGAGTTTGTTCAGTTTTAAAGTATAGGGGGTGTTAGTGAAAAAGGGTCATAGTTCAGGGGGTGTTACTGTAATTTACCCTTTTATTTATGGGCTAAATACACTTACACCCCTTGTGGTTTGACCAATTTACACTTATCTTCTTGTGGTTTAAATTTTGGCACTAATATCCCCTATAGTTTGGATTAAAGTGCAACCGTTAAAATTTGCTAAGGAATTGAAGGGAGTAAGTGCAAATCGGCCAAATCACAAGGGATATTAGTGCTAAAATTATCCACACGTATTTAACGATTGCACTTTAGTCCGAACTATGGGGGGATTAGTGCCAAAATTTAAACCACAAGGTGGTAAGTGCAAATCGGCCAAACCACATGGGGTGTAAGTGTATTTAACCCTTTATTTATTTGTTTGTTTGTTTATTTTATTAAGATGTTGTATTATAAAGGCTTAATTACAAAATATATTTTTGAAGCTAGGTTCATGTAGTTTTAATTGCATCAATTCGATCTCTGAAGTTTTTTAAATAGAAGCAGTGTGGTCAAAATGTCAAATTCTGTGAGAAGAGTCGATAGAATTTACTCATATGCAATGCACAATCACGCTTTTTTGGGAAAAAAAATGGAACACTGCTAATCTCCTGGCCTCGCTCGCTTTTCAGAATAATTGTGCATAGCAGTGGGTGAATTCTGTCAATTTTTTTTGACAGAATGAGACATTTTTGTACCATACTGCTTATAGTTAAAATTCCAAGGACCAAATTAATGCAATTAAATTTATAAAGAATTAAATAAGACATGGACCAAACTTCATAGATATATTTTGTATATAAATTTGTTACTAAATGAGACATTAATCTAACTTTTATTTCTCTGACTTGAAAAGGCAAGAGAAGAGTGATGTCACTGTATTCCTAAGGATTCCCTTGTTAGCTAAACTTACGGCCAGCGCCATGGATTGGCCAATTAATTCATTTTACTCGAAGAGCAGGGGCGGAGCCAGGAATTTTGGCCAGGGGGGGCCTAGGCTATGCGGGGGTTCGGGGGCAGCGCCCCCGAAAAAAAATTTTTGGGGTCTATTTATACATAATTAATAATTTTTTTAGGGTCTACTTGTCTATAATTGTGATTTTTTGGGGATATGCTTATAATATAAGTCTATTCGGTGACACGTAAATATTGTGTATTGTCTTTTAAAGTTTTAAGGGGGTCTATTTCTAAAATGCATAAAATTATCACACTAAAAGTGTAATTTTTAAAAATTTTAGGCGCATTTCCTTTGAGTTGTATATACCTGTATATCAATATACATATAGTTGATAACATTAAATTGGGCCTTAGACCCCTTAGAGAGACTTAAACATAAGTTGAGGGGGGGCCTACACATAAGTTGAGGGGGGCCTAAATGTAAAACCTATAACACATATAGGGTAAAATTTTAATTACCAAAAAGTGAGTGGGGGCACGTGCCCCCACTGGTCCTTCTAAGCCTCCGCCCCTGTCGAAGAGTCATGTGGATATTAAATACCACACCCCGTATGATTAAATAATATTTAGTTAAAATAGACTAATAATCTCATGTGGGATGGGCGACCCAAACAATATACTATTTCAATAAAAATGGATTAATGGCCTAGTCCCTCCCTTATCCAACGCGGCGTAATAGTATAAAGTGGTTGCAACACTTGGCCATGCCTAATGCCTTAGCCGGATTGGATAAATAGTCTATTTTAATTGGATCAATAGTCCACTTGACCACTATACCTTGAAATAAAAATTGTTCCAAACTCACGATTATTAAGTTAAAATAGATTAATAATCTCGTGCCTGATGGCATTCCAAATGTCGACTATTTCAATTAAAATAGATTATTAGTTTGATCTGCCCATTTGATCCCGCACAACAAATGTGGCCTTTGTGATTTAAGAAAGAGGGTTTGAACTTGTAAGTTCGGGGAGTTATACTATGCTTATAAAATTTGATTCTTACATGCTTTGTGTCACGCCCCGACGTAGCATAAATAAGGAAAGCGTTTAATTTCCTTTATGGACCCGTAGGTCGCGACAGTTTGAAGGATCGATTCCGTCCCAAACGTTAAACAATAAAACATAATAATCAGAGTAAAGCAATCAAGGCTTACAAAAAATTTTCTATCTTATTACAACTTATAAACCGGGGTCACTAAGGCACAAACCGCCTTGAAAATAAAATAATAGCTTAGTGTCTGTTACAGTCATCCTTAAAACAAAACAGTTTAAATCTCCAACAAATAAACTTAATGCATAAAATAAACAGTTTCTTTATTCCAACAGCAGCCACCTCAATTAGCGTAGTCATACGTTTCTTCCTGGTTAAAACCTGAAAAGCCTGAACACGAATGTCCAGGACGCATCAACGTCGTCAGCTTCAAGAAGCTGGTGAGTATTAAAAACATGACTTTGAATGTAAATCATACCCATTTACCTTTTTCCATTATTAAATACTGAAATGATTTATTTTATAAAACAACAAGGAATATAATAAAAGTTGTTCGTTCATAAATACAGATACTCGTGAAATGAGACAATGCACCACACTCATCTCGCCGACTCTTTTCTCTCGACATCCACAACAACCCACTATCCTACTCCTGGTATCTTTGAAACACTAAGATAGCCACACTTTAGCGACGGGGCGCCAGGGAGTGTCCAATGCCTCACACTTTGAATACCCTAACCGCCATGCAAATACCGGGGCAACCCTTCTCGCAGTATCCAGACTTGAGTTATCAGGGAGTGTCCGTAGGCCACACTTTAGCACTACCATGGGTGCCAGTGAGTGTCCAGTTTGCCACCGTCGCATTTCAAAGATACCCACGCCTCTTTTTCAACTACAAACACCACCGCAATCTCAATCACAATCACAACCACAACCACAACTCATACTCTTTTCCACACTAACCATTACTCTTTCCACACTGACTGTCACCCACATGCATGTACCACTGACCCACATGAATGTCATGAAACTCTAAAACATAAAGCACTTTACTGAATTAAAGGCACAACGCAAGTACGGGAATTGATAAGTCAAAACACAACGTCCAACTCGTTCAAACATGAATAATTGGAGTTCTGTTTTAAATAAACTACCCAAACAGAACCTTAACAGTATATGAATTTCATCCAAACAGTCCCTTAGCACAAAACAACAAAAACCACAAACTGCCGAAAATCGCGCGCGCGGGCCGCTCGCGCGAAAGGTCGCTCGCGCGGGCCGCTCGCGCGATCTGGCCGATTTCCCTTTTTTTTTTTTATAAATTTTTCCATCTGCCTGGGGAAGCCAACCTCGCGCGCGCGGATCGCTCGCGCGATAATTCGCTCGCGCGGTCCGCTCGCGCGATTTGGCCGATTTTCATTTTTCCTTCAGAAACTCTTCCAACGGCCAAGGTACAGGAGAATCGCGCGCGCGAGCCGCTCGAGCGAGGGTCGCTCGCGCGGGCCACTCGCGCGATCCTCGCGCGCGCGATCTTGGCGCGACCTTTCACTGAGGCTTCGTCTTCTTCCCCAGACTTCCTCTGTTTCAGTTTTAAGGGGTCAAAATGACCCATTTTCAATTCTGTAAGCATATATGTCCTATTATATATGGATTTCTTTGTTTTTCAACAAGGATTCCAAATATGAAATCAATTTTACAAGATTCAATCTATAGCTCCCAAATTTTATGAGTTTTCAAAAGATGTCAAAACTTCATTTTTAATATACTTTGTCATATGAACAAATTAGGCTCTATAACTTTGGGTATAACATATATGATATGTAATCTATCATAATCATCTCTGAAAACAAGTTTTGGTTAAGTTTGAGAAATCTTGATTTTCAAGCCATGGAGTTCATACGTAAATCAATCATGGTGTTTTACAAAATTAAGCAAACACACAGTAAATAGACATGTAATTACATCCTTAGTGAGTTTAGAATACTCACTGATATTGAGAACAAAGGAATTGTTGAGAAAGAAATTAGAAATAGGCAATCCCAATAGAAACTTCAAGCTTTAGCTATGGAGGTTCAAGCTCTTCTCTCACTAAAATCTGGAATTCTATTCTCTGAACTCTCTCTAAACTCTCTGTGTTTAGTGATGTGCAGAATGTGTGTGTGTAATGAGAGTTATACTTATATAGGACCCAATAGAGAGAACTTGGGCTCCAAGTTCAACCTTGGAGACTCCACATTGAGTTTCAAGTATTAGTTTCTCAATCAATCCCATATGAACTACAAGAATTACAGATGTGTGTGTGTGTGATATACTTACGTATACATATATATCCTCAGATTGTGAAGAGGTAAGCTAGAGTAATAGGGGGCAATTCCAATAGTGTTTGGGAAAAATAGCTTTTGGCACAACAATACACACACACACCAAGCATTGACAAACAAAGCTTAAGCAAATGATGAGTTTCCATTAATAGCAATAAAGTACAAGTCATGTCATACTTTACGTCACTTCCAAAAATCTGGGGAAATTAAACACAACATGGACAGTTTTGAACATAAACTGGTATTTTCGGGGCGCGGTGGTCACCACAAAAATACAGGAATTTTATTTTATCGTAAGAATTGATTTTCTGGTTTCATAAAAATACTGATTGAGTCAATAGGAGTTACTTTCACCGTTTTGGAATACAGATTCTGAAATCCCCACAGGTATTACTAACTTTTGTAAAATTGCAGTTTGGCCCCCAATAGAATTTAAATGTGAATTAGATAAGACATTAATATTCCAAACAAGTGACTGGAATTAAAATAAAAGCAGACCATGCTAATAGAATTTAAATATGCCAATGCAAATACACATAAATTAAATGTGGGCATGACTTTTAAATTAAATGAAAATGCAGGTTATTACACCCTTCCTCCCTTAAACAGGATTTCGCCCCCGAAATCAAGACTAACTAGTCATGAAACAACTCTGGGTACTTCTTTCTCATATCAGCTTCAACTTCCCACGAGGCTTCGTTCTCGTCATGGTGATTCCACTGAACCTTCACCAACGGGATATCTTTATTCCTCAACTTCTTGATACTCTGATCCAAAATCTTCACAGGCCTTTCTTTGTAAGAAACGTTATGACTTGTCTCAATGTCGTCATAACTAACCACATGTGAGGGGTCTCGTATGTATTTCCTCAACATACTCACGTGAAACACGTTGTGAACCCCAGACATCTTCGGTGGTAGTGCCAGTCGATAAGCTACTCTCCCGACACGTTCTAAAATCTCAAACGGTCCGATGAAACGCGGAGCTAGCTTTCCTCTTTTGAGACCAAAACGTACCACTCCTCGGGTTGGTGAAACCTTAAGGAGTACGTGATCTCCAACACTAAACTCCAAATCCTTCCGGCGTCGATCAGCATAACTCTTATATCGGCTTTGAGCGGTTCTCATCCTCTCCTTGACCAAAGTAATCTTCTCATTGGTTTCTCTTACCAAATCTGGTCCCAGCAACTCTGTATCCCCAACTTCAGCCCAACACAAAGGGGAACGACATGGTCGTCCGTACAGTGCTTCGAACGGAGCCATACCGATACTCGTGTGATAACTGTTGTTATAGGCGAATTCTACCAATGGCAAGTGTGTCTCCCAAGATTCTTCGAAATCGATCACACAAGCCCTGAGCATATCTTCCATGATCTGATTAACACGTTCAGTCTGCCCATCTGTCTGAGGGTGAAAAGCAGTGCTCATCTTGAGCGAAGTTCCCATAGCTTCTTGCAGACTTTCCCAAAATCCAGAGGTAAAACGTGCGTCACGGTCTGACACAATCGACACCGGTGCACCGTGAAGTCGCACAACTTGTTGTATGTACATCCGGCTCATCTTCTCTACCGGGTACGTCATACTATAAGCAATGAAATGAGCTGACTTCGTCAATCGATCCACGATTACCCAAATAGCGTCATGATTCTGCTGCGACCGGGGTAATCCTACTACAAAATCCATCGAAATGTGCTCCCACTTCCAACCAGGAATAGGTAGTGGTTGCAACAATCCTGACGGTCTCTGATGTTCAGCTTTGACTTGCTGACACGTCAAACACTTGGATACAAATTCGGCCACGTCTTTCTTCATACCTTCCCACCAAAAATTTCTCTTCAAATCCTTGTACATCTTGGTCCCTCCCGGGTGAACTGTATATCTTGACTTATGTGCTTCTGCCAGAATATCGTTTCTCAAATCCCCACGATCTGGTACACATAATCTGTCTCTGCATCGATACCCTCCGTCACTTCCTACCTTCCATTCTGTCGGGTCTTTTTCTGACATCTTAACAAACCATGTCTGAAACTTTTCATCTTCTTTCTGAGCTCCAATAATGCGGTCGATAAGAACAGGCTGTAGGATAAGACATCCAAAAAGTTGTCCTTCTGTTTCCTCAGCGCTCTGTACATCGAATTCCGCCAACGTCTCCAATGCTCGCCATTCTCTAACCATTAAGGAGGCGATCGTCTCACGAGTCTGTCGACTCAGGGCATCAACAACCACATTAGCTTTACCCGGGTGGTATTCTAACGTGAAGTCATAATCTTTAATCAGCTCCATCCATCTGCGCTGCCTCATGTTCAACTCTTTCTGTGTGAACAAGTACTTTAGGCTCTTGTGATCGGAGAATAAATCAAACTTCTCACCGTAGAGATAGTGTCTCCAAATCTTGAGTGCGAAAACTACTGCCGCCAATTCCAAATCATGAATGGGATAGTTCAACTCATTCGGCTTCAGCTGTCTGGATCCATAGGCGATCACCCTGCCATCTTGCATAAGTACACACCCTAACCCTTGGTATGATGCGTCACTAAAGATAGTGAACTTCTCATCGGGCTTGGGTATTGCCAGTACCGGTGCGGTAGTGAGTCTCTCCTTCAACTCTAGAAAGGCTCGCTCATGCTTCTCTGTCCATTCGAACTTCAAATTCTTCTTCGTCAACCCAGTTAAAGGTGCTGCTATTTTTGAGAATCCCTCAACGAATCTCCTGTAATAGCCTGCGAGTCCAAGAAAGCTCCGAACTTCTGTAGGGTTGCTCGGTCTAACCCAGTTTGATACAGCATCGGTCTTGGATGAATCCACTGAATTTCCTTGAGATGACACCTTGTGTCCCAGAAATTTCACTT
The DNA here is from genome assembly GCA_033977485.1 of Hydrangea macrophylla. Classification (NCBI taxonomy): domain Eukaryota; kingdom Viridiplantae; phylum Streptophyta; class Magnoliopsida; order Cornales; family Hydrangeaceae; genus Hydrangea; species Hydrangea macrophylla. The sequence continues at coordinate 82,254,487 of CM066986.1, read as the reverse complement.
CTTGCAACCAGAACTCACACTTACTGAACTTGGCATACAACTGATGGTCCTTGAGCGTCTGCATCGCAATCCGTAGATGTTGCTCGTGTTCTTCTCCTGACTTAGAATAGATCAAAATATCATCAATAAAGACGATGACAAACTGATCTAAATAAGGCTTGAACACTCTGTTCATCAAATCCATGAATACTGCCGGGGCATTCGTCATTCCAAACGGCATCACAAGAAATTCATAATGACCATATCGGGTTCTGAAAGCAGTCTTAGGTATGTCTTCCTTCCGTACCCTCAACTGATGATATCCCGACCTAAGGTCTATTTTGGAAAATGTCGTAGCTCCTTGTAGTTGATCAAACAAATCGTCAATCCGAGGCAAGGGATACTTGTTCTTGATAGTCACGCGGTTCAGTTCTCGGTAATCGATACACAATCTGAGTGTCCCGTCCTTCTTCTTTACAAATAACACCGGTGCTCCCCAAGGCGATGTACTTGGGCGTACAAAACCTAGGTTCTCGAGCTCTTGAACTTGTTCCTTTAATTCCAACAGTTCTGTGGGGGCCATTCTGTAGGGAACCTTGGTGATCGGTACGGTACCCGGTATAAGCTCAATACAGAACTCTATACTTCTTTCGGGCGGCAAACCAGAAATGTCTTGAAATACTTCTTCGAAGTCCTTGACTACAGGTATAGATGACGCTGTCACCTCTGTACTGACGACTTCGACGTTGGCTAAACATCTTGTGAGGAACATATCTCCCGAAGGGTTACATTGAAAATCGAATGATTGATTCTCGCTGTCGGAGAATGTGATTCTCTTCCTCGCACAATCCAACTTCGCTTGATTCTGAGTGAGCCAATCCATCCCTAGGATTATGTCGAACTCCTTCATCGAGAGGACGATCAATCTAGATGGGATATCACGGTCTCCTATCCGTAGAGGACAGTCTTTGCACACATGCCCTAGCTTGACTGAGGCTCCTAATGGTGAAGTAGCCTTCAAAGCTTTCTCTAAGCGATGAGGTAAAATGCCCAGTCTTCGAATAGTATTAACAGATATGAATGAAAGAGCAGCACCCGTATCAAATAACACTTTAACATGGGAGTTAAACAGAGTTAATGTACCTTCCACTGCTTGCTGATCAGGTTGAGCTTCTCCATAATTTCCTTCTTCATACGCAATTCCATCATATCCAGCGGCATCAGGGATAACAGCATTCAAGCGAGTCTGACCCTGTTGACCATAAGTCACCTGCTTAGGAGCAGTACAGAACCTGCTGATGTGGCCTGGTTCACCACAGTTGAAGCAGACTATCCCTTGCTGAGTAGTACGCCTTGGTGCCTTGCAATCTCGAGCCAGATGACCGGGATTGCCACAGTTGAAACAATTCCCAGCACTACTTCCTTCACCAACTCGGGGTTGAGTCGGATAGGTGACAGCTTGTGCCTTCTTGCTTCCATCGAAGTTCCTCTTCTGCCCTTGGGTACGGTTCATTGGTGGTCTATTCCCAAAGTTACCCCTCTGAGGCGGCCTGAACTCAAATTGTTTTCGGCTTACCCGAGCGTCTTCTTCCAGATCAGTAGCTAAACCAACAAGTCCTTCAAACGATTTATCCAAGTGGCCGAGGGTCAAGCGGCGAATCTGCGGTGTCAGCCCTTGATTATACTTGCGGATCTTCTTCTCCTCGGTATCGACCAGGTGTGGAGCAAATCGAGACAGCCTTTCAAACTGTGTGGTGTACTCCTGCACCGACTTGGTTCCTTGCGTCAAGTCCATAAATTCCTTCTCTCTTCTGTGCCTTTCCGTAGCCGGGAAATACTTCTCCAAAAATCTCCCCTTAAATGCAGTCCACGTCATCCCCGTTGCAGCTCCATTCCCGATAGTAGCTATGACCGAATCCCACCAATCTGCGGCAGCATCGGTCAGCTGAAACGTAGCCAATCTTCTCTTGTCTATCTCGTTACATTGGACAGCTTCAAACATCCGGTCCATCTGTCTCAACCACTGTTCCGCTTTCCAGGGTTCCGCGGTACCCGCAAATTGTTCGGGCCTTAGAGCACGGAATCTTTCTAGCAACTTGTCTCCCGTTTGACGGTCTCTCCGATTGTCGTTTGCATTACCGATCCTTTCTAACCTTCTGATAAACGCTTCAAACATCCCGGTAGGATCAGCAGCTTCGGGTGCTCCCTCGATCAGGTTCCTGTTTCTCCTGACTCCTCCAGCCATTCTATGCATGATAGTGATAAAATGAGAAACAAGCATGCAACAGAAGTATAAAGCAATATAAATGACAACATTTTCAAAAGGGTATATTTTATATATAACTTCTCGATCAAGTTGATACAAAAAGCGTGTATGATCAGATCAATGCCTACCCTAGGGGTTAGGACGCATGCAAGAGTTAATGCTACAAAAATGGGGTCATTGCCCTACACTCTAATGCATGTAAATACAGTTGCAAAAAGAGATAGAGCTAATAGTCAAAAGTAGTTAATATGTACAAAGTTATATCTAGTAAGTCAATCATCTCCATAAGTAGCCATCAGGAGATCCAGCGAGTCGATCGGTCGAAATCGCTGCACGGAGAACGGGCTAACCCCGTCATGGCTCTGCGAGGTCGAAGGTGAAGCAGGTACAGGAGCATCTGCCTCAGCCATCATCTCCTCAGGCAATGCCAGCTCAAGTGCTAGCTCTGCCTCTAGGTCAGCGGCTAAGTCGCCTAGACCTAAGCCATCCTCTATATCCTCTCCACCCACTGGAATAAAATGAACAGCCTCGTCATCGTCGTCCTCGGCAATGGGAATCACCGGCGGAGGCATCTCCAGCTGAGCGAGGTGGGCGTGCACCACCTGAATCTCGAGGGCGAGATAGAAGGCGTCGCTATCCACCAATCTCAACACCTCAACCAAGACCAGGCGCTGAGCCTCAGCGAAGTAACGAAGCTCTCGGCGGATGCGGGTTAGGTCAACTAGGCCTACCACATGGACCTGGTGCCATAGGTCAGAAACTACAGTCGCTGTGGCCAACTGCTCGATGGCCGCAATATATAAGTCAAGGAAAGCCGGGACCACAGCCTCCGGTGTCACAAAATGTCCCCCGAAACCATCTGGTACATAAAGCGGATGAGCTGGATCCATACCTGATAAGAAGGTACTACTTAAGTCAGAACATAAATAATCTTAGGCGTTTGGGTCCTGAGTCTATCCTCCCTGTCGTATCATCGGGTGAGTAACACTTAATGGAATGTGGAATCGGGTCTATACTGGTAAACCCTAACCTGGCTAAACGCATTCTGAGATATAACCTGGCTCTGATACCACTAAATCCTGTCACGCCCTGACGTAGCATAAATAAGGAAAGCGTTTAATTTCCTTTATGGACCCGTAGGTCGCGACAGTTTGAAGGATCGATTCCGTCCCAAACGTTAAACAATAAAACATAATAATCAGAGTAAAGCAATCAAGGCTTACAAAAAATTTTCTATCTTATTACAACTTATAAACCGGGGTCACTAAGGCACAAACCGCCTTGAAAATAAAATAATAGCTTAGTGTCTGTTACAGTCATCCTTAAAACAAAACAGTTTAAATCTCCAACAAATAAACTTAATGCATAAAATAAACAGTTTCTTTATTCCAACAGCAGCCACCTCAATTAGCGTAGTCATACGTTTCTTCCTGGTTAAAACCTGAAAAGCCTGAACACGAATGTCCAGGACGCATCAACGTCGTCAGCTTCAAGAAGCTGGTGAGTATTAAAAACATGACTTTGAATGTAAATCATACCCATTTACCTTTTTCCATTATTAAATACTGAAAGGATTTATTTTATAAAACAACAAGGAATATAATAAAAGTTGTTCGTTCATAAATACAGATACTCGTGAAATGAGACAATGCACCACACTCATCTCGCCGACTCTTTTCTCTCGACATCCACAACAACCCACTATCCTACTCCTGGTATCTTTGAAACACTAAGATAGCCACACTTTAGCGACGGGGCGCCAGGGAGTGTCCAATGCCTCACACTTTGAATACCCTAACCGCCATGCAAATACCGGGGCAACCCTTCTCGCAGTATCCAGACTTGAGTTATCAGGGAGTGTCCGTAGGCCACACTTTAGCACTACCATGGGTGCCAGTGAGTGTCCAGTTTGCCACCGTCGCATTTCAAAGATACCCACGCCTCTTTTTCAACTACAAACACCACCGCAATCTCAATCACAATCACAACCACAACCACAACTCATACTCTTTTCCACACTAACCATTACTCTTTCCACACTGACTGTCACCCACATGCATGTACCACTGACCCACATGAATGTCATGAAACTCTAAAACATAAAGCACTTTACTGAATTAAAGGCACAACGCAAGTACGGGAATTGATAAGTCAAAACACAACGTCCAACTCGTTCAAACATGAATAATTGGAGTTCTGTTTTAAATAAACTACCCAAACAGAACCTTAACAGTATATGAATTTCATCCAAACAGTCCCTTAGCACAAAACAACAAAAACCACAAACTGCCGGAAATCGCGCGCGCGGGCCGCTCGCGCGAAAGGTCGCTCGCGCGGGCCGCTCGCGCGATCTGGCCGATTTCCCTTTTTTTTTTTATAAACTTTTCCATCTGCCTGGGGAAGCCAACCTCGCGCGCGCGGATCGCTCGCGCGATAATTCGCTCGCGCGGTCCGCTCGCGCGATTTGGCCGATTTTCATTTTTCCTTCAGAAACTCTTCCAACGGCCAAGGTACAGGAGAATCGCGCGCGCGAGCCGCTCGAGCGAGGGTCGCTCGCGCGGGCCGCTCGCGCGATCCTCGCGCGCGCGATCTTGGCGCGACCTTTCACTGAGGCTTCGTCTTCTTCCCCAGACTTCCTCTGTTTCAGTTTTAAGGGGTCAAAATGACCCATTTTCAATTCTGTAAGCATATATGTCCTATTATATATGGATTTCTTTGTTTTTCAACAAGGATTCCAAATATGAAATCAATTTTACAAGATTCAATCTATAGCTCCCAAATTTTATGAGTTTTCAAAAGATGTCAAAACTTCATTTTTAATATACTTTGTCATATGAACAAATTAGGCTCTATAACTTTGGGTATAACATATATGATATGTAATCTATCATAATCATCTCTGAAAACAAGTTTTGGTTAAGTTTGAGAAATCTTGATTTTCAAGCCATGGAGTTCATACGTAAATCAATCATGGTGTTTTACAAAATTAAGCAAACACACAGTAAATAGACATGTAATTACATCCTTAGTGAGTTTAGAATACTCACTGATATTGAGAACAAAGGAATTGTTGAGAAAGAAATTAGAAATAGGCAATCCCAATAGAAACTTCAAGCTTTAGCTATGGAGGTTCAAGCTCTTCTCTCACTAAAATCTGGAATTCTATTCTCTGAACTCTCTCTAAACTCTCTGTGTTTAGTGATGTGCAGAATGTGTGTGTGTAATGAGAGTTATACCTATATAGGACCCAATAGAGAGAACTTGGGCTCCAAGTTCAACCTTGGAGACTCCACATTGAGTTTCAAGTATTAGTTTCTCAATCAATCCCATATGAACTACAAGAATTACAGATGTGTGTGTGTGTGATATACTTACGTATACATATATATCCTCAGATTGTGAAGAGGTAAGCTAGAGTAATAGGGGGCAATTCCAATAGTGTTTGGGAAAAATAGCTTTTGGCACAACAATACACACACACACCAAGCATTGACAAACAAAGCTTAAGCAAATGATGAGTTTCCATTAATAGCAATAAAGTACAAGTCATGTCATACTTTACGTCACTTCCAAAAATCTGGGAAAATTAAATACAACATGGACAGTTTTGAACATAAACTGGTATTTTCGGGGCGCGGTGGTCACCACAAAAATACAGGAATTTTATTTTATCGTAAGAATTGATTTTCTGGTTTCATAAAAATACTGATTGAGTCAATAGGAGTTACTTTCACCGTTTTGGAATACAGATTCTGAAATCCCCACAGGTATTACTAACTTTTGTAAAATTGCAGTTTGGCCCCCAATAGAATTTAAATGTGAATTAGATAAGACATTAATATTCCAAACAAGTGACTGGAATTAAAATAAAAGCAGACCATGCTAATAGAATTTAAATATGCCAATGCAAATACACATAAATTAAATGTGGGCATGACTTTTAAATTAAATGAAAATGCAGGTTATTACACTTTGCCAGTTGTAGTACATGTAATGATATTCGATATCATCGTCTACCGTCATATCTTGTGGTACAACTATCATAATATTTGGGAAACAAATCTAGTAAACATAGAATTATTTTTATTTTTGAGCATGAGAAAATTAGGATCCCAGACGTTTTCTATTTTCACTAAAAGTAGGGGTGAACAAAAAAAAAACTATAAATGACCGACCAAAAAATCGATTGGTTCATTTTTAAAGAGTACTGCTACGCACACTCCAAAATGCACACAGGATAATCGTGGTCGTTGATTTCGATGGAATCCGCGTGGAACCCACAAGAGCCCCACCGAAATCAACGGCCATGATTGTCTTGTATGGATTCCAGTGTGAATTTTGGAGTGTGCCTAACATTATTGATTTTGAAAACACGAAAAATTGAAGAAAAAATAAATAAATAAAATTTAAAAAAAAAAAGAAAAAAAGAAAAAGAAAGTAACCGAAACCGATCACTTAAACCCTAATTAATAGGGTAGCACTCAAATTCGTCGGTGTTAGTAGAAGAGAGCGACAAATATAGAAAATGAGCAACATGGTAGTTGGTTTAGTTCTATTTTTTCAATTTCACTTAATTAATTTTATGATTATCCCATGGGGTGGAATAGTTATTTTGTGTATTCACCTCCTTTTTTTTTTTTTTTTTTTTTTTTTTTCAGAGATGAGGAAAAATCCCCTCAATTTATCTTCAACAACAAATATCTATTGTTGTATAGCAAGTATGAAAGAGAGGCAAACTCGCGGAACATGCACCTTTGCATTTGCTTTTCCCTATATATATATATATACACACACACACACTATATTCTATACTTGGGAGTTGGGATCAAAGGCTTTCATCTAGCCTATCTAGGGGTGGCAATTTTCGACACGACACGGCAACACGACACGAATCTGACACGAATTAAACGGGTTTGGGTTTAGCTTATACGGGTATGGGTCATAAACGGGTCGACCCGTTTAACACGATTAATAAACGGGTTGGGTCATGTTTTAATTGGGTCAACCCGTTTAACACGATTATAGAGGGTATTTTTGGAAATATACTTTTTTTTAAAATACATTTTTTTTAAAAGCAAGTAATATTTATTTTTTTTATTATTTTATTTTTTTTAGAGGGAAAAGTGGAGTTAAGAGTATTACAGTCCTACCTTTATAATAGTTAGATATTGTTATATTGTACTGAATTAGTTTAAATTTGGAACAATTGATCATTTACTGTCGTTGACTTGTTGGTAGTTGGTACATTAGGTGGGAAGACTTGTGTTCTTGGAATCGTGCCTCTTCATTTTTTTCCCTCTATGTTTGGTTTTTTATTACATGAAGTCAATCTATTAAATATGTCATGTTATACAAGAAAAAAAAAAGGTTACGAGAAAACGGCTTGTTCAGTACGCGGGTTGGTGGGTTAAATGGGTGACACGTGAATTGCATTAAACGGGTGTGGATTTAGGTTTTTGACACGTTTAGAAATGACACGATTATGACACGACACGATTATGACCCAACACGACACGATTGCCACCCCTAAGCCTATCTAAGTGGCACCCTTCATTGCTCTCTATTGTGCCTACGTGGTACTTTAATATTTTTTCAAAATTTCTTTAAGCATACCCTTTCCCATTTGTATTTTCTATGCTTAGAAAATTCTAGGGACATGCACTAAGTCTTGGAATTTTATCAACATAGAAAAAGAGGGGGGGGGGGGGGGGGGGAAGAAAAAAAGGAAAAGGAAAAAAAGAAGAATTAAATACAGTATGAGGTTTTAATTTTTTTTTAATTTTGGTTGATTTTCTGAATCATCAATTCAATCATTATCTCCTCCCAAACACCTCTCTCTATTTTCCATTGCTTCTCTTTATTTTTTCCCCGTAGTTTTTTATTATTTTTCTTTTAGAAGTTTTGATAGACAAAATACATTAATTACAAATAAAGAAGATAGAATGTCTCTCTCTCTCTCTCTCTCTCTCTCTCTCTCTCTCTCTATATATATATATATATATATATAATTATTTTTTAGAAAACTTTGATAAACAAAATACATTAATTGCAAAAGAAGACATAACATCATTTGTGTTATTATATTAATTAGAGTACATTATACACGGTGGTCTTAAAATGTGCCGCTGACACATTTTGGATTCATTTGATATGGTGCCTTGCACCTTTCCAGATTGCAAATTGCATGAATTGTTTTGTTATACTATTCTTTTGCATTCCCCCTCCATTTAATTCTTATTACTGGGAAAAAAAAGTATCCTCAATTTTAATTCTATTCACTAATCAAACACTACTCATGAGGTATGTACTATATATATATATATATGACTTTTTATGCTAGCTTTTGATTCATAGGTATCTTATTTGTGCATTTTTTTTCGTCAATGTAGATATTGCCTGATCTTAAACAAAGGGCCAAAAATGGGAGTTTTAATGTTACATAAATTTCTTTTGGACTGGACTTGAATTTATTTATTTATTATTATTTTTTTGTCAGAAAAGAAGTAAACCAATGTTTTTTTTGGATTATGTTTTTACTACCCTTTATTCAGTAGAAATTAATTATTTATAGAAATTTGATACCTACTATGTGAATGCAAGTAGGGGAGAGACATATGTGAAAAAGTGAGAGATGGTTGGTTAGTTATTATTATTATTAATTTTTTTTTTTGTTGCATTCGAATTAAAATAAGTTTAAATTACATGTTACCCTTTTTTTTACAAAAAAGTTTAATGGTTTAATTCGAAAAAAAAAAGTGATGGTTAAAAAAAATATCAACACTAGTGCCTTTTGGCTTTAATTCATATACATGTTTACGAAAATTTAAAAAAGCATGTTTGATAGACCAGAATGAACCACAGAATGAATTGAAGATTCTTAAGTCCATTCCATTACTATGTTTGGTATGATCAAATTAATATAATGGAATGATCATTCCTTTGTGATTCCTATTGAAGTAGGAATAGACATTCATTTTCAAAACTTAAGGAATGCCCATTCCATTCCTAATGGAATGACTAAATATGGTTATGTCACATTTTTCAACTTTCCTTTTTCTTTATTTAATCCAATATAATATGTCAACTTTTTCAACTTTTCTTTTTCTTTATTTAATCTTCTTATCTTTTCCTTATTTGCTATTTAAATTTAATGTTTTTTTGACTAAAATAAATTTATTAAATATTTTGAAAATTCAATAAAAATTTAATGTTATTCTATTCCTAGGTATGTAGCCAAACATATGAATAAAATAAATATTTCTATTCCATTTATGTTTCATTCAATTCCTAACTCATTTCATTCATGCGTACTAAACATGTCCTAATGTTAATCCTCGATGCGGTATTGTCCTTGAATTTCACTTGTTCAAAATAACATTCACAACACTTGCAAAAATTAACCAATGACGTTTATGTACAGCACTCTAATACTTATGGAACAACATCCAATTGTTGTCATTACAAATCATGTTGATTTGACAGTACATGAATTGAATATTGGGCACAAATTTTACACAATATCATGACAATTAACCAAACACTTTAATGAATAAAGCTTCATAAAACTTGTTCTAAGCTTTACCCAAACAATCCTAAAATTGAATAAGACAACTCAAAATTGCTATTGAATAAGACAATGGTACGCAATTTTAACAGAAAAGGAGAAAAACATGATAGTGCGCCAAAAAATTAACGAGAAAAATCATAAGATAGCATCATAGCAAATGAGCCCATCTTGCCAAGTTTGTCTTTTGGATGATTGAACAGAAAATCTTCACGTTGGGCATTGATAACCACTAACCAGGTATTAAAAAGAAAAAAAAAAAAAAACATAGAAAATTTATCTCAGCCCACAAAATGTATAAGTTGTGTTTCGTGTGTAATCAACATGGCCCACCACTTTGGAACCCTTGTTTCTTCGGACTTGATATGCTCATATTTGGCATGGTACCCCGAAATATGTACATGCATATCATAGACAAATATATACTCTCTCAGTCTCATTTTATGTGTTCATTTTTGGGGTTCTAACTTTTTAAGGAAACATAATGATTGTTTGAAATAAATGTAATTGTTTCAAAATTACCCTATTTGTTTTTTAGTTCCCTTTTACTTTTTGTTAAGTATTTTTAAAATCAATAAGGATAAATTTGGAAAGTAGCTAAAAAATTATCAAAGTGGACATTAGTTTTGGGACATCTAAAAAAGGAAAGATGAACAGATAAAATGGGACGGAGGGAGTATGTACTTAATAGAAAAGTTACCAAATAGCTTATTAGAAAATTAATATTAATTGGCATTAAAGGTACAACAATGTAACCTTGTGTAATTTTGAACTTTCCCAAACAGACCTATAGGGAGAAGCAACACTTTGGCCCATTTCTGTAGAGTCATTTTACTAAAAAAATTTAATAGGTTTTCGGTTAGTCATGTATAGATTTTTATTAGCTAAATTAGGGTGTAACAAAACTGATCGGATTGACAACCGATCGGTTTTCAAAAATTTCATGCAGCGTGAAAATCGAACTGAACCAAAAATTTACACTAAATCGAACAAAAATCGACCAATTTGACTAAAATCACATCGAACCGAACCATTTTCGCCTCTAATTAGCTAAATAGCTAGTGAGATAGTCAAAGTTGGCTAGCTAAGTTCAACTAACTGAAAAATGCTAAATACTCCGATATTAGTCACCTAAATATGTTTACTAGTTGAGGTGTCAATTGCAACTTTGAAATTAGCCGCAAATCTATATCTTTTTATTCTGCAACTAGAGAAAAGGTTCAATTGACCACCTCATTCGGTGTTTCTTTTATTTCGTAACATTGTATTTAGATGTATCATTCATCCTAGTGGTTTTATTACAAAATATTGTGACTTAGTCCCAATAATTTTTAAAACTACTTTGATTTCAAAATCAAAGAGGTCATTATACTAATATGTTATGAGCAAATTACAACATTTTACTATCAAATTAGAATTCACAATAAAATAAAAAATCACTAAGATGTATTATAGAAGATGGGGCTATACTCTTTAACTAGGGGATGACAAGAAGTCTTCTAAAATTGAAAAAGTGAACTTACTTACTAACAATAGTATTGGATCTCCCGGAATTGCTAAGCATGTGTGTGTGTTCTAGACTTTTGGTCAGAATACTAGTTAGTATAACTTATAAGGGGGGATGTTTTAAGGTGGTTAAATTCCAAATACCAAAATTGACTCACGTGTTCCTAACCATTTTGCTTGATGAAGGCTTGACCAGTTGGCCGGTCCTACTTAGACTGCGTACAATTTCTCTTGCCTTTTACTAACATGACTTTTTCATTATGTTCCAGAAAATAGGCAATGTATGGGAAGTAACCATATGATAAATTTATTTATTTTTTAAATCAGGTGGTCCAAGCATTGTATTATTGTGGATTTCTATACTCGACAATAGAAAACGTGATCCATTGTAGATTTCTTATTTATTACTTTGAATATGTATAATGACTAATGAGCGGCACACTTGTATAATTTTGTAAGGAGAGCATTTTTGTTTACCTAAAATTTGGTACACTAATGCTCACTCAAGTATTCCATTGGCCAATGCAGTGGGGCCCAGGATTAAACAAATGTTGTTTATTGTTTAATCCTGGGCCCCACTGCATTGGCCAATGGGATGCTTGGGTGAGCATTGGTGTACCAAATTTTGGGTGAGCAAAAGTATTTTCTTTTGTAAGTATACATATTTCTCAAGGGACAGATCAGGAATTTTAGATATTGAATAAGAGTAATATTTGAGGCACTAACAAATTTCACTAACACTCACACCCACACTCTATCTCTCTCCTAGTGGCACTGTGCGGCTCACAGTGAACCCCACAATGCCACTAGGAGAGAGATAGAGTGTGGGTGTGAGTGTGAGTGTTAGTGAGATTTGTTACTGCCCCTAGCATTGTTGATTGAATAACAACAATGATAAGGATACACACCAAATGACACTGTGCTTTAAATACATGTACCTTGTGCTGTTTGAATTTTTCACACTTTTCTGTACATCACTTACACAGCACAGGGTATATGCATTTAAAGCGGGTAGGTTGTTTAGTGTGTCGTTTGGTGTGTATCCCTATCATTTTTGATTGAATAATAAAAAGAAAAATGTGTGGATTAAATTATTATTAGCCAATATTTTATAACTAATTACTTTTTCCTATTTGGGGCCCACAGCTCACCCCACCTTGCATGACTTTTCACTTCACTGTTCGAGTAAATATGTCATACTAAATAGCTAAGGGGGGAGCTAAGAATTTTTTTAAGGACTAAACTGAAAAGGAGAGAAGAATTTTTTTTAAGGGCTAAACTGAAAAGCAGAGGAAAATTGTGAATTGAATTAAAATGAGAAATATATTAAGTCGATTAAACTAAAAATTGAATAAAAAATGTAGGGTGGGAGAAATAATATATATATATATATAACAAATTTTTTTTTTTTTTCAAAATTTAGGGGAGTATATAGAAAATTTGTAGCTCACTTTACAACAAGGTTAGTTAAAGATTATACATATCTAAGCTTATTTGAAATTTGAGGTTCATTTCTTAAGTAGAACCCAAATTACATTCTTTTTTTTTTTTTAAGGCTTAACTATATTTTACACTCTTCTAGTTTGTCTTTTGTGTCAATTTAGTCCCTGTAGTTTAGAACTGTCATTTTAGTCCCTGTAGTTTTATAAATGTGTTATTTTAGTCCCTCAAACACTTTTTGTGATAAATTTTTTACTTTTAGTTACAAAATTCTTCGTCAATAAAGGACTTATTTGACACACTTATGAAGCTACAAGGACTAAAGTGACACTTTCTAAATTACAGGGACTAAACTGACACATGTGACAAACTATAAGGGTGTAAAATGTATTTAACCCGTTGTTTAATTAGGGCATCTAATTTTAAGTTAAAAGAAAACAAATTTTTTTTTTTACTTTAATTAGTAAGGGCACTTCACTTATTTTACTACATATATATGTTACAAATAAACTTAAACTACCCAAACTGACAAAAATTAATGCAAAATAAACTTAAACCACCACTAACTGACAAAAATCAGTGCAACACAGTTCTCGACATACACATGCAACTTAAATCAAAACCCGCCTCCAAAAAAAATGTGAACTCTCTCATAGCCATAACAACTAAGGAGATCAACATAATCAAGCATCAACACTGGTATGAAAGCAATATAATCGTGAAAAGTCAAGAACTTGAACCATAGCATGATATTCAATAATACACCACTAGTTCTTGGAACCAGCACGAAGACAAAATGCATGAATTTAATAATTTTATGGGCAAATTGCACTTTCATCCTTAAATTAGTTTGGGAGTTTTGGCACTTTAGACCCAAAATTTTTGGATGAGTTGCAATTTAGTTCATCAGAGACGTTTTGCGGTGAAATTTTTACTTTTAGTGAAAAACTTATTGGACTAATTTATCACAAATGTGAAACTTTATGGACCAATGTACCACAATTGAACATTTAGGATCAAAAGTGCCAAGACTCTAAAGCTTTAGGGGCGAGAAGGGCAATTAAGCCATATTTGATTGTCACTAAACAAATTGGCCAGGAACTCAGGATAACATCATTGCCAAAATCTAGCCAAAAAAAATCATCTCTTCTATATTTTTAGACATAAATTTAAGTGTATATAAATGCATTGTTTAACGAAATATAAATTAATTGGCAGACCGGTGAGATTCTTGTACCTTACCAATCATGACCTAAGAACTTCATGCAACCAATAAGACGCAAGACGATCATGCATGCCTACTTGAGAAGCATACAAGAAGTTATTTTATTTGGCCATCGCTCACATCGGCCTAACATCTACTATTACATGCCTACTTGACAAACATATCAGAAATTATGAATTATGTGACCATCACATTATCTTATGTGACTATCACATCTGTCTAACACGTACTATGATTTGAATACTCTATAAAAATCCACTTAAATCTTACAATAGTGGAGAAATAACTCTGATCATATAACAATGTGACGATCACATGAAATTATATTTTACTGCGCAAGCCCTGTGATGGCTGACAATTAATAGCCACCAGACCCACCACTTACATGAAGCTAATTTAAAAGAATAAAGGAGGAATGAAAATTCTATTTTGATGCATATGGTACACTCATTAACCCCTTTTACGGATACATGCATTGAATTGTAACCCTACTGTTATTTTGGATAGACATGGAGCTAATTTGGTCAAATACACTTAAAAGTTTGAACAAAGCTTGGGATAAATATAAAAGTAGGTCTTGGTAAAGATTAGTTATATACTGCATATAGCACCTTTGCACAATATAAAAGGTCATTTGGCTACATCCCAATTCCGAAGGTCAATGTTTTTTTATTTCTCCGGGGTTTAAAAAGTCAAAACTTGTGAGGAAGTAAAAAGTCAACTATGGTAGATGACGTCATAACTTTTTCGAGAGCAAATATTGAATGTATGGGAATATATTTCATATCTTCAAGTATTAGTGTACGTATTTTTAATTAATATGTCTAATGTTGAGATGTTAAATTTTTTTTTTTAAAAAAAGTCTATGTGACAATTTGACATCTCTACAAAAATGAAAGTCTATGTTACTATATATTTCATATCTTCAAGTATTAGTGTACGTATTTCTAATTAATATGTCTAATGTTGAGATGTTAAATTTTTTTTTTAAAAAAAAGTCTATGTGACAATTTGACATTGTAGGTACTGGTTAACAACTCACTAAGTTTGACCAACACATGTGTACGACGACTCCAAGTGTATTCAATATCATCACCAAGTGATGGGCCCTACTATACCCAACCCACATGTCTACCCGAACTCACTCAGAGTAACTATCCCAAAGCCCACCTCCGCAGAGCCCACTAGGAAGCTCCACGATTGAAAAGGGCAGCCTCGAGCAGCTCCCTCCAAAGCCCACCCAGAGCAGTCACCTGAGGCCCAGGCCCATTACGACTGAGCCCACCCAAACAAAGTGAAGAAAAGCAAAATGGGCCCAGTCCACCTACGGCCCTCTCCACTCGTTACACCACCACCCATTAGACACGTGGATATTTAAATCCATCGATCGCTAGTCAAAGCCACGGCGTCGAATGACCATCCGTGTCATCAATTAAGCCATGGCGTCGAATGACCACTCACCACAAATCAACCATTGCTTGTAGTCACCACTTGCTCTCAAGCCAGCTTACAAGGAATCTCTCCTCTGCACCTAACAAGCACTTCATTACAACATAAACGCACATTCACTGGTGGATTTCTCACCCTTGGTCAGGAAGCAGTACCAAGGGTGGCCATGACCACTGGGAACTTGAGAGTTCATGGTTCGGAGGCTAGAACCAGGGGAACCTCCCTATCTCAACGCCTCACAGGCTGGATAGGGTTGGTCCCAAAGAGAAAGAGAGACACGTGACCACCAATCACGTGCCTTGCCCCTTTTAACCGTCCAACCAATTAGAAAAGCCCATATCCTAGCAACCAGCTGAAACCTTTGACTCTCACCCTGACCAGTCACTCCAACCTCGCTGAGTATTCTGCGAACCAATAGCAGGGTCTCGATATCCTCTCTGCTTAAGGGTCTGCACCAATGGCTTTAGCTTCGGTATACACCCTTGCTTAGCCCTCTGGAAGACACAGCAGTATGATCTCGAGAACCTCCATGCTTAACCTTCTGCACCAATAAAACCATTTCGTTCCCAGTGACAATACAGTTTCGACGAACCAATAAGAAAAGCCTTGACACCTTCCCCCTTCGCTGCATCTTCTGCACCTATAGAACTCCTTCACTTTGTCTCCCTCCCTTTGACCAACCAATGGCATCCGCTCACCCTCACAGCAACATGACAATACCTCGTCTTACCTCCCCAATGCATCGACCTGTCCGCATCCCCATTTAATAAGGCCAACTACCTTAAACATACGCATTTAAATCCCTACCTACCTCAAACAGGGCAACCACTCCGAAGATGCCAACTCAGCCACCCCAGCTGTGCCAAGAACCTCACAAACTCTGTATAAATACCAACCTCATTCAATACATCCACCAACCCGAGCTCAACCTAGAGTTTAAGCTTTAACCCAGTCTTAAGCTGCGAACCCAAGCACTTAAGACACTCACCAAACTCTCAGCCATTTACTCAACCTTCCACTACCTCTCCTTTAGCCTTATAGAATAACTCCCTTCCAAACAGCAGTCCTCAACGGTAACCAACCCTTCACTGCTTTCTCTCTCTCTTATTTGGCACTACCCTGGTTCTCACTCGAGCCATACACTCTCCAAGTCCCACCATCTTTTAGTTATTTACATATATTTATATTATTATTATTTATTATTACTATCATCGTTATCGTACCAAACTCTCACTCTCATCTACCTACCACATAGTATCACTGGTTGCTCCACTTGGCACTAACCAGCTTACGTGTTATACCATCCCTCATACACTATCCACATCGGATAAAGAACTCACACATTTTGGCGACCACAGTGGGAGGTATACTCGAAAACATGGTTAGCGAACGAGAGCAACAACCTCCTAAGGGTAAGGCTGGACGCCCCAAAAAGTCCAAGGCCCAACCTACGGGGTCAAATGTCAACCCATTAAGCATTAACCCCAGTAGGGAGGAGCCTGCCCAGTCTCAAACTCAGGATTCGCGTGGATCAGTCGCTGCAGATGTCGAACTCGATATCCTGCGACGACTTGAGCAGATGGAGGGACAACAAAAGTATCTCCAAAAGCTTGAGGAACAAAATCGCCTCATCATTGAGACCTTGGCAGCCATGGCTCAGAAAGGACCATCACCTGCCCCAAACGGCACCTCCGGGTTGGATAACATCGTCAGGACATCAGTTGACATATCTGATGTTAACAATCAGCACCATACGCCATTAAAGGAATCAACACCTACCACCACCACGCAAACAGGAAAGCAACCACCCACGACCTTTGTCACCTTGGCAGAAGTCGAATCACTCTTAAGAGAAAAGGCAATGATGACTCCGTCACCTCTCCTCCCGCTTGACACTCGGCCACCCTATCCACTCAAGTTGGCCAGCCTTCCCTACCCGGAAGGGTATGGTAACGTGCACTTTGCACGATACGATGGAAGACGAGGGAACTCCAAAGAGCATGTGGCCAGATTCCTCGACAGCCTTGGAACTTTTCGTGAAGATGAAAATCTCCGTCTCTGAGAGTTCTCTAAATCTTTAACCGACCGAGCGTACACCTGGTACGCCAACTTGGAACCAGGTTCTGTCACGTCCTGGCTCCAACTGGCTTCTATGTTTCACGCTAAGTTTTTTATTGTGACGGAAAGAGTAACCACCGTCTCTTTGTCTAGAGAGGCCCAAGGCGACAACGAAAACTTGGTCAAATACGTGGACAGATTCCGCGATCGAGCTATGGAGTGTCATGACAACACCACGGAAGAAAGCCTAGTCCAACTCTGCGTTCATGGCATGCTCCGAGATTACAGAATCCACCTCATCAACCACTCCTTCGCAACATTTTCGGACCTAATGGTGGCGGCCCGCAATCTGGCTAAAGACGTGAGAGTGTCGTCATCAAGAACAAGCACAAGCACAAGCAGGGATTCTCGTCCTCCGCCCCCACGACGGTATCCAACCGCCGCTATGACCGAAGAGCGAAGGAGTGAACGAGATAAGGAATACAACGACAACAAGCGCAAAAGGGAACAGACAGAGGCGCCGGCTCCTTTCCCTTGCAGCATGAGAGAAGTTTTGGCCGTACTCAAAAGGTGGATAAGGGATGACGTAGTCACCCTTCGTCCACCTGCCAGGCCTCCCACCGAGGCCGACAAAGCTAAGTACAACTACTGCTACTATCATCAGATAGTAAAGCATGCCACCAAGGATTGTTGGGCCCTTCGTGGTATCTTCCATAGGAAGATCGCAAACGGAGAGCTGGTGACGACCACTCAGCCAGAGGCCGCCGAGGAAATACCTTGCCAACTTCGAAGGAACAACGAAGGGATCGTCAACATGGTCTCTTTTCATATGGTTCCTCATACGACTCCTCTTATCCAGTTTATCCAGGAAAAGTCGTTTGCTCCAGCACAAGTAGCAGCCCCCCTTATCGAGCTCATCGAGGAAGAAGAGGAAGGAGAAGAAATACACCCGATGGCCAAGGGCCCATCCACAACCAGACCACGCGTTGGCACTAAGGAATTCACCGCATCAAAGGTCAAGGACCTCACCAAATTCAAACATTTCTTCGATCAAGTCGGATTCTGCGAAGAGGCACGACTCGAGGCCACCAAGGCTATACTACAGGTCGCAGAGACCCACCAGCAAGCATGCACGGCCTCAGGAGGGTCCATACGACGTGCCACCCAAGAAGCAGAATCAATGATCACTTTTACAGATGCAGACATACAAGTCCCACACCCACACAATCGCCCATTATATGTGGCAGCAACCGTACACGAGGTGGAATTCAAAAGGGCCCTGCTAGACGGAGGAGCCTCACTCAACATAATGCCGCTAGCAACCTTCAAAGCCACCGGTATCCCCAAGGAAAAGCTCATCCCGCAAGCCATCGATATTGCGGGCTTCGGCAATGACGTACGGCAGACCATTGGGTTCGTCACCACATCACTCCGCCTTGGAAAATTTCAAGCACCAGCTAGATTCCATGTGATCGACGCTGACACCTCCTACCACCTTCTCGTGGGGCGAAAATGGATGCACAAGTTCAGCATCGTGCCCTCCACCTACCATCAATGCATGAAAGGGAAAGTTAACACGAGCGAAGGAAGAAAGGTGTTCACCGTCGCTGGCACGCTGCGACCATTTGGCATTCATGAAGCTCACATGGCGGAGGCAGACTTTTTCGATAGCCTGGACTCCGAAGAAGAAATCACACCGCTTGCATCTCCACGCGCCCTTGCCATTCCGAAATTGGAGGACGCTCAAAAGGAGGATTTTTCCTCAAAAAGAAACACCAG
The DNA here is from genome assembly GCA_033977485.1 of Hydrangea macrophylla. Taxonomy (NCBI): domain Eukaryota; kingdom Viridiplantae; phylum Streptophyta; class Magnoliopsida; order Cornales; family Hydrangeaceae; genus Hydrangea; species Hydrangea macrophylla. The sequence goes on along the minus strand of CM066986.1, from coordinate 82,235,221 downwards.
AAGCCGCCGTGACACCTCTCCCGAGTGTATTCGGATCAAGCTCCCCGATGGACGATTTGCGTATCGTTGTTTATGACGGTGCGCGGGGTCGGGGTCAGACACTCCACCACGACACTCCACCACGTGATCCTGAGCCCCCTGTGTGCAACGTCATTGAGGCCCAAGAGTCAACCGAACCCAAGACGGCCCCAGAAACACTCCAAGATGGACCTCGTACTGCGGGACCAGAAGTAGAAGAAGTAAACCTTGCGCCCAAGGGAGAGGCACCCCGTACCACCTTCATCTCCAAAATCATGATTCCAGAAGAGCGAGAAAAGTTGATTTCTCTCCTTCAAGAATACATCGACGTGTTTGCCTGGACATATGATCAAATGCCTGGGTTGGATACGACTCTTGTAACCCACAAGCTCAACGTTGATCCAGGCCATCGGCCGGTAAAACAAGCTCCTCGAGTGTTCCGTCACGAACTCGAGCTCCAGATCAAGGTCGAAGTGGAGAAACTCCTTCAAGCAGGGTTCATTAAGCCCATCAAGCATCCCACATGGTTGGCGAACGTGGTACCTGTGAAAAAGAAGAATGGGCAAATCAGAGTATGTGTCGACTTTAGGGATCTCAACAAAGCATGTCCAAAGGATGAGTTTCCCCTTCCTAATGTCGATACTTTAATCGACGCCACATCTGGACATCAAGATTTTTCCTTCATGGATGGATTCAGCGGATACAATCAGATTAAGATGGACCCGGAAGATGCAGAGAAGACGGCCTTTCGTACCCCATTTGGCAACTTCTACTACACTGTCATGCCCTTCGGGTTGAAGAACGCAGGTGCCACCTACCAAAGGGCTATGACGGCAATCTTCCACGATATGCTACATCATAACTTGGAGGATTATGTGGATGACATTGTGGTAAAATCCAAGCAAGAAAAGGGTCATGAAAGCGACCTCCGTGCCGTCTTCGAACGATGCAGAAAATTCAAGCTCCGAATGAACCCCCTAAAATGCGCCTTCGGAGTCACGGCTGGAAAATTCCTGGGGTTCGTAGTCCACCGCCATGGCATCGACTTGGACCCCACGAAGGCCAAATCAATCATGGACATGCCCGCACCAACCACCCAAAAGCAACTGAAGCAATTCATGGGAAGGGTGTCCTACCTCCGCAGATTTATCCCAGCATTAGCAGAAATCTCTTATCCCTTGGGAGATCTACTGAAAGGAAAAGCCAAGTTCAGATGGGAACAAGTTCACCAGGAGTCTTTCGACGCTGTCAAGAAGGCACTTGCAGCACCGACCACAATGGTGGCACCAGTACAAGAGAAACCACTCCTCCTCTACCTTACATCAACACACAAATCAATAGGGGCATTGCTTGCTCAAGAAGTGGAGGGACAAGAAAAACCAGTTTACTACATCAGCCGAGTGATCCGGGATGCCGAGGTGAGATACACACCCATCGAGCGCCATTGCCTTGCGCTCACCTTCGCAGCTCAGAAATTTAGGCATTACTTCCTTAGCCATGTAGTACACTTGGTAACAAAGTGTGATCCACTTCGATACCTCCTATCTAAGCCTGCCCTCTCTGGGCGAATGGCAAGATGGCTCCTTCTCCTAGCCGAATTCGACATCACCTGCATAACTCCCACGGCAATTAAAAGCCAAGCACTGGCCGACCTTTTGGCTCAATTCCCAAGCGGTGACTTCGAACCACCTTCAGAGGCACTCCCAGGAGAAGAGTTGGAGTGTGCAATGACTATCGAAGACCCAGGTGAATGGGCTCTCAGCTTCGATGGCTCTTCCACATCACTCGGAGGAGGAGCAGGGATTAATTTGACATCCCAAATAGACGGCTCCAAGCTCCACTTGTCTTACAAGCTTGACTTCAAGTGCTCCAACAATGAGTCAGAATATGAGGCACTGGTCTTGGGGTTGCTCGCAGCCACTAAGATGGGCGTCAACCGGCTATGCATAAGGGGAGACTCCAATTTGGTTATCAAACAAACCTCGGGAGAGTTTGCAATACGAGAGCCGGCATTAGCAGAGTACAGGACCATCGTGCAAAGACTGCTTGACAAATTTGAAGCAGTCCGAGTGGAACATGCGCCGCGATCAGACAACCGCTTCCCAGACGCCCTGGCAACTCTGGCCTCCAAAATAGATGTGCCTGAGGGTTCCACACACATCGAGATCATCAAAAGAACTCTCCCATGTACGGTACTAGAGTTGGTACCCCTCGAAAAAACTAATGATTGGAGAGCCCCCATTGTCGCCCAGCTTCGGAGCCGCGAAGGAAAGTTGGCAGTATCCGACCTAAGGAATTTCACCCTCCTCGGAAACAACCTCTACTTTCGCGCGCCAACAGGGGTCTTAGCGCGATGCATAGGGGAGGAAGAGGGTAAACTCCGCCTCCACCAGGTCCACCTTCACTTTTGCGGAGAAAAGGACATCAGTTTGTACAGAATGGTGCAAAGAAAAGGATACTACTGGCCAGAGATGTCCAAAGAAGCTTCGATGATCCAACAAGCATGTATGAAGTGTCAAGAAGCCCCGAATAAGGAAGAATGCAACTTCACTACCCAAATCACGGACTGGCGAAGCCCATACATCAACTACTTGAGAGAGGGATCACTCCCAATCGATAAAGCTGATGCATCAATCATCAGGAAGCAGGCTCCCAAGTTCTTCATACGCGAAGATATGCTCTTTCGACGCAGCTTCAGCGGAGAACCGTTACGGTGCTTAGCCGGAGGGGAAACTCACCAAGTCCTAAGCGAGGCACATGAATTTGAACATCAAGGAGGTACAAAATTATATCGCCACCTTTTGGATCTCGGATACTATTGGCCAACAATGGAGAAAGATTCGAGGGCCCATGTCAAGCGGTGTTACCCTTGCCAAATCCACGGGAATCGAATCCACGCTCCTGCCGTCGATCTACGAGCACTATCGACACCATGGCCTTTCCATACTTGGGCCCTCGACCTCATAGGACCGATCTCCCCTGCATCAAAAGGCAATATCTGGATTCTTGCAGCGACAGAACTTTACACCAAATGGGTAGAAGCCATTCCGATGAGGAGAGCAGTGGGACCCGCAGTGGCAGCCTTCATCCGGGAACACATCGTATGCCGCTTCGGAATCCCCAAGGTGATCTTATCCGACAACGGGACCCCGTTCGTCAACAAGCACGTAGGACAACTTCTCCTATCCTACGACATCACCCACCACAAATCCACGCCCTATTATCCAAAATGCAATGGTCAAGCGGAAGCCACTAATAAGACGCTACTGAAAATCCTGAGCAGAACGATGAGGGATTGTCCAAAGATATGGGCTGACCAACTCCCCCTAGCCCTGTGGGCCTACAGGACCTCTAAAAGGCGACCAACTCAAGCAACCCCATTTTCATTGGTCTATGGAGCTGAATCTGTTTTACCTACAGAATTGGTGGTGGCCTCCGCACGGATAGCTATGAAAAGCGAGGTTCTGCATGACCCACGACCAATGATGTTGGAACAATTGGACGAACATAGAGACACAGCACGATCAAACCTCCACAAATATCAGAAGCAAATCGCACGCGCCTACGATGCTATGGTTCGACCGAGGGTCTTTAAGGAGGGAGATTTGGTCCTAAAGGCAGCCACACACGTCATGAGGGGTCTCTCAGCGCCCAAATTCACACCCCAGTGGGAAGGACCCTACGAAGTCAAAGAAGCCAACCCCAGCGGCTATTATAGGATCCGGAAAATTGATGAGGCCTCCATTTCTGGACCTATCAACACCCAATGGCTAAAGCTATTCCATGCTTAGGCCCTCAACTCTTTATGTTTTCCCCTTTCTGTGGCTCAGTTATTTTGACCTTTGTTTTGAGCTTGACCTTGGTTTTGAGCCTGAGCCTTTTCAGTTTTTGTTACATTTTTCTAAGAAAACGTTGTTTCCATACATGTACTACACTGTTCTATGGAAAACTTTCCTTTTATATTCGCCACATTATCACTATATACACAAAAGGAGAGAGGAAAACACTTGCAAACCAGACCCATCACTAAAAAAAAAAAAAAAAAAAAAAAAAAAAAAAAACCTTAGATTACAACCTTATGCTCAAGCATCCCCTTGTTCCACAAACAAACCTACAATCACCAATGTTTCATTATCAACATCATCGGTAATAATGCCGGCCCTCGAGCGCTGCTCAACAATCCTTGCCCGCGCCAATCTCTCCTCGTACATCTTACATTCCCCCTCACCATGATCTACAGCCGCTTGAAGCCGCAGCGCTCGAGCTTCTTGTTGCGCTGTACGAGGTACGCCTGTTCTCCTCCATTGCCCTGCTGTTGTCACCAACTCCACTCGAGCTCTCCGATAATTCTCACTAGCCGAGGCAAGTTGCCTCTCTTCAAACTGCCTCCTCCGCCGTGCCTCTACAAATTGTCGAAGTAATACTACCATATCAAGATGCTCCGTCAACCACAACAGTCGCAGTCCCTGCGTGGTCATGTCATGAACACTTCCTCTCACATTTTGCATGTAGTCATAAGTGGCGGCACCAAGGTTAGTCCTATACAGATCTAAGATTACGTTACCTAACATTCCGCAGGCCAGTAACCGTTCTTGTTGATCCATATAGGCTAACCCTATAAAAGTCTGTGGATAGTTCACGTATACTCTCTCCAAGTGAGGGATCAGTTCTTCTCGTACAAGGACGCCTCGCCAACCCCCTAGCACATCACCAAATCTCGCCGGTAAACGTGGCTGCCTCGGCACTAGGTTGGACGCTCGTGAAGAGTCAGCCATGGTTTAGCCCTCTACCTTATTGATATTTATGCACGCCTTAGAACAGACCAATCCCCTTTTTATATTACAAAAAATAAACACATACCCTTACACAATACTGACACATGTCAAATATTCACATAGCTGCCCATTTTGCATAAACACGTGTTTACACCCAAATCTATTTGAACAAAGCCCGTGATTTACTTTCTAGATCACTTTACAAAATCATCACGGGTTCACTAGTAATACTTTATACATTATAATTGATGCCCATCGCTAGGACTAAAAGACAAAAGAGTGTCTCTAACACACATGTATAGCATTTTTTTTAAAAAAAAAACAAAAAAAAAAACCATAGAGAAGCAATAGATGGAGCCGTCGTTCAAAAAAAAAAGTGTCAAACAGCTGATACAACCGTCGTCAGTAATAATCACTTACCACCTACGAGCACCAAAGTCACTATACAAAAATGCATATAAAATAGAGCCACATCAAGACTGTCGATGAAGAAACGCCATCTCCTCATCTGAGAACAAATCACCAACCACATAACCCTCGGCGGACAAGTCAGAAGACACCGTCGACCGCAACTGCTCATCCTCACACAATTTCAGCACTCTTTCCCTCTTTTCACTAAACTCAGTCATCGACAATTTGATGGCCTCTCCTTGTGATTGATGGACTAATAGCCTGGCCCTCAACGACGACATCTCTGCCTCTATCGCCCGCATACTATCAACGCATCGCCGCTCTTCTCCTTCTAACTCTGCAAGTCTCCCATCACACAGTCCCACCGTCACTTGAGCACCCCGAACAAATAAGCACGATTTAACCAGAGCAAGACGCTGCTCCAACCACCTTATGTCGGAACCACAAAAGTCACCAAGCGACTTAATCTCCTTAAGAATACCATCAAAGGCCACCATATCCATGTCGCCTAGACGAACGCCACATAAAGATCGCATCACCGACGAAAGGACACCACAGAAGAAAGACTTGAAACGAGGAGCGGTATCCTCGTTAAGCATGGACCCGAATGTCCCAGGATACCGTCCATAAACCATCTCCAAAATGGCTGCATCACCAACAGAACAGCTAACGCCGCGCCACATAATATCAGAGGCCATATCACCAACATCACCAACGGGAACCGCCACCGGCAAAGGTACCGAGACCGAAACAACGGTGCTATCCATTATCGAAACCTCCGAAAAGGAAGGCCCCGACACGGAAACCCTCGGGGCAAAAACAGCCGGAGAAATAAGAGTGGCAACACTCGAAAGCCGCGCACCGGACTGAGAATCACTAAAGCCATCCTCCGAAACACCAATATATGCAGTCGCAACCGAACTGACCTCACCCCGAAAAGCAGTAAAAGCCGAAGTTAGCACAGACTCCCCACAAACACGCGGCGTAGGCACAACTGCAGCAGAAAAACCCCGTGCCAACAATCCCTGCCGCTCGAACGGACAAGTAATAGAGGACGATGCAGACGGTCCATAAACAACAAAACCAGTAGGCGCCGACGCCATTATAGAACAAGAAGCAGTAGGCGCCAAGGAAGAAACCTCAGAAGCAGAAGCTGAAGGCGCCGACGAAGAAACCAAGACAGAAGGATGTACGCCGCTACCCGCTACCTCCTCCTCTCCCTCGTACTCACCATAGCTTTCAACGCCACCAATGCCATCCTCTTCCTCCTCCTCCACATCCTCAGCATCATCCCCCCTAAAGTCACACATAAAAACTGTTTCTCTCCCTTGAAATAAGCCATCCGAAGCACTAACCACCTCCTCCATCAACAGATCCACTTGAGTACCACCAATAAACTCTATATCACCCAAGTCATCACAAGGAATAGATAGACCCGCCAAAGCCTCCCCACCCCCACCAGCAACACCAGGTCCTTCGGACACCCCACCTTTACGCAATCGTTTCCTTTTCGAACTAGATACTGGTGGCACTGATGGCACTGGCACTGGCACTGTCACCTAAAAAAAAAAATTTAAATTAATTAATAATAAAAAAAAAAAGATAATAAAATTCTTTTGGTAAAACATTACACAAAATAATGACATTAATTTTTTTTTTACCTCCTCCAAAGTTTCCCTTCCTACAACATAATTCGCCTTCTTCTTGAAAGCTTTCTGAGCAGACGAACCAAAAGGATCGGCGTACACCCCACCAACCCAGCCATCCGAGGTAATGGTCCATGAAATATCTTTAGCCCTGAAACACGACAAACCCCAATCATCGATACGCCTAGGAGTAGAGGCACGGGCACGAAGAGATACGTCGCCACAGCGAATTTGCCCAATGACCATGGCAGGTGGGGAGCCCTCACAATATGCGCGAAAAGCTAACAAAGAACTTCGCCAGAAAGTGTCATAATCGGGAAAACACCGCCCCCGCCTCCCCAGTGGTGGTAATACCATATTACACCCAAACTGTAAGTACCCGTCACTGAAACCAGCACAACACCGAGCAAAGCTGTCAGGAGATAGAGCAGTACGTGCCAAGGGAGTGCTTTGATCCAAACCCAACTGCCGCCTAACACGATCAGGCCGATACACCATTACACTACCACCCACCTCCCAAACTGCTGGCAGATAACGGCACGCTAGCACGGTCACCGCAGCAGCCACAGTCACAGAAGCTCCACTAAAATCAGCGGCCAAAACCTGACTACCAGCAGTCTCGCTCCATGGAGAAACCCCGGCCCGGTAGCCCGGACCTGTCCGACCATAAGGGCGCCAATCAAACGAATCAACATCATCTATCACCGCTGATAGAGAACGCTCAGGTGGCCCACAATCGATCCATCGGCATACTCTATACTCTGGTGTCGTACGATGATGATTCAAAATCTCCAACGCGCGATGATAACGCTCATAAAGGAACGACTGCAAAAATGGAATAGATACAAACGTGGCAACATCATATCTACCAAAAGAGCGAGACATATCCAACACGGCCATATCAAGGCGTAAATATAATGAACCCAGAAAAAGCCCAGCCAGGGGAACAACTTTGCCTCTAGATAAAATAGCAGCTACCCCAAACCAACGAAAGCTCGGCCCATGCTCGGGAGATCCCTCAAAAATACACCGAGAAAGCCAACATGCCAAATAGGCAGCATATCTATAGTCATTCATCAAGCCAATCTCGACATCACGAGTACCACCTTCTGCGACAAACTTCTCAGGTTGGCGGTCCTCCCAAAAATACCTCATAAATGCTTGGAAATACGCCTTCTTACCATTCCCCTTCACCGGTCCAGGAATACGAGCACCCGTATTAGCATCAAATACCGATGCCCTCTGAAAATGTCGTAGCCCCTCCTCAAGCACTTTCACAATATGTTGCTCCTCTGCATCTAACTCATAAGTCATTAGATTGATATCCCCCAAAATGCTGAGCTTCAGTAAGACTGACACATCCTCTAAGGTAGGCGTAAATTCACCCCAAGCAGTGATAAACGTGTGTGTAGAAGTGCACCACCGAGATATCAATGTCACCATATCCGACTCCACCCGAGATACATTAGCAAGATCACGCCAGCACAAAACCGAGTCATAAATCTGCGCTTGCCTAAGGGGTCCCTCAAACTCTCGGATAATGGCGTCGGTCCATTCCTGCCAATCCTCCTTTAGAAAAAGCCTGTTAGCAAACTTCAAATTCGAGTAGGGACAATCCCCACGTTCAACTTGAAATCGCAGAACTTTGGCGGAATCAACTAAGTCAGCATCCGAACCCAAGACAGGTAAAGGAGAAGCCACACCCAAATCCGCAATCACATGATCAACCTGAACCCAAAACTCATCTGCAGCACCAAGGAACGGCGCCCTAAACCACCGAGATAAAGAAGGAACCGAAGGCGCAACTTGGGAGTTGCCCTTCAAAGGTTTACCAAGACGAGGAGCCATAACACCTACATTTTGAAATCGCAAATATCAATGCAAATATACTCACCACACGCAAACACACGCATAAGCACGTATAACAGTACATACCGAAGTTCACCACGGAGGAAGAACACGCCCACAGTAAAAAAAAAAAAAAAAAATAACAGTCCCTACTTCACATAAGCAGCCTGCCACAACAACCGAGATCAATGGGTAAATGGAAACACCAAACAAGTGATACGAGCACACAACCGCCACAATGCAATCGCACAAGCAACGAACCTCCCCTCCACCTGGACAAACAGATAAGTACAAATGCTCCCTTGTATATATATTTTTTTTTATATATATATGTAGAGCTACACCACACAAACGTCAAGCCAAATGGTAAAAAAAAAAGAGGGACATTTACTACAAAGGCCAACACCGGCACCAACATCTTGGTTTAAAAGACAACAGTAAATTCACAAACCCAGCAAACGTATCACATACATACAAATGAACTTATATACAGATATCAAAGTACCCTTTGGACAGAAATCTAAATCACTGGAAGCTCATTCAAAGCACAATATATTCACTACACGACACACCAAAGTACACTGTTTAGACTGACGATGCGTACAGCCTCACCAAAACCGCTGCCTTAAAGCCACGTGCTGCTATCACATCTACAGTACTACTGTACTACTGATTGATGATTCATGCACCGAAGAAGAAAGCCAAAGAAGACCAACAAAGCCTTTCAATCCCTCTTGACGGCAACCCAACCGGGCCGACCGTCACAGGTCACAACCTGAACTAATCCGTCGTTTAGCAAAAAAAATATATAATAAAAAAGGGGGATACACATACTGCTAACCAACGCATAGCACCGCCCACACTACCCCCGGCGATACACATACTGCTAACCAAAGTGTTCTAACCCGTCAGTGCCGACCCAATTCGACCACACCCACCCCATTCGACGATACCCCATTCGACGACACCAACCCCATTCGACGACACCAACCCCATTCGACGACACCTCCATTCGACCACACCCACCCCCATTCGACGACACCTCCATTCGACCACACCCACCCCATTCGACGATACCCCATTCGACGACACCAACCCCATTCGACGACACCTCCATTCGACCACACCCACCCCCATTCGACGACACCAACCCCATTCGACGACACCAACCCCATTCGACGACACCTCCATTCGACCACACCCACCCCCATTCGACGACACCTCCATTCGACCACACCCACCCCATTCGACGATACCCCATTCGACGACACCAACCCCATTCGACGACACCTCCATTCGACCACACCCACCCCCATTCGACGACACCTCCATTCGACCACACCCACCCCATTCGACGATACCCCATTCAACGACACCCACCCCATTCGACGACACCTCCATTCGACCACACCCACCCCCATTCGACGACACCTCCATTCGACCACACCCACCCCATTCGATGATACCCCATTCGACGACACCCAACTCCATTCGACGATACCCCATTCGACGACACCCAACTCCATTCGACGACACCCACACATTCGATGACACCTCCATTCGACAACACCCAATCGACGACAATTTCGTCGACACCACAGACCCACCCAACGACGCCCATCACCGATACCCTAACCCCATTCGACGACCAACCAGTCCCACTATATCATCACCAAAGCCCACACCATCGAACATTCAACCAAACACCGCCCAGCCCCACCACATCAAAACTCGGCGCCTTTCTACCCAAACCTTCGGCCCCCACCACCGGAACCTCGTCCAACCCATCGGCCCCTTTCTCCGAAACACACCGCAACTCCCCGGTCCCCACGGACCTCACCATCGGCAAAAAAAAAAAAAAAAAAAAAAAAAAAAGGGGCATCGGCCCCTCCCTCTGCCTTCGGCTCCCCAACCCTCACCCGAACTCCCTTTCCCCTTCCCCCTTCCCCACCATAATCAACAAAAGCTCCCCCCCTTACAAAACCCCAAACCCCCAATTCCAAACCCACACGCCACCACACCTACATATACATCCACATATAGAGAGAGAACGAAACAATATATACATATACACACCTTGTGGAGCTTCAATGGAGAGTCCACCACCAAGCCTTGCCCCCAACAACCAAGAATGCGTAGCCTCCACCTCTTGTTCTCCTTTTCACCCTCTTTCTCTTTTCTCTCTCTCTCTTTCTCTCTCTCTCTCTCCTTTCTACTAAAGATACACAACACCCTCAAAACATAAAAGAGATACACTCCTAATAAATACACCGAATGACACTAACTCAAACTAATACCTGAGATAGCTTTTGAACACCAGTCCCATCACTCACAGCACCAGTACAAATTAAATCTTTGCCAGATTTTCTCCATGAAAGAATCAAATCTACGCTCCATCTCCTCTACACAGTCCATATCCTCTGGTTATTATCCATTGTACAAAACCCTCATTCTTAAATTTATTTATTTATTTATTTATTTATTTACTTTTAAAAAAAAAAAAAAAAAAAAAAAAAAAAACAACAACAACAAAAAATACGAGCCCAGCAAGATGATGTTCGACGAACAATAATAGTTCCCACACTATTAAGGGTACCCGAGGTAAGCCAATTTCAATATTTTTTTACAAACCACAGCTCCATTACACTTGTTTAAGTTAGCAACAGTGGACAAAACCGCCACTGCTCGGCGTAAAAAAAAAAAAATATATATATATATATATATACATATATATATATATATAAATACAGAATTACATAGAGCCCCATCTCCATCTCCAACGAGATTCGTAGTAATGACCTGCGCCACCGCTGCATAACTGGCGCCATTGCCCAAATGGGAAAACACTCGGTTAAATTATATACATATATATATATATATATATATTCCACCTAATTTCAGTAAAGCAAAATACACACATATACTCCATGGTTTCGAACACATCTAAATATCTGACTAGCCAAACAGACCAGTATCCAACCTATAGTTAATATGCAAACCCAGTTCACGAATTTGTTGTTCAACAGCGGACACCTCAGTTCTGGCAGCTTCAAAGCGAACATTAGCATCCGCGTATTCTTGCTTCAACTCCAAAAAACGCCTGTTCTCCGCTTCATACACTTCGATAAATCCCACCGTGTTCGGATCTAGGGAGCCAACCCGCTTGCCACCGCACACTATACTTTCGTAACGTCCCAGGGTCCGTGCACACTCTGTGACAGAATTCTCCAACTCCAAGTAAGCATCGAAAGCAGCTTGTCGCTCCAACATCGGCTCAAACAGGTCAAACCTACGCTCCATCTCCTCTACATGGGAATACAGCCAGTGGACCGACAATCTGTCCTGTACCAGATTCCGAACCTGTTCCAACAACCCAGCAAAAAGATCACCATCCGCCTCCTCCAACGTCGTCTTACGCAAGCGACGTAAAATTCGGCAAAGACGTCTAAGCAAATCGGACTGGGATCTGGCACCGATCCGACCAAAACGAATGAAAGTTTTGGGATAGCGTTGATATACTTGCTCCAGACTATCACGGAACTTTTGATCCATCTTCACGCCCCTCCAACCATCCTCAACATCCCCAAACGCCTCCGGCAGGGGTAAACCCCACGAAGAACCACCAGAAGATCCAGCTCCAGACATCTCAACAAACAAAACAGTCACACAAAAAAAAAAAAAAAAAAAAAAACAAAACAAAACAAGAGAATAATGCACGATGAAGACGATAGAAATGAGAGACCAAAGAAACACACAACAAATAAGAAAGGAAAGGAAGATATATAAAGACAGCGATTCTACATAAGGACAAAAGGCCACATGTGCCATATTACATTATATTACATTAACCACGTGGCGACAAAAGAAAGGACACTACACCACACAGGATCTGCTCCCCACTAAATATACATATACATATATATGTTACTATTTATATTTATCAAAGAGGACAGAGTTGGGCCCTCCACTAAAAAAGCCCGGTGTCCAGCTCGTAATCTTCATGGAGGCCGTTCTCGTTTACAAACGGCCGAAGAGGAAGCTCTTTGGCAACAACGTCCGCAAGCTCTCGTTGAATCAATGACAGATCCCTCTCCAAACCCACCAAGTCTGCCTCATAACCCTCAAAGAGAGCTATTTGGCTACTATCCGGCCTCAAAAGTCTTCCACGCCATAATAACATATCCTTGCATTTCTCCATCTCTTGCAAAATCTCCTTGCGACGAACAGCGAGACTCTTCCTATAAAGCACAATCTTAAAAACGAAGTATTTCTGCTGCATGTCTTCCAAATGATGAAGCAACCACTGCACCGGCAGCTCGACTTCCATCATAATGCGAACTCTTGGGAAACAAACACAATACAAATCTTCATCACTATTGGATAAAGTGGACATCGACAGATAATCCAAAACATACCCCAAATGATTTAGCAGGGTAGATTGTTGCCCCGGATCGCGATCACCAAAATTGACAAAAGTACCAGGCCTACGATTATAAACACGCTCTAAACACTCAACATACCAGTGATGCACCTTCACACCTCTCCAACCATCTTCCGAGTTACCAAATAAGTCGGGCAGAGAGCGACGTCCTCTCACAGCATGGGACGAAATAGAGTCGGCCATAAGTATGTCTATTACAAAGGATCACACAGGTTTACTACACTTATGTATAGAGCACCGGAACGAATGTACGATGGATATGCACAGCAGGTAACACTAATATTTGCTGGACCAATCTATTCACCAAATTCGGCAATAGTACTATCTACAAAAAGTTGAGACGTCCATCGAACTGACAACAAAGCAACCAGAACACCAGTACCACCTGCAAAAGAAGAGATGTCCTTTCACCACCAGAAAAACAATCTCAAAAAGACACGCAAGGTTTATGCCCGCATCCTAGCCGCTCTACGCCTACGATACGGACAGGGGGGCTAATGTAGGTACTGGTTAACAACTCACTAAGTTTGACCAACACATGTGTACGACGACTCCAAGTGTATTCAATATCATCACCAAGTGATGGGCCCTACTATACCCAACCCACATGTCTACCCGAACTCACTCAGAGTAACTATCCCAAAGCCCACCTCCGCAGAGCCCACTAGGAAGCTCCACGATTGAAAAGGGCAGCCTCGAGCAGCTCCCTCCAAAGCCCACCCAGAGCAGTCACCTGAGGCCCAGGCCCATTACGACTGAGCCCACCCAAACAAAGTGAAGAAAAGCAAAATGGGCCCAGTCCACCTACGGCCCTCTCCACTCGTTACACCACCACCCATTAGACACGTGGATATTTAAATCCATCGATCGCTAGTCAAAGCCACGGCGTCGAATGACCATCCGTGTCATCAATTAAGCCATGGCGTCGAATGACCACTCACCACAAATCAACCATTGCTTGTAGTCACCACTTGCTCTCAAGCCAGCTTACAAGGAATCTCTCCTCTGCACCTAACAAGCACTTCATTACAACATAAACGCACATTCACTGGTGGATTTCTCACCCTTGGTCAGGAAGCAGTACCAAGGGTGGCCATGACCACTGGGAACTTGAGAGTTCATGGTTCGGAGGCTAGAACCAGGGGAACCTCCCTATCTCAACGCCTCACAGGCTGGATAGGGTTGGTCCCAAAGAGAAAGAGAGACACGTGACCACCAATCACGTGCCTTGCCCCTTTTAACCGTCCAACCAATTAGAAAAGCCCATATCCTAGCAACCAGCTGAAACCTTTGACTCTCACCCTGACCAGTCACTCCAACCTCGCTGAGTATTCTGCGAACCAATAGCAGGGTCTCGATATCCTCTCTGCTTAAGGGTCTGCACCAATGGCTTTAGCTTCGGTATACACCCTTGCTTAGCCCTCTGGAAGACACAGCAGTATGATCTCGAGAACCTCCATGCTTAACCTTCTGCACCAATAAAACCATTTCGTTCCCAGTGACAATACAGTTTCGACGAACCAATAAGAAAAGCCTTGACACCTTCCCCCTTCGCTGCATCTTCTGCACCTATAGAACTCCTTCACTTTGTCTCCCTCCCTTTGACCAACCAATGGCATCCGCTCACCCTCACAGCAACATGACAATACCTCGTCTTACCTCCCCAATGCATCGACCTGTCCGCATCCCCATTTAATAAGGCCAACTACCTTAAACATACGCATTTAAATCCCTACCTACCTCAAACAGGGCAACCACTCCGAAGATGCCAACTCAGCCACCCCAGCTGTGCCAAGAACCTCACAAACTCTGTATAAATACCAACCTCATTCAATACATCCACCAACCCGAGCTCAACCTAGAGTTTAAGCTTTAACCCAGTCTTAAGCTGCGAACCCAAGCACTTAAGACACTCACCAAACTCTCAGCCATTTACTCAACCTTCCACTACCTCTCCTTTAGCCTTATAGAATAACTCCCTTCCAAACAGCAGTCCTCAACGGTAACCAACCCTTCACTGCTTTCTCTCTCTCTTATTTGGCACTACCCTGGTTCTCACTCGAGCCATACACTCTCCAAGTCCCACCATCTTTTAGTTATTTACATATATTTATATTATTATTATTTATTATTACTATCATCGTTATCGTACCAAACTCTCACTCTCATCTACCTACCACATAGTATCACTGGTTGCTCCACTTGGCACTAACCAGCTTACGTGTTATACCATCCCTCATACACTATCCACATCGGATAAAGAACTCACACAGACATCTCTACAAAAATGAAAGTCTATGTTACTA
Organism: Hydrangea macrophylla; assembly: GCA_033977485.1. NCBI lineage: Eukaryota > Viridiplantae > Streptophyta > Magnoliopsida > Cornales > Hydrangeaceae > Hydrangea > Hydrangea macrophylla. The sequence goes on along the minus strand of CM066986.1, from coordinate 82,219,776 downwards.
TATATTTCATATCTTCAAGTATTAGTGTACGTATTTCTAATTAATATGTCTAATGTTGAGATGTTAATTTTTTTTTAAAAAGTCTATGTGGCAATTTGACATCTCTACAAAAATGAAAAGTCTATGTTACTGTACTCCACAATAGAAAACGTGATCCATTGTAAATTACTTATTTATTACTTTGAATATGTATAATGACTAAGGAGCGTCACGCTTGTATAATTTTGTAAGTATACATTGGAGCTTTCTCAAGGGACAAATTAGAAATTTTAGAAACTGGAAAATACATAGGAAGAAAAATATGTAGTTTAAACTATTACTGTATTAGCCAATATTTTATACCTAATTACTTTTTCCTACTTTGGGCCCACAACTCACCCCACCTTTCATGACTAGGGATGGCAATGGGGCGGGTTTTCCGGGTTCCCCGCCCCGCCCTGCCCCTAATAGGTAGGGTATGAGGGGGGCTTAATAGGGTTATGGGCAGGTATGAGGGAGGTTTTCAAAACCCGGGTCGGGGTAGGGTCAAAAAACCCGAACCCGCCCCGAATATACTTGTATTTATATTTTTACCCCTCAATAGTTATGTGTATTACCATTTTAAAAAAAAAACTGCACTATTAGGGAACTAATTGGGTAAGTTAAAAAAAAAAACTGCACTATTAGGGAAAAAAATGCATTAAAAAAATTGCTTTTTCAATTTGAGTACCAAAAAAATAATAATAATTCATAATCGGGGCGGGGCGGGGCGGGGTCGGGGACCCAGGGGGCGGGGGCGGGGAGAGGCACTATGCGGGGCGGGGCAGGGGTGGGGGGAGGGTTTACTGAAGCGGGGCGGGGGCGGGGTATGGGGGCCCTGTCCCATACCCACCCCGTTGCCATCCCTATTCATGACTTTTCTCTTTTATATGTCATTCACTATTCGCGAAAATATATCATATTAGCCAAGGGGGAGCTAAGAATTTTTTTAAGGACTAAACTGAAAAGTAATAAGAAAATTGTGAATTGAATTAAAATGAGAAATATATTAGGGAGAAGAATAAAATATGTAGGTTGGGTGAAGTATTATATATATAAAAAAGAATAAAAAAAAAAAGAATTTTCAAAATTTAGGGGAGGCTAGAGGCCTGAGCCCACTCTAGCCCCTATACGTAGTATATACAAAATTTGAGATTTGAGATTTGATGTTCATTTCTTATAATAGAACCCAAATTGTGGCTGCATTTGAAAAGTTGTGTTGACCAATTTTCAATGGAACCACTACAGGTTGCACCATACTTTCCATGCGCCCTGTTTTGCACATGGATATTTACAATAATTGATTGACTTACCGGTCATTCATTCATTCACATCTCATTTTATATTGGTATATGATTAGAAATTTAGAATGTTATGCTTCTCGAACTTATGTTTTAAATAGTTTAGAGTTGTATCACATGTTATTGTATGTGATATAATTGTTGAGTTTTTCTAACTTAATTTGGCCTATTTTGACTTATTTATATGGGTTCTAGTCCCATGTGAAAAAAGCCTATTTATGGGCTTAACATTTTATGTTACGATATATATTGGTAATATAAGTCATTTAGAAGGAGTGCTTTGAAAATATAAGAGGGGTGTTTGGAAAGAGAGATTGTCTACAAGAGATGGTTTCTTTCAAAGGCTTGAAGAAGAAGACTTGAAGCTCTTGGTCTCTACAATTCTACTACTCTCCAAAAAGTTCCATTTTCGGATTGGTGTTCTCATATCGGGTTTCTCTCCAATTTGTTGTTGGAAGGTGTTTCTATCACTTTGGTGGAGTTCTTAGAATTGTGTTTTGTACTCACTTTGAGGTAACATTATATTTGTTCACCTTCTATTGTTACATTTCTTCAAGTTTATACTTGAGAAGACCTCTTGTATCAATCTTTCATACTTAGTAAATTGTTCACCGGTACTCGGTGGTTTTCCCTTCTTAGAAAGGGTTTTTCACGTAAATCGATATCTAAATTGTGTGTGTTTATTACTTGTCATTACTATTTATATTCTTGGTGTTAAATATTCTTTATTACTTTCATAATTTACTTAGAGAGGAAAGAGGTTACTTCCCAACAACTAACAAAGCATCTAAAAAGACATTAAAATTTGGTGCCTTTGAGAACCAATCGCAACATTTGAGTGGACACAAGCACAGGACAAGCACATGTCTTCTAGAAAGCTTAAAAAGACACTTAAAGAGTTATTGATTTTTTAAAAAACTTTTTGCTGAGTGGTATGGAATTTATTAAATAGAAATTTTAAGAAGAGACGCCTTGACCAGTGTCTCTGAATGTGCACCAATTTTATGATTTTTTTTTTCCTTTCCAAACATGCACAAAATGCATGAATTTAATAATTTTATGGGAAAATTGCACTTTCATCATTAAAGTTTGGACGTTTTGGCACTTTAGACTCTAAAGTTTTGGATGCATTGCAATTTAGTCTCTCAAAGATGTTTTGCGGCAAAAATTTTACTTTTAGTGACAAACTTATTGGTCTAACTTATCACGAATGTGAAGCTTTACGGACCAACTCACCACAATTGAACTTTTAGGATCAAAGTGCCAAGACTCTCAAACTTCAGGGGCGAGAAGTGCAATTAACCCTAATTTTATTGACACTAAACAAATATGGTACTCAGGGACTCAGGATAACATCATTGCCCAAATCTAGGTAAAAAATTTGTCTCTTCTATAGTTTTAGATATAAATTTAAGTGTACATAAATGTAGAGAATTGCTATGTACACCCGTGTATTTGTTATTCAAATTCTTTTATTCTAATTATTTTTATGTTAAAAATTATTATTTTTTTTTAAAGTTGAGCGATGTACATAGCAAAATTAGAGGTGTATATAACAATTCCCTAAATGTATTGTTTAACAAAATATAGATTAATTGGCAGGCTGGTAAGTTTCTTGTATACCTTACCAATCATGACCTAAGAAATTCATGCATGCAACCTAAAAAATAAGATGCAAGACGATCTTACATGCCTACTTTGACAAACGTACAAGAAATTATTTTATGTGATCATCACATCAGCCTAACACCTACTATTACATGCTTACTTGACAAGCATACAAGACTAATTGCTAACACTAACTATGGGAGAAGTAAGCTAGGGAGACATTTTCTTTAAAGTGGGATATAGACCCCCCTTGAGTGTGCGTATGTTACTAACACTAACTATTAACCCCACTCATGTTATAGAGGTGGTTTGTTTCTGAGACACTAGGCCAAAAAAAGAATCATACAAGAAACTATTTTTATGTGACCATTACATATGTCTAACACTTACACTTACCATGATTCGCGTAATCTGTAAAAATCCACTTGAGTCTTATAGAGTGTAGTTTTGCTCACTTTAAAATTGCTCACCTTTTGCTCACTCTCCTTTTTCCATTGGCTAATGTAGTGGGGTTTTGGTACTTTATACTATTAATTAATTGTCATTTAATCATGAGTCTCACTGAATCAACCAATGAAAAAGAAAAATGAGTAAAAATGAACAATATTTGAAGTGAGCAAAAATATACTATTCAATCTTATAATGGTGGAGAAATTGCTTTAATCATATAACAGTGTGACGATGACATCAAATAATTTTTTTGCAGCGCGAGCCCTATGATGGCTGACAAAGCCTCCGCCATATGAAACTAATTGAAAAGACTAAAGGTGGAATGAAAATTCAATTTTGATGCATATGGATATGGCACACGCATGAACCCCTTTTACGGATGCATGCATTGAATTGTAACCCAACTGTTATTTTGGATAGATATGGAGCTAATTTGGTCAAATACACTTAAAAGTTTGAACAAAGCTTGGGATAAATATAAAAGTTGGTCTTGATAAGATTAGTTATATACTGCGTATGGCACCTTTGCACGATGTAAAAGGTCAATTGGCTACATCCCAATTCCGAAGGTCAATTTTTTATTTCTCCGGGCCACTTAGGGTCAAAGCTTATGAGGTAAGTCAACTACGGTAGATGACCTCATAACTTTTTCGGGAGCAAATATTGAATGCATGAGAATATACTTCATATCTTTACATATTAGTATATGATGTATCTCTAATCAATATGTCTAATTATGAGATGTTAATTTTTTTTAAAGGCCTATCTAGCAATTTGACATCACTGCAAAAAAAAAAATCCACCTAATACTTCAAGTTCATTACTATTTTTGTCTCATTTTATGTGTCATTATTTTCTTTTTTGACTGTTCCAAAACTGTTGTCCATTTTGGAATAGGAAAATTGGTGAATAGGACATTAGAACAAGTTATACTAGAATTAAGGACACTTAATAAATCACCTTGGTCTAAGGTCTTTAGAATTTTTTTGACAAAAGTAGTCTCATCTTCTTCATCTAACATTTCTATCAAACCCAAGCCACTATTACCACCACCCCTGACCTCCGTCCACCACCACTCATCATCCCACTTATGATTCGCGACTCCTCTTGCAAAAACGACTGAAATCATCAAACAAAATGATAAAAATCACCACAAAAGCATTGAAAACTGACTATCAACAACAAGTTTTCAAGAAAATCAGACGAGTTTGAAGCAATAATTCATCTCCTCTTTTCGTCTTCGCAAGCCTGAAGCTCTAGTTTCGTCATATGAGTGGAGATTTCTTTGAACAACTCTAAAAAAAACTCAGCTTTTCACATCTATTCATCATTCTCAATCCTTATTTCCTTCGAACAACTCGTTGTTCTCTAAAAAAACGAAGTGAAATTATACTAAACTGATTTGGCTATAATAAGAGAAATTTCTCTTAAGATCATCTATTTTCGTCTTCTCAAGTTTGAAGCCCTAGTTTCTTCATAGGAGTGGAGATTTCTTTGAACAACTATAAAAAAACGCAGTCGATCTCTCACATCTATTCATCACTCTTAATCCTTATTTTCTTCGAACAACTTGCTATTCTTTAAGAAAACAAAGTAAAATTTCACTTAACTGCTTTGACTATAGTAAGAGAAATTTCTCTTACGATCACCTCTTTCCGTCTTCTCAAGCTTGAAGCTCTAGTTTCATCATAGAAGTGGAAATTTCTTTGAACAACACTAAAAAAAATTCCGTCTCTCACATCTATTCATCATTCCTAAACCCTTTCTCCTTCGAACAACTCGTTGTTCTCAAAGAACCAAAGTGAAATTTCACTTCTTAACTGATTTGACTATAATAAGAGAAATCTCTCTTAGGATAAATCTTAAGAGAAATTTCACTAAAGAATTTGACATCCTACCAAACCTATGGCCTTACAAGGCCAATCACCAAAAAAAGGAAAAAATAACTTGCGTGGAAGGTGGTGGAGGCTCAGGATGGTGGTGGTGGTGGTGCACAAGTGTGGTGGTTAAATGTAATTTCTATGATTTTGAATATCAAATGTAAAAATCAAAGCAACACAAAATAATGAATTGTGTTGCCAACAAAATCAGATCTAGATCTGTTTTGCCGTGGTGATGGTATTGGTGGTGGTGGCTGACGATGGTGGTGGCCGATGGTTTTAGTCGCCGAATGTCACCAGTGGTGGTCGCCGAAGTTGGTGGTCGGAGGTCAGGTAGGGGTGGTGGTAATGGTGGCCATGGGAGGATGAGAGAGAGAGCTCACTCTTTTTTTTAATTATTTATTTATTTATTTATTTTTTTTATGGGAAAGATGAAATGGGGTAGTTTGGTAAGATAAAAATATTGAAATGGACTTAAAGAGTAAAATGTTGATGTTATGGACTAGGGCTAAAAAATTGGCTTGTGCTTTTGTCCTTGTAGAGGTTATTGTTAATGGGTTATCCTTTAAATCAATATTGCCCAACCTTAGGGACCTTAGGCCAAGCCTCCCTTTAAAATATTCCATGATAATTTTTTAGTTATTTCCAACACCTTATTCATGCTGAAAATGCCCAACATAAAGTTGTAGGAAAGAAAAAACAAATAAGGGTGTTTTAGGAATTTTAAATTAATTTCATGCTATCTGACTTGCAAGAATTGTGTCCCCTTAAAAAATTAAATTCTTAAAGGTGGACACATAAAATGGGACTGATGAAGTATTTTATTGTATTTAGAGTTGTGTTTTTGTTCTTATTTATTACATTTACTATATTTGTAGTCAAATTGAGAGACCACGATAATAAAGAGAGCATTTTTGCTCACTTAAAAATTGGTTCACCAATGATCACCAAGCATACCATTGGCCAATGCAGTGGAACTCAGGATTAAACAACTGTATTGGCCAATAGTATGCTTGGGTGAGCATTCATAAATCATTTTTTAAATGAACAAAAGTATTTTCGATAATAAAATAGTGTATAAAAAATAAAGTCATTTCACTCTTGGAATGTCAAATTAGGCATCTATAGATGTTCTCATGCCAATTGCCACATAGGAAATTGATAATTCACTTCAAATGAAGCACTTTTACATGCCATCTAAGAAATGACGGTTTGGGTAGAGATGCTCTTAATATATTTAAATATTTTCGTTGAAAATAGGAGACAAATAAATAAATAAAATCAATTGGTTGGTGATATTATGTCACCAAAATACGTGCTTCATTCAAATTTTTGACCATTTTTCAGAGGTTACATAAAACAATAATGTTAGGCGGACAAACAAATCTCACAAACACATATACTAATAGTCTATCTCTCTCCTAGGTGGAACTGTTGGGTCTACTGAAATTATTCGAACCTCACAGTGCCACCCATAAGAGAGATAGACTATAGGTGTAACCGTGTAAGTGTTTGTGAGATTTGTTTGTGCCTCAAATATTACCCTACATAAAATATGATGTAATTTAATGCGTCTTTTATTATAAGCCAGTCAATATTTAAAAAAAAAAAAAAAATAATTCTCCAACTCATATATTAAGTCTCGAATATATATTTGATTATTTATTTTTGAATGGGTCATGAGAGTTAATAAAATAAAATAAAAAGTAAAAAAGATTTGCTGCAGTACTTCTATACAACAAATTTGTTGTACCAAGAGAGGGTAGTCATGTAATACATGTAATACTTCATAGAGTTTATTCATTGGGTTGGCGCAAAAAATCTAACGTAGCACATCAAATTTGCTATTTTGCCCATTAATTGCCACCTCTAACTTTTTAAAATAATTCTTTTACCTTATATATTTTATACTTTAGTCATTTTTACTCCTTAATTGTCCCCTCAAACTTTTTAAAATTATTCTTTCACCTTACACATTTTATATTTTATTCATTTTTGTCCCTTAATTGCTTCTCAACTTAAAAAAAAAAAAAAAAAAAAACAACAAACAAACAAACAAACAAACTTTTTAACTGAAAAAAAGCGGGTCGGTGGCGCTGCCATTGAACCCCCTTATAAGTTTCTGCCCTGAACAAAACTCAGGTCCGGCCTTAGTTTTTATACTCCGTATATAATAGGCAAATCCAATGTTTTGTTCACTTTGCTAAAAATATCTCTCAACTGTCACAAAGTTGTCATGCAAATACTAATAAAAGTTTCCTGGGAAAAGAAAGAAAAAATCTAGGAATTTGTCTTCTAATCATAAGAAAAGGCCACTTGAGGTTGAGGGGCAGATACTGCGAACTCTCACTCACACACACACACACACACACATATATATATATATATATATATGATATATGAGGGTGCGGCTTCGCTCATGGATGGGGTCAAAAACATCAAAATCGCAAACATGTGAAATGAACGGTCCAAACATAGAAGAGCTAAGCCAAGTAAAACATGAGGTGTGTTTGGGCCGTCAATTTACGGTCCAGGGGGGTGTGTGACGGTCCATTTCAGACTAATCAACTAATGTAACCTCTGTGGTTGGTGGGGTCCAGAGACCAACTTGAATCACATTTTAGCCCTGGGCTGGGAGTAGAGGGTGTGGCCCACTAGCCAGTCTTCTTTGATTTTGACCTGCCAAGCACTGCCCCTCCGTTATTTTAATTTTGTCAAAAATTAATTTTTAAGAGTTGTATGGGAGAGCTGATTTTTTATTATATGTATATATATATATATATATATATTTAGTCTTTGGTATTAATGTAGGATTCAGAGAATTTAAACAAAAAAAAAAAAAAACAAAACAATTTTAGTTATATTTTGTTTGGAAAAGGTTTAACATATTGCTTTTAAATTAATCTCACGTTTCATCTTTAAAATTATTCTGGTATGTGAAAAAGTTGATTGATAAACTACCTCAATTTTTTTTTAATAATTCACCACGTGCAAGACACGTGCCAGGTGGAAAATTGTGAGAAATTAAAATAATGCTATAGTTCCCAAACTGAGTTATTAGATATTTTGATAGTTGTGCCACTTAAAATAATTTTCGATTAAATAAAAAAAAATATCAAGGGAAATGAGTGGGCGCACCATAGCGTCTACCATTTTCACACCCGCCTGTTACATTTTGAAAATATTTTTCAATATTTAAACCTCCATAACTTTTGATGAACAACTCCTTTTATTTTTATTTTTATATATATACATAAATTTTATACCGTTGAAATCGTGTCGATGAGAGCTAAAAAATTAGCACTATTGTTGATATGTTTTGAGCGGAAAAAAAAAATCAATTTTTTACATGTCCTATTTTTGACGAACCAAATAGAATTTTCACTTGATATTCGTGTATTGGTTTAGTGAATTTTCACTTAATATTCACGTATGCCAAGTTGATATGTTTTGAGAAAAAAAAAAACAAAATTTCACATATTTATTCTCAGAGAGAGTTTTAGTGAAATTTCACAAGAATTCTGCATTTGTTTTATTCTTAGGGAGAGTTTTAGTTGTATTTTATAATTGATTGTGAAATTTAATTTTTTAACAAAATATGCATTGTTTAATATGCAAAAAAAGAAAAAAGAAAAAGAAAGTGAAATTTCACTTGGCATACATGAATATTAAGTAAAATTTCATTGAACTCGTACATAAACATTAAGTGAAATTTTACTTAACTTAACATTTGAGGGACTTTTTAACAAACTAAGAATCAAATTGGATTTTAAACTCTAGACAGTTACTTCTAGTGACGCGCAAACAAAAGGAATGTGGTTCTGGTTGAGGCTTTTTTCCCTTACAAGTAAAAGGGACATTCGGAGAGTCCGTGCATGCCTTCTGTACCACAACAAGAATGGTTGTTCTTAGGCGGATCCCATTCCTAAACGTAAGGGATAGGGGGACGGGGGTCGGGCTATCATATCAAAAGGGTTGTGGAAAGAGAATCGGCCACACTTTTTTGTCTAAATTTCTTTTGGGACAACTAGTGAATTTCACTTGGCATAAATGAAAATTAAGTGAAATTTCACTCAATGCGTACACCAATGTTAAGTGAAAATTCAAGTTTTTCAGGAGCAAGGCATGTGAAATTCAAACCACATAGAATTTTCATTTAATATTCATATACGGGTTCAATGAATTTTCATTTACTATTCACATATACCAAGTTGATATATTTTGAGAGGAAAAAAAAAAGAATTTTCATATGTTTATTCTTAGGGAGAGTTTTAGTGAATTTTCACAAGAATTCCTGCATTTGTGTTGGATAAAAACTGTGTTTTGTAATTGATGATGAAATTTGATTTTTTTTTAAACAAAATATACATTGTTTAATATGCAAAAAAAAAAAAAAAAAAAAAAAAAAGAAGTGCAATTTCACATTGCATACATGATTATTAAGTGAAATTTCATTTAACTTGGCATTTGAGGGATTTTTTTAACAAACTAAGAGTCAAAATGGATTTTAAACTCTAGATAGTTACTTCTACTGACTTTTGTCTAAATTTATTTTTGGGAGAGTCATTGAAATTTCACTTACCATATATGAAAACTAAGTGAAATTTCAATGAACGTGTACACGAATTGAAGTGAAAATTCAAATTTTTTCCAGGAAAAAGGCATGTAAATTTTTTTTTGCTCTAAACATATCAACAATATTGGTATTAGTTTTGTACCTCTCGTCGACACGATTCCAACGGTATATTGTAATATCCTATATTTTTTGGAGTATATATTATTAATAAGACTTTATACTAATTCTTATCCCAATCGATTGCTTTAGTGTCCCAATCGATTGTCACTTTTTATATACTAATCGATTGTCATGTTTCACAATCGATTGCCATTCTGCCGACTTGAATTCATTACGTGGCATATACCAATTGATTGCCCTTGACTCACAATCGATTGCCATAAAATTTCTGTAACCAATCGACGGCTTCTGCTTCCAATCAATTGCCATCTATGGAGACTTGTTTTCAACTTTGCTTCATGGGTTGACCAATGTCACTTCTTTTTTCTATATATATGGGCTCATTTTCTTGCCTTGAATCTGTTTGGTTTAATGATTTCTTGAGAAAGAGATATATAAATATATATATTATACATACACACAAACATTCATATATACATATATACACATACACACACAGCCCTTGGCAGAAAGAAGAGTAGAAAAGAGAAGGAAGAAGAGAAGAAAGAAGAAGAGAAAGAGAAGGAGAGACAGAGAGAAGACATAGGTAGAGAAGAGAAAGGGAATAAGAGAGAGAGAGAGAGTTTGAGCTCCAAGCTAAACACACCCTTAGGGGAGTTCTTAACTCACTTGGTTTCACTATATATTGTTTTTACAAGTTTATATGAAGGTTGGACGTATTAAATACGTCCTTAAGACGTTTATATTTTTGTTTTACGTTTCTGCTGGAGAAGACAAAGTATCATTCGATTGGACTTTTCCCAATCGATTGCTATCAGTTGAGTCCCAATTGATTGGATAGATTTTCAATCAATTTACATTGGTTGTAACCCAATTGATTGTCAAAGTTAGCAATCGATTGACATTGTTTTGGATCCAATCGATTGACATGTTTCCCCAATCGATTGTTACATATTTTATCCCAATCGATTGACCCTTGTCCCAATCGATTGGCATTAGCAGAACATGGATTGTTTCTTTTGTTTATTATATAAAAGGGTTTGATCATTCTATTCTCGATTCGGACTATTAGTATACAATTATAGGTTGATCAGGGACAATGTGACAACAAAGATAAGTACGATTAAGAATAACAGATTAACGTGATGACGTTAGATACTATGTGGTTCATGTATGAGTTCGATATCCGTTTCCTTTTAATCAGAGTAGTCAGGCCACAATGGGATGTCATGTATCAGTCCAAGTACAAAACTTAGATAGGTCTTGATAAGTTCTGGGAATTTGTACGTGGGTGGACACTTGGTCATGTATATTCTTAACGAGCGGTGGATGGGACCAAGTAGTTTAGAGATAGCCAGGTGACCTATATTATATCCTTAATAAGTGGTGGACGGGTTATGTCCTTCACGAGTGGTGGATGGGAGATCACTGGCAAGGTATCGTTAAGTCGTGGTAATAAAATGATATGTCATTGTATCTGTAACTTGTAGTGGATTGAGAACATGTACTCTATGTTCTTAACCGCTGTCGATAGAGCAGTGCTGTATCCATGACTTGCGGTGGACTGAGAATATGTATTCTATGTTCTCAACCGCGGTCGACAGAGCAGTGGTGTATCCAGGAATGTTAGAATCAGATTGGTGTCTTATGAGTAAGTGTCTATAGGTCTTTGTATAAAAAGATATGGATTCGAGTAATGCGGGGTTTAATAAAGAGAAAATATTACTTAGTAGAATTATATCTTATAACTTTCATAACTTGTTATTATGTTATATAACTGGTACCTTGTGAGTTTCTATTTACTCAGTTCTCAGTAAACTGACGGCCGTTATTGTCTAGACATTCTCCGTTCCTATTAATACAGGTGATGATAGCTACTACTCAGAGGAGGAGTATGCCGAGGGTGTCCCTACTGATGCCGGTTATGCCGGAGAAGGCTGTTACGCTGGCGATGACGTTTACGCCAGCTGACGAACTAGATAGTTATTTTATGTTACTGTTAAACTTTATTAGTTTAGCGGATACTTGGGCATATATTGTCTCTAGACCTGTTGTGATCCTGAGGACCACTATGATATTGTAATAGATAGAATTGTTATTATATTTTCAGTTTGCTAATTATTCCTGTTTATTAGTTGACTAGTACTGTGTGGTGTGAACAATTAGTGACTTTCACTCGTCATTCCTTATGGACCCAAAAAAGGAATTTATTTTTTTTCTCTATTTTTGCTGTTCCGGGGCGTGAAATACATAATTTGAGAAAAACTGAGTTGTAGATCATATGAAGGTTTAAAGTTTAAAAAATATTTTTGAATTGGGGTCTCATATCATACAATACTCACACGGTGCGAATGACCAGAATTGCCTAGCACGCAGGTGAGGAGCGTGCCGCGCATATGTCGCGCCCGTGCATCGTGTGTGTTAGGGGCATTTATGGGTTTTTAATTTATTATGTCATTTTTTCCAAAGATATGTATTTGATAAAGAAGTTTGATTAAATGAAGACATTAAATATTTGTTTTTAAACATGTTTTCTTACTACTAAGGTATATATTGTAAGTGGCCCTTGATTTTATTTGCAAATAATTAATTACCAAACAAACACATAACCTTCAAGTGGACTGGGATTTTAATTGGTGGGTCCATGATTCACGACTACCAGTTGATAATCCTAGTGGGCCTCAGTGATTTTTTTTTTTTTTGTACTTGATTTCGGAATGGATACACACATCCCACATATACACGCACACCTCTAACCCCAATTCTAACCCCAACCCAACCAATTCCAAAGTTCCACACTGCCCGATCGGTGCCCCAATGGTTTCTTATACTATATTGTCTCCCGTTATGCTCGGAGCACGCCCCATAAGCTTTAATCAGAGACCATACAAAAGATCATTTTCAATCCTTTTTTTGTTCTTCTTTCCATTGGTCTATATGCTATTCCAGCAATTTTCATTATTTAGATAACACCAAGATATTTCCTTTTTGGTCCTATCGTGCTGTTTCATTACAGATCTTGCCCATTGGGCAGCTAGTTGTAAACTTTTGAGCCGCATCTCAGTTGATTTTGATGCCATGGTTGGTGATCAAAGGAGATATGTGGCTACCTTTTGTTCGTAATCGAATTCTTCCTTAGCAACAAAGAAAAAAAAAATTGATCGAGACAGAGTTCATAACACTAGTAATTGCAAGTAAGCAGATTTAGTCCAATTGGTATGACGTCTCTTTTCTCAGTGGGAAGATTGAGAATCGAATTTTTTTAGGGGATTCCTTTGCTTGCCCTATTTTATTTGTCAGTCAGAATGAGTGGCTCTTGTTATGCTTTGTTGTGATGCTTTAGGGTTGAGTTGGGGTGTGATCGGTGTGTGCGTGTATGTCCTGCCATAATTTGGATAAGTATTAAACCCCAACAACCCTCCCCCCTCCACACACACCCACACATAAATTTAGAATAATGTAGTCTAGTCCTTCCAAAATTTGGAGGAAATTTTTTTTTTGTACATATGATATTTTAACCCAAATGTAGTCTAGCCCACGCCAAAATTTGAAATTTTTTTAGTAGATGTGATATTTTAGCCCAAATGTAGTCTAGCCCACCCCAATTAAGTGTTTCAAACTTAATTTGACACCATACCTTATTAATAAATAGGCCTCAAAATCTATGTATATATATATATAATCCCAAAAGATAATATTATTCTTAAATAGACTCAATTCGACATCATATCTCATTATCAAATATGTATAAATAGTCCACAATTTATTTATTTTTTTTGGATCGTTGTCCCGAACCCCCGCATAACTACCTCAGACCTACCAAAAAAAAAAAAAAATTCTAGCTCCACCCTTGTTTGGACCAATCATATTCACAGCTTATAAGTAATGGAACCTGAAAAATCTATTAAACAAAATTGTTCAATTATATTTTGGTTCCAAGGATCAATCATACCCATCGTGCATGCCGAGCATGATTAAAATAAAAATGAAGCTGTGAAAACAAAATTGGTCAATTTTATTTTCCTTTGAGTAATATTTGGGGCAGTGGATCCTACAGTGCCATTATAAAAGAGATAGAGTGTATGTGTGAGTGTTAGTGAGATTTGTTAGTACCCTAGCATTGTTGTTTTCCTTATGACTGATGGTTGCAAGGATCAATCATACCCATCGTGCATTCCAAGAATGATTAAAATAAGAATAAGGTTAATTATAATTATTAAATTTGATTTTCAAATGTTTTTGTCAGTTATATTACATGTAAAGATACGTGATACCACCAACCACTTTCATAAATATATGATGCAACAATATAAGAACTTTAGAAATAAATTTCAGATTTGAAGTTATAGCATTCCGCGATAGATAGGAACATATCATATTACATGAATCAAAGCAGATTCAATCCACTATTAACATCAGCAAAGGACAGAAAATAACCATTGAACTAGATTCAATGGAAATCACTTCGGTACGTTAAGGTTCGGACATACGCAAAACTCTTTTTTTTTTTTTTTTTTGTAAGAAATATTTATTCCCATTAAAGAAAATCAGAACAAATGTTTCTTATTACAGAACAAATTTAAGGTGTTTTGGACGTACCTATGTCCATTTTTTGGTAAGAAACATTTGTGCCCTTTAAAAAATATTTATTTTGTAATAGGAAACATTTGTTCTGGCTGCTTTGAATTGAAACAAATATTTGTTTCTTACTCTTATAACAAATATTTCTTAGCCAAAAAGTAGGACCTAGATACGTCCAAACCACTACGACATGTAGAATTCTCCAGATTCAATATAAATGGTCCAGGCTCCACACATTAAAATTGCTCGGCCACAGCAACCCCAATCCAAAGTTAAGAAACTAAACACATTGTGCCATAAGAGGTTCAAACAGGCCGCCAGCCAGCACAAGCCAGCCCACTATGCCATGCTGGCCCATGTGTACAGACAGAAGGCCTAGTGTACATTATTGTGTCGAACCAATGGACCAAGCCCGAATGTTTACGTTTACAGTTTATCTTGTTATATAATTTATTTTTGTACTCTCTCTCTCATATTAAGAATTTCTTTTGTAAATTCCAATTTCCAACTATTCTTTTTGTGGTGAAATTTCACAGCTATCCATTAGTGGTTTTTTTTTTTTTTCTTTCAAAATTTTAATGTCACATTAGAGATAAAGTGAGAGGGTTTAAATAATAAATAGTAAAGTTGAAAAATATGTGTGGTTGTGCTTGTATCCCGATTAAGTGCTAAAAATTAAAACTCTTAACACTTATTTTTTTTTCTCAGTCCGGTTGATAATTTACAAGGGTCTCACCACTTATTAACTAAAAACTTTTTGTCACCCTAGATTTTTTTTTCGAAGATAGTATAACATTACAGGAGGCAATAACACCAAAATTCAGGCCATCTCAATATAGACTTGGAAAAATATATTCACCCACTTGAACTACAGCTAGGTGCTGGCAACAGCCCAACAATGAGAACAAAATACAGAACAACATTAATAACAATGTCAACATTAGCCTATATTTTTATATTTTAAAAAAAAAAATCAATGAGTCCATTCGAGAAGTTTAGGCGGACCAGGATTTTGTGTTAGGGGGTCAAGTTTAATGGATTTGGGTTTGCTAGTAAATAATTTTCATGCGGAGGTTCAGGAGGCAGCGGCCCTGATGCCAGGGGCGGATGTACGTGTAATAGTAGGGGGGCTCAAGCCCACCCCACTTTTTTTGAAAATTGCATATTTGGACTAAAAAATTTTTTTTTTTACAGTTAAGTCCCCCCTGAAAATTATAAAAGCCCTCATTGGCATTATAAATTTGTCATATTAAGTCTAAAATATACACAAAATATATATAAATAGGTCCAAAAAGCCCCCCTGAAATTATAAATTTTGTCATATTAGATCTCAAATATACACAAAATATGTATAAATAGGTCGAAATCCCCCTCTGATATTTATAAATTTGTCATATTAGGTCTAAAACATATGCAAAATATGTATACTAGGTCCAAAATTTTTTTTTTCAGGGGCAGCCCCCGTACCAAGCCCCCCCTAGAATAATTTTCTAAATCCGCCCCTGCCTGATGCGAAATTTTTTGGTCAATTTATACATAATTGGTGCGAAACAGTGAGTCGAAGGAATAGTTTTGTTGTTTAGCTTTACGCCATGTTTGTCTCACGAGTTGGATAATGGGTATTACTTTTCTCCTTCACTATTATGGGGACTGTTAATGCCATAGCTCGTGAGTAAATAGTGTTCCGTATTTAAACTATTAAGTAGATATATATTGAAAAATAATCTTGCACTATTTGACTACCCAAATAACATATTATTGAATTAAAATGGATGATTAGCCTGGATTCTTCTGTCAGTCATGCAAAACAAAGGCCTGCCCTGCATCTTAAACTCTAGCTAACAAATGACACATTAAATTCAAAAGAGTTGCACTTGTAACAATCCATACTCTCTCTCTCTTTCTCTCTCAGCGAAGAGGGTAGTTGTCATAATTCATTGTGGTGGGGTCTCAAACAATTGGAATACTCTCAACTTTTCTTGTCTTTGAATTTATTATGCTCTAAAACGTAAGTAGTACTCTATTTCCCTTTGAGGCAAGACTATAAAGAGTCTGCAAAGTTGTTTTTGACAGTTGGATTGAAGCTAATCCAAAGACGAGCATTAACATCTCTCAAAGACTCTTAACAAACTGTACTAAATCATTTAAGGGTGTAGAATTTGCAATTTGGAGCTCCATTTAGCCTCCTCAAAAGTGAGGAGAGAGCCCATTTTGTTTGGAATAGAAATTAAGTGATAAATTGTAAATTTCGAAAAAAAAATTAATTGTTTTGTAAAATAGAAGTGTTTGGATTAATTAACTTAAGATTTCAGCACTTAAAACACACTAGCTGAAAAAATTAAAGTAGATTGTTTTTCAAACAATCAATTAAGTTCACTTTTAAGTTGTTAAAAGACAAAAATGTCTGAAAACAAAATAGTTAAATAATATTTACATGTTATTTTATTTTATAGAAACAATAACTTTTTTTTTTTCAGCTTGTTTGCCAAACACTTTGAGTGATGAATACTTCAGCTAACTCAAGATCCTAAAAGCTTAATATTCAGCACTTAATATTTCAGCTAACCCAAACCGGCTCATAAAGTGACTACCCAAAACAAAATTGCTCTAAAACTCTCTACTAGAGTACTAATGCAATTCAGAAATTCTTAAAAAATGAAAATCAAACTACCTAAAAGTAGGGAACATAATTGGAGTAGGCAGTTCAAAAGTGCTTTCTATAACCTTGTCCTTTCTTTCGAGTATAAGCATTCAGCACCAATAGCCAGTGCTAAACTTCAATAATCGCAGAGAGAGAGAGAGAGAGAGAGAGAGAGAGAGAGAGAGAGAGAGAGAGAGAGAGAGAGAGAGAGAGAGAGAGGCACACTGATACACAGGTAAGTCCAAAAAATTGGTCTTTAAGTTGTAATCCCAAAATGATATTATAGTTTTGAAAGTTTTCAAATTGATTTTGTGGTAGGCCTTTGTGTGATGTGTATGAGAAATACAGAGAAGTATAACACATAAACAGATTAGCACAAGTGGAACATATGAAATATATATAATAAAATAATATAAAATTGTGGTAGAATAATAATATATAAAAATGCAGTAGAATAATGGATCCTGGAGAGGACATGGCTCGAGTGAGAACCAAGGTAGCCCCAAATGAGAGAGAGAAATCAGAAGAGGTTATGGTAAGTGTTCGAATGGTTTTGAGGAGATCAGAGATAGTTGGTAGAGACTAATTGCTGGCCAAAGGTCTTTGGGGGTTTAAAGATAGAGTAAATGTCTGAAGTTGTGAATTCAGACTTGGGTGTTGCTTGATTAGACTAGGTTGAATGTATTGGATGAAGTTGTATTTATACAATGATTGTGAGGTTCTTTGTACAGCTGGAGAGAGCATGAGTTAGCATCTTTGGAGTGGGTTGTCTGTTTAAGGTAATTGGAACATTAAATGGGATTTGCCAAAGCAGGGGTCAAGCAGCGATGAGTCATGTAACGAGAGACGTTATTAAGTAATTGGTGGCAGGTGAGGTAGCGAGTGCTACAAGTGTGTCATCAAGGGATGACTTGCTATTGGTTATTGAAGCTTAAGCGAGGGAAGCTATCAAGATCGTGCTATTGGTTCGCAAAATATCCAGCGAGCTTGATGTGACAAGGCAGTGCGAGGGTCAATGGTTTCAGCTGGTCTTGCGATCATGGGCTTCTTTGATTGGTTGTGAGGCTGGAGGGGTAGGGCACGTGAAATAAGTCACGTCTCTCTCTCTCTCTCTGAAACTAATCCTAGCTTTGCCTATGAGGTATTAGCTAGGGAGATGCCCCTGGCTCTAGAGGTCCCAATGGACGCAACCACCCTTAGGTACTGCTTCCTGACCAAGGGTGGGTGGTCCAAGCGGTGAGTGTGTTTTTGTATGTTTAGTGAATGGTTACGGTCGCGACCCTCGAAGGGACTGCCCCAAACCAAAAGTGGGGGGCGGTGCCTTCGAGGGTCGCGACCGTTACAGTAGTATAAGATCCTTGGCGAGTGGAGATCCTAGCGAGTGGAAATTTTCCTGGCGAGTGGAGATCTTGGTGTATGGATGTCTCCCTAGCAAGTAGAGATCCTAGCGATTGGGGATCCTTGGTGAGTGGATGATTGGAACCCTCCTAAGGAGGTGGGACACTTTCAAGTTAGAGTGGGGCCCACTTGGAGATCTATGGAGAAGTGGACACGTATCAGCTCTTGTGGTTATGTAAATAGTGGTGATACTGAAGACATGTGTCTTTAGTGGTGACTGTGTCGATGCCACATAGCAGACTTTAAGGTACTATCTACAGTCTTCTCCAGCTATAAATAGGAGATTTCATCCATTTCAAGATAACTTTTGTATTTCCCAGAAAAGTACTGAATAGAGAAGAGATTTTCTTTTACTTTCTTTCATCTTCTTCTCAATCAAACACTAGTTTGGCGCTGTTTTCTTTCTATTTTCCTTGAACCTTCAAATTTACTATTTCTAGCATCTATAGTTAAAGAAATTCAATATTATTGGGAAACAAAATAAGAAATAAAAGGGCGTGAAATAACTAGAAGACATAAAAACGTACTGTATGGTGTAGTGTGTCATTGTAATGGTGCTGCGAATTACGATACAAACGAAGTATTTGCACGGGGAATTCATATGTTTCGTGGATAGACATCTTGGCAGCAACTTTATCGAATACCCAACCATTGTGCCTTGCTGCTTTTGCATGTTAACGTAATAATGATCTTCAATGATTTGTCGGAAGCGATTGGTATCATACTGTTGGAAAATTGGAAGGATACGGCTATGATACTGATTGAGGCGTGCAACAGTTTGCACTGTCCTTAAGAACAATTCCGCCCCTCGGAGTCAATGACTCGATGCACAAGGTCTCAGCGTTATGTTCCCCAGGATTCAGCAATCAGTTTCTTCCAAACGTGCACTCGAATTGGAAGAAATATTGAGCGCTCAGAATTGCTCCAAACCAAACCAAAGAAGAGAATTTTCAAAAGTATTTTGAAAACCAGAAAGCAAAGTATATCATATGCATATTTTGGAATGAGAAGAGAAGATAATTTTATATAGAAGAATGATGTAAATGAAAACAAAGATTTTAGAGAAGAGTGATCTTGTAATTTCAGTCCATGTGCAGTGACAAAGGAGTTGAATATATATGGACCTGATAGCCATCCTCGGCTATTATAACCTCTTTATTATATACAGTACGTTATTCAACACATTTTCTACTTTAATGAGATCAAAATAGTTGCTGTATATTTATAAAGAGATTAATGTTATTAATAATAAAACTTTAGTATATAACAGTAAGCAATTAAATCAATCCCTCCAACAGTCATATATTAAATAGGAGATTCAATCAGTTTAATATGGAGGCACACTCTCTTACGTGCAAGTGTCAATTTTCTAGCCAAGTCGAGCGGTACAAATTTGAGATTTACACCCGCCGGCACACGTGTGAGAGAGTCATTCCACTACACAAGGTCTCCTCTCTTAGGAATGTGGGACACATAGTCACATCGAACTAAAAGTGCTTTGTTTGAGTTTTTGAAATAAAATGCCCAAGTAAGATAATAAAAATCCAACAATCCCCCCCTATTTCAAAAATTCTAACAGCATATAAAGAGGAGTGGAGCAAGAGAATTCAATACATCAAAACTGGTGCCTTTAGGGCTATGAACCAGTCCCTAGGAATACAAGAAGTGATTTACAGAAATTTGGTGAAATTTAAAATTTCTATGAACCAGAATCCCTTATTGTAAATCAGTCGTCTTGTACCCACATTAACTCCTCAAATTCTGAGCGACTCTAATCGGTGTGGCGCCTCTAGGCCCTGCGCCAGTCCTGTATTTTCATAAGTGCTCTAGAAAACTTGCCCAAGTTTTCATAAAAAGCGGTCCACTTTCACACTTATATAGGTGAATCCATCAGGTATGCATTGCAATTAAACATACCATCCAATTTATATGGACTATGGAATTCATTAAGAGTTAAACTCAACCTTTCACATTGCAATTGCACTATACACCATAGGAAGGGACAAAAACATAATAAACTTATAGTGCATCTCCAATCAACCAATGACTTGTTATTACCCATATGAACCTATTTCTTGGGTTCTCCAATTACATAGGTTGGGTTACCATCATTGTTGATTTTTGTTACAGGCATAAGTCCCATTCCCCTCGATGTTTCATACACTAGTTCTCTTCCCTAGTGATTTTATTAAAGGATCATCCAATTTCACTTCTAACCTCGCAAAAGTAATAGATATATCTTCATCATCAAGCAATTGCCTCACAAAATTATGTCTTAGGCGTATATGCCTACTCTTGCCATTATAGGACTTATTTATAGCTTGGCCTATAACAGCCTGGCTATCTCAGTGTAAATGATGTAACAGGAACATTTGCTAAGAAGTTTCTAAACCACTTAGCCTCATTACCAGTTTTCTCAAGTTACAAACTCATATTCCATCATTGACTTAGTTGTGCAAGTTTGCTTGGACGACTTCCAAGATACTGCACCTCCACTAAGTGTAAAAATAAATTCACTCATTGAATTCGTCTTATCTGAATCCGAAATCCAATTTGCATCACTAATTTTTGAAAATACATACTTTCCTCCCCCAAAAAAATTGGCTAAAATTTGGCCTTGAAAAAAAAAAAAAAAACCAAAATTTAATTTCTTTCGAATTTTGAAGTATGCAATACATTTCCAAAAATAAATTCTTCATTATCTCCGGATATACAACATTTAAAAAAAAAACATTTTCTTCACGGGGGTGATATTTAACTTTAAGTCTCTAGTACCAAAAGAATAGTACTAAGCGAGTCATCGAGTAAAACACTTCATTTTCCCTTGAAGAGTAATTACTTTCCCGTAATTCTCACTCTATTCCGAAAAATAGTTTTCCTTACTCATAACTCTTCATTAAAACTAAGGTTTTAACATCCTTTTGATAAATACTTAACTCATACATATCAGCAACAACTAATATGTTCAAATGGACATAGCATGAGAATAGATATCCAAAATATCAACAATTTTCTTTAAACCCCTTAGCTACTAAAGTAGCTGCACATTAATTTTCAATAAAACCATCATATTAAAAGCTTAAAGTGGTAAGAGCATCCTTAAAAAAAATGAATCTCTTTCTAAAGTAAATGGATAAAAAATTTAGCACTTAGCCTTCTATTCCTTAGTGGCCAAACTATGTGTCATGATCTTTATCATGCACTCTATACTCAATTATATAGATAGGACAAAAAAAAACAGTTTCTCAATTTTAAAAGGAAATTCATGCTCGTAAAAATTAGCATTAATAGACTCAAGAAGTCACATAGACATTTATGTCTAAAAGCTACATGCATTATTGTTATATGCATGTCTCAAAAAAGGCATATTCTACTACTTTACTAGCAATTTCCTTAGGATTAAAAATCCTAGCATAAACCAAATAACCTAATATTGAAAATAATTAAATCTGAATTTTCAAAAGCTAAAAGAGTAATTGCTAGTTTTAGAGTGGGGTACTGTATTAACAACAACACATGCAGTTTAGTAAAACTATCCCCAAATATAATTGGACATACTAGAGTCCATCTCATCCTAAAATAATTTAATCATCTCAATTTGATATCAGAAGTATAAGAAATCACGAGTCAAAGTTATTGGGTCAAAAAATATTCAAGTTCAAGAGAAACTTACCACACTTAATAATTTCTCAAAATATTCATGCAAGAGCTTTCTCATTCCTAGCACATGGAAAATATGTATACAATGTATAAATACATATACTCATTTTCACACCTCAACGTACAACACAAGGCATGGTGCGGCTCCGGAGTATATACATATATATATATGTATATTTAATCACTTATTAATCAATGAGCATTAAGGTCTTGAAAATACCAAAGAACTATAAAGACAGTAACTTAAACCTATAAAAGGTTTTTATGGACTGAGTTCAAAGCAAAATGAATACCGTGTACAATACAAATTGAACTGGCATTAAAAGTTCATTTTGTTGAGCAAAAATAATTTTATACTCAATAAGGCTTATAACTGTTGGACAATAAAAGAAATTAAAAGTTATTGTCCATTGATAACCAAAATCCGTAACCACTAGTTAATGGCAAAATCTGTTGAGAACCAAAAACCAAAACTACTGGTTATTAACATTAACCAACGGATTAAAAACATAAGATGTATATTGCTTTAGATTTTGAATGGTCACAGACTCACAATACATCTCTTATATACATGTGTGTATGTGTCTACAAATCTAATATAACAACCAGTACATCTTTCCTTTGTACGAGATCCATTGTGTTCACTGTCCAAATTTTTTTTTTATTTTTTTATTTTTATTATTATTATTTTTTATCAGTAGCCTTATTAACCAATGATTAATTGGTTACAAAATAGAAGTCTGCTCAAGGTGACTTACTGACAAACCTATTGAATTCTAAATGTCATAAGGCATGCATATGATATCATTTAATAAGATACACACAAAAAAGTTTGTGAAACCTTACCCCATTAACGTTGACATAATTGCCACTAAAGATACAATTATATATTTTCCCAACTGATGTACATGAAAAACATGTATATATCTAACAAGTTCTTTTCTACCATTGTATAAGCATACTAATCTAGTAAAACTCATAAACAATACCATGGTTTCACATATATATATACATATATTATTCTTTAAGAAAGGTTCTGCTATAGTAGGTGAGAGTCAAATCCAAAGTATTGCATTTTGAAGAAAGGTTCACTGAAGAAAGGTTCACTAATCTTGCATGTTGAAATTTCGGAAAATGATATATATATATACTTTTTATTTACTATTACACCTTTATAAGTGAGTCAAATCCGAGCAGCTTGTTAGAAACTCATGATTCAAGTTCATGGTAGATATTAAATGTCTTAATATTAATGTTAGCACTGTAAATAAAATAGAAACAATATTACCGGATTAATAGCATCTTGGACAAATCTTGGGTCGAGTCAATCGTAGCAGCATCTATGAATGTTCTTAAGATTGTTGGAAAATTGGAAGGATACGGCTATGATACTGATTGAGGCGTGCAACAGTTTGCACTGTCCTTAAGAACAATTCCGCCCCTCGGAGTCAATGACTCGATGCACAAGGTCTCAGCGTTATGTTCCCCAGGATTCAGCAATCAGTTTCTTCCAAACGTGCACTCGAATTGGAAGAAATATTGAGCGCTCAGAATTGCTCCAAACCAAACCAAAGAAGAGAATTTTCAAAAGTATTTTGAAAACCAGAGAGCAAAGTATATCATATGCATATTTTGGAATGAGAAGAGAAGATAATTTTATATAGAAGAATGATGTAAATGAAAACAAAGATTTTAGAGAAGAGTGATCTTGTAATTTCAGTCCATGTGCAGTGACAAAGGAGTTGAATATATATGGACCTGATAGCCATCCTCGGCTATTATAACCTCTTTATTATATACAGTACGTTATTCAACACATTTTCTACTTTAATGAGATCAAAATAGTTGCTGTATATTTATAAAGAGATTAATGTTATTAATAATAAAACTTTAGTATATAACAGTAAGCAATTAAATCAATCCCTCCAACAGTCATATATTAAATAGGAGATTCAATCAGTTTAATATGGAGGCACACTCTCTTACGTGCAAGTGTCAATTTTCTAGCCAAGTCGAGCGGTACAAATTTGAGATTTACACCCGCCGGCACACGTGTGAGAGAGTCATTCCACTACACAAGGTCTCCTCTCTTAGGAATGTGGGACACATAGTCACATCGAACTAAAAGTGCTTTGTTTGAGTTTTTGAAATAAAATGCCCAAGTAAGATAATAAAAATCCAACACATACTTTGGTACTCGATGCCACAAACATCTGTAACTAGTATTCAATTCTGAAGAGACTGCAACACGATTCATTATCCGCTCCTTGAATAGCTATTTGTGCTGCACTTCTGATTCTGCCCAATTTCCTTCTGACGCAGCCAAATCCAACCAAGCTCGAATCTCCTGAAACACCAAAATCACAAGAAAGGCCACCGGGGGTTATTCTCCCGGAGCCTCCTCCGATGCTTAAATTAGTCCTCCTTTTATCTCCCTTAACCGTCAAGAAATTTAAGAGTTACCAAAAATCAATTACCTCTCATCGTGTTCTCTTCCTCGGTTATATACTATTCCTTCGTTCTTCTTTCCACGTTAGCTCGATACCTTCCTCCACGTAACCCACTTTCCTCCCTTCGTGTCTTAGTGGGTCTTACTGGTTATCGACTAGTGACGTTATCAGTTCGTGGGCTTCCCCCACATCCGTTGTTCGTCATGTGAGGCCCAACTGGAGGGCGGGTAACACGGGTCTCGTCAGATTGATGGGCCCACGCCCAGCCCTTGGGCTGGATTCGTATATCTTCTCAACATTTACCCAGCTGATATATAACGGGGTATATCAGCTACTCCTCCCTCAAAATCCTCTATTCTTGACCGTTGGATAGAGGATATAATGGAGAAAAGGTACGACTTATTGATATTTGGAACATGACGCTTCACTTTTCAAAGGGTGCCTCGAAATTTGGGAACTCTGCCGCCGGAACGTCACTTCCTTCATCATTACGACCCTTTTAGCTGCTCTTATATTAACAGGTTAGTGTAACTCTATTCCATTTTCCTTTTTCTCGTTCACTTGTTGGAGCAATTAGAGATTTCCTACTCACTTTCGTCCTCCTAGGTCAGTAACTTCTCTCTTCCTTATCATCTTCTCCTTAATTTTATGTCTTCGTCCGGCACCGAGAGTGTTGAAGTCTACGGTCCTTCGGGGACTGTGACAGTAGAGGGTCGTGAAATGGAGGCCCAATCCTCTCAGCGATGCCCGATTGAACCCTCTGGACCTTCGGAGCCGTCCACTGTAACTTCTCAAGGGTTACAACGAATTAGGGAGAGATATTCGGTTCCCTCTGAACTTGAATGCAGGGTTCCTGGCCCCGGGGAGGTTGTTTTCAGGCCCCAAGAGGGAGAGGTTGCCTTTTATACTTACTTTTTCCGCTTAGGGGCCAGGATTCCTCTTCATCCTTTCTTCTGTGATTTTTTGAGGTTCCACCATCTCTGCCCTTGGCTCCTAATGGATGGCAAATGTTGATTGGTTCCCTTCTTTTTTATCAGGGGTGATATTGGGAACGTTCCCAGGAAAATGGGCAGTCCTCGTAAGATTCATTCTTTACCCTGTTTACTTCACAACTCTATTTATCTAACTTCTGATAATTACTATTATTTCTGCAGCTCCAGAGACCAGAGCTCGGGCTCTTATTACTGAGGCTCGCCGCGAGAAACTCAAGGCGTGGTTAGTACCAGAGGTCAGGCTTATAGACCGGATAATTACACAAGAAGCACTTCTTTCAGCCGGATTGATTACAATGGACGAAGTCAGTGTGAGAGTGGCCGGAGCACAGTTAGTTCGTCGGAAAAGGAAACCGGTTAACCCACCCAGCTCCGAGGCTCAAGCTCATCCCTCTCGCAAACTAAGGCTGGTGGATGAGCCAGATGACGGCGACATTCAGATTTTTCTTCCTTCTTCTTCAGTTCCGGATTCAGAGTCACCTGATCTCCCTCAACATGTGATCACCACACCTCCTTCCATTCGGCAATCTCCTCGGTTACATCCTCAGGACACCTCAACCAGACTAGACATTGGTCACGTGATGAGCAGTGGGAAGACAGCTGACGCTTCCAAGTTACCTTGGGGCCCTGGGAGCCTGAATCGTTATATCCAGGGCTGCCTTAAACAAGCCGCTGATAGGTTCCCAGCCCAGATCGAGGGATGACCCTCAAAATCACTAAATACCTGACCAAGGTACGTCCGTTCCCTTCTTGGGTCCGGTCTCTTGTTGTGATTCTTTTATATTACACATATTTAGACATACGTGTGTACTTGTTTTTGGTATTTTTTAAACTTACTTCTTGATTTTTTAAGGCATATATCTTCAATCTGCCTTGGGGAGGCTGAACTGCGAGGGTGCTGACCTCGAGAATCAATTGGAAGAACAAGTGGTGAAAAACTCGGAGCTGTTGTCCCAAATCGAGAGGATGCAAAAGAGCTTGGAAGAGGCCAATACAGAGAAGTCAACTTCTGATTCTCTGTTGAATGAAGCCCGAGGTAGTGCCCAGAAAATGAGTGTGGACCTCTTGGCAGAGAGAGAAGGAAGACAAAAAGACCGTGCTGCCTTCTTGGCTAAACTTGAAGTTGAGAAGAAGAAAGCCGCTGAAGCTTTCTTTAAGGAGAAGTTGGATGAGCTAGTAGCCAAAGGCACTGACTTTGCTCAAGATGGGTTTGACAAGGGTTGGGAAGAGTGTAAGGCAAAAGTCATGGAGCGGTTAGGGCATCTCAAGGCTCGTTTCCCTGATCTTGATCCGTCTCTGTTGGACCCCGATGTGGAGACAACGTTAGAGCTTACTACTAACCTTGGGGGAGAAACCAGCTCTGGAGTTGCTCTACCAGAATCCGATCCATCAACGAGGCCTGACTCCTTAACCCCTGCACAAGATGGTGCTGAGACCCATTCATCCTCCCTTCCTGACGCTAATGTAGCGGCTCCTCAAGCCTGACCTTTTCCTTTTTGATCCCCTTCTCTTTTTGAGACTATACAATTTCTGTGTATATTTTGTTTGAACAGTGTAGTATGGTGGTGGTTTGACAAGACTTTGATTTTTGGTTGGCGTGTTATGCACCTCACCAATTTTTATGTCATGACATATTTTGCTACACTTAGCTCTGCATATTGTGTATTGCTTAATTCGGTGTGAGATGCTTGTGAGTACGTTATGCCATACAAAATCCATGTCTGTGCTAATTCAAAGCTTAATAACATATTACGGAATCTGCAGCTGCATACTTGTGAGTCTCCCATAATTTCGTGAACTTATTACACTCAGGTTGGACTCGAGATCTTATGTTCACTTCGGGATTCGTGATCCCTTAACTTCGTGAACTCATTACACTCAGGGTAGACCCGAGATCTTATGCTCACCTCAGGATTCATGATCCCTTAATTTTGTGAACTCATTACACTCAGGTTAGACGCGAGATCTTATGCTAACTTCGGGATTCATGATCCCTTAATTTCGTGAACTCATTACACTCAGGTTAGACCCGAGATCTTATGTTCACTTCGGGATTCATGATCCCTTAGCTTCATGAACTCATTACACTCAGGTTAGACCCGAGATCTTATGTTCACTTCGAGATTCATGATCCCTTAACTTCGTGATCTCATTACACTCAGGTTAGACCCGAGATCTTATGTTCACTTCGGGATTCGTGATCCCTTAACTTCGTGAACTCATTACACTCAGGTTAGACCCGAGATCTTACGCTCACTTCGGGATTCATGATCCCTTAATTTCGTGAACTCATTACACTTAGGTTAGACCCGAGATCTTATGTTCACTTCGGGATTCGTGATCCCTTAACTTCGTGAACTCATTACACTCAGGTTAGACCCGAGATCTTATGTTCACTTCGGGATTCATGATCCCTTAACTTCGTGATCTCATTACACTCAGGTTAGACCCGAGATCTTATGTTCACTTCGGGATTCGTGATCCCTTAACTTCGTGAACTCATTACATTCAGGTTAGATATGAGATCTTATGTTCACTTCGGGATTCGTGATCCCTTAATTTCGTGAACTCATTACACTCAGGTTAGACCCGAGATCTTATGTTCACTTCGGGATTCATGATCCCTTAACTTCGTGAACTCAACATGCCATATCCAATTAGGTGAGACTTTTTGCCCATGAAGGTTTGCCTTGGATATTTACAGAAAACTGGGAAATGCGCATCTACACAAAGTGAGAACTTGCGTATTTACAATAACTGGGAAAGTAATCTTTAACTAATGGAAATACTTTCTAAGATGCTCTGCATTCCAGGGCCTAGGAACTTGCTCTGCATTCATATCCTCCAACCAGTACGTGCCTGGCCTATTAATCTTGGTTATCTTATAGGGTCCTTCCCAATTGGGGTTCAGTTTCCCGGATCCTGGCTCTTTTGTATTAGGGAAAACCCTTCTCAGTACTAAATCTCCCAACTGGAAATATTTGGGCTTGACTCCCTGGTCATATCATTTTTTAACCCTTTCCTGATACGCTGCAATCCTTACCAGAGCTTGGTCTCGTACTTCTTCCAACAGGTCTAAATTTTCTCGGATAGCTTGCTCATTGTGTTATGAATTACAAAATGTTGTTCTTGATGAGGGCATACCGATTTCAACTGGGAGTACTACCTCAGTACCATATGCCAAGGTGAACGGTGATTCTCCCGTCGCAGTTCTCTGGGTAGTCCTGTACGCCCATAATATCCCGGGGAGTTCAGACAACCAGTTACCTTTTGCCCGATCCAACCTTTTCTTCATGGCGTCAATAATTGAACGATTAGTTACCTCAGCTTGTCCGTTTCCTTGAGGATGTCCGGGAGATGAAAAGTGGTGGCTAATACCCAGGCCTTTGCAGAAATCCTGGAACATTCCCCCTTCAAACTGTGTGCCATTATCTGTGATTATCACTCGTGGGATCCCAAATCTGCACACGATACTTTTCCATACAAAGCTTTTCATTTCCTTTTGGCCGATCTTCACTAAAGCTTCAGCTTCAGCCCATTTCGTGAAATAATCCACTGCAACCACAACAAACTTCTTTCCTCCTATTGCTCTAGGGAGTGGCCCCACCAAATCAATTCCCCACTGCATGAAAGGCCAGGGGCTAGTAATTGGGGTCATTGGCTGACCTGGGCCATGCGTATAATCAGCGAACCTCTGGCACTTCTCACATTTCTGGACCAGTTGCTGAGCGTCTTCCTTCATATTGGGCCAGAAGTATCTCAGAGTTAGTGCTCGGTGGGATACTGACCTAGCCCCCATGTGATTGCCGCATATGCCTTCATGGATCTCTCTTAACACATATTCACTCTGATATGGCGTTAGACATCGGAGGAGAGGTTGTGTGAACGACCTTCTGTACAATACTCCTTCATAGACGATGTACCTGGCTGACTTTATCCTCAATTTCTGAGCTGATACCTTGTCCTCGGGTAACATCCCTTGCGTCAGATAGAGGAAAATAGGCATGATCCACGTGTCTCTGTATTCTTCTGAATTTACCACACATATCCTGGGGCACTTGGCAAATACTAGGAAGCTCTTGAACCCCTATTTTCACTTCGCTTTCTGATGCGACCTCTAATGCTACCGCTAACTTTGATAAAGCATCAGCTTGGCAATTTTCTTCTCTGGCTATTTTAACTATTGCAAAATTACTGAACTGATCAACCAATCTCCGAGCTATCTGATTGTACAACCGCATTCTTTCGTCTTTGAGGTCAAAACCGCCTCTCATCTGTTTTACAACCAACTGGGAATCGCAATGAACCCGTAAATTCTCAGCTCTACACAATTTTGCCATTTGCAATCCTGTGATCAGAGCTTCATACTCGGCTTCGTTGTTCGAGGCTCTGAAGCAGAAAGCCACTGCTCTTTCCATTTTTACCTGCTCAGGCGTAATCAGGACGACGCCAGCTCCACTTCCTTTCCGGTTAGAGGTTCCGTCGGTGTATAACTTCCAGCTTTCCTGACTCAGTGAAGTTTCAGATAGCGTCTTGACCCCTGATCTTGATTGGAACTCCGCAATGAAATCTGCTAGAGCCTGTGCTTTGATCGCTGCCCTTGGGACAAATTTGATATCAAATTTACCCAGTTCTATTGCCCA
Organism: Hydrangea macrophylla; assembly: GCA_033977485.1. NCBI lineage: Eukaryota > Viridiplantae > Streptophyta > Magnoliopsida > Cornales > Hydrangeaceae > Hydrangea > Hydrangea macrophylla. The sequence continues at coordinate 82,189,458 of CM066986.1, read as the reverse complement.
CTTCATGAGACGTCCAGAGGTATTAGGCTTATGTAACACAAACCTCAGTGGATGTGCAGTGGGTACAACTATTATGTGTGCTTGGAAGTAAGGTTGTAATTTACGAGCAGAAATTAACAAAGCAAATGCTAGTTTTTCGAGTTAAGGGTACCTCTGTTCGTTCTCTAAGAGGGTCTTACTTGTGTAGTAGATCGGCTTCTGAACTCCAACATCCATCCTCACGAGGGCCGAGCTAACGGCATGATCCGAAGCTCCTAGATACAGGAAGAGCTCATCTCCTTGAACTGGGGTGCTTAACATCACAGGGCTTCCCAGGTAGCTCTTCAAGTTCTGGAAAGCTTCTTCACAATCTTCTGTCCACTCAAAATTCTTGTTCCCCTTAAATACTCTGAAGAACGGCAAACATTTATCAGAGGCTTTGGAGATGAATCTGTTGAGGGCTGCTAACCTTCCGTTGAGGGCTTGCACTTCTTTCTTATTCCGAGGTGAAACCATTCCCAGAAGTGCTTTGATTTGATCCGGATCCGCTTCTATACCTCTTTCAGATACCAAGAATCCTAGAAACTTCCCTGATGAGACCCCAAACGCGCACTTAGCTGGGTTCAACTTTAAGTTGTATCTTTCTAAAACTGAGAAAGCTTCCCTTAAGTGCCTAACATGATCTGACTTGTCCTTGCTCTTGACTAGCATGTCATCTATGTAAATTTCCATCGTCTTTCCCAACTGGTGATGGAACATCCCATTTACTAACCTCTGATAAGTAGCTCCGGCGTTTTTCAATCCGAATGGCATGACCTTGTAACAATAAAGACCCCTTTTCGTGATGAAAGAGGTTTTCTCCTCGTCACCTGGGTGCATTCGGATCTGGTTATACCCCGAATACGCATCCATAAATGAAAGCATTTCATTTCCAGCGGTCACGTCAACCAATTGATCTATCTTCGGGATTGGGAAACTGTCTTTGGGGCAAGCTCGGTTAAGGTCCGTATAATCTACACAGACTCTCCACTTCCCTCCTTTCTTAGGGACCACAACGGTGTTAGCCAACCACTCCGGGTAAAAAACCTCCTTAATATGTCCAACCTTCAATAACCTTTCCACTTCGGCGTTAATGACTTGATGTCTTTCCGCTGCGAACTTCCTTCTCTTCTGTCGGACTGGTGGATGCTCTGGATCCACCATTAACCGATGTGAAATTACTCCAGGGTCAATTCCAATCAGATCTCCAGTAGACCATGCGAAGACATGCTGGTGCTCTGCTAAAAACTAAATCAACTCCTCCTTGAGTACACCCGTGAAATGGACTCCAATTTTGACTCTCTTTTCTGATCCCCTTTATTGAGCTCAACTTCCTCTACTTCTTCTCCAGGTTTGAGAAACTCAGGTCGGTCATCTCGAATTCCGGGCGGCACCAGGTCGGAGTCATCATCCAAGAGTCCTCGTCTTTCCTGGCCTGTCGGGCGCTGTAATTGCTATTTTTCCCTAGCGTATTTGAATAAGGCTGAGTGGCATTCCCTTGAAACTTTCTGATCGCCTCTGATAGACACCACTTCACCTCTGAGAACCAACTTCATGCACTGGTGGTATGACGATGGTATGATTTTCACATCGTGGAGCCACTGACGCCCCATGATGGCATTGTAAGGTGATGGTGCATTTATCATTGAGAATTCATCCACTGCAGATATGTAATTGGTAGCCTTTCCAATGGTGATGGGCAATCTAATCTCACCCATTGGCTCTACGACTTCTCCGCTAAATCCGGTGATCTTCCCAGTTGACCCCCTCATCTGCCCGAGGTCAATGTCCATTTTCTCCAGAGCGTGTAAGAAAATGACATTGATATTGCTTCCATTGTCAATAAGGACTCTTCTTACATCGTAGTGTGCGATAGATAGAGTTACCACCAGGGCATCTGCATGAGGTACGTGCACTCCAGTCAAATCTTCGTCCCCGAAAGTTATAACTGGGGTCGGGGTTTTTAACCTCTGTTCCATACTGTGGACTCTCGTCGGTCCCCACTTGACTTCTCGAGAGAAACACTTCCTTGCTCGGTTCGAATATCCAGAATCTCTGGTGCAGTCATGGATAGTATAAATAACATTAGGTCGGGGAGGTTGGTCCGCTTGACGTTGATCTGATTTGTCTTTCGCTTGATCTTTGCTTGTCCGATCTCTTACTAGGCCACCTTTGTCATTTCTCCCTATATATTCCCTGAGGCGGCCTCTCCGGATCAACTCCTCAATTTCCCTTTTTAGAATTCGACACTCATCCGTGGTGTGACCGTGATCCTTATGAAAATCACAAAACCTATTTCGATCTCGGTTTCCCAGTTCACCCTTCAACTTTCCCGGCCAGTTAAGTTGTTCCTTTCCCCTAACTTGTCTCAAGATCTGAGATAGAGATGCATTCAAAGGTGTGTAAAGATTAGTCCTCGGGGATCTATCCCTACTGCGGGCTGCTCTCCTATCTGAGCGATCTGGGGATCTTACCTTTCTCCTGTACTCCTTCGCTCCTCTGGAACTCCCTCTCGGTTCAGCCAATGACTTACAATGTCGACGAGCCGAATCCATATCCTCTAAAGTTATGTACTTCTGAGCCCTTGTTAGTAGATCAGCATTGTCCAGTGGTGGTCTATTCGTGATGGACTTCCAAAACAAACCAAACTGAAGACCTGCTCTTAACGCGGCAGTGGAAAAACCTCCCTCGCATCCATCGACATTGACGAGTTCATCATTGAATCTTGTTATGTAATCCCTTAATGACTCTCCCTTTGACTGTTTGATAGTCAGAAGGTGATCCGGCCCCTTCTTCAGTTTTCGGCTTGTGACAAACCGATTGACGAACTTTGTTGCCAGCATAGCGAACGAACTAATTGACTTTGGAGATAAACGTCGGAACCATGACAAGGCTGCTCCCGTGAGGGTGTTCGAGAATACTCTGCACAGAAGCGCTTCAATGTAATCATGCAAAGCCATGGCATGTTGATAGTGACACAAATGCTCTGTAGGGTCAGCCTTCCCATCATAAGGTTCTACTTTTGGCAGGACAATCTTCTTCGATAGCCGCTCGGTCATGATCTGCTTAGAAAAAGGGGGGTTCCGTAAGCCCCAAGACAATCCTCCACTTATGACTTTCCCCATACAATGCTTCGCTCCTCAGATCTGACTCCGCCATATCCTCTTTCAAACCTCCAGCATTTTTGTGAACTTGTGGGTCAGTACTTTGCTGAACGTACTGATCTTTTTGACCAGGATCTTTAACCTCAGACTCCTTCTGGACCAATGTCTGATTGGCTTGTTGTTTCATCAACACTTCCAACTGTTTCAGTAAGAGACTTGATCTGTTGCATCATAGCCTCCATCTGGCTGGGCATCGCCTGACTTTCACTAGTATACTCAGTCACATGAACGTCAGGGTCCTCCGTGGTCTTGTTCTCTTTCTGCCCAACTCTCTCACGAGGCAAACTGTTTTCTTCCATGATGTTCTAACGAATGCCAACTTAAACAAGGGGTGAGAACTAAAAACTTGTCGTTCCCACAGACGGCGCCAACTGATGCTGCCCAACTTCCTTCCGACGCAGCCAAATCCAACCAAGCTCGAATCTCCTGAAACACCAAAATCACAAGAAAGGCCACCGGGGGTTATTCTCCCGGAGCCTCCTCTGATGCTTAAATTAGTCCTCCTTTATCTCCCTTAACCGTCAAGAAATTTAAGAGTTACCAAAAATCAATTACCTCTCATCGTGTTCTCTTCCTCGGTTATATACTATTCCTTCGTTCTTCTTTCCACGTTAGCCCGATACCTTCCTCCACGTAACCCACTTTCTTCTCTTCGTGTCTTAGTGGGTCTTACTGGTTATCGACTAGTGACGTTATCAGTTTGTGGGCTTCCCCCACATCCGTTGTTCGTCATGTGAGGCCCAACTAGAGGGCGGGTAACACGGACCTCGTCAGATTGACGGGCCCACGCCCAGCCCTTGGGCCTGGATTCGTATATCTTCTCAACATTTACCCAGCTGATATATAACGGGGTATATCAACTTCCATGAATTCACCTTGTCTAGGGGTGACCAAAAGTAACAGTCAACATAGAACCACTATTTTACTTTATAGCCATTATCATTAACCGGGACACTTTTTCGAAGAAATTATTTTAGATCTGTGGGCTATCTTGAAATGGATGAAATCTCCTATTTATAGTTGGAGAAGGCTGTAGATAGTACCTAAAAGCCTGCTATGTGGCATCGACACAGTCACCACTAAAGACACATGTCTTCAGTATCACCACTATTTACATAACCACAAGGACTGATACGTGTCCACTTCTCTATAGATCTCCAAGTGAGCCCCACTCTAACTTGAAAGTGTCCCACCTCCTTAAGAGGGTTCCAGTCGTCAGGGACCTCTAGTAGCCAGGGATCCCACTCACCAAGGATCCCCAATCACTAGGATCTCTACTTACTAGGGAGACATCCACTTACGAGTATCTCCACTTGCCAGAACCTCACTCGCCAGAGAAATTTCCACTCGTTAGGGAGACCTCCACTCGTCAAGAATCTTATGCTACTATAACTATTCACTAAACATACAAACACACACTCGCCACTCGGACCACCCACCCTTAGTCAGGAAGCAGTACCTAAGGATGGCCGCGTTGTAGACACCCCAATTTTGACTGACCGTCGAATTTAGGAGAGTGTCACCTCCGTATCCGATGATGACAAGGACCGAAAAATTGAAGTATTCCAAGCTCTTCAGAAAATCTCCAAAACGCGATAAAATTTCACAGAAAGAGGAAAAATACCAGATATTTAGGAGAATTCAGGTATAAGACATGATTTTTGGAAAGGATCTTCAAAAATAATTTGTTTCAAAAAGGGGGAAGGCCTAAAAAGGGGAACCTCAGCTTAAAACGGCACACGGAAGACTGCCGCGGCACTCACTGAGTGCCGCACGGCAGTCAGAGAGTGCCGGTCCGGCTTTCACCGAGTGCCGCCACATTTCTGACTGCCGTTCACTTTTAAAGTCTGTATTTTGCAGTGCAATACGTATGCGTATGCGAATAAGAACAAAAAACTGATAAAGTAAGACTGACAAAAACGCGACAATCCATTAATTCCCGCGGCAGTTGATGAATGCCGTGCGGCAGTCATGTAGTGCCGCGACGGCAGTCATGAACTGCCGCAGCGGCAGTCACGGACTGCCGCAACAGGTTCTGCACTGCCGCGCTGGGCAGCAGTCTGTCTAATTTCAGAAAGTACACATTGTACCACCAAATGAGAGAATTACACCTGTTTTTTGCTCCGAAATTCACCAAAAATATCTGGTAATTTTGCCTATAAAAGAGAAGGGATCTTCCTTAAAAAGCATCAAGAGAAAAAGATTGGAGGGGAGAACACATACAAAAAATACACTACCACTTCACCAACATTTTTTGAGAATTAGAAGAGCTTGGAAGATCTTCAAAGAAAAAAAAACTTTGAGGATAATTTGGAGTTGATCCTCTAACCATAGATTATTAGCTTATTGTTTCTTCTCTTAAAATCTCTAATCCTAAAACCTTTCATCATCTACTTTGTCTATCAAATAAGCTTAGGAGTTTCTTTTGTTTCCAATACTTTCTTCCATTTTCTTGTTTATGTTCTTCTCTTGAGGGTCTTGGAGATCTTCAATATCTCTCTTGATCTTTTGAGCATGATCTTTTGAATCCCATGTAGGCTTATGCTTCACATGGGAGTCAAAGTTTGATCACCACTTAATAGGTGGATCCAAGTCCATACTCATGATTTGGGTCTTCTAAACTTGATGTCTTGGGGAATCCCTTCTATATTCCTTTGAGACTCATGAGTAGTAGTCATGTCTCCCTCTCCAATGACCATCAAATGGTAGGAGAATGTAGTTTTGAGTCTAAGCCCATCTCCATGGTTTAGATTCCTTATCTTGTAGATTCCATGAAGTCCATCCATACTTCACTTGAAGTCTATGAAAAATAAAAGTTTTAGTCTCCAATGACCATCAAATGGTATGAGAAGTGGTTTGGTTTAACCCAACCTTATGGTTTATGATGAGAGCTGATATTAGCTTAATATTAGCTCGATAAGGAGTAAAAACTGACTGGATATAACCTCATTTCTCTAGTTTTTCCTGCAGTTGTGTTTAATTTGCTTCTTTACACAATGATACGTTTTTCGAGGTATGTTGTTGTGTTTGGCTTTGTAAGTGCAGGTTCTGAAGCTAAAGGGAACTACAAGTTGAAAGGAATAACTCAAGAAACAAATTGATGAAGTCTTGATACCAATCGATTGACATAGTATCAATCGATTGATATGTTTTCCTTACCAATCGATTGACATCTTTGTCAATCGATTGACTTAAACTGGAAACAGCTTGTTTTAATGGCGCAAGATCTCAGCAATCAGGCGACGACCAGCCGTTATGGAATGAACCTGGACGCCTCTAGCTCATTTTTTGGACATTATATATAGAGGAAAGTAGAGAGGGCGAAGGGGTTGGCTCATTTTTGTATTGTTTTTGTAGGGATTCACCATTGATTTTGGTTTCGGATAAGAATTCCAGTGGATAAATTCATATTCTGTTTTTTCATTCTCGAATTTCAGGTTTCAATTCTTATTAATAGTTGCTTAGGAATTGTGATTGTTATGCATGTTATAGTTAGAATTTGATTTAAGCAATTTTAATTCAACATTTTAATCCATGGCTATGTTTGATCTTGTCTTTCGGTTTATTTATGTTTATGCAGTATTAATTATGCGTGAGTAGAACTCTGGTTGGGAATAATGTGAAGAAGCATCGTTCCCAGCCCTCTGCCATGATTCTGTGAAAGAGTCAATGCCAATCGATTGGATACAGTATCCAATCGATTGGCATAGACTCCAAGTCAATCGATTGATATACTTGTCAATCGATTGAAAGCCATTCCATGTCAATCGATTGACATTAAGTCAATCGATTGATATGATTATGACTTGGGTTTACTCCTTTCTGTATTCCAGTAACTTTTGTTTCAGAAACTGAGTCCAAATTGATCTTTCAAGTTCAAATTGCAATCTGATTTTGGAATAAAAGCTCTTTTGAATAATTAATTCAATGAACACTCATAACAAACACTTCGAATATTTCATACTCAATTTGTTAGTTATTGTTCATAGTTTTAATTAACTACTTGTTTCAGTTCTTCATAAATAAGTGAGGTAACCGAACCACTAGATATGCAAGATTCACATACCTAGTGTCTAGAATGCTTAACTTAATCTTTTCGAAATAAGGAATACTCTAAGGATAAAACCCCAACTGTACATTCTCGTTAAAATCATGGTAGTGGCTGTTACTTTGTGGATTCACATGTTCCCAACTCTTTTTCATATTTGATTTTTATCACAGTTTTTAATCTTATCTAATTAAGTCTGTGCTTCATTTTAAATTGTTTCTTCTATTCTTTTTAGGACTGTTACAACCCCCTTTCTACAAGAAATCATCTTTTACTTTATTTTAGGATTTAATCTAGATTCTTCTACCTTTACATTCCGTCCTTTGGGATTCGACCCGGTCTTACCGGTTTTTAACGCGACGCGACCGTCTACACTTGGACGTACTCTTCAGAGAACACATTTTAAGTCGTGTCAGTTTAGTAGTTGGAGTTACCAAATAAAAGTTGAACTTGACAAATGAAAACAGTGAGTTTACAAACTGTTTTTGATCAAAGATTTTTAGTTCGAAATCTAACCGTTGAAATCAAGTGAAAACAACGGGAAAGTGTCAATAACACAATTTTCTACCACTGTAATTTTTGTTTTAAGTTGGCTTCATGTTTAGAATGGTTTGATCATGAGTTTTGTGAAGCAACAATAATCTGTCCAGAGTTTCAGAATAGTTTCAGAACAGCAACACTCTTTTGAAATAGTTAAATCAGAGTTCTAATGAAGTGCTTATGACCCCAAATAATTTTTTCTATGAGGTTTAATGTGTTAGGAAGTCACCCTAAAAAGAACAAAGCATTTCTGATTTTTTTGCTATTTTTAAAAAATCAAACAATATCTCTGGACAGAGAGTTGTACATCTCTGAGTGATGTCTGGTTATTGTCCTTTTCCCGGAGATCCGACCGTTGAAACTTTGATTTTCTTTTTGATTTGGAAACTAGACTCACAGAGGCATCTTGTGTCCAAAATTCATCAACATCAAACCATGAGAGACGTGCTTTTTATTTTCTTACATTTCTGGTCTGCTCTATGCAATTTTCAGAGTTTTATGACACATTTGACCAACTTTGTAAATAGTGGTCCAAATGACTTTTCTATGACCCAAGACTTAAACCATGTTTTAATAATGATTAGTTGGGCTTGAATTCAAAAGTTTAAGAGTATTTCATAGTTTATCCTTGTCCATGTATATATTCATCCATATGGTTTGACACTTGTAATTAGTACTTATTTGCTTTGAATTTTATTACATTAGATAAATTTAAGCTAGAAATTTAGGATTGTTACTTCTAACACCATATTTTGCATATCATGTGGACTAACCCTTTGTTTTGTAGCGCTATTAAGGTACGATTTTTCAATCCCCCTCTAGTTTATTAAATTCCTTGATTTTATTTGATTTTCGACCTTATGCGCGACACCTTGGAATTAAGATTTGTCCTATGTGTATATATGGATTAGAGACTCTTTTCCTAGGTTTTATTTAATCGCATGCATTGCACGTTTAATATCCGCAGCCGGATCCCGGGTAAGTTCCCTCGTTCCTTATTACACATCATATTGCTTGCTATTTGACATATGTGGCTTATGAATGATATTTTCTGTCATTAGCAATTTTACACCCTTTGGACATGCTTTTGTAATGTACATATATATATATATATGTATTAGTTGAGGGCACACTTAAATTAATAATTCGATTAAAAGTGGATGTTGAGTAGAGGTCTATCGCAAGATAGGATGAGAGAGGGTGTTTTAGTCCGGCAGGCTCCTTCCTCTCTCATTCCATAATCCCCGGACCTAGTTTAATCTTTGGTTTCGCAAAAGATCAGTTTCCTTTTAAATGGTTTCTTAATTTTTCTTTTAAAAATTAAGTGGCGACTCATTTGTTTTTGAAATTGAAATTTAGAAAAGATTTTAAGAAAAGCTGTGGGTAAGTCAACCTGCGATATCCACAATCTGGCGACTCTGCTGGGGATCGAACCCAGAATCTCTGGTTTCGCAGACCAGAATTCTGATTTTGGGTTCACTTGAGGATTAGACTTGAAAAACATCATTTTAATCGAATTAATTAATCTTTGTATGCCTGTTGCATCTCACTTGCATGTCCAGCCAGTCGATTGCACGGAACTATGACCTTGGAGGCTCGGGGCAACCCGGTCGGTCAAGTCATCATGAGACTGTGTGATCACCCTTGATCTCGTACCATGATTTGGTATATTAAGCATCCTATCGGATGTGTGTCAAGGGTCCCTTATTTGACCAAAACCCAGCTTTTGCATAGTAGTTTCCATAGAACCTTTCAAACTTAGGAAATCAATTCTCGATTAGGACTATGTGCTAGGGAGTTTTGTATGCCCAAAGGGGATTATTTGAGATGATGACAATGCTTGCTTGATGAAAGATGTAGAACCCTTTAACCATCTTTTAGCAATTCCTTCTTATGTCCCACGACATTTGGGAACATGCCGAACTTTGGTTATAAGGTTATACTTCTTATATCGTGTTAGCTAAGCATCATTGACCTTGTATGCATCCAAACCCATGAAAAGTATGGTGATAATCCGATCATGTGACCCTTCTACCCAGAGAATCTTTTCTTTTAAAAAAAAAGAAAAAGAAAAAGGGGTAAAGATTTCCACGGCCTTTATTTAAAATCACTCTTTCAGAAAACCTGGGAGTTCACTTTTTCAAAACCAAACCAAGGCTATTCACCCGCTAAAACACTTTTTTTCAAAACAATCACTTTTTGAAAAGCATGGTCCAAAATTCTTGAAAATTGTTTTCTAAAGATTTCATCAGAAATGCTTCCCAAATGAATTTCAAAAACCCTAAAATTTTCAAACCTGGGAGGGTAAAAAGGGTCACAATGAAAAGAGAAATTAGCACACCTGACATGGGTAAGGATTTTATGTGCTTATGTGCTTATGTGTTAGTACTAGGGTTTTCTTTTTCTTTGACATATAGAATAGGCACACACGCACACATGCATCGCATCCGCATGAAAGGAAAGTTGTAATAAAAGATTTTAAAGGAAAATTTTCAAAATTTGTTGTAGGAGCAAAAATAGCAAATCGAGCGTGGTTTAGGGATCATACGGCAAGGCTAGTAAGGAGGGGATACACTGACATGGCCGAAGAAAGAAATAACGAAGAGATGGTCGGGTTGAGGGTACTAGTCGAACAGCAAGCGGAACAGATGAGGAGACAAGCCGAGAACATGAACCGCATGATGGGAATGATAGAAGAGCTGAATCGCCGACCGCCGCCGCATGTGATTCCACCCATTATAGACCCACCTTTGGGAGGAGGGGACGGAGATTGGTTCGACGACCAGGAGGCACACTGGAATGATGCACTAAGGGCCAATAGAGACAGAGAGAAAGATGAGAAGGAGAAGCTGCTAACCGAGAAGATAGAAAAGTTGGAGAGGGTAATGCGCAAGGCTCAAGGGGTGGATACCTATCTGATGGAACTGGAAGGGTTGTATGACGGAGTACGCGAAACACTGCCCGCTGGGTTCAAGATGCCGGTTTTTGACAAATTTGATGGGACCGGCAATCCTCGCAGCCACGTAAGAATGTGTATTAGGGCTTTCCAACCAAGCGGCTTGAGCACAGCTATGATGGCGGCCCTATTCCAACAGACTTTGACTGGAGCCGTTCTGTCCTGGTATCTTACTCTCGAACCAAGCAAAACCAGGGTGTGGGAAGAAGTGATTAAGACATTTGTAGCACAGTACGAATACAATCAGGATTTGGATGTTACTGTCCGGGACCTAGAAACGACCAGGCAAGGGAACAAAGAATCATTTGCTGAGTACCTGAGCCGATGGAGAGGGAAAGCTGCGAAAATGGTGCAAAGCCCGTCCGAGAAAGATCAAATTCGGATGTTAATGAAAAACCTACAACCAGTCTACCAGGAGAAGATGAGGTTCCAGTCGATCAATACCTTTGCTGAGGTGTTCGATGTGGGGACAAGAATCGAAGATGCGATTCAAGAAGGAACGATCAAGAAGGAAGAACCCTAGAACCGATATCGGAGGCCTAGTTATGGATCGAATGGAGGGCATTCGGGAGGTCACTCTGGCCCCACCGATGTCAATGCACTTAGCGAGCCGGAGAGAAAATTCGATATCACCAGAAACCATCCAAGAGGAGGGGAGGATAAGCCACTGAGGAAGTTTTCGGATTTGGGAGTGTCATTATCAACCGCCCTCGACAAGCTGTTAGCAAAAGGGTATCTCCGTCAGCTAGAACCTCGACCCCCGCCGAGTCCGCTCCCGCCGCATTTCAAAGGAGATCTCTACTGCAAATATCATCAACAAAAGGGCCACTCGACGGATCGATGCATGAGGTTGAGGCATGAAATCCAAGACCTCATCGACAATAAGGTGATATCCGAACCGCCTGTCAAAGCCCCCAATGTCACCAAGAATCCTCTGCCAAACCATCGTGCTGTACCGCCACCGCGGGGTCTTTACTTCTTAG